>OV281091.1:18145853-19423353 GCA_923060345.2 Erebia aethiops | reverse complement strand
CTGTAAACAGAGGAGTCGAAGCCCGAGACATTCAGGTCGAATACCCTCGCTTAGGTTTGTAGATATTTCTAATAATGGGTTCTAATGGTCCACGGAACTTTTGGACGTAACTAAAGCAAATGTCGTGTTTCTCGATTAGAGCCTTGTAAATTATAACGGCAGTAAAGTGAAGTGTTCAGTTGCAGACGCGGACGCGGACGCGGACGCGTGGAGCGGCGGCGACGCGCGCGCGCCCGGCGAACAATCGGCTTCTTTCGTTCAGGTCGGACCAATATAATGTTACTAATAAACCATAACATCACGAAATGATCAACTGCATATAAATCAGAGAAATAATCGAATGTTCGCCTCGTGCCCGACACGATACACCCGGCTGCTGCCGCTCGCCCGCAGGTGGTGGTGCACAAGCAGCGCGCGCCGGCCGCATCCAGCCCCGCCGCCGCCGCCGCCGCCGCCGCACCCATCCCCGCCGCCGCCGCCGCCCGGCCGCCCACGCGCCCGCCTGTGACGCGCGCCCCTTTCATTGCCGGAGCGGTACCTGAGTCGTTTCTAGCCTTTCCCCAATACTAATATTTTAAGTTACCTAAGAGAAGAGAGGAACATAGAGGTCATCTAAGCCCATCTCACCAGGGACAACACCGTTTAGTTTCCCAATAGTAAAATAAAACAAAAAACCGGCCAAGTGCGAGTTGGACCTTGGTAAGAGTAGCGTACCTTGGAAGGATTTCGTATTATTATTCGACCTCCAATTAATAATGAAGACGGAAAAATCTATAAATTATCTATAAAAGAAAAATCTATAAAAGTATGTTATGGTTTACCGCTGATTTATAAAAAATAAAAATCTGTCTAGCTATTATTTTTCCTGTAAAGTTGACATGCATCTTTGAAAAAATCCCTTTTATTTCGGACTGCAAAACTAAGTTAATATATATCTGATTTCTGAACAACTACCTATCCCAGCATTCCCAGCTAGAAACTTCATATTTTTCGTGTAAAGTACAGAGTTTTTATTTTGCAATGTTCGGAGATGATGGGGGTAGAACGGTGTTTTTCTCCCATTTTTCACCATAAATCAAAAACTAAGAAAACAATGATCGTTCAACCGTGATCGTTTGCAGCACGACACGTTGCGACCGCGCCACGCGCCACGCGAGTGCAGCCCGGTTCCGTTCATCATGATTCAATGCCACATATTAGAGAGTAGCTGTCTGCTGTCTGCTGTATACCACTGAATAGGTAGTGACCGACTCCTGCCACGGCAATGTGGCCAACGAACATCCCGCGGATCGATTGTGGTGAGACGCATCACAAAGCAAAACCATTTATTAAGAATTTTGTCACTGCAGCAGACGACGTGATGTGCCTATTAATGTAATCGATACCTACTAGCAATCGGGCCACGGGGTCGGAGATGGTCGGAGGGCGCGCGTGGCAGCTCGCACCCGCCCGCGGCGTGTCGTGTGCGCATTGTGTGCGTGTGTGTGGCAGGTGGAGGCGGACGCGCTGCTGGCGCCCGCGCTCGCCGCGCTGCAGCGACGACTGTGAGTGGCGCAGCCTTCGCACTGCACTCGCGGCGGCCGTCAGCAGTCAGCACTGTACCACTGTATGGCGGCCGGTTGCAGGTGGGACGAGCTGCAGGCGCTGCACGGCTCGCGGGGCGCGCCGGACGCGACGGACGCGACGAACGCGCCGCGCGCCGGAGCCGGAGCCGGACAGGTGACAGCTCGCTAGCTCCTCATCGACGTCATTGACGGTTTTCAAATGCTTCGAGCTTATAATTATTACTTTTTATTTTACACGTTTAGTTATCTGATAGGTAACATAGTTAATAGTTATGTTTTGTAGGTTTTTAATTAACTCAGAGATTTGCGAACTTGTCTATGTATTAAAATGTTTTTCTTTTATAGAAAGCTTTGAAAAATAACTTATGGAATAAAGTCAGCCGATTGAAATCCCAAGATTTAGATTTCGGAACAGGTGCGTGAATAAATTGCCATGTTCAAATGTCCTACGGGTAGGTACCCAGTACTGGCCACTGGGTAGTGACTAGTGAGTAGTGCGAAGGCGTTGGCGAGCGGCGCTGGCTCTTTGCTCTCTGAACGACGGATGGGGAGCCGTGCACCGATGACGGTAACGATTAGCATTGTATGATGTATCACATTACCGGAGTGAACGACAACACTTACGTTAATAGACTGCTACTTTTACTTTACTTTACCCATCAACATGGGCCCACCGAAGAAGGGCCGTTACAGCATATCACACAGACACACTTTCGTATTTATAATAGTACCTAGTAGGTATGGATATGAATATGGATACTTTGAGACGAGGACGGATCCGTCATCTCGCAAAGTTACAACGCTAGTTCGAGTTCGCAAGACATAACTGCCATATCAGGTTAGCTCGCGATCATTAGGTGGGTACCGCTGTGTGATTGCAGTAGGTAGATGTGTCTTCTCGTGGAATATTATAAGAAAAAAGAGATAGTTAGGTTGTAGTAATTTTAAGTATTGTGCTTAATATGACCACATAATTATTGTGACGCCGCAGACGCGGCCCGCATAGAGGTGTACCAGTTCGAGCGCGGCGCTGCGCTGGTGTGCGCGCGCCGCGCCGCGCCCCCCACGCGCGTGGAGCGCGCGGCGCGGCGGCTGGCGCGGCCGGCGCGCGCGCTGCTCGCCGAGCTGCTGGCCGCGCTGCGCGTGCTGGCGGCGGCGCCCGCGCACGCGGCGCTGCAGCTGGTGCGGTAGGTGCGGGCGGGGCGGGGGCGGGGCGCGGGGCGGGCGTGCGCTGTACGCGCGGCGTGGTCGCAGGTGCGCGGCGGAGAGCGCGGGCGCGGCGGCGGGCGGCGCGCTGGCGGCGGCGTCGGACACGCTGCTGAAGCCGCTGCTGGCGCAGACGTTCAACGCACTGGTGCGGCCGCCGCTGCTGCTGCTGGGCGCGGCGAGCGGCGCGCTGCGCGACGCGCTGCTGCCCGCCACGCTGCTGCTGGGCGACGCGCTGGAGGCGGCAGCGCGCCCGCTCGCCGCGCTGCGCCTCGTGCACGTGCAGTGCGCGTGCCGCGCGCCGCACCGCGTGTAGCGCGCACGGAGCCACCGCAGACTGCGGATACGCCCGGGATATCGGCATTTCTCTTTTACCCACCGATTTATACCTACCTTTTAGTCCTGCCCGACCGATTACCTTTCAACTTTCCCTCCTATTTTTAATTTGGAACTCTTGTTAAAAATAAAACCTTACAAAAATATTTTCTCTTTCAATTTATAGTAGACCTACCGACTGCTACTGAAACAGTAGAAATATTAAATAACTACTTACTTTATTATAGGAGATAGCTGTACGTTGCATAACTATCGCTAGGAACTTAGGAAGGCTGATTCCTTTAAAATATGATATTATACCTACTGTATACTGTTCACATAGGTACTGCACATACTTTAACCCTTTAATTCGCAGTAATGATCTGGTAATGATCCTGACCGACAGGCGACACTACAAGTAATAAAACCTCGGCGTTCAGACTTCAGATTAACATCAACTTTATTCCTCATCAATTATTTTTTATGCACAAATGTAAATACAACATTTATTAGACTTTTCCCAAACTTCTCCAGACTCCAGTCTTCACCAGAATGTCTATGCCTGACCAATCCATAGATCGTTTTTCTCTATCTCTTTACTTTGTCTTTGTCTATGTAGCAATAGTTTATGTTCACATAAACTATTACCAATAAAGAATATTTATTTTCCAAATAATGTAAAACAAATCCTTATCACATTAATACATAAAAATAGATAGTCAGTACAATGCCTAATTCAAAACTGAACATCAAAAAGGACAAACTCTACTATCTTTGCCCATACCCAACATCTCAAAATAGCTATTATCTGTGTATAGCATACATAAATAATGAATAATCTTTGGTTACTTTACTCTTGTAAATAATCAAAGCTACAATTAGTACAATTATCCTGAACATTTGTTTCTATTTTCGTGAAAGGACTTGACCAGAAACTGCCCTCCGATTCGGGACAATGTGCAGGATTTCAGTTTTTACAGTGAGGTTTAAAAATTAAAACCTAAATTACTATGGATTTATTATTCCGAATAAGGTCAGGGTTAAAATGTCTAAAAAAACAATACGTATCGTTTAAATCTTGAGCGTCTGGTTTCCTCTTTATGCACTACTCCATTTTGTTCTGCTCCACGTTCCGTTTTATCCATGCCTTATAATAATCTTGCAACCCTACATGAATACCATTTAAGTACCTTAGTCACTATACTATGAGTGATTTATTTTTGATTAATTAAATAGTAATGAAAAGGAAATGTATGTTTTGTTTATATTTATTTTTGTTAGTTGACAAGCCTCGATGAAACATGTAATTGATCGAACAAAGCATTCTCAAATAACCACTGCGTGCCACTCAATGAATATTAGTTTCCTTCTGAGGTTTCCTTAGTCATTGGTGCCACTGCGTTAGGAAAGTAACGCCCTCTGGCATTGCATCTGTCTGCCATCTGTGGTCGAGTAGTTGAAAATTGAAAAAGACTCGCTAACCTAAACGTTTAGCTCCATCTTGTGTGGCACCAGTACAATGTAGCGTGATTTTTAAAGGAATTTCGTAATTCTTGCAAATATAGTTTTATTATTCCAGTATCCTCATCGATGCTCAAATAATAGAAAAAAAATGGCAGTCATAGGGACTGCTGTTAGAAGTAAAAACGATTTTTTTAAAGTGGAAACTTCTTTAGTCTCGTTGATTACTTTTTGGTAATTTGTATTGAAGTGTAAAACTTCTGTAGGCGCGTTGAACACTTCTTGGTAGGGGGTAAATGAAGATTCGCGTGACTGTGGCCGACATTCTCGCGAACATATAAATACTAGTGGTTCGCCCCGAACTGAGACCTCGCGGCGCCATCTATTGACATAAATGTAAAGTTCTGTTAAAAATACTGAAGCTCATTAAAAATTAAATAATTCCGTTTCCTTACAATATTTATCTAATTTTAGTATTTGTTGTTCAAGTACAGGATATAATTGAAATAATTGATCAAGTTTCAGGCTCATCCTTTCAGAAAATTTAGAGTTCTGAGGTCATCTTTGGACGTTAGAAAATCACCACTTTGAAAGCCCCCCATTTCGTCAATTTTGGGGGAAAAATTAAAAAAAAACATTGTTGGACTCTATTCCTAATTATCTTTAAAATGATATACCGCAACCGTATGTAACTTTATAAAAAATATTTTACTTCGCATTCGCTTCTATGAGCCCCCCTGAAATAAAGATTTTTATTATTTTTTAAGCCATATTCGGCGGGAGGCCATTGGTTTACATATTATATTTAAAGCTGAAGTAATTGCGTTCAGTAATTCAGAAGTTATAATGCTCTGACAGACGGACGGACGGACGGACGGACAAGTGCCAATTCACCCAAGTAGACTCAGAGACCTTCGCTTCGCGCGGTCAATTAAATATACTACATTCGAAATTAAACTTTAACGCCTTAATGTTACGGTTTATATTTTAATAATTTTTAATCAAAAAATAATAAAACAAATCGTTTTCACTTCTATCGGCAATATTTTTATTTTTTTTAATTAAAATATTAACCTTTTGAAGTTTAATTTCGAATGTAGTATATTGTCACGGTCACGCGAATCTACACTTTTACCCCTTACCAAAAAGTGCTCAACGCGCCTACAGAAGTTTTACTTCAAAAAACAAATGTAATACATATTGACATTTCATTTAATTTTCATTGTGAAGTTGAATATTTTGAAACTGGCTAGGCGGCGGCGCGAGGAGACGTAGACAGCAGCGTAAATAAAACTCGAGAGTGGCATTCAATATGGTATATTCGTGGTTATTGGTGCGCGTCGGGCGGCGGCGGCGGCGGCGGCGGCGGCGGCGGCGGCGCCAGGTGCGCGAGCACCACGTGCTGAGGCGCGGGCGGGGCGGAGGGCGTCGCGGCGGGCGGGGCGCGCGCGCGGCGCAGCGCCAGCTGCTGCAGCTGCAGCGTGCGCAGCGCGGGCTCGGCCGCCTGCGACACACAAACGCGCGCACGCTCAGCGACACGGCCGCTGCGACACACACGAGGCCGCAGCCGACCGGCGCATACTATGTTTTAGGTACATAATTATGCATTGTCGTTTAGTTTACCAAAAGTTTATTTTTCAATAAGAAATTGTTTCAGGCCACCTTAAAACAGATACGACTTGATATATAATATGTCACCGTAAAATTGTAATGTAACACTTTTTATCTCGATAGATTGTGAACTGTTCAAATATTGTGAACCGTTCTATGTTCCGAGTGTCAATTTTTAAAATATAGTTACGTTTTCTTGTCTATTTCTTGTAGGTTAGGTTAAGGTTCGAACTAATCAATCAGGTAGTGCCCGGCAAAATTATGAATTAAATTGTAGTATTTCGACAGTTTACAACTCGCTAGTTAGATTATAATCTAACTAGCGAATGCCCGCGACTTCGTACGCGTGGATCGAGGTTTTGTGGTTCCCGCGGGAACTCTTTAATTTTCCGGGATAAAAAGTAGCCTATGTGCTATTCCAGACCATAATCTATCTCTGTGCCAAATTTCATCCAGATCTGTTCAGCTGTTGGGACGTGATTGAGTAACAAACATCCTTCAAATTAAAGAGTTCCCGCGGGAACCACAAAACCTCGATCCACGCGTACGAAGTCGCGGGCGTCAGCTAGTGAATGAATAAAGCTTTATTGAATTCCATACAAAGTTGAGTAAAGCGTTACATAGGGTTGCGGTATATCATTTTAAAGATAATTAGGAATAGAGTCCAAAAATATTTTTTTTTTAATTTTTCCCCTAAAATTGACGAAATGGGAGGCTTTCAGAGTGGAGATTTTCTAACGTCCAAAGATGACCTCAAAACTCTAAATTTTCTGAAAGGCTGATGTTGAAACTTGATTAATTATTTCCATTATATCCTGTACTTGAACAACAAATATTAAAATTAGATAAATATTGTAAGGAAACCAAATTATTTAATTTTAATGAGCTTCAGTAGTTTTAACAGAACTTCACAATGATGTCAATAGAGGGCGCCGCGAGGTCTCAGCTCGGAGCGAACCACTGAACTAATGAACTCGACTCATTCGACAGGTTCACACTTGTTTAGCTCTAGCCGGTCCAGTGACGCGGTGTGACGCACCTGCGCGGGCGGCGCGTGCGCGTGGTGCAGGATCTTCAGCTGGTGGCGCGCGCCCGGCGCCTGCTGCCGGTACAGCAGCGGCGCGCCGCCCGCCGCCGCCGCCGCCGCCGCCGGCACCGCGCAGCGCGCGCGCCGCTCCTGCGCCGCCACGAGCAGGCGCGCGGGCGCGGCGGCGGCGGCGGGCGCGGGCGCGGCGGCGGCGGCGGGCGCGGGCGGCGGCTGCGCGCCGGCCGCCTTCAGCTTCTCCTTGGCGATGCGCTCGGCGCGGCGCGAGGCCACCTCCATGGGCGAGGGCGGCGCGTCGTAGTCCACGCCGTGGTCGGCGAGCAGCGCCGCGTGCTTGGGGTTGCGCGCCGCCGCGTCGTCCAGCCGGCGCTTGGGCGCGGCGCGGCGGCGCTCGGCCGCGTCGCGCATCGCGTCGAGGCGCGGCAGCGGCGGGCGCGGCGCGTCGTCGGCGGCGCGGCGGCGCGGCGGCGGCGGCTTGCGGTGCTTGCGGCGCGCGCGCTCCGGGTCGGCGAGCGCGTCGTGGCGCTCGCGGCAGGCGCGCGGCGAGCGGTAGGCGCGCGCCGCGTCGGCCACGAGGTCGGCGAGCCAGTCCCAGTTGGGTGCGTGCGCGGCGGGCGGCTCGGCGGGCAGCCGCTGCAGGCGCAGCGCGCGCCGCAGCGCCGCGTCCTCGGCGGGCGCCCAGTCGGGCGGCGGCGCGGGCGGCTCGCGCGCCTGCGGCGGAGGGGCGCGGGCGCGCGCGCGCGGGCGTGGCCCGGCGCGTTCGAACAGCGAGGGCGGCGCGTGCGCGGCGCGCGGCGCGGGGCGGGCGCGGCGCGGCTCGCGGGGTGCGCGCTCGCGCCAGCGGCAGGGCGGCAGCAGCGCGTCGGGCGCGGGCCCGGCGCGGTAGAGCGCGCGCGCCCACGGCTCGCAGTACACGTCGCCGTCGCCCGAGGGCGGCGTGGGCGGGCACCACACCTGCAACAGAGCGCGGCGGTGAGCGCGGGGCGGACGGGGCGGGCGGGGCGCGGAGGGGGGCGGGGCGGGGAGGGGCGCACTCACCGGCATGCGGTCGCCGCCGCCGCCGCTGAGCCACACCTGCAACAGAGAGCGCGCGTGAGCGAGGCGAGCCACGCGGACGGCACCGCAGCACTGAACAAGTAGTATACGACTCACCCCCGACGGACGGCAGTGAACGCAGCGAAACACTCGTTTTGAAACAATTGGTGGAGAAGTGGAGAAGTGCAGAAGATATTTTAATGTTCCGGCAGATGAAACAGCTTCACCCGCATTACGAGAGCGACAGGCGGAAACACGGAAATAGAAAAATACTATGCGTTAAAAGTTCCGAACCGAGTATGAATGGATATTTGGCAATATTGTTACAGCCCAGAATGTTTCGTTTCAACAATTATTATTTTCCAATCGATTTTAACTGCGAATGTGTTTTAAATGAGCCGGCAGTCACTTTGCAGAACATGTTTATAACAATCTACGTGTCGACTTCTCGCTCTACTGTAACACAGGTAAAGAAGTTTTTCACTTTTTTCACAAAAGCGACAATGTGGTTTCCTACCTTGTCTACACTCATATCTTAAAATTCTTATGAATTATAAAATTATTGTGAATGAATAAGATTTTTTATTTATATACTTACCTACACTGTACTGTGGCTGTACTGCTTTGGAATTAATTGTGGAGCGACATTAGGCAGTCAAAGTCTTTAAAAACATCTTTAAGAGTTGTGTAAAATAGTAGATTGTTACACAAGGGACGTAAGTAAGCTATTACAGAACAAGATCCAATTTGGCGCCAGTGCGAGCGCAGCTCGCATAGGGCGCTAATGGATCGCGTGCACCCGAGATATTTAGTCACACGAGCGAGCGCAGCGAGCGAAGGTGAATATAGTTCGAGGGTGTAATAGCTACTTGCAACCGAGGTAAGCATTCTACTTTATATCATTCTTGTGAGGTAAATAAAACATTGGTAATGCAAATAACTTAAATCACTTCACGAACAAACTTCACAAACTTTCAGATCAAATGAAATGCCGCCATTTCCATTTTTTTTACGGCTCTGAGTTCCAAGGAGTTTTGCATAGTTTGAAATGTATGGAAATTAAATGCCGCCATGTTCAGTGTTTTTTTTTCAGTAAAAAGTTTTCTTACCGTTTTATAAGAAAAGAGATTGTTTACCAAGGAGTTTTGCATAGCTTGAACTGTAATGTGAACATTACAATTCAAGCATAGTGCGACGTAATGTTGCCTTGAATTGCAAACACCAACTTACAAGGAGACTTTCCACCATAGTAAGCCCTAGTTACTGAGCAAGTATGATATAAAGGAATATTACCTATTATAAAGGATTATTCTATAGCATATCAGAAATGATATGCTATAGAATATTTATTTAATTTATTTCTTATGTATGTAGGTTTATGTACTGCTATATAATATGTATGACTTTATATTTAGTTATTTATGTATTATTAGTATGTATAGTTTTAGTAGTATATTTATCTACTCCAGCATCGAAAAGTTCCAATTTCGAATTTGACAACTATATCGAATTGAACCCTCTTTCGTGTTTGCTTCTCATAACGATACAGTTCGTTGTATGGGAGCTGTATCGTTATGAGTCGTAGCTGTATCGATATGGTTATCTTCATAAATAGCAAGCTGTGTAAAGGTAATCTTCATAAAGGTAATCTTATAGCAAGCTGTGGCAACCTCTGAGTGGGTATACAATTAGTGCATGCAACTTCTGTTTAATTTATATATATCTTTCCTTGTTATTGAATTGTAACCTGTTGGGTGTCCTAAAATAAATAAATAAATAAATAAATAAATAAATAAATAAATAGGATACCTATAGCTTAGCGGCTCTGGGTTCTGGCACTTTCCCAACCAGTCAATTGATTTGACTTTTTTATTAATTTACAAAGTAAAAAATTATAAAGACGTCCTTGTCGTAGATAAAATCTTGTATGCAACTGTACGTAATTAGTCATTTTAATTCTCGTACTATCCTATTTTGATACTCGGCAAGCCTCGTATCAAAAAACAGCACTCGAACTAAAATGACCCTCATTACGATACAGTTGCATAAATAGCTATATTATTGCACGTTTATTATATTATTGCACTTTCCCACTCCTTTTTAAGACAAAAGGTCTTAAGTATAAATATAGTACATTCGTAATTAAACTTTAATGACTTAGTTTTAAGGTTTATATTTTAATCATTTTAAAAGTGCTGTGTAACCGTGACCCACACCTCGCGTTGTTATTTTAAATATTCATTTTAACTTCTATCGGCAGTCCCTATGACTGCCATTTTTTTTGTTTATAATTAAGTTATGTGTGGCAATAAAGAATTTATCTATCTATCTATCTATCTACATCTTTAATATATAAAAAATTAAAGCCTTATTTACGAAGTTTCGTATTTTTTTGTTTATAATTAAGTTATGTGTGGCAATAAAGAATTTATCTATCTATCTATCTATCTACATCTTTAATATATAAAAAATTAAAGCCTTATTTACGAAGTTTCGTATTTTTTTGTTTATAATTAAGTTATGTGTGGCAATAAAGAATTTATCTATCTATCTATCTATCTACATCTTTAATATATAAAAAATTAAAGCCTTATTTACGAAGTTTCGTATTTTTTTGTTTATAATTAAGTTATGTGTGGCAATAAAGAATTTATCTATCTATCTATCTATCTACATCTTTAATATATAAAAAATTAAAGCCTTATTTACGAAGTTTCGTATTTTTTTGTTTATAATTAAGTTATGTGTGGCAATAAAGAATTTATCTATCTATCTATCTATCTACATCTTTAATATATAAAAAATTAAAGCCTTATTTACGAAGTTTCGTATTTTTTTGTTTATAATTAGTTATGTGTGGCAATAAAGAATTTATCTATCTATCTATCTATCTACATCTTTAATATATAAAAAATTAAAGCCTTATTTACGAAGTTTCGTATTTTTTTGTTTATAATTAAGTTATGTGTGGCAGTAAAGAATTTATCTATCTATCTATCTATCTACATCTTTAATATATAAAAAATTAAAGCCTTATTTACGAAGCTTCGTATTTTTCTATTCTAAAAAATATATTCTACTCTATTGATTTCATATCAAAATGATGATATTTATTGTACATCTTTTCCATTTATTACCTATCGGCTCCGGATTCTAACTGTTTGAGTATTAGCCTCATTTGGCGGCACAACGCGGCACAACTAAGAGGTTACAATTATTATTTTTTGCATGAAACACGTTGAGCACGAGCGTCGCGTCGCCTCGGGCCCGGCGGCAATGTACTACAACTATTTTATTATTTACCGTTTTCGTTGGTCAAGTTTTATTCTAGGGGATAATGTCAAACGATTGTTATAGTCTGGCCATGAGTGCCTCTCTGCACTCTGCAGTGGAATAAATAATACACTGCCTCGGGAAACAGATTAGGAACAATAACCTATTAAAGAAAAGTATCAAATGCATTTTTTGCGGTACAAACTGATTCCATCAACATATTTTCAAAAATTCAACAATTTTGTTACTTCTGCAGACTTAGCGGGGCCAGACTATAATACTGTGAAAAAAATTGACCCCAACTGAATTTACGGTATACGTTACTTCAATTTTACGGATTGAATTTTTAAGATATGAGTAAAACATAAGATAAAGTAGGGTATGAAACTCTACATGACTATGTGTTAACACTCGTTTTAACCCACACTCGTGTAATAAGTATTACGGCAAAGTTTCATAAACTACTATTATTATATTTGCAAATCAGATTAGTGTGTCTGCGTTAAGAAAATAATGACTGTCGTCAGGCCGAGTCAAAATCTGAGGCAAATCTTGAAGCTTTCTGTTTTGTTGCAACTCAATGGTGCGGGCGCGTCGCGACAGCCGGACGAGTCACCGTTCTCTCGACGCGGGCGGGGCGGCACCGGGCGGCACCGGGCGGGGCGCGGGGCGGGGGGGGCGGGGGACGGCGCCGCTCGGTGTCGCCCGTAAATGCTCGCGCGCCTTACATCCCTGACGTTCGTTTGGTGGCGGCGGACGCGGCGCGGCGCGGCGCGGGAGGCATTTACGGGCGAGATCGAGCGGCACCAAAACGACGAACGTCAGAAATATAAAGGCGGGTTTGCGGTTGGTATCGTTTATTGTGTGTCGCGCCGGGGGCCGGGCGTGAGCCACGCGTCGAGCGTGCCGTTGCGCAGCCGCCGCCGCGCGCCCGCCTCGCGCTCCTCGTCCAGCGTCCACAGGTTGATGTGCACGGCGCCGCGCGAGCGCGTGCGCGGCGCTGCGGCCGGCGGCGGCGGCGGCGCGGCGGCCGGAGGCGGCGGCGGCGCGGCGGCGGGCGGCGACGGCGGCGGCGAGGGAGGCGCGCGCGGCCGGCGGCGCGCACGCACCTTGACGCGCGCGTCGTCGCCGCAGTAGGTGAGGTCGGGCTCGGGCTCGGGCGGCGGCGGCTCGGGCTCGGCGCGCAGGTCGCGGCGCGCGCGCTCCCAGTCGCGCAGCCGGCGGCGCATGTCGGCGAGCGCGGCGCGCTCCGCCTCGCCGGCCGCCTCGCTGCTCTCCACGAGCCGCATCGCGTACTTCTCCACGGGCGTCAGCTGCAACGCGACCGAGGGCGTCAGCGAGGGCGTCGCTATCGTGCCACGATACACATTATGCGTATTTCCAAAATTTCTTACCGAATATTAAATTGTCTTTTTGTTTCTTACTGAATATTAGTATTTTGAAAGACCTATTGCATATTCAGTATATTCTTAATTAACATCTTCCGTTAGTTTTAAGTATAACAATCGTTTTAAACTATCAATAATAAAAAGGTGCATTAAAATTTGATGACGTCACAACAATGTATACTATGAGTTTCATAAGAGAGAAGTACAAAATTCTATAATAGAAGTGTTTTTAAGGTTCCTGATTTAATTAAGTTGTCATCACCTCCATTGAATCGTTTGTATTTTGAGGAAATTAAAATAAACTAAATAAGGAAGCATCCCACATATCGATACTGAAATAAATTGGTCATTTACAAAAAAGTGCTCAACACAACTAAAGTAGTTTTTACTTTAAAAAAAGTACAAAATGCCCCGAGCGGCAGCAGTGTACAGATATACCTGAACAAATAATTCGAACAGTTTCATGTTTTTCCTCTTTTTTTAATTTTGCTATACATTTTCTGAATAAAAAAACGCAAAAAAAAAATGTATAGTGTTGTGAGACACCAGAAATAAGTTTTAATTTCGAATTATTATATGCATATATTCCATGCATTTTCGTTACGGACGTTTTTTGCCGGCTAGGGGACCCTTTCGCATCGTCCCATAAGAAACTTCGTGCCAAAATAATATAAAATCAAATTTCTTAAAAAATAGTAAGTGTAGCGGTCTTCGCAGTCCGCACATAATCCACTAGATGGCATTACTAGTAGCGCACGATGAACACGAAGAGCCTAACTCACGCTAACGAAGCGTTCTCTGACTTTTATGAATGGTCTTCAATCTATTGCCTCTTTGAATATTCCCAGGCTGACCTTAATTTCAAACCCAGTCAATATAGAAATGCATTGTTTTAGTGATGCATCGCAGCGTGCCTATGGTGCCTGTATCTACCTTCGGTCGACGGACAAGGCAGGTCGGGTACAAGTAAATCTTCTTTGCGCTAAATCACGCGTTTCTATATTGACTGGGTTTGAAATTAAGGTCAGCCTGGGAATATTCAAAGAGGCAATAGAAATAAAAAATATTATGGGCAATTTACCTTCGGAAAGGATTGAACTTGACTTTCCATTTTCAATTGTCGGAACCGATTTTGTTGGACCATTTATGATCACGGATCGCAAGGGTCGTGGTTGTAAAATTACGAAATGTTATTTATGTGTATTTGTTTGTTTTAAATTTAAGTGCGTTCACTTAGAAACAGTCTCGGAGCTGTCTAAAAATGCCTTCGAACTTTGTTTCCGTCGCTTCATTGCTCGTAGAGGCCTTCCTCGAAAGGTCTACAGCGACAACGGAGGAAATTATGTCGCGGCTGCTAGGGAAATAAAGGATTTTTTGAAATCTAACGCCAACGAAATTCATGATTTTGCAGCCAGCGAGGGCGTTGAATTTTGCTTCTCCCCCCCTTACGCTCCTCACTTTAATGGCTTGATGGAAGCTGGCGTGAAATCGGCAAAATTTTATCTCGCTCGCATCTTAGGGACCACGCATTTAACATTCGAGGAGCTATCTACTTTGTTTACTCAAATAGAAGCAATCCTAAATAGCCGTCCTCTCTATCCCCTAAGTTCTTCACCCCACGATTTCTATCCCTTAACCCCTGGCCACTTTTTAATTGGTAGACCTCTTAGAGCGCTGCCATCTCCATGTTTACAAGACTCTAACGCAAATCGTCTTGACAGGTTCCAACGCATAGAACAAATGAAGCAACATTTTTGGCAACGCTGGAGCCACGAATACATCGCTGAGTTGCAGACGCGCAGCAAATGGCGCGTGAAAAATCAAGATTTGCAGGTCGGCGATCTAGTTGTCTTGAAGGAGGATAACTCTCCACCCCTATACTGGCGTCTCGGACGAATCACGCAGCTGTTCCCGGGGCCCGACGGTGTGACGCGCGTTGTGGACGTGAATACTGCCAGAGGTGTCGTGCGTCGCGCTCTCAACAGAGTTTGTCTGCTGCCCAAACCAGATAGCCCAGAAAGGGCAGAAGATTCTTGAAAGCTTTAAGCTTTCCAGGGCCGGGAGTATGTTCGCGCGACATTTAAATTCTCCCGCTAAAAGGCGCGGAAGCTAATATAGCTAATAATCTTATGTGCGGTACTGCACATAAAGGTCCTGTCACGGTCGCCACTTTATGTGCAGTACCGCACATAAGATTAATGATGAAAACAAATTTAACTTTAAAATTGTTTAATTGAAAACTAAATTAATAATTTAAACCTTTATGTACAAAATTTAGCGAGTTTGCGTTGGTGTAGGTCGCTTGACTTAATGTAAGTAAGTGCGTGCATGAATGCACTTTTTTGTAAAACGGGCCGCCCGCGCACCGGTGATTGCCCGCACCCCCGCTTCCGCGCCTTTTAGCGGGAGAATTTAAATGTCGCGCGAACAACGCCTATATACGACCTCCAACGATGAACGGTCGGACCAGTGCCCAGTGGTCCCCGAGCACAACACCCGCTCGGTGGATGATATCATCCTTTGTTACGGTCGAGCCACATCACCTGCTCCCGTACAAGAAGTAATATAATATCAGTCACCTGCTTCATGAGCGCGGCGAACTCGGCGCGGTGCGGGTCGGGGTCGGGGTCGGGGTCGCGGCGCGGGTCGGGGTCGGGCTCGCGGTCCGGCGGCTCCGCGTCCAGCGGCAGCGTCTCGTCGAACTCGGCGAGGTCGCGGTGCGCCTCGGCGCGCGCCGCCACCGCCGCCGCCGCGTCCGCCTCGTCCTCGGCGGCGGCGAGCGCGCTCTCGGGCGCGGCGGCGGCGCGCGTCAGCAGCTCGGCGACGGAGGCGGTGGTGAAGCGGCCGTCTTCGATGGCGCGCACGCCGAGCGCGCGCTTCTGCTCCGCCTTGCGCAGGATGTTCTCCTCGACGGTGCCGGCGGTGACGAGGCGGAACACGTGCACGTCGCGCGTCTGGCCGATGCGGTGGCAGCGGTCCTGCGCCTGCGCGTCCATGGTCGGGTTCCAGTCCGAGTCGTAGAACACGACGCAGTCGGCGCCCGTCAGGTTCAGCCCCACGCCGCCGCTGCGCGTCGACAGCAGCAGCGCGAACACGCGCCGGTCCGCGTTGAAGCGCTCCACGATCGGCTGGCGCGCCTCGACGCGCGTGCCGCCGTCCAGCCGCAGGTACGCGTGCCCGTGCATGCTGAGGAACGCCTCGAGCACGTCCAGCACGCGCGTCATCTGCGTGAACACGAGCACGCGGTGCCCGCCCGCCTTCAGCCGGCGCAGCAGCGCGGCCAGCGTCTGCAGCTTGCCGCAGTCGTACTGCAGCAGGCGCGGGTGCGGGAACGCGACCGCCTGCCGCGCCGCCGCCGCGTGCAGCAGCGCCAGCGCCGCGCGCGCGCCGCCCGCCGCCGCCGCCTCCGCCGCCGCCGCGCGCCGCCGCCAGTCGCGCGCGCCCTCGCCGCCGCCCGCCGCCAGCCGCGCGCCGCCCGCGCGACACGCGCTCCAGCACACCGTGAACCTGCAACCGCGCACCACAACCGACTACCGTTACACTAACCGTTAGGGATTTTTAAGAGATAAAACCTGACCTCGAAAGGATCGAACTTATTATCAAACTGGCTGACATGAGTTAGAAGCAGTGCGGGGTGTAACCGTAAGTGAGCGTACGGTACGAAGAAGGCTCGAAGAAGCTGGTTTGGGTTCATTTGTGCCCGCCAAGGCTCCAAGGCTCGAGTAAATCATCGTAGAAACAGGTTAACTTTTGCTCAGGAACATCGACTTTGGACACAACAACGCGGACCAATGGGGTAAGGTATTATTTAGTGATGAGTGCAGAATTCTCTTAACTCAAATTGACGGCAAAGAATATACAGACGCAAAGGAGAACGATACATTCACACAAATTTTGAAACTACAGTTGCATACGGTGGTGGATCAATAATGGTTTGGGCGGGCATTTGTTTGGGAGCTCGCACAGACTTGGTAGTGATTGACAGAGGGAGTCTGACTGCAGACCGCCATATCAGAGAAGTTTTAGAAGAAAATGTCGTACCGTTTGCCCCATATATCGGTGACGATTTTGTTTTTATGCAGGATAATGCTCGGCCGCATACCGCTCGGGTAACTCAAGCTTATCTTAATGATATGAATATCAATTATCACTGTTATGGAGTGGCCGGCGAGATCACCGGATACGAACCCAATAGAGCACGTTTGGGACTTGCTGAAAAGAAAAGTTAAGTCCAGAATTCCAGCTCCTGCCAACGTGGGAGAACTGCGAATCGCCGTAGTTGAGGAATGGCGGAGACTATCCCAGGAGACCATCGACAACATCATTCTCAGTATGCCTAGACGGGTAGAAACTTCAATAAGAGCACGTGGAGGAAATACGCGATATTAATCACTGTTCGCGCTCGTTTGTAGGTATTAAGGTGGATGACAAGGGTCTGCCCGCGAAATTCAAATTTAATTTGGTTTTTCACAATTTGTAAACTAATACGACAAAGTAGGCTTATGGCATTCAAATTGCGAGCCTAGGAATATCATCTTCACAGGTTTATATAAAAATCTTTACTTGAAAGTGCCCAGTTTAAGAAATTAGTCAAAATAATGACTAATCAAACTCATTATTTTGACTAATTTCTTAAACTGGACACTTTCAAGTAAAGATTTTTATATAAACCTGTGAAGATGATATTCCTAGGCTCGCAATTTGAATGTAGATAGTAGATACTTCCGAACATAATTGGACCATTTTTCAAAATCAATCATCACGCCTGTTGTGACGTCATATTTGTTTAAAATGACTTGACCTGCGCAACTATACAAGCTTGCTTACGTGTAACAAAAGCGTTACCCGTGCGAAGCCGGGGCGGATCGCTAGTAGTAGTAGTTAATAAACTACCAGACACGATACACTACAAATTCCACCATAAATGAATATCTAACAGAGTAATAAATCGCTAACCATCGCTTTACATTATAACAATTTGATATTTTCCCAATTATACCTATAACTTATTAATTACTAGACGATGCCCGCGAGTTCGTCCGTGAACTAAGGTTTTTTGATTCCCGCGGGAACTCTTGAATTTTGCGGGATAAAAAGAGGCCTATGTCTTTCCCTGGTATACAACCTATTCCTGTACCAAATTTCATCATTCATTTAATCCACGAAAATTGTTATTCGAAATTATTATTTTTAAATTTGACTTCGATGAAAAGTAGCTTATAATATACACTGTGTAACAAAAACTCTGTGGTCCCTTTGAGCTGCGTTATCAGTATCGATATTCAAACATAAAAAATCAACTTATTTGGTAAAACTCTTAAATTAAAATATTCAAATTAGATATTAAATCAATATTATTTGTAAAATTAAAATGATTGCTCACCCCTGAACTTCTACGAGGCGATGCGAGCCAGAGCGAGCGCGAGAGAGATAGCAAATCGTATCAAAGGTGCCGACTGCCGACCGAGGAGCTCGTCGGCAGGCGGCAGCCGCGCGCGCTCTAGGGTCACTGTACTGAGGGTACTGAGGTCATGAACTCGTCACGTGTCACCCGCGAGTCACAAAGATCACTCAGCTGTGTGCTGAACACAACTTTTTAACGTCCAATTTGTTTACACTTTTGTTTAACACTGTTGCAACTTTTAAAATGTGATTCGTTCAATTATTAGAAAAAGTATTAAGTACTTAGTTATGTAATCTAATCGTATCACTAATTTATGATGATGTCAACAGCTTTTCGATTACGGAGATGTTGCTCGATATGCCCGCCTTGTAGCTCTATGCATTTCTCACACCGTTTGGCGATATTTGCACGTACGCGTCGTAGTACCGATGAATCGGACTTTATTTCGCCAACGGGTGATGGGCACTGCCACTGTGGTAGTTACATGTTGAGCGTCGTGAAATAGCATAGTGCTCCTGGTAAGGTCTGCGCGCCTCTGCATAGTTGCAATCACTTCTCCAGAGACACATCAACATTTACAAGTAATAAAATTAAAAATTTTAAAAAACCCACGACGAACTACAGAGCTCCATTGAAACAACAATTAGAACTTAGCAAAAGTATATATAAAATAATATCTAAAACACAAAACTGCATATTTGCCGGCTCAGTAGTTCCTTTGACCAGCGTGGTGGACTATGGCCAAACCCTTCTCATTCCGAGATAAAACTTGGGCTTAGTAATGAGCAGAGGTGTCAAATAGTGTAAAATTTTAATATTCTGATAAAAATTGTTAAAAAAAATGTGATCACTTAAGGAGTTCCCATAACCACCTCCTGGCTCCATCATAAGACCCTGAGCAGCATCTAGGTACAAAGTGCTAGTCAAGACAAATCAAAAGAGTCCAAACACGACGGGTTTACGATAAGAACTTAACGAGTTCCCATGACCACCTCCTGGCTCCATCATGAGACCCTGGGCAGCATCTAGGTACAAAGCGCTCGTCAAGACAAATCAAAAGAGTTCAAATACGACGGGTTTACGATGAGAACTTAAGGAGTTCCCATGACCACCTCCTGGCTCCATCATGAGACCCTGGGCAGCATCTAGGTACAAAGCGCTCGTCAAGACAAATCAAAAGAGTTCAAATACAACGGGTTTACGATGAGAACTTAAGGAGTTCCCGTGACCACCTCCTGGCTCCATTATGAGACCCTGAGTAGCATCTAGGTACAAAGTGCTAGTCAAGAAAAATCAAAAGAGTCCAAATACGACGGGTTTACGATAAGAACTTAAGGAGTTCCTATGACCACCTCCTGGCTCCATCATGAGACCCTGAGCAGCATCTAGGTACAAAGTGCTAGTCAAGACAAATCAAAAGAGTCAAAACACGACGGGTTTACGATAAGAACTTAAGGAGTTCCTATGACCACCTCCTGGCTCCATCATGAGACCCTGAGCAGCATCTAGGTACAAAGTGCTAGTCAAGACAAATCAAAAGAGTCAAAACACGACGGGTTTACGATAAGAACTTAAGGAGTTCCTATGACCACCTCCTGGCTCCATCATGAGACCCTAAGCAGCATCTAGGTACAAAATGCTAGTCAAGACAAACCAAAAGAGTCTAAACACGACGGGTTTACGATGAGATCTTAAGGAGTTCCTACCACTTACCAAATCACTAGCTCAGCTTGGTTGTCTATGGTCCTAAAATATATCCAAGAACCTTCTCACAAGCTATACATATCTGATGCAAAAAACCGCATCTCAATCGGCCCAGTACTTTTTGAGATAAATGGTAACATATTGAAAAATTAAAATCATAGACTACAGCTCAGCTTGGTTGTCTATGGTCCTAAAATATATCTAAGAACCTTCTCACAAGTTATCCATATCTAATGCAAAAAACCGCATCTCAATCGGCCCAGTACTTTTTGAGATAAATGGTAACATATTGAAAAATTAAAATCATAGACTACAGCTCAGCTTGGTTGTCTATGGTCCTAAAATATATCTTAGAAACTTCTCACAAGCTATACATAGCTAATGCAAAAAACCGCATATTAATCGGTCCAGTAGTTTTCCAGGAAAACGGTAACAAAAAAGTGCACAAACAAACAAACATACAAACAAACAAACAAACACACAACCTCTTAGGGCAAACACATATACCGTCTCCGTTTCGTCGAGGGTAAAAATATCCTTCATTCTTGTAAGACATTTCACGTAATTTCGCAACGTAATGCGCACGTCCGTTCGGTTGCGCGAGCGACTAACAACTAGGATAGGAATTAGGAAGCGAGCCGCAGGCGGCGCGGCGGCTTAGTAAAAGAGGTTGGCGGCGCGGCGGTATCCTTTGAGCTCGCTTTTGATTGAGCCGACTCAGATGTTACAAACATTTTTTTAATGTGTCTATTTTATAAGCTATCTTGACTATAAACAATAACTGACCAGTACTTGATTTTTTTTAAATAAGATTTTCAGTTTTGGTACACCTATATGATTATGTATACGTACCTAAAAGGAACAACAGGGTTTTTGTTACATATTGTATATAGGTGTAATTCCAGACTATAATGTCTATCACTCGCCTCTCGATGAGCGGCAGCATCTCCCGGCAGAGGTCGCGCAGGTCGCGCGG
Source organism: Erebia aethiops (assembly GCA_923060345.2). Taxonomy (NCBI): domain Eukaryota; kingdom Metazoa; phylum Arthropoda; class Insecta; order Lepidoptera; family Nymphalidae; genus Erebia; species Erebia aethiops. The sequence continues at coordinate 19,402,370 of OV281091.1, read as the reverse complement.
CGGCACCGGCGGCGCGCCCACGGCGAGCGCGGCGCGCAGGTCGGCGCCCCACAGCGGCAGGCGCCAGCAGCGCCGCTCGTTGAGCGCCGCCGCGCGCCGCGCGCAGTGCCGCCGGTGCGCCGCCAGCCGGCCGGCGGGCGGCGGCACACCGGCGGCGGCGGCGGCGGCGCCCGGGCCGGCGGCGCGCGCGGCGGCGGCGCGGCGCAAGGGCAGCGCGGCGGGCGGCGGCGCGGCGGCGGCCGGCAGCGCGGGCGGCGCGCGCGGCACGAGGCGCAGGTGCAGGCGCAGGCGCGCGGGCGGCGGGCGCGGCGGCGCGGCGGCCGGCGCGTCCGGCAGCTCCTCGACGAGGCGGCGCGGCGGCGCGAGGTGGCGCGCGCGGTGCGCGGCGAACGCCTCGGCACCGGCCGCCTCGAGCGAGGCGAGGTCGCCGCCGAGGCGCGCGGCGGCGGCGGCGCGCGCGGCCACGCCGGGCAGCAGCGCGCGCGCGGGGCAGGCGAGCGCGAGCGGCGCCAGCTGCAGCGGCGAGTGCACGGGCCGCGGCTCGAACAGGTCGGGGTGGTTGCACACCTTGCGCAGCTGCATCAGCACGTTGAGCACGCTGAGCATGTTGCCGGACGCGAGGCTCTCGCGCGTGCGCGCGCGCGCCATGAAGTCGTCGTAGAGCGCGCGCTGGCGCTTGGCGAGGCGGCACACGAGCACGTGCTCGTGCTTGCGCGGCAGCTGGCGCTCCACGTCGGCCTTGAGCCGGCGCAGCAGGAAGGGGCGCAGCACGCCGTGCAGGCGGCGCAGCAGCGCGTCGTCGCCGGCGGGCGCGAGCGCGGCGACGGGCGCGAACCAGTCGCGGAACTCGGCGCTGGACGCGAACACGTCGGGCATCAGGAAGTGCAGCAGCGACCACAGCTCGAGCAGCGAGTTCTGCAGCGGCGTGCCGGTGAGCAGCAGCCGCCGCTCGGCCGCGAAGCCGAGCAGCAGCCGCCAGCGCTGCGACTTGAAGTTCTTGATGTTCTGCGCCTCGTCCAGCACGAGGTAGCGCCAGCGCTTGCGGCGGAAGCTCTGGTGGTCCTGCACGACCAGCTTGTACGAGGTGATGCACACGTGGAACGCGTTGGGCTTGGTCCAGCCGACGCGCTTCAACTTGCGCTCCTTGATGTTGCCGTAGTAGGTGAGCACCTTGAACGCGGGGCACCACTTCTTGAACTCGATCTCCCAGTTGAGCACGACGCTGGTGGGCGCCACCACGAGGTGCGGCCCCCAGTCCTGCCGCTCGGCCGCCAGGTGCGCCAGCAGCGCGATGGTCTGGATGGTCTTGCCGAGCCCCATCTCGTCGGCGAGGATGCCGTTGAGGCGGCGCGCGTGCATGGTGGCGAGCCAGTGCAGCCCCACGTGCTGGTACTCGCGCAGCGCGCCGCGCAGCAGCCGCGGCACCGGCGTGCCCACCTCCGTGTCCGACAGCGTGGTGCCCGTGGGCTGCAGCGACGCGGCCAGCGACGCCGCCGCCTCCACGCGCGCCTCCTCCGCGCCCTCCGCCCCCTCCGCCGCCTCGCCCCTCGCCGGCGAGCCCACCAGCGCGTCCAGCGACGCGTCCGACTCGGCGTCGCTGGAGGAGGAGGCGGAGGCGGAGGCGGCGGAGGCGGCGGAGGCGGAGGAGGCGGAGGCGGCGGGCTCGTCGTCGTCGGAGGCGGGCGGCGAGTGCGCGGGCACGTAGCCGGGCGGCAGCAGGTCGTCGAGCGCGAGGCGCGACTCGCGGCGCAGCGCCTCGAGCTCGTCGCGCTGCTCGGCCGCGTCGAGGCCGGCCTCGCGCTCGGCCGCCGCGATGGTCTCCTCGTCGTCGTCCGAGTCGCCGCGCGGCTGGAACTCGTCGTCGGCGGCGGCGGCGGCGGCGGCGGCGGTGGCGGGCGCGGCGGCGGGCGCGGACGCCAGGTTGGCGGCGAGCTGGCGCGAGTAGCGCTCCGTGCGGTCCACGATGTAGCTGAGCTGCTCGTCGAGCGCCTGCTTGCGCGCGCGCTCCACGCGCCGCACGCGCTTCCACTCCACGAGCTGCACACACACACACACGCACAGAACGTGACCAACGATCGCCCGTCCGATCCCGTCGAAACTAACCGAAACGAACCGACAAACCAGTTACCTTTTCCACGTTGGACCAAAACATTCGGATCTCCTTGGCGGCAAAAGCGGCTACCTTCTTCAGCTGCAACTCGTGAGCTTTCTCCGCCTTCTGCGCGGCGGCCGCCTTGTCTTGGAAGTACTTCTGGACGGCGCGCGCGCACTGCGGTCACGAGCGGCAACGGTTAGCGTGCACTGTGCGTGTCGTTTGTGTCGCGTGTGCTATGCTCTGTCCGATCATTTATTTTACTTTTGGCACCTCGACTCAATGATATTGAAGAAGCCTTTCTTTATGAAGAAATTGTAATCGATTTGACACATTGATATTTATTTATGCTCAAAATTTTTTATTTTTTTAAAAACATACCCAAGTCTTTATATTATAAGTTAAGTATATCAATGTATGTATTAAAATAAATCATTTATGTAAAACAGTACAGTAAATACCATTCATCAGCAAGGCTCAAAGGAAAATCAAGAGAGCTTGTGTTGCAACTTCGTGACTGTCACTGTAAGATTGTAAAAACAGTTACATTATAATCTAACTAGCGATATTGTAAACTGTCGACAGATTACAATTTAACACATTATTTTTCGGTAGATTGTACTTAATTACGAGTACACCAATTACAAAATATTGGATAAAAGGGAACATCACTTCACGATCTGCGTCTATGAAGTATTGCCTTTTTTTGTCGATAGGTGCCTGTCAATAATTATGAAACTTTATGAAGTTTACTACTTTAGTTATGAAGTTACATAGGCGTGCTTGTGTCGCGAGTAAAGTAAATGGTTGGCCAGATACAGTGTAGTGTATAGTGTATAGTGTATAGTGTGCGGTGTGCGGTGTACACACCTTCTTGGCGGCCTGCTTCTTCCACTTGCGCTCGTGCGCGAAGTCCTGCGCGAGCCACGCCATCTCCTCCAGCAGGTAGTCCCAGTGCGACTTGGCGCGCGGCGGCTCCAGCACGCGCGGCAGCCGCCGCTCCGCCCACAGCCCCGCGCGCGCCAGCTCGCCCACGCGCGCCGCCACGTACGCCTCCTGCTTGGCCTTCTCCACCATCTCGTCTGCGGCGGTGGCGGCGGAGGCGGCGGGCGCGGCGGGCGCGGCGGGCGGCGGCGGCGCGGGCGGCGGCGGCGCGGGCCGGCGCGCCTCGAGGAAAGCGGCGAGGTGCGGCGCGGGCGGCCGCTTGCGCCACGCCGCGTAGTCCATCATGTTGCCGCCCGCCTGCAGGAAGTACAGCTCGCTCAGTTGCTCCGTGAACCTGTAACCGAGCGCAGCGCTACAGCGGCGTCGGCGCCAGGAGCGCGTGGGGCGCGCGGGGCGCGTGGGGCGGCGGGCGCGCTCACCTGTCGCGCAGCGTCCTCAGACGCAGCAGCTTGTGCTCGAGCACGCGGCGGCGCAGCGCGGGCGCGTCGCCGGCCGCCGCCGCGAGCAGCTTGGCGCGCTTGCGCGGCGGCCCGTCGGCGCCGGCCGCGACGTCCGCGCCGGCGCCCCCGTGCTCCACGCCCTGCCCGACACAAAATTATTTATTAACACAATCTATATATATAAAAGCGAAATACCACTCATTCACTCACTCACTCACTGACTGACTGACTAACTAATCATGATATCTCAGGAACTTTTAAGCATACGATCTTGAAATTTGGAATGTAGATTCTTTCTATAGTGTAGACAGCTTAGAAACGGTTTTGGGAAAATTTACCCTTACTTAAAAATAGGGATTTAGGTTATTTGTTTTCGTTGAGATTATTTATAATAATAATAATAATGTATGTAAGTTTATCATAACTCTTTTGGCCATATATGTATTTATTTTGTTTGCGGGCATGAGAGCTAAATTTATGCTGATAAATTATTTACTCTTTACTAGCTTTTTTGAAGCTATACCTTTATTTACTCCATCGGTTACAATTTTTTTTAACAATATTCTTAGATATATGTTAGTTAAATTAGTAAACACATTTAAAGTAAGTGTTAAATAACACTTTAAATATGTTGGATATCAGATGGATCCCATATCCTGGGTAAAAGCCTCCTCCATTGACTGCCATGCTCTTCAGTCCCTTGCCACCTGCATCCAACCTTCTCTAGCAGATTGTTTAATTTCATCAGCCCCCCTTGTCCTGGGCCAGCCTACGCGTCTTTTCCCCTGTGGACCTTTTCCTTATTGGGCTGGCTGAGATTGTTTAGCTTAGTTTATTATATACTTTATACAGGTGGCCCAAAAAGTGACGCCCAAAGAAAAATTTTTGATTCCTTGTACCTAGGACTTTTTAAAAGTTCCTTAATAAATGGGTTGTCTGGAGGAGATCACTTTTAGTGATAAGACCGCCCTTGCGCACGTGTGTTTTTTTAGGTGTGTTGGTTGGATTAAAATGAGACACGTCTGTTCTTCAATAGGTTCACTTTATTACTGTCACACTACATCATTCCCCTAAATGAAAAAAAACACAAGGGTATGTATTTGTTTTTTTTTTTGAATGCGTACAATAATCGATATGTACCTACATGGTAATCTTACTTCTTACTTCTTATCTTACTAATATTATAAATGCGAAAGTTTGGATGTATGGACGTCTGGATGTATGGATGGATGTTTGTTACTCAATCACGCCCCAACAGCTGAACGGATCTGGATGAAATTTGGCACAGAGATAGATTATAGTCTGGAATAGCACATAGGCTACTTTTTATCCCGGAAAATTAAAGAGTTCCCGCGGGAACCACAAAACCTCGATCCACGCGTACGAAGTCGCGGGCATTCGCTAGTAGAAAATAAAATTCTATGAAGAACATATTACTACTATACTTATTGTCTAATACATAGAGTAGTAAATAAGTACTCTAACAATTATTAACATGAATTCAATTTTTTTTTTTTTTTTTTATCCACTACAAGCTAGCCCTTGACTGCGATCTCACCTGATGGTAATTGATGATGCAGTCTAAGATGGTAGCGGGCTAAAAAATACATAAACAAGAATACAACAATAATGTTATATAATATAATCATAATTATTTATAATTATACACAAAAAGTTTCTTAGATTTTTATGGGTATTCTCTAACGCACCTGTACTCTGATGATGGTTGGCTTTGGAATGGTTTTTTTCTATTCCTAATAACTTACATGTCTCTGCCATTGTAGACGATACAAATTCTTTTCCTCTATCTGTTCCGATGACGTCAGGGACGCCGTACCTTAATATAAAATTACTAACTAATGCACTGGTTACTACCTTAGTTTAATTTGATGGCAATGGGTATGCTTCCACATACTTGGTAAGCTCACACTGGATGTCGCTCACACTTATCTAATGGACCAACGGGATCTAAGAATATCTTTTCAAATGCTTTCACTAGCAGTTGTTGTTATTATCATAGGTTCCTTATGACTTGGCAATGACCTTCTATACACATGGACAAATCGTGGCATACAAAAACAGAGCCCAAACATGGCACACGCTTCTAATTCACCCTATTTTGCTTCGACTGCTCCATCTATACATTATTATAAAACTATTATATTAGCCCAGTCGAATTAGATCAAAAGAGGGGCTGACACGGAAAACATTTTGGTACTTATCAATTTTTCTAGGATCGATATTTTTTTATTTAGATCCGAAAAGAGAGGAGAATTTCTGTTTATTGAATAACTCGTTTATTTTCAATTTTACACGAAAAATGGTTATAACCAAAGTTATTTGAAATTAAATTTCCGACAATTTTAGTCCTTATCAATTTTTCCCTAGGATCGATATTTTTAGATTTAGAGCCGAAAAGAGAGGAGAATTTTTGTTTATTGAATAACTCGTTTATTTTCAATTTTACACGAAAAATGGTTATAACTAAAGGTATATGAAATTCAATTTCCTACAATTTTAGTACTTATCAATTTTTCCCTAGGATCGATATTTTTCGATTTAGATCCGAAAAGAGAGGAGATTTTTTGTTTATTGAATAACTCGTTTATTTTCAATTTTACACGAAAAATGGTTATAACCAAAGTTATTTGAAATTAAATTTCCTATAATTTTGGTACTTATCAATTTTTTCTAAGGATCGATATTTTTCGTTTTAGGCCCGAAATTTAATTCCAAACAACTTTGGTAATGACTATTTTTCGTTTAAAATGGAAAATAAACGAGTTATTCAATAAACAAAAATTCACCCTCAAATTCAAGATGGCGGATGTTGCAACAGGGTTGGAATCCCGAAAACCGAAATGTAGACAGCTAGTGAGCCCCCCCCAACGATTTCCGAAGGAAAATTGCTGTGCAGAATTTTTTCCGTGTCAAATCCTAATTCGACTGGGCTATATGGTTTTATGTGGGATGACTTATATTAAAAAAATTAAATTCATTGTTCACTGACTATAAACTTAGTGTATGTAGAGAAAAACAACTAATTTAAGAACACTCTCTGCTGGCACCTTAAGTTGTATTTTTATCACGTTCTTCTACTAGTTTTCTTATCCTTATTAAATTCTGGTAACCAGATAATTTCTTTTTTTTTTATTACCCGAGCGAAGCAGATGCGCGTCCGCTAGTATTTACTGTAATAACTAGCTGATGCCCGCGCATCCGTCCGCGTGGATTAAGGTTTTTTGGTTCCCGCGGGAACTCCTTAATTTTCCGGGATAAAAAGTAGCCTATGTGCTATTCCAGACTATAATCTATCTCTGTGCCAAATTTCATCCAGACCCGTTCAGTCGTTGGGGCGTGATTGAGTAACAAACATCCATCCATACATCCATACATCCATACCGACATCCATACATCCAAACTTTCGCATTTATAATATTAGTAAGATGTGGCGCGGAGGCATAGATATTGAAATATTTGATTATTATTAAATAATAATAATCAAATATTTCAAGTAACAAAATTGGTTAGTTGGCTATAAAATCGAGCCTAGAGCGTAGTGCTATATATGCGTACATATATATAGTGTAGTGTGGCGAGTTTTATACCTACAGTTGGTTGCAGCCTGATTGTTTAAAGGCCCTTAATTGGGAAAACTTGCAAGATAGTGAAAAAATGTGATAACAATAATTGCCAATAGATTTTACATGGAACAAAAAAAAGCTACTCCACAGTTTTGTTTTTCTGACATTCATGACGCGCCCTTCCATCTGTCTCTTTCCGATGTGTGTGAGAGAAAGGAATGGGAACATTGTAAATAATTTTAAATATTTCTTGTGTTTTCAATAGTTTTACTACGTATATAAAATTAACGTACATACGTACATACGTAAATAAAATTAACTTACCGATAATACGTCACACCATCTTTTTTCTGCGTCGTTAATGTATTATTTCGGCACTTTTTGAACGCGCACTTAGGCATCCTGACAGCTTCGCAGTGAACATGCGACTAATGAAAAAAGTGTGCTTACAACGAGTTTAAGCACGCTTACTTGGTCACTTGTTATGCGCGCCAGTGCGATGTCCTTGTGTATAGAAGGTCATTGTGACTTGGAGAGTGCTTCATAACTTGACACATGATACACTTATTCACATAGTTCCTAACATCTGCTTCTAGTCCTGGCCAGTAATATTAACTCTTAACCTTATTTACCATTTGTCGAATACCAAATCGTATTTTATTATACAAATTTCGTTCACGTTTATTTTATTCTGTTATTCGTTTATCTGTTTTTTGTTTATTTAAGTTATCTTTTTTTTTTTTTTTTTTTTTTTTATCCACTACAAGCTAGCCCTTGACTACGATCTCACCTGATGGTAAGTGATGATGCAGTCTAAGATGGTAGCGGGCTAACCTGTAAGGGGCATGGCAGTTATATTAAACCCATACCCCTTCGGTTTCTACACGGCATCGTACCGGAACGCTAAATCGCTTGGCGGCACGTCTTTGCCGGTAGGGTGGTAACTAGCCACGGCCGAAGCCTCCCACCAGGCCAGACCAGGGAAAATTCAGAAATTATAAATTCCCAAATAGACCCTGCCGGGGATCGAACCCAGGACCTCCGCACGTTAAGGCAACAGCGCTACACACTGCGCCACGGAGGTCGTCAAATCTATCTCTATTTATCTATCTCTATATATATCTATCTCTATTTAATGTGTGGCAATAAAGAATTTATCTATCTATTTATCTATCTAGGATAATCAGAAAATACCCCATAATTTCAGAGATTTTTGGTAGTTTTCGAGATGTAATTTTTCTTAAGTTTTATCATGACATTTCTGAGGGAGTGAGTATTAATTTTTTATCTTTTGCTTTTTTCAGAACTTTTTTTCTGGGAACATGCTTGTTATGAAGTGTACTACTTTGCAGATGCAGCCATCGATGAAACAAATTGTAGGCATAAGGATTGAAATCATAGATTATTCTTGCAAAATAAATATGATTATGATTATTATGATTATGAAAAAAAACACTATTTTGAACGTAAAACTCCGATGAACTTTTGTAGAGCATGTATAAAAAAATTCAAGTTACAATAAAATAACATATAATAGTTCTTTTTGTATCCACGCCACAATTGACACAGAGATGTCCCGTAGGAAACTGGTGTCATCATGTACAGCAGGTTCCATAATCGTGCCTGGGTCTTCGTGAGAAACAGGTACGGTATCCATTGACAAGCCGGGGTCGTTATGAGAAGCGGGTACAGAGTAATAAAGTAAAGCCAGGGTCGTCGTCAGGATTAGCAGAGTCCATAATAGCAGCAAAGTCGTGTAAAATAGAGCAAACCCAGGAAGAAAATCACGATTACGAAACACACAACAGTAGCAAATGATGAACACGAATAAAGAGGATAGAGATAAAACAATAAGTCAATGTCAATAATGTCTATTGCCAAACAGATGTATGCCATGAGCCAATGATGATAAATCGATGTTATGTACATTGATTTATATCGATGTGTACATTCACTGAATCAGGCCAAATGATTCATCTAGCATGTCTATAAATCAATTCATGTTTATAATAAGGTTTTTATAAGATAGCGATAAAACCATTAAATAACCAAAAGCGAGAAAGCTTTGTTGTAATTATTTTTCTTAAAATATCGATCTCTATTATAGTTTTTTGGTATATCGACTTTACGAAATGATGATTGCAGTCCCTACATTGTCAAGATTGACATTACGAGCCACGGCCCATGTGAAGTGGTCAAAGAAGAAGTGGTTTGAAAATAAAGAATGTCGACTGAGTTTCTCTTTTAAACTAACTAATTATTTCCGAATGCTACACACAAATAGGTAACTGGAATATACTAGATATTATTTATTTATTTCACATAGGACAATTTGTGTCACTTATGATACGTCAAGACTCTACCACTGGTTCGGAAAGCTGTTTCTACCGAGAAGAGCCGACAAGAAACTCAGCAGTTGCTCTTTTCTCAAAAAAGAAAGAGGTTACAATATTAATACATACCTACGTAACTTACAAGTAGGTATTACACGGAATTGTTGGTCACTACACAATGGAAGGAAAAATGGTAATTGGAAGGCCATACAAACACTCGGCTAATGACATAAAAACAGTGGGGGACGAAACTAGGTAAAGATAGTGAGAAGTGGAAGAGGTTGGGGAGGCCTTTACCCGAGAAGGGGCCCTATATCTCTTAAAAATTATAATACAAACATATTGAGTATTAACTTTAAAAACTACTTGTAACACAACTACATTAAAAACTTATGAACAAACTAAATTTTTTGGATGTTATTGTTTTGGAATACGCCTTACAGCGTCACTGCCGTTACGGTGGAGAGCCCTAGACTTTGGCTTCCTATACTAAAGAAATATCCATTTATTGAACATACCATGAGTGGCAAGATTGAAGTGGCTTCAGGAGGTGAGGCGGTTTCATTTCGTGCGCTCATGCTGCAACATTGCGGACAAAACTAACTTCCATGCCACTGTTTATATCAATGTTTATTACACAAGTCACCAGTAACGTCCATACATCAAACTTTATCACAAACTGTATGCACTCAGCGGGAGATCACATCAGGATTAACTTAAATTTGTTTTATTATACTTATTGAAATTTTATTACTTATTGCAAGTCCTACAAAATAGGCAACTAACATTAAAATTTAATCAATTTAGTAAATAAAACTCAATATCAACAGCTAATTTTTGTGAGAGCTTTCGACATAATCCAATCATACAAATAATCAAAAGTGCCGTGAACCCTGTAATTGCCGCCGTAAACAAATTCTTTTGACTTTAGTCCGGCGTCCGCCATATTGAAGACTCACAGAATAGCGGCAGTTGTTTGCACTTCACAAAGCCATTTTTAATCAACGAATATTTTCTAAAACATAACATTTTCCGCTAGTATGACATTGTTTTATTAATTAATTTGAAAGCCACTGCGTATTTTCACGAATATTTTTAAATTTAATTTAATTACAAAGGAGTATTTAATTTTTCATTTTCAAAATTTATTTGTTCTGGTCTCTGGAATATCAGAGAGTAGAGACCGGTGGTAGAGACAATCTAAGGTTACTTGTCTCTGAATCTAAGAATCTAAGAATCAGAGACAAGTAACATATAGGATATTACTCAGTTAAAAACCTAAAGATTTCGCCATATTCCAAAAATCCAAACATGCAATGCAAAAACGAGATAGCTTTATGGCGTATTGCCGTTATAAGAATGGTAAGTGAATACTTTTTTTTTGTCCCTGTCAGCGTGCTCAACTCAATTTTTTTGCCTGCCAAAGTTCATTTTGACGTACATCTTTGGCACACAAACTTATGTACATTGGAGATTATTTACCTGAGATTGGAGGTTAGATAAGCAGTCAAAGTTTTTGATTAATTATTATTATTAAAACGTATGTAGGTGAAATCGTAAGTGAAATTTAGTGTTCTATAAGCTATTGCGCAATGCTGAGTTGCAGTATATTAGGCTGCAAAAGCCGCAGCGAAAGGAAAATCGAAGGAATCAAATTTCACAAGTAGGTAAGTGGTCAAAATCTTGATTTAGTGACATATTAATCTTTGGATCTTTATATTAAAGTAACTATAATCATGTTTAACTAATGTGTACTCAGGTTAATGAAAGAAATAGAGCCTATTTTTCCAATTTTCATAGTAAAACTGATAAGAAAAGTTTGTTTTGAAAACGAGTATATTTGAAGTGTTGCCAGGGCCCAAATTCAAATCCTTCCATTCGGGCAAGCGCGCATGGCCGATTTTTTCTCTCTTAACGTACCGATACTCTATTATGATACCGTAATTACCATGTAATTACACCATCACGTCTTATACTTTGTAAGAATGACGTTCAGAAGGTGTACCTACTTTGTAGGTACCTATTTTGAAAAAATATGTTTTTTAGTTTGTGCGTAGTCTATGGCGCGGTTAAATGAATTATGACGCCTTATTTTACATAAAAAAATTATTGTTCTGTTTTTGTTTGTCAAAAGTTAAATTCAAGGAGAAAATGTGTATTATAGTTAACGTAATTCTAATATTTTCCGTAAAATTAAGTTCATTATGGTCATAAGAGTTTATAATAATTTGATCGATGAGCATCAAAGTACTTTCTTTACCTAAATTCAAGAGAGTGATAAAGAATTGGTTAATAAGCAAAGCCTACTACAGCCTAGATTAATTTTTCAATGACGGCTAGCTAAATTATATGATTGGTTTATGCAAATACATTGACATGGTTAACTGTAATTACAATGGACTATTTCTTTGACTCTTAACAAGTGCTTTATATTAATTTAGCGATAATACTTAATCTAAATGTATGACATTTTCAATTTCAGGTACAGTTGATATAATAATATGTAGGTATTGTCCATATTTCAAGAATTTTCTTAATTGGTCATCTATTTATCTAATTAATACCGTGATTTGCTACATCGATTGTATTTAAGTATTGCACGCCATGACGATGGTAATACACTTGTATTATTATCTTTTACCACCTTTGTAATATTATGTGTATTATGCAATAAATAATTATTTCTGATTCAGTAATACTGTGAAATGTTTAATGTAATGTTTAACTAGGGGTGCAAGTGGCCCAATCTCCGCCTTAGTGGCCAAAGTCAACCTCACCTGCACGTGGTGCACCCTGCTAATTAACAAACGAAGCTCTGACGTCCCCAGTCCCCCCCGGGTTGCTGTGACTGATACAGCACGGCATAATCTTGATGGTATCCCCGCTTTGTGGTAGGATTCTATCTCGGATCCGCCTGGCTAGCGACCACACTCCAGTCGTAATCAGCCGCAAAGCATTCCATGCGTTCCGGCTGCGAGCTGGAGAGCCAGTTCCCCCCCCCCCCCCCTCGAATAGTGCAATGTGGGTGGTCTTTGGGTCCGTAGTGGGGCAGAAGTCCCTCTCGCTTGCGTAGGCGTGATATATTGGCGCGGGGTCCAGGGAGACCCGATGAAACGGTTGTCCGCTGGCCGCCCGTCGGTCCGTAGGGGACCCGAACCTAGGATGTCCCGTCTTAGGAGGCTGTCCCGCCACCGACGAAAAAAGGCCGGTGAATGACCGGAGTGCCGGAGTGGGAGACCGGAGTGGAACCCACCGGTCATTCAGCGGATTGGGGGCCCTTCCGTCCCCCGTACCAGTAACTCACACCACCTGTGCAACCGAGGGCGGCTGGTTCCTCTTCTTTGACCTGGTGACCACCAGCAATGCACGGTTCGTTCGTCCCCCTTTGATTTACCCCCATTAATAATGAAATTTAAAAATAGAAAGAAACGTTCTACAGCGGCGCCTCGTTCCACACTATGTGTGAACTTTTGTAACATCAGAGGCTTACACTCCAACCTTAACGCCGTTCATCACCATCTTGAAACGGTAAAACCCGCCTTACTCTTTCTGACTGAGACCCAGATTTCACTTCCTGACGATACATCATATCTGAACTACCCTGGATACAAACTAGAACATGCCTTTTCGCCGCGAGCAGGTGTGTGCGTGTTCATCAGAGGAGACATTTGTGGTCAACGATTGCATAGACTTGAGGTCGGGGATCTGTCCTTTCTCTGGTTGCGCGTGGATTACGGCGGTCAAACCCGGGTCTACGCGTGCCTGTACAGATCCCATACCGGTAACGCTGAAACGGATCGACTTTTCGAGCACATCCAACTAGCGATAGATTATGTGCTAGAGCATATCCCCTCCGCGGAGGTGGTGATCCTAGGGGACTTCAACGCCCACCATGTGGAATGGCTAGGATCGCGTATCACCGATCACGCGGGAAGGGCTGCTCACAACTTCGTCCTGGCATATGACCTCACTCAACTAGTTACTGTACCAACTAGGATACCCGATATCGCTGATCACACTCCATCAATTTTGGATCTTTTCCTCACCACTCACCCTACCGGCTACCAGGTGGTCGTCGATGCTCCCTTGGAATCATCTGATCACTGCCTGGTACAGACATCCGTGCAACTTCCATCCACCGTTCGCACCCCTGTGGCCGGTACCCGTCGAGTGTGGCACTACAAGTCAGCGGATTGGGATGGACTACGTGAGTTTTACGCCTCGTATCCCTGGGCGCAGCTTTGCTTTTCGGATGACGACTCTAACACCTGTGCTGAAGCCGTAGCCGACGTTATACTCCAGGGTATGGAATGTTACATTCCCAAGTCATTAATACCCATTGGAGAACGTGCTAAGAAGTGGTTCAATGGGATGTGCAACAAAGCTAACAGCCGAAAACACAGTTCCTACCAATCTTGGTCTTCAGCACAAAGTAATAATGATCCTAGCGTAGTTAATCTGAAGAAAAGTTATAAAGGTGCCTCCAGATCATATAAAAATGCCATTGCCAGGGCAAAGTTCCTGCACATTGACAGAATTGGGCACAGGCTTGTCGCATTACCTTCTGGCACCCGTGCATTCTGGTCCCTATCCAAAGCCATACAGGGCAACTTCTGCCGCTCAACCTTTCCACCTCTACGAAAACTCGGCCCACACCGCCAAGGAGAAAGCAGATATCTTGGGCGCTCTCTTCGCTGGTAACTCGACACTTGATGACGGAGGGAGAACACCGCCAACCATCCCGCGGTGTCAAAGTTCGCTCAGTGACATTCGCTTCACTCAGAGCGCAGTGCGTAAAACGCGTCTGTTTCGGCGGTCTTACTCCTCCGGCACTGTTCCGTCTTAGTGGAAGACTGCCTTAGTCCACCCTATTCCAAAGAAGGGCGATCATTCAGACCCATCGAACTACAGGCCTATTGCGATAACCTCCCTGCTCTCTAAAGTTATGGAGCATATAATTAACACCCAAATGCTTCAGTACCTGGAAGAGCACCAGCTGATTAGTGATCGTCAGTATGGTTTTCGCCACGGTCGATCAGCTGGTGATCTCCTAGCTTACCTTACTCACCGCTGGGCGGAGGAAATCGACAGCAAGGGAGAAGCTTTGGCGGTCAGCCTGGATATTGCTAAGGCCTTTGATCGGGTTTGGCATAGGGCACTTCTGTCCAAATTACCTTCTTACGGACTCCCCGCGAAGCTGTGTGATTGGATCGCCAGTTTTTTGAACGGGCGCAGCATCAAAGTCGCAGTCGACGGTTTTTGCTCTGAATTGAAGCCCATCAATGCTGGCGTTCCGCAAGGATCTGTGCTCTCACCCACGCTCGGTCGTGCTCAGCTTTCTCGTGCTCAGCTGGAGGAGTGTAGAAGTACGCTTGTGTCGAACATCGAGTCTTGTCTCGACCAAGTATCACAGTGGGGCTTACAAAATATTGTACACTTCAACCCCACCAAGACACAAGTGTGCGCGTTTTCGGCAAGAAAGGCCCCCTTTACCACCTCTGTTCTCTTCCAGAACACTCCCCTGACTCCATCTAACAGCATTGGGATCCTCGGTGTTAATATATCGAATGAAGTCCAGTTCCGCGAACATCTGGAAGGTAAAGCCAAACTAGCCTCCAAAAAACTCGGGGTGCTCAACAGAGCGAAAAGATACTTTGCGCCTAAACACAGGCTTCTGCTGTATAAAGCGCAAGTTCGGCCCCACATGGAGTACTGCTCTCACCTCTGGGCCGGAGCACCCCAGTACCAGCTCCTTCCACTTGACCGGATACAAAGGCGGGCAGTTCGACTCGTAGATGATCCCAAAATTACTTGCACGTTGGAGTCCCTAGAGCACCGAAGAGACGTTAGTTCTCTTTGTGTGTTCTATCGTCTCTACAATGGGGAGTGCTCTGAGGAGTTATTCAATCTAATACCACCTTCCGTGTTCTCCAGTCGCACCCTACGTCGCAGAAACAAATTTCATCCTCACCACCTGGATGCGTGGTCCTCATCCACCACCCGTTATTCCAGGTCTTTTCTGCCACGTACCCGCAAATTGTGGAACCAGCTTCCATCTACTGTGTTCCCTCATGATTATAATATGGGGCTCTTCAAAGGGCGGACAAACAAATATCGTAAAAGCCAGCAACGCATTGGCGGTTCCTCTGGTGCTGCAAATGTTCATGGGCGGCGGTAATCACTTACCATCAGGTGACCCGTCTGCTCGTTTGCTCGCTATACATATTAAAAAAAAATGTAATCTGGCATTATACAAATAGCAATGAAAGGTACGAAATAATATCAAGAAAAGTTTAGGGTAAATTATTATGTAGGTATGTTACTAAAATTTTATGGTTTTGATTTTAACATATGAGTTCAGATAAAATAATAAATGAAACTACATAAATCGGTATTTATTTAAACATTCGCGTGATACTATTAATTATTGATAATATTTTATTATAATATAATATAATATTATATTTGTAGTTGTGTTGGTCAACTTTATTTATTTTCTATTATTCCTATATAATATAATATAATAATTAACATAAAGATACACGTACAACTCTCTTGACGTTCTCGTGACGTTCTCGTTCAGACTGAATTAGGGCCCGATAGTCAGTGCAGTGTAATGGCGACGCCAAAACTAGCGGCTACGCCCACCCTTTCCACAGGACCCTGTGAAAAGTGCGGTGTAACAGGGGTTTTACTAATTGTCTCTGCTAAAAATCAGAGACAAGTAACATATAAGAATGTTAGTTGTCTCAAACAAACACCCCCCAAAAAACCCGACTTTTTTTAAATATTTCAAAATTCAAAATTAGTTATCAGCCGATTTTCAAAATTCAAACGCTCACACGTGTCTCGATTAATTCCTCAACTCTTTGTACCATTCCCATCTCGATCCTCCCAAAATCCTCTGATCTATGGCCAAAAATACGTCTTATGCATTTTCAATGGTAAAATCTCTGACTAGAACTCTGGTGGATGCGTTGAAAATATGACATTTAAATTTAATTCTGCGTTCGGTTGAGCAAAACTAACATTTTTGAAAATTACTATCTTTATTTTCCCTACTTTTAAAAATAAAAGAATGATATCATAATATTAAAATTACAATTTATCACATTAAGAATCATACTTCATACTAATATTATAAATGCGAAAGTATGTTTGTTTTTTGGTTTGTTGGTTTGTCCTTCAATCACGCCGCAACAGAGGAACGGATCAATGTGATTTTTGGCATGGGTATAGTTGAGGACCTGGAGAGTGACATAGGCTACTTTTTATCCCGGAAAATTAAGGAGTTCCTGCGGGAATTAAAAAAAGTTAAACTACACGGACGAAGTCGCGGGCATCAGCTAGTGTACTATAATTTGGTGACATTTTCATTTGGATAACAACTTTGATTATTTCTAGTCCAGAATAACCATTGCATATATCGACAATTTTTCATTTAAAAAAAAATTTACGATCGTTCATGATAGTAATACTTATAAATTATTTCGATGCGATACCGGTTTTGTGAATAATCGTCTTCGATTGAATCGATCTAAAATATGAGTGAAGAACAGTATCATGTTCTATCGATACTGTTATGTATCGGATGGGATCGGGCATCCCTATAAGTGTTCTTCTTCTTCTTTTCTTGGTTTTTTTATATATTGACGTTTGCGTATGCGTTTGCGGTCTTCTATGGGATTGGACTTCATAGTTCATTGGATGCATGGAGGTAAGGACGATTCGACAAATCACAAATTCAGCACCAAAGAGTATATAATCACTAAGTTACACATCACCATGGAACTAATAAGTACTACGTACAACTGGAATGCGTACTACAAACTTATTTAACTTATTTTTAATCAAATTTAATCCTTATTCCACGGACATAAGGACCACTACGCACGCAGTATAAAAAAGAATCCGAGTGAGACATCTACAACATACCGCGGTGTCCCTTTCTAACAGTGGTCTTTGTGTTGCTATTTCACATTGAACATTATACTTCAAATTTGGTACGTTTATAAAAGAAATCTGAAAAATGAAAAATCTTTATAGTATCGAATTAGTCACCTCCTATCCTCCGATTAAAATTTCAAGCATTTAGAAAATTAGTACGTCAATAATTCACTTGTTTTCGTGTTGAAGGCGGCAATCGTAGTAGTTATAAAAATAAAAACGTTGCAACCATGGAATTATTATGTACTATGATGGTTGCAACACAAACGGCCATTTTGATGAATCTTACGATAGACGAAATTTCGGGTGACATAAATTTAGGTACCAAGTATACGGGACAAGTATCGTAAACTATGAAACACGAATTATAACAGGATAGATATTTTTTTCATATTTCAGATTACCAAAAAATGATACATTGCGTGAAAAGTGGTTAAGCATTATACCTGGTGGTAACAGAAAAGTGACCCAAAATTCTCTAATATGCAGCAAACATTTCATGCCAGAGGATTATATTCCTAATTTATCACGGCCCGTTTTAAAAGAAAATGCTCTTCCCTCGCGATTCCTCGTGGTAAGGAAGATCAATTTTATTTTTATCTTGAATAGGTACGTTTACAGATAATGATAAAAATCCAGCCCGTAACTGTTCCACTACTGGGCAAGGGCCTCTTCTCACTAGGAGAATGCATGAGCATTAATCACCACGCTTGCTCACTGCAGGTTGGTGATTTCAGACTGTAAAGTCCAGGTTTCCTTACGATGTTTCCTTCACCGTATGTGCTATATCACCGTACTTCAACAGAATGAAATTAAAAACATTTTCAAACATGGAGACTGGCATAGTGATGAGATGAGTTCAGCAGCAACAACGAGTTAAAAAAATATTTTTTGTATGAAAAATTTGAGCATGTTGATAATTTTATATACCCAGTATGTTCGAAAAGTCAAATATGTATGGCTCGAAAAGCCAAATATGTATGGTTGGAGAAGTCAATTTATGTTTTGCTTTACAGCAATTAGCAGCAGTTTTAATGAATTTTTAACCGACTTAAAAAAATTTTTTTTCTTAAACCATCACCGATAATTATCTATTTTTACCTAAATGCTTCGTAATTATCGATCCTAAATGGATCGCTGGATCCAGGCGGCGCAAGACCGTGGCTTGTGGAGGACCCTACAGGAGACCTATGTCCAGCAGTGGACGTCCATCGGTTGACGACGACCTAAATGCTTACTTGTGTAAGAGACTTACTAAGAGGCAATAGGCACTACATATAAAATATCAACATCATTATAAATATAAATATTTTAAAATTATTTGCTGATTTTTATTTCTTCATAGAGGTATATTTATATCCCGTATATTGAAGTATCCCAAAATTCAAAAATAGTGTGGTCACTTTTGTGGAAAAGGGACACAAGGGTCAGTATGGTATCTCTCACTCGGCACACTTTATTAACAAGAGCTCATTCCGGTTGTACGTAGTACTTATTAGTTCCTAGTTCCATGCACATCACAGAGACAAGTAACATACAGGACCAGTATAGGACTTCAGCACTTCAGAGTTCAGCCAGACCAGACTTCAGCAGACAAGACAACAGTGAGCCAACAAGAGAAAAAATAATTTACAGTGGAGTTGGACTTGGACTACCTATATTTTTAATTTATATCAAAAATAGTGTTTTTTAGTGTTTAAAAAAAATCTTTAGCTTGAGTTTTATTAGAATCAAAGTAGTATCTTAGAATAATTAGACGTTCTTTTATTTTTTGCTTTAGAGTTAAACAAAATAATAATATCACTGGTGGAAGTATTGTTTTTCGACCGAGATGTGTTGGCAAAAGAATAAAATAGTATTTCACAGTTTCAGAATACTTTAATCCCTAGGTAAGTGTTAAGATTTATTCAACAGCATGTAGAATGTATACTAATATTGAAAGTGCACTTGCATTAGAATAATTTTATTTGTAGCACAAAATAATTTAGTTTAGCATTGTTTAAATTATTTTAAATTTGAATGAAGATTGTCTGCATTATAAATTTTTTTAACTAAAAAAGGATAAGGAATCATAATTTATTTACGTAATAACTAGGTACATAAATACTTAGCTGACTATTTCAACTGTTATTGTAGGAATTACCTATCCAAGAATTATGAAATGTTCTATTCACTTCATAAATGTTTTATGATTTATTATCTCTGTGTTTAAATTGTATAGGTAATATATGAGTTATTCATAAAATACCTATGCATAGAAAAGAAATACATGAAGTGGTAAAATTGAAACTTTTTTATTAACTTATGCAATTCTAAATTTTTATTTTAAGTAATCAATAAGGTTTATTTATGAATGTCATAATTTTTCTATATCCATACCAATGTCTTAAATTGGAAGGGTGTCTGCCAGTTCTTACGCCTATCTGTAACACATTCACTACTCATCAGTGCACAGGGATAGCTAATATGTGAATTGTGAATAGCGAGGAGAATTCCTGGTTACCAGTGTGCCCACTGCATTATGGTTGGAAATAAAATAAATAATTGTTGGTATAAGTTGATATATTGTATCTATTAGGTGACAAACGAGTAGTGTTGTGAAAAAATTTGTGAGGTTTTTACCATCTCACCTGATGGTAAGTGATGATGCAGTCTAAGATGGTAGCGGGCTAACTTGTTAGGGGCATGGCAATTATATTAAACCCATACCCCTTCGGTTTCTACACTGCATCGTACCGGAACGCTAAATCGCTTGGCAGCACGTCTTTGCCGGTAGGGTGGTAACTAGCCACGGCCGAAGCCTCCCACCAGACCAGACCACGGAAAATTCAGAAATTATAAATTCCCAAATTGACCCTGCCGGGGATCGAACCCGGGACCTCCGCACGTTAAGGCAACAGTGCTACACACTGCGCCACAGAGGTTGTCGATACAAAATACTTACCAATTTAAAAACTGCAGTTGGTTAAGTGAGTAAACTTTACATCAAGTGTAATTAATAATTATTAATACAAATTGTGTAAAAATACTAGAATAGGTAATTATTTCTTGAAAAAAACAATAAAATAAGGGTAGATTTTTAGACCTCGTAGACCCCCAAAATCAGTTTTTGTTTGTGTCGACCCCTGGGAAACAAATATCTACCGCTTTACCAAGGAAACCCTGATTTACATGAAATAAATAATTTAATTTCATATATTTGCACAGGTACCTGACAATTTAATTTGGACTAGTTTTCCATGGTAGCTATTCAGTAGCCAAAAATCTCCCTAGTCAATAATCAAACATCTGCCTGAACAGGGGCCCATCCGTCAGACACCAATCTCTTAGGTATAACCATTTTTGTGCATTGTATCAGATTGTGCATATTCCCCTCATTTTACATGTATTTTAATGCACCTCTACAACATTTTTGCTGTTTTTGAATTCGTATAGTGAACAAGTCTGATTTACACCAGTTTTAAGTGACATTCTAGGCAAAGGTAATTTGGATACAACAAATCAGCCGAGTGCGAGTCACACTCTTAACAAAGGGCTCAGTACTATTGTCCAAGATTTAACACTAAAAAGTTAGTGGGGACCCCAACAATAATTCCTCAGGCAATGAAACTACAGCATTTTATAAATAGGTATCCAAAAAAAATTTTAAGGAAGTGAGGTATTTTTATAGGTACTATACCTACCTAATTGTTAAAGCAGAAAAGTGCATTATCGCATAAACACAGTTAAGGTTTGCTAATAAAATTGGTTTAACTATCAACGTTCTGCATGATTATTTCATTTGATATTTCGATTTTGAGTGTAAATGAACAAGTTACCTACAAAGGTTTTAGATATAAACACATTTTATTTTCATTATTTTTTAGGGGCTGTAGTCACTTCACTTCTTTTAAGAATGGCTTTACTCATGCCGTAAATTGTCGTAGTTTTTTATTTAATAAAAAATAAGTATTTTATAATGAGTGATTGACAATAAATACTTTTATTTTTAAATTGTATTGTGCCTATTTAAGTACTGTACTTATGTATAAAAATAAATAAAATAAAAATGTAATATATGTTAAGTTATACTTAAAAAGTTTGTATGGAGGCGTAAAAAAAACATAGTACTAAATCTTGTGCCATAGTACAGACTACAGAACCCATCGCTCACGAGTTAAACTAGCACTTGACCGGTTTTTGATTTGGAAAAAGTTCTCGGGGACCAAGTTCAATTAATATACTGAAATAAATATTCTACTAAATAATAATGTGAATGCAAATTTTTCTTCATGTGACCACATGAGGGTTGACCTTATTTCATGGCAATTTTTTTATACTTAACATAATCCAAATGCCCTTCTGCACTAGAAATGTGAATAATAATATGCTAATAATGCTGTGGGTATTGTTCTTTTGCATCATTGTCAGAGAGGGCTGCGATGCGAGTGGGGAGTGGGGAGTGCGGACCTGTTACTTGTTACTTGTTATCATAACATTATCATTATGGCTCTCAATGTCTGCACTCTTTCTCAGTTATTAATTCAATTATTATTGAGATTTCAAAATAATAAGATTATTGTTTGTCCCTGCACAGTATTGAGATCGACCGTTTGTTTGTTTGTTTGTTGCAGGCAGCTGGTTTCTGCCACCGAGATTATTGTAAGTCAGCAGATTTTATTTACTAATACTTACTTAGGGCTTCCAATACCGGGATCCCGGACTTTTTCCTCCGTTTTTAATACCGGTATTGAAATGTTTAATACCGGGATACCGGTATTGGTGACACTATAAATGAAACAGTGACTATTGCATATATTTCTTGGTACATGCCACTGTTTTTATTCTGCTAAGTTTAAAACTTGTATCTAAAGCACATTAGCTCAATAAGAGCACCTTTATTGCGTAAAACCAGTGAAGAAATGTCAATTTGATCACTCAGAGGGAAAAAATAGTTTTGAATTTAGAATCCTGTGGCTTGGCATTTCTATTTCATTGACTCACGAAACTATCAAAAATCTGTTTTTTATCCAATGCAATATTTTATTATGATTCATTTTCTTTTAAAAAATAACTATTGAATTTTTAATTAATTTGTGTTTTGACTAACCTATGTATTTAAATGTGTAAAAAAATGGCATTTCTAAGCAGTAACGTGCTCTTTTAATGTGGTGAAAAATATTTTTTATGGAAAACCCGTTTTTATGGTGCAGTTTCCTTCAGAAAAGACTAGTTTTAAGTTAAAAACAATCTATCTAATTATAAGTTTTTCCCGGGATCCCGGTATTGAAAAAATCTTTTCTAAAAAATTATATGAAATGTGCACATTTCATACCCTGTAAATGAGTTCGAAAGTTAAACTTCCCGGCCTAGGCCAGTAAAGAATGTATGTATTTTCATTACATATCATAAGTTTGAATTTGGAATCTTTCTTCCTGAATATCTTGTACAGTACCCGGCAATAAATATTGCACATCGACCTTTGGAAAGAGACAATCGGTTAATTTCGGCTTCGTATAGCGTTATCTCTGTCGCACACTACCTATATGACTGACAAAACGTCACTATCAGTCGCTGTTCAAGTGCGATAGAGTGCGGTCGCGTCCAATTCATAATATATATTGAGAGTTGTTAACACCCCCAAATTTAAATAATTTAAAGTTCTACTATGGCATCTTTAGGAAAAAGAGGGAAACCTTTACGAGGTCAGTCACGCGAAATTATCTACAATGTTTATAAATATTTTGTAACCGAAGCTGACAGATTTAAAAAAAATGAAGATGAAAATGTAAGTTGTTATTTTAAGAAGATTCAAGAGCGAGTTGCAATTGCCACTGGAATTTCAAGAAGAACTTTGAACAATATATTAAATGAAGTTAGTACTGAAACACATTCTGCTGAAATTAATTTCAGCACTCCAAAAAAAGGGAGACCAAAAAAGCAATTTCGTTTGAATATGGACGATTTTGATTATGATGTTGTTCGAAGAATGGTGTATGATTTTCACTTACGATTAATGAACTGCCTACAATAAAATCATTAAAAGCTAAATTATCTGAAGCTATTAATTACAATGGGTCTGAAAAGACGTTGAGAAAAATACTTCATGAGATGGGATTTCGGTTCACTAAAATGGAAGATAATCGAAAAGTTTTAATGGAAAAGCACGATGTAAGTCTCAAACTAATGGAATACCTTGATAAAATACGCGAATATCGCGAATCAGGAAAAAATATCGTCTACATGGATGAGTCCTACATACATACATCCCACACTAAAGGGAAATCTTGGAGTGATGATAAGAAAAAAGGAGTAAAAAAGCCAATTTCAAAAGGTTAGCGTTTGATAATAGTTCATGCGGGAAATGAAAAAGGCTTTGTACCCGGTGCCTTTTTAACATATAAATCCACGGACACTACAGGTGACTATCACAATGATGAAACGATAACTACGAAAAATGGTTGGTTAATCAATTAATCCCAAATATACCCAGAGATTCTGTTCTAGTTATCGACAATGCACCCTATCACAACAAATATGTTGAAAGATCCCCAACTCAAACACCATTAAACAGGAAATGATCAACTGGTTAAGCAGACACGAAATTCCATTTGATCCAAAATTAACAAAAGCCCAGATTTACGCTATTATATGTCAGCACAAGGAGAGGTATACAGAGTTTTCCGTGGACAAAATACTTGCCGAACATGGGCACACTGTGTTGCGATTGCCACCATATCATCCGGATTTTAATCCAATAGAAAATATATGGTCTCAACTGAAAGGCTATGTAGCCTCTAGAAATGTGGGTATGAATTTAACTACAGTAAAAGCATTATTGACTGAAAAAGTGATGTATGATCGGGGCTGAAGAATGGAAAAAGGTTTGCGATCATGCAATCAAATGTGAGAATGAATATAGAAGCATTCAACACGGTTTAGACAATTACACTGATAGACTAGTGATAAATACGGCTGACAGTGACAGTGATATTGACCTCTTTGAGAGCACAGATAGTGAAATGGAAGTAATAGAGAATAATTAGAATTATTTTTATTACAATGTTTATTATTATGTACACTACAGCTGTAATTTTAAACATTATGTGAACATTTTTTTTTTATTTTTTTATTTTACCCCATCCTAAAGCCAACACTTATAGAAAAAATGGTGTATTTAATACATACAAAGAATAAAAAAAATATCAAAAGAAGCAACTCATAATTGTTTTAACAGCTCCTACTAGATACCGGACTGTTTGTATGTTGTGCGACAGAGATAACGATTTACGAAGCCGAAATTAGCCGATTGTCTCTTTCCAAAGATCGATGTGCAATATTTATCGCCGGGTACTGTAACTTGTTATAATGTTCTTTGGCCTAAATAGTTTAAATTTGGAACTCTACCGTATTACGCGTTCAGCACTCACAGCGCAAAAAGAAAATTAAAAGTATAAATATAACTAATTTAACCTTTAATATTTCTTAAGTAGGTTGCTTTTTTATTTACTTTCTTTTAATTACATAATATAATATATTTAAAAAAAGTCACTTGTTTCATTTTTTAGAAAAGCACTATACACACCTCGACCGGGAGAGCATTTCTGGTCTCGTATATAGCCGAGTCTAACTAACACTCGACCAGAAAACGCGTACTTCCCGGTCTCGCGATGTAATGTACTATTCCGGTATTAATACCATTATTGAATAAAACCGGTATTCGAAAGCCCTACTTACTACATAATTCAATACATTTATAAATGTATCGTACAGTTAGTTTTCTTAAAAGTATATAAATATACTTATAATTTTAAAAAAAATTGAATTTAAGGCAACTTTACTATCGATAGCATTTTTAACCGACTTCCAAAAAAGTAGTAAGTATGTTCTCAATTCGGCGCGTATCTTTTATAATGTATGTCGGTGCATATCTCCGTGGTTTCTGAACCGATTTGAAAAAATATTTTTTCAGAGGAAGCTCGTGAGGTGGTCCCATAAAAAAATTCTGACTCCAAATTCTCAATCCTGATGCTGTATTTTATTTTATTTTATTTTATTTCTTTGGGTTCACAAACAACGACACAGTGGGTATTACATAGGTCTTAGTATAACAATAATAACTGTGGCGTCAACCACGTAAACCACGAATTATAAAGATAAGTACATTTCTAAGGGCGCCTTCAAATTTGCCGCAAAGTGCCGCGCGGAAGCAGCGCGGCTGATGCGCTGCGGTCGCGCTGCTTTTTAAATCCATATAAATAAAAAGCGCGCGACTGTAGGGTACAGAAATCCTCAAAAATAGGGAGTTTTGATGATGAATTCATATATAGTAGGTATAAAGTCACGTGTATACGATTCAACTGAGTCCCAACTCCTCAACCCTGATGCTGCCAGGATACAGAACTCCTTAACAATAGCGATTTAGGATTTTTGGTGAATACTTATAATTGACTCGAAAAAAAGAGTACACTATAAAAAGGTCTTCGTACTCGTTTGTCAGGTGCGAAGGAAAGCTTACGAAAGACTTTCAGTATCCAGGAATTCACATTATAGTTCATGAATAGTCAAAATAAAATAATTTTTTTAGCAGGTTAGTATTCATCTTACGATGTACAATCTATGATAGAGTTGCAACACAGTATTCAACCCAGCCTCAGGTTGAATACCGAATATTCGGTAAGGAATGTGATCGAATATTCGAATGTTCGGCAAAACTATTCGGTCTGGTTAACGCATGTTCGAAAATTAGTGCGCAAATGTATTATTGCAAACCCCCTATCTATTTATTGCAAGGATCGTGTGCCCTGCTTTCCGATTGGCCCGCTTCGTGAATCGGTTCCTATTCGGTCGAATAGGAACTGAATATTCGTTGCAACGTGAATCCCTTGTCGGCAGGTGATGTGGCGGGCGGGGCGCGCGCGCGCGCTGGCGGCGCTGGGCGCGCTGGCGCTGCTGCTGTGGCTGTGGCGCGCGGGGGCGGGCGGCGCGGGCGGGGCGGGCGGCGCGGGCTCGGCGGGGCTCGTGGCGGGGCGCGAGTTGCCGCTCATCTTCATCGGCGGCGTGCCGCGCTCGGGCACGACGCTGATGCGCGCGATGCTGGACGCGCACCCGGACGTGCGCTGCGGGCAGGAGACGCGCGTGGTGCCGCGCATCCTGCAGATGCGCCAGCACTGGGTGCGCTCGCCCAAGGAGAGCGTGCGCCTCGAGCAGGCCGGCGTCTCCAAGGCCGTGCTCGACAACGCGATCGCCGCCTTCTGCCTCGAGGTGATCGTGCGCCACGGCGAGCCCGCGCCGCGCCTCTGCAACAAGGACCCGCTCGTGCTCAAGATGGGCACGTACGTGCTGGAGCTGTTCCCCAACGCCAAGTTCGTGTTCATGGTGCGCGACGGGCGCGCCACCGTGCACTCGATCATCACGCGCAAGGTGACCATCACCGGCTTCGACCTGTCGTCGTACCGCCAGTGCCTCGGCAAGTGGAACCACGCCGTGGAGCTGATGCACGCGCAGTGCCGCGCGCTCGGGCCGCAGCGCTGCCTGCTCGTGCGCTACGAGGCGCTGGTGCTGGCGCCGGCCGCCACCATGCGGCGCGTGCTGGCGTTCCTGGCGCTGCCGTGGAGCGAGGCGGTGCTGCACCACGAGCGCTACATCGGCGTGCCGCACGGCGTGGCGCTCAGCAACGTGGAGCGCTCCAGCGACCAGGTGGTGCGGCCCGTCAACCGCGACGCGCTCGACAAGTGGGTGGGGCAGCTGCCGGCCGACGTGCGCGCCGACGCGGCCGAGCTGGCGCCCATGCTGTCCGTGCTCGGCTACGACCCCTGGGCCAACCCGCCGCGCTACGCCGCGCTGCTCGACGAGCCGCCCGCCGAGCCGCCCGAGCCGCCCGAGCCGCCGCGCCGCCCGCCCGCCACGCGCCCGCCCTGATATAAACGCGTTATACTCTCATGCTCTTTTATTTATCTCTACGTACTCATAGTCCCTAACCGCTCCTGAGATCTAAGAGAAGAACTTCCGAGTCGCATCTGTTGGTTGCGACTAGGGCTTCCAATACCGAGATCCCGGCATTGGATCCCGGACTTTTTTCGTCCGTTTTCAATACCAGTATTGAAATGTCTAATACCGGGATACCGGTATTGGTGACACTATAAACGAAACTGTGACTATTGCATATACTTATTCCTTGGTACATGCCACTGTTTTTATTCGGCTAAGTTTAAAACTTGTATCTTAAGCACATTAGCTCAATAAGAGCACCTTTATTGCTTAAAACCAGTGAAGAAAAGTAATTTTTGATCACTCAGAGGGAAAAAATAGTGTTTGAATTTAGAACCCTGTGGCTTGGTATTTTGTCTATTTCATTGACTCACGAAAATCTGTTCTTTATCCAATGCAATATTTTATTATGGGTTTTTTTTAAATAACTATTGAATTTTTAATTAATTTGTGTTCTGACTAAACTATGTATTTTTACGTGTAAAAAAATGGCATTTCTTCATTGAATTCAAACAGAAAAGTGCTCTTTTGGAGACTTTAATGTGGTGAAAAAAAATTATTTATGGAAAAACTGTTTGTATGGTGCAGTTTCCTTCAGAAAAGACCAGTTCTAAGTTAAAAACAATCTATTAAGTTTTCCCCAATACCGGGATCCGGGATCGGGTATTGGGGAAAACTTAAAACTTTCCGGTATTAATACCGGTACCTATTGAAAAAAACCGGTATTCGAAAGCCCTAGTTGCGACCGACGGCCGCGGCGCGCTGGGTGACGAAACCTGCTACATTTTCCAATCAGCTGTGAAATCCCAGACCCCAGCTGCATAGATAGGTCATTAAATTAGATACCTATTGGCTATTACATGATTTGGAAATAGGAAATACCGTTTACGTAAAACTTTATCCCGAGTAGAAGTCAAACAGAGTATACCTACTAATAAATATTAAAAATAATGAGTTTATTAGTAAGAACTACCTACATTACGTACTCTGTGCCTACATAATGATACTAATATTACAAATGCGTTGTCTGTATGTTGGTTTGTCCTTCGATCCCGCTGCAACAGATCAACGGCTCGACGTGGATTTGTTGCTCGGGGTAGATATGGAGAATGATATTGGCTACTTTTTATTCCGAAAAATTAATGAATTCCCGTTGGAATTAGCATGTGCTACACGGTTTAAAACGGCGGTTTGAAACAGAGGTTTAAAACAGTGTAGATCGTTGTTTTATGCCAAATTTCGTTTGACCTTGAAACACCCTTGGCAGCAAGGTTTGCGTTTGAAACCGCTGGTAGAAGCGTTGGTTTAAAACTTGTTTGAAACCGTCTAGCCGCTTGTTTAAAACCTTGTGAACGACAGTCACGTTGCAGCGGCGAGCGCAGGTAGACGTACGCAATGGCACGAGAACAAAAAGAACGAGAAGTTCTTACAGAACTTCTCGAGATTTATAGAGACTTGCCCTGCCTTTGGGATTTGACATGCGAGTCGTACCAAGACTCAACGCAGAAAAAAATGCATGGGATATTTTAGCCACAAAATTAAAAGAAATTGACCCAACGGCGAACGCCGCGTCTGCAAAAAAAAAATAGACACAAAAGAGCAAGACAGACCCCTACTCTTTGTTCTTTAGATAGGTAAGGCGTCATGACGTCGTTATATTGAATATACGGTGCCAGACGTCCTATTCACGCAACGTTCTTTAAAAACTGATGTTTTAAACATGTTTTAAACCGTGTAGCCGGCAAAGCGCAAATCTGTTTTTTCTGTTTCAAACCGCCGTTTTAAACCGTGTAGCACATGCTTAAAAAACTTATTCCTCGCATCAGGGCATCAGCTAGGTAATAGATAGGTATGGTAATGGTATTATTTCAGTTGTATTTCATCTGCTAGTCTTCTATATATATAAAAATGAAACCCGTTTTCCTTGGTCACGGCATCACGCGTGAATGGCTGGACCGATTTCACTAATTCTTTTTTGTTGTATTTGTTATTATTAGGAGAAGGTTCTTACGGAAAAAAATATTAAGAAAATCTCTCAGAAATATTGAAAAATATACATTTAATTATGCATACTATGGCGGTACGAAGTTCGCCGGGTCAGCTAGTATTATGATAAAATCCCAAAATCGCAGGTATTAAACATTACACAGAGTTTGAAAAATCGGCCCCTGCCTACCTACTATAATTATTATAATGCTCGAACTATTATAATAATTGAATGCGACAACAATTAAGATAGGTAGGGGCATTTCCATTTAAAATAATTGTGGAGGTATCTGTATATCTGAGAGTTTAGTTGAAGATCTATCCAAAAAGAGTAAACTCAAAACTGGTGCTGGTTAAACAACTAAGTAACTATACTCATGGTTGATAAAGAAATAAGTTTTTATTTCTTTATCAACTATGAGGCTGACCTCTGCTATTTCACATCGATAAGCAATTCGCCGCGATTTGAATCAAGCGTAATGAGAAAAGTAGGTACTGAATTGAGAATTATGGAGTCTGAAGCGACATCTATGGGAGTACTGCAACACTAAGTGAGTACCTAACGTAGAATATGCGCCACAAAACCTCGCGGCGCCGCGCCACGGCAGGGTTGTCAATCTCCTTGCCACTGTTCTTTATTACTACGATAGGTGGCGCTCAAACATTTTAACTAGGAACGAAAGATGTCACTAGGTAATCAAATTGAAAATTCTTCGGTATTGGGGTATTGGCTCAGGGGGGTTACTACCATCCACAGATAGGTTGAGTGGTCTGTGCTACCATCTCATCAGCAGTATTATTTGAAAATGACAGTTTGATGTCACGTACCTACCTTGATGTCCCTAATGTAAGAATTCTAAAACATTAATGTTAAAATAATACACATTTGCAAAATTAAGAGTGTGTGACAGCTCCCTGTGTGATGGTCACTGGATCAGTATCTCTGTCACATTCTCTTCTGTCATAAATGATGTTCTTCCCCATATTATAGTTCCCCGCCCCTTGAATGTTGAGTGTGTCAAAAGTAGGCTATAGGTACTTTGAATAGTTAAGTACCTATGTTTGTAAATATTTTTAAATTAACCAACGAAGATGTGGACAATAATTATTTTTACTCCGACGACGGAACGGAGACGGTATACGTAGGTACTTGTGTTTGCCCAGCCTAGTTCGCATTATGCTAGTATTTTAGTCTAGTAGCGAGTAATTTAGTAGCTAAACGTGTCTGAACACCAAAAATTTAGTCGAGTAGTTTAGTAAGGAATTTAAGTCTAGTTCGCACTATGCTAGTATTTTAGTCTAGTAGCGAGTAATTTAGTAGCTAAACGTGTCTGAACACCAAAAATTTAGTCGAGTAGTTTAGTAAGGAATTTAGTCGAGCCGATCCATTTTATTCTATTTTTATCGGGCGAGTAGCACCTCCCACCACGCGTACGTGCTCACTGGCCGACCAACTAAACAAGTCTGAACCTGTCGAATTAGTCGAGTTCATTAGTTACCGCGAACTATCGAAGTATTCTTTGGCATCTTCTAATACTAATTCCTTCAGAAGACAAATAGTAGCTCCTAGTATCCCGTCTATCGATCCATTTTCGTTTACAAAGCTTCTTTTTATTAATCACCCTCATCTCTTCTAAAATCGCCGTTATGATTATTTACTTTATTGCGCTGTAGGCTGTTCATCTAAACAAAACACCACTCACTTGTAAACTGTACTCGAACGAAGTGCGAACGATTTTGGTGCAGAAGCGAGTATTTTAGCTACTAAATAACTCGCTACTAGACTAAAATACTAGCATAATGCGAACTAGACTATGCGAACTAGAGAGGTTGTGTATTTTTTAAAAGACTTCCAAAAAAGGAGGAGTTTCTCAATTCAGCGCGTATTTTTTTTTCTTTTTTAATGTAGGTATGTCGGTGCATATTATCTACGAGGTTTCTAAACCGATTTGGATATATTTTTTTTCAGTAATTAGAGAAAGCTCGCGAGGTCGAGGCGGTCCCATAAAATACTTCAGACTCCAAATCCTTAATCCTGATGCTGCAGGTGTACCTAATTATTGCATGAAATCCTCAAAA
This sequence comes from Erebia aethiops, assembly GCA_923060345.2. Classification (NCBI taxonomy): domain Eukaryota; kingdom Metazoa; phylum Arthropoda; class Insecta; order Lepidoptera; family Nymphalidae; genus Erebia; species Erebia aethiops. Next base: position 19,370,995 of record OV281091.1, on the reverse strand, counting down.
CTACTTAGGGAGTCGGACATTTTGATGATGAATTCACATAGTAGGTATAAAGTCACGTGCCATACGATTCTACTCTTGAGTCCCAACTCCTCAACCCCGATACTGCAGGGTACAGAACTAAAAAAGCGATTTAAGATTTTTTTATGGTGAATTCATATTGTAGGTGTCAAGCAACGACTTCATACTTAAACCCAAGTCTCAACGCCTCAACTCTGATGTTGCAGGGTACTGCACTCCTAAGCCATGGGGTTTTAGAGTACCTACCGACACTAAAAAGTTAAAATAAAAATTCTTTCCAAAAAGCCGACTTTATTTTTTCACCGGATCGGAATCGTTTGAGTTATATTGGCTACAATAAACTTGTCTTACATACATAATATACACTTGTATAACAAAAAATCACGATCAACATACCTAATAGTTTAATTATAGGTAGGTACATTTTTGACCTTATTACGAGTATGTTCAAGATGATGCCCGCCATTTCGTCCGCGTGCATAAAGTTCATAGTTCTATAGACCCCTAAGGTATTAGTTTAGCTACAAAATGGCGAAAATTTTTGAAAATCGGTTAATAGGTAATTGTGACCTGTAACTAGGTGGTCCCTTTAGATTTGAAATTGTAGAAAAACGGGTATTTCCGTATATAAGAAGTGATGTAGCTTCTACGATTATTGACCGATCCTCGTGGTAATGGTGTTACAAGATGCGGATGCAGGCGATACGTGCTTTTTCGTATTCATTTTCAATGCTCCGATTCTTGCGGGGACTGCGACATCTGTGAATTTTTTATTCCCGCGGGAATTCCCTAATTTTCCGGGATAAAAAGTTCATCGCGCTCTGCGCTGCCTGTACTTTACACTAACTTCTTTTGTGGGTTGTGGGCCCATATTGGCTCTGCATCGTATTATTGTGTGCCCGGACTCCGGGCTCCGGGCTCCGGACTCCGGACTCCGGAGTAACGCTGGTAATTGACGGTAGCCATTTGACTTTAGTCGCAATATAAATCATAAATTAGATCGTAAGTGTGAAATCTAAAGAGCCAAAACGTGGCGCGATGCCATCATGGAAATTCCGTACCTACCCATGTGCTCATCTACCAGGTTATACACAACCTTCATTTTGACCGTGAGTGCGAAATCCGCGGTCTGTTCCACTAGTCCCTACCAACGTATCCCTCCCTTGGGGGGGTAAGAGTCCATCCACTTAAGTCGAATGATTTATCGTCAGTGGCGAGCTTATGTAACAATTTGTTTCAGTGGGTAAAGAGTAGGTACTGAAGCTTTTATTCCGGGGAACGCCAGTACAATGACGAGTGTCAACGCTGTGGCACAGTGGCACAGTGGCACAGTGGCACAGTGGTACAGTGGCGACGGGCAGCACGCAGCACGCAGTACGCAGTAGGTACGCACTACGCACGCCGCGCGTCGTCTTGTTATCGATTTCAACGCGTGCGAGGCTGCGTCTCAGAGCGTCAGAATTATTTTGCTATTAATTGTCTGTAGTGCATAGTATATGGTGTAATTAAATTTAATATTTATTTTATAATTAACTAGCTGATGCCCGCGACTTCGTCCGCGTGAAATAAGTTTTTTTTCCCCGCGGACCCATCTCCCATGTCCTTCCTCGGGATACAACCTATCCATGTACAAAATTTCATCAAAATCAGTTGAACAGATGGGCCGTGAAAGCGTAACAGACAGACAGACAGACACACTTTCGCATTTATAATATTAGTATGGATTAGTATGACTTATGTAAATTGAATATTAATCAAAATGATCATGTAGTAAACTGCTAATTTCTCCAGAAGTTTATTCTGCACTGGACCGCACCTGTACAAACACTTATATAGCCAGCTACATCATAGAAAAACGTGAGCTACATTATGGAGACACAAGAATTATATTTATTTAAAAAGAAATTAAAGACATTTTGGTTGGAAAAAACATATATTATTCTATAAATTATTTTTAAATATCGTGCGAGCCTTGCGTCAACTTTGCTTATCCTTGTTATACCCGCCCGACTTCAACATAGTGGGTAGAAATAATAATATGTAAATAATATATCCAATTATTTTTTGCTTTTTAGTTTTAGAAGGCGGTTTTTTTTTATTTAAAAATACTTTTATTGTTTTCTTTTAGTGCTGTAAATATAAAATAGGTTCTCGAAAGGTAGACAGGCCTGTACCTAATAACTATCTGGGTTCGTGTCCTTATAAAATTTAAGTTCCTTTGATTTCGCCAGGATCTAGGGCAGTAAGTGATGGTTTGCTACCCGCTGAATGACGTTGTAGCCTTCGACCCTTCAATCCTGTCAGAGTATCTTTTGTTTATTTCAAACCTTTATTATTGTAATTTTAACCATCAACTAAACTGGCCGATATCATATTTGTAAACAACCTACTAAAATAAATAAAAAATACAATTTTAATAAAACTCGCACTTTTATGAAGATTATATGAAAATATTGTGTGTGCCTCGTCTGAAATCGTCGTGTTTCACCCCTAGGTACACAATGTGCGTTTTTTGTAGTAAGATAAAACCCAAGCCAATAAAATACATTTGAATTGTATTGAATCATTACATGAAATGGAATTTTAGGGACAAGCCACGCTTGACTCAAAAATTAGCTATACTGACCTACTAAGTTTTAAGGGCTGAAACAGTAACAACTATTCTAGTTAAAAATAGATATTGTATAATCAGGTCGGATATAAAACATTAATATTTAATTTGCTGTTGTCCTGAATCCTGATCACCTCACAGTCTCCGCCTGTCACCTCAAAGAGGCTGAGCGGCGCTCCGTCACGAGAGCGCGCTGTGTCTTCACGAAGTGCAACTGTGGTGCAACCGATAGGCATTCCAGCGGAGCGCGACCTACGGTCGGCCTTCCGGTCTCCGGATCGCCGCACTTCGCTTCGACTGTCGAGTGTCGACACTCGACCAGTCGAGACTCGAGTCGAGTTTCGTATTTTCGTAAATTCCGACGGGCGGCCACTCCGAGTTCCGACACTACGACCAGTGTCGCACGAGTCCCCGCAGTGAGAGGACGCGCCGATTGCGTCCCGGTCCTCGCCTCACGTGCTTCGAACGCTCGACAGCGAGCGTTGTTTACTAATAAATAATTATTGTCGGTGTGCCAGTGAACTTCGAAGCGCTCGACTTTCACATCGGCGAAACTTTTGAAAGAATCTAGCGATAGTTCAGCGTCAGTGCCGGGCTCGAGAGACAGTGTCGTATAACGTTTAAATATTCCTATGGATTAATAAATATGCGGCGTCCGAAGTGCGATCGGTGAGCAGTGCGAGTCGCGATCGGTGTTTCGTGCGCGATGCGGGCGGCGGCGCTGCTCGCGCTGCTGTTGGCGCTCTGCGGCGCCGAGCCGCCGCCGGCGCGGCCGCCGCCGCCCGCGCGCGTGCCGCGCTGCTGCCCGCGCGGCCAGCGCCTCGCGCCCGCCAGCCTGCTCGTGGACGAGCTGCGGCCCGAGGAGGCGCGCGCGGCTTGCGAGCCGCACGACGCCGCGTGGGCGCCGCTCGTGTTCGCGCCCGTGCGCAAGCTGTTCCTGGAGCGCGGCTTCGTGCCCGCCAACTGGCAAGTGGCGTACGACGCGGTGCCGGCGTGCGGCGAGCTGCGCGTGCTGCGCGCGCACGCGGCCGCCTACGCGCTGCTAGCGACCAACGGGCGGCTGCAGGTGCGCGGCGGGCCGGGTGCGCTGGGCGCGCTGTCGGCCGAGCGTTTCTGCGCGGACGCGGACGCGGCGCTGGCGTGCGCCGAGGACGTGGGCGGCGGCGGCGGCGGCGTGGCCAAGTGCTGCGCGCCCGGCCACGCGTTCGACGGCGGGCGCTGCGCGGCGGCGGAGGAGCGCGCGGCGGCGGTGATGCGCGAGCTGCGCGCGCTCGCCAACGACAGCGCGGTGCGCGCGGGCTGGCCGGCGTGCGCGGCGGGCTCGCAGTACGTCGTGGCGGGCGCGCTGGCGGGCGCGCGCCTGTCGGCGGACGGCGCGTTGGCGCTGCACCGTAACGACACGGGGACGAAACGGTATGCTCCGTTACGAATATTGTAATTACAAAACTTTTCAATGGTTTCATATTCTCAGATAATTAGACTTTTATAAATAATGTTAAAAAATAAATAGTAGATTATGATATTAGACCGGTAAATAGGTTTTTACATACGAGTTGACTTATGTCAGCCCCATGGGTGACCATCGTCACGAGTTTGTTAAAACCTTAACGCCCGTGTACCTAGTACCTACCTATCACACAATATTATTCAATACATTTGTGAGAAACTTGAAGATAAATGTCGACTAATTTATATAAATGACTTGCCGAAAACTTTTGACGAATATTGCGTATTATTTGCTGATGACATTTCTTTATTATTCCCCCTATCAAATAATAATAATTTAAATGATAAATTGACTCGACTACTAAATGACATTAATAATTGGATGAATGACCATAAATTAGAAATAAATTGCAATAAAACTAAACTAATTAAATTTCGACCGTACCAAAAAACACCATTAAATATAAAATTTACCTATAATAACTCGGAAATAGAATGCGTTGAAAGTTTAACATTCTTAGGCATCGACATTGACACTAATTTAAATTGGAAAAGTCATATAAATAAAACAAAAACGAAATTATCTAAATTTATATACGGCCTCAGAGAGTTAAAGAAAACTACTAACTTAAAAACTGCATTAGCCGCGTATTACGCTTAAGGGTACGCATTTTTGCGATACGGCATTATCCTCTGGGGAAACAGCACAAATGTTCAGGATCTTTTTATATTACAAAAAAAATGCATTCGCATCTTAGTAAATATAAAAACTACAGAGTCGTGCCTACCTCACTTTAAAGAGTTAAAAATCTTGACCTTACCTTCTATTTATATATTTGAAATGTGTAAATTTGTAAGGAAAAATATACTTAAACTTTTACACCAAGAAAGAAGACAAAGCTCGCCGGTTCCCCGAGAGACACGCAAACAAACTAATTCTCCCACCGTCAAAATTGGCACTGCACAGCTCAAGCCCCTATTCAATGTCAATAAAAATAATTAACAATCTCCCAGACTACATTAGGAACATCGAAAAGGAAAAAGAGTTTAATAACACGCTAAAAAACTATCTGATTGAAAAATATTACTACAATATTGATGAATTCCTAAATGATACTGACAAACACTAATTAAATCGGTCTCCCTACCACCATGTACTATTCTGTTGCCACACCCAAACTGGGTATCCATAGCATGCTTTATTTACTAATGACTATAATATGCTAATTAAGAAATAATGTAACTATGGAATTGCAATAATAAAGAAACTGAAACTGAAACTGAAACTGAGTAGGTAGTAGGTACTCACTAGAAATGGGTTTTCACGTCCATACTTATTTCGAAATTAAAAAAAATATTTAAAATAAATTACGATTCTTCTTTATTCTGGTAATGTCATTTTTAGGGTTCCGTACCAAAATGGTAAAATGGAACCCTTATGGTGCGACTTTCTCCGTCTGTCTGTCCGTCTGTCTGTCTGTCCGTCCGTCACACTCGATTATTTCAGTAACTACCGAAGCTATCGACATGAAATTTGGAATAGTTGTGTATATTAGTGGCCCAAAGACACTGGAATTAAAAAAAATTGGAAATTATTTTTGTTCTTATTTAAAAAGGGGGGAAAATCGGAGGGTTGAAATTTAAAAGTGAGATAACTGTACTGTGTGGGGTATCATATGAAAGGATTTACTTTGTACATTCTAAAACAGATTTTTAATTATTTTTAGTCATGATAGTTTTTGATTTATCGGGGAAAAAGTCTAAAAAAATACCGTCCCCCCCCCCCCCCTTATCTCCGGAGTTTACCAATCGAAAAATCTGAAATAATTATGGTCAATAGGAATTTATGTATATTTTACAGGAAAACTATAGCCAATGCTCGAACTAGCATAGTTTTTTGATATTAACAGTAAACCTCTACAAACAAAGTTAGTTTTGCGGTTCATTAACAAAGGTAATTATTACCGTTTTACATCTTTGGTCGTTACAGTTTTAGTCGTGTTACATATAATCCATCATCAGAATTGCTTAAAAAATACTTTTCAGTCATCATAAGCAATTGTGGCTAAGATTTTAAATGAAAATCCCTCATACTTATAGGGTTAAACGCAAGTTCTTCTAAGTACTCGTCGTCAAATAAATATATTGGTTTTTGCCTGATTGTTTTGCTTCAGTACCTACTTCTTGAGTACGGAACCCTCGGTGCGCGAGTCCGACTTGCACTTGGCCGGTTTTTTGATAAGACTTACCTTCTCTATTTCCTTCCTACCACATTTTGAGAGGAGCAAAAACAGCTTGCTATCTGCCTGCGTCCAGCACGACATGGCACGACCGTAACGAATATAAGCGCCGAAGTAAATCTTCAAGATCTCTTATACCTATCATACTACATACCTGCCGTATTAAGAAGATAAAATCGGTAGCAACGAATTTCAGCCGTGTCAAGTTATTTAGCAAATAGGGTTGCGATGGCTCCTCCGGACATAGTGAATAGGTATAAACAAGTTTTGTTTGAAGAAAATGACTAAATATCGGAGTCCGTGTTTCACTTGTACCGTTGAGATTAGTGGATGAGGAAATTAACGCTATTGTATGGCAAAATCCGACTTCTCGACTTCTTCTTTATCTCGACAGTTTACAATCTATCGAGATAAAAAAACGTTAGATTACAATCTAACGGTTTTTACAATCTTACGGTGACATATCCATTCTCATACGTTTAGGTATGTACGATACCATAAAAAAATTCAAATCGGTTTAGAAACCACGGAGATATGCACCGACATACAAACATACGCGCCGAATTGAGAACCTCCTCCTTTTTGGAGGTCGGTTAAAATGTGAAGAAACAAGAAGTGTTCGATGTTTGTTTGTCACTTGTCACTCTTGTCAGGGAGGCGCGGCTGGCGCTGGCGGCGGGCGCGTGGTGCGCGGAGGCGGTGGAGGGCGCGGCGGGCGCGCGCGTGATGGCGTGCGCGCGCGCGGCGGGCGCGCAGTCGGCGCGGCACGCGGTGTACGGCGCGGGGCTGGCGCTGGGCGCGCTGTTCCTGGCGGCCACGCTGGCGGCGGGCTGCGCGCTGCCGGCGGCGCACCACGCGCTGCACTGGCGCTGCCAGACGCACTACGTGGCGGCGCTGATGCTGGGCGACGCGCTGCTGGCCGGCACGCAGCTGGCGGGCGAGCGCGCGCCGGCGCCGCTGTGCCGCGCCATCGCCGTCTGCATGCACTTCCTCTTCCTCTCCGCGTTCTTCTGGCTCAACACCATGTGCTGCAACATCTGGTGGACGTTCCGGTGAGTGTGATCCCAGATCCGCGTCCTGACTCCTGACCGTCGCGCGTCGTGCATCGGACGGCTTGCGAGATACTTGTATTTTGCTTCGGCCAGGGAATGCAAATTTGTAGAGATCATAATTATTAGTACCTAACATTATTGCGTGATTCGGCACGGGCACGGCTTCGCACGGGTGGGCAGGGGGCAGGGGGCAGATTATCTTACATACCTACTAGGGTCTAGGGCATATGCATGTGTATTAAACGATATGGAATCTACATACGTTATGCTGTTTCGTGTTTGTGCAACTTCCGTCCGCCATCTCCCAATCACAGTAGGTACTTACACGAAATTCACACGATACAAACCTTTCAGGACAAAAGTATACAGACTTCTATACAGTATAAAGAATATTGTAAATATCGGGTCAGATTTGACGGAACTATATTATTACTTACAGTAAAATCTACCAAAACTTTGATCCCCTATTCCGATTTTCGAACGATCCCAATAATATTTTTCGGAATAAAAAGTAGATAGGTACCTACCCACTTTACCTTAATAAATATATAATTACATACAAAGATATAGCACTACAAGGAACGACAGTGATAGCGGTCAACCTGTCATGTAGCAATTATTCTAGTTTCATTGTTGGTTTTATTTCATTTTACATTGAACCGAAGGACTGTACTTTGTAGGTATGTGCAGTCGAGTTGACCGTCAAAAAATATTTAAAAAAAATTGCCAGTCATAAGGACTGCCGATAGAAGTGAAAACTAATATTTAAAATACTTAAACTATAAACCTCAAAACTACGACATTAAAGTTCCTAACAACGCGAGGTGTCGGTCACGCGTTTCCACATTTTTACCTCCTACCAAAAAGTGCTCGACGCGCTTAAACAAGTTTTTACTTCAAAATTGAAGAGGGACAAGTTTCTTTCGGTTGAAAATCGAGACGACCCCGAGTCGTAACTATAGGTCGGTTTTCGAAATAGGTCCAAAAGGCCTATTTTAAGAGGAAGTTGTATGATCACGCCGAATGCGAGTGTCGTCATCGACTGAGGTACGCTTCGCGCGCAGGGACTTCCGGCCGACGACGCTGGAGCGCGGGCAGGAGGCGTGCCGGCTGCGCGTGTACATGGTGTACGCGTGGGGCGGGCCGCTGCTGCTGGCGGGCGCGGCGGCGGCGCTGGACCGGCTGCCGGCCGGCGCCGCGCCCGGCGCGCTGCGGCCGCGCTTCGCCGTGCAGCGCTGCTGGTTCTACGGCGACATGGAGATCCTCGTGTACTTCTTCGGGCCGGTGGGCGCGCTGCTGCTCGTCAACCTGGCGCTGTTCGCGAGCACGGCGCGCCAGCTCACGTGCGGCCTGTGGCGGCGCGACGAGGTCAAGAGCACGTCGGAGCGCGCCGCGCTGGGCCGCGTGTGCGCCAAGCTGGTGGTGGTGATGGGCGTCACGTGGGGCGCGGACGTGCTCTCGTGGGCGGCCGGCGGGCCCGAGTACGTGTGGTACGCGACCGACCTGCTCAACGCGCTGCAGGGCGTCTTCATCTTCCTCGTGGTGGGCTGCCAGCCGCACGCGTGGGCGGCGCTGCGGCGCCTCGCGCGCCCCTGCTGCGCGCGCGCGCCGCCGCAGCACTCCAGCTCGCACCTGCCCTCGTGCGGCGAGTCGCTCACGCACACCACGGCCGCGCCCGCCGCACCCGCCGCGCCCGCCGCGCCCGCCGCGCGCCTGCCCATGGAGACCGTGTGCTGACCGTGCGCAGATCGCTCCGCGAGGAACGACAGACGCGTCCAGTTTTGGATTTAACTATTTAGAAGCAAATAAAAGTACCAAGTGAAAAGTGCGATTATATTGCGTATACATCAGGTGTGCGCTCCCCATGAGCCGCGAGCCGCCGCGTGCGACGCGTCGCCGGACATCATATTATATTGCGTATACATCAGGTGTGCGCTCCCCATGAGCCGCGAGCCGCCGCGTGCGACGCGTCGCCGGACATCATATTATATTGCGTATACATCAGGTGTGCGCTCCCCATGAGCCGCGAGCCGCCGCGTGCGACGCGTCGCCGGACATCATATTATATTGCGTATACATCAGGTGTGCGCTCCCCATGAGCCGCGAGCCGCCGCGTGCGACGCGTCGCCGGACATCATATTATATTGCGTATACATCAGGTGTGCGCTCCCCATGAGCCGCGAGCCGCCGCGTGCGACGCGTCGCCGGACATCATATTATATTGCGTATACATCAGGTGTGCGCTCCCCATGAGCCGCGAGCCGCCGCGTGCGACGCGTCGCCGGACATCATATTATATTGCGTATACATCAGGTGTGCGCTCCCCATGAGCCGCGAGCCGCCGCGTGCGACGCGTCGCCGGACATCATATTATATTGCGTATACATCAGGTGTGCGCTCCCCATGAGTCGCGAGCCGCCGCGTGCGACGCGTCGCCGGACATCATATTATATTGCGTATACATCAGGTGTGCGCTCCCCATGAGCCGCGAGCCGCCGCGTGCGACGCGTCGCCGGACATCATATTATATTGCGTATACATCAGGTGTGCGCTCCCCATGAGCCGCGAGCCGCCGCGTGCGACGCGTCGCCGGACATCATATTATATTGCGTATACATCAGGTGTGCGCTCCCCATGAGCCGCGAGCCGCCGCGTGCGACGCGTCGCCGGACATCATATTATATTGCGTATACATCAGGTGTGCGCTCCCCATGAGGCGGACGCGTCGCCGGACAACATATTATATTGACAGTGCGGAGATCGACTGGAAGGTGAAGGTGCGACGTATTTAATAAACAGTATTATTTTTGTACTAATGTACGTATTTAAGGACTCGAAGGTAACGACCGCATCGACCTATCGATGTGTATGAGGCTTGTTGTATTATATAATAAACATAGGTGTAGATTGTACTACGCTTGTATATAATTATTATTGTCGTGTACGTACTCGTAGGTATTTGTATGATTATTAATGTTTATGTAATGTATGCATGTGTTAATTTATAAGAATTCGATTGACAAGTTGACGAATTGTCTCCGGTGAACGGCTCGACTCACCCGTTGGCCGTTGGATTGGCTGTTGAAATAAAAATGATTTAGGAATTTAATTTTTTAATTTACCTCCCGAAAATTACTAGGTTACAAATTAAGTTCTATTTACCATAAATCAAAGTTCGAAGCGCTCTTTGTCAATGTTTTAAGTATTTACAACAAAACAACGATTCGGCGGTCGGTGCGTGCGTCGAGGTATTAGGAGTCGACCTAATTAGTTATTACTAATAGCCAGTAACGACTTGGATACAACGGCTTATCTCGGAGCACACAAACTAATGCCGCCGCCACAATGTATTCTGCTCATTCAAAAGTTGTACTTTGAAGTCGGGAGTCGAGGATGTGGCGCGGTGGCGCCGGCCGCTGGCGCCTGACACAACATCTGCATGGTATCTGCTCTGCGTACAGGCAGACGGACATAGTTCGCGCCACGCCTTAGCCACCATGCATCAATTTAGGATTTAGAACAGGCTGTCGACAGCGGAGAACAATCCTAAATCTATGCCACCATGCTTGCTTTGTGACCAATGATGGTGTCTGCAAACCCGACTAAGTTGCGTGTCATTCGATGGCGTGGTTCTTACAATTTGACGTGTTTTTACAAAGCTAAAACCAACATAAGTATGTCTCTGTTTGCGTCGTGTTCCTCATTACTCAGGGTCGTGACCCCTTTCCATTAATAACATAATGGTTGGAGTTTTCTTGGGATGCTAATGAACATAAGTATGCGATGTAGGTGCGTAACAATTAGAGGGATGTACGTAGTGGTGTGATGGTGTCGAGTCGCAGGCGGCCGTCACTGAGCGCGCGGCGGTGTTGTGTTGTGCGTTGTGCAGCTTGTGCAGGCGGCGCGGTGCGGGGGCGGACCCGCTTACGCCGCACTAGGAGTGTGTCACCGCACACACATGACACAGTACTCACCTACATCGTACACGCAATTTCGATTACTAGTTTTCATTGACCCTTGGCTTTTTGGTTTGGTTGGTTGGTTTGATCGTACTTTACCTGCTGTCATTACTATCCATATCCGTATTAATATTGTAAACCGACCATAAAAATTATTTCCAAAAAACCGACTTCCAAAGCCACTTTATAGTAGCGAGCGAGCCGGACGCGTCAAGTTTGCTTATATTTGTTATTCTCGCCCGCAGGGCGACCGCGTATCTTTTGCATCAATCATTGATACATCGCAATCACCTCTGATTGGTTAACACTCTTCCACTATTGGACGAAATCCATTGACGCAGCAAGAATACCATAAATTCAGCCAATCAGAGGTGATTGCGATGTATCAATGATTCATGCAAAAGATACGCGGTCGCCCAGCCGATTTCAACATAGTGTGTAGAAATCAAAAATATTTTTTACTTTACAGTGGCTTTGGAAGTCAGTTTTTTGGAAATAATTTTTATTTTTAACATTTTAGTGTAGTCTTATCCCCACGGCTTAGAAGTGCAGTACCCTGCAGCGTCAGAGTTGAGGAGTTGGGACTTGGGTTTAAGTATGAAGTCGTTGCTTGACACCTACAATATGAATTCACCATAAAAAATCCTAAATTGCTATTTTTAAGGAGTTCTGTACCCTGCAGCAACAGGGTTGAGGAGTTGGGACTCAGAGTTGAATCGTATATACGTGACTTGATACCTACCTACTATGTGAATTCACCATCAAAATTTCCTAACTCCCTAGTTTTGAAGATTTCATGCCCTACAGCATCAGGATTTGGAGTCAGATTTTTTTATGGGATTTGGGACCATCTCGGGAGCTTCCTCTAACCACTGAAAACATTTTTTAAAAATCGGTTTAGAAATCACGGAGATATGCGGTAACATACATTAAAAAACGCGCCGAATTGAGAACCTCCTCCTTTTTGGAAGTCGGTTAAAAACAGACTTTTCGACCGATTTTGATGTAATTTGGCAACAGGGATAGGTTGTATTCAGACGACAGACATAGGCTACATGTTATATCGGAGAGTTCCCGCGGGGTTCAAAAAGGAGGTTTTTGATCACAATTTAAAACCGACACCGTTTTTTGTTCACACTCCGAGTCCAATCTTGTCTAATCTTGTTCTTGTCTGTTCCACCCTTTATCTATTCCGTGGTTCCACCCCCTGTGTTTGTGTTTGGAAAGCGCCAAGTCAGAAGCTCGCAAAGGAGGTCCTAAACTGACCGAAGCGAGTCTTCTGGTGTAGCCCATTCTTTCATTCATTTGGTCCATCTGCCATCATTCTTGATGGAAATTATGATTATTTAACAATATACTTGAATATTTCATTAAATGATCATTTCTTCTATGTGGTAGTCTCCCTTTATCTATTCCGTGGGTAGACTAGCTGATGCCCCCGACTCGTGGACTGAGGTTTTTTGGTTTCCGCGGGAACTCATCCCGGGCATCCAGATCCGTCCAGCCGTTCTGGCGTGATTGAGTAACAAACATCCATCCATCCAAACGTTCGCATTTATAATATTAGTATAGATTGACTTGGATACGGCTTGTAGAGGCAACGTACTTACCAGACACAGTACAGTACAGTATGACTATGCGGTGCTTACTGCTTAGTGGTCGCTGCCTCAAATCTCAATAATTATTGCGAATATGGGCGTCCCAACTCCCAATGTTGTGTAGTTTGCTTGCCATTCGGCGCACGCGCAGCCCGCAGGCCGCGCGCTGTGTGACGTCACCGCGAGGACCTCGACCCACTGCGCCGTGCTGGACGACATTCCGCGCAGTGGGTAGGTAGGTGCTTACTGCTTACTGCTAACATCCGCAAATTACGTTCCCTTATACCTAATTACTCTACTCCCTTTTAGGTTGAAATACGTTTAAGTTACTTATATATACACTTTCCAGTTGTCTAGAGTTGTAGGTATGTCTATTTATTTGATCATCGAAACCGGTGAGCCGTGAGCGCAGACATCTTGTATCGAAGACTATTTAGCTATAATATGCGTGTTGGTACAACATAATAATACCTAGGTACCTACTTATAATAAAACTGTAACGGGAAGATTTCAGATTTCTGTACATTTAATAGGTAGGTATATTCTGAAAATTTTCATCGGGGTATGCTTTACTATCCATACTGAGCCCAAAATAGATCTTTATTTAATTTTTGTCTGTCTGTCTTTATGGCCGCGCATCACGCGAAAACTAATGAACGGATATATATGTTTACATACTAAGGTATTTCCATAATATTTCAATGCCATATGTTTGCCTGTGATATGTGGACTTAATTTCGTGTACCTATTAAAAATGTCGAAGTGTTATCTGCAGCAGTATCTTCTGGAACGGAATCCTCAGTAAAGAAGCTCGAAGACAAACGCCGTAACCAAGAGCTTGAGGTAGTTTATGCAACCGCATAATATGGCTGTGGCCAGTAAATAAATAACTAAATAATAATAATTAATACGAATAATAATAAAATTATTCCCTTGATAAGTTCGCTTTCTGAATTCCCGTGGGTGGGAATATTGTAAGCCCTAAGGTCTGATACAGGAGGGCGGCGCGCTGACTCCGCCGATAACACTGCCACGCGTCTAATGAATGCCCTTCGGAGGAGACATACCTATCTACACGTATTTAAAAGTATAATATGACTGACTGACTTAATAGTTATTAAGTACCTACTATTAACATCAAATTAGGCATAAAGTACAGCTCAAATCCGCACCGAAGGATGTGAAAAAAACCATCCAATTTAGATTTTGGAAGGTAACGGCATCCAGCTTGTGTTTAAGCACTATGTGTCAATTTCCGTTACGATCGGTTGACCAGGAGCTGCTGCTGCTGCTGCAGGCGCTGCACAGGAGCGACAGCGGCTGTCATGGCGGCCGCCAACATGCCGGCCATCATATCTCGGAAACGAATACCGCTGCACTGCTTCTGGTTGCTATTTTACGAATGCACTTGTCCCACCACAGATCATGTGTGTCCCACCTATGCCTCATTTAATTACGAATTGTTAGTAATAGGTAGGACTAGGTAGGTACAGCGTGCATAGGTGCAGATTACGAAGACAATTGCTTTGTGTCGAACGTAAATCTATACATGAATGGACAACATATAACTACAAAGTTTTCCACCAAAAAGGTAGTAATACAAAAACAACATATTACAAAGTTGTTTGTAACATGTTGTTTTTTTTTATATTCGTGGTGTACAATAAAGTATATACATATACCTACATACATACATACATAATAGTAAGACGTATTCGTCCACTGTCCATGTTCGCCAACCTCGGTCGCGAGTGCTTTCTTTGCGGATTGTGAATTGAGGACTGAGGCGGAGGTAGTCCGACTGACCATGACTATGTTGGTACGCAGTAGGTACGCACTACGCACTATACAGTACTTTGCATCACATACTACAACTACAGTAACATTACTGTACAACGAAATATTTGATCTAGTGACAAAGAAAAACAAAAAGTGAAGTTCATGAGATATCTCGATGAGACAAAGCGGTATGTCTCCTATAAAGCCATTCCGACTTCTGAGTAAGAACAGTGCATTGACTAAATCGATGGAACAGAGCAAAGAACAGAGCCCCCAACTGTACAGTGATTAGTGAATGGTTGTCCGAGGCCGACTTGGGCTTTGAGAGCTTGGGATAGTGGTCGGGAGGTGACGAGTAACGACCTCAATATCCGTGTGATACGTCGCGAAACGTTACAGGCTTACAGCTAAGCAAGCGAGGATATAAAATCATACAGCTCTCTCGTTGTCGTTGCACAACCAAACCAGCTCACATTCGGTCATTGATTGCATGATTGTGATTTAATGAGAACGCGAGTAGTGACAGTGACATAATATCAATAACATTACGTCCAGTGTCCCGACCTAAGATCTGTCAGTCATGCAGTGTTCAGTTGCTGCTGGTGCAGAGTCTCAAGCGTGATTCAATCCATTCGATTTCAAGGGATGCACCCACAAAATACTTGTGATTGTATTGGTGGCTATGTTCGATACGTTTGATCGGTGGATGGTATAACAGCCAGCTATTACATATTCTGTGCTATAGCGTGAGAATGTCAGGTGGTTAGAGGTGATTGTTATCGTCACACTTGACACTGTACAGTGTAGATGTTCAAGTACAGCAATGAATTCCAAGAGGCCATCATCGTATGTGACAATCGCATCTTTCGTAGAGGAGTAGGTACTTACAGCTGTTGTATTCTGTGCTATAGCGTGAGAATGTCAGCCGGTTAGGGGTGATTGTCCGTCACACTGTACAGTGTACATGTTCAAGTACAGCGATCAATTCCAAGAGGCCATCAGCGTATGTGACAATCGCATCTTTCGTAGAGGAGTAGGTACTTACAGCTGTTGTATTCTGTGCTATAGCGTGAGAATGTCAGCCGGTTAGGGGTGATTGTCCGTCACACTGTACAGTGTACATGTTCAAGTACAGCGATCAATTCCAAGAGGCCATCAGCGTATGTGACAATCGCATCTTTCGTAGAGGAGTAGGTACTTACAGCTGTTGTATTCTGTGCTATAGCGTGAGAATGTCAGCCGGTTAGGGGTGATTGTCCGTCACACTGTACAGTGTACATGTTCAAGTACAGCGATCAATTCCAAGAGGCCATCAGCGTATGTGACAATCGCATCTTTCGTAGAGGAGTAGGTACTTACAGCTGTTGTATTCTGTGCTATAGCGTGAGAATGTCAGCCGGTTAGGGGTGATTGTCCGTCACACTGTACAGTGTACATGTTCAAGTACAGCGATCAATTCCAAGAGGCCATCAGCGTATGTGACAATCGCATCTTTCGTAGAGGAGTAGGTACTTACAGCTGTTGTATTCTGTGCTATAGCGTGAGAATGTCAGCCGGTTAGGGGTGATTGTCCGTCACACTGTACAGTGTACATGTTCAAGTACAGCGATCAATTCCAAGAGGCCATCAGCGTATGTGACAATCGCATCTTTCGTAGAGGAGTAGGTACTTACAGCTGTTGTATTCTGTGCTATAGCGTGAGAATGTCAGCCGGTTAGGGGTGATTGTCCGTCACACTGTACAGTGTACATGTTCAAGTACAGCGATCAATTCCAAGAGGCCATCAGCGTATGTGACAATCGCATCTTTCGTAGAGGAGTAGGTACTTACAGCTGTTGTATTCTGTGCTATAGCGTGAGAATGTCAGCCGGTTAGGGGTGATTGTCCGTCACACTGTACAGTGTACATGTTCAAGTACAGCGATCAATTCCAAGAGGCCATCAGCGTATGTGACAATCGCATCTTTCATAGAGGATAGTTTGTAAATAAGACATGTACGCTGTGCGCATCGCGTGTAGGCCTTTGTAGTGGAATCAACGTCGGCCATTCACTAATGTTGTTGTATTTCATAATGCCACTTCCTCTGAGCGGCTGAGCCGGTCGCTTTGTTCGGGTACGAGCTCCGGTTCATGTTACCCTCTCGTCACCGATTCCGAATGAGCTTCTAAGAATCGCTCGACTAATTGTGTAGCGTAAGTCGTAACAACTGCGCTTGACCACTCCTCGTGAGCTAATCGCTGGCTGGCCGACCGGCGAGTGGCGAGTGGCGACCGCAACACCGCATGCGTCTATGAATATTCGTTTCGTAATGTAAGTATTCCGTTTATGAATCATTGAATAATTATGACGACAGATATACCTTCTTATATCTACGAAAACCTACAATTAAGATTTGTTAATTGCCACATACATTAGCCGGAATTTCATCCAGTTTCAAGAGACCGAATAATATTTTGGTTGCAATAAAAATAATAGTTGTGGTTGAAATATCATTGGTTTGTATTTGGTTAAGTACAGTTCGGGTAAGCGGATGATCCAAGTTGAATGTACCAACTTGCAGTGATCGGCCGCTTCGATACAGTAGGTACCTAGTCAGTACTCCCCGAGTGCTGCTCTGCCGACTGCCACGCCCACGCAAGCTTCGCTTTCAATGAACGAGAGGAAGACGGTACGCCTATGTTATTGTAACTGACCAAAATGAATTTTGGAATGCCTTGGAATTCTTATTGTAGTTTCAGAAAAGCAGGCTTTACGTAAGTTTGAAAGTAGAGCGGTAAAGTTGCGACATACCTACTTGTACTATATCCACCTATCTCGATAGATAAATATCTTTGTCGCCGTCTTAGTTTTCACCTTTCACTGTTCAATTACTATTACTTAGGTACCTACTACAGGTTTGTGCCATTGTAGCCTGTAGGTACCTACCATTTGTTTTCCGTTTTGTACATGGTAGGTACCATTTTTAACCGACTTTCAAAATAGGAGGAGGTTAGGGAGCGCGTATCTTTTTTTTAAAAATTAATTGAGAATTTTAATTTCCTATTTTTTTAACGCTAAAGATACAATTTTGGAAGTTGCGTTGGTTTTCGCATTGCACCGAGGCACAGAGATGCACAGAGGCAAGCCGCTGGCACCGCTGGCCTGGGAGTTGGTTGGGACACTCGCGCACAAAAGGTGTTTGTTGCTAAATACGTAAATTCGTTATAGGTAGTTATTGGGCTAGGTTAGTTTACAGTAATGGGTCGAAGTCCGCGCGACACTCGCTCGACACTGTTGCATAATAATAATTATGATCACTAATGAGTAATGATTTTGAGTAGCAGACGGTAAGTAGGTCAGCCCACTTGCATGAATTAGCGAACAGGTTTTGGTGGCATCGCCTCGGTCGGCTTTAGAATCACATGGCGTGTATTTGGAAACTATTTTATTTATTTATATATTCTAATACAGCGGTTAAAATTACGACGTTTGGTAATAAATAGTAAAAAGCTACATACCTACATGAGAATTTATTTTACTGAGTAGAAATTCCTTGTTTCTGATAGAAGCAGGGTTGCGGTTGCAGAGCCCGTGTGTAATACTAATGTTTGACAGGACGGACGATTGCTTTGTGCTGAGCGAGAAATATTGACTCTATGGAGTCTTTATGTGATATCCAATTTCGACATTTCACATTAAATACATATTTGAATGTGTCATCAGGCGATCAAAATGCTTGTAATTACTGTCCCAGATGCCAGATCGCCCTTATTGTTCCAGATCAGGTATCATCATCATCTATTTAGAAAGTCCAGTTACCAAAAATAACTGAAGTGCTTCGTTATTTAAGATGTCAAAGAGCTGGTCGTGACTTGCGAGTCGGCAAAGTCAGAACGGAGTTGTTCTTATTGGAAGCCGTTAATTTTAAGCCGCAATTTCGCGGTCGGGCAGGCGGCGGCCCGCGGCGGCCCGCGGCGGCGGCGGCGGCGGCGGCGGCGGCGGCGGCGGCGGCGGCGGCTATCATTACATCACTGACTCTAATCTGGTGAAATTGAGGATAATATAAAAACGATATTAAAAGAACGGAAATACCGCTCGAAGTTGGTCATTTTGCAGATTCTCCTGAACTGCCTCAGATGCAGGCAAATGTTCGTAAGGATCATAAGTATTATCTACTTAGCGATATTTGAGCCATTTTCAAATAAACGCACAAACTTTCGAATTGAGGCCGCGAGTGCGGATCTAGGCCCAAGAATTATGATACTTACCTACTTAACATTCTCGCTAAATGCCTGAGAAAGTTGTCCCGTACACTTCGTAAACAAGAAGGCATAGTACCTACTACCTACTCACTTAGCCTCGAATCACCGAATTGCATTTGGCAATGTTATGACAGGCATGAGGCAACTTTTCACTCGCTATCATTACGACCGCTTGTGTAATATTAATGTGGTTTTAATAAACCAGTGTGTGTCCGTGTTTCGGTGCTAAATGCTAATGTCCGCCGCTCTCGTGTCCCGCGAGTGGTCCAGGCTCCAGCATCCGGCTCGTTGATTGTAAGAGATAGATAACAGCGCAGATAATATAATGTATCATCGGTTTGCGAGGCGAGGCATGCACCTGCCCGATGGCAAAGCGTTTTTGCGATCGTTTTTAGCAGGCAGGTATAATTATACTTAGATACAAAAATCTGGTTTTTGTTTCCGGCCGCAGCGAATGCAAACTAAATTCACGATCAAAATACCGTTACTCCCGGTTGGTCTACTTTACAGTAAAGAAAAACGAAGAAATTTAAAATTTCAACTTGGCGTAATAATAAACCTATCGTAATGATTCAGAATATAGAAGTCGTCAGGCTATCTGGTGCGTAGGCCATCTCACATCTGTATATCCGCGGATATACCTACCTTACTACGGACACCGGAGCCAGAGCCGGTTGCAGCACACAGTGACACAGTGACACAGGTGACAGGTGACAGCCTGCAAGCCTGCTGCCTGAGTCACGCACTCATCGCTAATGATTGGCAAACTTTCGCTTTCGAGGAATGTTGTCCACCTAACTAACTTAGACGTTTTAGGTAATCAAGGCACGTTTGTGTAACAGTTGGTGTGCGCAGGGACTCTCCAGGTCCTCAAGTATATCACGTCAATCCGTTGCTCGGTTGCGGTATGATTGAAGGATAAACCAACAAATAAACACACTTTCGCATTTGAGCTATAACTCGCAGTCGCAACTACCTCGATAGGTAGGTGATACTTGCTAGTGCAGAGTGCTAACTACGAGCTACATGTATGTACATGTACAGTAGTAAGTAGGTAAGTAAACCGTTATCGAAGCTCGAGCTAGATAGCTCCGTCTGTTTGTCTCGCCGGTGTACTCAGGCGCAGATAACGCGCGCTTTTGTTTGGTTAAGTACTTGTTTCTTTGCCGGCCACCGGCCAGTGGCCACTCGACCGCTGCCAAGTAGCTAACTACGTAAGCTTGTAGTAGTTTGTATACATATTTGATCAAACAGAAAAATTGAAGAGTTTGCATCAAATGACATCAACTACCTAGATCTCAATTGATCGCTGCCTCAACTGCAGCTTATTAGTCAGGTTAAGAATAAGTATACGCCAGAGTTTAGTAGTTGTCGAGTACCTTGGACGACTTTGACGGCCTTCCTGGCGCAATGGTGAGCGGCGAGCGCTGTGGCTGTGTTTGTGCTGTGGCTTATAGTGGACTGTGGAAGGTCCGGGATACGATTCCTGGCAGGGCCAATTTGGGAATTTAAAATTTCAGAATTTTCTCTGGTTTGGTTTAGTGACAATAATAATAAAATTAATTAATGCATTCAAACTTCATAGGCCTCTCTATGTGGCCAATAATAATATTGAGCACACATCTTTATTGAAGGAAAACTAATGTTTTGTTTAACTGAGTTGGTATCATAATGCTCAAAAAATCTTTGTAGGTATTAAGTCGGTAAGTAGGTACATAATATAGATAACTATCCAGGAGAAAGTTCTCCCGTAGGATAGGGCCGAGCAAGCACGCGCAAGCGCCTGGCTTTGCTTCCCGCTAGGAATAATATTGCATTGCATTATTATCGATACGGCATCAGGCATGCGGCATGCCAGCGCAAATGAGATTCACTCGGCAGCGACTCGCAACTCGCAACAGCTCAGCGATCGGCTCGTAAGTCGTAATAATAGCACATTTATAGTTCACTACGGACTACTTGCACTGTACAATAGAATGATCGGATATTACAATTACCTAAATGTGGCGCTCGTATCTGGAGCAGGAAACCAGTTATAGTTTCATACAATGTACCTAGTTATTTAATTTATCTAAATACTAGCAGTTAATTTGTGAAATAGTTAAGATTGCGCTCAAAGTGCATGATCTATCTATGTGATACTAATATAGGTAATGTATGCGATTAAATTCCTCTCCTACAAATTAAAACTATCTACTTATATTCATAGATACCGATTGACGTGATTCACGCAGAGTTTGCGTTGAAAATGCCCTTTGTATTAGTTTAATAAGCATTTAAATTAGGTACCTTCGTCCCTATACGTGCATTGTATCGGCCGCGGACAATATGGAACCCAGAGCGCGATGCCAACGAGCGGCGCGGCTCACGCATACCTAATGCCTCGGGCCTCTCCTCTGGAATGTTGGCTGGCGGCTGGCGGCTGGCGGCTGGCGGCTGGCGGCTCGGGGCACGGCTTCTAATAGTAATAAGGGATCGCAGCCCGAGTGCCGTGCGCGCGACACGTGCAGGCCGCAGGCAGCGCGGCGGCCGGCGGGCTCTGTTGGCGGCTTACCTCCGCACGTGAGGGGACCTTCATTTTAGAAACGTAGCCTATTAAACGTAGCGTATTAAACGTGAAGAATTTAGCCCCCAGAAAAATAAATTAAATAAATAAATAACTTTCTTTATTTAGGCAACAGAGGCCCATGTTTGTTAATAAAATACAGTTTTATTTAAAAACTATGTTAGTTATTTTAATTCCTAGTAGGTATACATATTTAATTTAATTTAATTAATTTTTAATTTAATTAAGAAAAGTCGACATTAAAGGTGCGCTCTCTCTCTCTCTCTGCGTCGTATTCCTATGGTATTCCTCATTGCTGAGGGTCGTAAGTCGTAACCCCTTTTGGGTGGATGAATGTTTGTACTCAATCACGTCAGAACGGCTGCACGGATCTGGATAGATATAGAGTACAGTCCGGAATAACAATAAAATAGGCTACCCTTTATCCCGGAAAATTGATGAGTTCCCGTGGGATCCTAAAAAAACCTCAATCAAAAGTCGCGGGCATCAGCTAGTACCTACTCAAATGAATTGAAACTGAATGTCTCGATATAGTCCCACAGAAGATACATACCCGTGATACATACTATAATGTAATACCTAATACTCGTAACCAGTGTAGAATCACTATCGAAATATTTTTTGTCGGATTATTTGGTGCAAAAAGGTACTGTACGGGGTAGTTGATACTGGACACAAAAACTTTTTAAAACAGTTGCGCCATGTTGCTTTGGCAGTTTTTTCTTTCTTCGTGAAGGTAACGAAGCGCGTTTCTTGATAAATACTAACAAAAAGTATAAAATTCTCGTGACATCACGAAACTCGTAAGTAATTACCGAGACTCCTTCATTGCAATTCTTTTTCTTAGTTATTTTTGGAGTGCAAACGCCTTTTGCAACGTAACTGGCTTCCTTTGTCTCTGTATTTTAGTTAAACATATTTTGCTGCGCTGTTTGTACTCGTATAGAGGAGGTCCTAGCATTACAATAGTCGCGCAGACTAGACCGCCTGCAGCTGTGTTTGACCTATTACGAGTAGGAATTAATAGCTTTTTTCAGTTTACCTACTGAGCATTTCCCAAATTATGAAACTACTAGCTGATGCCCGCGACTTCCTCCGTGTGGATTGAGGTTTTCGATTTCCGCCGGAGTTCTTCAATTTTCCGGGATAAAAATTAGCATATGTGCTATTTCAGACTATAATCTATCTCTGTGGTAAATTTCATCCAGTCGTTCTGACGTGATTGAGTACCAACAAACATCCATCTATCCATCCAAACTTAATATTAGATAACGATAACAGATAGGTATCTCCATATTATTTACTTATGTGCTGTTTGATACTCCTATGATATAGAGTTAATCATCTAGTTTGCACGATGTCGAAGTGGTCAGCGGTTAATTTGATCACCGTGGACGGTGGGCGGTGGGCGGTGGCCAAAATAGACTCTTTCCGGATTTAGATGAGTTAACTCGCTAATGGATTAAATGTACAAAGAGGTCAACAGCGTAGGATTTGGAGATTATAATATTGTAGGTAGGTACCCTTCTCGGGGATTACTGTCGTGTTCGTACTGTCGTCGGGGGCTAGCTTCCCTCCCTACTTCCCTGATCCCTGAGATACTAAATATTAAATTGATCACTAATAATTAATAAGTTGCCTTTCTGCTGTTGGGTGCCTACATGTGCCTACATTTTATACTTAGGTAGATAAGAATCTGCATTTGAAAGGTAAAATAAAAAGGCCCTCGAAAAAGGAATCCATGATATCTAAATATTGGATAGAAGCAGGCGTTACTTTGCGGAAGTCCATCACAATGAAGGAACTAGAACTTTAATTCGCTATAGGTAATTCGCGACAATAGGTAAATCTATGTCGCACAGTGTGCTACATCCCGGTTCCCGCACTTTGTCCCACACTTATTGCTCGCGAGTCGCGATATTCACCACAGTACAGAAATCTACCAAAATACTCTCTTCTGTGGCGTGGTGACTGGTGAGTATCGCGGTCTATAAGTGTGGGATACAACTTACAAGTGCGGGATACACGCTGTACCACATAGATTTACCTATTGTCGCGGATTATAGTGAATCAAACTTCTATAGTTCGTTCATATCTCTAAGGAGTCTCTACAGTCAATGTGATACTGATCAAGATAAATGATATTTTATTTTCAGGCATATCTGCCAGCTATGTAGGTAATATAATGCCAACATGGTATTAGGTTATTATAAAGTGTTATTCAGCTTGTGGGCGGCAGTCAAAGGGGCTCGATTGCGGCGCGGTGCGGTGATGCGAGCCATCGCCTCTCAGGCCACACGCTCCGGCTCACACGGGCGAGATCTCGCCTGTCAGCAATCAACAAGACAACAGGCCTCTGGCGGACGTACACACAGCGCGGTAGGACCAAAGTCTATACTGAACGTGCAACGCAACTTCTAGACGGACCGCGGACATTGCATCGTAAAATACGTAGGTATAGTCCGTGTTACGAAATAAGCCCCGCAGCAACAAGTGGAACTAATGCATTTTCCATACAATATTTGCAACAGACATACAATACAACTACTAGCGCCGCGCCTCCAGGGGACTCGTTCGCGAGTCGCGACATGGACCATGCTTTGCATTGTTAGAGCGAGTCTGTTTCTCGTACACGTGCACCGCAGTGGACAGTGGACACATTCCGACTATTATTTCATATAACTTACTTTACACCGACCGCTTTCGAATAACAACGGTGTAACAACTTGAGTGTCGTTGGGCACGTTTCCGTGGCGCGTTACGTTTGCCCGAGCCTCAGGTAACAGGTTACCTCTCCCAATCGGGAGTGGTCAGCTTTAGGATAGTTGCTAACAATCTCTATGAAAATCGAAACCACTACAGCCCATTAACGTCCCACTGCTGGGCATAGACTGTCATAGGGGAGAGCGAATTAGAGCTTACACCCACCACGCTGCTCCGATGCGCGTTGGCGGGCATTTAACACAGAATAGGAAATAGTACAATGCTTTAACGACTATTATCATGTTAGTGATAATAACCGGGACCGATGCTTAACGTGCTCCCCGAGGCACGGGGGTGAACCACCAACCTCTCAATCAGCCATAAAAAACTGGGTATTTGTCTGTCTGAGGATCGGAAGTCTATTTCATTTTATATTTAGTTTAGTTTATAAATAGGTAATATTTTCAAACTATTAACGATAAAAAATAATGTTTTGCGAAGGGCCAGTGAAATTGCACACGTGCAGCGCAAGCGCACGCGGGAGGGGTTGGTTTCTTTGCATCGCACAGCGCATATGGTATTTTATACATTTGAGAAAAAACACAGCTCGAATTACATCCCCTTTTACAGTTTTAGACAATTGAAATGGGTTCGAATCTACGATTATGTGGTCGAACCTATTAGATATTGTGATTCAGATTATCATTCTTGCATGTTACCCGTCGGTTGAATCACTCTACATCGGCTCTGCATGTCTAAAGAGGCCCTTCGCTCATTAGCTAGTATAATGTCACGTTACTTATTTATGAAAACGATAACTTCTCTTCTCCATCATTCTAGTCAGCGAAGGTAGATTATCACTACATACTTAGTATAAAACAAAGTCGTTTCCCGCCACAGATCACGCCGTGATCTGTGTTTCCCGCTGTCTGTCCCTATGTATGCTTAGATCTTTAAAACTATGCAACGGATTTTTATGCGTTTTTTTAAATAGATAGAATGATTCAAGAGGAAGGTGTATAATATGTATAATACATGCATGTACATGTAGTAGAGAAACACTGATAATTTTAGAGGTTTCTGATGTGATGTCGTAAATAAACACATTTTTTTGCGCTTACATTGCAAACGCTGGCTGAACCCTACAAGATAGATCAAAATAATGTACCTACTACAGTATTGTTCACCTTAAAAAGGTCTACAAAAAGTCCGCAATAGTATACCTATACAGTCTATCTCTTAGGGATAACCCACAATAACCATTTTTTATCCTTTACTTTTTACGAGAAATAATTAAGTAGGTAGGTACCTTAAACATATTGTGCATTCAACATGGTCCTTTACAGCATGTAATTCAAATGAAGAATTGAAGACATTCTGTAGTGTACCTATAGGTATTTCACGGAACAGGTTTTTTCTGTTGAAGTCGCGGGAATCAGCTAGTTAACATATAAACATATTTTGGCGTAGACAAATTGAATTAAAAAATTGATGTATATAATTTTAGTACCTATATTAGACTGGATAATGCACTAAATGTGTCAATAAAGAGGGCTGAGTGAAAGCTGATACTGACGATAGCAAGGCGAGTCGTGTGTGTGTGTGTGTATGTGGTTCGACCTATATCCGTACTCCGTAGGGCATCAGAAGGGGCATTCCTACAGGGTAAGGAGGGAAACCCTTGCCGCTGCACCACGGACATGTGTGAAAAGGCAAAAGGCACAGGTAACAGACAATATCGCGTTCGTTATATTATATCTAGGGTTAAGTGAGAAATTTTTATCCTATGCCTGGGTGGGTATAAGGCTTTGATGACATAATAATTATTATGACCGACCGCGCGTCTTCAGTTTTAATATAAAAACGCAATCGAATAGGTACCTAAGTAAAATATGTCCCACTAAGGGCCGCAGTAGTCATGTGACTCTCACTAGCCGGTCGAACAGGGGCGAGGTCCTGCGCTTGACCGACTGAGCGCCCAGCGCCGAGCGCCGAGCGCCGAGCGCCGAGCGCCGAGCGCCGAGCGCCGAGCGCCGAGCGCCGAGCGCCGAGCGCCGAGCGCCGAGCGCCGAGCGCCGAGCGCCGAGCGCCGAGCGCCGAGCGCCGAGCGCCGAGCGCCGAGCGCCGAGCGCCGAGCGCCGAGCGGCGACGTGCCGCGGCCCGCGGAAACCACGATTGTTAGTCGTTACTCGTTACATACAAACTGCTACAGACCGAGCATGAATCGCCATGAGAGCAATCAATCAATCAAGAATCATTTATTCAATATACTTTAGGTACACTGTGGGTACAATTACTTACTTATAAAACATGATTTTTCCGTGTTGCCGTTCCTGTTTCTTCATTCACTATGTTCCAAGTAGTGCATTGGAGCTATTTTTATCTTAGTTTGTATATGTATAAAAAATAATGCGCCTAAACTGCGTTTACAATAATAGTTATTAGCACACTGTACTTAAGGACTTTTGTAAAGGTCTCGACTGGTCTAGACTGGTCGAGGAATCTCGCTGTACCGCCTCTGGCACCACTCGGCTCGGTGGATTGAATTACGTTTTGTTTTTAGTTGTCGAGATAAAAATATACCTTTAATAAAGAGCACACAAATAATACGACATTTAAAAATACCTCGGCATCTAAATTGTTGTAAGCCTCATCTTCTCACTGTTTAATGCGAAATCAAAAGAATAACGCTTTAAACAAGCCCGCAATTTACAAAACAGCAGGTTGAACGTAAACGTTCAACCTGCGGGTGAAAGAGTTTTGTTTAACCCAAATTACTTTAGTGCTGGCTCGCACCAGGTGTTCGCGGCGCGCAGTGTGGCGTGCAGTTGATATTGTCTGTGGCGTGCGTGTGTGTGTGTGTATATTGTGTGCTGGAAACACGTTTACTTTTGCCGGGCATTCGCCGCAGGTTCTGTGTATTTTTGCGACAGTTGAAGTATTACGATAGTTTGCGAAAATAAACTTCCTGTCTAGTGGACAATATTATGATGATAGCGGATTTTGCGGCGTAGTTCCCACTTCCCAGGGCGCTACAAGGGCGTAGGGCTCCTCGCTGTGTGCTAACCACAGACCATACAACCAACATATTAGGCTTACTACTCGGTGGTGCTAACTGCAAACCTACCCAGCAATGCTCTATTTCAACTATCGTGATATATTGGTATATATCGGTTCCTATCGGTTTAACGCGCATGTTCCTGTAGGTTCCCGGGGTTTCTCATCAGGTATATGCTCAGAGGACACCCTCAAGAATCGGGTATCTCAAAAATACCCTAACTAACCCCCCCCCCCCCCCCCCCCCCTCCGGCTAAAAAAGGTTCAAAACGTTGATACACATCTATTACAGATGGAGTAATTCAATTAGAATAATATTCGTAACTGAATAAAAAATTAAAAAAATTAAAAGTGCTGCAGACGTAAGAGCATTCTGCAACTGTGCACGGTGCTAGGTTTTCTTGATGATTCTCTAGCACTTTGTTTATGTATTTGATTTGATATTTTTCTATTACATTCTACCTTTAATCACTAATCAAGGTACGAGTAGGATCTCAAGGAGTCGGGTCTCTTCAAAGTTTGGATGGTCGGAAGTGGAGTGCCAACAGCGTAGGGTGCTGTGAGCTGTCCTTCTTGACGAACCCTTCTCAACTGCCAGTGTCATGTTACACAGATTGACTTTCACTGATTATAGTTTGTGTATTTTGTTACTAACATAGTGAAAATCGGATTCAATATAACCAAACGTTTTAAAATACACACATTTTAAAAGTAGGTAAGCATGGTATGCTTAGACATACAAGAATATAATATACAGGCAAGAATAGTAGGGGATGATAGTACTAACAGCGAATGTGCAGACCGATCGGGCGCCGTGGCAGTAGTAACTAGTACGTTATATTGTACGATTGTACGTCCCTGAGGATTGCCTGACAGAGAGATGAGGACGATAGTGAGGAAGTTTGGCGCAACTTCGCAACGTAAATGAACTGATTTTGAAACTCTCACCTATTTCAATAAAGAGATAACTTTTGTAACTTAATTCTTATCGTTACTTTCGTTTAGGAGGATAGCTATAATTCATGGCAGTTTTAAGTTATATCAAGAGTAGAGTCTTTTATTTTAAAACGAAAATGGAAAGCAAACTGAAATCGATTCTTTTTTAGTCTTGGGACACCATGCATTTCCACGAGCTTGTTCCGCGCGGCAGCTTGTACGCGCGCTGACGGCCTCTGAAACGAATTAAGCTGTTCCCTTTGCTGAGACTACATTACCCCTTTAGTTGTACGAATCGATTCGAGTTCAAACCGGACCACACTCGTACAGAACACAACATTGTAAATAGGATACATTGCAATAAATCACATTCATCAAAAGGGAAGATGCATCCAGGTGGAGTACTTGCGTCAACAGCCGAACCACTCGGATTTAAATCCCGAGGAATGGAGGCAATAAGACGTGATATATTACTTGCAAGTTTCCCGTGAGCTACATTGCAAACACATCAAAGCCGGGGCATAAGGCGCTCGCGATTAATTGCACCGATCAGACGAATCAGATGTAAGCAATTGAAGATCTGTCCCCCCTCCTGGTTCCCTCTTCCCTCTCAATTCAGTTCAAACTGAGTGTTTTTCCGACTTCGCTACATTATCCGACACTTAGACCACTATCTGATGTGAACTCTTTAAGATATCACTATCTGCGCTGTGAGAGAAACGTCCGTCTAAATGTAACTTCTCCTGGCGATAGCGTAACGACCGTTGGGTGCACGAAGCTCTATGTCTCAAAAAACCGGCCCTAAGATAAGACTGATATTACTGGAACTGTATATGTGTGTCGGGTTGAATGTCACTCAAGGTTTTTTAAAGTAGTTTGCGGTTTTTCGTAGCCATGGTCACGTACACTTTCTATATAGGGCTAAGGCCAATGATTTATTTGTACGGTTTAATAGATTAATATTAAACAGTTATGTTCCTATACATATTATGTCATATTTACGATTATACTGTTCCTTTTGTTAGCATTATTTCTATTTGTCATGATATCTCATGAAACAGGAGGTATAATGACTGTCAATTTGACTAGTTTCATGTCATTACGGACGCCATGTTGAAATGGTTGTATAAATGCGTCTGTTTTGACGATGGTAAGTCATTAGTCAGTCTCTTGCAGGCAGACTCAGCGATTACTGAATTCTTTTGTGTTTAGATCGCATCTAATTACATTGAATCTCTCGTGGAACCTCTACACGTTTTAACCATTTACTCGGTGCAAGTTAAGAATACAAATAAATAAAAAGTGTCTTATTAATACCTGCTACTGGATTGTCGCTTACACTTTTTATGACCGGTCTTTCTATAACTTATATAGTTTACCTTTAACACACGTCTTTGGTCTATTACATAAATTACTTGGTTCGTAGGTACGAGTATGATATGTTTGGTGTAGTAAAGTGAAGAGTTTTTTTTTCGGGTATTTGGTTTACCAACAACTATATAATTTAAAACATACAACAGAAAAATTGCAATATATTAGGTACTAAGGTAAAATGATTAGCCACTTATAGGTTGGGTACTCATTAGGTGTTACGCGCCTTGTTAAACGTCGCGCGGGTTCCGTTCCTCCATTCATAAATTCATAATGCTGTGCAGGGCCTTACACGCTTGCAAAAGATTTCTATGTGCTATGTGCTAGTGGGGGAGGGGGGAGGGGGGAGGGGGAGGCAATGTTTGCCCCCCGTCTGCAGACTGCAGTACTACACGTCTTTAAGTTTCCTTGAATGAGAACCAAAAAGTGTTCTGCTACAGACTTCACACGATCAATACCTACATAACGGATTAAGATAATATCCTCAGAGTAAGGCTATATTCACTCAATGATAAAATATCAATGGTGGTTGAATTGTCAACCTAACTTAACTACCACTAACTCTATCCAGTTTGCTAGCCAAACTGACAGACATTGTGAAGATCCTTGTATTCTTTTTACCTTGATCGGAGTTAAAAGACTGATAATTGGAAGCTTTGTGTATATATGTATGTAGGTATGTATGTATGTATGTATGTATGTATGTATGTATGTATGTATGTATGTATGTATGTATGTATGTACTTATATACTTTATTGTACACCAAAAAACCACAAAAGAAACAAGATAAAAGGAAACTTAAAATATAGGTACAATAAAACGGTCTTATCGGCTATCGCTAAACAGCGACTCTTCCAGACAACCTTAGCGCTAGGGGAAAAAACGAAGAAGAGGAGGTTTATTTTTATTTCTGCACCACCTCCCGTTGTTCTCTTAGAGGACAACGGGAGGTGGTGCAGAAATAAAAATAAACTTAAATACTAATATCTAAATAAACTAACCGAAAACATAATTATGATACACTAATATATTATACAACATAATTATAATAGATATTTTCTTGTAATTGGCGTTATACTTATTCTTCATTTATCTATACATCTCTGTTATAGCTGTAAGTTTTTACAAAACAGATAATGATTTTTGACGTCAATTTGTGTTAACAGTCATAGAGTAATAAACGATTGTCGATCGACAAACTCCATAATTTCCATGTGTGCGATGATGGCGAAGCTGATAGGAAACGCCAATTCGGGCATTCAACTAAATAATTGATTGACAATATGACACGATTGCTTTGAATCTGTCGTAGCGTGAGTGTTAAACCTCTGAAAAATTATTTAATTTAAGAAAATCAAACGAATGACCACATCTTTTCGACTAGTTTTCATCAGTACCTATGTAAGGAAATCCAGTCACTTGACATGCAATGACTGATGGTATTAGTGGCTGATAATTCCGGGAAGGCAGATGAGTCATCGCAGCAGATCCTCGGAGGGCGGCCGGGAACAACGGCCTCTGTTGCTGCGCTCGTCTGTCGCCACGGCCCACATCTGATTCCAATGAGATCGCTATGTCAGCATAATTAATGACAGGACGTTTGCAAACTTACATTAGGTCAACTAACTTTGGAGGCATAATGGCCTGGTGGTTAGATGGATCTCTCGATCAAGGGTTGCGAGCCCGGAGTTATAGAAAGCTAAAGAAAGCTAAAGAAAAACATCGTGAGGAATTTATCTTACATTTTGGAGGAAAATAATTATACCCGTGAAGGTTTTTCAAAATCACTTTCATTTTCTCGAGTTTTAAAATTCACCTCTGAAATGCCTTTTTTCAAAAATGCAGCTCTCATATACTTACATTATAATGGAACAGTATGTATTTATAGATATAGGAATTCACTTTATTGAAGAATTGTGTTAATTAATTAGAAACATAAAGAAAGTGATAACAACTTTTGATGTGTAATATCCAGTAAATACTCCTAGCACTATTAAGATGACGTGAACGTCGTTCGAGTGATGGACTGCCTCGTTACAGTTTAACCATAGATTTAGCATTGGTCTGTCGTAAAGACCAATGCTAAATCTATGAGTTTAACTAAACAATCTTTATTAAGTATTAAGTATCTATATATATAAAAATGAAACCCGTTTTCCTTGGTCACGGCATCACGCGTGAATGGCTGGACCGATTTCACTAACTCTTTTTTTGTTGTTGTATTTGTTATTAACGATTTAACGACGACAACAATTTAGTTCGCGAAGATTCGGGACTAGACTTCTTCCACACCCCACCGCTTCAGCTCGCAAAAGTAATAAATAAAATATTGGAAGGTCGATAACCTTATTGTTATTATTTTGGTTAATTGTTATTATTTTGGTTAATTTGTTGTTTTATGTGTATTATGTTTTGTGCAGTCTTATTTGAATGACATTGTTTTTGTGATCTGTGTACCAAATTATGTGTTTTGTTTCTGTATTTTGTTAGTTGTAAGTTGTAATAATTAAGTTTTTTGTTTATTGTCACTCTATCTGTAGCCCGGAGAGACGCATTGGGCAACTGTAAGGTCTCTTCGGGTATGTTGTCTAAATAAATAAATAAATAAATAAATAAATAAATTATTAGGAGAAGGTTCTTACGGAAAAAAATATTAAGAAATATTGAAAAATATACATTTAATTTTGCATACTAAGGCGGTACGAAGTTCGCCGGGTCAGCTAGTTAAGTACTACGGAAGGAAACCACTTCAGTGGCATGTTAAGTAACTCTAATTTTAAAATATCAGTAAGATCTTTGATGACTTACGAGTATAATTCTACGACGGACGATGGGAAAAACCCTTGATTTTTTTGTCAGACTGAGATACTCATTTAACCCTTTGATTTCAAGAATTTCGAAAAAGGAATAGGTTTAACTTTATGTGTGTACTCAGGGCCAAGGTGCTTGCTGCACTGCGCTTAGTTCCATTGGTGAGCCTGCCTCCGGAATCTGTAAGTTCCTGTGCTCATGTGGTAAATATACAACTAGTAATAAAGTGCAACTTTTAGCAGGTTTATGAAGAGAGTAAGAGCTTAGATTCTGTCCTACTTTTCTCAGTCGAAACTGCTATTCAAACCTGTGGTAGTCTTAAAATGCTATCATTAGAGAATGGCAGCTAAAGTGAAGCAGTAGCACAGATAAATATGTAATAGTTACTGCGGGCAACAATGGAGATCATCATTCTATTTGGGCCACCGACAGCGTAAGATATAAGTAAGGAGTTGAGTATAGTACAACAGTAGAGAATAAATTAAAACTAATAAAGTGAACTAATCGTTTAGCATCGCCGTGGCAGAGGGGTGCGCTTGCAGCAGTGTTACCGTCAGCACGTCAGCAGGGGTGCAGTGGCGCGTAGTGAAGGGTTGCCGCAGGGTTGTCCCGCGGGAAACTAAACTAATTAAACAGCCGTCGGCCACCCTTACACTCACACTCAATAATATTAGGTATAACTGTCCTATATTACATACTCTATATAATAACCGGGACCAACGGATAACGAAAAGGCCAAATTCGGTCACCCATCCAGTGGCGCCAATCGCAATCGACTGATATGCGCTGTTGCAACTAGGCCACTCATCCCTCTACTACCAGACTGAACTTGTTTTAGTCCTGTCAATTTAGTTTAGTTTAGAAATTGTGAAAAACATAATTAGTTAGGGAATTATGGAACCTATATCGCGGAGAACTCATTATGATTACTTAAGTATACACTTATATTATCGGGCATGCTACTCAGTCAATAGTTACTAGTGTGAGCTAAAATTGAGCGTCATAAACTAAATACATCTGTTTCTATTATTTTTCACTCCACCATATCTTACATGAAATCAACCTTTCAACTTTGACCTATATAATACCTTCTGTAAAACTAACATCTTACCTACTTACTGTATTCACAAATAAATGAATTTGATTTGATTTGATTTGACTCTGACATTTATTGTGCTTATACAGTATACACTATACACGCCATCTAATAACATAAAAGCTGTGATAAAAGTGTACGAAAGTAAAAGCAGTCTATTGTAAGACACTAATTCAAAGGCATTTGGGCGACACCTGAGAGTGAGAGCGCGCCTGCACTCTGCATCCGTGTCAGGGTGTCAATGGACACCTATTTCTGTACTCGCTGACGAGCCGGCGATGTACTCGTGTGACCTGGCTTCCGCCTCGTTTGCGTTACATAACGATATATTTGACCAGCGGTGCAACTTGTGCGCTAGGGTAGCCAGTTAGACGCATGTTTACAGGACTTTTGGGCACACAATTTGCTATTATGAGGGGAAATAATAAAATTAATATTCAATGTTATTAAATGGGAAATAAAGGGCTCAATGAAGGCTTCTAATGAAATGTGATGTTTTGTAAAGAAGTTGAACGACAGGCTTGCGCTGCTTTGCGTCAGTTTTCAGTTGTTCCATATTCTTTGAATTTGGGTTCCTTGTACCTGCAAAAGTGAGGTTTTATCTTTAGTGACATAGATTTTACATTTTCGTATATACATAATTATTTTAAAATATTGACATGGTGTATAGAAAGGTTCGTATTTACTGTTAGAGTAGAGACAAATGTATAAATGTCAGGAGTCAGGAGTGAGGACGTCCGCGAACGGCGGCGGCTTGGCGAGCGGCGAGCGGCGAGCGGCGAGCGGCGAGCGGCGAGCGGCGAGCGGCGAGCGCAGCGCACCTCACTCTGTGCCTCAGGCCCAGCGTCGTGGAGTTCGACGATCGCGCCAGATAGTGAAAACGTTGACGCAAGCTGACGCTGAGTTATTGCGACGCCGACTTCGTTTACGCAATCGTATGCACTGCCCGCTTGTATTATAATAATAATCAATAATGTATTGCACGCTAATTATAGAATATAGATTAGTGTTTGTAATAACTAATAATAAAATAAGCAGGCATTTGATGAAACAAACCAGGCACCGAGCAGGCACCCAAAAATTTTTTTATATATAAGTTAATTTTCCAGGAAATAGTGTACATTCTTATACTTTCACGTCAATCAGCTGTTTGTAATTCTTAATTCTCGTATTCATTAAAAGCGGTCAGTTTTAATCAATTTGTTTTAAAATGATTAATCATAGAAAAAGGAATCCGCTTATGTACTTGGCATGTTGAATGGACGGTGCGACGTAAACAATGATCAAGATGAGATCATTTCACACGACAATCTCGCGGCCGATGGCACAAGCTGTAAATGAGAAGATAGTCGATAGTGTAAGTGCATGTAACAAAACATCACGTCGCCTGATGGAAACCGATACAGCTCATAAGGAACCGTGCACAGCGGCGCGTTATCTGTGCAATGTTAACGAATTGCAATAGCATGGACGTGAGATAGGCGGCACTCAGGCAATTCTCGCAACTCGCGGACTCGGAGGAGAGCTGATGCATGTGTGATGTGTGATGTGTACCTACGGCTGCTAGCTAGGGCTGACGACGCGGAATTCATCTTGATATATTTTCCTCAAATATGGCGACTTTTGCACGCGTAGTCATGAGCGACACGTTGTCTGCACTGTCTGCAATTGTGGCGTTCTACATAAAACACCTTGTTGTTTGTGACGTGCTTCAACTGCAGCGTGGGTATATCGTCGCCGCGTGCAGACAAAACCTCAACGGAAGAGAAAGGATTAGGTCGTTGTTGTTTTAATTAAAATGACGAAAACATCTGTATTTTTACTGTATTTGTAATTTGGAAGATTTTAGGCGCCTTCCTTCTGCCACAGTACCTATTCACTTCTTATTTTGTCCATAGCTGGTATGCATTTATTAAAATAATATGAGCTTTAAACTTCTTCAAAGACGACTCGTCAACGAAATCGGGGAAGTCAAATAGAAAAGTTTGCATGCGCTTTCAATCTCAAAGTCGGTCTGGGTGTACCGTCACTACCAGTTGTTTAGAAAGCCAATAATTTAAGTGTTTCACTTGCAGCATCCCTGATCGCAAGCAGATGCAGGGCGCCATCTGGCCGCGCAGGCATGAGGCAGTGGACACTTGTACACTCACACGACACGTGTTTGACACTTCTAACAAGCGGAATATTATGTCATTCAATATTATGGGGCCCTTATGAAGTGGCTGCCTCTCCAATTTATATGTTTGCATTCATTTATTGTGTCTTTTGTTATATTATATCGTCTTAATAATATGCGTTCCTACGCCAAGAATTTACTTATTTAAAAAACAATATGAAACTCTAGTTTCTAGTTGTGTTTTTTTTAATATCATGTTTATTCCAATTTGGCACGGATCCCTAAAACTAAACAAAGAGCGACAAAGTGGCATATTGAAAAACAAAAAAGAATATTCAAGTAAGTACCTCCTGAACACAAAAAACCTGAGTCGAAAAAAAGATGACGCGCTCGACCAGTTTTTTTAATTTGGACAAAAATGTACCGAACTATTTTGTATGTATTCTCACGGTATTATGAACGGCACAGCGGTTGTGGCCTGTGAGAGATGTCGCGAGTTTCGGCGTGAGGCAGGTCGTTTGCGCGGAACTCACTCCGCACTCCGCAGCGGGGACCCGGCTCGTCACGTCGCGCGACACTTAACACTTATGCATTATACTGAGATACTGATCTCTGAGCCATTGTACTCGACTCGCGGACCATACTAGTGACCCTCAACAGTACGGAAATTCGAGACATAGGACTCTTCATACAGTTTAGCACATTTCGTTTAATGCAAGAGGCTTGCGTAGGACCATAGAGATTAATGATGTCAAGCTTGGAACGCGCTTGCCTTGGTCGCCAATTTCAGTCATCTCTGCGTACAATTGTTTTCCCAGTGGCAGCCATAGTGTTTCCAAGCATAACATGTTCCAGTAGCTGCCTACACAGTAACAGTAAACCAGTCGGCCGATGTTTGCAGGCAGGGTTGTCGGCCGCCGCGCCTCACCTGCGCTCCTCACACCGCACACGTACCCACCAACTGATTGCCAGGCAAACAATTAAACACATTAGTGTGTCTATCAGTTTACGCCTTTTAACCTTTATCCAGCTATACGCCTTGAATCAGTATACTTTATACTCTATGAGGTTCCCTGTTATATGTATAATGGGTTAGAACTTAGGACTAACCACCTATGCTTAATTGGTAAAGTCTACTTTTAATTTCACGCAGACGATGTAGATGGCGAAAGCCGTCGAATCTTATCCTTGCGAGAATGGACCATTCTGAACCAGCTGCCCAGCAGATATACCCCTGAACTGATCGACAAGGACAAGGAGCTGCCGTGCCCTGCGCGTCCAACTCCACACTCCACACTCCACAGCCGCCGCCGTCACGTGATCGCTCACTCGACAAGCTGCACCAGTTACGTATTGCATCTTCTTTTTGCATTAATGCACCGACACTAGCAAAAGCTCGTGGCTTTGCATGATCAATATGTTTAAGTTTGCCCTAATTGTATATCTATAAATAATGATTTAAAAGTTTAAGTAGTTCTAGATGAAGTCCCCTGAACTGATAAGTAGGTATTTACTCCAAAACTTTTTTGTATATGTCACCGTAAGATTGTAAAAACCGTTAGATTGTAATGTAACGTTTTTTTATCTCGATAGATTGTAAGCTGTCGACAGATTGTGAACCGTAACATACTGATTACAATTTAACGCATTATTTTTCGGTAAACTGTAATCTATTAGGTATATTAACCCGATAGAACCTAACCGTTAGATTATAATCTAACGGTTTTTACAATCTTACGGTGACTTAAACAATCATTATAACCTCACTACTATCACCTCAGACCGAGTTTCTTGCCGGCTCTTCTAAATGATTTATTTATTTCACATAGGACAACTTGTGTCACTCTGTCACAACCACCGGTTCGGAAAACTGTTCTACTGAGAAGAGCCGGCAACAGCAATACAACATATACATTACGTTACAAGTAATAATTACACTGACTTGCGGGTCACTGGATGCGATGCGAGGCCGGTTGCTTCCATGTAACTTTGTCATTCAGAAAATGTTGGATATGATCACAGAT
The DNA here is from genome assembly GCA_923060345.2 of Erebia aethiops. Classification (NCBI taxonomy): domain Eukaryota; kingdom Metazoa; phylum Arthropoda; class Insecta; order Lepidoptera; family Nymphalidae; genus Erebia; species Erebia aethiops. The sequence goes on along the minus strand of OV281091.1, from coordinate 19,333,370 downwards.
CAGGTATGAATGATCATGATAGAGATAATTTTGAGTCACCAAGATAATAAATAAATAGAAGTACTCCACCGAAGTGACACAATATTGTGGGATCAATGTAAAGACAACATCATGCCCGATCCATTATCCTATACGAGTACATGTTCCTGTCGGCAGGTGGTCAGCTAATCAGTGAGCTGCAAATGGCCATTCAACTGAACACAACGCTAGTCGCTAGTCCATGTTTGGGTGACGCGTCACGCGTCACGCGTCACGCGGAAGCTACGCCGGCGCAGCGGCATTCCGCTAATACTGGAGCCCTTAACCTCGGCTAGAGATTTAAATGGAAACAGGAAGACGGAGTTGTTTATAGCCGCCCTTTATGGAAATGCAAGCAGTTAACAAGGTTTTGTTGCATATAATAGCAAAGTTTATTTCTTAGCCGCTACTTTCCACATTGGTTTAAATAACAGTAAATTCATTGCCATCATTCGTGGCTGTTCAAAACGTTTGGTTTACGGTTATTATCTAGGCACTTATTTACAAAGGATAAACTTAAAATGCGCTTTTGAGCCGGAATTTAGAAATAAGTCCGACGTAGGTACATTCCCGGTAATACATTTTTGTTTCCACTGAACAAAGAATCACCAAAATATGTTGTCTTTGTCGATTGTTATGTTTCGGGGAATAGGGAAGTCTTAAATGTTACCCCATTGTGCTAGTGAAAAGGTCACTTTGTGAAATAACTTAAATAGTGCTTTAGATAAGGCCTTATCAGACGGGCGATTCATCGCTAAAGTATTTATGAAGTTGCTCGCAAAATAATGAATCCATTATAATTTTTCTTAAAAAGAGTTTAAAATATTCCAATTTCCACTATCGCCTCTGTAAGAGCTCGTGTTAGGAGTATTGTCCCATTTCAAAATCTAGTAATTATGATTGACAAAATTCTACAGGAGAACAAAAACACAAGCCCTTTTGAACTCCGCAGCATATCTATTGATGAAAAGATGTTTAATAAATAGAACTCTTCATATTGTGATCACTGACGTTTGTACGCTTTATCGAATAAATATTCAAAGTTTTGGAGACATACTAGGCTTTGAGATGGGGCAGACTAAAATAGCAACGGTTTTCAATCCACTGCCAGACCATTGAGCTCTACAGGACGGTCATATTGACTGTAGATATTAATTATGGGTGTTTAATTATTATCTGTGTAGTGAGTATCAACACACAACAGTACGGCAATAAATCGCGCCGCAGCTGACAGGGCGGGGGTCGGGGGTCGGCAGCTGTCAGTCGGCGGCTGACGAGTGACGGCTCCCGGCGCCGCCTGCCGGACAGCGAGATAACTAATTGCGTCAGAGGAACACTCAGCTAAACCTGTGGCTAAACTATACCAATATTATGCTATGTAAACATGTTATAGTTTTGGAAGAACGGATGGAAATCATAAACATCGTTGGTTTAATAAAATACATCCGGGAGAATTCCAGCAATTAAGCTAAATGCGCTTGAATCCTAGGAAACGACTTGTGTACTTTTGCTGGCTACTTAAGATCCGGCCTGGTCACCTGCACCGGGTCATTTTCCGTAACGTCTATCCAGGCTACTTAGGTCTCCTGTCACAATTTTTTTAGGAACTGCTTAAATTCATGTTATAAACTTATCGGTTAAACCGGATGATTTGCATTTTTTGTATAGATGCGTGTCTGAGTCTAAAAATCTAGCAAAGTAACAATGAAGACAAGGTGCTTGTCCTCGCGTTCAATTAAGCGTGAGATATTAGGAGACAGTGCTTGTATTGCGGTCACGTATTCATTGTGCTGCGACTGCTCAACTGGCCGGTGAGGAGACGTCTTCACACTCGCACATGAAAAACGCGTCAGGAACCGTGGGAGTTCGAAAAAATTTTCTAAAACTGACAAAGGTTACAATCGAATTGGACAGATACAGGTAAGTATACCAATAACGAGGATGTTTTCAGAAACGTAGTGTCAAAGAGCTAATTTTACCGAAATCATCCACTGACCATTGTCAATCTGTTGATTTTTTGCGAATTTTACGTGTATTAATCGGCGATGTAACTATTGTATTTGTAGCGTTTTGTGTTCCCGTGTGAATAGCGGCCGCTAGGAGCGCGATGGTTGATAGTCCCGCCATATAAATAGATGCGCGAACAATGACATAATTATCAGTTATCAGTTATCACCCCCGCGTGTATCGGCGCATCGGTGACGCGCGCGGCGAGTGGCGAGTGGCGAGTGGCGAGTGGCGAGTGGCGAGTGGCGAGTGGCGTACATTCGCCACTTTAGCCATACTTGCGTGCTTGCGGCCACGCTACGTTTGTTTTAGCAAGGCAATAAAACGTCAGCTGTATTACTAATTGACATTGTATTGTTTTGTTGGCCACTGGCGATATTAATAGCTGTTTATTGCCCGGACTGCCTAAAATATCTTTTACTTCAAATATAGAATCAGCTTTATTTTCTGCTGCTATATTTAGTTAACCTGTCCATAGGGCTTCGTCAGACTACAAATAAGTATAGGTATTAGGATTTGAATTGCAGGATCGTTTTATTCTTTAACTTTCAACGTAATGTCGTGAATCATAGGTATACTGGGGGTAGTCTGCTATGGTACTAGCTAAGTTCGCTACGTTCTTATGCTGCCCCAGCATGCAATCTGGATTCCCCCGTTACAACTGTTTATCACGAGGCTACATTACAGTTTACAGGAGATGCTTGTTTATAAAACAGGTGCAAATGCTATGCTATGGGCGGAAATGAAGGCTAACGTGAAAGCTTTTCGTGTTCCGAATAATTTTATATCCAGTGGTTTCATCTGTGGAATATAGCGAGCTTGGTTGATGAATAATCTATTCAGCTATTTTATGGGATCCGCCATGGGTTTGTTTGATATAGAGTGCTCATATGCTGTGTACACGTTGTTCGAATGAGCAATAGCACGGGGTCGGTGGTCGGAGTGGTCGGGGCGAGGCCGCGCAAACAGACTGGTCACACTTTACATCATCCACCTTATTTACGTCCCTTACGACACGTGCATATTGCACACTTTGTACACGCTGCTGACCTTTTTTTGTATTGACAGTTTTTTGACCGAGCGAAGCGAAGGTCTCTGAGTCTACTTGGGTGAATTGGCACTTGTCCGTCCGTCCGTCCGTCCGTCCGTCCGTCTGTCAGAGCATTATAACTTCTGAATTACTGAACGCAATTACTTCAGCTTTAAATATAATATGTAAACCAATGGCCTCCCGCCGAATATGGCTTAAAAAATAATAAAAATCTTTATTTCAGGGGGCTCTCATAGAAGCGAATGCGAAGTAAAATATTTTTTATAAAGTTACATAGGGTTGCGGTATATCATTTTAAAGATAATTAGGAATAGAGTCCAAAAATATATTTTTTTAATTTTTCCCCCAAAATTGACGAAATGGGGGGCTTTCAAAGTGGTGATTTTCTAACGTCCAAAGATGACCTCAGAACTCTAAATTTTCTGAAAGGATGAGCCTGAAACTTGATCAATTATTTCAATTATATCCTGTACTTGAACAACAAATACTAAAATTAGATAAATATTGTAAGGGAACGGAATTATTTAATTTTTAATGAGCTTCAGTATTTTTAACATAATTTCACATTTATGTCAATAGATGGCGCCGCGAGGTCTTAGTTCGGGGCGAACCACTAGTTTATATGGGACCAGTTAGCGTTTGGCTGCATTTTTCATGACCGTTAAAACGCTAAGTAGCTTGGCTGCTAAGAGTTTCCGGTAAGATGGTAGATATCCGCTCCCGCAGTCTCCCACCTAACAAACTTAGTAGGTAAGTTCTCTTATTTACCCAGTCGAAAATCGAATCCTAGACGAGCCACTGTGCATACAGACCACTGAGCGAGGTGGGTCTGCTTACTCTTGTGGTTTACATTTTGAGATGGAATCTCTTCGGAGCGCATGATGACATAAACGAGCGAAGCGTAGCGAGCGGAACAGACGGAGGCGAGTCGCAGCCAGGCGCTAGTCTTTAAAAAAAAATTAATAAATGATAAGATTATTGCGAGTAGCGCAGATCGCTTCCCAAAAATTTGTTTAATTTGTGGGATTCACCATGTTATACAAACTTACGTTTGCGACTAAATTAACAGCGGTATGGCGGTGGCAACCCTTGCCATCCCAACTGTATGGTTGCTCGTCAGTGCCACCCCTTTAATAACCGCTGCTTAGCTCAGCGATGCCTCAGGAGTCAGGAGTCAGGGAGGGCATGGAAGAGACAATAGTATTACTGACTGCACAAAACGTTTTTGTATATTCACGGTACCTAACTAACACAACTTATTTGTAAAATTGTATACGACTGATGATGATTAGAATGTACTTTGCCTACACTCGTGTTTCGTAGTGAGCTGTGCTAGTGATTGGTTTAAATGTTCTTGACTAGTATTAATGCTATATCAACTTGCTTTCACCCTCCACTTTATCGATGTCGGGTTTTATTATAATTATTTTGATCAAAGTTCAAATAGTGTTAGTTTTCAAAAGGCATTTACTTATAACAATTTTCAATGGTAGATAGAGATTTCATTATTTCAGCCGGTCCTCTACTGAGCGCGAGCCGCCTCTGATAAGAAGGGCTCAGGCCACGGTCAACTACGCTGGCCAGGTGCGTTTTGGTCGACTTTACAAACCTTTGATAACATGGTGAAATACTCGCAGGCATGCACAAACCCTCACGATGTTTTCCTTCACTTTTACAGCAAGTTTGCTCGAGTTGTATTTGAATAATTCAAATAGCATCACAAATCGCAATTATTTCATAAAACACACGAGGTTTAACGAAGTTAAGTACACACAGGGCTGGGCAACCTGGATTAGCATACCCGGCCGGGGTCAACGTCCTGTGAGCACAATGCCGTATCGTACGATCCTGCAGTGTAACTCGGTGGTGAGTGGTGAGCGGTGAGCGGTGAGTGGTGAGTGGTGAGTGGTGAGTGGTGGGCAGGCAGCGGGCGCTAGCTGCGGCATGCTTGTGTGACGGCGAGTGCGTGGCGAGTTGCCGTGGCCGGACCAGTCGAGGTCGGGACTCGTCGGAATGCCATTATGACATGGCTGGACCGGTTCCTGTAATTAGATTATGAGCACTTGACGACTGGCAGTGGCTAGTCCTGGGAGACACTATTGTAAGTACTTATGCCTAGTATAGTGTTGCATATTGCATAGAACAATGCCTACCAGAGCTCTAGGGAAAAGTCGTCGTTGTCATTTTAAACATGCTCTATTATTGCTGATCGCATTCCTTCCTGACATTACCTACTGAGCTACTGATAGTTGGATAGGTAACGTCCATTTGAGTGCAAATTAAAAAAAAACTTTGAGGCTCTGATGAAATTCCATACCGAAACATTACCTACTCGAATTTAAAGTAACGCTTAATTATTGTAGAAAGTTGAATGTTATAAATGAACTTCAAATACAGAATAAAATATGCTTTGTGGGACAAGCGATAAAAATATAAGTAAGTAGACATTCAAGTAGGTAAACTTATATTTAACGTTCTTATCACTGGCTCCATTAAATAATGTGCTTATTTACATACTAACGACACACTTCCAGGCACATTAGGCGTATCTGTTAAAACTACCATTATTGTGAGAGTGAAATGTGATAGCTGTGGGTAATTGAAGAAAGAAGTTACGCTTTTTAACTTTCACTTTTTTATATATAAAATCATACACTATACTGCTTTTGCTATAGCTAGGTACTGCATGATTTTCTTAATTATAATATTATAAATGTGAAAGTTTGGATGGATGTATGGATGTTTGTTACTCAATCACGCGCCAATGGCTGAACGGATCTGACTGAAATTTGGCACAGAGGTAGATTATAGTCTGGAATAGCACATAGGCTACTTTTTATCTCGGAAAATTAAGGAGTTCCCGCGGGAACCAAAAAACCTCAAACCACGCAGACGAAGTCGCGGGCATTCGCTAGTAATTAATAAATGTAATCAAGGGTAATTTGGGAATTTATGATTTCTATATTGCCTCTGTTCTGGCGGTGAAATTTTCATCATCATACTTTGCCTTGACTACTTACTACGTCACCGGCAAATACCTACTGTTGTTTCCTGTCCAAGCTAGGCCGTTATTAGATTGCAGTTTCATTTATATTTACAAGGACTAACCTGTTATCAGAAATAAGAAAAAAACAGAAGTGTACCTACTACAATGCTTTAATGGAAAATACTCTAGTTTCCATTTCCTATCAACACAATATTCCCGACGTCTGCAGTGGACGCCTCGGGGCTGGTACAACAGGTGCAGAAGTTTCAACGCTAACATATAAAATACTAGACTAGATGATGCGACTTCGTCCACGTGGTTTAAGTTTTTCTGACTCCCGCGGAATCTCCTTAATTTTCCGGTATAAAACGTAGCCTATGTCCTTCCCCGGAATACAATGTATCCCTGTACCAAATTTCATCAAAATCGATTGAACGGTTGTGTCGTGAAAGCGTAGCAGACAGACACTTTCGCATTTATAATATTAGTATGTATGTATTAGTGTTACGTATATTCATATAGTTAGTATGAATCCAGATCAGTTGTAGCACAATATTCTACCTACCTATCGACGGGAAGCGTCAAGCGAGACTTTTTGAGCGAAAATATATTCCCAGGATTTTCCGCTCACTCGTTGTGTATAACATATTTATAAACGTAGAGTGTTGAGGCTTTGGCAGCTAGCCGTGGCCCGTGGCCCGTGATACATACAGAATGAGAAGGGCTTAGCCACCACGCTGACCAAGTGCGAACTAGCACACACCTACGAGATCATAATGGAAAACTTTCAATTTAAATGCAGTTTTCTTGCGATATTTCCTTCACTGTTAAAGCAATTATTTTAATTTTATAAAACGCTCATAACTCCGCAAAAAAGAGCTGAAACTCAAGACACGAGAATATAAGGTAAAGTCTTATGCACCTGGCTATGACAGATAACCGGGTCAAGTTGCACGTTGGCAATTTGTTATTATATAATTATGTACTAGATGTGTGTGAAAATGGTATGATATTATGCTAGCAAGGTAAACAGATATCAGTATCGCAGCGAGGGACAATGAGCAGCTCCCACGTGCGGCACGTTGCGGCCTTCTTGTTGTGACTTGTGATACTGATACCCGACACCCGAGCAGCTCGGACGAGGTCCAGCGTCTCTACAGTAGGCAGTAGGCAGGCTGTTGGCACATGGCGTGGCCTGCGTGGAAAAACATTAACATGTTAGGTTTTACTGGGTTCTACAGATCGAGCGTTAACCCTTGTCCCACTGCATGGAGAACTTCTCCACTGTGAAATAAAAGTATATATGAAATTTAGACATCGTAATGTGGTAAAATGCACCTTTCACCGACTATTGACATCATAGGCTCATAGCATAAAATCAAAACCCACCGCAATCAAAACCGAAGGTTTATATTTTATGCTATGATGAACCGGCCAAGTGCGAGTCGGACTCGCGCACCGAGGGTTCCGTACAAACCTGTAGGTATATAAGTAAAAGTTATGGTATTTTTATTGCTAAATGAAATCCATAACATTAGTAAGTCTAAAATTATTAAAATTATTTTTATTATAATATGATGTAACTAAAAATTTATGCTTTTCGCAATTTTTCCTTTATCTGTGCTATAAGACGTTACTTCGTACCAAATTTCAAGATTCTGAATTCACGGGAAGTACCCTGTAGGTTTGATTCCCATTTCCCTTGCGAGTGTCGAAAATTTGCAGCATAAACGGCTGTATCTTTTGATTGCGTTGGCTTAGAAGTTTGATTTTTTTACAGCTCCAAGGGACAGTAGAATTTGAGTATTTGATATGAATTCCAGCTCGAAACCTCCATGCGTTTTGAGAAGAAGGGTCTTGACGGACAGACGGATGGACAACAAAGATCCTATATAAGTTCCGTTTTTTCCTTTTGAGGTACGGAACCCTAAAAATAAAATAAAATAAACACCTCACGGAATTCGAAATGATAGGAAGGGTTGATCTGGAATCCCGCGACCAACTTAAAAGCAGACCACCCTCCAATTGTGTTGATGGCGTCATGGCGCCCTGTCATGTTCTCACTGTGCGCGTTTATTTAAAATAAAAAATAGGGTACCTGATGTACCCTATGTCACATGAGTGAAGCTACTACATATACTGCTTAAACATTATGCAATGCTTGTTAAACCCCGGCACCCTTATTCAATTAACAGAGATTCAGTCGTTGTTGCCGTAGTCGCCAATGGAAATCATCATCATCGTTCCCCCGAAGCTAATACCTATATTTGTCGTAACTGTAGGACCTGTACGCCACAGTCCCGAGTCCCGAGATCCCCATACCTGTCGCATACGCCGAATGCACGTTGCTACCACATTGTCTACTCCCGAGTTCGAGGAACGCGGTAACGCGACCCCTGCGTGATGCGGCCAGTCGGCCACCAGTCGGCCGGCGATTGTCCGATTCGGGTGAACTAGTGATTACGCGGAAACGCCTTCGCCTACGTTGCACTTGGCACTTGGCACTTGGCACTTGGCACTTGGCCTGCAACATTACCCAACTAGTGTCGGTTTCGCACTTCCTATAACCAGCTATTCTTTATATGAAACATGCACAAGTAACAATAATATGTGCCTGAGCCTTTCTAGTGAAACTGCTACATTCAATTTGATGCTGAGAACCGCTGAAATTTAACTTAAATAAAACATAAAGTTATATTATTTATAAGTTACTAGCTTCGTCCGCGTGGATTAAGGTTTTTTTCTTTAATTTTCCGGGATAAAAAGTATCTTAAGTGTTATTCCAGACTGTAATCTATCTCTGTGCCAAATTTCATCCAGATCGGTTCAGCCGTTGGGGCGTGATTGTGTAACAAACATCCATCCATACATCCAAACTTTCGCATTTATAATAATATATTAAGTATAGATTAGACTTTTTAGAAGGTACATGTTCACAACTTCTTCCGCGTGGATTAATTTTTCTGGGTGCAACCTATCCCTGTAACGGTATAAACTATATACCCATCATCACAATCGGGGATTGCAGGAAATTATGGATGCAGGGAACTTATCTGAGAGTCAATCTAAATGTTGGTGGAAATTGGAAAAAAATCCGGTAAGCGTGTTATTAAATTAGCGCTTTCGAATAGACCGACGCGACGCAACACGTTTACTTAATTTATACAGCATTTTTCTCTAAATCAGTCCTAATCCAAAATAGATTTAAATTATATATTTTTCACTTGTTCACATATTACTATTCAGCTGTGCCAATATTTTGTGTAAACTTTTGCAGGGAAGAGAAAAACATAATGAAAATCCATTTGATATTTTTTAAATTGAATCACAACAAAATATTACTAGTTGACAAATATTGTTTGACAGTTTTTAGCATTTACAAATACGCACATTACAGCGAGTGGACGGTAGCTCAAGCGGCGTAATAAATGTGTGAATAACAAAACTACATCAAATCATGCTATTAGTAGGCCGGCGAGCTTTTGCGTAGGTCACACGGAAATAAGTAGAGGAAAAGTAAAAATAACAACGCGACAAGAGCACACGAGTATATATCCGAAAGAGTTATACCTACTGGCTACTCGAGCCGGCAGGAATGCCGCGGCCCGCGCCTCATGTAGCGCGGACGCCGGACACGAGACCTGGCTCCGATTATGAGAACTGCCTTGACGGTGATAATGACACTCATTCTGACGACCTCCCTGGCGCAGTGGTGAATGGCGCTATGGTGTTATAAGGCAAAGGCAATTTAGGAATTAATAATTACTAAATAGTTTCTGCTTTGGACTGTGGACTGTGGGAGTGCCTAAGACGAATCGTCAGAGTTATAGTGTTCGGGAATCCACGATTAGAATATTCTACATCATCAATGATTGCATGATGTTAAAAAAAAATTACATTATCGGTAGGTATTTGTATTATAATTTGCTGTACTGATACATTATCATCATCATCATGATGGTATCATCATCGTCTAGTTATCTATATTATAGAACGACAAATAGCTAGTTGGATTTGGTGGGCGGTATTGGAAGAGAGCCGCGGTTTCTCGTCAATAGTTAGGGCACATTCTGCGCCCTTCCAGTCGAGACGTTTGCCTCTCTTGACCCTTCCAGATACTTTAGCTCGCTGGCGGCGGTAATGGAATACTTAGATACCGACCATAAGGTATGCGATACCTTTTGAAAAGGATTCGCTCTATGATACCTTGTCGCAGGTATTTTACACTTCGTTGCCTATTCCCGGATCTTCTGCTATCAATAATTCTGAATACAAACTTCAAGTCTTCAAGCTAAGTGAAAGGCCGTCAGTCTATTTGTTCGTCCGTCACACTCGCTTTCAGTAAGTAGTTTTAAATAATGCCTTGTCGGTTGTCCATGCAGCATTTTTTTTTTTTATCCACTACAAGCTAGCCCTTGACTACGATCTCACCTGATGGTAAGTGATGATGCAGTCTAAGATACCCCTTCGGTTTCTACACGGCTTCGTACCGGAACACTAAATCGCTTGGCGGCACGTCTTTTGCCGGTAGGGTGGTAACTAGCCACGGCCGAAGCCTCCCACCAGGCCAGACCAGGGAAAATGCAGAAATTATAAATTCCCAAATTGACCCTGCCGGGGATCGAACCCAGGACCTCCGCACGTTAAGGCAACAGCACTACACATTGCGCTACGGAGGTCGTCATGCATGCAGCATGTCTGACTCTCACTATTTTCAATATGTGATTACGATTAAACTAGGTATTTGCATTATTTATTGTAAAGCATTTTACCCCATGATTCCATTACCGGTTTCTAATATGGTTGAAATATAGGGGAGGATCCTATGATAACCTACGTGGGATAAATATATTACAGTAAGTGTATGGCTATTCGAGTTTCGTCCTCTACAGTGTATGCATGATTGGTTATATTTACATATTAATTGGGTATAATTGCATAGATTATGTCACAACAATTAACTGCCCGATTTGGCTAGTATAATCGTTAACGTATTAATTACTAGCGTATTAATATCTGTTCACCGGTTACGCAAATAATTTCCATTGTTTAATTACCGCCGCTGTAGTTAGTGTTATTAAACATTATCTTTGGTCTACGCCACAGTATGACGGCATGTTATCATAATAATTCCAAATACTGACTTATTACGCGAATACCCAAAACAATGGCTGTGTATACTATGAGTGCAGCAGACACAAAACGCAACGATCGATTGATCTTTACTCATGTTCGCAGTGCACGACATATTGATTGCGTGAACGATTTATACGACAAGGATGTAAACGTAGGCTGGCTGTTATACAATTCTTCGCGAGTGTCAAATCACTGATGACAAAGGAATCAGGCCGTTTTTAATGTCTCTACGTGCACTCCTCATTGTGATCTGTCTTATTATTATGATATACGAGTTCTTTGTGCTGCAACTACTCGGAGCCGTATCCAGCACTGTTGCCGTCACGCAACTTGTCTGCCCGTCTGTTCAATGCACAAGCCCATGCTGCGTCGTCGTCGTCGTCGGTGCTTATCGTTTAGACTGCTCGCAAACACTGCGACGAGAAAGACACTCTATATGCAGTTGTCTTCCCACAGCACCACAGATAGCGGAAACGTTGTCTGTGAATAGCACTTCGTATCACTGTCTGACGATCTCCCTGCCATAGTGGTGACTGGTGAGAGTTGTGATCTTTAAGTGCAAAGTTTCGTGTTCGATTCCCAGTAGGAAAAATCTCGAGAGACAAGGGCTTTATTCTGTAAAATTAAAGCGTTCCCACGGGAATTTTAAAAAATTCACCCGGATATAGTCACGGTTGTAATATAGCTTACTTTACTATAATTTTCAAATTCAGACATTATAAATTTATATTCAGTGTCGACAAAAAAGTACTAAGACACAGTCCGGGCCGGAAAGTTTACGACCAAGCTTTCCAACAGCTTCGTTGCCGCGTCAGATGCAGTTGCTTTGTCTCGGCTGTTGTGCTCTGGTTGCGACATCCAGTGGCATCGTTAACAGTGTCGCTACGGCCGGCTCTGCTGATTGATGACAACATCGTTAGCGCGCCCGGCTCTGCTCGCAACTCTCGGAATCCTCTTAATTAATCATAACTGCTCATTATCGTCGCACATGCAATCGGACTCTTGTATTTTAAACTGTTGTTTTGTTTGTTCATGTGACAAATGAGTCCGAGACGTTACAAAAGATTGGGGATTTTTAACATTCACATTCATTTATCAAAACATCTTGTGCAGAAAACTGAAATTTAGCACAGATTTTTTGAAATTCTTTAATAATGTACACGTGGGATTGATGAGAAAGCTCTAAAATAAAGAATTTATACAACGTTTGCAAAACAATAGCCGATAGCCCGCCAAACCGCATTGGAGCAGCGTGGTGTGTTGCTCTAATTTCTTCTCTCCTTTGAGAGTGGAAGCCTGTGCCCAGCTGTGGGACTTTAATGGGCTGTAGTGGTGGTTGCAAAAACAATAATTTTATGTATCTAAGTAGGTAGAACACGAAGAAAAGGTTTATGTACCTAACACTCACACTGGAGCATTATTAGGCATGTACTTACACGAGTGCGAGAGGTGAAGTTTGGTAAAAGCGCTTCGCGGTCATTTCAGAGCTTTTCATTAAAACTGGTCTCAGCTCAGAGCACTTGCTTGCGCGCTCGGATGTTACGAGTATGTTTACATTCATTAAGCTACGGGGTAGTTTTTCTAATCGTCATTAATTATTATTGCATTTGAAGTTAAAAAACTAAGTTTTTTTAATTATTACACAAATATGTCGAGATTAGTTAAAAATCTTGAAGTGTTGGAACGTAGTTAATTTGTTCAAGTTTACTACAACTACAGCTGTGCTTTAACGTAGACTGCCCTTACAATGTAGATACTATAATTAAGAACTTTAACTATCTATGTAAATTACAGTAAATTACTATATGTATACAATTAAATGAAATGGAATGTACCTATGACCCCAGAATTATAATAGAAATGTTGTCACAAGACGAATGGCCCAGGAAGTTGATGTTAATTTTTTCCACATAATTTAAAACCTATCTCGAATGAAAAGCGAGTCATTATGTAGTCGAGAAGTGAAATGAACCCGTCACGAGGAAATTAACGGCGCGCCGTGAGCTCGCAGATGTAAACAAATCGTAAACAGTGATCGATAGCCGGCTCTCGTCTCTACGATCACGTATTTTATCACATAGGTATAGGACTGCAATATTACTCTTTCGGGAGAAAGATGTTTAGTACTTTTTTAGTTTTTACGGCCTAATGTTTTTTTGTTGCTATCAGTAGGTACATTAATTGCTATGGCTTCTTCATTTGTAGGAATCAGTATTACCTATTGTATGATATTTTAATAACTACATATAAGTACTTTGTAAACTGTTTAGGCGTGAATAAATAAAGATTGCATTTACATGTTCTTCATACGCTGCAGTTTGAACGTGTTCATTCGGTTCAGACTTCAGACGTAGCTAGCTATAGTATTGGTACCTAACGAATAGCGAATAGGCGGGCACCTCTTTAGCAAGCGCGCTCCACTTTAGCTGCACATTATCACCTGCTATTAGGTGGGATTGCAGTCAAGTGCAAGGTTATAACATGTTACTGAAATAGGCGAAGCCTTTATGGAGTTGGTAGGTCTGGAAAATTGTAAACTCATTATTCGTCTTCGAGCATAGCGATGTCTTTGTACATTGGTCAAAAATTAACAATCTTCTATCTTTTCTTATAAAAATTCTTTCCAAAAATCCGACTTCCAACGCCACTGTAAAGTAATAAGTAATTACCTATTATTATTTCTACCCACTAAATATTATGTTGAAGTCGGGCGAGCCTGATGCGTCAACTTTGCTTATCCTTGTTATACCCGCGGTTTTTTGGAAAGAATTTTTATTTTTAACTTTTTAGTGTCAGGGTTGTTGATATAGAAAAATTTCAAATCAGTTCAAAAACCACGACGATATGCACCGACATACATTAAAAAACAAAAAAAAATACGCGCCGAATTGAGAACCTCCTCCTTTTTTGGAAATCGGTTAAAAAGGAAGGTTGATGATTACATTAAGTTTCCAACTGAAGCCAGTGGCGTGCACAGGTTTTGAAGCTAGGGTAGGCATTAGATAGTCAGAATACCTATTTACTAGCTGTATTTTATGAAATATTAGCATTGACGTGTTTCCATTTGGGTAAGAGTGCTTTTATGCCTCTATGAACTGCACGCCACTGACTGAAGCGTCCCGAAAGTAACTCTGTTTAGGTGATATAACAGAAAAATAGAGTGTAGAGGGGCCAGGATGCGTGGGCCGTGGTGAATATGCAAATGTTACGCGGCCGGTATTCGCAGGAACCTAATAAATACAACCGATGTACCCTATTACAATACGTCGACATAATCTATACTTATTTTATAAACGCGAAAGTGTGTCTGTCTGTCAGTCTGCTACGCTTTCACGGCACATCTTTTCAACCGATTTTGATGAAATTAGGTCTAGAGTTATAGACATTTTAATTGATCACATCTATGACATCTATCTGTACGTCGTATTCCCTGAGGGCTGAGAGTAAATGAAGGTTTTTTTAAATTTATATAAAAGAACGAGAATTTTAATTCGCTATAATCCGCCACAGTAGGTATATCAATGTGGTAGGTACAGTGTGTACCTTGCACTTGTAGCTTGCGATGTTCACCACACCACACAAATCTTCCAAATCACTCTCAACGTACGTTTCACTCCGACACCGGAGCATCCTCAGGAGATGTTGACTTGACAATGCACGATTGTTAAGATTTCTGATGCCCGCAACTCCGTCCGCGTGGATTAAGGTTTTTTGGCTCCCGCGGGAATAATTTTCCGGGATAAAAAGTAGCCCTTGTACTATTCCAGACTACAATTTATCTCTGTGCGAAATTTCATCCAGATCCGTTCAACCGTTGGGGCGTGATTGAGTAACAAACATCCATCCATCCATCCAAACATCCAAACTTTCGCATTTATAATATTATAGTATAGAAGTATAGATAAATATCGTGCGTCCGATCTAACCCGCTATAGTGCGACGCGGCCTTAGTCCTGCAGTAATGCAGTTACCCAGTGCAGTGTATGGTGCAGGGTCGGGGGTCAAGTAGAGAGCGACGCTAACCTCGTTACCGCACACAGAGGGCCCGCGGAGCACGGAGCACGGAGCACGGCGCACGGCCGATCGCTTCAGACATTTAGCTTAATAGTGCTCTGAAATGCTATTAGCGATCATGTCTGCTGCCTCGCATATGTTATACTCGTACCTGTGCACGTGCTACCTGTGCCGTAAATGGACAATTAATACCTTACGTGAAATATGTACCTAACTTCGTTGTTTCATCATCTAAGAACAGTGTGCATCGGAATGGCTGCCCACTTGTAAGAATATATTTCTTTGTTAATAATTAGTTAGGTACTTACTAAAATACTTCTACAAAGCACAAAATAGGTACCTACTGAATGCTTGTGATATTTTTCGCTGATCTATCACTTTGGGCAGTCACTCCGATGCATACCTAAGAACAGCTTCCTTAGCACAATATGCCATCGATAAAATAATGCGACTGTCGCAATTCGAATGACCTTTTTCCACTTTATTTCACTACATTACATAACGAGTGAGTAATGAGCTCTATTTTCTACAATTTACACAATTTATTTATGGTTTCTAATATATGTACTTAATAAATTGTGACGACACTCGTAAGTCGTAACACAAGTTATCTTAGTACGGGTGTCTAAGCACTCTTTTGTTCATAAAATTTCAAAATTCAAAATTCAAAATGATTTTTATTCAAATAAACTTTTACAAGTACTTTTGAATCGTCAAGTGAATCTACCACTGGTTCGGAATGCCATTCCTACCGAGAAGAACCAGCAAGAAACTCGGCGGTTGCTCTTTTGAAAAAAAATAATAATTTACAATTTCATTAATTTGTAAAATACATAAGTAACAGCTGTCCTTAGCATTGCTGGAGCGAGTCAAATCCATATGTATATTGTTATTTGTACATAGTGTTGTATTCACAATAAATAAATAAAAAAATTAAAAATCATGAATAAAATGTATAAAATTACATAACAAATGAAATACTGGAATTGTTTAAAAATTATAACAACAGCTCTAGTTTGATTCCACCCCAGGTGCAGCTGGCGGCGCGCCAAGTGGCGCCAACTCAGCCGACAGCTCCCTGTAGCATTGCAGTATTGTGTGATACGAGTAAGTTGATGTTCCTGCTATTGCGTCGCGACTCGCGACTCGCGTGTACAGGGCGCTCCCTACCATCGCTCGAAGCAGTATTATTGACCGAGCGAAGCGAAGCTCTCTGAGTCTACTTGAGTAAATTTGCACTTGGCCGTCCGTCCGTCCGTCCGTCCCTCCGTCCGTCCGTCTGTCAGAGCCTTATAACTTCTGAATTACTGAACGTAATTACTTCAAATTTAAATTTAATATGTAAACCAATGGCTTCCCGCCGAATATGGCTTAAAAAATTATAAAAATCTTTATTTCAGGGGGGCTCTCATAGAAGCGAATGCGAAGTAAAATATTTTTTATAGCGTTACATAGGGTTGTGGTATATCATTTTAAAGATAACTAGTGGTTCGCCCCGAACTGAGACCTCGCGGCGCCATCTATTGACATAAATGTGAAGTTCTGTTAAAAATACTGAAGCTCATTAAAAATTAAATAATTTCGTTTCCTTATAATATTTATCTAATTTTAGTATTTGTTGTTCAAGTACAGGATATAATTGAAACTAGTGGTTCGCCCCGAACTGAGACCTCGCGGCGCCATCTATTGACATAAATGTGAAGTTCTGTTAAAAATACTGCAGCTCATTAAAAATAAATTATTCCGTTTCCTTACAACATTTATCGAATTTTAGTATTTGTTGTTCAAGTACAGGATATAATTGAAATAATTGATCAAGTTTCAGGCTCATCCTTTCAGAAAATTTAGAGTTCTGAGGTCATCTTTGGACGTTAGAAAATCTCCACTTTGAAAGCCCCCCATTTCGTCAAATTTGGGGGAAAAATTTAAAAAAAAATATTTATGGACTCTATTCTTAATTGTCTAGAAAATGATATACCGCAACCCTATGTAACTTTATAAAAAATATTTTATTTCGCATTCGCTTCTATGAGAGCCCCCCTGAAATAAAGATTTTTATTATTTTTTAAGCCATATTCGGCGGGAGGCCATTGGTTTACATATTATATTTAAAGCTGAAGTAATTACGTTCAGTAATTCAGAAGTTATAATGCTCTGACAGACGGACGGACGGACGGACGGACAAGTGCCAATTCACCCAAGTAGACTCAGAGACCTTCGCTTCGCTCGGTCAATAATTGATCAAGTGGCTCAGCCTTTCAGAAAATTGAGAGTTCTGAGGTCAACTTTGGACGTTCGAAAATCTCCACTTTGAAAGCCCCCCATTTCGTCAATTTAAGAGGCAAAATTAAAAAAAATATATTTTTGGACTCCTAATCTATTCCTAATTGACCGAGCGAAGCGAAGGTCTCTGAGTCCAGAGATAGAGTAGATATTTACCAAAAGTGCAGCTATCTCTAATAATACTACTTTAGGGACGTCAAGGTGCGTCATTTAAAACTGCAATTTTAAAGTAATACTGCTTTTATTTGGTAGTAAACCCACTGAGCCTACAACTCAGTACTAGGAACAGCACGACTAGACGACTGCTAGCGCGCAGACTATTTTGATTGTTCTGCTAATAGAATACGGCACCTTATGGTGTGTACTTACCCTTGAAATTGCAACAGTTGAGTAATGTCGGTGTGCCAGTAGTATTGGATAGGGATGCTATTCCTTTTTTCGTGTCGATTTGTCGTATCGATAGTATATACTATTCGCTTCATTTTGTATCTTATTGGCCCTACGGTTTATATTTGTTATGAATACTACCGGAATTGATCAAAGAAAAAAAGATTGTTAAACTCTTGACTATAGATGCCTACCGGAACCTGTTATCTAGTCATCTATATCTAATGTTTAATTTCTGACGAGCTGTTATTTGAAACAGAAAAGTTCGATAGGCACCAATCGATAAAATTTTGCATAAATGTAACTATCGATATGCATCGCCCTTCCTTAATGTGCAGTACGCATTGCGGACATTCCCTTGTTGCGACTTGCGGAAGTATGCAAATAGTGTTGCGTCTCAGATATATGCAAGGCCGTAGGTCAATGACCGCTTGGACATCGTGGACCTATATAAGCGGCATGCATATACTAAGGCGCTAGTAACATTTTATGGCGATATTTAGTGTACATTTGCAATAAGAGCCTTCAAGTTTCCCTGACCCCAATACCAAGTTTAGTGTTACAAAATACGTAAACATTGGTTATAAATAACATTATAGTTAGGCACGAGAGCTGTAGCCCGCCATCTTTTCAAAACTGAATGGATCTTGCAACACCACATACTTACTTTTATTGAATAAGTATTATTTCAAGGAACGGAACGCGAACGAGCGCTGTGATGAAACTGCTGGTATCATTATATTATATTCCAGGGCGATTGCGACGCTGATGAGGACTGACCATCTTGTACAATCAAAGGCAAATCCGCAGGTAAACTTTATGGGCGAAATTACAGTCTGGCGGACAGAAAACTCGCGCCATTATTTTTATACCTACAAATGACAATCACAAAGCAATGATGAGGTCTAGATTAAAACGCGCTTGCCTAGAAAATGTATATTTACCTACTTTATTATGGTGCGCACACTATAGGCCGCAGCATAAAACGTTGGTCCTCTCTAGCACTCTGTTTACAGTGTCTCTAGCGCGGAAGTTTCATGCGGACATTCTACATGGTCTACGGTCTACGCGGTCCGCAGTGTAGTTTTTGCCCTAAAACGGTCACACATTTTTGTCCGAAAATGTTACATGATCATAGTTGTACATGAATAGCATGTTGTACATGATATAGGAAAGAAAAATGTATCTAAGTAATTAACTATACTAATGATCTTGTTAAGCATTTTATGTCATACTAGCTGACCCGGCGAACTTCGTACCGCCTTAGTATGCAAAATTAAATGTATATTTTTCAATATTTCTGAGAGATTTTCTTAATATTTTTTTCCGTAAGAACCTTCTCCTAATAATAACAAATACAATAAAAAAAGAATTAATGAAATCGGTCCATTAATTCACGCGTGATGCCGTGACCAAGGAAAACGGGTTTCATTTTTATATATATAGATTAGTCTGTCTTATGTCGTGTCTCATTATTTTATATAGTCGAAAAGAAGTTTCCAAAAAATGTCTAGCTGGAATTACTTCTTTTCTTTATATTATTACTGTTTTTATTAACAGGAACCTTCAAGTACTATATTTTTCGGAAAATAAGCAAGAAAATAAAATAATGCAACTAAGTGGGGGTGTGTTTGGAAGAAGACGTCTTCTCAACCGACTTCCAAAAAGGAATTCTCAATTCAGCCAGAGCAAACCGTCCGACTGGTCAAAGAGACCGTTCCTTGACTTCCGTTAACATCTTGATGCATCGCAATTCACAAGCTTTAGGGAGCTTTTCATAATCGCTAATGAAATTATTCAATTAACTTTTTGTGTACAGGGTCAGACGTCACTGTTCTGACGTGACTGTGGTTCTGAAATAGAGTTGATGTGCTATTTATACGCGGCTAGTACAATTCGCTGTGGTTTGCGCTCAATCAGATGTGTAGTGTTCAGCATTCATCATAACCTCGTTCGTCGGCCGAGTGCTGAGTGCTGACGTCACGCAACGCACAACGCGGCGCTCGACCAACACATTCAACTAACGCATGATTGTACCATTTTAGCAACAAGATTTTATGTCTATTCGCTAATTCGTGATGCCTGTTATCATAACATAATATTATAAATGCGAATGTTTCTTTGTTACGCTTTCACGGCCCGTCTTTTCAACCTTTTTTATGAAATTTGTGGATGTACTCGTATAAGTGGTGTCCTGGGGAAGCGAACAGGCCTTTTTTCGCAGGAACGTGTTTCATTTCCCAAATTAGCTTATGTCTTTTCCCGGGATGCAACCTATCTTTGTGCTAAATTTCGTCAAAATCTGTTAAAAAGATGGGACGTGAAAGCGTAGCAGACAAACAGAAAGACAGACACTAGGCCGACGAATAGACACACACTTTCGCATTTAAAATATCAGTATGGACACAGAATCCTAATGGGTTATGTATCTACCTACTAAGTAAAAGTATATGAAGTTTAATCGGCGAGGCGCGCGTTGAAATCGTTTAATGGAATCGTGATCAACCGCTCCCTTTGTGCGGCGCGCGGCGTGCCCTGAGCCCTGAGCCCTGAGCGCTGAGCCATGAGCCCACATTGTAGCATCTCATAAAACGTTAACGCTCGTAAACTATAAAACTGAGTGTTGGACCCTCACGCCAGCCGCCGACAGACAGGGAAGCTAAATGTATATGTCACCGTAAGATTGTAAAATCCGTTAGATTATAATCTAACGGTTTCGATCCCGCTAGATTATAAACTTTCGAAAGATTGTAAACCGTTCAATGTTCTGAGTATTAATTTATGAAATAATTATTGTTTTTACGTTTTCTTGTCTCTTTCTTGTACAGTTCGTGCGCGAGTTGAATGCAGAGTAAATGTAAGTGTCACCATACATTTACTCTGCATTCAACTCGCGCGCGAACTATAGGTTAGGTTAGGGTTTGACATGAATATTCAGGTAGTGCCCGGCCGCAGGCCGGGCACTTAGGTTCTATCGGGTTAATATACCTAATATATTACAATTTACCGAAAAATAACGCGTTAAATTGTAAGCAGTATGTTACGGTTCACAATCTGTCGAAAGTTTATAATCTATCGAGATAAAAAACGTTATATTATAATCTAACGGTTTTTACAATCTTACGGTGACATATACAAATATTATATGAAGACGTTTTTAAACTACCTACATTCACGATAACGTTGTAACGTGTACGTCCACGCGTACATATTGATGTAGACGTTGACGTCAACGTTGACGTACACTTTTTCTATCAAAAAAAATTTTTTTATTCAAGTAGACTTTTTACTAGTGCTTTTGCATAGTCGAATGAATCTACTACACTATAAACTGTTTTACAACTTTCCATCCACTTAATAAGTACCTATTGAAAGTGGTATACTTGAGTCCGTATAGAATATAGATAGTGGGTTCAATGCATCGCACTTGGAAAGAGAAAGCGAGTATCTTATTACTGAATGCGATTGTGTTCGCAACAAAGCTCTTTTGTCGGCTCTAATTTGTGAGCCTTGTGTCTCAGGGGTGGCAACTCTGTCCCAAAGTATTGTGCTTTATTACAATTCGGTTTTCAATAAGTCATATAATTTTTAAGAATTCATAACATACATGAAACTATACTTATACGAATTTAGATGTTTTTGTGTGATTGCAGGATTGTTTCATCACGTGACACGTCCTCGTCGCCAGAATGGTATATTTATGGGTAAAAGCGAACACAATGAAACGACCGTCTACAATCTCAGTAGGTTTATAACTGCCGGTGCACCCGAGGGGCCGAGGCGAGGGCGACACCGTGACCGTAGGTACGTTTTCACATTATATACAAGGACGCCATTATTTATTTATTTATTTATATATTTAGGTATATATTCTGTAACAGTAACTTTAAAATAAAACATAAACACTGAAAGGACATGCACAAGGGCAACTTATCTCTTGAAGAGATTTCTTCCAGATGCCCCATTATAGAAAGACAAGCTGCTAATGTTTTAGGGTGTAGCGCTTACGGCTTACCTTATCATAATATGGTGCCTGCAAAGCCAAAATACATAGTGACAATAGTAGAAACTCTTGAGGTTGAAGTAAGCTACCATTTAACAGCAGGTGTAATTTACTACTGTCCGCTACTATCACAAAAGTAGAGTAGGTACTTAAAAGTTGTAGAAACCACTGAGTAGTTACAAAAACTTGGGATTGACTTCAGTCATGGACAGAGTAAGAATACAAAAACACTACCGAAATACTATCATCTAAGTCTCGTAAATAGAAGCTTAGTAAATAAAGCAAGTTCTGAATAACGTTGATTGATTGGTGATTAGAAAAAAGATTTGTCCACGCAGAGGAAGTCGCGTGTAACAGCTAGTTCCCTATAATATATCTTTATATCTTCGCTAGTTTTTATATTATAAGAAGAAGAGTTAGGGCTGCCGTTCTTTTAGAAACGTAGAGAAAACTTCAGCACTGTCTCAAAACAAACTTCGCCCTTGTTTCCAGACAAAAGTAAATTACCTATAATAATATAGTGTTTGCCAAAATGACTACGCGGAAAGAGAAAGTACTTAAGTAAATGTAGGAATTTTACGCGCTGGTATGTATTGATGTAATACCTACACAATATCTGCTTGTTGATTTTAAGGAGTATATTGGCACAGAATTTGCCATCGATGTGGTGATCATGATCTATCAAAAATATTTATATTTATATTTTTATTATTGGTCGTGTGTTAGTTAGATGTTAGGCTATATACGAGACCAGAAATGCTCTCCCGGTCGAGGTGTGTATAGTGCTTTTCTAAAAAATGAAACAAGTGACTTTTTTTTAAATATATTAAAAGTTAAATTAGTTATATTTATACTTTTAATTTTTTTTTTTTGCGCGTTTTGAGTGAGTTTTGTTTGTATAGTCTATACTTATTTCACCTAATATTATTATGATTTAGGGAGTTAGGTATTTTCCCTTTCGGTTTTTGTTCAAACCTCATATAGAGAGCTAGCTTACTCAATGTTTCTTTGTGGTGTGTGGAGAAAAGATAAAAACTACATTCAAAATCTCTCAAAGCTTTGAGCAGAGGTTCGAGCTGAACGTTGATGCCAGTCAGTCAGTTTATTATTTACACGTGCGACGTGCATATTGAGAGGGATCACGCCCCGGCCACGTGTCAGCTCTGCGCGGGGCGACGCGACGGGTGCACTGAGCTTTGTGCTGGTCTTTTGTCTGAATTATCATATACCTATCAAACGCAGTGTTAAAGTCATAAATACGCCGCACAGTCCGTGCATCTCCTTATAAGGAAAGTCGTTCTTAAATCTTACCGTTTAGCTATAATCTATTTTAGGCACAGATTTATCATGTTTTAGAAGCTAAGTAGGTAAATGATCATGGTGAAATATTCATTTTTATGATATCTGCATAGCATAAAGATTGTATATCCTCAGCCGCTCCAGGTATTGCACTTCGAAAGAGAAAGCTATGTCTTTACTGAATGCTGTTGGGTTCGCAGTAAATCGGATTGCATAACAATATGTAAAGCTCAGCTTTCACTTACACTCTACAGGGTTGGCAGTATAAGGAGGAAGTTGAATTACAAATAAACAGCTCACCACTACAAAAGAAACAACCGAAACGAGAGAAAACTCTTGAATGGGTATACTTACTCTTAAATTTAACTTTTGAATTAAGTCAATTTTCGTTCTAATCAATCTAGTGTTCGTGAGGTTTTTATTTAACAACTACAGACCAAATATTATGTACTATGTTTATGAAAAAGTAATACTTTTAAATTACCATTTTTTGTCCGCATTTTTTTGTCGAAATGTTAAAAAGTAGATGTCCAGCAACCCTAGCCGGGAAGAGATTTATTGGTTGGTGTAGGAGTGTAGGTGGACGCAAAGGTCGCCGGAGTCGCACACGCGGCAACTTCACGGATGCTGTGAAGTCGCGACAGATTTGTTTGTTTATTTCGGCATGCGGAAGCGATTAGCTTTGATCGAATGCGTAGCGAAAAAATCCTATGTCTATGGATCGAATAGTACGCAGATGTAAAATTAAATATCATTTAGAATAATTGTAAATAAAAGAACTAGAATCTTACTTCGTTATGATATTAACACGTGCGTAAGATATCATACTAATATTATAAATGGGAAAGTGTGTTTGTTCGTTGGTTTGTCCTTCAATCACGTCACAACGGAGCAATCGACGTGAGTTTTTGTATGGGTAGGACCTGGAGAGTGACATAGGGTACTTTTTCTCCCGGAAAATGGAAGAGTTCCCGTGCGAATTAAAAAAACTTATTCCACGCGGACGAAGTCGCGGGCATCAGCTAGTAATATATAATCTGAATTGTAAAATTTGGAGAAAATAATATTAAATTAAATCTTTACTTAAATAAGCTTTCAATTAAAGTTTGTTAATAGTTAATAGCTTAGCAGGTACCTACTTACTACTGAGCTAGTAGTGCTACATAGAGATTGATTGATTATGCAGTAGCCCTCAAGTAGAAAATAACCCTAAACTGTAAGTACAAAGAGCTACTCATGAGGCAAAGAGAATGTACGCCGGCCGCGTGCAGACGGCGAGCGGTGTCGAGAAGTGCTTTCAAAGTAAGCTTTCGCTGCAACAATAACCTTTCAACGAGTGAAGGAATTCTATAGGAAAGTGCATTTGAAAGCGCACATATTCACATTTCGCACGTTCGCTATTACAATAACCTTTCGATAAGGACTATAGGTGCAGTCTAATCGTCGAGTCGAGGGTCGGACTTTTCTTTGGCAAGTTCTTATTTACATTTTGCACCCTACGATTTATTTTTGTGCAGTGTATAACTTTCCAAATGTGTAGTAAGATTTTACAATACTTTTGAATCCATCCCGTTCCCGACACTCTGTCCGAGCGGATTATTTTAAAAATTACACGCTAAATTTCGAGATAGTGAGGATCTAAGTACGAAAGTACCTACTTATCTCTTTAGAAAGTCTATCCCTTTCTCATTTGTAATATTGGTACCTATTTTAAAAGCAGCTTTGAATCTTTTTGCTAGTGGCAGGGGGAGGGGTGGGTATCGGGGGTGCAAGTAATCTTTCTGTAGTAAGTCAGTGCTGTGAATGCACATCGCACTATGGGGGTTGTATGGTGTGGCACGGGTTTACGTCTACTCTATAGTGCAAAGCTTCACTTCTGCGACTTATCGCTCTTTTCCTATTTTGATATACTAGTGGTTCGCCCCGAACTGAGACCTCGCGGCGCCATCTATTGACATAAATGTGAAGTTCTGTTAAAAATACTGAAGCTAAAATTAGAAACGAAATTATTTAAACATTAAATAATTTCGTTACCTTACAATATTTATCTAATTTTAGTATTTGTTGTTCAAGAACAGGATATAATTCAAATAATTGATGAAGTTTCAGACTCAGCCTTTCAGAAAATTTTGAGTTCTGAGGTCAACTTTGGACGTTAGAAAATCTCCAATTTGAAAGCCCCCCATTTCATCAATTTTAGGGAAAAAATAAAAAAATATATATTTTTGTACTCTATTCCTAATTATCTTTAAAATGATATACCGCAACCCTAGGTAACGCTATAAAAAATATTTTACTTCGCATTCGCTTCTATGAGAGCCCCCCTGAAATAAAGATTTTTATAACTTTTCGGCGGGAGGCCTTCGGTTTACATATTATTTTTAAAGCTGCAGTAATTACGTACAGTAATTCAGAAGTTACAAGGCTCTGACAGACGGACGGACGAACGGACGGACGGACAAGTGCAAATTCACTCAAGTAGACTCAGAGACCTTCGCTTCGCTCGGTCAATTAATACTCATAATATAGAGTTTGTTGCTGCGCGCTCGTTTCCGTTTTCCTGCAATGCCACATTTCTTACTTTTTAAAACCTTAATTCACGCGGACATAGTCGCGGGCATAATCTAGCCTTTAATATCAGTGTGGATTATTTGAACCGTAATTGACAATAGCGTGTAGTTCGCAAGAGTATTGGTATTTGTACGGAGTCACAGATAGTTCACGTGAAGGTGACTCAGGAGTCAGCAGTCAGCAGTGAGGAGGCGAACAAAACAACGCCTTTGAATTACTATTTACTATTGTCTATATCAACTGTAGCACGCCTTAGCGTCTCCAAACTGATAACAGATTGATTTCTCGGAATTGCCATACCTACTGCGACTTGTAGCGCTAATTACTTATAGCGGTATCTAACTCCCACTTACACAATGAACAAAGTTTGAATGTCTGCAATTTTGAAATATCCTGCCATCATTGATGTAGAATTTTAGTGTAGTCATTCTATTTCCATGCCTGCCATTTATACAGCTCATTTGGATTGGCGTAATATAACCTAACTATAGTTGAAATTTTTTGCCCGTCTGCTGTATGTCTGAATCAATTGTTGAAAGATTTTCACATCACGTAGAAAGAAGTGTTAATAACTTCGTTTTATCCCGGGATAACTGAGGGTTCTTACATCTAACAGGATTAACTTCGAGGGCGAAAACTGAACACGATTTCTTTTTACACTAAAGACGCAACGCAGACTCTGTCGTGTTTCAATAAGGCTTTGGCTGAAACCAAGGTTTAATAAAATTACAGTTAGTTAGTCTGACGACTCAGATACTCATGCTAGATAGTAGATAATTAACAGTGGAATTCATAAACGCTTGAAACGCGCGCCACCGAGACATTTAGTTCTGATTAATGAAAAGTGTGTGGGCAATACATTTGGCACGCATTAGTATGCACCGCGGCCGCAGACAGTGCACGCTAGGTACCTACGACTACGAGTATCTCGCATCCTGCCTCAGAAGTCAGAGTACCTATCTCTATATAACATCAGCTGATTGATGAGGCCTCGTTCCGGTTACATAATGTATGTTCCAGCATTCCTAGTCTCCAGCATCCAGTGATCCAGCCTCAGTTTATTCCGACCTTTCTTCGTGTCAATCAATTTATCCTCATAAACTTTTCATTTATCTAAACAAAGTTCTTATCTCTGTCTTTATCTTATAAGGGTGATTAGAATTTTAACTACATTCAGACAGATAGATATATTTAGGTTTTAGATAATTACAATTTACCGTTATTATTACAAAGTTTCGAAGACGGAATAAAGCAAATTGTTGCCACAAAATAATATTTTATCGAACAGAGTTCTATTAAAAGGTTTGAATAATAGGTCAGGTAGATACTCGTAGTTAACTTATATACTAACAAAATAATTTTGGGAGGTATTTTGGGAGACATAGGGGTAAAGCTTTTGGGCTTCCTGAGTAAGTGTAAAAAGCTTCGCCGGCAAATATTGTTATTGTAACAGGATCGATACTCCACTTACAATCAGGTACTCGAAGGTAAATCAATCCTGTGCTGAAATGATAAACAAAGTGCTAGGAACAAGGATGGAAATAATTATTGTTTGCTTTGGATTCTTCTCTTATAAAAATTTATAAAATTAAAAGCAGTTTTTAACCGACTTCCAAAAAGGAGGAACCTGTGCGTCCGGGACCCGGGTGGTCGAACTGAGGAGTCAAACTATAACGCTCAACTCGGTGCGTATAATATGTTCTCTTTTTATAAAAAATGTTTTACATTCAGAGCATTATTTCGATTTGGGCTACTTACTTCGCGACTAAAATTCTACAATAATGCTTCGCAATGAACTGTGAAACAGTTCACACATTATGCAAATAAAGAATATTCTATTCTATTCTATTCTACAGAAATTTTAATCGACATGTTTTATTTGGCAGATTTGCAATATGTTTTCTATAAATCGAGCAGATTCTTGTGATTATCTTTTATTCAAACGGAATGACTAGTATAATATTTCGTTTAAATGAAATTGTTATACTGACCTTTCGAAAATAGTCGTTAGTTACTTTCCCTTTCCCTCTTTGAAATTATATTTTTACTATCTACAGCTGATATCAACATCATCTAGATTCCATTCGTGTGATGTTTCATGTTTGACTCTTGTTTTGCAATGCTTAGGGTTATGGCTCATTATCTAGTGCAGTCGGAGTGGAGTAAGACTGTTGAATGTCAGCGCTGTATGGCTAAGTGCTTATACTGGCAGGCCGGCGCGACGTGCGCGTCACTGCGTCGCGTCGCTTGACATCTGCGCCCGCAGCTGTGATTAAATGCACTCATAATGTAGGCACAGCCTCCAAACAACCATTCATCATAATATAACTTTACATCAGTGCTTTTAGTTATGTTCTGCCTCGACATAGTATGAATTCCATGCCATTTATAGCAGCCAAGGTTTCTTCCTATAATAAGTACCTAGTAGGTAAATATAATATTGCTAGATGACGCCCGCGACTTCGTACACGTGGTGGTTCTCGTGGCAACACTGATTTTCCAGGATAAAAAGTACCTAACCTAATTATGTATGCAAATTACAATTCCCAGGATACAATTTAAATCACTGCACCAGAGAGGTCAAAATTGGTTAAACAGATGGGCCGTGAAAAAGTAACAGACAGACGTACACACTGCTTTTATAATAGGTATGGTATCCTATAAAATATGGATTTCTTTTGTCTAATAAATAACAAAAAACTAAACTATTCAAAATATCATAAAGTTAAGCAGTTTTCTTTTTACTCAAAGAATGTTTATGATCCAAATTGATATTGGATGAATCTATACTTCTATACTATAATACCTACTATATATGCGAAAGTTTGGAAGGAGTGATGGATGGATGGATGGTTGTTTGTTACTCAATCACGCCCGAACTGGATGAAATTTGGCGCAGAGATAGATTATAGTTTGGATAAACACAGTATAGGCAACTTTTTATCGACGGCGCGGACGAAGTCGCAGGCATCTACTACATGTAATATATACATAACTTTTAACATGGGTAGGTATATGATGATTATAATTATTAACAGCACAGAGGACTCCGAATACACACAAATACCTTCAATTGGGTATTTGACTACTAGTGAAATAAATTATTTTATAGTGATTATTAAATAAAGGATCTCCCAAAAGTCGTAATATCCACGTCCCCTGATAGTTTTATTTTGAATAACCATTTTAAACTATCGATTAAAGTAAAAAAAGTGCGTCGAACTTGGATGACGTCATAACTTAAAATTTCATACAAAGTCCATACTAAGCACGCGTTTTGACGTTTGAAAAAAAGTTGCTGATTTGACTAGTTGTCAAATACCCAATTAATATAATATTTTTAAGATAATATGCTCATCTTACATTTGATTTTATTTAAGTACCTAGTACCTACCACGGATTACATAATATTAGGTACCTACTGGTAGTACCAACCTACCTACTTAGGTGTTTTGTATGAGGAGTGAGAACATATTAGTAGGTATTACAGCTCTTCAATAGATTCGGAGCAAAGATTCAGTTGGAAACTATAGGGAAGAGAGATTAGCGTGCCAGTGCGTACACAGACGTGATTAACAATGGTAATAAGAGCCCGTGGCGCAGTGTAACTGTCCCCTCGCGCGAGTCGCGGGGTCCGCTCGCCGCCGCCCGGGTGTCGTTACTTCCTAAATCATTTCACTTCGCTTTATATATGCAAATGTGCATTAGCTGCTCGAGATCAATGACCTGCTACACTCCACTTAGTATATCTTTACATAATAATATATTGTGTACAAGGAATATTTATTATATAACTAGGTTTTGCCCGCGACTTAGTCGGCGTGGATTAAGATTTTTGACTCCCGCGGGAACTCTGGATAAAAAGTACAAATTTACCCGTTTGCCAAATTCAAATCAAATCAAAATCGGTTGAACGGATGAGCCGTGAATGCGTAGCAGACAGACAGACACACTTTCGCATTTATAATATTATATGGATCAGGATTAGACAAAAAATTAAACAAAGAATAGATAAATTAAGAAAAAACTATTATTAATTAATAATTTAATTTTATGATTATGGTTTGTTGACTTTATTTTCCAGAGGGACGCGAAATAGTGCACAATATTTTTTATTTAAATAATGCGCTAGGGCGTCATATCCCCCTTATAATTCTTTATGTACCTTTATTTGTCTCCTAACATACTCAGGCATATGGTATTGGTCGAGTCTTCTCCAAGGCTTTTACGCAAGCTTACTAATTTTGTATGTGTGTCATCGCCATTCTATGTCAGCCTCAGCAGCAGGTCGGAGCAACAGATATTATAACTTCATAACTTCACTATTTGAAGTGTGTTCAAGCTGTTGGGAGCGTAGCGGAACGTAGCGTCGTGGTGCATGGTTCAGTAGTATCGCAGCACGTGCTCCGTGGCGACTGGCGGCATCCGACCCGGCCGCGGGGCGCGGGGCGCGTCTCCTCACGCGCGCTCTAATCTAACAGCCGATTCACTACACTAACAAGATCTCGTATCATCAATGCATCACTAAGTGAAAGGAATCATACAGTATTCCTCACGAGGAACAAGTATTCCTTGGTATACGTAGGTATTAATGTTTTGTTCGTGGACATTTTTAAATTTCAATATTCAGCTGAAAATTGATAAAAAAAATGTGATCACTTAAGGAGTTCCTGTGACCACTTTCTGGCTCCATCACGAGACCCTGGGCAACATCTAGGTTTAAAGTGCTTGTCAAGACAAATCAAGAGTCCAAATACGGAGGGTTAACGATGAGAACTTAAGGAGTTCCCATGACCACCTCCTGGCTCCATCATGAGACCCTGGGCAGCATCTAGGTACAAAGCGCTAGTCAAGACAAATCAAAAGAGTCCAAACACCGACGGGTTTACGATAAGAAATTAAGGAGTCCTATGACCACCTCCTGGCTCCATCATGAGACCATGGGCAGCATCTAGGTACAAAATGCTAGTCAAGACAAATCAATAGAGTCTAAACACGACGGGTTTACGATGAGAACTTAAGGAGTTCCTATGACCACTTACCAAATCACGATTGCAGCTCAACTTGATTGTCTATGGTCCTAAAACCTGGAACCTTCTCACAAGCTATACATATCTAATGCAAAAAACCTCATCTCAATCGGCCCAGTACTTTTTGAGAAAAATAGTAACATATTGAAAAAATTTAATCATAGACTACAGCTCAGATTGATTGTCTATGGTCCTAATATATATCTAAGAACCTTCTCACAAGCTATACATATCTAATGCAAAAAACCGCATCTCAATCGGCCCAGTACTTTTTGAGAAAAATGGTAACATATTGAAAAATTAAAATCATAGACTACAGCTCAGCTTGGTTGTCTATGGTCCTAAAATATATCTAAGAACCTTCTCACAAGCTATACATATGAAATGCAAAAAACCGCATCTCAATCGGCCCAGTACTTTTCTAGAAAAAAGGTAACATATTGAAAAATTAAAATCATAGACTACAGCTCAGCATGGTTGTCTATGGTCCTAATATATATCTATGAACCTTCTCACAAGCTATACATATCTAATGCAAAAAACCGCATCTCAATCGGCCCAGTACTTTTTGAGAAAAATGGTAACATATTGAAAAATTAAAATCATAGACTACAGCTCAGCTTGGTTGTCTATGGTCCTAAAATATATCTAAGAACCTTCTCACAAGCTATACATATCTAATGCAAAAAACCGCATATTAATCGGTGCAGTAGTTTTCCAGAAAAACGGTAACAAAAAAGTGCACAAACAAACAAACACACAACCTCTGGCAAACACATAATATACCGTCTCCGTTTCGTCGAGGGTAAAAATAATGTGAAGACGGATTATATTGTGATATATACTGTTTTGTTTAAAACAATTTAACGGTGTTCTACGTTATATTTTAAGCACTTATTAAACAAAGTACAACTCTGAATCTTCACACCTATGCAGATAGAGCGACAGATCATTAGATACGATGCGAGCTTTTTTTTTGTAACTAGATCCCTTTTACGGTGGATAAATTTAATTTGGCATACGACGAGCCCCCGGGCCGGCAGGTTTCATTCAGTAGGTCCTAGGGGCTAGGGCTAGGCTATATTCCCACTGCGATTGTCATCAGGGCGGGGGCGGGCCGGGCGCCGGGCGCGAGTGACTGTGGGCGGATGATAAGCCGCCCGCACACGTCGGACTCGCTCAGCAAGCCGTACGCACACCGCCCCGTTATCCCCGGCTCGTGCACGAGATATCAGATAATCTATTAACCGGCATACGCTATTGTATCCATTTATCAATTTAAAACCCTCTATTTGAGTATTGTTGGATTTGTAGGCGATTGAATTCGCAATTTATGATTTGGGGATCCAATATAGCGTAGATCTATTTTAGGATACTTGGTGTTTGGTGGTTGATTAAATGTCTTGAATAATAATATGATGGAATAAATTAATTTAAGTATTGGACATGAAATCGTAGCGGTTGGATTGAACTATTAATTAAATTCTGCTTTAGACACGGCTACCATACTATTTTTATTAGAATGAATTTTGGCATCTTATACATGGTTTGAATTCTTTTAATAATTTATTTATTACTTTTACGTACAAGGAGGCCCGACCCCAAATGAAACTGGATGAGGAAATGGGAAAGAAGATTAGCTTTTTTTGATGAACAATTTTGGCAATATCACGGTAGTTTTGAAAGTCCCTCTAAACCCTTTAGTTACAATAAAGCAACCCGAAAAGCCAGACCACATTATTGGGGTTATTACTTGTTGGATTAGGTTAGTGGCCTACTCGCCGTCCGCGTAGAGGCGAAACGAGTTTCACAATAAAGCGAAGTGAGCGCATTTTATAGTTGGACACATGTCAGTCATCCAGTACAGTGTCCACTCATTGTGCGGAGTCGTAAACTTGTCTCAGTGTGGCGCCGCGGCGCGCCAGCCATTACCAGCCGCGCACGAAGATTGCAGCTAAATGCTTCACAACACAACACATTAAAGTGCATACAAACTAAACATAGCGTGGGGATTTGTATTTTGTATCGTCACATCACATTAATATTATGAAACCGAAAGTTTATGTGTATGTTTGTTACTCTCTAATGAACGGAATTGGCTGAAAGTTAGAATGGAGATAGATTAAAGAGTTCCCGCGGGAACCTAAAATTTCAATCCTCGCGGATGTAAACCTGTAGAAAAAAATTGATTGAGACAATTATTATTGAACTGGAAATCTTCTGCCACAAACAAAGTCGCCAACGAAGCAATTTCACAGAAAAAGGAACTTATTAGGGATATTTAAGTAACATTAGACTTGGAAAGACGTTCAGGCCACGTCTCCTCCACTGGTCAAATTCAAGTTCTAATGTTTTTTTATTCAAATGAACTTTTAGAAGTGCTTTTGAATCGTCGAGTGAATCTACCACTAACCAGAATGCCGTTCCTACTGGGAAGAACCAGACAGAAAATCGGTGGTTGCTCTTTTGAAAAAAAAAATGTACAATTCCATCAATGTGTAAGTAACCGCAGTCCTAAGCCACTACTTTATAAAGACTCGAGGAAGGAACGTTTATCCTGCTAACGGCTCTTTCAATGTTTTTCTACTGCTTTGAGCCCTAGATAGCGTTGAGTATGTCCTCAAAAGGTATCGAGGGTGGATAAGCTGTTGGGCCTTTTTATCGTACCCTCTGTGAAGACGTGTGGCTAGAGGTCTGAGGATAATTGGTTTCGAACAATTTCCGTATGTCCGTAATTGAAGGACAAAACAATTATTAATTAACTAGCTGATGCCCGCGACTTCGTCCGCATGGATTGAGGTTTTTTGGTTCCCGCGGGAACTTTTTAGTTTTACGGGATAAATGTGTTATTCCAGACTACAATCTATCCTCGTGCCAAATTTCATCCAGATCCGTTCAGCCGTTCTGGCGTGAAAGAGTAACAAACATCCATACATCTATACAAACATACTCACAAACTTTCGCGTTTATAATATTAGTAAGGATAAGGAAGTCAGGATAAGGCGCGTGCATTGTGAAGTCGACGTATTAAAATGTAACTATTAAACAAAATACCTAATAATTAACAGACCATGTGAAAATCAAGTTAGCTGGCTATATACCCCTCCTCATTAAGTAGGTACCTATAATCATTCGAAAGATCTTATGGTAGTATTTATAATAATATTATCCATAACAAACACACGCGGGGACACACACAAAGGGATAAGATTTCTCGTGTAGCTTTGCTTTGTGCAGACAAACACGTTGCCTTGTTCCAGTCGTAGGTAGGTAGGTAGGTAGGTAGGTAGGTAGGTAGGTAGGTAGTCGTAGGTATATAGTCAATAGTCATATTCATTAGTGACGCGTCTACTTCGAGCTCGTTTTGATCGCACGCCAGACGCCAACAGTAACTCAGTATAGGAAGGTGTCCTACCTTCCTCAGGTTCGACGAATCCATAATTGCTATGCATTTTCTAATCCATAAAATACTTTAGAGATATTGAATATGTTAGAGCAATATCACACAAAATATTGTCTGGCGGACAGAAAGTCCGCGTCATTCACTTTTATATGGAGCGCGCTCACTAGGCGATTAGACAAAACGAAGTCATTTCGTGCCATCCGGTACTTATGTAGTGTACAACATTCGCCCGCGACTACACGCCGACGAAATTGATGGAATCATGTTGAAATTATTAGTTCGCCGTATCTACGTATATGTTTCGCAATTGACGTTTGCCTGTATCGGATGAATATCAATACACATTAAACTCGGCGCGCGGCACACATACTAAATAGGATCGGAACCAAATCGCACTATAGACAGGAATACTTCTGCACCCGTAGCGTGAACTCGCACAGCTCGAATACTTCGATCGTTGTCGTGAGGTTCGATCTTGATCTAGATGAACTTTGGAGCCCACGATATTAACATCAAAAGAAACACCGGACATTGTGATAAGTGACGTAGCGCGTGATACTAATTTTTTTGCTAGATTAATATTTAATTAAAATATGTATAGGTAGGTGCTAATTAAAGGCAAGAGATAAAAACTTTTGTTCTAAAACTTTTAAAAAAATCTCAATCTCAATATATTCACAAAAAAAAAATATTCGAACGCCGCGCCGTCTCCACCTAGATTAGTGTAATGCCGTCTTAGAGCAGCTATTTTAAAAAGGTAGATATGTATTTATAATTGACCGAGCGAAGCGAAGGTCTCTGAGTCTACTTGGGTGAATTGGTACTTGTCCGTCCGTCCGTCCGTCTGTCAGAGCATTATAACTTCTGAATTACTGAACGCAATTACTTCAGCTTTAAATATAATATGTAAACCAATGGCCTCCCGCCGAATATGGCTTAAAAAATAATAAAAATCTTTATTTCAGGGGGGCTCTCATAGAAGCGAATGCGAAGTAAAATATTTTTTATAAAGTTACATAGGGTTGCGGTATATCATTTTAAAGATAATTAGGAATAGAGTCCAAAAATATTTTTTTTGTAATTTTTCCCCCAAAATTGACGAAATGGGGGGCTTTCAAAGTGGTGATTTTCTAACGTCCAGAGATGACCTCAGAACTCTAAAATTTTCTGAAAGGATGAGCCTGAAACTTGATCAATTATTTCAATTATATCCTGTACTTGAACAACAAATACTAAAATTAGATAAATATTGTAAGGAAACGGAATTATTTAATTTTTAATGAGCTTCAGTATTTTTAACAGAACTTCAGATTTATGTCAATAGATGGCGCCGCGAGGTCTTAGTTCGGGGCGAACCACTAGTTTAATTAAAAAAACAGAATTTTAAGTAGTCATAGAACTTAATTCGTTCAGAAGTTAATATTTTAACCCTGTTAAAAGGTTTTTAGTATTTTTTTCGTTTTGACCTAACCCTGTATAAGTGAAATGCAGCAAACCAACAAGATTCGCAAAGACTTTCCTCTGGGTGAACTTATAAAAAAAATTGAAATCACGTGTTCGGCAACTATTTAAAACTCGTGCTATGAGTACAGATGATTAATCCATACACATGGGCCCATTATATCTGTGGTACAGCTCATTCCAAGTAGGTTTATCGAGTAACGGCCTAATAGCACTCTGCCACTGACTCACCCAATAGAAAATTCATCGAAGCTCTCGAGATCAGGACCTGAGACGCTGGCCACATGGCCGATAACTCCCTTAACTGTTTACACGGCGCGGTTCAAATTGAACGCGTGGGTTGTCTGTAACTCTATTCTGATAGATTCCCCGCACGGCGCACCTGACAGCCGACAGGTACTAATCGTGTAGACTGTAGCGCAGGTATGAGCTGGCGAGTGGGCGGGAGATAAAATACTAAAGACCTAGGCAGATGTGAAGCGAAGCGATGTGATAGCATAGGAGCGCTACGGCAGCGCCGGGTCAAAACGTCGGACCAACTGACTTACTACACTTATTCAGTTCGATTCAGCTTTTGTCCATTCTAAACTTCTGTAATGTTTTTATGAAGATTTTTCAGTCAGCTTTATGTTATTGAAAAGATTCGTTTTTCCACAGAAAATCTCAGTTTTCTATGAATAAAAGCTCGGATCGCCAACTGCAGCAGCGTAGTTCCTCGGTACACTGTATAACTGAAATAATGCTCTAGGAGTAGTTTGTCTCATAGCTGCCGTCACGCGTTGTGGCTGTCTAAGCCTTTAATATGGAGATAAGGACGATAACCAGACATAAAACTCACCTAACAAACTTATTTTCAGAAAAGAATGGTCATTATTACCTTCTACACCTCTTAAATTACCAACATGAATATTAAAAGGAATGGGCAAAATGTAAATGTTTAATTATATGGGTCCTTTGAGCCATACCTACGGGTGTCAAAGGGTTAACAAAATGGGATGCGATAAAAAAGTTTGGTAGAAACGAGCTTGACTAATGCGAGTGTTAAAATGTGTGAAGCTTATTACGCAGTCCTTGGGGAGTCGACACTCGCCAGGCGCGGGGTACGTGTGCGGTGTGTCGTATAGAGACTAGAGAACGGAAAGTAGGACGATACGAGCAGGAATCTCGTGCGCGTCTGGGTTGGGACTTGGGAGGACTTTTAATGATTTTTTATGGGCATTATAATAGGTACGTACTTAACAGTAGTAAACCGAGAAAATAGTGAAAACGGAGCAGCCAAACGCGAGCCAATCATTGTGATTTGTGATCTTGCAGGTATATTAGAATCAAATTATGGTCTTCCAAATAACATACAAATAGTAAGTAGTAAAGCCAGAAGTTTCCTGGTGAAGAATCTTAAGGAATACAAAAAAATATCTGAATCTAAAAAAATATCTATCGATATTTTTTACATAGGAATATGTAGATATGAACGTAGATAAACGTATTTTTCAGTATAATATTATAACAACAATTAATTACAAACAAGATTTTTTCATTTGAAATTAAACTGTAAATTTATAGTTTACAAAATATACCATGCGTGACATTATTTACGTATTTATCAGTACTAGTGTTCGCCCGCGACTTCGCCCGCGTACAATTTCTAATTTTCTATGAGATTATGAAAAATTTACGCCGCAAAAGACCTATCTCTAGAGACTACTATACAAAGCTTAAACAGGTTTTTATTATTTAAAACTACTTATTAACTTAAATGTTGATTTTCATGTCTCTAACTTCAAAAACATGGAACTTTCATACAAACTACAAAACCCCATTTCACCCCCTTATCGCTGAATTTTGGCAAAATCGCGTATACAGGTTATAATTATTTAAAATTAATAATCTTTATGCCGATTTTCAAGTAATTAACTTCAATAACTTAGAACCTTCATGTAAACTTCCAACTACCATTTCACCCCACGTCACGTGGATTTTTGTAAAACTGCTTATACGTCAGGGATGCGGTATATTTTCCTTGATATTTTCCCAAATAATATGTTGACACTGAGTTTTCTTTGCGAAATTTTCTCACTCGAGCATAAACTCAAGCGGAGTTCCGCTGACCGTGCATAATATTATACTTTCAATGCTTAAAGTTCTCATAATGACCAGTGACATGTTATCATAATATTGTAGTGCGTAATATCGGAGGCAAGGAGGCGTGCACATTACAATGCACCCGCCACCGCACGCTGCACACGTTGAGCGATGCATGATGCATGCCACGGAATATCCGTACTGGGCATTAGATAACATATTATATGTTAATACTGCTCTTTCGCATACATAGAGAAAAGGAAATTGTTCACGTGTCAGCCATCTATTTGATATTAATGTTAGGCGCATACGAGTACGTAGCGCGCGCCGCTTGATGGTTTATTGATGTTAACCTTAACGCATAAATAACGGGCGTAACGAGAATTGGGCGATAAATCCTCACGCGTCAGCTGCTGGCGGTGGGATGACGACGCGGCCGTGGGCAGGTGTGCATCGGATACAGTAGAGGCTCCATTAGCAGTCGGTGCCACTTGGAATGTCCACTTGAGCCGGGCGATTTAATGCTGGCTGAACCACCTTATCTATACTGCGGTTACCTATGTATCTACTATCTACACATTGATGTAAATTTCAAAAGAGAAACCAACGGGTTTCTTGCTGGTTCTTCTCGGTAGGAATGGCATTCAGAACCAGTGGTAGATTCACTCGGCGGTTCAAAAGCACTTGTCACACAAAGTCTACTTGAATTAAAAAGATTTGAATTTAATTGGAATTGGAATGGAATTCTATATACTAATTTCTGTATCAGTATACAGAAATTAGTATATAGAATTCCATTAGAATTTATTATTAGCTGAAAACCAATAGTTAGGCGAAATGGTCGTTTCTTGTCCTGTCTCATCAAACCTCTTTTATATTCATAAGAGCCCTTCCAATGAGGCCACAGTCCACATGAGGAGGTTTTAGTTTGTCTGAAATGGACCTTTCATTCAGAAATAAGGTGTCTCTAAATTCAAGATTTTGTAAGGGGAATATCATTGCCTGACGTTGCACGTTGGCTTCGTCTTAGAGACGAAGGCCCTCCAATATTGGGACAAAGGATTTCTTGAGCCCCCATTATCGACCCTCTGGTTAAGTTATTGGATGTCAATAAGTGTACAGTGTACCTAATTTGAATAAATAAATATTGATTGATTGATTGCTAAAAAAAGCCACAGCAAGCAATATTGTGCCAGAAAGGTAGACAAAATGTCATTGCATTTTACAGATAAAATTCCGAGGTTGACTAATTTGTAAATAATGTTAGTGTCGGCATCGTGGCCCGTTATCTCGCACAAGGGCGCCAGCTCTGCTCACTGCTGTGACCGGTTGTTAGTAAACAATCGTCGAGGACAGTTAGGTAAGTTCGTTTTATCAATTCTTTACCTTAAAGGCTTGGAAAAGCACAACGCGTGACGGCAGTTAAATGCAAAAAGGCCACGTGTGCACCGCGGCATGATCCCGCCGTGGAAAGTGCGTAGGAGTTGTCCTCAGTCCTCACTCACACATGCTCTGTGAAGTTACAGGAGCATACTGCCGTGACCATGAACTCATACAGTGCTGCAAGTTATAAGTTCAGTACGCTTACTCTGAGTTTTTACATTGCAAATTTGATTGACGTATTGAGCGTTCGATCACATTAGCGTCAAAGTAAAATGAACCTTAACTGCATTGTTTAGAGTTCATTTCATCATTTCGTGCATTTATTCACAGCCAGCGCTCCAAACGCTGAATTTGTGACTTTAAAGCAAAAGCTTTTGGGTCCATTTTACTTTGAGGCTAATGTGATCGAACGCTCAATACGTCAATCGAATTTGCTGTCAGCTGTAACTGACTAACGCGGCTAACTTCCGAGACGTCATATAGTTTTATAAGGAC
Source organism: Erebia aethiops (assembly GCA_923060345.2). Taxonomy (NCBI): domain Eukaryota; kingdom Metazoa; phylum Arthropoda; class Insecta; order Lepidoptera; family Nymphalidae; genus Erebia; species Erebia aethiops. Next base: position 19,293,761 of record OV281091.1, on the reverse strand, counting down.
TATTCGCCTATTTGTACCTACCATCGAGCGCTGTTTCTGGAAAAGTTTCAGTTTTTACGCGCTTCGTCATACCTATTATTTGTCCTACTATAAAACAATCAAATTAAGCTGATAATTTTATTTTTATCGTTGTATGCCGGGCTAAAGTCTCCTTAATGGCTGTTGAAGGTTCTAATCAGTAAATTTGAATGCTCGGCCTCGCTAAAGGAAGCCCATAAAGAGTCTCGTTAATGGGCTTATTGGAGTAAAAGGCAAATTAATTATTTTGCCGAAGGATTAAAATAAGGAAAGTGTCGCGTGACGTCACGAAGGTCGCGCGCCCGACGGACGGTGATTTATGTCCAGGGACCTGTTAGCCTGTTACTGCATGTTGGCTTGTTAGCACATTGCCTCAAGAGTTCCTCGTATCAACAGTTCGCATGCCGCCGCGTCCGATGCATCCGGCTCTTGGTTTTCTTGTTTACTTTACACGCATAGTTTTTTATAGAACCGCGACTTGCAAGTTTTCCAAACCACGCTTTCAGGCAAATGCACTGGACGATAGTTGTTGCTGTAGGTGAGGACGGTTATCCTCACCTAAATATTTTCTAGGTGTGATGGTGGAATAAGAAGCATATACATATAAGGCTGTTACATATATTCGTAACACAAACACAAATTAATACTAAAATCAGTCGAAGAGAAGGAATGTCAAGGAAAGAAGTTCGATCATGTGGCGAGTCGCCTGCCGCAGCGGTCGACCAGAATGTAATAAGAATGCACGCAGACGCTAGGTGTGGCATGTTGTCTCATACTCAGCACAATAATGTACTGCGATGATCACTCGTTTACATGCCAGCTAGTCCATCGCTATAAAGCAGTTGAGCTGAGTACTGAGCCAATATGCGAGTAGCTTTAGCAGCTACCCTGGAGTCGAGGAAGGTCAGTGAAAAGGATTACCGCCGTTTGGAGGTCACTGTCGACTTGTTGCCACTTGCCGGCTAAACGTTTCGGCCTTATAGCCTGTTCTCCGCAATATATTTATTATTTGGACGCGGATTACTTTCATCTTACGCGCTATCAATTAGTATGATTAAAGCTCATTGGTGTTCGGTTGCGAGGGAAATGAATTACTGAACTAATAATTGAGCAAACTAAATAAGACCACAGAATAAGTAATAGTACGTTGATAACCGATTTGTCCTCGTTGTGACTACGAATGTATAATGTATATGTCACCGTAAGATTGTAAAATCCGTTAAATTATAATCTAACGGTTTCTATCCCGCGAGATTATAAACTGTCGAAAGATTGTGAACCGATCAATGATCTGAGTAGTAATTTATGAAATATTTATTGTTTTACGTTTTCTTGTCTCTTTCTTATACAGTTCGCGCGCGAGTTGAATGCGGAGTAAATGTAAGTGTCACCATACATTTACTCTGCATTCAACTCGCGCGCGAACTATAGGTTAGGTTAGGGTTTGACATGAATAATCAGGCACTTAGGTTCTATCGGGTTAATATACCTAATATATTACAATTTACCGAAAAATAACGCGTTAAATTGTAAGCAGTACCTATGTTACGGTTCACAATCTGTCGACAGTTTATAATCTATCGAGATAAAAAACGTTATATTATAATCTAACGGTTTTTACAATCTTACGGTGACATATATATTAGGTACTAACTGATGCTCGCAATTCACCCGCGTGGTTTCCCTTATTTTCCGGGATAAAAAGTAGCCTATGTCACTCTCCTCAACTTTACCCATGCAAAAATCGCTTCGATCCGTTGCACTGTTGCGGCGTGATTGAAGGACAAACAAACACACTTTCGCATTTATAATATTATGCATTTATAGTATTATCTTATTATTTCGCATTTATAGTATATGAGGTTCGAGTAACAACTGCGTCCATCATTGTTACAATCTCAGTTGTTGTTGTTGTTGGCTGTATTCATGGTATTCTTGCTGCGAAATTGGATTTTGGCCAAAAGTGGAACTAACCAATCAGAGGTGATTACGATCCTCACAAGTCACAATGTAGCAACCGTTATGACGTAATACTTATACGTTCGGTTAAAAAGTATCTAGTTATCCATGTAATCCCGACATGAGTCCCACAGTGTACAATAATAAATAAACTATTGTATAATATATATTTTGTACAACTGCTGCTTTTCTTGCCAGTTCTTCTCAGTAGAATCTTCTTTACGGACCGGTTGTAGACTCTACAATGTAAGAGTCAAAATATGACATAGCATAAGCTCACCTGTAGGTATGTCCTTAATGAAATAAATTGATTATTGCTCACAGCAAGTTGCGGAACACGTCATACTTAGCAGTTAAAGCACAGAATAGGTAATAATTCTGGTTAAAGTAGCTCAGTCTGTGCTGCCCCTAATGCGTATTTTTACTTAGTTATTTTTTTATCCGAGTTGCGATAATGATGTGTCCATTTAGGCGTAAAGGGTGGAACGTAAATCGGAAACTGTCGGAATCGTTTGTGTAATTTATTGCAGATACTTTGTCAGAGCTGTAGAAGGTGACTCGTCGCGTACGCTGCGTCGTGCGCTGATTAACAACTAGGTATTGTTGCTGTCGAGTAAACAGACCCTGTAGGGTCAGGGTTTGATAGATTGAAGATTAGCTTCATTTCAATCATTACTTGCAGACCTTTTACAATAAGTTATTATATTTGATGACCTTCCCGGCGAAGTGTCACGCGCTATAGCCTTAGAAGTAGGAGCAATTTGGAAACTTCTGAATTTTCTCTGGTCTTGTCTGTTGGGAGCACTGGTTGGGGGCTTTTTAGCCTGCATTATCACCAACCAGGTGAGATCGCAGGCAAGGGCTAATTTGTAGTAGAATAAAAATAAAATAAAAATTATCGTGAATTGACACCCAAAAACCGATCACCCAAGTGACATATTGGTAAGGTGTAAGCAAGATGATAATTTGCGATAAGTAGTGATTAATTTTAGATTAATTTTGTTATCTCATGGCACCATCGCCACTATAATAATATGATTCAGCATAATAATCACAATCACGAAGCAAGCAAATTATTCTCCGAGCCTTTATTTATAACCTCTGTAGCTTTAAGGAGCTTTACCTAAGAAATATACTTTTTCATTTAAATTGCCTATCCTTGATAATAGGGGTGCAAAACAAAAGTTTTAATATGCAAAGTACAATGAAAAGTCCCAATTACCTACTTAATTATTTTAGCCCTGCATTTGTTATATACACAATCATCCTGGTAATAATAATCCAAAAATACTTATACAGTTTTTTGGAATTTCAGCAATAAAAGCTATCACTGGAATCTTTATTTGTAGAAAATAAATGGCGTGGATTCCTAAGAACGGGGTTTGATAATGTAACGTTTTTGTGGACGAAAACACTATGGACTGGACAGGACAACACGTCCGCGCGAAATGTCCGCGTCGTCTCATGGGAAGCGCGCGCGGACTTTCTGTCCGCCGCACTAAACATTTTTGTCAATTTTCACTCTAAATGCGTCCAGCGGCCGAATTCGACCACACCACCGCTCTCCTAGAAAATGGGACACTTTACGTGTGAAAATGGAACCACAGTAACAAAAAAATATTCAAATCAGTTCAGAAGTAATATAAATAAATAAATAAATAAATAACTTCTTTATTATGGCAACAGAGGCCCATGTTTGTTAGTACAATTACAATCTTAAAACTATGTTAGTATTTTATTTCTAGGATTATTATTTCCAAAGTAAAAATAAGAATCAAGCCAGAGTCACCGAACGAGAACTTTAATAAAATGTTGAAGGATCGGTGACTCTAATTTACCCGCTATCATCATCAGGATACTGTTTGAGCTCGAACGCAGCCTTGCCAGCAGGGATGCAGTCTTTTTTCTGATGATGGCATAGAAATCATCAGTGCGTGCCTCTGCAAACATGCCTGATGCTGAGCAAAATCGCGGCAAGCCCAACAGTATCCTGAATCCATTGTTGTACTGGACTCGCAAAGTATCTAAAGCCGTGTTTTGCGTGTAGTTAGTCCACAGGCCTCCCGTGTAGCAGGTTTGACAGTAAGCTTTGAATAGCGTTATTTTCGCTTCCTTACTACAGCGGGCGAACCTGCGGGCCAACATGTTACACCTTACAGCTAAGGCTCTCCGTTCTCGTTCTATGTCTACCTGGTCTTTAAGATCCTCCGCAACATAGTGACCTAGATATTTGTACTGGGTCACTCGCTTGAGTAAAGTACCATTAAGGGCAATACTAGGTTTGTATTGGACTTGCTTACGGGGGGCCCCAAAAATCAGGTATTCACTTTTGGCCACATTATACACAAGCCCGTGAGTAGCTGCATACTCCTCGCAGGATTTAAGCAACTCCCTGATCGAGCCGGCCGTGGGACCCAACAACACCATGTCGTCAGCATAGCTAAGATTATTTACGCAGACGCCGTCTATCCAGCAACCGACTGGTTTGCTGCTTAGTTCCACGATCAGCTCGTTCACGTACAAGTTGAAGAGCTTCGGCGAGGTCAACCCCCCCTGCCTCACCCCGCACTCCAACCTGTACGGTTCAGAGAGCTCCTTACCCCACCTGACATTATTCAACTGGTTTGCATACCAAAACCGCATAATACTGAGCACCTCCGGCTGTACGCCCGCTCGTTCCATCTTTTCCCACAGCACATCATATGACACTAAGGCTTTGGAGAGGTCAAGAAAACAGGCGTACACCGGCGTTTTCCGGCAAGTATAATATTGGACAGTCTGTTTCAGGCTTAATATCGCGGTTTCTGTAGAGAGTCCCGGTCGAAACCCAAACTGTGCATCATGAAATTGAAGCGTCTCGCCAAGTTTCCTGTCCAACAGACTATCCAACACTTTTGCAATTATGGTAGCAAGCGAGATAGGCCTATAATTGGACTGGTTGGAAATGTCACCGGTCTTGTTTTTTACAATGGGGACCACTAAAGTTCTCATCATGTCACCAGGGATATACGAGTGACTAACGCAGAGCGAGTAAAACATCGACAGTACTCTAGGCAGATGAGTGCCCGCGTATTTTAGATGTTCAGCGCTGAGGCTGTCATGTCCAGGTGATTTTCCTCTGGTCATTTTATTTATTATTTCAGCAACTTGCTTACCCGAGAAACGCAGTAGCTCCCTGTCACAGCATACCTCAGCGTCGACCACCCTCCTCGACGGCCCTAATGGCGATGAGACCCTGAAGTGATCCCTAAACAAGTTCGCGATATCTTTTTGCGTGGCACAGCCTGAAACGGTCACTGGTAAGCTCGGTCGAACATTTAGTTTATTGGTTGACTTCCAGAACTTAGAAAAATTTTTAGCGGACCTGTGTGAGGCGATGATGTCCATTTTGATTTCGTCTTGGTGGTTTTGACACCACCTTAACCTACTTTTGAAAATTTTCTGACTCTCACACATGTCGTTCCAAATTTTTCCAGACCTAGGTTTATTGTATAGTAACCAAGTTTGATACTTCGACCTAGCTTCACAGTGAGCGCTCCGAACATGCTTATTCCAACCAACTACAGGACCATTCTTATTTCCATTAAAGCTCCTATACGTAACAGTCGCGGCGACAGACAGTATTCCAACTATATCTTTATACATACTATCAAGTCCCTGCTTGTGTTCCGGCTCAGTGCAAAATTTTCCGCCACAGGATATAAAAAGCTCGGGGAAACATATATCTCTGAGCCTACTGTTACATTCTTCATGGTACCTATTGATCTGTTCGTCTGTTCTATGACCCCATTGTACTTTGTTAATTAACTTGTCCTCTAAATACGTTTTTGTGACGACTAAATTAAGATTGCACTCGATAAAAAGTGGCAAATGGTCCGACCAATAGATATCATGTCCAATGCTAACATTTATTACCGTCCTCCAGGCAGACTGGGTCACTAAACAGTGATCCAGCCAGCGTAGGCTACCATTCATGTCACTCTTGTAAGTAAAAGTACTTGAATTTAAGCCTAAAATTTCAGTGTCCGCACAAATCCACGTCTGATCTGAACAAAAACTACCAAGTTCATTCCAAAAGGGCTGATTCGGATGCGAATTAAAGTCTCCTAACATATAGACTGACTCGACATCATTGTTTTCAATTATAGCCTTAATTTCACCCAAACAGTTTGTAAATTCAACTAAATTTTCATGTGTATCTGTTGGCATGTAAATACTAAAAACAATGATGTCTTGCTCATTTCTTAGAGTGGCTTTTATAGCACATAGTCTTATACTATCACAGTCTAAGACTGCCACTGACTTAAAGATGCCACAACGCCACAAGAGGGCCACCCCTCCGTATGGCCTGCACTTTAAAATACCTTCAGATAGGTCTATGGCAGATTTACCAGTATGCTCAAACTCCTTACTTACTGTGCCAAGCAAAGGCAGGTCATACGGAAGAAGCCACGTTTCCTGCAGAGCTACGACATCTGCAACCATACAAATGTTTCTAACACTGTCCACTGATCGTTTAAATGATTTGCAGTTAAAACTCACCAATTTACAGGCTTGTTTATCCATTTTTATCAGTTTATTTTACTTTACTAACTACTTTACTTAAGAGAGTTTATTTCTCGACTCAGAATTCTGTCTTACCGTATTATTAAACAGCACAAATCGTCTAAAACAAATTCCTTCAGGCCAAATTGCACTATTCATAAATAAAGGCAACTTGTTTTTTGACACAAACAACTTAAACGAGTTATAATCTCTCTCCCTCTTACAGCTTATTTTCTCTAATGCTACCGATTCATTCGTCTTGTTCAAAATATATTCAACAATGTCACTTTCAGTGGTTGATTTGCAGACGTTAGATATATATAAAGGAATTTTGATAACAGGCGCCGCTTTAAACTTTAAATCACAGCCCGCACGGCCCGTCTCGCTGATAAATCTATTTCTCAAAGTTGGCTTTTTTCTTTGGACTGTTATCCATTCACCATCTAAATCTCCTGATTTTTGTTCACTTTTCGCATTACTTGAAGCGCCTCTCTCCGTCTCGCATACGACTTCAGCCATCGTGCGTTTTCGTTCGGTTCCGCCAGTCATCGTCGCGGCCTCGTTCGTGCCTCTCTCCATCTCGCATACGACTTCAGCCAACGTGCGTTTTCGTTCGGTTCCACCAGTCATCGCCGCGGTCTCGTTCGAAGCGCTCGCGCCGATCCCGCCGTCTTCCTTTTGTACGGATGTCTCATTTATTCTCGGCTGCGCGACGGAGATAGCGCACTCGTCTACTTCACACCTGGTCGAAATCACTGCATTTGCATCGGCCGTTACACGCGTGACCTCCACACTGCCCATTCGGCCTTGGCATTGTATCTGTCGGGGCGATAAGGATATATTTTCGCACTCCTCACTCGCGTTGCAATTATTCGAATTCAATGACCCGGCGTGTATATGCTGCAATCCGATCGGCCCGCTGTCCGCGAAGCTATCATTTTCGATGAAAGCACCTCGTTTCCTATTCACTGTATTGCTAGGTCTTTCCCGTGACAATTCCAGGGCTTCTTGGAGTTGCTTCTGGGTAACACATTCACCTTTCATTTCGCGTATGTCTTCCCTAAGTAAATTAATGTCTCGTAACAGTCGCGTCACGTCTAAATGGTCGAACGTGACCGGTGGCAATCGGTGTAAATCTCTTGCTACAAATATTGGAAGTCTCTCCGGGTCTGTAGCGTCCGTTTGTTTCAGATGTTCGATAATATCTTCTAAATCCTTAACTGATTTTTCTTCATTTTTTCGGATCTTCAAACGTTTTGTAGGCACTGCTTCAAACAACAGTTTTTTAGCCGTTAAAATTTCCTCTGGCGAAAAAGCCGTGTTACAAATCCGTATCAGTGTTTCTTCATCCATCACTTTAATCTTATTTTGCATAAAAGCTAGAACTTCAGAAACCACTAACTGGCACGAGTTACATTTTAGTAAGTTACACTTTGACATTTTGCCGCATTACATGTCAGTGACCTCTCGCGAGCGCGATTAGCTGACGACTTCAGAAGTGTTGGGGAAATCGGTGGTTTTTTTAAAGTTTCTCTAAAATTAGGTAGATATCTAGAGCGTTTTATTTAATTTTTTTATTATTCTCTTACACCGCAATATTTATTGTATGTTTTGGAAGTCGGTTAAAATGGAGTGCGTGTTGGCAACGGAACAAAGTAACAAGGGTCAATAGATTGGCAACGGTTAAAGTGATACCGGGTCTCTTTACAGAGCCCTGCATAGCCGCCAGTAACAAGTGTATTGTCAGCCCTGTGGCGGCAACATTGACCTTGTTCAGACGTGTCGTCACGCGGCGTGCCCGGTGCCACCCCCGCGTCAAGGCCGCGACCCTCACGTAATCCTTCAAGACGCCTGCTCCGTGTGCGCGACGCGACGCGACGAGCGATGTTAAGCGATGTTAAGCAATGTTAAGTAATGTTAAGCAATGTTAGGCAACGAGGCTCACGAGGACAGGATTCGGGGCACGCGTGAGCACTAATATTGGAGATTAAGCCTCGTTTACAAAAGGATTTTGTAAACGCCAAACACTTGCTGTGTGCGAAAGTTAGATGATAGTTTAAGGTTTTTTTTTTTTGCGGCGAGGACTGAGGTCTATAACGAAACTTCGGCAGCTCTGAATATTATCGCACTAAGGAAAATATTCTGTCTTGATACAACTTGATATTTACCTTAAAAAATAATACTTATTCGTAACTAAAAATAACAAGGTAAGTAATATTTACCCAAAATATTTATTCATTCCGTTCATTGGACATTATTTGGCACTCGACAAGACACTGGCGGTATTAGGTACATTTCTGCTGTTGGAATTTTTTTAAAAAAAATATTTTTTTGTTTTAACTACCAATGACGAGAGTAGCGTAGTCCATAATTATTATTATCTCCATGACCATCAGGCGCATGCTCCTCGTATCTTCGAGCTCTTGTTTGACCGATTGAGCTAATTATCTCGCCCTAATTTTATGTTATGATACGCTCGCAAAACTCGCAGACAAAGTAGAGTGCATTAGCCCGATACAGAAACATAATTATTATCGGCGTGTAATGTTCGGAGTGCATGTTTCGGCGCGGCGGCGGCGGTGAGTTCGGGCGTTACCACTTACCACATCCTACCGACGGGGTTGATGGATCTACGGATACCGGCCGAAAAAGATTATTTGTACCTATAGCCTATAGGTCGACCATCAAAAAGCTAGCTGTATAGGTAAGTACAAAATTTGAATACACATACTTTGACTTTGACTTTGATGATACCGGTCGACAATAAAATTGATCTTTCATCGATCGACGATGTATCGAGTATCGATGGTTGATTTTTATTTTTTATTTTTTTTTATTTTGTTTATTTATTACAACAACAATAATTGTGTCACAAATAAGATGGTGTGAACACAAACTTTACAAGTTTTACCGCACACCAAGCATTGATTGGAGTCATTTAACAGGCGAGGAAGTAATCGCAAAGAATTGAGAGCTATTCTATGCCTTTTTATTATTATACTTCGTCGCTTCATTCTTCAGATATAAAGATACACACGTAGTTTCCCCACGTACCAGCAAATAATCGCACGTTGTTCAGAGGAGTTATAAAAAAAAGAACCCCCACTACCCGCGTCTGTCTCGCACGACAGAGCGGATTCGTTCGTCATTCCTTTTTCGTGCGTAGCAACGATCACACGTTCCTACTTTCTACAAACAAAGATAATTTTATCTTTAAAAATATAATAATATTAAAATTAAGATAGTGTTAAATAGTGTTATAAAGTGCTTTTTACAAGTAAGTGTTTAATCTTTCATTTTCAGCAATTTATTTCAGCACCACGTGTCTGAGTAATCATTATTTGATGCAGTGTTTATATTTTACACTAAAGGTTTTATTGGGGGTTGGCCAAGAGTCAACACGAAGGAGAATAAACCTTTCAACATGACGCGCCTAAACCATTATATTTTCATGCAGTGTTTGCTTACACTAAAGGTTTTCCTGGCGGTTGTCTGAGGGTCAACACGAAGGAGAATAAACCTTTCAGCATGACGCGCCTAATGAATTATACTTTCATGCAGTGTTGGTTTACGCTAAAGGTTTTCCTGGCGGTTGTCCGAGGGTCAACACGAAGGAGAATAAACCTTTCAGCATGACGCGCCTAAACAATTATATTTCCATGCAGTGTTTGTTTACACTAAAGGTTTTCCTGGCGGTTGTCTGAGGGTCAACACGAAGGAGAATAAACCTTTAAGCATGACGCACCTAAACAATTATATTTCCATGCAGTGTTTGTTAACACTAAAGGTTTTCCTGGCGGTTGTCTGAGGGTCAACACGAAGGAGAATAAACCTTTCAGCATGACGCGCCTTACTTTCTTGGAGTGTTGGTTTACACTAAAGGTTTTCCTGGCGGTTGTCTGAGGGTCAACACGAAGGAGAATAAACCTTTTAGCATGGCGCGCCTAATCAATTAGGTATACTTTCATACAGTGTTTATTTATACTAAAGTCTTTTCCTGGAGGTTGCCCGAGAGTCAACATGATGGACAATAAACCTTTCAATATACGACGCGCCTGAGGAATTGTAGTACAATACCATATAAAATGTATGATTTCCTAAGGAGGGTACTTAAAATAAAAGTTAGTATTGAATCAGCTATACGCGCTCATTACAGAAAATATATACTTTCATGCAATGTTAAATTGCACTAAAGGATTTCTGGGAGGTTACTCGAGAGGTACTTAATACAAAAGAATATAAACGTTTTCAGCATGGAACGCACTTAAGAGATTACTCGTCCATGTAGTGTTTAATTGCACTAAAGGACTTTCCGGCGGGTCGCCTCAAAGTTAACACGAAGATTAAGCGTTTCAGCATGATAAACCTAAGTAAAATAGGTACTTACACGAAGACGTGTTAAAGTACGACAATGGTACACTGGGAGGTCGCCCGCGAAGTAGCATGACGGAAATCAAACCTTTCAGCTAGACGAGCCGGGCGATGACATCTGCCCAATTAGCATTCCGGCGATGAAGAATTTGTCCACTAAAGAGTGCACGTATTTTTGTTCTAAAGCAGTCTTCCATTGAAAAACGCTCAACTCCAAACCTTATTTCGCTAAACATATGGTCCATACGACCGGATTCTTAATTACCGGCGACCGAGCTACGTAATTCGAGCGAGCTTGTTTTTTCGTATGGAGTTGAGCGGGAGTGTTTTTATATATGAAGTTTGCGCGTGACTTTGCAAGTTATAGTTTTAACTAATTTTACATGAGTTATTACTTGCGAGTGCGGTTTATTTTTTGAGTACGGAGTATTACCTACCTTGAGTGAGTTAAGAAAACTTAGGTATATACTTTTAAATCTAAAATAACAATGGAAGAATTGAGTATTTATCAAAACGAGCTATTAGAAAACCTAAAACGAGCGGAAAAGAATTATCGTAAGTCGCCCAAAGACAGACTAAAACGCCATTATGTGGAGGCGCGTCTAGAAATGTTAGAACAGTTATGGCGGGATTTCAAAGATGAACATAGAAAGATTATATTTAAGGCGACCAGTGCGGAATATAAAAGTCACATATATTTCACCGAACGAGTATTTGAACAGTTTGAAGAGCTATATTTGCAGTACAAATCAGTGTTAAAAGAAGCTTTACAGCCGTATACCTCAGAAAGTTCATGTCAGCCGGTCATACAAACTACAGAGAAATCAGTGAATGAGATAAAGTTACCAGTCATACAATTACCTACTTTTAGTGGCCGATATGAAGAATGGCAAACATTTTACGACTTATTTTGCTCCATTATTCATGAAAACAAACGGTTGTCACCAGTACAAAAATTACATTATTTAAAAACAAATTTAAAAGGAGAACCTGAGCAGATGTTACGCAATTTTCCTATAACCGACGCTAATTATACAGAAGCCTGGAATCAACTAGTTAAAAGATATAGTAACAAAAGATACAACTGTAATTCTATTTTGAAAATTTTGTTTGGCCAAAAATCTATTCATAGTGAGTCTGCTACGGCAATAAAACATCTGGTTGACACAACATCAACATGCATAAAAGCTTTAGAAAACATAGACATACAGACAGAAAATTGGGATCTTTTCATTAACTACATAGTAACTTCAAAATTAGACACGGAAAGTATTAAACAATGGGAGCAGGATCTTAGCAAGAGTGAAGAAGAATTACCGACCTGGTTGCAATTGAAGGAATTCTTAGAGGCGAGGTTCAGGTCTTTGGAGATGGTGGAAAGCAGTAAAACAAGATCGACCCCGTCTGCGAAGCCAAAAGTGTTTCACGCTAGTGTTGATAAAGAAGTGAAAGTGAAGTGCGCGTTCTGTGGTGAAAATCATTACCTTTTTTACTGCACAAAGTTTCGTGAGATGACAACCAAGGACAGGCAGGATTTCGTCCAGAACAAAGGGCTATGCTTTAACTGTTTATCGGATACACATGCAGTCTTTAAGTGCAAGAGAGTTGAGCGGTGCAGAAAGTGTTCCAGGAAGCATAGCAGCCTTTTGCACTTTGACAGAGAAGAGAAAGAGGAGAGAGAGCAGAAGGCTGAGAAACCGAAAGAAGAAGAGCCTAGTCCGACAGGTACAGTGAGCGAGGTGAAAAGAGGTAAGCCGTACACTTTGACTAATTCTAGTGATACACGTATTGTTAGTAATTTTTCTAGTGATCATGGAACGAATAATGTATTGTTAGCTACTGCAAATGTTTTTGTTAGAAGTAGAAACGGTTGTAAGCGAGTAGTGAGAGTCTTACTAGATCAGGGGTCCCAAGCGAGTTTCATTGCTGAATCAACTGTACAATTTCTAAATTTAAAGCGTGAGCCAGTAAGTGGTTGGGTGTCAGGTGTAGGAGAAGGGCAAACGAGAATTAAGCACATGGTTTCACTCACCGTGGAATCACGCCACAATCCTAACGCTTCTGTTTGTGTTAATGCGTATGTATTGCGCTCACTAACAACAATGTTACCCACTACTAACCTTAGTGCTCCTGAGTGGATAGAGATTGAGAATCTAGAATTAGCAGACCCAGGGTACGCAATTCCAGGAAGAATTGATATTCTTCTTGGGGCTGAAGTTTACAGTGATATCGTGTTGGACGGAATTCTAAAACACCCACACAATAATTTATTAGCTCAGAAAACAATTCTCGGTTGGGTACTTACCGGGAAGATGTCGCCAGAATCAACTTCAGCCAGGAGAAATATTACCAGTCTGCACATCAAAGTTAAAGAGGATGAGATACTAAAACAATTTTGGGAGATGGAAAACGAGCCTAATAGTATAGTGAAGAAACTATCAAAGGAAGAAGAAAGATGTGAAGAGTTTTACAATTCCACAACTGTTAGAGATGAAGAAGGAAGATACATTGTGAAATTGCCATTTAAAAATGAAGAACCAGAGTGTCAGTATGGTAATTCGAGAGAAATAGCAGGTAAGAGATTAGAAATATTAGAAAGAAAATTAGAGAAGAATGAAAAACTAAAAGAAGATTATTCAAAGGTGATGAACGAGTATATAAATTTAAATCATATGACGCAAGTAGATGCTAAAGATGTAGATAATCCTAAGGCTGTATACTTACCTCATCACGCTGTTTTGAGAGAAGACAAGACTACGTCCAAGGTACGTGTGGTATTCGATGCCTCGTGTAAGGATGGCATCAACGGCGTTTCATTGAATGATTGTTTACTTATTGGACCTAAATTACAACAAGACTTGCGACATATACTGATGAGATGGAGAAAACATAAGATATGTATTGTTGCAGACATTGTGAAAATGTACCGAATGGTACGAGTCGCTGAGGAAGACACAAATTTTCAGAGATTGCTGTGGCGATGCTCACCTGAGGAAGCTGTTAGTCATTTTAGACTGTTGAGATTAACCTTCGGAACTGCTTGCGCGCCTTATTTGGCTGTAAAAACATTAGAGAGGTTGGCTGAAGATGAGAAAGCTAAGCATCCTATCGCATCCGAAATCACCAAAAGAGATTATTATATGGACGATTTAATGACCGGTTGTGATAGTGTTGAAGAAGCCATACAGATTTATGAAGAAATGAATAAGTTGATGGAGTCTGGTGGATTTCAACTACAGAAATGGTGCAGCAATAATGATGAGTTACTAAATTACATTGGAGAAAATAAAAGAGATGATGATTCGATTACACTTAAAGCTAATGACAGTTTGGTTAAGGTGCTAGGAGTGAGTTGGAACAGAAAAACAGATACATTTCAATACACATTGAACTTACCTGACGTAAAACAACCTGTGACCAAAAGACAAATTCTTTCTGAAGTTGCTAAACTCTACGACCCTTTAGGTTGGTTAGCTCCTGTTGTGGTGTTAGCAAAGATAATAATACAGAAGTTGTGGAAAACAGGACTACAATGGGATGAAGTAATAACTGGAGATTTGTTAGATGAGTGGTTGCAGTATCGAGAAAAGCTGAGTAATATTAAAAATGTTTCTATACCAAGATGGTTGAACTATTTTCATGAAGCTAAAAGTGAACTACATGTCTTTGCAGATACATCTAAGGTAGCTTATGGAGCAGCTGTATACTTTCGAGTTACAGATCAAGAGCGAGTCTACACAACATTAGTAACAGCAAAAACAAAAGTAGCTCCCATCGAGAAGGAGATTTCAATACCAAGGCTTGAACTTTGTGGCGCAGTATTGGCAGCTAAACTAATATCAGAGACATCTCAAGTAATGAAGATACCGAAAGAGAACTTGTATGCGTGGTCAGATTCTACGATAGTTCTAGCTTGGTTGAAAGCTGGACCTAGTCGATGGAATACATTTGTTAGTAACAGAGTTTCTGATATTTTAAACATACTAGATTACGAGCAGTGGGGTCATGTAACTACTGATACAAACCCAGCAGATTGCGCCTCACGAGGATTAAATGCTACAGAGTTGTCAAGTAATGAGTTATGGTGGAAAGGACCAACGTGGTTACTTACACTAGATACATACAGGAACATGTCTGAAATTGAAGACACACATGAAGAGGAGAAAATGAGATCGTTAATTGCTTTATCAAATACAGAGGAAGATTTAATTTGGAAAAAGTATTCATGTTTATCAAAAATGTTAAGAACAATATCATACTGTAGAAGATTTTTAAATTTAAAATTACCTAAAGAAAAACGTAAAACATATAGTAAGATTGTTACACCGAGTGAAATGAGTGAGACTTTAGATAATTGTATTAAACAAGTTCAAGCTATTGCATTTAATGGAGAAATAAAGCAATTAACATCTCAAGGGTGCGTTCCCAAAAGGAGTCAGCTGCGCAACCTTTGTCCCATTTTGGATCAAAATGGGACTCTAAGAGTAGGCGGGCGTATTCAACAAGCTCAAGTGGATTATGATGTACAGCATCCTATAATTTTACCTGCTAAGAGTCATCTTAGCAAGCTGATAATTGTAGATGCACATCGGAGAACAATGCACGGTGGTCCACAAGCAATGTTAAACTATTTGAGATCAAGATATTGGATCCTACGTGCTAAGGATCAAGTTAAGAAAACATATCGAGAGTGTGTTATATGTATTAGATATTCGAAAAGGAATACTACACAATTAATGGGCCAGTTACCAGAGGCACAGATTGAAGCGTGTTTAAATTCTCGTCCCATAACTTTGTTAAGTGATAACCCAGAGGATCCTCTCCCGCTGACACCAGGCCATTTTCTAATAGGTGAACCTTTAATAAATATACCTGACGAAGATTATACTAAATGTAAAATATCAAATTTAGATAGATGGAGACTAACTCAAAAGATGTTGCCGATTTTTGGAATAGATGGTACAAGGAATATCTAGTTAATCTTAATCATAGGTATAAATGGAATACAAAAACTCCTGATCCAGAAATCGATGACATAGTTATCCTTAAGGAGGATAATATGCCACCCTGTAAGTGGTTACTAGGCAGAATAATACAAAAACATGTTGGGCCAGATAACATTACTCGTGTAGTAACAGTTAAATGTCAAAATGGTGTTTATAAAAGGCCCGTAAACAAGATTTGTAAAATAACAAAACAAGATTGTGATTCTTAAATTATTTATTGTTAGATAATGTAGGTATTTACAGTTTCTTTACAAGTTTATAATATAAGTACTTACTTAAATTAGTTATATTATTCTATAATATAAAATGCAGTCATGAACTGAACTTATCTATCTAGATGTATAATTGATCAGCATACTAAGATTTTAAAACTTAACATTGAGTAAATTATATTCACTATAAAATTGAGTAATTAAAGTATGAATTGTTAACTTAAAGTTGTATGGTGATCAGTTGAAAGTTTCTTAAAAAATATTACTAAATATAATATCATTCCTTGAGTATGTACAACTTAGTACTAGTTAATTAAAAAACTTATGCTAAGATTATTCACTTAAAACTATGTTGTTAATATTATGGTGAAAGGCTTAAATACATATTAATTATCTTGAGTACTTATACTAAATGGCAAAGCTATTAATGTAAAAATTATGTATTTGAGAGTAAAGTGATCACTTAGGTACTACTTACAAACTATCACTTAACCTAATTGATTATTTGTTTAAATGCAATAATAATGTCCTTACCTATGCATACTTATAACTAACAATGTGTGTAGGTACATATACTAAAATAAGATGTGTGTATCATAAGTAGTATAAGTAACTTAAATCTAGTTTAAAAATTATGTGAACCTATATTTACCATAATACTTACCTTAAAAACCATTGATATACAGTCCACATAGATACTTACTTTGTTTCCAATTTGTTAATACTGAGTTATTGATTAATTATGTGTGATGTATTGAGAAAGGACTGCGTCCTTTGGCGGGCGGAATGTCTAAGTTCTTAAAGACGAATCCGTACCTGTGTGTGCGTGAGTCCATCCCTATGCCACCTATGCGGCTGTTGCATCAGCCAAAATCTATTACTCTTAGTGACAAATAAAATCTTTAAGTGAGTGCACGTATTTTTGTTCTAAAGCAGTCTTCCATTGAAAAACGCTCAACTCCAAACCTTATTTCGCTAAACAGTACGCCTAACACAAAGTGATTTCGAGCAATACTTGAGAAGTAATCGGAACTCAGGTAAATACTATGCACCTACCATAAAGAAGGTTACCTTCTACTTTATTTATCCACTGCGGTAAATTATTAACAATCTTCAGGATTCACTGGGTCAAAGATTGTATGGATACTTACTTAATTCGAAATCAAAGCTAAATATTATCTTTTGTAGGTACCTAGGTGTTACCGCTCAAAATAGTGGACATGATTTATTCAATCACAAGTACCATGTAATGTAATGTATCATAATTATTATTAGTGTTTGCATCGCCTACCATATTTTTTTTTTTTGCTTTGTCTTCATAGTTCACACACTATCACCGATAAGGCCAAAAAACCTTTAAATACTAATGAGGTTATGTTTTTAAGATAAATATATTAGCATGGGCATAGCACAATAAAAGTGTTTATTATTTACGGCGACAGATAAACAGAATACTTAAAAATATCTATGTATTTAATTTCTTTCAAGCAAGTAAATGCAATTATTAATCTAATATCGGTATCACAGAACCTTATTTTAAAATGTAAACCTACGGAACAAATTCCATGATATAATCTTTGGAGTACCGTCTTACAAAAAAGGTAGGTATGTCTAATCGACCATAAAGAATACTAGTAAAATTCTATACCAGTGTTTTTACTTGCAATGAAACACTTGTGGTGATTCTAGTCATTTCTGCAAACGTTACTTACATAATATCTGCTCGACTAAAACATGAAAAGATTTTCATTTCAAACATTTCAGATTTTTATTTTAAGATTGCAATATAGTAATATTGAAGCACAGCTATTCAGCGTAACACCGCTATTTAAGTTTTCAGCTTTTACAGATTTCAGCGCCTCACACGCAGTCACTATGGACAAAAGAAACATAAATGTTTCATACAGTGTATGCAGACTCAAGATCTGGGGCTCAAAATTTTCAGATGTAATTTTTTCAATGCAAAGCCTCTCGGTATCAAACATACACCTGCGGAGTGGTAACGAAAGTTCTGACAATTCTGAGGTAATAAATATCTTTATCTTTTTTATCAGCTACTTCAGCAATAAATCAATTTGTTTGCTAATATGATACAGAAACGTCAAATTTAAAAAAAAAAAAAAAACTGCTAGTATTCTACCCTCAGCGTGGTAGGTATGCAAAGAACATTTACGAAGGAAATTCAGATTCAGATTCAGATTTATTTATTTCTGAATACAGTGGAGGTATACATAGATGTTTTACAATAAGGTATCATGTATTCCATTTGTGCACCACAGTGTGGTGCACAAATATTTTAACTTATTAATTACAATTAATATTATTGTTAAATTGTGTGGTTAGATTGCAAAATTACCCACAAGTTTTATGTTTTTTCCCTAACAACGTACTCTCGAGTTTTACAACTCTTTAGTGCCCGGGAAGCATATATCATACACCCGTTGACATGTAATACGATTGACCGAAGGGGTATGGGTTTAATATAACTGCCATGCCCCTAACAGGTTAGCCCGCTACCATCTTAGACTGCATCTTCACTTACCATCAGGAGAGATCGCAGTCAAGGGCTAGCTTGTCATTATTTAAAGATTATCCATAAAAGAGTTCGAAAAACCAAAAACTAATAAAGAACCTTCTTCATTTTGGAAGTCGGCTCAAAATGATAATCTAACGGCGAGTATTTTAACGACCGGATGAAGACTATATAATATTACGTAATAGGTTAAAATCTCCATCGTATTATTGTTTTCTGTTTTAAAAATATTTCGTTGGAAATTGTTTCTGCAGACACAGTAAAACGCGTAGGTTGTCTTACCCGAAACGCGAATCCAAGCGGGGTGCCATGGGTAACTGGTAGAGATCTCGTATAGAGATAAGTGCTTCCTTGACCACTATGTTTCTGTTTTTCTAAATATCTAATAAGTGTTGGGTAAAAAGTTTTTAAGATCCATCCATAAATATCCATTATCCGCATATTGGAAACAATCTTTGAAAAACTGTTATAAAATCTGTCGTTATAATAATACGTACTCGTACATCGTAATCGAAAACATGGTACAATTTACTCGCGTAAACAATATGCTCCCGCAACACTTGCATAGAGTTGTTTGCAAAATTAAAATTCTTGTTTAGTCAATTCAGACCCTGAATGAGAGTTACCAATAAAGACATTAATGAAAACCAAAAATCGGCATTGAGCAGCGGCCGCAAATGTAACCTCTGGATCACACTTACCTCACATAGGATCAGTGGTGTCAGTGCATTTTCCATAAAATACCAGGGAATTAATGCATCGGTTCAAAGATTCTCATTAATTAAATAGCTTATAATGATGTTTATTTTTCTCATTTCAAATGTTTTTTTTATTCAAATTCAATATTCAATGACCTGCACAGCTAGGTTACGCATCGTTAAATAGTATAGAAGTCTAGACTTCTTAGATAACTTACTTTAAAGCTTCTAACGTCAGTGGGGCTAAAAAGTTCAAACCAATCGATTAACCCTTCAAAGTCGATATTAGTAGTCTGTCACAATATCGACCGAATATTCATTCTTCACCTATAATTTCGGGGTAACTTTTACGCGGGTAGGAATTTATTACATTCCATAACCTTATTGACGATATAATTGTTCGACAAACATCTTAAAACGGTATTTTAATATAAAATTTTACTCAAATATATAGTTAAAGCAATACTCGAGATAGTACCTTCAGAACAGGACCAGAATAAACCTGTTCTTTTCTCGCCACGCTTCCAAAAAACAAAACGTTCCGTTTTCTGCTACTGGGCAGGATTTCGCATTTAAACGTCCCATTGGACGTCTGTTGTGCTAATTGTGTAAATAAAATAAAGTATTGCCCCGGCTAATATACTTGGTATTAGATTATAAATCTTGCTACTAGTTATGGACATCAATAACTATTTAGTTCCATTCGATTGCATCAAAACTATAATACGTTTATGCTTGTTACTAGCAACTAAAGCAAAAGAGCGCAAGATTGTATTATTGGTAAATTGAAAGTTATTTAAATTGAAACTTAAGTACAATAAATACTTAAGAGAAATTTTAATGTCATCTTAAATGTACGTAAATAAGCATCTCGGGGAAATCAGCTCATGATTCCAACCTTAAACATAAACTGTTTAAAACATTACAGCTCAAATAAGAGATAAGAACAATAAATAAAATTATTGATAACAATAATTAGTATCTATTCAGCGTAAATACAGCTCTTGCAAAAATATATAATATCTCTTAACATCTACGTGTGTATCTTTATATCTGAAGAATGAAGCGACGAAGTATAATTAATGATTAAACGAACTTACCTGTAAGTGAAGTTCTATCATAATTATATGAGTCGCTTCATTCGAAGATATAATATTAAGTTCCCAACCCACCCATCCCGAAACATATTTTCGCAAGAGCTTTAAGTATAGGTATATATCTCTAAACTAAATGACGAACGAATCCGCTCTGTCGTGCGAGACAGACGCGGGTAGTGGGGGTTCTTTTTTTTATAACTCCTCTGAACAACGTGCGATTATTTGCTGGTACGTGGGGAAACTACGTGTGTATCTTTATGTCTTCGAATGAAGCGACTCATATAATTATGATAGAACTTCACTTACAGGTAAGTTCGTTTAATCATTAATTATATGTATGAAGGAGAAAACTCACGTTGACGCCCAGCATGAACCCTTGGACCTAGAAAGCTAAAATTTTAATGATATATACAAGGAATGAGGCTAGAGTTTTCGACTTTCGACGAATACGTAGAAGTAACTTTCGATCGACGTCAACCGACCGATCGTGTGTGTGTGTGTGTGTGTGTGGCAGCGCCTCACAGAGCACGGGCGGTGTAAAATGTTTATGGTACATTACAGAGATTTGGACGCCTGCATCGGGCTCACACATTTACTGCGACATACTAATATTCACCACTACGTCTCAACTCACAATAGGAAGGAATTCACTGTGGAAAATCAACACTGAGTTTAGCGCTTCATCTTTTCATCCGATTTTGAAGAAATTTGGTACAGAGATAGTTTGCATCCTGGGAAAGAACATAGACTACTACTCATTCCGGAAAAAAAATCCGTGGGAACGAAAAAAACTTAATACATTTGAATGAAGCCGGGGGCATCGTGTAGTTTTTTTTCATTATAGGCTTATGCTTGACCACAATCACACGTGATGGGAAGGGAAGAAGGCCTATTCAACCTTGATTTAAAGATACCCGGATTGTACCTAATTGGTAGCAAATAATACTATGTTGAAGCTTTAATTTTACTGAAAATAAAATGAAAAGATTGTGGATATTGAACTTTGGAGGTTTATCTTATCTCCGTGTTTTGTAAAAGCTCCCAAATATTACGTCGTTCATTAGATATATTATTTATTGGTAACGTCTTTTAACTTAGAAGTTAAATACGGAAGGGTCTACTTATATATATACCTAATAACTAATGATATTATATACCTTGCACCTTATAATGTATACCAAGCAGATCTGATGCAGATTGTCATCAATATAAACAATGAAGATGGCACAAAAGCAACAGAAGTCATCAGTCGCGCTGGCTGCAGTTATCTGATATCTCTGAGTTATCTCATTTGTTTTGGTCTAGTAGTAGGTAGTGCAGAAAAAACAACGGCACTAGACATCATTTCCCCGTGTCTTAGAAGTTACTAGACATACTTTTGTTCCAAGTAACTAATAAGTTGGATAACTAATAAAAGTTAGTGTTCTGTGCCTAAGCAGTAGGTATAGGTAATTGAGATAGGTATATACAGAGTCGACGAACAGACTGTTTTATACGACTGCCTGAAAAAAGGAATATATTGTTTTCAGGGTTCATGTATGTATGTATGTGAGTTTGTATATTCTACTTTTTTTTTAATCGTATGGCATTTATTACGCCTCCTGGTTCGTCGCTCGCTCAGCACCACCCGGGGGACACGTGCAGGGAGGTAAAAGGTAATTCCTGCGGACGTGAGCCCATATTCTACTATAACTTCTACACGCCTGAACCGATTTTGATAAATGAGGTATCGTTAGAATCCCTAGCTTATTCCGGGTGACATAGGCTAGTAAAATTTTATAAAAAATTGATAGGGGTGACCATGGTCCCGCATTAAAGACTAAAGTTGAAAAAAAAAAATCGAAAATAAGATTAAGTATAATGATAATCTAGAAAATGATGAGCAGATTCCAAAAATATATAACACTATAGTTCAATATCCAGTGATTCCCAAAAAAATATCATTTAATAAAAATGTGAATAAGATTCCAAATGTAATTCAATACGGGCTACGGCAGAGCAGTCGTATTTTTTTATAATTTTAATTATATTCACTTGTTATGAATTGGAAGCAACTGTAAGAATAATTTGTTTTACTACAGAACCATTAAAATGGACCTCTATGAAGTATGAAATGAACTACTACCGCTTGGGCTTTCCACCTGTTGAGATGTTGCAGTAGTTCATGTACCAGCATTCGAGCCTGCTGGTATATTTTAGTGGTTGAAGTTTGTGATTTTCCACTCGATTGATGATTTCATTACGCAGCAATCGTTTTACACATCTCTACAATGTAACTAGTTCAATTATCCGTATAGACTTCAGAATAAACACATTACGCATATATAGGTACACTAATATTGTTTCGCTTATTTCGTTGTGGTTTACGCGAACTACTTCAGATTTATATAGTCTTTCGTTTGTCTCTAATTTTAGTAAAGTATATTTTCTAGTCAAATGTGCATAAATAACGTGTGTGTCATACAATAGCAGACTGTGATGACGTCATGGGCTGACCGCAAAGGTGTCTTATCGAAGCAATAAATAGTACTGACCGAATCCTTGATAGTTGTTAGCCATTTGTTAGCGTGCTGCTTGTAATCTTAGTATTGAATCACACAGTACTTTATAATATAGTATAGGTACACAATAACTTTTAATTGGTCTTACAAAATATCCACTAAGTATCCATTAAATGATCACTTTGTACTTACCTATTAAGAGGAAAACTTAGTGTCAAGAATGAGGAAAACGACGTAAAGAGAAAAGAGTGCTGATAAATGATCACAGGAAGGTGCATGAATTTAATTATTGGTCTTGAACAGATCCTACAAATTAAAAATAAGTGAACCGGTAAAAATAGTGATTAAACCTGCATTCTCTGGCTCTCACAGCTTTGGAGTACCTACTTACATAAATTTAGGTAATTTTTTAGCCTGAGTCTAGCACTTTTTATACGTTTTATTTCGCATCTTTATTCAAGTGGACACAAATATTAACATAAAACAGGTTCATACAAAAAAATAATACGGGAAATACAATAAGTATACAGGAATTTATACACTAACCTCTAGTCACCGTTAAGTCGCGTTCTTTAACTAACTGTAAATAAGATTATTATGTCGCCGTACCTATGAAATAAAAAGATCATAAAACAAAGCATTATAAGGGTCGTATTTAATTAATAAAACGCGTAGAGCCTTCGCCGCCTTCAGAGCTCCAGTGGGAGCAGTGGAGCAGTGAGCACATACCTACTCCCCCACACGCGGGTCAAGGCTGGTATTGAACACTCTTCACAAATATTCCTAAGTAAGAGATGCTGCCTCAGAGGCGTGCGTAGACGTCTCTCCTCATCCCACATCGAGAAAAAATCGTATTTGATTCCAAACATAAACCATTTTATTTAACTTAAAATGTTCTAATAGTCCTATCGTCAACCTTACCCCCATCGATGATCTTGCCATAGGGATCCAATACGTCATCTGCTATAGGTGAATAGCATTTGCATTTATTTAGCGTTTGACAGTGTTACAGTTGGTTGCAACCTGTACCAAAATCATCAAAATCGGTTGAACAGATGGACCGTGAAAGTGTAGCAGACAGACAGACAGACAGACACACTTTCGCATTTATAATGTTAGTATGGAATCAATATGGATTAGTATGGATATGGATGTATTAGAATAGTCAGTTGTTATCCTAAGTCAATTAGCAGTCCTGCTTCTAGCTTAGTTCATATACCTACCAAAACAAAAAACATCCAGATTTTTAAGTAATTTAGATGGTAAATATCCGGTTTGCTAGGTTAACCGGAATAGTACAAAAGGCGTGAAAATTGTAAAGATGTGAACAATAACAACTAGTGATTAGTAAGCGAGTGAACTTGACCTGCAGCAGGCAGTAGGCAGTAGGTAGGTATACAGCACAATCTCCTCCTTTGTCGAGTTCTGCGTAGGCACTAATTAGTGTTAAGTTATACGAGTGAGATACCTTGAAACTTTTAGCGGGATCTTTGCAGGATTTTGTAGAAATACATTCTTTTATCTATACTATATTATAATTATAATAACATAATATCGTAAACGGGCTGCAAAGTGCAAACGTCCATTAGTGTGGAGGTCCACTTGATATGCCACAGCGGTCGGCTGATTAGCAAGATCGTCTTTACGTACATTATGGCCTTTAGTTAACTATGTACTTGCATTGTTGGCTGAGCTTTTATTGTGTTTGCAAATACTTACAATGCTTAATACATTTGTTTAAAGTCTAGTTTGAATGCGCTGGTCTGCAAAACTGATTTTATAGTTTTCACCTGAGAGACTCTTTTATAGGATTTCTACTCTTATAGATAGGTATTAGCTAAGAACATGTTCTCAAGTATTCGTCTTAATCATCTTCTAACCTTATCTTAAAACCGATAGTTATTTCCTATACAAACCTTATTTTTTCTTCGATCCAGTTATCTGGATCCAGTTATTATTAACTGGAGCAATGGTTTTACTTCTACAATGTACCTGTTTTGTTAGACTCGCTATACATAAATTAGAAAAACCTTAACATTAACCTTAAATCCGAGGGGTGTGGCTAGGTGTAGCTACTGGCTAGGAAGTTCGTTTCATCCGCGTGGATGAAACATTTTCTATTCCCACAGGAACTCCTTAATTTTCCGGGATATAAAATGTCCTTCCCCGTTATGCAGCCTATCTCTATACCATGGGCAGTGAGAGAGTAGTAAACGGACAGACACACTATCGCATTTATAATATTAGTATGGATTTAAGTAAGTATTTTACGCCAAGTACGTTTCAATGGAGGCAATTGGCGATGGTACGTGTGAGTTTGTTTATAATAATTAATGACATTGTTCAATTCCCGCCGGCCTCGGTGTCCGCGGGCGAGTGGTGGTCAGTGGTGACTCGCGTTACTTGCGGTGCTGCCATTGTATTGGATAACTGCAGCGAGGAATTTTAATTAAAACCTTGTTGGAAAAATAAATAAAAAATTGTATAGGACAATGATGTTGACATAGAAATTCTCCATTATATTATAGTAAAATCAATATATAGTATATATTCTCCTTTAGGAGTATCACGGACAACTCAATTATTTTGTTTGAGTTTGCCATGTTTGCAATGATTATAGAATCTTGCTCCTGGATAGGGATATTTTAAGTAGGAAAACTTAGAAAAAAGAATCTTCTGGAAGTTATGGAAAACGGCAATAGCTAGAAATAGAAGGGCAGTTAAAAATATCATAACATAATAGCTAAGCATTTAATTCCACTCGAGCGCGCGTCTTCAGCTCTGACGTCACGGCTGTCTAGCTGTTTGCGCAGGGTGGAAGCACCCAGCTGAATGTACACGATTCAGGACGAAACAGGGATATTTTAAACTAAACGTAAATGCTGAGTTTAAATTAATTAAATCTGTAATAATATTTGTCTATATCGAAACGAGATTGTTGTTTGAACGTGAATTAAATGCAGATTTACAATTAGTATGTACCTATAAACTAACTCAGCGGGTGCTCAGGGTACTATAATTAATTATTGTTATCTGTTATTCTTAGTATTGCTAAAATATACCTACGTCTTAATCTTACATTTTTTCATTTAGCTGGTAGTACTTTAAAAATATTTATAAAAGTTTTATTAAATTTTAATATAAAAATCCATTGGAGACACTGTACTGCACTGATTCTGGTGTACACAATCAAACTAAATTGACAGACTTTCCGTCTGTCAATTTAGTTTTTGCTAGTATTCCTCTTTCCTCTCTCAATTCTCCTTCTTCATCTTTAGCACAGGATCCGGAAATACGGTTTGAGGAGGTTATATACAATTATTTACTGAATAGTCTAGACTCTAAAGATACAGTGATTGAAGAAACATTGCAGTAAATAATCTTTGAAATCATTAAAATACAATCTTTACAACCTTTCCAAGTAAAGGGTCACTTGTAGAGATCTCTTACAGAGATAAGTGCTTGCGTATACACTATGTTTCGGTTTTTCTACATATTTAATAAGTTTTTGGAACAAAAAATTATAATAAAATATAGGGACTGTCCGTGCTATGGGCGCGAGTTGGTCGCCGCACGCAAATATCTGCCTTTTATAACATTATGTAGTGATAATGGAACCACCATTAATATGCACCGCTATTATTGGAAAGTTTATTGTTTTCATCGATTGAGTGCTGACGGCTGACATCATAATGTATGCGGGTGATTGTGGTGTGGTGGTGTGGTGGTGTGGTGGTGGCTGGTGGAGTCACAAGCTGATAGATGTGCTCATTACGCTTTAGCAGTGACTGACAATTGCCGATAGCAAATTAATGCCTGGACTCTGGACTTTAATATAAAGCTCTAAAGGTTGAAGTAATTTTATTCTGCCACTAAAAATCTAGGTATAACTTGATATACCTAGAAAAATCAGAAGTGTCTGAAAAATACCTTATACTGAAATCCATTTTGGTTTTTTACATGTATATTGAACCAAGTTCAATAGCAGCCAAGCAGCAAGCTCCAGTGGGGATTGCAAAAATTCCGACCTAATTCTTTGTCTACATATGTATGTATGTATGTATGTATATATTTTATTGTACACCACGAATATACAAGAACAACATATTACAAACAAGAAAACAACAATAAGTAGGTACAATAAGGCGGTCTTATCGCTAAGCAGCGATCTCTTCCAGACAACCTTAACCTTAACATAGTTTCAGCTTTGCGAGCAAGGGTTTGAGTTGGGCGTATAGAAGTCATTGACTGAGGGAGTCAACGCCTTTTGTTTCACTGCAAATATTATATCTAATATTATAAATGCGAAAGTTTGGATGGATGGATAAATAAAAAAAACTATTACTAATTTTTAATTTCTTTACTGTTCACTTATAAATTTTGTATCCTAAAAAAATAGACTTTGTCTAAAAATGAAATAAAGAAGAATGGATGGATGAATGTTTGTCACTCAATCACGCCAGCACGGTTGAATTTGGCACAGAGATAGATTATAATCTGGGCTACTTTTTGTCGTTTCCGCGGGAAGTGGAACCAATAAACCTCAATCCACGCGGACGAAGTTGCGGGCATCAAAGATAATAATAAAATATACTGTGACACAATATACTATACGATCCTATATAACGGACTATTTAGCCGTAAATATGAAACGTCCGCGTAATGGGACCGTTTATGTTTGACGCCGCTATTTGAACTTGTCACTTGTCAGGTTAGTTTCATTGCTGAAATCATTGTCGGCGGCACGCACCGCGGGGACCGCTAATTGCGCCGGCACGCGATACCGTCAGCAGTCGGCACGTACTCTGCAGCTGACACGCGACGTCACGGCAGCCTAGCGTGTCGAGATAAAAGCTTTTCGGCTACATCTATAGTCTACTAGACTCTAAGGCTTGCATTAGACGATAGCTCCTGTATATGTCAAATTCTTGAAATCAAGAGTGAATAGGCATCTCCTAGGCAAGCGCGCTCCACCTTACGCTGCATCACCACTAGCAAGCAGCTGGACGTAGGCGCCATTTATAAGTAAGGCTTTCGCATCCAATCGACGCCAGGCACCTTGCCGCTCAATAGCTAGCCTGCAGCGGGCGCCCCGCGATACTTTACCAAAACGCGGTCTCCACTGGAGTAGCTTTCGAATTTAACGTCCTTCAGTCCTCTAACGCACGTGACCAGCCCACTGCCACTTCAACGCGCAAGCCTCGGCCCTCAAGGCCTATGTCGGTCACATTAGCTCTGGACAATCAAACTTTATCCCCCAACGCGGGTTTAACAGAGACGTTAACAGTAAGCAGTAGCCAATCGTATTTAGACAATACATTCTGGTCAATGTGACAGCAAAACCTATCATCTATGGAGCCCTAACATCTCGACTGACCTTAATTTTCGGGGCATGGACCTCAGACTTTATCTCAATTATAATCATTTAAGCAATTGCAATCATCAGCTGGGGTCAGTGTTCTGAAAATAAGGCACAAATTAAGACCACGATGCAAAAATATGCGTTGCAATAAACTGACATATTCTATACTAGATGATGCCCGCGACTTCGTCCACGTGGATTTACGAGTATGTCTTAAAATTATTGTGGGGAATGGAATCTCTTTGATTTCCTGCGATGAGAAGAAGAATAATTAACACTAAAGTGTGTTTGGCTGTCACTGTCTGTCTGCTCCTTTTATGGCCCATCTTTTTAAGCAATATTAATACGTACAAAGATAGATTGCATCCCGGGAAATTAAAGAGTTCCTGCGAGAATCAAAAACCTAAAAATAAGGCGGACTGAGTCGTGTGCAATATTTAGTGATTGAAGGGCGAAAGTATGAATCACACGTTTCGCAAAACAGCTCCCGAAAGTAAGTAAAAGAGAACATTATCCGAATTAAATTGTTAATCTTACTCATTTGAACCAAAAACCTCCTTCCACGCGGACGAAATTGCGGGCATCACCTATTATAAAATAAAAATCGGTACGTACACAAACTTTAACCGCATGTAAAATCACGGAATGACCGCCGCTGCTTGTGTGTCCGTCAGACAGAGCAACAAGAAACAAGCGCTGTTCGCCCGGCGAGACGGTGCCTCCGGTGGTTATGCAAAATACACGAGAACCAGTCAAAAGGCAAGATAACTCGCGCCTTTCACGCGTACGGACTGACAGCACAATGGTGCAGGCCGCCTTCACCCCGCCGCACGCACCCTGAATACTTGCTGTTCCACGAGTTTATGGACTCCTGGTTTGTGTTGGTGAAATTAAAATAATATTATCTCTGCTATAAAATGAACCTGGGCAAACTTTCGACATGTAAAGATAGCACGCTTAGTACGTGTTGTGGGCATTGTCTGTGGGCAGCTCGCCGTGGGCGGGCGGGCGGGCGGCGCGGCGGGGCGGAGGCGTTCGAGCGTGCAAAGATAACGTCCGCTCCCGCAAGCGGGGCTTCTTTTATTCATAGAGATGCTGCTTATTACATCAATATTTGGTTGTTTCTGCTTGTTTTCTCTGCTTGGTTTGTTCTAAATTATTATGATAATACTTCTTTTTGTATATTCTTTGCTTTACATATATTATAATAAGTTGTTATCTTGGTTTGTCTATGTGGTAGCTCATACCTTCTGAATTTCAATATGATTTTCACCATAATTGAGTTTGTCACCACGAAGGTTTAAATATCACGTATCAATGCGTATAAAAATATCTACGCGTAGGAATGACAAGGGTATATATGGTATAACCCACTAGTTTTACGGTAAGACGCTTTTACGGTTTGAACTGTACCTACCTAGGTACAATTCAAATGTGTACTGAACCAGAATATTCTGGAAACCTGCACACCTGCGCATTGTATACGCTCTGTGATTTCATCCAGTTAATGTGCAATTGCATGTCAAGTGTTATATCTCCGTAAATGTGAATAAATCTCCAATTAATCCAATGCTGCACGCGCATAGTATCATTACATATGGCTAGAGTGTACAAGCGGCATGTTTATCTCAATGAAAATAATAAATGCTACAGGGCGAGATGTACGCAGGCAGTCCATGCATGAAGAGTGGTGTCGCTTTATGCGAGAGCGCCCACTTCCTGTTTAACGTGAGGCGAGGAGTAAGGCCGTCGCGCTCGACCTGCGATGCATTTACCGCGTCCTCTTATTTTTATGCACGCCTCAGGCTCTATTTACATGAATAACACATTAAAACTTTATGGATCCCCGACTCATTGCAATGGGTAGGCCGCCACTGTGTACTAGCAGAATACTTGCATGCAAATTGACTTTAAGGTACGTTTTTAAATGCTGTTCAATCGCTGAATAAAGCGAGGTGAAGCTAAATGAAGGGGCGACGAAGCGAGTCTTCTGGTGTCCTTGTCCATCCTTTTTACTTGTACATTTTTACGGACACCCAACATAAGACGTTTGATCATAATACAATCAATTAATTAGGTGATCATTCTTGATGCAAACGATGACCATTCAATGATACTTATACTTGATTATTTCATGAAATGATCAATTCAGCTATATGATTTCACGATTTGACAGTGGAGGGACCGTTAGTGTTTACTATTCCTAGATAAAGTTCAAGTTAAATCACCTCATTGGCGAATTTCGAGCTCTAACGTATCGAAACCGTTTATGTCGACGTTTCCTATATACTCTTTGATCGAACGCTTGTTGCTTGTTTTTTGCTTTATTATAGGTAATCAAGTAGCTTTCCGTGTAAATTTTTAAAAATGACTGTTTTAAGAGGTTTAGTAACAAAAAAACGTGTTTTTATTCATCGCCAAGCACGCGAAGTGGCGAAAAAGCTGAAGAAAGGTAAAATAACTTTTTGACCTTTTTGACCTTGCCTTTAACGGCAGACCGAGTCAATATACCAGAGTATCAAAAACAACATTATCTGTGATACAAAAAGAAACTAAAGAACTTTACGAAGTTCTTTGAAGATGATTTTAATCGTAGTGTAATTCACAGAACTATAGAAGATTTTTGTCTGACTAAAACAATCTTCCCTACTTGTCCGAACGATTTTATTTTCTTTACTTAAGAAATGAAGTCAATTTTGGACTTTATTATTGTGTTTCAATCAATATTTTTAAAATAATACAACCACTGCTTGTTTTTGTAATTTATCGATATGACTGTCAGTAATAAGGTCACAACACTAGCACATTCCTAAGCACTGCATTCAAGTCAGGTGCGAACAATAGTACAGGATTACTGTTTTTAAAAGTAGAACAAACAAGGACATTTCATTTACATCAGTGCTATGTGATCTAATTTAATAACATACTGATCTATTTCTTTGGTATCATAATATCTCTCCCTGTTTTGAGTGAAGGGATTGAGGCTAAAATTAATTATTCACAAAATAATTACAGGCTACTCTATTATTCGTTGATAAATATTTGAATATTCAAGCAACGCTAGTTGCGTTGTTTGAATATTGGGCCCGAATGGTGATTAACATACAAATATGTGTTCCGTGGATTAGTTCTAAACGCACTATGTACGCACGATAAGTTAATCCTTTCTGTGTTGTTGCTATCACTATTTCATTATTGTTCTAGAGATAAAAAATTCAATGTTTTGCGAAAATATATAAGGAGTTCGTAACAAATGTAAAGCATATTAATTGAAATTGTAGAGAACAATAATTAACATTAGTAACGGTGCAAATGGACAAGGGGATATTACGGGATTTAAAGCATAAAGCCCTAAACCCACGCGGATGAAAAGGGCAAAAGCTATTATTAAGCAAAGCTCGGCTATAAATAATAAATAATGTAGTAACTCCCAGAGGTCGTCGTCATGAGTTTCAAATAGCAGCTATTTCCTTACAAGCGTTTGCAGTAGAACAATAAAAAGAAAGAAATATTCATTCATGTGATATATATGATGATTCTTGGAAATAAAATGCGTATATAAAGATAGCGCGCTTGAGTGTAACAATAACTGTAAAACATTTACGTGTTCGCGCCGTCAGGGCCTCACGAAATGTGTTAGTGCCTCACGTTTACAACTCTTCATTACAAGATAGCGTATTCATTGAGATGACACAAATTTTACGAGCCTATGCACATGGCGTATTTTATTCGCGCAGACAACGTGCGGTTTTCAGAAAAAAACCAGATTATAACATCGATACGAATGCGCCCATAACGCGCATTGAGCGCGTCTGTATCGCATGGGACGCGCGTTTTAATGGCCACAGAATTTTTTTTTAAATTAGGCTAGCGCTGCAGATCTGCAATCAGACTTGCATGCAAGAGGTGATGCAGCCTAAGGTGGAGTGCGCTTGCCTAGAAATCTTCTTCAGCTCGTACTTAGGCGAATATCACGCTGCGACGCGGGCCGGGACAGACCGAAAGTAATATATTAGTTAGTGTACAAAATACGCGCAGTAGCACTCATTTCCTCTCCGCGCGTGGTATTAGTACGCACCATACGTGGTATTGTGTGAGTGAGCCTGTATCGAACGTTTCTAGGTAGTTTCCATACTGGTTGCATCTGCTTACTGTGGTACGCAGCTGCGCGATCTGCCGCGGGGCGCGTCGCAGTGTGGGATTCGCGTTACCTAAATAGGACAAAAGCGTCCACAGCGAGTCTGTATCGATACAATTGCCTTAGGATCTCGTTTGTATCGCGTCGTCTGCGTGTGGAAAATATACGCCGCGCCGTGTATCAGGCTCTTACAGTAGTTATATTACTTTTGTTACAACTTCTTTTGCTGAGAGTGAACGACTATTCATTTAGAAGGAAAAGATAAATTTTATCTTTTCCTTCTGAAAGTTATTTTATGTTTTCAGTTTGTATTTACAGTATTTAAATTAATATATAAGCTTACAAAATTGCTGACAGTTGTATTCACCAGAAACTTCTATACCTACTTATAATAAAACTGTACATTTAATATATTCTGAAAATTTTAATCGGGTTATGCTTCACGCGCATCACGCGAAAACTAATGAACCGATTTAAATGAAATCAAATCAAATATTTTTTATTCAAATAAACTTTTACAAGTACTTTTGAATCGTCAAGTGAATCTACCACTGGTTCGGAATGCCATTCCTACCGAGAAGAACATGCTCCTCTATCATTTACATAATCTTCAACAGTATAATAAGCTTTTTTCAGGAGCATACTTTTAATGGATTTCTTAAATTTGTTTATAGGCAAGTCCAAAATAGGTTGTGGAACTTTGTTATAGAAAATAATGCCCATTCCCACGAATGACCTTCTGACTTTTTTGAGGCGGAGCGATGGAGTCACTAGCTTATTACGGCCTCTAGTTGGCCTATTGTGCAGATCGCATTTTTTTTTTATAATTATGGATGTGCTGTTTTACAAAAATTATATTACTGTAAATATATTGCGAGGCTACTGTTAGAATACCAATTTCTTTAAATTTCTCTGCAACTGAATCACGCGGTTTTAAATTATAAATTGCTCGTATTGCCCTTTTTTGTAGTACAAAAATGAAATTTGGTATAGCGGTAGCTGATACTCCGGGTCAATATATAGGATAGTTTTTATCCCGATAGAAAATAAGGTTCCTCCAGGATATAGGAATATCTTTTTCGTGGCGTTTGAATGAAACAAAATTAATTATAAAAAATTGCGACCAAGAGAAAATCTGTCAACAGCCAGGCGGCTGACATAATTTACTGTTTACTTCGATGCCATAATTATGTTTGCCTGTGATATGTGGACTTAAACAATTTCGTGTATTAAAAATGTCGTGACTCAATATCTGAAGTCTGAACCAGAGTTTAAGTAACTTGAAAGGGCAGATAAAGAACTGTGCTACAAAATGTTTATCTGCAGCAGTATCTTCTGGAACGGAATCCTCAGTAAAGAAGCTCGAAGACAAATGCCGTAACCAATAGCTTGAGGTTATTTATGCAACCGCATAATATGACTGTGGCTTCAAATGTTATTTGATGTTTTTAATAAGGCAACCGTCAGATATTTACACCCCTAACCCTTTTGTGTGCAGTCGGATAAACGCCAAATGCTATCCATCCACTTCCTCAAATGTTACACAGTAGGTAGGTATTCTAATGGTATTTTTTAAGTATTTCTTTCATTGTCCACGATTTTTTGATCAAACTCGCAACGTGGTGCTCTTTGTAATAAACGTATTATCTGAGAAGTAAACTTCAAATAATACGTTATCTATACTCTATATACTAATATTATAAATTCGAAAGTTTGAATGGATGGATGGATATTACTCAATCACGCCAGAACGCCTGAACGGAAAGATATACTTAGGTATAGACTGGAATAACATATAGGCTACTTTTATCACGATAAATTAAAGAGTTCCGGCGGGAACCTAAGAAATATCAATCCACGCAAACGAAGTCGCAGGCTTCAGCCAGTATTACATAAATCTTAAACTCAAAGTAAAAGCCTTTGACGAGTAGGTACTTAATCCACAAGTTACGGCCTACGAATGCTTCGCCTCGTTGATTACCAAGATTGTTAATAGTAAATATTTAATTAATCAAGCTTTCACTGCTCCGTAAACGAGGATTTACCAACATCTCGTTTTGTATTCTCTAACGATAGGCATATCAATCAGATATAATCGGAATGTACTTAGTTAGTACTTACCTTTTTAATGCGGTGACAAAGTAATCTGAATTTGGGAATCATAACAGTTTAAATGGTTACCGAAAATAATGGATTGGCAGCTAATTTGGACTGGCATCGAGTTTTGTTACAGTATACTCGTAACTAAAATATTCGTAGTTTAGTAACATTTAATTACCGGGAAAGTAAAGCGTTAGGAACCCTCATACCTTTAGTTTTAGGATACCATAGTTAATTATCACCATCACGTCTTATACTTTGTAAAGGTGACGTTCAGAAGGTGCACTGTGAATATAAGGTCCAATTTTGAATAGTAAAAATACTTTGAGTTTGAGTTTGAGTTTCAATAATCCTTCAGAATGAGCCATTCTAATGTAACGTCATAACATGAGTATTATTTTTTAGTAGTAATAAGAGTAATGAGATAAGTTTATAGAGGTGCTCGTACTATCTAACTTGTCTTATTATAACTGTGTGGAGTGATAAAACCTGCTGATATCCTGTGTGTGTAGGTAAGCCACCGCTGCGTGGGGTCCCCTGCCCGTCTCGCAGTGAGCCGCCATAACGCAGTGAAGCTGCTGTTAATCCTTTACGCCGCTCTAAGCCGCTTCCCACTCGCCGCCGGCCGTGAGCCTGTGGGACAGGCCACCGGATCGGTTAAGGTGGCATTTGTTGCGAGGACCAAAGTGACCTATAAAAAAAAGCGTATGCATAAAAGATCAACTGCTGAGTTTCTTGCCCGTTCTATTCAGAAGAATCTGCTTTCCGTCCTGACATATTATCATAAGTGGCACATGCAATTATTAACTACGGTATCTTAAAACTGAAGCTTCTAAACGCGCCCTAGTGTGAGAAGAGCCCGCAACAAATTCAGTTCAGTTTAGTTCAGTTCATGCATGGAAATTACTTTGAGTTACGCACTTTACGAACCGTCCCTTATCCAAGCCAAATAAATCTGTATACTGTTAGCGGTAATCCTTATCGTCTGGTAGATTGTAAGCTTTTATGACCATATTTTATGGTATTTTGAGATTCTTAGCTAAGTATTTAGGAATATCTCGGTAAGCCTTGTTAAGAAATGGAATGTGGAGCATTTGAAGGCGATAACTTTGAGATACGCTTGGTAGGTTGGAGGTACGATGGTAATTCTAATTCATTGATATCCGTGCAGAATGCCTTGCCGTGCCGTTTGTCAGGAAAAAGAGGCGTCAAGAAAATTAACATTAGTATTACGAGTTTTTAATGAATGAATTAACACACTTTCGCATTTATAATATTAATAGTGAATGCCCGCGACTTCGTCCGCGTTGATTGAGGTTTTTCGGTTCCCGCGGGAACTCTTTAATTTTCCTGGATAAAAAGGAGCCTATGTGCTATTCCAGACAATAATATATCTCTGTGCTAAATATCAGCCAGATCCGTTTAGCCGTTGGGGCGTGATTGAGTAACAAACATCCATACATACATCCATACATCCAAACTTTCGCATTTATAATATTAAAATAAGAAGTATGAATTCAATTCATGCATAATATTATAAATGCGAAATTGTGTTTGTATGTACATCTGTATGTCTGTCTGATGCTACGTTTTCACGGCCCATCTATATTATAACCGATTTTGAGGAAATTTGGTACAGGGATAGATTGCATCTCCGGGAAAGACACAAGCTACTTATTATGCCGGAAAATTAAAGAGTTGCCGCGGCAATGAATGAACCTTAATCCACGCGGACGAAATATAACACGACGATTAAAAGTTAATAAGTCGTATCAGTATACTACTACAATGGGTGACTTTATAACGCGATGATACCCCTAGATCGCGGAGTGAGACACGACTTAATATCGCACGTCTGTTGGTGAAGACTGTACGGTGTCGAGTAACTTATCTCACTGAATGTCGCCAGGCGCTAAGCCTAAGGCATCTACATGGGCCCAGACCCTTACAATGGTCTGTCTGTCACCCCTTGGGTTTAAACCCCTTTGCCTTCCGACATACTCCAGTCTATCTAGGTATAACAATATAGTCTATGTTATAAAGGAAAGAATTGAGGGATGGGCAAAGACAAAAGTACTCGCAATCAATACGTAAACTTTAATCATTCATGTCATCGATAAAAAAACGTAATTCCAAAAGCTCAGTGCGTGGGCGGCGTAAATCCGCCACTTCCGGTCCAGCACGAGGCTCCATTAGCTCCATTAGTTCGTAGCGTAATATTTTAATGGTCCACTTCCGGTCGCCAGTAATTGCATCACGCTGTCCCGAGGAAGCAAAGTTAAGGAACACTCACCAACTCCATCTATATTCATTCACACCGGTGAGTGCCGCCCACTCACTTTTAAGTTAAAAAAATATTTTGGGATTGCGATTCACAGGTGTTTCCAATCCAAAGGGATCCAAAATCCGATACAAGCCTAAATTTTATTAAGAAAATGCTAGTAAAAGTTCAAAATTGAACAGCTGAACACAGAAAAGTTTCGAAATTTACCACTTGACGTTTATATTCCAACATCTTAAATTCTTCAAACCCAACCAAAACCAACTTATAGTCCGCCAAACTTAGTTTCAGTTTCAGTTTCTTTATTATTGCAATTCCATAGTTACATTATTTCTTAATTAACATATTATAGTCATTAGTAAATAAAGCATGCTATGGATACCCAGTTTGGGTGTGGCAACAGAATAGTACATGGTGGTAGGGAGACCGATTTAATTAGTGTTTGTCAGTATCATTTAGGAATTAATTTAAAATTACTTATCTGGCCCAGTGGCCAAAATTGGAACTGTATATTTTTTTTGTTTTTATTTTGAACTAGCTGATGCCCGCGACTTCGTCCGCGTGGAATAAGTTTTTTTGGAGTCCCGCAGGAACTCCTCAATTTTCCTCAACTATACCCATGAAAAAATCACGTCGATCCGTTGCTCCATAGCAGCGTGATTGAAGGACAAACCAACAAACAAACTGACTTTCGTA
The DNA here is from genome assembly GCA_923060345.2 of Erebia aethiops. NCBI lineage: Eukaryota > Metazoa > Arthropoda > Insecta > Lepidoptera > Nymphalidae > Erebia > Erebia aethiops. The sequence goes on along the minus strand of OV281091.1, from coordinate 19,256,244 downwards.
TTTATAATATTATTATGATATGATAGATACTAGCGACGCTGTCACCGGGTAAGATAAGTTTGACGGACTATAAGTACAGTGGCGTGCAGCTCATAGAAGCGTAAAAGCACACTTACCCAAATGCTCTCATTTTACATTAGAACAGCTAGTAAATAGGTATTATAACTACGTAATGCCTACCCTAGCTCAAAACTTGTGCACGCCGATGGGTATGTAAGTATGCCACAATTATATTCCTCAGAGGCACACCCTCCTCTTGCGTGCCGGTCAAGAAAACCGGTTCAGCCGTTTGAAGATCATCAGCTCTTGTCTAGTTGATGAAAGGGTAATATGAGCAACTTCCGCAGGTCTGATCGAGTTGAAATCGTTATTCTGTTACTTCAATATGTCGCAGTTTATTCGAAATTTTAAATGTATACTTATATTAGACGCAAGTTATTCTGTAAGTTGTAACCAAAGAACATGAATCATAATTCGTTATAAACCGCCAAAACAGATAAATCTACGCCCAATAAGATTACAAAGAATTGAGATTCTCGTTCCTTGATTGAAATGGACTTCCGCAAAGTAACGCCTGCTTCTATCTAATACAGAATACTCCTATATCCTATATCCAGAGAACAAGGAAGGTTATTCCTAGTTCTCTGTAGTACAGTGTTTAATCTTTTGGCTGATAGCCATAGCGAAGAGACAGCTTCGCACATAGCACAATGCGTGTTCAAGGAGCAGAGTGCCCATTATACGGGCATATCCGACACACTACAGACTATAGTAGTTCCAGTGCGACTAGCGGGCAACTTCCGGCGATGTAATTAGATCTCACTGTCACACAGGCCGAGAGTTGAGGAGTGTTGGTGAACTCAATTATACGATTATACGCACTAACAGCTCCTCTTGTACTTTAATTAAGATTTATTATAGAGCATTAGCAACCGAGTGTGCAAACGTATAATTATATTTGACTTTCACTCTTAAAGCTGTCTGCATTGCAGAACTTTATAATGCTTGAGAAGAGAATATTGTTCGGCTGTCTACATCAAAGTCGAGTTAACCGATTGGATACTGCATCACCGCACATACCGCACCGCACCGCACATGTGGATCATAAAGGTCTCTTGCATGAGTTGCCAACTTATTTTTAAAAATCTTAATTTATTAGGGACTTTTGTCCGACACGAACTCGCCAGCCTTATCGTAACCTAAAGTATAATTTAAAAAAAACTTAATCAACCTATCTTAGCTATACAATAATTGATCCGGTATTGCCACACACGTTGAAGGCTGAAGCGTCAGCTCCCAACGGAACACTCGCAACGTTGGGCTTGTAGGTGCTGTGCCATATTATAACCATCTATGTACCTACTATTGGGTTTTCGAATTAAATATGTGGCCCACTCATAACCACTTTTATCTACTCCAGCATCGAAAAGTTCCAATTTCGAATTTGACAACTCACAACTATATCGAATTGAATCCTCTTTCGTGTTTGCTTCTCATAACGATCGTTCGTTGTATGGGAGCTGTATCGTTATGAGTCGTACTCGTAGCTGTATCGATATGGTTATCTTCATAAATAGGATACCTATAGCTTAGCGGCTCTGGGTTCTGGCACTTTCCCAACCACAGAATTCTTAGTATGTAGAGGAGCCATACCTACATCATGGCGGATGGTGGCACCCGTCATTGAATATGTACATATTATATATTTCATCTCCACCTACTCTATACTCTATGTACCCAACCCACTCTATGGTTGGTACTGCCACTCTTACTGCCAATATTTAAAAAAAAATTAGAAAAATTACGCGGTAAACGGATTACTTTTGCAACTTGTGAAATTTGTATTGATTTGACTTTTTTATTTAGTAAAAAATTATAAAGACGTCCTTGTCGTAGATAAAATCTTGTATGCAACTGTACGTAATTAGTCATTTTAATACAGTTGCATAAATAGCTATTACAATTGACATAGTACTATTATAATAATATATTCTGATTTGACACAAAATCACTCAACAACTGACAAATGAGTAAGTAAGTATATTCTAAATTTATTTGTGAATTTCATAGCTAACAAAGTTTCTCGACGGACATAATAATATATATATGTGTTTATGTATAGTCCGGGTGTGGAAGTTGAATAGCATCAATTCAATTGAAAAGGGTTCAAATGATGGGCATAGTAGGTATAATGTAAATCAACCCAACTCTCTTCAAATGTCAATAATTTATTGCTTTCATTTCGAACGGAAGGACTAAATCAGGAGTTTCCTCCAAGTTATTGATTTCAATAATCCTACGGTAAGTCAACATTTAGGTATGGATCCATAAGGATCCGATAAAGAGTCGTTTTAACTTGAAATACGTGAAAAGGGCGTGGGAACATTTTGAACTGCCGACTGCCATCCATTTTGATAAGAAAAGTAACGCGACGAAACTTTGAGATTGAAAAATCTAAGCCGCGCAAAATATAACGGGCGGAGAATTTTTTTTTTTAAATTATTTTATTTATTTATTTAATTAGTACCTACAGACAAGCCAGTTACACTAATCAATTCAAAAAAAAAGAAAAAAAAATGAAATGAATTATGGTTTTCTATCAGCTGCCTATTCGTTACCTACGAATTCGCGCTTCTTTACTACTTTTAATTGGATTTAGTTGGTATATTTGGCTAAATTTGCGAAAAGGTTTTTGATATAGGATCATCAACATTGCATTGCAACGCATTAGGAGCATATACTAGTATGCTAAAGGTTAAGGCGGTCACTGAAAATCAGCATTGAGACACCTGGCGCCAGACGCGAGTCAACACAAGCTGAGTGCCTCACCTGTTGGTAGGGTTGCACTGCTGTACCAACTTACAATATTTCTGTTATGTAACTGTGTACTTTATTATATATAATTTTATTTTGTACATTTTGGTTTATAGCAGCAAATAAAGATTTTTCTATTTTATTCTATTTTATTTTAAAAAACATGATCATGATAACACGCTACGGCTATGACGACTACAGCCTAAACCCAATCACCGTGACAAAGCTCTCTCGCGGCTTTTTCATCGACCGACCTCACGAGAGAGATATTATCTCACAGTGACTGCTAGTAGCAGGTTCACGCTTGGGCAGCCATGTCCCCGATGTCGCCGGGCGTGCAAGCAGCGGTGTCGGCCGCAGAGCGTGGCGGGCACGGGGCAGCCAGTCGGCGCGCACTAGCGGGACTCACCACTGCCATCATCATCATTGTCACCAGTCGGTACTTAGATACATACGACTACAATCAAAACCGGCAGACCGTTGCATGGGTCTGTTTAAACGCTCTAATAAAGAAAGTTTCCCAAAGTATCGTCCTACGAACTTATCTGACCCGGCGCGATGACAGCGTCGCTACTAGATATGAAGAAAAAGCAAAAACTAAGCAGGCGTAAAAATTTGTTCCAATTTTGGCCACCGGCTCAAATAAGTTTGACGGGCTTTAATTCCCAATTTCGCAAAGGAAAAAAGTGTCGCTATTTTCAACCGATATTCTATTAAGGCTCAATTACTCTCTTCAAAGGCACAAGGCATAGGTCTCTTTCAAGGATGTCCTCAAAATACGCCAGTGACTCGCTTGAGATCGTTCTATTTTTAGTACTACATATTTGTCCTAACCTATAGTCTAACATGGTAATGAGTGAGTCCTTATTTGTGATCTCACCTGGCGGTAGGCTTTGCTGGTAGGGTGGTAGATAAAGCCATTACCGAAGCCTCCCACCAGACCAAACAATCATTATATGAATGAAAAAGTCTCCTATTTTCCCTATTCGCTATTTTCGTACCTACTTAACCCAGCTCTCCTATCAGCGAAATATCCTATGGGTCCTGCGGGGCACATAACTAATATATCGCCGCTGTAGTTGGAAAATTAAATAACTAACAAAAGCAATATCCCGAGTAAAACGCGATTTACTGTTTTTTTGCGTTAAAAATGGGGATAACTTTTATTTAATAAACAATTTAACTGTACATGTTTTTATATGTTATAGATTGTTGCTGTATCTATTTCAGAATCTACTTGTCATACATTTTTATTCATTTGTTTGTGAAAAAAAAAATAAAAAGCAACTATTTAATTTTCCCTCGCCAGACTTTTGAATATTTGATGCACTTATTTATTTGTGCATGTTAGTTATTTAGTTCTTCTTCGTCAATATTGCGTTGAAGTTCGAAAAATTTACGATATAAGTACCTTTATTTAATTTTTCCTCTTTAGTGAGATGATTAAATTACCTATTATTTACTTATTTTACTATGACTATCCTATTCATGGGTAATATTTTAACTAAAAATAGGAAGTTTTTTAAAGGGAAACCAACAAATAAACATTTATTTTTATTAGAACTGTGAAAAGTAATCAACAAAACTACTGAAACACTTAGATTCTTCTACCAGACGTACAAAATAAAACCACCAATCTATTAATCAACTCTACTCATAAAATCAACAAAATTTCACTTTTAACAATAATATAACAATTATACTTATCAAAAACTAAGTATCAACTGAAATGATAACTATCAACTTTTCTTCAGTTTTACCTTTATAAATTTAAATTTAACAATTGAGATCAGCCTTTTCGAACCAAATAGCTTAATAATTTATGAGTAACGTACAGTATTATCAAAACTATATATTTAAAGACAGAATTAACTAAGAATGGTTTAATCGAACTAGGATTATGTAAGTGAAGCTAGTAATTGTTATAATAACGACTCTATACATAAAATAATAAAAATTTAAACAGTTTGTAGAACACAGCGATTAAAGACTAGCTGATGATTGATTCCCGCGGAAGTTCTTTAACTTTCCGAGATAAAATATGCTATTCTGATGTATAAACTTTTACATCATGAAGTTTTATCAAAATCCGTCGTATAGTTTTTGCGTGAAAGTGTAACAAACATTCATCCATCCACTCTCACAAACTTTTACATTTATTTAGTTATTAGACATCAAAATCAACAAGGTACATGCGTCCATTAAAATTTAAACTAAGTATCTATTGAAATTATAACAGCTATCAACTTTCCTTTAGTTTTACCTTTAAAAATTTAAATTTTACATTTTAAATCAGACCAGTTCAAACGAATTAAGCTTATGTAACGTTCACCAAAATCAAAACTATCAATTATAAATATTATAATTAAGTAACTGAGAAAGGTTTAATTATAAAACTAGTACAATTAAACTGATTTAAACGTAGATAGGTATGCTAAAAATTTACTATGCCTGTAAGAGTTAGCCTAATTCACGTACAGTTCTATAAACCAGCCTGCCTGGTGGGAGGCTTCGGCAGTGGCTAGTTACCACCCTACCGGCAAAAACGTGCCGCCAAGCGACAGCGTTCTGGTACGATGCCGTGTAGAAACCGAATAGGGGAATGGGTTTAATATAACTACCATGCCCCTAACAGGTTAGCCCGCTACCATAGACTGCATCATCACTTAACATCTGGTGAGATCGTAGTCAAGGGCTACCTTGTAGCACAATAAAAATAAAAAAAGCCATTCTTAAGCAGTCCAATCATTTATGAATCAACTTTTTAATTTACTATCAATTATTAATTGACTATTGGGAATCATTTCCGGATTGCAAGTTATATCAACAACTAAATATCTTATAATTTATGTTTCGGTTGCTCTAATAATGTTGAATAAAATCCCTTACTTAATTATATTTGTACTGAAATTATAAACAGTCTGAGAAGTATTTTTTTGATAATTGAATAAATGTGCTTATAAAATTTTTATAGTACGTATATCTTAGCAATCATGGGATGATTAATTAAATAACTGACTTTGTTTAATTTTTCCCAACTGAATTGCCCCTGTTAAGAATATACGTGTCGAGGGAAAACTAAATATCGAACTTTATGCATTTTATTCGCTCTCGAAGTGATGCATGAGAGAACTTATTTATTTTTTGATAAGTTATTTAACTTTCATTCGCTACTTTTTTATCAATTTTTCAATATTTATTTTTCCACCTTTGGCGCCTTGCGAGATTCATTTATTATTATCTTTTTAATTAAAACTAACTAAGAAAAATTAGAAATACAGAAAGATGCGGCTTTAATTGGACTTTCTGGAAATGCAATAAAGTCGATTTCCCAAAAAGTGTAATTATTTAATTTTCCAACTACAGCGACGATATATACGAACATAAAAAGCTTAAAAAGAAAAGTTATTATTACATTTATTTCAGAGCACACAGCTTCACAGTCGAAAGAAGTCAAAGCTATAGAAAAAACATTGCTTGAGATAGCTTTGCATTTTCCTGTGCACAAAATACGTAATGTAACGTAACATGCAAATTAGTTTTTTACGCACAGTTGCAATGAAGTGCATGCTGTAATATAGCATTTACATAACGAGCAGCGTACGGTGTTTGTTGGCTGGTCATTGGTATTCCGCCGCAGAGCGTGCAGTGTGACGTCACGCCCATTGGTCACCGTGAATACATTACAGTGATACCTGGAGCGTATAGTTACAGGCGCATGGAGCATTCAATGCTTATTTGTGGAGTATCAGCTCTGGATTTCAAAATATCAAAAATATAAAAAATATCTGGTGGGAGGCTTCGGTCGTGGCTAGTTACCACCCTACCGGCAAAGACGTGCCGCCAAGCGATTTAGCGTTCCGGTACGATGCCGTGTAGAAACCGAAGGGGTATGGGTTTAATATAGCTGCCATGCCCCTAACAGGTTAGCCCGCTACCATCTTAGACTGCATCATCACTTACCATCAGGTGAGATCGCAGTCAAGGGCTAGCTTGTAGTGGATAAAAAAAACCTATTATAACGTTACACAGTTAATTATTAAGTGAGACTTACAAAAAGAAATAAGCAATAAAATAATTGATTTAATCACTAACAGAAACTCCATAGTTATTTCAGTGTCGGCCTTCCCCATCGCGACAAACAATTTATAAATAGCTGGTGCAAGTTTTAGTCCGAGCCAAAGAGGCGAGTGTTGTTCACAGTGGGACAGTGGGACGGGCTGGAGGGGTCCGCTGACGACAGATGTGGGTACAGCTCTAATGGGCCGCAGTATCGAGCGGGGCTATTTCCGATGCACCGAAAATTATGCCGTTTGGTGGACGTGTAGATATATACTCGACGACAGGTCTTGCATCAGTGATGAGTGATGAATGCTTGATGGGGCAAAGAATATCCGATAGTTGCCATGAAAATATATGTCATCGCAAGACGGGTTACATACCCGTATCAGCATGTCGCAATACTAGGTTGAAATTATGTTACCGTCCTAACAACGCGCGACGGGGCAATCCTCGGTATACCGTTTTAATCATTATACCTATACTAGCGCACGCGACTTCGTTCGCGTAGGTCAATGTCTCTGTTTCCCGCGGAAAATCTTTTTACTTTCCGTGATAAAAATATAACTATAGCCTGTTTGTACCTAAGGCATGATTTATACTATATCCATTCGAAATTTCAGCCACGCCTTCAGCTTCGTGCTGAACAGTGGGTTGTGTTGAAGATGATGGAGAGATAGTACGGTTGTATATTATGAGCAGGAAATAAGTTATAACAATGTAGAGAATACTAAAGCGAACATACTCCAGATAGATCCCGAACCAGTGCTAGATTCATTCGACTATTCATAAGCACTTGTAAAAAGTATATTTGAATAAAAACATTTAAATTTGAAACATTATTTAAACTATTTGCATAATAATATGAATTATTATCTAATATTTCTTGTTATTGTTTTTAACGATCACGCAACATTTAACGCTAGAAATGGAAACAAAGTAAACCCATCGAAGCGGGAGTATGATTATTCAAATTAGTTAATGAATGTTAACCAGTCAAGTGCAGCTCACAAAGCTCTTCCTAGTTAGGCACGAGTATATGCGGCTATCGCGAGCATTAGCGATGCGCGGCGCGTCCGCGCAGGCGCCAGCGCAGCGACGCTGATTGCCTGATGCATCGCTATGACACAGGAAGTGATCATTCTAGCCGATTGCGACCTGTCTTATGTGTAGGTGCATTCTCAGAACTAAGCACGATTGTAAAGTACACAAAGTTTACTTTACAATCGTGCATTGTAGAGTTAACATCTCCTGAAGGACTCCGGTATCGGAGTGAAACGTACGTTGAGGGTATTTTTGAGGGTTTATGTGGTGTGGTGAATATTGCGGGCATCAAGTTCAAGATACGCACTGTACCACATAGATTTGCCTTCTGTGGCGGATTAAACTTCTAGTTTTTTCGTTTTTTCATTGTCATTGACTTCCGCAAAGTAACGTGCCTGCTTCTATCCAATAGTCTCCATATTATCGTAAAAGACGGAAACAGCAAAAAGCCTGTAGTATATTATATTAATAGTTATTTCTACTATAGTAATAAAGTTGTGTAAACTGTTTAAAGGGACGGGTTAAAGTTTAATAAACTATTTGTCTATTTCAAGTGTCGAAACCCGGAAAAGTGTCGTAAATATCGTGACAGTTGTCAAGCTGTGGGAGGTCTTGACTCTTGGCGGCATTGTGAGCGCTGATAGCCTTGGCCAGGTCGCGGCGGATGCGGCTGACCTCGACCTGCCGATAGCGCCGGGGCCGGGGTGAACGACCTCATCTGCTGCACGCTCCACCGCCGGCTCATCTCGCGGTCGCGCCGGATCTGTGCCCGCTGCGTTTTATACCACATTTGTTTCCATTATATGGGTAGTAACAGAGACTTGGACTGGGAAAGACTAATGGCTTAGACGTCGCCCTCCTATTCAGGAGGTCCGTTCGATTCTCTGGCACGCACTTCCAACATTTGGAGTTATGTGCATTTTTAGCATTTAGATATCACGTGTTATTCTAACGACGTTACGCAATTAGTGAGAAGGCTAAAAATATAACACATGAACAAAGTGTCCGTTTTAACAAGAAAGACGATTTTAAGATACGTCATTGGACAATTTCTTAGGATATATTATGATAATTTATAATATGATTAGGTTAAAGTAAAATTATTTAATAGCCAAATACTCTGGCTAAATTGTAAAATTATATTGAGCACCTTTACATTGATACCTACTCAATAATAGAAAAACTGGTTCTAACGGTGAAGCAGCGTGAGGAAACCTGCACAGCCGAGAGTTCATCATAATGTTCTCAAAGGTGCGGAAAGTGCCAATTCGCACGTGGTTAGCGTAGTGGACTATGGCCAAACCCCTGCACTTGGGGGACAATGGCCCTTCTCATTCTGAGAGGAGACTTCAGTACTGGGCTGGCGATGGTTTGATGATGATTATGTTGATGAACAAAAGATTATTCAGTTAGGAAACGAAAAACTCTTCCTTTTACAAGACACACAGATGGAAATCTCTTATTTTACCTGAATTCTTCGTAAGGATTGGACTGGATCGAATCGGCCCGAGATCTAGTCCAATCAAATTTACTTTCACCGAAATATGTAGAAGCTTTGTCCGGTCATCTCCCGGCCGCCGATTTTTTACTTGAACACAATTTTGACGGTTCATTAAACCGCACCATCTCCGCTTCAATGGCCGCTCTCAAAGCACAGAGTATAAAACACAGATCACGGAAACAAGGGAGATGTGCTAAGGGGGCGTGTTGCGTGCGAACTCATCAGGCACAAAATAGGCCTGATGGCCGTTTTTGTCTTTAGTCGCATGTCATTCAAAGATTGGTTCACTTCTCTCGGTTTTTAACAAAATGCCGCGTTGTTCAGTGGTTGTTTGTAAAAATTCAAGCTGCAAAGTGAATTACATGAAAGATGGCATCTCATTTCACACGTAAGTACAAATAAATTGTTGTAATTTTCCATTAAAATCAATAAAACATTATTTAGTGGTATCATAATGTAATAGAGTGACAAGTCTATATCTCATTATGAACAAAAACCATTGCTTGCTTAGTAGAAATCTATCAATGAATCGGCCAGTCTTACGACGCAATGGTTAAGTGTTCTTTACCGATTCTTTCACTAGCACGATAGATCAAATTTCGTAGTTCGGCCGCTGTCGGCGTGCCGTGAACTAGAGATGTGACGATGCAGGTACGAGTACAATGCAGTTGTCGATATTTTAGCGACCAAACGATGATCTGTGATACAATAATTAATAGTACCTTAATTATAACTTAGTAAACAATTATTGCTATTTTAACGTTTAAACTATCGTGAGTAAAATTCATTATAACTATATTTTTAGTCATAATTATTACTATTTTTTTTAATGTAAGTACTCGACTTACTTAGCTGACGAAACGTATAAAAAATATACTAGGTGAATTAATATAATGTCAATTTACGTAGATACTCATTACTCATTTATTGATATATTTATTCTGCTTTCATCTGTGAGTCCCACATACCCGCCTTGTGCGGGATGCGTAAATGCATTTTTCCAGCAAAAAAAAAGTACAAATTCTGTGTCTAGTTGGGAGTTGGGACGTTTGGGTGATATTTTCGTCGCCCAAGGGTGATTAAAGTATATTTAATAACGAGGAAGTAAGAGCCACTTTACGAGCAAAGGTCTTGTAAAATAATTTTTCGATTAATGTGTACTTAAAATTCACCCAAACAAACAAACAACCAAACAAACTTGAAGAAAAAAGTGTTGTAATGTGCACAAAAAGAACCTCGTCCTTTTTTCGGAAAGTCGGTTAAAAATAATCTAATATGAGATGGTTTTTTACATCTTATTTTTGGTACACAAGTAAAATATCACTTTTCATAATCGGTAGTCATTGTCAAAAACCCAAATATTAAGAAATTTAGCATCGATAGATCCATTTTAGTCAACCACTAATTGTATCATATTTGAATTTTGCACAGCACATCGACAACGATTTACGTTTGTGTGAGTAAGATGCACGGTGATTGAAATTGAACCCTGTTTGGTAAACAATAAAGTGTATATTTGTTCGTGCCTCATGCACTGATCTATCGGTTTGCGTGTGTGTGAGTGAGACTTCTTGTCTATTGTATTTATTTAGTTGCTTGTATTGGTAGCAGGTAGTAGGGATAGGTAGGGATAAACTGGAGACAGCAGGTTTCAATACAATTTGATACATAGGCATATCTCCCTTGTTTCCGTGATCTGTGGTATAAAAGCTATAGTTTTACTAGAAACTTGATACGAGCGTCAGATTTTTTATCGGTCCAGAATTGAACTCAATGAGCACTTCATCTCAAGTGTACACGATTCGGACAGATAGTTTACACTTCACCTAAATAGTGAGCACACAGGCTCCCACTCACTCACGAGACACGCTGAGAGAGATCGAAAGTTTGATTTATCGTCCGCACGTCACGTACAGTGTCTCCCAAACTGCAGTTTTTTATCCTGCTTTTTCGTGGGCAAAATTAACGCCATATTATATTAGCATATGTATACATTTTAGTACATACATTTTTTCTGTTCATAAAAAGAGCAACTGCTGAGTTTCTTGCCGGATCTTCTCAGTAGAAGTAAATCATTTCATTTTCATAAATGTGCTTACATTATGTATTAGCTCATCGCTATGCAAAAAGCCCAGAATTAAAAAAGTTAGGCTCAAAAATGTGATGTGATGACAGCGGAATTAATTTTTAGTTTGGCATAAGATGGCACATGTTTAGAGTTACCTGCCGGCTGCCGCGCACTAGCATGGATGCAGGCGGTGGAAAAAGACGGTTTTATCTGGTTTGAAGCTCCAGCCCGCGCTAGTTATTAGCCGCGGAGGAGTTTAGATTATTAGTATTATAGAAGTAGTTAATATCCTGGTTGGTAAACTTCCATAATCATTTGCTAGCTGGTGGTATATCCTAATTAAGTATTTTCTATTAGAAGTGAAAGAGGAGGGCAGCTAATTATTGCGGTTTCTCAGACTGGGCTGTGTCCTGCTGTGTATGTGAACAGGCTGATGTTTGTACTGGTGTATTTCTTTGGAAAACACTGGGAGCTCGGATGTATGTGGTACAGTGCAGACTGCAGAGGCAGACGATGAGAAATAACGGGTCGGGCTGACACGAGTTTTATTTGTTATTCTTACACTTTGCTGCACATGTAGCTGCGGGCTCTGAATTTTTTTATTAAACTTGTCTATAAGAGAATATTTATTTCCATTCATTATTAATTGATTAAATCTTAATTTTATTTAAGTAGGTTATAGGTTTGTTGCAAACAAATTTATTTATAACAAAAATATATAATCAAAACTATTATCTGTGCTTGGTTTAAAAAAATTCAAGTTTTATATTGTAATATTCTGTATGGTAATAGCCTGAAATTCAAAAGGACGTTGTAATGTTGAGCTAATGCTTTTCATAGTTACTTCTAGCTCAAACTTTTACACTTAGTTGAAAATACATTAAAGTTAGAATATGCGAAGGTAGTTAGGAGATTTTTCTTTTAGTTTGTGGCTAATTAAAATAATGGCAATGAATTATAACTTAGAATGCTATCTAATTCGGCAACGGCTCATGAAGAGCTGAAAGGGTTTATGATAAAAATATAATAAGGGTATAAGGGGAAAGAGGGGCAAAGGAAGAGAGGAGTCTCGGGTCAAAAAAGGCTGGATTGACTTCCCATCCCACTTTGACCGTGATGTATCAGGGAGTACTGATAGTGCACCTGTGTTTGCGCGCCCTATAACTTATTATAGTTGCAGGCTAGCCTCCGTGGGCTACCAAATCCAAAACTCGGTCAGGGGAACTATATTTTATTTAAAAGTGTATAACCTCATATATCTCATAGCAAGTCTCCCATGAAATTATACAATAAAATGTCCCGGTCGGTGTGTCCAAGTGTCACAGCAGTAACACATAAACAAGCCGATCCAAGGAGACTCTATATTTATACGCCGGGAACATAATCCGGGACTCCTTGACATTGTTTCCAGTGTCAGGTAATAAAGCTCGGCCAAGGGACGCCGTTTGACACATACGAGTATGAGCTGGTGTATGTATGTCTCAACTAGGTGTGGAAATCCTTTTATAAAGGTACCTACTCTGCGTGGCTTATAGGTTTTACAAAACCTATTTTCTGCTTATATTACTCTCTGTTGCGGCGTGGTTGGAGGACGAACCAACAAACAAACATTATGTAGTATGGATGAAATTTTTAAAGTTAATTACATAAATCTATCTAATATCTAATTATAGGAGAAACTGGCTGACTGGCTGGAGATTTAAACAGCCGGGTCTAGAAAACTTAGCTAAGTACAATTTTGCATAAGAATAATATTATAGAGTTTTCTCTATAACCAAAGAAAACATTCTAAGACATTCTAATGAAATATTAGTGTAACTAAATAAACGGAAAGAACTAAATAACAATAAAATATAATTAAATATTTAGAGATTGGAGATACAAACAAGATGCTTGTTTACCGGGGCCAGCTTCAGTAAAACAAAAGCGCCCGCTCTCTTGTGCTTATCTCGAGTTATCAGAATTCTGTTGACACAATTCTTCAATGAATGAAATGAATGCATTATTGATAATGATAACTTCATAAAAGGGTCACAGTTAAAGTATGATATTCATAAATTATTATTATGTCTTGAGACAAAACTAACCGATCAAGCCCGACTTCGCGTGGATGTAATTTCTTAAAGACCTGCACTAAGAAGGAGTCTCACACCCCAACGGTTTGAGACTTGTGTAGTGTCTACTCGGAATCCATACTGATATTATAATGAATGCGAAAGTGTGTTTGTGTGTCTTTCTATCTGCATGTCTGCTACGCTTTCACGCCCCATCAGATATAGACGTAATTCGGACATAGGTTGCTCAGTACTCACCAGAAAGGTACAGTTAAGCTAATTTTCATCGCCGAATATCAAAGATTTCCCACAGAAATGCCCCATGTTCAAAATCAAATAAAAAATCTTTATTTGGAATGTATGTTTGTTACTCTATCACGACAGAACGGATCTGGATGAAATTTTGCACAAAGATAGATCATAGTCTGGAATAACACATAGGCTACTTTTTATTCCGGAAAATTAAAGAGATCCCGCGGGTATACCAAAAAATTTAATCAACGTGCACGAAGTGGCGGACATCAGTTAGTTTTGAATAAAAACCAATAAAAATTCTTTCCAAAAAACCGACTTCCAAAGCTACTGTAAAGTAAAATATAATTTTGATGTCTACACACTATGTTGAAGTCAGGCGAGCCTGATGCGTCAACTATGCCTATCTTTGTAATACTCGCCAATTTTTATTTTTAACTTTTTAGTGTACTCTAAATCCCCATGGCTTAGGAGTGCAGTACCCTGCAGCATCAGAGTTGAGGAGTTAGGACTTGGTTTTAAGGATGAAGTCGTTGCTTGACACCTACAATCTGAATTCACCATTAAAAATCCTAAATCGGAGTTCAGTACCCTGCAGCATCAGGGTTGAGGAGTTGGGACTTCAGCTTAAGTATAAAGTCGTTGCTTGACACCTACAATATGACTTCATCATAAAAAAATCCTAAAGCGCTATTTTTAAGGAGTTCTGTACCCTACAGCATCAGTGTTGAGGAGTTGGGACTCAGAGTTGTATAATATACGTGACTTGATACCTACTATATGAATTCACCATCAAAATTTCCTAACTCCCTAGTTTTGAGGATTTCATGTAGTACGGTACACCTACAGCATCAGGATTGAGGGGTTGGAGTCAGAATTTTTTATGGGACCACCTCGAGAGCTTCCTCAAACCAGTGAAAAAAAAATTTTTAAAATCGGTTTAGAAACCATGGAGATATGCACCGACATACATTTAAAAAAAAACATACGCGCCGAATTGAGAACCTCCTCCTTTTTTGGAAGTCGGTTAATAAAATCATAAATATCTGAAAGCATTTGGCCCTGGATAGTGGATAGTGGATACACGTGTGGTCCCCTGTTGCGGGGCGGTGTGAGGTGTCATTAGAGCGGCGCGGGCGGCTGCAGTCGCCGAGATCATTATTATCAATTATCGCGCGCTGACACCTTCACGACAATTGATGGCGGCCGGAGCTTTCGGTTGGTATTCTGTTGGGCCGGTGTACACGCGCTGTGTACGCTGCCAATTATTTTGACAGTGTCCCGGCTTCACTTTCGCTCCTCCTCACTTGCTCTCCAAAGTTAAACATTGATAGACTATCTATTTTGACAAATTTGGAATAAATTCTTATATTTTGTACTATCTTATATTTTGTATATCTATACTATCTTATATTATCTTATATTTTGTACTAGCTGATGCCCGCGACTTCGTCCGCATGGATTAAGGTTTTGATTCCCGCGGGAACTCCTTAATTTTCCGGGATAAAAAGTACAAGTCTATGCCTCTCTCCAGGTCTTCAACTATACCCATGCCAGAAATCATGTCGATCCATTGCTCCGTTGCGGCGTGATTGAAGGACAAACAAACACACTTTCGCATTTATAATATTAGTGTGATTTTACCTATATCAGTGGTGTGCAGTTCATAGAGGCACTGCTTACCCAAATGGCTTACCCAAATGAAAATACGTCAATGCTCATTTTTCATCAAAACATATTTTGACCAACTAATGCCTACCCTAGCTTCAAAAGCTGTGCGCACCACTGACCTATATCAGGCATGCATATTGTAACATTTGCCTTGTGTCCTTTCTGAACGATAGTAGAATCTTGACACGAAGGTATCACAAGTTGTCTTACATGAACACATTTAATTTCAAAACACCGCGAAATTCAACAGATTCTTTATCACTATTGTTTCGCTGCGGCGTTTGCGGCCTAACTATAGAGCGGTCATCACATTTCCTTCTTTTTGTTGAAAACAGTACTGCGAACAGGACAGCGAGAAGCTGTGTGTCTTTACGAGAACTGAGCGTCATAATATTTTTACGCTGAGAACACGTTCGAATCTCGCGCAAACTTCACGGCTAGTTATAACTCGCGAGTGTAGAGCGGGCTTTAAGAGATTATTTAAATAGTGTCGTGTATATTTATTGGTAAGATGTTCTTAAAATATTTAACTTTTTTTATCGATGACAGTTGATTACTTTACAGCCAACCGGTAAATGATGAAGTGATGATGCTATCGAGATATTCATGATCTAGATGAGACGAGTTGAACGAAGAGTAGGAATGGCAAGATTTTAATCGTTTCCTACGTGAACCACGGAATCATTGGAAAAACTACCGTTTATAAAGCAGGTATTTATTCCCGTGTTTTGGGTGAAAGCCAGATTTTACAGATGAACTGGGTCGTCATACAATGAGTGCGAATCCTACACGCAACTCGGATCTTAGGAAGTTAGGATCCCAGACACTAAGCGTCGTCGGCTACTGATAGACGTCCACCGCCCCTCTACCGCAGGGGCTTCCACAAGCCGCAGTCTTGCGCCGCCTGTATCGTATCGGCCCCCCGGTGCACCCGAACCAACGGTACTATTACCTATTCTGTGCCTCAACTTCAATTGGCACTTCGAATTATTTGCCCCACTTTAGCTTACGAAGTCTTAAGTTGCTTTGCAATATCCTAAGTACTGGAGTAACATAACTCAACCGATTCATACTGCAGATTGATGTCTAGATTTATGACTTGTTAACTTTCAAAACCTCCGAGCATGTACGCTTTACTTCACGGTTCTGTGTGAATCGTCCTAAACATCGTCCCGTATTCCACACGTCACGGTGTATTACCGGCGCCTCCTCCGCTTGTCACGCGGGACTATTCTACGCGCGACAAATCCGACGTATCAATTTATCGCGCCTATTTCTGTCATATTATTTTTATACGTGTACAATGATATTAAGCTCAAGATTAGAGAATCTATCTATAGTTTTGTTATATCAAAACCATTGCAGAAATTTTTAACTGATATTATTTAATACTCTATTTGGTTATTCTATGGGTCATTTTATTAACGAAGTAGATTTTTCTACAGGCCTAAAATAAAAAAACATGTATTAAGTTTCTGTGAGCCTATCTTTCTAGCATACTATTCTTGTATTTAAATAGTGTTCAAATCGCCGCGAACCTTGTATTTCAATAGTGTTAATGTAATTTGAACACGTGTTGTGTTCAAATTAATTTAAAGACTTTTTTCGGGAATAAAACATTTCAAACCAGTAGTTTTCTTTACCAACAAATAAAAATGTGTTTTGGCATAATACCGCAGAGAAAAATAGACAAATGGCGTCTTTCTATTGGTGGCTTTGTCATGTCTGTCCCTTAAATTAATATCTAAATGACGCTTCATTAAATTATATCCGAGAAAATAATATTCCTACCGCGTTTATAGTAATCATAAATATTTAGAGAAAAGCTCTCACGGCCGTCTTGTTGGGGGTTTTGTTCGAGGAATTTTCGCGCTAACGTTTGATTAGCTCGCGAAAACCCCAGATTAAACAGTCTTGTTTACTTTTATCGCAATCAGCGTCTTTGCCTATGATTACATCTCTTTGAACTGTAACCTAAACAAAATGAAGACTGGATTGATTAAAGTATTTTTAAATAAAAATTATTAAGTATCTACGTTTAACTTGACTTCATATTTCGCTTTGATTTTAATTTTAGGTGATTCACCCTCGCCTGTGCAAATTGCCGAAATTGTAGGTAAAAAGAGATTCCGGCACTTTAGTGGTAGGTAAGTACAAAAATACTCTTAAACAATCGAGAGTGGCTAATGTTGTTGTACACAATCTCTGATCTTATTTTTTGACAGGTCTGAATCAAGTGCGGCCAGCATCACAGGGAGCTTTATGAAAGGGATATTAGTGATAGGACATTTAAAACCTGTAATTTAAGTATAGTTTGTTTACAAGATAATTAGCCACATTTGAGACTGTGAATGATGACAAAGAGGGCTAGATAGAAGCGTTCTATATATGCGTATTTTAATAAATGGCTCAGATAATCGGCAACGGTCAAAAGCCGTGGCTAGTTGTTGATTTATGATTTCAATTATTTATTTTCATGTAGGAATACTTGTGTCACTTATGATACGTTAATACTCTACCACCGGTTTGGAAAGCTAATTCTACTGAGACGATCCAGCAAGAAACTCAGCAGTTGTTCTTTTCTTAAACAAGAAAAAGGTTACACTGTGTAAACAATACAACACATGCGTGTACATTACGTTACATGTGTTACACTGAATGTTGTTGCCAATAAGTAGACTGTGAGACTAGAGATAACATAAAATGTAACAAAGAAATATTACCGAAATACCTCATAAAATAAAAAAACCATTCGAATTTGACTATAGATCGTACTCACAGCTTGTTTTAATGAAGACCGAGGAGGCCTCGTAAGTCGTATTCTAGTTTATGTTATCTTTTAAGCAGTAAGCACATTTGTCTTCGACCGTCGACGTCCATTTAAAGACAATTTTATTTCTTTTTCATCCAAATTAAGGCCGTACCGAGAACACCATAAATTATAATGGGAAAGCGGAACTCCCTTTAGACAGAAGCGACCTCGGCCTTCACGATACGTTGCCTGCATTTATCTCGAACATAACCCTCTCAATTCTCAACCTTATGAGGACAAACTTAGAGTTTATTTTGTTTTAAATTGTAAGACTTAATGAGTGTGTCCAAAACGTGTATGTATTTGGTGAATAACAATCAAGATGGGAGGATAATGTGGAATCGAACTGTTCCCCGTGTTTGGGTACTCTTACATCTGTTAATAAAATAAACAGGTCATGTGCGTGACAGGTCGCGCTAGACAAGAGGTTCCGTACACATATTATATTATGACGGAGATAACGATCATTCATTACTCAAAATTTCTCAACTTTTCTCTATTACCATAAATAAGATGCCAGAATACTTATCTCAAACAAACCGTAGGGGCTGCAGGTCGGAACAGTTCTCAAGGTGCTTTGAGGCGTCAGGCGACCTCGCACCGGAAGATCCTGCGTCTAGATTGGAGGCAAGAGCGACGCACCTTGGTCTTTATGTGAAAGCGAGGCTTCTAGGTATTATATCGGTTATTTCCCATTTTATTTATTTATATCAATAATTGATATCCGGACAGACAAAGAGGATAAAGCTGATATTATATTATAAATTACTAAATGATTCCCGCGATTTAGTCCGCGTGGATTAGGATTTTTTGATTCCCGCGGGAATTCTTTAATTTTCCGGAATAAAAAGTAGCTTATGTCCTTCCACGGGATGCAACCTACCTCTGTGCCTTATTGTAAATTTCATCAAAATCGATTGAACGGATGAGCCGTGAAAGAGTAACAGACAGACACACTTTCGCATTTATAATATGAGTAGTATCAGTATGGATGGATTTATTTGAGAGCGGGACCCTAAAAATGTCATTTTATAATGAATGCAAATTGATCATATCAGCTGTTGGTACACGCCGTTTAATTGGGTTACGCAATTTTTAAGTCCTTCCTATAAGGCCTGAGGTCATTTAGGGCATCTGTAACTTGATACCTACTTGCATCAGATACTGCAATTTGTAAATGAGCTAACATGTGTGATTCATCGCTTCACGACGCTAAGTAAGTATTTAATTAAGAAAAAATTCGTACGGGTCAGTATTTTAATCAGGTCAAATTATATTCTGCCGTAACAAAAATGCTGAATCATACTGTAACAAATTGATGTGTGTTTCACGTTGCACCGTATAGGTACACTGATTGTATTTATTCATTTAAATTCATCTAGGTTTCTATAATTACCTACGATTCAAAAAAAAAAAATTCAAATGGTTTTTATTCAAGTAAACTTTAACAAGTACTTTTGAATCGTCGAGTGAATCTATCTACCACTGGTTCGGAATGCCATTCCTACCGAGAAGAACCAGCAAGAAACTCGGCGGTTGCTCTTTTGAAGAAAAAAATAATTTACAATTTCATTAATTTTTAGAATACAGTAACAGCTGTCCTTAGAATTGCTGGAGCGAGTCAAATCCATGCTCCTATGTCATTTACGTAATCTTTAACAGTATAATTAGCTTTTTTCAGGAGCATACTTGTAAGGGACAGGCAAGACATACAGACAATTTTAAGATAGGTTGTGGATTTTTTTTATAAAATAGAATGCTCAATCCCACGAACGACCTTCGGACCTTCTTGAGGCGGAGCGATGGAGTCACGAGCTTATGGCAGCCTCTAGTTTGCCTATCATGCAGATCACAATTTTTTTTGGAATTGCATGAATGTGCTGTTTTACGAAGATTAAATTACTATAAATATATTGCGAGGCTACTGTAAGAATACCTATTTCCTTAAATTTCTCTCTAAGGGATTCGCGCAGTTTTAAATTATAAATTGCACGTATTGCCCTTTTTTGTAATACAATTTTTTTAAATATCCGCCGCTTTACCCCATAGTAAGATTCCGTAAGACATAATACTATGAAAGTAAGCAAAATATACAATTTTTGCAGTTCCAACGTCAGTAAACTGACGAATCTTTCTGACAGCGTAAGCAGCAGAGCTGAGTTTGCTAGCCAGAGTTGATAGTGTCCCATTGAAGCTTTGAATCTAAGGTCACCCCCAGGAACACAGTGGTCTCTTCTACTTTTAAAATATCATTATTTACAGTTAAATTTAGGTTTCCTGTGGACTTGGTATTCGGCAATGCGAATTCAATGCACTTAGTTTTCTTTGCGTTTAAAAGTAAATTGTTTACAGTAAACCAGTTAGTGACTTGAGAAATTGAATTATTTACGTCTTCATAATTGTCCTTATTTAAATTAGGATAACGGTATAAACTAATTTGA
This sequence comes from Erebia aethiops, assembly GCA_923060345.2. Lineage (NCBI taxonomy): Eukaryota > Metazoa > Arthropoda > Insecta > Lepidoptera > Nymphalidae > Erebia > Erebia aethiops. Next base: position 19,235,528 of record OV281091.1, on the reverse strand, counting down.
TGACCTCTTTGCAATGTGTGTGAAAATAGAATATATTGATTCGCAAACAAGAGGCGCTGAGTTCCGTGTATTTTATAGAAAATATTAAGTAAAAGAGATTAAAGAAATTTGAAGATGGCGTGGAAAACATTATAAGGCTCACTTGCACACTGACTGATTTCGTTATTTTTTAAAGCTGTCACTTTTTAACAACCGCAATATGTTACTGCCAAAAAGTGACAGCATTACACAATTTAAATCAGTTTAAATGTCTTTGTGGCAAACGGCCCTGAGGGAGTACCTATTTAAAATTAGGTACACTGAAAGCCTAGATGAAATAAAGAGTTGCGTGCACCTTTACAGTAACCTTTGTTCTTGATATGAATAAAGTTTCATGAAATAGAATTCGAAACAGATAGGTTCCATTGACATTTTCAGTCCACTCTGAAAATCATGTGAAAATCATGATGTCTGCCATCAAATTCATATTACATTACGACTTACCGATATTGACTTTGAAAGGTTTACGTGATCTGTATATAATATAGAGTCACGAATATTTTATACCAATAAAGAAGGCTTTTGTTCAATTTTCTGTTTGCTTACATGATAATGATTTCGTAGTATAAGTTTGACATGCGACCAGGGTATTTTTATAGCCCTTTCTAATCATTATATAGAGTCTAAGTACTTCAGCTATTTTGTAAATAATCTGGTATTTTAATTTTAATTTTATTTAGTTCTCGACTTACAACTAGCATAACAGGGTTTCCCTAATTCACTAGTGTAGCTAAAAATAATCCTTAACTATATATAAACTAATTAAGTATAAATATGAGTTCCTTTGATTTTGTGAGTTCACTAAGAGTACAACAAAACAGATCCGCGTCAGCGGCGCCTTGTTGTATGTTGAGAATTTGTCATCTTGTTAACAGGCGTTGTGCGCTGGAGGAACGAGTCTGTGAAAATGATATCTTGTGGTCGTTTTCAGTAACAAAAATGCTTTAAAAATAAAATGAAAACAAAACATAAGCGACATCTCAGGTGGTCCATTCACGTATCTATTAAATGTTCCCTGACGCAAATAAAAGATTTGAAAGGAAAATGTAATGGGTGTCCCGCGCCGCATTCCGATCGCGGCACTTTCTCCGCTGTGAGCAAATGATCTAGAAGTATGTAGACCAATTAACCGTATGATGCAGCTGTACTGTTTGTGTTGGATTACTGTTCACTACGCTGTGCCAATTGCGTCGACTCTATAGAATAAATGTTTGTGATCACATTATTCGCGTTCACATCATTATTATTTATTGCCTGTTTCGATAGTTTTTTTAATGCCACTACAAGTTAGCCTTTAACTGGTATCTCACCTGATGGTTTAAATGATGATGCATTCTGAGATGGTAGCGGGCTAACCTGTTATGGGTATGGCAGTTATATTAAACCCATACTCCTAATCGGTTTCTACACGGTATGGTCACACGAGTATACTCTGTGGTATGGTGCCGGCCCGGAACGCTAAATCGTTTGACGGTACGTGTTTGCTGGTAGGGTGGTAATTAGCCATGACCGCCTTCCTCCAGACCAGACCAGAGAAAAATCAGAAATTATAATATAGGCGCTGATAATGCTCCCATCCCCGACGATTACTAAAAGCCGAACTAGTTCAAACAATATTACTACCGCAGCTCACAAAAAAATCCTAAGAGGTATATTTTTGAAGCACTTCATGTATTAAGTTAAACCGGTAAATGGTTATATACATACTACATGTAGTTACTTACTTAGCATAAACTCGCTGACTCAGTATTTTGTTATGTTAGTATTCAATTTGGTCACTTAGACATTTTAATTAGTTGCTTAGATTCACCTCAGTTGGACAAAGATCTTTCAGGCGGTTCCTAATATTATATTTTGTGCTTGCGCTAACACAAAATTTGCCAAAACTACTTTTAGTAGTAGTAGTACTACCTACATCTAGAAATTCGAATCATAGACACGAAGCTTTAGTAACTAACGTATAGGTACTAAAAAAATTCTACATCAATGAACGTAACCAATAAGTCAATAAGCTGTTGGCTTAGCAAAGCTAAAACAAGTGAATATAATTAAAATTATTAAAAAATACGACTGCTCTGCCGTCGTATTGAATTACCTTTGGAATCTTATTCACATTTTTATTAAATGATATTTTTTGTGAATCGCTGGATATTGAACTTAGTGTTATATGTTTTTGGAATCTACTCATCATTTTCTAGTTCTTTTTCGTTTCTAGTTTATAGTTACTCTTATTTTCTTAGTCTTTAATGCGGGACCATGGTCACCCCATCACTTTTTTTAAATTTTACTAGCCTATGTCACCCGGAATAAGCTAGGGATTCTAACGATACCTCATTTATCAAAATCGGTTAAGTTATAGTGGAATATACAAACTCACATACATAATACATGAACCCTGAAAACAATATACTCCTTTTTCAGGCAGTCGTATAATTAACCTCATCTAGACCTATGAAATACACAATTGGGGAATAGCAACAAGACGTACAGGTTTGTCCTTTAGAGTCAAAAGACACTTTAGTCCGGGTAATAAGCTCATTACACAGAATGAAGGTGTAAAAAATAGAAGTAAGTTAATGAGGTAGTAGGGCGCGTACGCACATACTAGCGGTGCCGCACCGTTACGCCTGCCCCCTGGGAACCGGGCCGTACCACTAGTCTCGCTAACGGAAGTTCTTACACCGACTGTATGACTTTATGCCATTTTTTTTTATGTTTATGCCGGTATGAACTATGATTTATGATATACATAGAAAAACAAACTAAAATGGTACAGTGTATCATAACACATTGCAGCAAAATTGCGAGGAATTTGTATTGCTTATGAAAACTCACCTACTTGAAAAGAAAATTTTTGAGTAGGTATTTAAAGTATATTGATAATTATAAATATGCACCTCTCTTGGGCCAATATTTATTTGTACCACTGGCGGTGGAGACGATGGGATGCTGGGGTGGAGATGCAAAAAAAAATATAAAAGAGATCGGCTGTCGTTTGAGGGAAAGGGGCTGTGACCCACGTTCTGGTTCCTACCTGGTTCAAAGGTTATCCATCGCCATTCAGCGTGGCAATGCTGCAAGTTTGATGAGTACCTTTGGCCCAGGGGCAACCAGGGGTGGTCTTTTTGATTGTTAGTAGGTATATATGGATTTCATTTAAATTTATTGTATAGTTTGTATAATATTTAGATTTTAGATTTACTTCTATTGATAATGTATATTAATAAGTTATATTAATAGTTACTGCTAAGTTTGTGGCCGGCTCTTCACAGTAGAATCTTCTTTCTGAATCGTTGGTAGAGTCCGGACTCTGGACTTGCACTTGCATGAAATAAAAATAACATTTAGGGCCAAAATAATAAATAAAGGAATCAATTTACTGTCAAGGAAAAAATCCAATAACAAATTACACAAATCATTTAAACTTAACCTACTCAAAACTAAAACACTCCTTGATATTCTAAATGTATTTGGGACCAATGCTTTAGTAAGTAGTAAGTACCCCACGTTCGTCTGCATACAGACTACAGACTACGGATACAATATTAGCTGGCAGTCAATCAGTCCGTATCATTCACTTTCTTATACGGAACGCGCACACTGGGTGACAGAACACAAAGTTTATCCCCTCGGAAGAAAATGTTTTGTCTTGTCCGGTCAGTATGTGAATAAATGGTATATTTATGCAGAGCTGTTGGTATACAGTATGGTAGATCCCACCACTACAGCCCATTAATATCCCACTGCTGGGCACAGGCCTCCATTCTCATAGAAGAGAGGGAATCAGAGCTCAGACCCACCACGGTGCTCCAATGCGGGTTGGCGGGCTTTAACGACTATTAACAAGTTAGTAATAATAACCGGGACCGACGGCTTAACGTACTCTCCGAGGCAAGAGGGTGAAACACCGCCAACTCCGGGCTAGTACCGAGAATTTCTAGTCAGAAAAACCCAACACTTAATTTATATTACAACCGGGACTCGAGCCCGGGACCCGGGCCGCAGTCGAACATGCTAACCACTAGACCGACGAGGCAGTTTCTAGACCAACGAGGTAGACGAGGTAGATCATCGTGCATTATTATTCAAGCCAATCAAGGTAACGGTACTTGACAAGTTCTATAAAATAGGAATACCTTGATAGTCCTGGGAGCTCTGGGACACATTTCCGCCCCTACAGAACCGGTCCCTATTACAGAACACGTCTGTCGCTATTGAAATTAATTCAATTGAATTGTCTTGTATCAATTAAATTGAATTGTTGTGTGTGTGTATAATCTTGAAAAAAAGATAACAGTGGGTAACAGTTTTTCGTAACAATTCATTTGAATATATTCAATCACTACTAAAAAGTCTACTCTCACAATTTATACTTAATCTGATATTTATACTTATTATTTACATATTTAGATTATTTGATGCATACCAATATTATAAATGCAAAAGTGTGTATATTTAACCGGAGAATTTTGGTATGAACGGACATATGCTATTCTTAAAGTCAAAGTCAAAGTCATAAATTTCTAAAAAAAAATCTTGGGAATCATCTCATAGTTTGGCACAGATATAGATAACAACACTGGAATAACACATAAGCTACTTTTTATCCCGAAAAACTAAGGAGTTCCCGCGGGAATAAAAACCTCAAACCACGCAGGCGAAGTCGCGGGCATTCGCTAGTATTATATAAAATAAAAAGATCAATAGTTATTATGTACCAGAAAAGGAAAAATGTTTTTTATAAACTATTATAAACTTTCTAAAGCAAGAATATTTTGTAGAGTTATGTAATACTGTGAAAGCTCAAGATAATGATCTTGATAACATGTTTTATTGCGATGAAGAATAATAAAAACGACATTAAAATATCACTTTACTACGCCGCTTTGATCATTTGATATTTATCTAAGCTGTTCTAAATATAACAGACTCAATTATGACGATTTCTCAACTTATTAAAAGCTAACACGAAAAGAAATAAAGTTTTGCACCAAAATAAACAATTCATTTTCATATTTCAAAATGCTACAAATTATTTATTGGTTGCGATTTCATTCGCCTGGAATTAGTTAGCTTTCTTTTTAAAATACCTTTCGATTCGATCGATTTTGTCGGGTATTGAGATAACTTGCGTCAGACATACAAAAATGCGATCTGCACGATAGGCCAACTAGAGGCCGTAATAAGCTCGTGACTCCATCGCTCCGCCTCAAAAAAGTCAGAAGGTCATTCGTGGGAATGGGCATTATTTTCTATAACAAAGTTCCACAACCTATTTTGGACTTGCCTATAAACAAATTTAAGAAATTCATTAAAAGTATGCTCCTGAAAAAAGCTTATTATACTGTTGAAGATTATGTAAATGATAGAGGAGCATGGATTTGATCGCTCCAGCAATGCTGGGGACAGCGGTTACTTATGTAAACATTGATATAGTAATTGTAAATGAATTATTTAAAAAGAGCAACCACCGAGTTTCTTGCTGGTTCTTCTCGGTAGGAATGGCATTCCGAACCAGTGGTAGATTCACTTGACCATTCAAAAGTACTTGTAAATGTTTATTTGAATAAAAAATATTTGATTTGATTTGATTTGACATAGAATGCTTTTCATTCGGAAAAACTAAAGGGCTACAAAGAGATTAATAGGTAATTGTATAAAATCAAAATCCAACTTAACGAATATACACGTATTTCTGTAGACTCAGAGCTGGTAAAATAATTAGGTATTTCATTTTATTATTTTCATTTTTTATTTAATGTCTTTATTGCACACAATTTGATAAGGTCCGATCGCAAAAACGCCGGGTTATTCTTTTAACTCAGAGTTAGCTGCTACTTTAACAGAATTTATATAAAACTGCTGTCAAAATTTCAAATTTATTCCTGGGTTACCGGTAATACGACGTCTCTGCAAGCTGGCCTTACAAGAATAAAGTTATGTAAAAGTAGTATTTACAAAGGCCACCTAAAAGGTGGTCTACGTACAACCTTTGGTGTGAGGACTAGTAGGTTACTTTGTTGTCATGTTCTGTAATAGAGGCGCCGCCACCGGCGACCGGTTCCGCCCCTCGGCCCCAGCGCGCTAACGGGACGGCTGGTTATGGTCGCCGCAGCAGCTCAAATTGGAAATAAACCTGTCGTTTCCCTCGCGGGCCCGTGAGCGCAGTAGTCATTATGGTGGTAATTGCTGCCGCATAACGGGAAACACCTGATGGACATTTACCTTCACTTTAATAGTAGGTATAGTAGGAGAATACATGACATGCAGTACACCTTATTATTAGCACTGCAGTCAAGTGATAGCTTGTTGAAAAAAATGTCAGAAAGGTAATAAGTATCATATGCCCTTTACACCCTTCCATGCAGTAATCGCTGGTAGGGTGATGACTAGACATAGCCAGCACCTCGCACCTAACAAAAGCAAGCGCTAAATCACAAAATTGTGTATTTGACAACAAGTCAAAACAGCAAATTTTTTTCAAACGTCAAAACGCGCGCTGTTTTATGGAATACTGATCTGTGATGTCATCAAAATTCGACGCACTTTTTTACTGCAATCGATAGTTTAAAATTGAGTCCGCAAACATAGAACTGTCAGGGCACTTGGATAATACGACTTTTGGGAGATTCAAAACGTGAAACGACAAATTCAATTTAGTATCGATGTAGTATTAGTTTGGATAATAAGCAGTTTATGTTTACGTTTAGTTTACGGCCGCACTCGATTTCGGAGAAACCCCAATCCAAATGATATTTCGATTCGGTCAACATCGCGTTTTCGTTTGAAATATTGACTGTTTGCCAAATCTTAAGGAAGAAAGCGACGCACGTGTATCGGTACCATTTTGAAATGGTTTTTTTTGGGAAACATCCGATCGGAGAAATGCATGGAAATATTGGTGACTGGTACGAGGATTTTTTTTAAGACACGCAAAGTTCAAATAGCAAGTTAAAGTGGTGGTAGTGTACTTACCGAATTTTGTTTTTCATTTAGGTACTATAGTTTATATAACTAAGTAGGTACTTACTACTTACCTCACCTCCATTAAGAATCGGAAAAAAGGGGACGGACTAAAAAAGAAGATAGCGACGAGTTTTAAACTAAATAGGTATATTTAATGTATTCAGTCCAACCTGTGGGCTGTGGTCCCACCCAACTACGAGTATATAAAATGCGCGCGACGCACGTGTTTTTCATCAGCGTTGGATTGGAGGGATCCAGACCGAGACTTGTCAACAGGGGGGATTCAATCTGTCAGCTGAACTCAATTAGAACTCATTGCTGTCTAGAAGCTTAGTCCAGCACTCAGCAGCCTGCTGAATGCTGGACTAACTATTTAGGATTTTTTTTTTAAAACATTTATTTATTTTAATTATTAGGTTCACTTACACTCCTTGTTTCCGTGATCTGTGCTTACACTAATACATTCAAAAGTAATATAATCCTTATTTGGCCTGAACAATCATATTAAAAAAATTGTTTGCTAAATTTAACTTTTCCAAGTACCCATTCGTTGCAAAAAAAAATAACAGAAAATGAATAGTAGATAAATCTTAACTACTTAATAACGTACTACTGAGAATATACCTAATTCTTAAAAAAGTATCAAATGAATTGCGATCACGCGGTCAATCAGAATCCCCAGGTTATTTGCAAAGTCCAGGGGAAATCACTTCGGCAGGAAACAATAATTAATAAAGCAAAAGGGAATCGCCGACAGTTCACGCGCGAGCGGCGTCCTTTGAATTAATACATAGCCAGCCGCCAGGTTTGCGGGTTTGTTTCTTTTATTAGTAGGTATTTTACTGGATATCTTATACCCGCGAATTCGTCCGCGTGGATATTTTAAATTATTAGAGATCCCATTTATTCCCGTATTCCCTAAATCCTCACGCAGTAGGGAGTAGGAACCCCCTACTGCGTTAAAATTCTACGCATAAAATGTCAGATTTCTGAGTTTTGAACACATTGATTTGTCCCACCATCGCTTGGGCGGCAATTTTAAAAGTATTTTCCTAGTGTATTATAGCTAAAATACATGCAAAATCGACATGATTCTAGACTATGCGATATTAGCTGTAAGTTTTGTTGATACGCTGGACCGAATATTGTAATTTATTACAGTTAGGCAGGTAATTTATGTTTATATTATTATGTACTCTTAGGTACATAATCCATACTAATTTTATAAATGCGAAGGTGTGTTTGTCTGCTACGCTTTCACGGCCCATCTGTTCAACCGATTTTGATGAAATTTGGCACAGGGATAAATTGTTTCTCGGGGAAGGACATAGGTTTTTATCCCGGAAAATTCAAGAGTTTGCGCGGGAATCAAAAACCTTTATCCACATGGACAAAGTCTCGGACATCAGCTAGTATAAACATAAACTGTATAATATCGGACAGTTGACAACCGCTCGATGATCCATGGCGTAGTGTAATCAATCAATCAATCAGCTCTACGACATAAAAATTACCTAATATCTCGGAATAATCTAAAGTTTGCGTTACTTAAAATATTATAAAGCTTTATTCAAAGTCTAGTGAACCAGAGCAAGCTACACCCATTTCCGTGATAAAATTAAACTCGCAACGCGTACAAAAGTGCGTGCCGTGCGTTACACAATGTTTTGCTTTTGTTGTTCAGGCGTATTGCTAAACGCTACATGTTTTACTGAAGCCCGCTACAAAGTAGCCATGGAAAACATTCCGTGGAAACATTAATGTACGGGGCCGCGTCGCGCTGTGCATCTCTGTGCCATGAAACATAATATATGTCAAGTATTTCTTACTACAATACGTGGTTAGATATGAGGCAGTTGAAAGGCATATTCATGTAGCTATCTCAGAGTTTAAATTATATTATTACTCTGAGAGCTATCTGAATAAGGAGGGTTATGCAATCCTTGGTGTTTCCATGCCTGGAATTCATACACGACTAATATGGACTTCTACGGCTTTTCGTATAAAGCTTACTTAGTACATCGCCTCATAACCTGTTGCGAGTTAGCCTGATAAATATTTGGTAAAGGTGAGGAATAATTATTCCGTCGTCGTAATAAGCGTCCAATCAATCTGTAGAAAACATCTCCAAACTATTCCGCGAGCCGATTCCCTTTCACAGTCACTCCAAAAACGCGCGAAAATCTCTAGGAACGTCAAATATCAATACGGGGCCTCACATTATGCGCCATAGACACGGATAGTCTGGGGTGACGTTTGCTTTCTGATATCAATTTTTATCCGCCTAATAGTACGGAGGAACGAATGGCCTAGCTGTGACAACGCATATCAATCGATTGCGATTGTTAAGCAACGTTTACCCAAGTCAGTAACTGGATGGGTGACCGAACTTGGAGGTTGAAATTTGGCCTTTTCGTTTCCTCCGTGCCTCGGAGAGCACGTTAAGCCGTCGGTCCCGGTTATTATCACTAATATCTGATAATAATCGTAACAAACCTAAGGGTTTAAATACTCTTAGTCGAGTAGCATGCGGAAGGACGTGGGAACCCACCGCATTAATATCCCAAGAAAACTCCTACCATTATGTGATTAATGGAATGGAGTCACGACCCTCAGTAATGAGGAATACGACGCAGAGAGAGAGAATAGTACGGTATGTCTTTGTGCATCTCAACTACCTGCTCTACCTACGATGATGAATCCACAGGACCCTTATACTTATTTGCAACAATATTTAGGAAAATCGTAATCAATCGTAACTAAATTCGTTCAATTTCAAAGACATTTCATAGCCGAATGATTTATTTTGATACAAGGTGTTATGTAGTACTGTACGGGAGCAGGTGATATGGCTCTATGATATATAGCGACTGCGAAGACCGCCACAGTAGGTACTGTATTTAAAAAAAAATGGAAATCGATTTGATTTTTGACTATTTTCTTATACTTGGATACCGGGAACTCATTTCGGTTTTAAACACGTTTCTATTCAAAATGGTTCATACGTGGGTACATTTATTCACTGGAAATCACGTTGGCGAGTAACGACTGGGGACATGCATCTAATTTTAACAGCATTGAGCAACAAAATTCCAGTGACACTTTATACTTAGCAAGTGCTAGAAGTCGTGTAAGAATTGTACATTATTACTGCTTACTATTTCTTTGTAATGAGAATAGGAAGCTACACAATTACATTTACTTTTCCTGGAAGTCCACACGTGTTTTGCATTAACGCATTTCAGAAACAAAGAGTTATTACGACTCTTCTAAATAACTACTCGTAATATTACCTACGTACTCGTACATTAGTCGCGTGCAGTTTTCGTAGAAACTTCACATTGTGGGTACTATTTGCTTTGTTTCCTAGTAAGGTGACTGCACATCAAATTACATCGTCTCACAGAAACAAAGCTATCCAAATTATAAAACTATGCGAATCCGGTAAAGTCAAATGCCATTTTTTTAACACAGCCAATAAACTTGATTTGACATGGATATCTATCTATCTATCTATCTATCTATATCTATCTATCTATCTATATCTATATCTATATCTATTCTATATATATATATATAAAAATGAAACCCGTTTTCCTTGGTCACGGCATCACGCGTGAATGGCTGGACCGATTTCACTAATTCTTTTTTTGTTGTATTTGTTATTATTAGGAGAAGGTTCTTACGGAAAAAAATATTAAGAAAATCTCTCAGAAATATTGAAAAATATACATTTAATTTTGCATACTAAGGCGGTACGGAGTTCGCCGGGTCAGCTAGTTTAAAATAATTATAAATTACTAGCTGATTCCCGCGACTTCTTCCGCGTGGATTGAGGTTTATGGTTCCCGCGGGACTCTTTTATTTTGCGGGATAATGTACTGCCTATGTGTTTTTGCAGACTATATTTATAATCTGTCTCTGTGCCAAGTTGCATCCAGATCCGTTCAGCCGTGATTGAGTAACAAACATCCATCCAAACTTTAGCATTTATAATATTAACATAGACTAGATGATATAACCGCGACTGCATCCGCGTGGATTTCAGCTTTTTGAAAATACTCTAGAACTCTTCGATTTACCGGGATAAAATGCCTGTGTCTATCCCCGAGATGAAATCTAATGCACCAAATTTTGTCAAAATCGGTAGAACCGATGAGTCGTGAAAGTGTACCATACATACAGGCAGATAGACACAGTTTCACATTTAGAATATTAGTATATATTATTAATTAATAAACCATTGTTACGGCTGCAGCAGGCGGCTCGGTTGTTTGCCTCTAACAACTAGTACCCGAAGCCATAAACTTTACAAACTTAATGATTGCCCGTTTTTCCGCCATCATTTCATCTTGATTTGCTGGAAATCCTCCAATTTCCTTTGTTTACTTTAGAATTTCCGCTTACCTGAAACACCTACTCTACTCGTATCTTAACTTAATTAAGTATGCTGCAGGCATGTTCATATTCAATAGAGGAATTTTCATTCATCTTGAATGTTTAGTTTTTGATTGTTTACCTAGACTTCGAGGAAAATTGCAAATGAATTTTTAAAATACGCAGTTTTCAGTTGATCACACAAAGATTTTCGCGATTTTTAACAAGAAGTTATTTAAAAAAAACTTGTTCAAAAATATTACTTTACAACTTGAAGTTGGCGAATTTTTTAATTATTTTGCTAATATTATATGTTTTCAACTCATGGCAGCTAAGATTTCAATTTAACGTAAAAATCCAACCATGCTGCTATGAAAGTCGTATAAAATTGGTTAGTCGAAGCAATTTGTCGTGCAGTGTCCATACAAAGTGTGCAATCTGGAGCGACGCGGACCGACTCCAAGGCTGTTTAATTGGCGTCCGGTACACCGATAAATCTCGCAAACCAGACCTGAGCTAAATTGAACAGGATGTTGGATATCGGTTCGAGGAACCTTATACATTCCTATAGTTTTTCTAAGGATAACAGGTATTTTGAGTTGGCGATTGTTCTAGATGTTTTTTTTAAATTATAAGGTTCTTTAGTTAAGCAAGGAACCCTACTTACGCGCGCAGTCTATATGACGATTTTGGTAAAACGTGCAGTGAAATTCTTCTGCCTAAAAAATATAATTTTTACCGTAATGCCTTTAAGTCGATACGGTTGATTAGGTACTACATTATGGTTGATTAAGGCAGGAAGGCGTAGGTAAGTACCTAAGAACTATCATCTTTCGTGTCACAACGTCCTACTAGGTATGTCCATACAACCAATCCTGGTTGTATGGACATGCCTAGTAATTGCGTTACCAAAAAAATGGATTGTTTTCAGTGAAACGATAACTTATAATTATGATTCGCACAAGACAATAGTGGGGCTACGATCAGCACTTAATCCAAATTTAATGAAGTCTGTGGATATCAGTCAAAAGCAGAGCTTTGCAAATCTTATTGTTTCAGGGATACTTTACAGGTATATGTAGGTAGGCAGACTTCAAAGGATATCATCAAGAATATCAGTCAAAGTAGATTTAATATAATATTCCATGTGAAATGCTTGATTTAGGTGAGATTAGGTGTACTAAGCTAGAAACTAGTGATCTTTATAAATCTGATTATTAAGTTAAGAAGGCAAAATCAAAGCACCAATTAAATGTCAGGGGGATTTAATCAAACATTAACGAATTTAAAAAAAATGGCAGTCATAGGGACTGCGATCGAAGTGAAAACGAATATTAAATTTATTTTTTCTAATAAAAAAATAAAATATAAACCTTAAAACTAAGGAATTAAAGTTTACGAAGACAAAAGGTCTTAAATATATTATTTACGACGTTTTGTCATCGTAACAACGCGAGGTGTCGCCCACGGCTACACAGCACTTATTAATATAAACCTTACAACTAAGGCATTAACTAAGTTTAATTACGAATGTACTATATTATTATAGTAAAGACCTTTTGTCTTAAGAAGAAAGGTGTCGATATCGATGTCGGAGTCGCTACCAAAAAGTGCTCAACGCGCCTAATGAAGTTTTCACTTCAAAAATATAACTCGCGTACAAAATAAAGAACGCCAGTGCTTTCACGTGTCGTCATAGTTGTACGAGTGTAACTGTGTGGTATTCCCCGTTGGCTCTAGTGAATCAATTTGCAGAATTGAAGATACATCTCCTGGCGTGAATCCAGCTTCTTATTGAATTACACCACAATTTGGTTCGTAGACGCGAAAATCTCGAAAATAATTGCCTTATCTGAAAAACAATTGAGGGAAAATCTCATTATAATCTTATTAGAGTGGAAAAACAGAAGCTTTTAGCTGGAGTACAATAACGTAGTATAACCGATGGTGGTATTTATTTTTCTGGGATACGTATATATAGTTATATAATTTCGATACTTATGTATTCCAGTATACAATTATAAGTAGAGGGAAAATAAATTATAAACGTATTCTGTCTGTTTATTTGTTGGTGTACGAATCACAAAAACAACAATTAGGCCAAATAAAAAAAACTGTCTGGTTCTAAAATATAATTTGAACCTACCTTTATACTAGAAAAAGCCAAAAAATAAAAAGTTAGTAAGTAATCAAGGAATAAGAAGCATTGTTCGCTAAAAAAGAAATCTATTTAGTAGGTATAATGTGCAGCATGTGATTTGCACCGCCCACCCGCCTCTTATCATGAAGGAAAAGCAAGCAACCAAGCGATCCAATACCACCACCACACCACACCACTTTCAATGCACGTTTCACTATTTCGAACATTGCACTAAATACATTTTATTCATCATGATAATATGCAATTTATTAGCCAGCAGTAATACATATATACTTGTGCCGCAATACCTAATTCAAAACTCAAATATTGTTTTGCATTTAGTCTGTATGTTTGGATAACCATAAACCAAACTGTTGTACGCTACACTGGCTGCGAATAAACAGGTGTTAAAAACAACACGGTATATTTTCACACGGAAAAATCCATTTGCAATTATCACTTTGATTTCAAACAGCGCTCTACAAACCATAACATTTGTAAATTACCTACTAATTGGATACGATTTACGCATTCTTGAGTCTTATATTTTACGATCACTTGAATCTTTCTAAGAAATTTTGAATTGAATAGAATGAATGAATGAATGTAATAATAATCGTTACAAAAACCTGAGTTTAAATACTCACAGTTGAGTCGTATGCGGAAGGACGTGGGAGCCCGGTGCCCACCGCATTATTACCAGTAATGGGGAATACGACGCAGAGAGAGATATATTGTATAAATCTTCACCAACGATATGGTATGAAGTTTTGTATGAATGCTGCTAAACTTAATACTTGTTTGTAACCCGGGGACTCGCCCCGACTTCACATGATGCTGATAGAGGCTCATATACATTAATTATTATAGAGAACCTTTATCATTCCTCAAAAATCTACAATGTAAAAAGCCTACTCTGCAGTCGCAGGCGCAGTTGAAAGTTACCTCGTCTCTGTGGGACCGACTGTTCTATGAAAAACTCTCTATTCTGCATTATTATAGGCTAGGAAGTGGGTTGAATTAATATATTGTAATGTTATTACGATTCTGGTATCAGTTGTATTCCAAATTGACGATATTGAATGCATTTTATACAATGTATTTGTGTAAAACTGAACACGTGCCATTCTAGTAATAAATATACCTAATTTGTTAATACCAACACGTGTAATCGCGGCTGCTATATAGGTACTCGTAATACGCACTTATCTTATGATCAGTATTGGAATTTGGAGCATCTGTTACCAATAATTAGCTTTACCAGTTAGCTTCAAAAGCTCTATAAAATTAGATTTTAAGTGGTTTTACGAGGAGATATGTTTTAGCAGAGTAAAAAAAGGCAGACCGACTTTTTCTCAGTAAGGTATTAACGCAACTCAAAATTCATACGCCCTGGATGAAAGGACATTTAAGATTTAAGAGAAGATTTACTATAGTGAAAAAAGGAAGAAGCACATAGAACTTTCATATTAGGAACATTCTTTGACCATCCTAAAAATAGATAAGGTACGGTAAGAACTAAACTTTGATGGTTTTACGTGAGGTTAAAAGGTTTTTATGAGTAAAATAAACTTATTAATGAAAGGTGATTTAAATAAATAGATAAAACTTTATTTCGGAAAAGATTGCATTGTAAGATATAAATTATATTTAGATTCCAATTCGATACCAGGTAGGTAATAAAATCTAGTTTGTAACGAAGATTTTTCTAGGTTTTCCTGGTAATTCCTGTAAAAAAATCATCAAAAATTATAAACTGTAAACATGTGGTCATCTAACAAATTGATGTTTCCTCTTATCATGAAACTGCCGACGCGAAATAATAAAATATGATGGAGAAATTCACTGATTTAGCACACTTAGGTATAACATTTACTGATCAATATCTCATTGCTCATTACTTGAGGCGGCGAAAAGCCTAGATTAATTACTTACATTAGAAATTACTAGAACATAGGAACTAATTATAATAAAATCTGTACAAATAAATGGGAGTTAATAATAATAGTTACATAGTATTAGGTTTGAGCTTGAATCCATACTAATATTATAAACGCGAAAGTGTATCTGTCTGTCTGTCTGTCTGCTACGCTTTCACGGCCCACCTGTTCAACTGATTTTGAAGAAATTTGGGATAGGTTGAATCCCGGGGAAGGACATAGGCTTTTTATCCCGGAAAATCAAGGAGTTCCCACGGGAGTCAAAAAACTGAATCGACGAACGAATCACGTATCAGAACGCTAATCGTTTGGTGGAATTTGCCACAGTCCAAATATTCCTTGGTGCAATTAAATAGTCACCGGCGGTAATCAAATCCGGGATCTCCCACATAAAAGAGCTCTGAGAGCTCATCACTAGGCCACAGAGGTCGTCATATCGTCGTGGCTGACGCAGGCGGATTCCTTTGAAGGCAAACGCCGTATTATATTGGAGCCGCCGGAATGGGGTCGCCTCGCTCATCCTAACAAGGAATGTAATGTTTTTTATTGTCTCTCGCATCCACCGCGAATCGCGATATTCTATCGAGTAAAATATGCCCTCGATATTGTTTAGCTTGTGTATCATCTATTGCACAAACTTTCTGCGGGTTTTCTCCGGTTGGCCAAATTCCAGGGATACAAAGCTAGCTGAAAATGAGGAAACAAAAAATCGCGGAATTATGCTATAAATTTAACAAAGGGGGACGCCCATATATGGCCAAGAAATGCCCAACAATATCCTTTTGCCGAAAAAAACTATGTATTTTTTCTCTACCTATAAAATTAATATTTTAATCAAGCAAGTTTACTACAATTTGTTTTAAAAAAAAAGTAATAAAACTATCTATGAAAACAAAAACCATTTCCTGTCAGTCCATTCGTCTGTAAATACATTTAGTATTGCCATATTTTAATATCGATCGATTTAATCGATTTTGACTTTATACTTATATCGAACAGTATCGATTTTTTTAAAATAAGATTTATTTGTAGTAAGTACTAATCGGCATTTAAGTTATAGCCTAGTTTGTAGTTACGTTAAGCTATATTAAAACTTCGACTGCGGATAGTTAGCAACTTACTGACAAACGTATACCGTGTAAAGTGATTTAATCATATTTGGATGCGTCATTATGTACTCATACTCTCGAGTAGCTTGGGCATAGAAAAAACTTAACATTTTAATAACAACTTATTAATGATGTGATTCGTTGTAATAATGAATACTAACTCTTTGTACTACAGCTTTCCTCATATTTAATATAATTAATTTTTCTATATTACTGTTTAAAAATACGTACTATATACCTAATAAAGTAAGGTAAATAGGATTTTAAAAAAGAAAAAAATAGACTGTTACTGTTAAAATGCGTAATTCGATGGGTTTTAGAAAAAGATATTTCCAAAAAAAACTTTTTAAAAATTGGGATTCCTTGTGGATGTGAGACACCTAAACCATTATGGTTAGAAAATATGCAAGAAAATATAGTTTAGTAGATTTTTTTTCACAATTATCATGTATGAAGTTACAAGCGGTAGAAATAATTAGAAAACTAAACTTCTAGAGATTAAAGAATTCCTAGTACTTAAAAGGTTTATTTTTATTACTTGATATAAAGAGAGAGAAGGCGATCCCTGGGCCGAATGTGAAGAGAGTTGGAGAATCAGAAGAGCGTGGAAGCAACAAAGTGGCAACCGGTGACGGTTGTCACTTTTTCCCAGTTCGTGCATAGCTATATGCTATATTAAGCAGATATTGGGGCTGATTCTGTATAACACAATCTCTAAACTAAACTAAAATGGCAGCTTTAAATCTAGTTCTGTCCCTTTAGCTATATATTGCAATATCTAATAGGTTAGCAATATTTGTAATGCTCTAATTTTAGTTTAGTTTAGAGATTGTGCACTACACAATCAGCCCCATTATTTATTCCAATACTAATAGTTTTTGTTCATCACTCAATCTCCAATATTTTAATATAACATAGCCATTTTTGAGAAAAAACTAAGACTTTTATATAAAGTTTTTGACGTGACGAAAAATAGAAATAAACTAAAACGGGATTTTTCCGTAAACATAATGTTATGTTTATAAAATAATTAAAAAAGAAAATAAATGCAAAATCGATAAATCAATATCGGTTTCGGAGTTTTTTTTATATGGCAACATCGATCGAATAATCAAATGACAAACAAATACAGTTGTCATTGTCACATCACACCTTGTGTTTGTACCTGTGGTTTGCTTTTTATTTCTCGGATTTGATAATTAACCAACGTTTACGCTTGCAAAATGGACTCCGACGACTCTTTTAACCCTGACGACCACGGCTTGAATATGGATCCCGCACCCGCTTCTCACGATGAACCCAGCACGAACTTGGATACGTTACCTGCTAACTTCGAAGACCCTGGCGCTCACACTGGACCAAGTACATCCCGGTCGGTTACTACGGCAAAAGGACCTTTACGCTGTGTGAATTGTGGACTTAATGTCACTAGAATTGGTAGACATTTGTTGGAAATTGCTGAAGTGCGTAACCGTCCGAGAGCGCGCCACGCGCGAGACCCGCGCTCGCTCCGCGCTCGCGCCCTGTTCGAATATTGATATCATAAGACCATGTAGAAGAGTGTATGTATGTTTATTAATTGTATCTTATTAAAATCAAGCAAGTTACCGTACTGTTTGTTTGTTAAACACTGTAATACATTAATGACAAATAAATACTAGTTTTTTTTTATTATGGTGTACTTTTTTAAAACCAATTCCTTATCCCATTCCTTGTTCAAACTGCATACTATCAGCACCATACAGTTTTAAGAGTGGGCACTCAGGGCCAAAGTGTTTATGGAAGGTGGGCGTTCCCCTTTAAATATCAGTTATGTCATAATTATTAAAGCTACGTTCGCACTGCGAAAAATATATGCGTGAATATTTTTTTGCAATTCTGTAACACTAGAAACCATTTACGGAGGTGTGAGGAGCGAATAAAATTTGCGCTAAAAAAATCGCTGGTTTGTTACTGTGTCTATGCAAAAAATCTATAAAAACAGACAAAAACCGCGCGGAAATTTATTCGCAGTGCGAAGTAGGTGAAATCTGTACGAAATATAAATAGCGAGAGTAAAATTCGCACGAATATTTTTCGCAGTGCGAACGTAGCGGTGTTTCGGGAGCGTTATTGAAAATGTTTTTTGTAATTCTAAATCGGAATTTCTGATTTTTTCCGGAAAGTTCCGGAAACCTGAAAACACACAACTGACACGATATGACAATTATACGAGTACGTCAGCGCGAAACGGCCGCGTGTACAGGAAATATGTTTCGTCGTGTCACACAAGTCTGTGCATAGAATAATATAACCCTAACGGGTATGTGCTTCTCCTTAATAAGAGTCTGCACGCCTACGTTTCGTCCTGTCCTGTTAGTTGCGGGTTTTCGCGCTAAAGTATGCTCCGTCATATACCTACGCAAAAACACAATGTGTGTACGTAACGTTACAAATCTACTACTTTCATCTGAATGTGTATAACCAATTCGTCAAGTGATATTTTCACGCGCGTATTTCGGCCACCTATCTATTCCTGTCCAAACGATATTTTTATTATTCGAGACGTATTTCGGGTCTCTCGGTCAGCTATAAGTCATTAGAACATTACTGAGTGTTATTTTTGTATGTATTAAAAATTGAAATAACACGCAACAAAACAATTACCTACAGTAGTAGCTATTTCTGTAATATTGATCTTCACGAGGGTGGTGAAGGACACGGTTAGGGTTTTATTGGAATAATAGTTATTCGGTGGGTCCCGTAGGACCACGAGGAAACACCAGATAATTCCGCGCCAGACGGTCCAACGTCGGTCACTCGTCGAGACCCGTCCGTCCAGTCCGCTAGCACTTTCGACCGTCGCGTCGTTGTAACCAGTGTGCTTAGCATGCGCACAACGAGATTATCTCGCGACGAGAGAGAGAGAGATATGTTATCGTTGCCGGCAAATTTTTCATTTACCCTAACATGCACAAAATGCGGTATATTCAATGGGTATATTACAAGAAAAAAATAGTCGACATGTAAAGATTCGTAAAAAAAAATACCACAGTTAAGAAATATTACTTTTATCTCTACTTTTGACGTAACGAGACAAGTAACCATGTAAGCATCGGTAGACAGAGAGCACAGAGTACATTGAATATAGGGGTAACAGAGAGAGATAACGCGGGTAGACATAATTTTACTCGTGCGCATGCTAGCCATACTGGCCATGTCGGTAATATGTCTATTTACTATTGATATATTATATTATCTATTTAGTAAAAATATATACCTAGTGAGTGAGATGATGTAACCAGCGACTTCAGCCGCGTGGATTAAAGTTTTTTATTCCCGCTGAAACGCTTTAGTTTCCGGAATTAGTGGCTTCTTTCCCCGGATTGCACCCTATCTCTGTAAGTACCAAATTTTGTAAAAATCGGTTGAGCAGATGGGCCGTGAAAGCGAAGCAGACAGACAGACACGCACATTTATAACATTAATAAGAATAGCTATAGATAGATAAATTCAATTGTTTTTATTAAAATTTTGTCAAATGAATCTACCACTGGTTCGGAATGCCATTCTTACCGAGAAAAATCAGCAAGAAACTCGGGAAGAAAAAATCGGTATGTTAATAGATAAGTACAATAACAGCGGCCGTGCAGACGGTCAAAGTCCCACCTTGGCTCCGGCTCGGATATGAAACACTACCCGGCCACGCTTCCCGCAAGGCTTCACGTAATACCTAGCTCATATTGTTGCACTAGATTTAAGTTTCTTGTACTTGGAGCATTACACTAGCGATCCTTTATTAACTGGGAAGCTTATTTTGGCCTGGTTTTAGTTAGGTACCTTTAAATTAAGTATAGCAGCTGGACGGCCGTTGAAGGGATCCCATATTTATCTATTTACGGGTGTTATCCCGTAAATATATATCCCGAAAAATTAAAGAGTTTCCACTAGTTTTTTATAGACTAAACTTTGAATCTTGCAAACTTAAGATACATACCTAGTGAAGAAAAAGCAATCGCACGTTGTCTTGCAATGATGTTCTATATTATATAAATATATCTAAATATCATTGTATAGTCTTGCCATCATAGCGCTGTAATAGTAGCGTCTACAAACAATTATTATTATTGCCTATGAGTTTTATTTTACGAAATGCGTTACAAAGTAAACAAACAAACCCGGAAAATTATATATTGAGCAATGTATCCGCAACGCACGGACGTTAACCCACTCGCTGGGCTAAAAGCGCGCGTTGACCTGAAAGCGACTCACAGACGACTTCGAGGCCTGTTCAGACGTGACGCGTGACGGCAGTAGAGTAGCACGACATCCTGAACGTGTGCGCGACTTGTAATCGTCGTCGCCTTAACTAATATACGTACACTGCTGGACGAAGGTCTCCTGCATGGATCTCCACAGAACACGGTCTTGGGATGCTTGCTTCCAGCGGCTCCCAGCTACTCAATTGAGAGCGTCTGTCTACCTAGTACTATCACGACGTACAAACAACTATCTTTGGTTGCCAGCAAGAAAGAGCTCTCGAGGACAAATTACAAGGTTGAAAACTCTGTAGCGTGACTTTATACATAATTAATTAATTATTTATTATTCATAAACATTCAAGTAGCGTAAGCTCGCGCGCCGTCCGTGGAAACGGGCTCTGCCGAGATAAGAAACCGGTCTCGGTGGCCGGCCGCCCGAGCCCGACGTATGCACGCGGCAGTAGTGTGCTCGCCGCTATTACCTAAGAAGCCCGTGTTGCATTTTATAAAATTTCTTCGGTGATATATTTACGCGCAAAATACAGTCCTTCCCTTTTGTATCGCACGTGTATTACTTCTCTCTCCACCAAAGTGGTGACCCCGACGTGATGTGAACACGCATAACACTGGTCACAATCTACCAGACACCGAGAACGGCACAGTTAAAAAGACTCGTTCGGGCCGGATAGTAAAATTCCCAGATTTTTACCGCCCGTAGGCCGTTCTCTGGGGGAGGGTGGTGTACGGAGAGCCGCTTCGTCTCCCAGGAGATTTCCTAAGTCCTGAAGACCTTATTAACCCTGACGTGACTGATTACATCATTAGATTACGTAAGTTCGCAGCAAACTTGCAGCCATGTCCTGCGTCACGTCACGGCGGTCAGCGTTCTCCCTTCATTTTTAAAGATTTGGCCATATCTTCCCACGTCTTCCTTCGAGATGACACTATGGTCGGATCCCTTAAGCCAGCATATACCGGGCCCTATGAGGTTACTCAGCGAGGAGATAAAGTTTTTAAAATTGTGGTGAATGGTAAGACAGTCACTGTTTCGATTGACAGACTTAAGCCTGCATACATACTCCGTGAACCGGACACCGTCACACCCACAACTAATCTTCAATCACCTCATTCATCTACTCACACGCCCATCACCATTACTCAACCCACGCACACTTCCACGCATAACACTGGTCACAATCTACCAGACACCGAGAACGGCACAGTTAAAAAGACTCGTTCGGGCCGGATAGTAAAATTCCCAGATTTTTACCGCCCGTAGGCCGTTCTCTGGGGGAGGGTGGTGTACGGAGAGCCGCTTCGTCTCCCAGGAGATTTCCTAAGTCCTGAAGACCTTATTAACCCTGACGTGACTGATTACATCATTAGATTACGTAAGTTCGCAGCAAACTTGCAGCCATGTCCTGCGTCACGTCACGGCGGTCAGCGTTCTCCCTTCATTTTTAAAGATTTGGCCATATCTTCCCACGTCTTCCTTCGAGATGACACTATGGTCGGATCCCTTAAGCCAGCATATACCGGGCCCTATGAGGTTACTCAGCGAGGAGATAAAGTTTTTAAAATTGTGGTGAATGGTAAGACAGTCACTGTTTCGATTGACAGACTTAAGCCTGCATACATACTCCGTGAACCGGACACCGTCACACCCACAACTAATCTTCAATCACCTCATTCATCTACTCACACGCCCATCACCATTACTCAACGCATAACACTGGTCACAATCTACCAGACACCGAGAACGGCACAGTTAAAAAGACTCGTTCGGGCCGGATAGTAAAATTCCCAGATTTTTACCGCCCGTAGGCCGTTCTCTGGGGGAGGGTGGTGTAGCGTGACTTTATACATAATTAATTAATTATTTATTATTCATAAACATTCAAGTAGCGTAAGCTCGCGCGCCGTCCGTGGAAACGGGCTCTGCCGAGATAAGAAACCGGTCTCGGTGGCCGGCCGCCCGAGCCCGACGTATGCACGCGGCAGTAGTGTGCTCGCCGCTATTACCTAAGAAGCCCGTGTTGCATTTTATAAAATTTCTTCGGTGATATATTTACGCGCAAAATACAGTCCTTCCCTTTTGTATCGCACGTGTATTACTTCTCTCTCCACCAAAACTCTATAAACTCTCTCTTACCGTCTTCACTTCACACGATCAAATAGATCGATAAATCGTGCATCTGCAGCACCGCGTCACTGACCATTCCGCAGTGTGTGAAGGCCTTTCTAATTCCAATTTTTTTTTCGTGTAGTCCAACTTCGATTTCTTAGGTCTGCCAATAAGTCAACAGTTCTTTATCTTTTTCAAAACGAAAAGTTCTTACTACAAAAATTTAATATTATAAATTATACTTACGAAAGTATGTCTATCTATCTGTTGTAACCTTTTCTCAGTCCATCTGCTTAACAAATTTTGATGAAATCTGACACACAGATAACATGCGTTCTCATTTCACTTTGGGTACATTTAGGGTGACTTTGTACACATTTCTTTATGCAATAAAAAATATTGATTGATTCTGGTGATGGTCATTGGCTACTTTTTATCTCAGCAGATCAATATTTTCCTACAGTATTTTCAAAAAAGATAAATTCAAGTTGAAGAAGATGCGGCCTCTTGTATTTACAGCTTCTAGATTTTGCCGTCACGAGTGCCCTATCGCGTTGCCGACGTTGCGCGCTATATGTGTCCAGGCCTTTAGATCGGGCTTAGGACGTCCAGCTGACAAGCTTAATGAGACAAAAAAACTTTTATTAAATCCGCCCACCAGAGCCAGGAGTTAAATGTCTCGGACTGACATTTAAACACTTAGCTGAATTACAGTATTATATTAATGTTATGTACCTATTTACCTGCTTGAATAATTATGTTTTCAGTAGGTAATGTTTTAAAAGTTTTCGCTGAGTATTTAATCTTACATTTAACGCTAACCTTTGATCTTTACTCTCTCTTAATTATAACTATTTATGGAATTGTAATGGTTCCTTGAATAATTTAAAAAGTATGTCACCAAACTACACACGTAGTGTGTTGGTGAGTTCGGTTTCGTACTAAATGTTTTTACATCAATATAAATAGCTACTGCACGTAATACTAAACAACTTTTACAATGCGACTTTTTAAAATTCTGGGAAATATTCATCATTCATTTAATCAGAAATCAGCTGTAGTCCACAAGTTCCACCACACTTGTCGGAATATTATCTCAAAGTGAAACTTGGACAGTAGCCACTAGCCAGTGAGACGACTTACAATACGTCTATCGGGGAAACTTTACCAAGGAGGCGCCAAACTCCACGTTTCTCGAAGAGGGATAGTTGAGATTTCCATAATGTTGAAGTTACTCCGACCTTTTCTATAAAATATTCTGGCAGTTGGAACTAACTTAGCTCTCACTACTTTTCATCGGATAAAAAAACGACTATTCTTAAGTTTGAAATCTTACAGAGTCCTGAAACTACATTCGAAAAGTCTTAGGCTCTTGTACAACTTTAGAAATTATTCCTTTATAATGGTGCGATGGATTTGCAACGTCACACGTTGCGATTTAGACCGACAACGCAAAGATCACAATCCACGGCATTCTTCTCTTGTGTCCGCGGAACATAGACTAGTGTCAGTGGCTGTGACAAGTGTGAAGAGGACCTTCTCGGATGATAGTCATTTAGCACAAAAACGCAAATGTTGAAGCTAAATGTCGACGCCATCTAACAAAACGCTGGCTACAAGATGCTCGAGACAGGGTGAGACCGGGGAAAAATTGCACGAAAGCAGAACCCGTACGATGCCGTGTATGGTAATTTATTCACAGGATAGGTAATAGATATCACTGCCATGCCCCGAGTAGATTAGCCCGCTAGTCGCTGCCATCTTTGACTGCATTATCACTTACTACCAGATAAGATCGCAGTCAAGGGCTTGTAGTACTAATTCGAAAATTGGTTTTTATTTATTTATTTTAGGACGTCCAACTGGTTACATACATTAATATATATGTAACCAGTTGGATGAAGAATAAATAAAGCTAAGAAAAACAAAAGTGCACTATTGTTAACCCACTTAGAGGTTGCCAGTTGCCACAGCTTGCAGTAAGAAATTAAATTTCACTATAGGAATTTTTAAAGTATCGCTATACCGTTAAAAATAACTAAAGTATACACAAGAACCGTATATCCTTGTGTAGTTCTGGACTATAAATAACACTGTAACCACACGGCATAGTAAACCTAGGATCGAGATAACAGATTATACATAAATCATAATACATTGCTCCTTAACATTTATCTTGATAACGATATCAGATATCACCACATCTACCACACTATCTACATACTTGCCATGAAGTTACAGAGGTTGTCGCCATAATTAATATTGTTTCTTGTAAAATGTTACTCTCAATATTGCTGTGTTTTGTGTCCGTGTGTGAAGGAAGTCATATTTTAGTGGTGGTCTCAGTGCCAGATAACAGTCATAATGTACTTGCGGATTCCTTGGTTGATACTCTTTTAGACGCTCATTATGAGGTAGAAATATTTGAATTTGTGCTGTGTTATTGTAACATTAATGTTGAGATGGTTTAATTAAAATTCTATCGTATAGTACACCTGGGTGTAGGATACGTGTAGGATATAACAATACTGCCCTTAAGAAGTTCAACTAATGGAAAACTAAATAACTTGCACTTTGACGTACATCTCTAGAAACTTGAGATTTTGAGGTATGCTTCCTAAAGTAGACCTCCATAAACAAAGAACTTCCTGCCTTACGCTAATAAGGATTACTGCACTATTTATAGAATCTTCCTATGTTTTTATAGAAACCTATGTTTTTAATATAATTTTAAACCCTTCATTAAAATATTTAAATAGGCAAAATGTTTACAATTTTACAAATGTACCTGCTCGCAGTTTGACCTGTTTACTTTTGATACATCATTTTAAAAATCTTTAACGACTCCTCGGTCAACGAATAAGGAACTCATCCCGGATGCCATTGCGGTTCCCGGGTTCGTGGTAGCCGCAGTAACCGCATACAAGATTTTTATGTTTCCATAAACTTGAATTATTTTTACAGGTGACGTATGTGACTCCATATCCGAAAGGAACGCGGCCGAATTTAAAGTACGTGGACATCAGTTCAGATTTGGATCAAATACAAGGTAATGCTACTGTATACATCGATTTATGTAGGTACTAGCTAAAACCTGCAACTTCGTCCGCGTGGATTGAGGTTTTTTTGGTTCCCGCGGGAACTCTTTAATTTTCAGGGATAAAAAGTAGCCTATGTGCTATTCCGGACTATAATCTATCTCTTTGCCAAATTTTAGCCAGATCCGTTCAGCCGTGGGATCCGTGGGGCGTGATTGAATTACAAACATACATACATCCATCCATACATCCATACATCCACACATCCATCCAAACTTTCACATTTAGAATATTAGTAAGAGTAAGATTAGATGGGCCCTTTCATAGAAAAAAAGTTGGGCTTGTAGGGCGTGCCCCTCACCTGTATAAGCCTGTCCGTGTCCCCGCCATAGCGCTGTCCCGCTTTTCAGACTAGATGGCGTTAGTAAAATAATTCCACATTCTTTGTTTGACAGGGCCCGTCTATGTAAATTGAGGTCGTTGACTGTGTATGTGTATACTACTCAGATTTTTGCCGCGCAATTGTGCTTTGTGCATTGTGCTTTTTTATAAGCAGGAGGACCCGGATTCATTCCCCGACAGGGTCCGGCATTTTCTCTGGTCTGGTCTGGTGGGGAGCTTCAGCCATGAGTAGTTACCACCCTACCGATAACGACGTATACCACCACGCAATTTAGTGATCCGTTACGATACCGCGTAGCATCGGGGCATGGGTGTATTATAATTGCTGTACTCCAACAGGCTAGCACGCTACCATCTTAAACAGCATCATCTCTTAACACCTGTTGAAATTGCAGTCAAGGGCTAGCTTGGACAAAAATCAACGGTTTTATGTTATTTCCTAGCTGAAGCCCGGGACTTCGTCCACGTGACTTAAGTATTTATAATTCCCGGAACTCCTTGATTTCCGGGATAAAAAGTAAACTATGTCATTCCCCAGGTCCTCAACTATACCCATGCCAAAAATCACGTCGATCCATTGCTTAGTTGCGGCGTGAATGAAGGGCAAACCGACAAACAAACACACTTTCGCATTTATAATATTAAGTATGATTTATAGATGAAGGCCAGACGAATGAAGCAGGTTTGCCAGAAGACACCTCTTCCCCACGCTACCCGCCCCTCCAGGGCACGCGCTTCGCCAGACAACTCCTCAAACACCCTGACATGCAGGAGCTGATGATGAACACCACTCTGGAGGTTGACGCTGTGCTGGTGGAGTGGTTCTACACAGGGTTATTGGCACCGTGAGTATAACAACTAACTGATTTTAATATGATAAGTTACAGCTGTTGATATCTTACAATCAGTTTTTCACATGTAGGTAGTGCGTCAAACTTATCTGGCCCGGTGGCCAAAATTGGAACTAATTTTTATGCCTAAGGCAGGTACCGGCTCAGTTTTTTTTTATCCACTACAAGCTAGTCCTTGACTGCGATCTCACCTGATGATAAGTGATGATGCAGATAAGTTTGACGGACTATAACTCCTTAAAAACTAGACAAAATGGTTATTCCTTGAACAAAGGAGCTGACATTGTATGCTGCTGATGTATGATGCTGCATTGTATTGCCGACTTGTATCTACTAAGATAGCTTGTGTTACATTGTTTCAACAATCGAAATGCAAAAAGTTTCTTCGAAGTTTTTTGGTTGTCAAGCATCTAGATAAACTAGTGGTTCGCCCCGAACTGAGACCTCGCGGTGTTCATAATATACGGTGCACTATTTTAACTATATTTTGTAATATTTAACTTTAAACATTAGCGCCATCTATTGACATCATTGTGAAGTTCTGTTAAAATACTGAGGCTCATTAAAAATTGAATAATTTGGTTTCCTTATAATATTTATCTAATTTTAGTATTTTTTGTTCAAGTACAGGGTATGATTCAAATAAGTGATCAAGTTTCAGGCTCAGCCTTTCAGAAAATTGAGAGTTCTGAGGTCAACTTTGGACGTCAGAAAATCTCCACTTTGAAAGGCCCCCATTTCGTCAATTTAAAGGGAAAAATTTAAAAAAAAATATTTTTGGACTCTATTCCTGATTATGTTTAAAATGATATAGCACAACCCTATGTAACGCTATAAAAAATATTTTACTTCGCATTCGCTTCTATGAGAGCCCCCCTGAAATAAAGATTTTTATAACTTTTTAAGCCATATTCGGTGGGAGGCCATCGGTTTACATATTACATTTAAATTTGAAGTAATTACGTTCAGTAATTCAGAAGTTATAAGGCTCTGACAGACGGACGGACAGACGGACGGACGGACGGACGGACGGACGGACAAGTGCAAATTCACTCAAGTAGACTCAGAGACCTTCGCTTCGCTCGGTCAATTAAATACCGATATCTTTCAATATATAAAATGAAAAGGTGAGTGATTGATCAATCAGCGCAGAGCTCAAACCACAGGACGGATTGGGCTAAAATATAAAAAAGTTTATTGAAAATTCAACTCTAGGGGTTTGAAAGACAAAAAAGTTTGAAGACCAGACTAAATCTAAATAAAAGTGGGCGCAGCCGCGTGCAACAGCTAGTAATCAAATTATTTTCGTGCTGATCAACGTACTATAACCATCAGGAAATCACACATCACGATTCTTCAAAACTCCCATTAATCGTAATGGTTTGAAATAAAATGTCTCATATTTTGTTTACTCAACTTGCAATTGGCATATTCCCAAAATTCCTCGATTTGAATGTGGTACTCTGAACTTTATAGTTCCAGGGAAATCAAAGCTCTTCGGTCGCTAATTGAACTTTAAAGACTTGACGATGTAAACCTTTGGCATCTTTATTTGCTGATGAAAATAAAAACTCTGCTTTTTATCCGTTTGAAAATTGTGTCCATACAACGTTGTATATTGAGGTTAAAATTTGAGGAGCTGGGCCTTGGGTTTATGTATGAAGTCGTTGCTTAACACCTACAATATGAATATACCATTAAAAAATCCTAAATCGCTATTTTTAAGGAGTTCTGTACCTTGCAGCATCAGGGTTGAGGAGTTGGGACTCAGAGTTAGCTATAATATGAATTCACCATCAAAATTTCTTAACTCCCTAGTTTTGAGGATTTCATGTAGTAGTACCTACAGCATCAGGATTGAGGATTTAGAGTCAGAATTTTTTATGGGACCACCTCGCGACCTTCCTCAACCACTGAAAAATATTTTCAAATCGGTTTAGAAACCACGGAGATATGCAGTAACATCCATTTTTTAAAAAATGTTTGATTTTCGAGAATTTTGTTTGCAGTATTTACGTTCCTTTGAACAAATTGAAAAATTCTTTATAATACAATTTCTTTGATATTAAGCTTTGATACAATTTCTTTGATATCGCTAGCAGATGTCAAGAAAACTACGCTCAAAAACTCGATGAGTAAAAAAATTGCGTGTGTCAGCTCCGACGCACGGCTGGAGTTTACTCTTTACGAACGATTATAAAATATATAGATTAGTCATTGATGTAGAATTTTATGAGATTAGTAAATGAGGGTAAATGAACGCTTTTTATATATTACTGAAAGCATGCTTGATACATTTATTTATACTAATTATTTAATTTATATTCATCAAATACAAATTACAAAGACATGGAAACATAAAGTCAATAAGCGCAAAACACACAGGAAGCGGGCGAGGGTCGGGTCGGGTGCGCGGCGGGTTGAATTCTTTGTATTGGCATGGACGACATCACACAGAGAGCGGGCGCGGGTCCGGCGCGTGGCGGGTGACGCTGTGTGATGTCTTTTGCAAGTCCTTGCGATAGTCATTGTCTTCTAAGTGTAAACTTTGTATGAAATATATATCAAGTAATCGTCGCTGCTGCTGTTGTAATTTCAAGACCCCTTCTGACCACCCGAACATTACATAAATACCGACCCGGCACGCGCCCGACCCGCGCCCGCTCCCTGTGTGTTTTACCCTTAACGTAACGGATAGTTTAATTTTACTCCCCATAAATTTTCATACCCCGGGCTTATATTATGTGAAAATCGATTCTAAAGGAGGTAAACTCCAAAAGGTAATTTTGTTATGTTCTCGTCAGGTTGGCTGCAGTTTTCGAGTGTCCACTGATCTGGTACACTCCAACTGACATCTCTTGGCAGAGCCTAAGCTTGGCGGCCGACACGCCAGCGCATCGACTTGATCTGCCTCCGAGCTCGCTAGTGGACCGAATCCATCATATGTGGTCTCAGATGTATCTGTCAGTTTGGAATTAGTGGGTAATTTTTAAGTTCTTATTTTAAACCCGTTCTGTTTTTAACGTATTTTATCAAAGTAACAATTGGTAGTCGGAATATGATTCCATTTCCAAATTACTACGCTATTTACAAAAATTACGACTTGTTTTTATAAAGTTTTTTAATACTTATTTGTTTTTAAAATATTTGGATTAAGACTACGAGCTATCTTATTTGTTTGAAGGGTTCGTTTTAAAGTTGTAAAACTATACGTTTGTAATTCAATATCTGTATTTATAGCCTTTACATAAGCAGAATAGAAATACCAGCATACGAGAAGGGTTACCGCGAAGCATTCCAAGGGCGGCGAAGATATTTGCCTAACTATGAGTCGGTGGTGAACGATGGCTCTATGTTATTCGTCAACTCTCATCCACTGCTCGGTCCAGCAGTATCTCTACCGGGCAATGTCAAATATATCGGTGGACATCACATACCTGTAGACGTGACGCCATTACCGAAGGTGAATCTTTGAATCAACCATACCTAAATCATTTTTTTAAATTAAAATAAATCCAAAATAACTACAAGTTATATTGAATTTCAATAAAGAAAGATTATAATAATTGTTTATTCTGCATTGTTATCTATTTTTCAATATCTTGTCACTATAACGAACCGAGAAGAAACAGTACCTTTGAACAAAAATACATAAAATAACAGAATTTAATCTAGTTACCAGACAACTTTGAGCCGTGAATAATACTGCTTTTGTATCACAAAATTTGCCATTTTAAGTTGCATACGATGTATGAGGTGTTGCATATGTTTCTTGCAGAATTTAAAGAAGGTAATGGATAGTTCAGCAGCTGGTGTCATCTATGTGAACATGGAATCAAACTTGGTTAACTCGAACATAAACGATCAAATAACTCTCGAGCTCAATGAAGTGTTTAGTGATCTTGAACAAACTGTTATTTGGAAGCAAGATGATATCTTGGTGAACTTGCCTCACAACGTTTATACTTTGAAAAATCCTCCGCAGCACAGTATACTGAGTAATAATGATTATTTGGTGCTTTTTCTTATTTCATTTATTAAAATCGATGCACTGTTTCACTGACTGTTGTTGAAGATCTTAAAATAGTAATTTTACATAGTTGTAACAGTTCTAACAAGTATACGATGATATTAGGAAGCTTAGATGAGTTAATATAACATAAAGTCATAAATAATATAAATATTAATTTTTGATTCGAACAATTAGTAATTGGTACAACAGATTATAATAATTAGTAAGAACAGATTATAATTTATTATTTCAAAATTATTTAGCCAAGTTAATTTTTAAATTTGTAAAGTCCTTAGTTTTGTCAAGATTGAAAAAGTCATTAACAATGAGCCCATAAATTTAGAATTGGTCTTCGCTGTAGCGCAAGCGAAGACCAATTCTAAATCTATGAATGAGCCATAATTTAAGGATTCCTCTATATTCATTATAAAGTATTAAGTATGTGAATTTCTTATTGACTATGACTACTAGTTCTATTATTCTACTTTCTCCTTTTTTCCTTTCCTGATAGACTCATTTGGCGGTCGGCTATCCATAATATTATAAATCTTACGAGCTCTAGTTTTCTGATACTAGCTTTCAATGCCTGAAATGCTCTAACTTGTCTTTATCATCATTTTCGATTTTGGTTATCCAAAACGTTTTTTTTGGGGATTTTAATTAAAAATGGAAAAATTGTTTTAGTACATAACTTTCGTATACATTTCAGATCACATGAATACCATAGCTTTCATCAACCTGGGAGACATGACGTCAATACTAGACGCCACTCAATACGGGGTACCAGTCGTAGCTCTCCCATTGCTGGAAGACCAGGCAGCAAATGTGAACATGATGAGAAAAAGGGGCTGCGGTGTTAGCGTTGACACCAACAAATTGGCCTGGGAGATTAAGAAGTCTTTAAAGGAAATTTTAAATAATAGCAGGTTTGTTTTTATAAATAAATCTTTATTTGGGATTACAATTAACACAGATAAAAACAAAGAATAAAATTACAAAAAAAGTCAGATAGTAAACAATCAAATCTGTGTTACAAAAATATCCCAAAAAGTAATACGTAATTTTGATATGGTGTAGAATTTTACATGCACCATAAAAGCGCTGATTTTCAGTCGACCCCTAAAATCCTCGACGTCCCGGGCCGGCCAGGGCTATCCGTCAATCTAATTACGCTGATACACAGGATACTTAATGTACCTTACCTAGCCACTAAGATCTCTAAGCTTACATATTATTATTGCTATAACCTAAACATACAATGGAATTGTAGTTTGAACCCGCAAGTTAAACTAACAGTTGTAGCCAACACACTCGGCACCACTACCCCTGGTAAAATATTATTATTTTTAGTATTATTAGTCTATGGTTTCATGTGTGGACTATAAAGCAACTCACTCAATTAACTAAATACGTACAAAAAAATATACTAATATTACCTATAAATGCGAGAGTGTGTTTCTTTGTCTAAGTCGTCGTTGTTTGCTGCTTTATTTGTTAGTTGGTCAGTGTTAAACCTTCAGTCGTGTCGCAACGGAGCAATGGATCGACGTGATTTTTTGCATGTGTATAGTTGAGGACCTGGAGAGTGACATAGGCATAGTTTATCCCGGAAAGTTGAGGAGTTCCCGTGGGAATTAAAAACTTATTCGACGCGGACGAAGTCTTTGGCATCAGCTAGTAATAAATACAACCATCACCATGTTCAGTCTCACAATTATTCTACAGCTATGTTACCAACGCACAAAATATGAAGATCAATTTCCGCCACTACTTGGCACCGCCTCGACGCGAGTTCATCCATTGGATTGAGACGGTGATCAGAACTCGTGGTGCGCCCCATCTCCGCTCCCCTGCCCTTCACACTACTACCCTGGAGAGATACAACGTAGATATCATTGTGCTGGTGCTGATGATCTTCTGGTTTCTCACCAAAGTGGCCAAGGTTGTGAGAGCGCATTTGGATACTAGTGAGGATCATGAGAAAGAAGATTAGCTTGAAACATCGTGATAGTAATAACTAAATCTAGATGTAATGTTAAAAATAATTGAAGGTAATAGACGAATATTATGTTGTTTTATTTTAGTTCTGTGTAGTTTACACACGCGACTTCGTATAAGATAAAATATTTCAAAATCTCGTTCGTCACGACTGCGACATTTGTCGTAACGTAAAAATGAAACAGACAGACACTTACACGATTTATTATAGAGTTTGAATATTTATTGATATTTTAGAACTGAATAAAGGGCCCTTAAGAAATTAAGCATTCAGTATATATAAAAAAAGTGTGTGTGTGCAATTCACACACGGCAGAAATGAAACTTCACAAAAGTAGCCTAAGAGAGAATGAAATAAAGATAACTTGTATTCTATCTCATTCTCTCGCAGGCTAAATCCTAATTATGAATGTTTGTCTCTGTTTGGGGTCGCTTTTTCGTTTCGTTTTTCGTTTCATCAAATTTTCAAATCACTACGATTCTAAAGAAGTTTCACTTCAAAAAAACAATCCTAGCCTAACTTAATTCATATGGAAATAAGTGATAAACTATTATCGCACTAGTCAGTAAAATCGTAATTTACAGGCGCAAATAAAATAAAGCGAAATGATTTACGTGTTTCTAATCACAGTACGCGGTACGCGCTCATCGCTGTCGTACGTGTTCAGTTTCACTCCCTCCAGTTCCACCGGCTCGTAGTCTAGTGATGGGAAACGTTTTTATCGATAAAGTGAATCCCATTCCCGGGTAGCGTGAAGTTCGGAAGTATGGAGCCTTACCTCAGAAGATCCAATTCTGTTGGAAAACGACCCCGAGACAATCCCACGGATTCCTCTGAATGGGAAATACCTAAAAGGTCAGCGCGTCCTGCGGAAACTAACGCATCGGTTCCAGTGAACACTACAAATCGGTTTAGCACCCTAGCAGCCGATAAGGGATCGTTGGATTATTCAACCAAACGACTTCAAGATGCAACCACTGCCCGCAAAAATTCAGACCGGACCCCTCCTATCATAATAGAATCCAAGAGGGAATGGACTCATGAATTCATAAAAACTCTTATTAGTAGATACAACCAAAATTTTCATCTGCAGTACAGAAGTAATAATAAAATTGCAGTAATTTGCTACTCATCGGATAGCCATGAAGCTGTTAAAAAGGGTTTAAGCTCCGAGAATGTACCTTATCACACCTTTTCGCGCAAGGATGAAAGGACTTCTAAAGCTGTGATATTTGGGTTACCTGCGTATGTAGAAAATCATTTAAAGGACGAACTTGCTTCCCTTGGGTTTGCCGACGTGATTGTACGCAAAATGAAGGTGCCGGATGGCAGAAACAGTACATGTCCTCCTTTCTTTGTTCAATTACCACCTGGGTGCGATATGAAACGCTTCAAACAAATTAAATACATTAGCAACTGTGTGGTTCAGATAAGAAAATATCAAGCTAACAACATTTATGGAACGCAATGCTTTCGTTGCCAAGGTTTTGGACATTCATCAAAAAATTGTAACCTAAAACCCCGATGCGTCAAATGTACGGAGCAACATCTCACTGTAGACTGCCCAAAGAAGGACCGATCCCAACAGGCTCAGTGTTGTAATTGCGGAGAAAACCACCCGGCTAACTATCGACAGTGTAGCGAGCGGCAGAAATACTTGCGTTTCACTCAAGAAAAAAGGATCCAAAGCCAGGCTACTAAAATTCCAATTAAAAAGTCACTAAGTGCTAACATTGACGGTCGTTCCTGGAATGAAGTCGCAGCTAGTAACAAGAATCCTACTAAAGTTACAACTTCGCAGCTCTCTGAAGACTTCAAGGACCAAACCACTATGGACATGCTAGCTATACTCAAGGCAATCAAATCTATAAAAAGTGAATTCGTGGCGTGTACAAATATGATGGATAAAGTTATATTAATCCTAACTCACCTAGGTCAATATGTATGATACTGTAAATTTACGTTTATTATTTTGGAACGCCGATGGCATTCGTAGAAAGATTACTGAGCTTCAGGATTTGGTAAACGCTCTTGAAGTGGATATTATTGCTTTATGTGAGACCAGAATGTCTCCTAATGTCAATCTTAATACTCCCGGATTTCATTGTTACCGACAGGACAAGTTAGCTGAGGGTCGCGGGCAAGGTGTGGCTATCTTGATAAAGTCCGATATTTCTCATGTCTCCATAGTAATGCCTCGAACCCATAACCTAGAGTGCACCGGAATACAGTTATGCCTTTCTGGTAGGAATGTAACTTTCATATCTGCTTACCAATCTCCTAACCTTCCATTGTTATGCAGTGATCTCGACATAATTATCAACACGTTTCCCTCGGTGGTACTCATGGGCGATCTAAATTCAAAACATCCTTACTGGAATTGTTCTACCGCCAATCTACACGGAAATATTTTATTTAATCACATGATCAACTTCGAATATGACGTATTTGGCCCAAGCACACCCACATTAATTCATTACGATACCACACGAACGCCATCAACACCCGATGTGGTCATAGTAAATGGAGTTCTAGGTATCTCAGATATGGAAGCCATTACTTCTTTGTCTTCAAACCATCTCCCAGTATTTTTCACTGTCAGTGGTTCTTATGCTCGTAAATTTTACAAAACATATAATTATGGGAAAGCTGATTGGATTAAATATAGGGATTATCTAAATCAAAATATAAGTTTAAATTTACCGCCTTTTCAATCGCTTGATGAAATAGATTCTAATATTGAACATCTGACAAATATTCTCGCTCATGCCCGTGACTACAGTGTGCCCGTGATATCCGTTGATAGTAAAACTAAGTTACCACGCCGTATTAAGAAATTAATTAAAATTAAAAACGCCTGCCGCAGAGCTTCCCTTAAGAAACAAGATAAAGCCATTAAAAGATCTCTCCTTACCAAATTTAATAGTTTACAATACAAAATAGATCAAGAAATACAAATATTTAATGATAGCCTTTGGGACTGTAAATTAGCTAAAGTAGACAATCCTAATTCTGACTTGTGGCGCTTCGTTAAATCGTTAAATCCTAAATCTAACACATTTCCCCCTCTTAAAGTTAATGATAACACTTTCACTTCATCGACACAAGAACAATGTGAAGTACTAGCAGAGGCATTCCTTGATAACATGAACCTCACAAAACATTGGAAGAGTGATTCCGAAACTGAACGTATAGTAGCTGAATCAATTACCAAACTCGATTCTTTCAACGTAGAACAGCTTGAAACACCTGTTAGACCGAATCAGGTTCGCAAACTATTGAATAAATTTAAATCTCGAAAGGCACCTGGTATGGATGGTTTAACTAACTTACTTCTTAAGAACATGTCACAAAAATGTTTAGTCCTTGTAACCAAGATATTTAACGGATGTTTAAGATTAGGGTACTATCCATCCTCCTGGAAAATTGCTAAAATGATAGCAATCAAAAAACCAGGGAAGGATGAATCCTCCCCTTCTAGTTATCGACCCATCAGCCTGTTGCCCAGCCAAGGTAAGTTATTCGAATCTATTATCTTGACGCGTCTCCAGAAAGCTACAGATCATTTACTTATACCCGAGCAATTTGGATTTCGTCGTAATCATTCGACAACGC
The DNA here is from genome assembly GCA_923060345.2 of Erebia aethiops. Taxonomy (NCBI): domain Eukaryota; kingdom Metazoa; phylum Arthropoda; class Insecta; order Lepidoptera; family Nymphalidae; genus Erebia; species Erebia aethiops. Next base: position 19,198,674 of record OV281091.1, on the reverse strand, counting down.
ATCAGTTAGCCAGGGTAGCTGAGCATGTAGTGCATGGTATGAATCAGGGTAAATGCACTGGTATGGTCCTGTTGGATATTGAAAAGGCCTTTGACTCCGTTTGGATTGAGGGCCTTTTGCATAAATTAATAATTAATAATGTTCCCTTATCCCTTGTTAAGTTAGCTCAATCATATCTTGTCAATCGTTCTTTCTTGGTATACATAGGCGACTACAGATCATCACCCAAACGCACACCAGCTGGCGTGCCACAAGGCTCTATTTTGGGCCCATATCTTTTCACTCTCTTTATTAATGATATTCCTAAGCAGCCACACACTCATCTCGCGATATATGCTGACGACACAGCCTCGTATACCACCTCGGAGGATTGCGATTTAGTAATCGGCCGTTTGCAACTTTCAATGGAGTTATTGAGTAACTTTTTTACTAAGTGGAAGCTAAAACTTAATTCTAATAAAACAGAAAGTATAATGTTTACCAGAAAACGTTCTGTTCCCGCCAGAACCGTTAAAATTGACAACTTTTGTATACCTTGGAGCCGTCAAGTTAAATATCTGGGTACAATACTTGACGATAAAGTAAACTGGTGTAAAAATATTGACAACCTGATTCTTAAAGGCGCTAAAGCTACTAATGCATTACGACCGATACTAAACCGCAAGTCTAAACTAAGTTCTGCCACTAAATTGAAAATTTATTCCGTTTTAGTGAGGCCCTGTTTAACATATGCAGCCCCTGTCTGGTGCAGTATCACAGACAGTAAATACACTAAACTACAGGTAATACAGAACAAGGCTATTAAAACAGCATATAATACTCCATTTCGAACTAATCTCAAAAAACTGCATAAACAGATAAAATACCCATTTTTAAAAGACTATGTTCTAAAGTTATCCCATAATTTCTATATACGTAAAAACCCTATTCATCGTAATATGTTAGTGTCGACAATTGGCAGAAGTAGACTCCGCACATTATCATACGCCGATACATATAATAGATACAGACTGCCCCATCACTATTTCCTTCATGACTCTTAACAGAGTTGACAATACAAGCGACCGGTTTACGTTGCTCGTTACCGATTCCGTGGCTCAGTATTTTTCTACATACCTGCGTTACTCATCAAATGTTGTATTGTTTTCGTAATAGTTTATTACTTAAGACGTAATAATATTTTATTGTAAGATTTAATATATTAATTCAGACTAATTAATCAACCTTAAAGTGCTTTATAATATACATAATAAGGCACATTATCATTGAATTAGGTTTCTGTGATTGCTCATTACATAAAATACCTAATATGTTCTAATTGTTAGTGCTCATATTATGTTATATGTTTAAAGAGGTGAATTAACCTGAACAACATACCACCTAATGACGTTAGCAATAAGTTACTTAACTATTGTTCAACTTTTTGTAATTTTTTTATGCCATAATAAAGACATTTAAAAATCAAAATCAATCAAAACGCTATAAAGAGTAAGTTCTCAGTTCCCGGAGCTTTGATTGATGTGTCGAAGTAAGTCGGGTCGGGTCAGGGGTGTCGACGCCCGAACTTGAACTGTGTGGAAACAAGGTCTCGGCCGCGGCGCGGGCTGTCGCGAATCATTGAAATTTATTTGACGGCGCGACCTTGAAACTGTACCAAGTCGTTTGCTTGTTTAATATTTATGCAGATTTTATCCGTTTGGGTCGACAAACCCTTTGAATGATTGACTTGAAAAGGTGTCTACCAGGACAAGTTACTTTATGACATATTATAGAGATGTGTTGGAAGAGTTTTTGAAAGTAAATTTTCTTTTTTATTCATTAGTTGCGATATCATACTTTTTTATAATCGTTGTCCGTGCCCGTGATTTTGTCCGTGTGGATTAATTTTTTGTATAGTATACGAGAAAAAAAGTATCCGTCCTGTATTCCTTTCGTGTGATACAATTTTACGTAATTTCCAGTATAAAAAGTAGCCTATGTCCTTCCAAATGGTCGATGGTCCTTCCCCATTATACAACCTATCTCTATATAAAATTTCATCAAAATTTGTTGAAAACATGGGCCGTTAAAGCGTAGTAGACAGACAGGCAGACAAACTTTCGCATTTATAATATTAATAATAAAATTTGAAGTTTGCCGATCTGCAATTGTGTATTTTGAATTTATAGGCAACCCCTTCTCATTCTGAGAGAAACTCGTGCTAAGTAGTGAGCCGTCAATGGGTCAAAGTGATGATGACGGCGATTATACTGTATTACGGGAAAAGCAGCAATTATCCGTCGTTCAGTCGTTAATCGACGTTCTCCTTTCAAAGATCTGTGAATCTAGATAGGTTGGACGGGTCGGAGTGGGCGGGATGTGGGCTTACGAGTTACGGCTAGCAATTATAGTCAATCAGACGATTACGATTGCGGTCAATCGACTCTCATTAAAACAGATCGGATTCATTCGCTACGACAATAGACATGATTAGAGGAAGCTGTACCTACTCACGTACATTGTTGAGTCATTTACTCTATATCAACTTTTTACATATTTCTTAGGCATCCAGTATCTACTAGCTACCTACTCAATAGGAACATTTTTCACGAAATATAATGTCCTTAAATATATTATAATATTAAAGAAGGTAGACATCTCGACTTTTCCCTTTTATCTTTGGCATTGATTTATTGATAACTATTTATTATTCGGCATGTGATGATGCACAGCATCTGTGAGAGTGCGTCATACTTCCCTTTTGTTTTCTCGACCAATCACAGCCGTCCTTCTTGAATCTGTCATCTCGTCGTCCAATCAGAATTAAGTTTGTTTCGAAAGGCGGTTAACGGTTGGCGGCGCGAGCCGCGCTTCTCTCATAGCGTCGTTACTTCCCGGCTTAATAACACGTTTTTAAGGAAAAATTTTGTGTTACAAAGTGATTTTTTTTTTTTTTGTAATTGCTGCAAATATTGGTGTTTTATTATACTTTAATCAGTTGTGCAATTAATAATCTTTCGATTTGGTGATAAAATCCTTAAATTGATCTTAAAAATGGACAACAACGAGTTGAAAAATGCGTCTTCGGAGTCCATCGGTCCCGGCGAAGGGGCAACGAATAACGCAGACCACACCACTGTTGAGACCCCGGGCGGGGCTAGCAGCAAGCGGCGTCATCAAGAGGACTCAGACGACGATTCGAGCTCTGGTTCAGGTGGCAGTTCGACTAGATCGAGTGAGGTAAAAAGAAGAAAACCAGGTGAGTCTTCTAAAGACATTTATATCCAGAGCTTAGTGAGTCAGGTCAATACATTGACTGATATTTTAAGAAGTGCAGCGCAGTCGGCGCCGCCGCATTTGTTTCATTTCAATGCTCAAGATTTTCAATCACTACCCTCACATGTGATCGCGTCGGATGTGACAATACCTATTTCTAACGGTGCCGCGCGCCCTATGCCGCCACCAATAACTTCTAGTGATTTGCACAGAGTGCACTCATTGCCCGCACATACTCCACTGACGTCGCAAGCCACGCCAGTGTTCACTGCTCCTGTTGCTGCGCCGGCGCAGATACAACCCGCTACACCTATAAGTTCCGGTGATTTTCTAACACGGCCTAGTAACATCGATGAATCTACTGGAATGTTTCGTTTAGATTTAGGTCATATTAATACTTCGTTAAAAGACCCGAAGGTGCCACGTGCTGATTCGGAACGTTTGAGTAGACTCTCAGAGTTGCAAAAATTTGGCGATCAATCGTGGAAAGACATTCGGTATGCGGATGCGTTAAAAATTCACAACGCTTGGCCCGGCTTTGTTGAGCTCGATGTTAATGATGAACTCAGGCAGTTTATCAAGGGTAAAGATTACATCGCCGGGTCCGAGCGTGCCATGGCGGCTGTATGTAATGCCATACTAGCACAACGGGCTCTATTAAAGCAAAACCTACAACAGTTTGTAGACTGGTCAGCGGCTCCTGATACAGTGCTCAACGCAGCTAACGTTTTCGATAAAATATCGGATCTTTTCCAATCTTCATCGAAATTTCACAAAACCAGTGAGGAGATGATGCAAATAGTATGTGGCAAGCGAGCGGAATATATAGAAACACGCCGTGACCGCATATTGAATGATTTACCAAACAAAAACTTGCGAGAGGGTCTGCGTAAGATACCTCCAAGTTCCAAATATCTTTTCGATGAAGACCAGCTGCGTGTGTATATACAAAATACAGGGGGCATGGACAAGTGGGTCCGGCCTTGGTTTGCACTCGATAAGGAAGGGAAGAAAGGCCACAAGCAGTCTTCAAAATCGAGCGGACGTGACGAATCTTCCTCAAATCAGTCCTTTCGATCAAAAGATTATCACACAAAAGGAAAACGTGGCAAACTCAGCTCTAACGCAGCCGCTTCCTCCAAGCAGGACTCGTACAAAGCGAGAAAGCCCTTTAAGAAAGACAGGCAAACCAACAAGAAGCAGATGGACAAATGACTCGCGGCCACCCCAGCCCGGGTTTTATGGAGGCTGCCTTCGAGCGTATCGAAAACAGTGGCAGTTGTTTCGGGCTCCGAAGGCCCTTCTCAAAATGATTATGGGAATGCGACTGCCATTTACCTCCAAACCTATTCTTGTTCCATCATGTCCCCAAATTCTGCATCGCTTCGAAACCCCGGAATCTCCACAGATGACGGAACAAATAGAGACTCTCTTGGGACAGGGTGTTCTGGAGATACCAGATCAGAACAAGTTGGGTCCCAGTTTCTTTTCGACCATGTTTCTCACCAAGAAAAGCGATGGTTCGAACAGACCCATTTTCAATCTCAAGCGTCTCAACCAGCACATAGTACCCAAGTCCTTCAAGCTGATCTCTCATCATCAGGTACCGAATTTCCTTCAGAAAAACGATTGGATGGTGAAGCTGGACCTATCGTCAGCATATTTTCATCTGAGTATTGCAAAGTCTCATCGGAGATTCCTCCGAATGATTTACAGGGGTCAAGTCATACAAATGACAAGCTTACCTTTCGGGCTGTCATGCGCTCCGAAGAATTTCGCGAACTTGACCAACTGGGTTGTACAAGTACTAAGGGACAGGGGCCTGAGAGCAATTGTGTACTTGGACGATTTTCTTCTGGTCAACCAGTCGAAAAGTCATCTTCAGGAACAGGTTGGGACAGCCGTCAGCGTTCTAGAATCATTAGGGTGGACAATAAACTACGTGAAGTCCGTTCTCCAGCCGACTCAAGAGATAGAATATTTGGGCATAGTATGGAACACGAGCCTCAATTTCAAGTGCTTACCTCCAAAGAAGATCCAATCGCTCAAGCTCAGTGTAAGTCAAGCCTTGGCCAAGAGGGAATTGTCTCAAAAAGATACTCAAATTATTTTGGGTATGATGAATTTTGCCAACTTCGTCATCCCCAGGGGACGCTTACACTGCCGCCAGCTACAAAGACATGCACGTGGCTTGAACCACTATCCTCCCTGCAAGCCAGCAAGTGTACCGCCACCAGCAATCAAGGATCTTCAATGGTGGAAGGATACGTTAGAGGGCCCTCAGGTGAAGAACACCTTACACCCAGAACTGATAGCCCATTTTCTGACTACGGATGCAGCCAATTTCGGATGGGGTGCTCAGATGGACGATTACACGACGACAGGCAAGTGGCGGCCAGATCAGCGCCATTGGCATTGCAATCGAAAAGAAATGTTCGCACTCATAGCAGCGGTAAGTCGATTCAAGCGTCGATTGCAAGGTCAACATCTTATATTTCAGACAGACAATCGGACCGTTGTGTCTTACATCAGGAAGGAAGGTGGAACACGATCGGTAGCCCTCCTCAATCTGACTTACCAGTTAATGACAATCCTAGACCGGTGGAGCATAACAATCTCTGCCGAATACCTACCAGGCAAATTCAACGACATCGCCGACGGACTATCTCGTGGCAGGAAGGCATCGGAGTGGCATCTGAAGCAGCCGGCGTTAAACAAAATATTCAGGACGTTCGGAAAGCCGCAGATCGACCTATTTGCCAGCTATCAGACGCGAGTAGTGAAGACTATGTCAGCAAGGATTGTACGGACGCAACGGCTATCTATTGCAACGCTTTCAGCCAGGTATGGAATTATCAGCTGGCGTGGGTGTTTCCGCCTCCAAGCTTGATACCGAGGGTACTTCATCATCTAAACTCTGCACAAGGAACATACCTTGTCGTAGCTCCGATGTGGAACAGAGCGTTCTGGCTACCAGACCTCCGCCGACGGGCTTTGTGCAAGCCAATGAAGATCAAAGACCTGGAACAAGTCTTGATAGATCAGATAACCGGTCTCCCCCCACCTCGAGTGCGGGAAATGCAACTTTTTGTATGGAAAATTGGGGCTGGGGACAAGAAATTAAAAACTGGTCAGAATCTGAAAGAAACTTATTAAAACTAAGTTGGAGAGAATCCACTTTAAAAACTTACAAACCAGCTTGGATACGTTGGGTTAAATGGTGCACATGCAATAATTTAGAGTACAGGTATCCTAGCGGAAATGTACTAGCTAAATTTTTAGCTTTCTTGTATCTTGAAGAGAGATTAGCTTATCCTACGATCCTATTGCACAAATCCGTGGTGACGACCTTTTGCCAATCCAAGAATGAAGAAAACTTAAGTTCTCACTTCCTAGTTAAACACATACTAAAAGCAATCTCTCTTCAGAACCCAAAAGCAGAGAAATCTCCGATTTGGAATCCCAACGACTTGATTGCCTGGTTACAGAATAATATTCCAAATAGGGTAACGTTATTTGAAGCATCACGTAGACTTGCCTGCATATTATTACTGGCGTCCGGCAGACGCGTTCATGATCTGACACTTCTAAAGACTTCTCTAAATCATTATGTTGACGGCGGTGACCATGTAATATTCTATCCCGAGTTTGGTTCAAAAACTGATACCGCAACATACAGGCAATCAGGTTGGAAACTCTCACAGCATCCTAACGAAAATATATGTCCTGTTTATTGGTCTAAAAAGTTATTAGAGTTGAGCGAGCACAGACGCGTAGCTCATGGTTTAGATTATTTGTTTATTACAATAAAAGGGCAAGCTCGAGTAGCATCTAAAACAGTAATCGGCAACTGGATAAAGTCAGTATTTAAGGAAGCCAATATTCGGGCTTCACCCGGAAGCTTACGTTCGGCCGTAGCGTCTTTAAGTTGGTACGAAAATCTACCTATAGAAGATATTCTCTCTCGGGCCAATTGGCAAAGGGAGAATACATTTGCTAAATTTTATTGTAAACAAATTATTGGCCTATCCAATCCTAGCCAATCTTCTAATCTAGTTACAATATTCGAGCCTGTTTGATTTAAATACGTATTAACGAAAATACGGTTTCCGTTAGTTACTGATAATAGTTTAGAATGTTTTTGTTCCTTGCTTGATTACTATATTGTACCTAATTTGATTTACTTAAATTATTGGGAAAAACCAATTTATGTTCTCTTTACCCCAGTGTGATTGTTATTATATGACATATAATTTGTTAAATCGTACAATACTATCATTTGTTATCACATAGCGTCGTTTGGCGGTCACCAGGAGTTAATAAACACGTCTCTCACAGATGCTGTGCATCATCACATGCCGAATAATAGTACAAGTTTTACATAACAATAAAACTTGTATTATTGGAGCAGAGATGATGCACAGCATCCTAGTAAGGTCTCCTGGTGAGAGACTTCTATGAGAGAAGCGCGGCTCGCGCCGCCAACCGTTAACCGCCTTTCGAAACAAACTTAATTCTGATTGGACGACGAGATGACAGATTCAAGAAGGACGGCTGTGATTGGTCGAGAAAACAAAAGGGAAGTATGACGCACTCTCACAGATGCTGTGCATCATCTCTGCTCCAATAATACAAGTTTTATTGTTATGTAAAACTTGTACTATTAGGATCTATCACATTTTTGGGACAAAGATAGATTATAGCCTGGAATAACACATAGGCTACTTTTTAGCGAAGCAGTATCTGTGTCATATCTGATTTTACTCAATTTAGCGCTAACCTAGATTGAGTTTCGATGTATATACCTATCCTGTACCGGATTGAATTTAGTCACAGCCTAATTCCAAACTACATCGACACTTTCCGCTGAAAGACATCGAGGTCAAGTGGTGTGTTGAGCACTTTAAAATGCAGGAAATCGCACACATACCCACTCAAAGTTTGACTGATTCTTTTGTACATTGAAATCATGACCTATTTACTTTATTCTAACTTATCAGTGGCGATGATAAGATTTAACACAATCTCTAAATTAAACTAGATAACTTGAGAAGTCTTAGAGTATTCCTGTAGTAAAGAATTTTACTGCCTCCTCGGCGACAGCAGCTACTGGCACAGTGGTGTGCGCTGTGTCTTAAAAGTGGAAGGTCACGGTTTACATCTCCGACAGTCTATTTGGAAATTTATAATTTCTAAATTTTCTCTGGTCTGGCCTGGCGGGAGGCTTTGGCCGTGGCTAGTTACTACCTTACCGGTAAAGACGTACCGCCAAGCGATTTAGCGTTCCGGTACGATGCCGTGCTAGGAGTATGGCTTTAACATAACTCCCATACACCTAAAAGATTAGGCAGTTACCATACTGCATCATCAGTTACCACCAGAAGATATCGCAGTCTACGATCAATTGCCTCGTCGGTGTAGTGGTTAGCATGTTCGACTGCGGCCGACGAGGTCCTGGATTCGAGTCCCGGGTCGGGCCATAATTAAGTACTTATTCTGACTAGAAATTCGCAATACTAGCCCGGAGTTAGAATGTTTCACGCCCGTGCCTCGAAGAGCACGTTAAAACGTTGTTCCCGGTTATTATCACTAACATGATATAACAGTCGTTAAAGCCCGCCAGCCCACATTGGAGCAGCGTTGGTGGGTCTAAGCTAATTCCATCTCTCCTATGAGAGTGGAGGCTTGTACCCAGCAGTGGGACGTTAATGGTGGAGATCGCAGACAAGAGCTAACTTGTGGTGGACAAAAAATAAGAGATAGCTCGCAGAACACAGTACAGTGCAGTTTTTTGGTGTCTCGGTGCGTGGAACTTTTCAAAGCCAACTTTTATCCATCAGACGTCATCATCACATAAAGTAGCTATAAACAGTTAAACCCTAATGCGTTTTCATTCCAGTTATATTGAAATTTACGAGCGACTCAAGGCTTCGCCGTCACGCGGCGAGTGCACTAAAGCCCTAAATCCAGATCTTTCGGAGCTTTTGGCTTTATCGCGCTCCACTTGGCTATACCCATGACTGTATTTACAACAGATGCGCGGTCTTTGTTTTATAAATATCATCAAGACTTATCACGAGAGGTGCAAGTTGTCCCATATTAACTGAAACAAGTCAGAAAAAGTATACAAAACTTAATTTAGCGTATACCTATAGATCATATTATAATCAAGTTCAAATTAGATCGTTGTCACGTTCAGGTATTGATCCGATATACGATCGCACAGATCAGCTTTGGCGTCTCAACTACCCGCTTAGATAGACTTCGGCCGTGGCCCGTGGCAAGTCCCGACCCTATAATCGGTTGTTTGATACACATCTGGTGACACCCATCCCTACCCATCTGGTTATCAGATGGTGGGGACTGGTTATCAGATGGGTGGAGGTCGTCGTATTGGAATCTTAGACCACTTCCAAATAAGTCGTACCGCCTAATGCTATTATAGCGTTCCGATACGGTGCAGCATCGAAATCGATTAGAAAAATTCAAATTTAGTAGTTTAGTAAAATCAGAGAGTACAGTTGTAAGATAAAACTGCCGTACCCTTTTTAGCGCCTATTTTTCTTAACCTCGGTTTTGCGTATCATTAAAATTTTACAGGTTTCGTATAATGGGGCCAGCCTTCGGTAATTTATGAGCGTGTAACTAAAACTGGGTTTACCTAATGATATGAAATAAATTATGATGTTTGCTGAAATTTATTATCACTAATTATGTTTATCAGAATATTTCTTTCACTATATTTAATTAATCGGTGTACGGCCCGACGGCCATAAATTCCAAATAATGTTACTCACCCTCTGAGAAACTTTCTAAAGGTGTATTTACATATTCGTCAGAGGGGATGCCATGGGAATTGAGCCGGGGCGCGCACATTTCAAAGATTCGTCTCCCGTCTCATATCGCAATCGTACAATTTCCACTACGAGTTACTTAGCCCTTGACTGCACTCTCTCGAGGTAAGTGTAGATGCTGTTTAAGATGGTAGCGGGCTAACCTGTTAGGTAATGGTATGACAATACCACTAATCAGTTTCTGCACGGCTTCGCTTGGCGTCTTTGCCGGTATAGGGTTAACGCAAGAATAAAGTTTTGTGCCGACATAAATATGGACATAGCGAAAACGATCATTAACAGAGAGTGAAACCGGATGCGAGGGCGAATATGTAAATGCCCGTTTAAACGTTTTCACGTTTCGTTTGTTGGTTTCTGTAAACATGCGCAGAGTGGGTCACCCGCTACGTGCTGTTTGTTGCTGCTCTCACTTTGTTAGCGACAAAGCACGGAACAAGCCCGTAACAGCGGGAACACACTTTATACACGCCACGTGATAGATGGTTTGAATAAATCAAATCTTTGATAAATCGAATGTTCTATTATCAGACTGATGATCAAAACACATCACAAATACTTTTGCTGTAATGTTTGTTGCACGTGTTGTTCATTTAAAATGGTACGCGTCAGTTACAATACCTATCTCTTGACAGCAGAAGAAGGGATGTGCCTGCGCATTCGGAGGTTGTCATTTCATTTTACGTACCTATGCGCATTTGGAAGATCTAGGTACTGTTATTACATTGTACGTACGAGGCGAAAGGTTGATTCACGAAAAGATTGCGCGGCGGAATAGAAACCTCACAGTCTTGTCTCACTTCGTGTCATCAAATAGATCGATAAATCTATAAAAGATAAACCTCTGAAGTTATTTTTACTTGACATCAACTGTTACTTGTTACTAATAATATCGGTGGGATGGTATTTAGAAATGGGTATCTCCATAGATACACCATTCCACACAACGGGCGGAACGGAGGATGAAATGGCGTGCTACAACTTACAACTAACAACTTACAAATGTGTTTCTAGCATGGATACCTGCAAAAAGATTGTAAACCGATGACATATAAATACCGTAATGACTAATCTAGACCATAACCAATTAATTAACTACGGTAGATTAAAGTGGAATAGCTATTGTCTACGAGTACTTGGATACCAGACAACACAAATACCTTTTCGTAGCGATCGATGACAAGTTATTTATATATAGCGATCTAAATAGTGTCTCTTATCCGCTAAAAAATGGTATTTTATCACCACTGCATCTGAAATACGGAAAGCCTTAGTTTATTTACAATTAATGAGAAGAGGCTGACCCCCAAGATACAGGATATCCTAGTTTGAGGGTCCGGGGTAATATATGAAGCATTGTAAGTACTATTTCTTTTGGGAATAAAGATTTTATTTATTTATTATTTCTTTATAATAGTTAACGGGTGGCCCATGTCGAGGTCTTGATCTTGTTAAAATTTAATAGAACAGCTGTGTTTATATTCCAAGGTTGGTGTGAGGCTTAAGCACCTGCAGCTCTATCACGCGTCCGATGAGGCTTGACCATTTATTATCTGAAAGGCAAACAAAAAAGCAAATTGCTGAAATTGAAATAAATTCTGACCAAAGGTTAAAATCGGAGCACTTATTAAAGCATCGTTAAAATAATTGATTAGCCAATTTCACGCATGGTTTGATGAAACAAATGACCCACTGCCATTTCGGCTTCCGCTGTTGTACCTACACAAAAGGACAACGCCGCGTGTGAATAGTGAATAAATACCACGCAACCTAATGAATTATACCAACGACCTTGACGCGTTGACTCATCGCTGTGCCATTTACATGGATATGTCTATAATAGTAGATATAAACGCGGAAAACATGGACTCTCTCGAAATGGGCTTTGATTTTTATTGTTCCAGTGACCGGAATAAATTTACATAAACAAGCTCTTTCAATGTGTTTTTTGACTTCTATGTAGTCTCGAGAACCAAAGCAAATGAGCAAAAGGCATTGCTTCCAATAAATTAGTATACGATTTAGGTATTTACTAAATTTGTCAGTCTAATTTTGTCATTGTCCTACACAGATGTTTGTCCTACCTCAGATGTTATTTAAGGGTGCCTACACATGTGGCGAACGCTTCGTGTAGGTACCTATGAGCTACGCCATAACACTAACACATGCATTGTTACTAAAACTGCAGGTCGCGTGCAAACTCTCAAGCAAGGCACGCATAAAAGAAACCGAAGGGGTATGGGTTTAATATAACTGCCATGCCCCTAACAGGTTAGCCCGCTACCATCTTAGACTGCATCATCACTTACCATCAGGTGAGATCGTAGTCAAGGGCTAGCTTGTAGTGGATTAAAAAAAAAAAAATGCGCTCGCATGCATTTCAGATTGCTCCCCTTATTTCCCTCAATTGTATAAGGTTGCTTATTGACAGCTCGCAGGTAGGGCAGGTATAGGTCATAGGTGGTTCAGGAGCAGCGCACGAATAGATCCACTATCCACTACTACAGCCCGGGAATTAGGAGTTAGAGCTTATACCCACCACGCTTCTCCAATGCGGGTTGGCGGGCTTTAGCGACTATTATCATGTTAGTGATAATAACCGGGACCGACAGCTAACTCTGGGCTAGTACTGAGAATGTGTAGTCAGAAAAACCCAATATTTAATTATGGCCCGACCAGGGACTCTAACCCGGGACCTCGTCGGCCGTAGTCGAACGTGCTAACCACTAGACCAACGAGGCACTAGAACGTATATAGATCGAACTATTATACACGCGTGCAGCTCGCGAGCCTTTCGCAACCAGGCGCGTACGCCAGATGTGTACGAACCCAAGATGGTCTTTTCTGCGTCATTATCTTCATCGTCAAATTTGTTTTTGCGGTTCGCGGCACAAAAAAATATGCTACCAGCAAAACACATGATTGAATTGGCAGACAAAATGGAACGGACGCTGCGTTTATTTTTTTACCGTTACAAATAAATAATACCTACATGTTGTTCAGATCAGAACAAAGACTTGCTTGATTTAATATATCTACAGTTTTTCGAGATGCATTACGAGTTTTCCTTATTGACTAGGTGATGTTAGTGAAGCTGGAAAATAAGAGGGTTTTCCTTCATTTTCTTAATTAACTGTACATGTAGACGTACAGATAAATATCTAGTTTTGTTTCATTTCATTCCGATAAATCTGGAGTAAAAGGAAAGCGACTCGAAACAACGCGACGTAATACGACTCGAAAATGGCAAACTTATCTATGCGACAGCGTAGGCCACGTGAACAGTAATATAATTATGGTACATTAGTGGTCTTAAATTCCGCTTATAGTGGAAAATTATATTGTTATAATATACTGAAAACGATAGCCTTTTTTAAAGATACTCTTCCACACATTTCGTGTATCTATCACGTCTACTTGTTTTCTCATATAAACAACATTATTACAGGAAAAATTAGGGCATGAGGCAATACTTAAAGCGGAATTGTAAACAGTTTTAGAGTATGATCAAAATAAATATTATAATATCATACGCTACTGTTTATTGGTGTTAATTCTTTGAGGTTACTGTTCCTTGTTATTGTATAAAACTCGCAAACTGACCGATATAACACTGGCTCTAACTTCTAACTTTTTATAGATAAATAGGTAAGTATAAAGTTTGTTTTTGACTCAAAACAAAAATAATTGGTGGAATTTTATCTAAAGAGTCTATTTTTATACTTAATCATTTTCGAAGTTATTATTTATTAATTTTCCCAACAATTACCATTATAAACTAATGCTAGAGACTTCGAGCATATTAGTTGTGCTAGATAATATAGGTAGGTACTAATTTGATACTCAGTACCTAATTATTGGACATTGTGTATTAAAAAAAATTGTGAATTGAACTAGCTGCTGAAAAAAATGGAATCCTTATCTTAATATTATGATGTGAAAAGTTTGGTGGCTCAGCGCAAAAAAATAAATCCTTCGAGGCTTGATATTAATTAAAGAGGTACTTGCCTGTTTTCAAAGTTATTATTTGTTTATTTTCCCACGATACTAAGTTCCATTCTTTGACTTTTTTTGGCTGGCTCTAGGTATAAACAGATCTATAGGTGTATAGATGGCTAATCTGGCGTGTGAGTAAATGGTCTCAAATTCTCTCATTGAATCTAGTTGCTGAAAAAATTTGAATCCATGCTTAAAATTATGTCAAAGTTTTTTTATCAGTCTTTCCTATGTCTGTCTAACTGTTACCTTTTCAGGACTCATTCACTAAACCTATTAAGATGAAATTTAGTACAGATAGTAATAGACCCCAGAGACAGACATAGGCTTTATCTCAGAAAATCAAAAAAAGCGGACGAAGTCACGGGCTTCGTCAAGTGTTCATATAAATCTGACTGACAAAATTATATTTTTATCGAAAATATAATTTTCCCCAAAGCTTTTAAGAGCCATTTTGTAAAAATATCTCGTTTAAACTTTTAATACCCTTTGACTTGTCTATGTCATCTAACTTTAGACGTTTAGCAACCAACAAAAGGAAAGTAACAAAGTGAATTATTCATTATTTAGTTAGAAGTTTAAGCGTTATACCTTTTTCAGGCGCCAAAGCCTACATAATCAATGACGTATCGACTTTTATCCCATAATAATTATGAAAGTTAGCTGATAATAATAATCGTTAACAGAAATAAGGTACGCTGCAAGTCTGCAACGGTTCCAAACGTGACCTGTTTTAAGAAGAAGTCCACCTCAAAGCCGGCTACGAATTATTTATGTCCATCCCACAATCAACAACATCTTTTAAAAAGTAAGTAAGTATCAATAAAACAAAATAGATCCTTGTGAATAAGGAAATAAAATAATGATGAAAGACTTCTAGCGGTTGGTCGTAAAAAGACATAAACCACATTTCAAAGCAACTGAACTTTGAAGTTAGTCTCGTAAATATCATACGCCTACATTTCTGGGATTTACGAGATTCAGTAAATTGCGTAAATTGATTTTTTACTAGTCTTGTTCGTTGTATCTATATAATGGAGACAGTTTCTAAACGAGTTGTAAATCTTCTTATCACGTCTTATTTTCTACGCTCCTAAAACTAAGTAGTGCAATATCTACTTTCTGTAATGGATCATTTCATAAACTAGTACCTACTTGCCATAAATACGCCACCATTTCTACAGATATGGCTTGACCATATCGATGAATGAAAATTTCATTAGATTTACTGACTTAAAATTTGTGTTAGGTTACCTACGAGTACCTACGTCAAGTCTTAAAATTATTTCGAAACCATATCGTAAAAGCGAACACTTAACCCAGATTCAACCTCACAAAATTATTAAGATTTCTGCTTTTTCGCAGACGACATAAGTACCTACCGTAAATTATTTACTTACTAGTTTTTAATTACGATTTATCTTATGTACTGTACCTAACTACATTTTGTGTATCAAAATATTTTGTTTATTGAAGGTTAAATTTTAACAAATAGGTATATTAATTATTATCTATATTATCCATATACCTACTAATATTATCTGAAAGCGTGTCTGTCTGTTCGTCTGTCTGTCTGTCTGTCTGCTACGCTTTCACGGCTCATTTATTCAACCGATTTTGATGCAATTTGGTATAGTGGTAGGTTGCATCCCGGAAATAATTTGTATCCCGGAAAATTAAGAAGTTCCCCCGGGAATCAAGAAAACGCAATCCACGCAGACGAAGTCGCGGGCATCATCTAGTTATAAATATATAGTACTGTGCAGAAGCAACTGTAAGGATACCAAATTACCTTAATGAGACCATTAAATGAAAATTAATGACGGCTTTCGCAACATCACGTGATATCAATAGCGAGCATTATCCCGCAGATTTCGCCGCGGGCGGCGCGGCTCCTGCGGCTCGGCCTGCCGCCTGCGGCTCGGCCTCGCGCTCATTGCTCGCTGAGATTAGGGATTGTTCTGTTTTATACCAATCATATTATTATGTTATTATATTTGTAGTAGGCTCTCTTCGCCTCCTAATTTTTCCTTTTTCTATTTCTATCACGTTTGTATTTCGATAGGACAAGATAAAAGCGGTGATAACCTACATAGTAGTTTAGACGTTCTATTTAAGAATACGTAGGTACAGTTTTTTTATTCCATACTAATATTAGAAATGCGATGGCTGCTACTTTTCCAAGGCCCGTCTGTTCAGCCGATTATGATGGAGTTTGGTACAGAGATAGGATCTTGATAGCATGCATCTCGGGGGTATGTCCTTACTTAAGTTTTATACCTACATATTTTTACCTGAGGAAACATTTAATCCCGGAAAAGCAAAAGGTTCCCACCAGGGGGGTTACTATATACTCGTACCATCGCTTAAAGCAGTATTATTTCAAAATGAATGTTTTAGAATCAGAATTAGAATCGGAAATTAGTTATTGCATCATACACATACTATTTCAAAGGTGGTACAAAAGATAAAGAAGACAATTGCAGTTCCATTGTCATGGCGTGCAATATTAAGAAATAATCGATGGAACAAATCAGGGTATTTTATCACGTAACAGTACAACACGAACGACAACAATAACAAAACGATACGGCTTCCACCTAGTACTAATTGGTTGTATGGTCTGTGATGGCACCTGACTTTGAACATCTAAGTCTACTCGGATGATGTCGCGATCATTGACTATTATTATAAAACACAATTTATTAAAATTTAATGAATCGTTCTAGAATTTTGAGGAAATTGATGGACCTATAAATAAAAACAAACACAATAATATAATAGACTGCTGAACTCATTATCCACGCAGGGGAATAATAACAAACCGGTGGGTAATGTTAGTGTTACACAGCCAACAGCTTTCTATTTGCTAAGATGGATGTTCTCTTGGCAAACGTTTAGAGAGACGGATGCTAGTTCGTTTTTCTTGAATTGAAATATCGTTGTTTATGGCGTCTACATAACAATGGGAGCCGCCGCTTTTACTCTGATAAATATTATAATTATATTATTGTTGTCTTATTTTTGTGTGTGTGTCGCATAATTTTTTCAAGTTTTATTCAACATACACTATGTTGAATAAAACTTGAAAAAATATCACTACTCTACCTCTCTCTCTCTCTCTGAACTGAAAACTGAAAAACTCTGGTAGTGTTTTTTATATATTCCACTAGAAGTAGACTAGAGGTGAGCATAGCGGGCTAATCTGTCAGGAATATTAAATCTGTAAGGATCTGTGTGAAAAAACTGCGCTAGTTGGGAAAAACTATTTTTTTCCCAACTGCCCCGGTAGCGGGGCAGAAGTACCGGGGCAGTTGGGAACAAGTCGTTTTTGTTTTTTCCAATGTTTCCAGTGTGACCTCGCTAATAATAATAATAATATCCTCGCAACTGAATTTTGGCGACAGATTAGCCATCTGCGCGGGAGATATTATAGTGCACCAGTGTGTGCGCAAACACAGGTGCACCCTCCGTTCGTTTACTCTCATAGCCCGCTGGGACGGAAAATCCGACATACTGGAGAACCGGGCGCAGGCGCAGGCGCAGGACCGACGGCCTTATGTGCTATCCGAGGCACGGGGGTGAAACACCGCCAACTTCCTAACTTCGGAATTTCTAGTCAGAAAAACCCAATATTTAATTAGGGCCCGATCCGGGATTCCTGGAACCTCGTCGGCCGCAGTCGAACATGCTAACCACTAGACATCGACAAACATGTGTCCGACCCGACGGTACCTGCATCGGTGCACTGTGAGAAGCCACCTTAAGCCGCGCAGCAGTTATGTGCGATGAAAGTGTACATCAAACGGCGCCATAAATTCCGATGTAGTTCGCGTTTTGTTGGTGTTTGTATTTCCTGCGGTCCGCCCGCCCCGCCCCGCCGCCCGCCCGCTTTCGCCTCTGCCCCTTATCAGCACGCTTAGTCTAAGTTATAGCATTACAATTTCAATGGATCGTATTAGAGCGTTCAAACACATTGGCATTAAAGTAAAATGGACGTAAAAGCCCTTGATTTAAAGAAACAGTACAACCGATTTTAATTTCGAATTATTTCCGTTTGAAGCTCTAGTACATACACGAATTTGAGCTCAATTATTATATAAGGTTCATTTTACTTCGACGCCTGTGTGTTCGAACGCTTCGCTCGCTCAGGCCAGACCTATTTTTGGGCGATATAAAAAGTATGAAAACGTGTGCATCCTTGATACACAACGCCTTGAACGCAATTTAGATACGCACCGTATTAACAGCCGTGTGCAAAAAAGATACACAGGCGGTGAAGGTGTTAAAACTCGGTCTAAGCCCGCGCCGTAGGTAAGCAGTGTAAACAAATTACTGTAATATTTACGACGACGGGCCGGAAGAGCGGTAGACTGCACAGTGTTCGCTTTGCGGTCAGCGGTGTGCCCTTGTTGATGATGAACAGATGAAAAGGTAAATAATTATATGCGCTACGCTGCGGTCAAGCCTTAATAGATCAAGTGTTAAAAGGAGTGGACTGAAATTCGAAATATCACATCCAAGCCCACACTTGTATTGTTATGTTCCTAGCACTGGCTTTACCCTTATTTGGAGGAGGCAGGATAAATACAAAAAGGTTAAATAATAAATCCTTTCCATTAATCACATAATGGTAGGAGTTTTCTTGGGATGATAATGCGGTTGGTTGGCAGGTCCTTCCTCATACGGGTCTGGCCCCACTACAGAGGCGCGGCACGTAGCGTCAACTATTCATTCTATGAGTTTGTAAGGAGTTACGACTCGCCTAAGAGACTGTTTCAAGTCTTAGGTTTCTAACGATTATTATGAGATCCTAGTGATTATAACCGGGACCGAGGAATCGAAAGGGCCAAATTCTGACTTCCAAATTCGATCACCCATCCAGTTACCGACTTGGGTCAACGTTGCTTATCAATCGCAATCGACTAGAGTACTAGACCAATCGTCCCCCTTCGGATCTGGCATGGCTTATTTATTCATGTTACGGTTATGTAGTCACATGTGAATTGTGAAACAATATGAAGGATATTGTGAAAAACAAACCTTCCGGAAAACCCTGTCTCTAGTTGTCTCTAAACAAAGCACGCCGCTCTATTTTCGCTAAAGGTTCGCTCAATAAAGTTTTATCTGTCTGAATTGAATTGTTTGTCTGAAAAAACAACATGAAACTAATTGACTACGAATCTTTGGAAGTGAGCTAAAAAGGCTAACGCAGTATAGCCAATTGTTTATTCAGTTTAGTCCTTATGTTTCTAGGCTGCATCGAAAGAGCATGATGCCAAGTAGGTAAATCAGTGTTACGCATTTTCAGACAAAGGGTTACAAGTAATAGCAACGGTTGAAACATCCGACCAATCCATACAGGGGTACTGCCAGCGTATAAAGCCATATTGTTTCATTAATGTTTACTTTCGTGTTTTAGAATTATAATCCTCATCGTCAACGTCAAGGTACATGACATCAAACTGTCATTATTCAGAGTTATATTGCTGTGTAAACGCTGGCAGTCTGGCCCCTGAACTGATTAATGAATCACGTGAACCGAAAACTCATTCCCGGGAGAAGGAAAAGAAAAACAAATTGAAGGCATCGTTAACCCTTCAAACAACATCGGCCGTCGGTTATCTGTGATGAATGGTGATGAGTGATATTACACGAAACAAGTTAAGCTTCTTTGTTTATTAATTCACATATTTTTAACGTCTTTATTGCCACTGCGAGCGAGGTAAATAAATCGTAACATGTGTTTAATGTTGGCTTGAACTTGAGGCTTCTGTTTTTTATCCAAATATAATAAACGCGCGTTTTTTCTTAGTATAGAAATAACTTGTAATAAGTAGCAGGTATGCGTATTTAAGAACCAGATGCCGTGTTTGTATTGAAAGAATACCTATATTATATACATAACTATATATAGCGATTTAAAGAAATGTATAAATACAGAAATGTTGAACCTTGTATTGGCTGCGATGATCACCCTGGAGTAGAAGTAAAGGCAGATAGGCGGGTTCTATTCCCGAACCAACTCGATGATGTAGCGGCTTACGGTACTTACTAAATCCTAAAAAAAGTTCAACTTTCGGTAGGGGCAATTTTTGGTATGTCATAATTTCTAAATTGGCTCGGGTCTGGACCTGCGGTTTCGGCCGCAGCCGACCACCCTACCGGCAAGTACGTGCCGCCAAGCAATTTACGCATCGCGTCGTTACGATGCCGCGTAAGAATCGATTAAGGCTCCTACGGCATGAGTTTTTGTAGTTGCATAAAAAACTTACAACCCGTAGTAAATTAATTGTTATCAATTTAATCCTCAAAGAATCTATAAATACAGATTAAGCAAGTCAAACAAAATGTCCGCGCGCTCGCGAGGCCGCTTCACGCCTCTGTGATTTAGTTATCCGGAACGGAAACTGTGCCGGAAAGCCTCTAGCACCTGGCGGCTGGCGGCTGGCGGCTGGCGCGCGTTAGCCTCTTTTTATTCAGAAGAAGTAGGTAATAATTATTAATCAAAATTATAAGTTATAGCGTTTACACTATTGTGAGTGTGTGACCCTAACCTACTTACATACATACATAGGTAATATAATTTATGTTTAATTCTAACTCTACTTAGTATAATCCTATTAGATATCTTATTAGTAACTAATCTTACAAGTAGGTCTGTATGTCGATCATTAATCATTGCAGTAAACAAGAGGATGCCCGTGACTTCGTCCACGTGATATTGGCTAGTCAGTAGTCAGGCAGGTACACTGTATCTATCTCCGGGATGCTAGCACCTACTCGAATCTCTGTACCTACCCAACATCAAATGGGCCGTAAAAAGTAACATAAAAAAATAATAAAAAAATATGGATTATACTACTAAACTGCCTCGTTGGTCTAGCGGTTAGCACAGTCGACTGCGGATCACGAGGTCCTGTTTTCGATTCCCGGTCGGGCAAAAAAAAATTGGTATTGGGTTTTTCAATTCAGAAATTCTCAGTGCCAGCCCGGAGTTGGAAGTTGGCGGTGTTCCACCCCCGTGCCTCGGAGAGCACGTTAAGCCGTCGGTTCCGGTTATTATCATTAACATGATAATAGTCGTTAAAGCCCGCCAACCCGCATTAGAGCAGCGTGGTGGGTCTAAGCTCCAATTCCCTCTCTCCTATGAGAGTGGAGGCCTGTGTCCAGCAGTGGGACGTTAATAGGCTGTAGTGGTGGTGGTGGTGGTGGTGGATTATACTAGCTATATCCATTATCCTATCCTATACTAATATTATAAATGCGAAAGTGTGTCTGTCTGTCTGTCTGTCTATTACGCTTTCACGGCCATCTGTTCAACCGATTTTGATGAAATTCCATATAGAGGTAGGTTACATTCCGGGGAACGACATAGGCTACTTTTAATTCCGAAAAATAAAAGAGTTTCCGCAGGAATCAAAAAACTTAATCCACGCAGACAAAGTTGCGGGCATCATCTAGTACATCTAATATCCTGCAGTTGACACTTGACAGTGACACACTTGACATTTTTAGTGGCTATTCTATTTACTATGGGAAATATATTATGGGAATATATAATAGAAAATTCACTTGAAAAGTTAGAAGAAATACATGTGTAGGTTACTTCGGTTTCGTATTTTGCAAGTTAACCTCTGCACTCGTATCTAAGTTTTGCTATGGTTTTGCTAGACACAGAATTTACTCAGAAAAAAATGTGATTCACGTACCAACCTAGTTAACATTCTGACTAAAATAACTTCGAAAGAACTACTAATTATCTTATATACATTTAAATGAAACATCAGTTATTTTAAAACGTTCTACAAATTCCTTCTCTGTAACCACGATACTCGGAAAAAAAGATCTATGTATTATGGGGTATTATGAAGTACATGTTTTTTTCGATATCCATGCGCAATAATTAATTCCATCCGACCGTCTAATACGAATACCGGGTATTTATTTTATTTTCGCATCAACTAGTGTTTATGATATTAATGTTATTTAAACAGGAAACCGCGTGCCGGTATAAAAGCGCGCGGGTAATTTTATACTTTTCACGTTTCTTCAAGGGAAGAGCTGAATATACAACGTTACCAAATAACCAGCACCGGCTTACGTCAATAAGGGAGCAACTAATGGGAACATGTGCAAACTATTCTATAACAGAATTCCACAACGTATTTTAAACTTGCCTTTACACAAAGAAATCCATTAAAAGTACATACTCCAGAAAAAAGCTTATTATTCTGCGGAAGATTGTGTAAATGATAAAAGGGCATGGATTTGACTCGCTCCAGCAATGGTTAGGACTACGATTACTTGTTACCTGTATCTACACGTTGATGTAATTATGGTAAATGTTGGTTATAAAAGAGCAACCACCGAATTTCTTCAGTCAGAGTCTTCACAGAACTAGCAAGAAACCTACCGAGAGGTAGCTATTTTATTCCGAACCAGTGATCGATTCACTCGACGATTCAAAAGCACTTTTAATAAGTTTATTTGAATAAAAAAATATGAGTTTGAGTTTGAGTTTTGTGGTTATTGTATAAATAAAATGATAATATTCTGCATCACTATGACAATTGCTAGACCGATTTAGCTATTGTTTTTTAAATGTTCTCGATCATAGTCCGGATACATCGTACTATTACCTATTCTGTGGTCTGGATAAGGTTTTTAGGGAAAGAAAAAATGGAAAAGATGCCTGGAAAATTTAAAAATTCGGATAAACTGAAAGCCGTTTGTTTAGGGTTCCGTACCCAAAGGGTGCCAAGGTGACCCTATTTGTAATATTTGTTTTGTCTGGTTTCGGCCGTGGCTAGTTACCACACTACCGGCAAAGACGTACCGCCAAGCGATTAAGCGTTCCGGTACGATGCCGGAATACTAATTTTCTTATAAAAGCAGCTTTCCTCTGAGCAAAAGCAATTTTCCCCTAATGATGTAACTCGAGAAACTACTTAGATGCTAAGGATTTTAATGAGCTGCAACTCGTACCTACTGAAAATTTAAAGAGTAGATAAGTTAAGATAAACAAGATGGCCGAACCTACTATTTTAATAGTTTATTAGCGCAACATGCTGATAGATGAGAGCCGTGTGCTGTGCCACACAGACACAGCATATCATTCAGTCCTACCTATGCGGGTTAAGCAAAGTTGATGCAGTAACTGGATGGGTGACCGACACTTCAGAGAGGTTGTAACTAATAACTCACTGTCAGTGCACAGGGTATAGTCAATTACCATCCTGCTGGCAAAAAAACTGAGCGATTTGCTTAGATTTCCGGCACGATTACGTGTTATTTAAAGATTTTTGAATATCTCCGATTTTAATCATACGAGTAAGTATAAAATATAGGCTAAATCTTAATTTCGTTTATCTTACTTTTATTGCAAAATAGGCTTGTGCTCAACGACAACCACGCTTAGTGCAAATCAATGATGAAGTCCAGAGTTGGACCGCGCTTGCCTAGATGATGCTTATTTAATGATTTTATTTTATTACGATTAAGTCGTCGTCAGGGTCTGGATCTGAAATTCCACGGACGCGTTCGAAGCGATTTGCTTCGTCGTTTCTAATTCGAACCGCTAGGAACGCCCTCCCGGATTTCGTTTTTCCATTACAAGTAGGTATCTTCAAATCTTCTAGGCAAGCGCGCTCCGCCTTAGTCCGCATAACTACTTCCAGCAAGTCTGATTGCAGCTAACTCCTTAGTAGTAAATAAATAAAGTACGAACAAATAAGTTTCGCAAGGTGTGGAATTCTTTCCGTCCCCTTCTTCCGTATTCCCTGCCTTGTACCTTTATAACGAGTGACTATATAGCAGCTGATGGCAGTTGCATCGGTTCCTGATCGATCTCGACTAGCAAATGGCAATCCCATCGCCAGTGCAGGCGGTTTAATGTCCTTAGTGGTAACGAGGTTAGGATCGCGCATGTAGGCGGTGCGCATCGCAAGGTGCTGGAACCTAGTTAATGGCTTCGTAGAGCCTAGGATAAACAATGTTGATGAGTAGAGTATCTTTATAATTAATTGCTTTCCGTACTTAAGCGACTATAAATTATGGAGATAAGTTCAGATACCTAACAACGCTGAATAAAGTTTGTTGTGCAATTTGGATTAGGAACAAAGACGGTACAGTTTAGCGAATAAAATGATAAGTAGGGAAATGAACGGCAGCGTAGTCCTCTCAGACCAGACTCGACGGACCAGCTGCTTGTTCACAACGCGTATCGCTGCGAATAAAATATTCAAACTCTAGCGAAAAGTTACGACTTTCTAGGGTGCTCTTAGGTATATTTACCGTTTTCTTCAAGCGATTCATTGAGGTAATCTAGACCCATGTTCGAATAGCTCTATGAACATCTTCTCTTACAATAAAAAGCACATGGGACGTAAAACACTAAAATTTTTCGCAACGTGTTGTTTAGTGTATCATATAGACCTGGAAAGCAGGAGCAAAGCTGCGAGCGATCACTAGTCGTGAAAAATAGATGAAATAATATGCACATGCACATTCAATATTCACAATTTGATAATAAGTATACGATGGGATTTGGAAAATGTCGTTTGAATTATGCAAGCAATTTATGGCAATCTAAATGTTTCCTGTATTGCGTATTCATAAATCAGGACAAAGCAATACAATTTTGAACAGTATACTTACTTATACGTTACGAAGAAAGGAAATGGAGTGTTAGAAAGCATAGGATAAGAGGATTTGTGTATGTGGAGCACACGAGACTTTTCTAAGTCGGATTTGGAAAGTGAATTTTTACGGATACGTTGATAAAAGTAAGCTCTAACTCAAACGTTCTATATTTTAATACAGCTCTGAACCAATTTGATTTCATGTCATAATATGTAGGGATAATTTGCATGAGATATGATCTGCATTACTCATATTTTGACCATGTTATGGTCGTAACCAGTTTTGTGTTCATTTCCAGTTTAAATTAAAGTATGGAGGGTATCATTGAAATTGATGAGAAATCTCAATAAACTTACGGTTTACTAAAACCAAAAGTTTATTGTTTCTTACTTTATTTTCTTGAACAAGCTTGTATAAGTTAAATAAGGTACCTACTTACATTTATGATCTGCCAAAGACATATTTACTTTTAACAAGCCAACACGGTCTGTCTCGAGACAATACCTAAAAGCTGCCCGGTTGGTTGCCCAGTAGGAAATTATTGTCAGTTACTGACTCCGCCAAATGTGCTACAGTTTTTCCAGTAGCATATTTGTCCGGTGTCTGTAGCAATGTATTAGAGCTGATGAATCAATTACAGTAATAAATAAGATGGCAAGAAATATTACCAGAATCCAGAACAGCGGCGGAACAGGAGCCTGTCACTAAAAAATTTGGAACCGAGCCATTGCATCGCCGGCCGATATACTCTGGAACATTATAGGGCTGTTACATAAAAACTCTACTGTTTTTTCGGTCTTTATAGAGGCCATAAGATTTTTTAAAGTCGTCAAAACAGCAGCCCTGCTATCACAATCATGGAGTAAAATACCATCGGTTAAAACCGTATTGTTTTTTATATTGTTTAGGTACGCTCGTGTTTTATAAATAAGTATAATCCTTATTTTAGGGACGTCAAGGATTAAGGTACGTGACATAAAACTGTTATTTTGAAAAAATACTGCTTCAAGCGATGGAAGTAGACATGTCACTTGTCAGTATCGTACATAATAACTTATCTGTGCGGTATAAGTTTGTAATTTTCTATGGAGTCAAATCGTGTCACGTTGTGTTTTCGTCGTTCCCGTAGGAATACGGGAGAGCAGTGCAAAAGCCGTGAGAGGGATATGCCACACGTTAAAATAATAACGTATAGTTACTATCACTATTACATATAAATTGGAATAAATGAGACAAATTTAAATGAGTTTGTTTTAATTATATTTCCCTTTTTATAATGATGGTCAAAACAAAGAGTTGGTAGCCCTGTTCCGCTAGTTCCTTGACCTCGGAAGGATTTGGGTAAGATGACGGCTTACTCCGCGGCTAATCCGCGGAGTAAGCCGTCATTAGCAGGATTTACAACTATTTGGGATAAGGGCTAGGGAGCAGGTGGACTACTAGATGATTGAATAAAATGTTTTCCAAGAATGTCTCACGACATGGTAGATACCTAATTTATGCCAGCTTTTTTCTGTGAAAAATGTCGCAAGTCATAGGTAAGCGATAAGTACTTCACCATGATTTTTGTATCGTAGGTATGCATACCTGATGCAACGTATACAACGGTCTCACCGCTCACGTGGTGGTAGGTGACGATGTAGACTAGGAAGTGGGCTTACTTAACCTGGATAGGATATAACTCGCTGAGGTAAAAATATCGTGCCGATAGCTTTAGCAGTCCAAAAATTCTTTTTTTTCATTATTTCCTGGAAAACCGGTTTGTTTCTGTAGGTATACGCTGCGCCAGTGATCGGTAAATGCGGCAAAATGCACTCTATGAGATAAGGACATAGGTTAGAACATTTTTTTATTCCATTACAAGTTAGCTTTTGACTACAATCTCACTGATAATGCTCTCTCCCTGCGAGTACTATAGTTTAAATTCCTAGTCTTAATAAATAGCAATTGTGCTAATTATTGGATAGAATCAGGCGTTACTTAGCTGAACTTCATGATTTAGCAAGAAAAGATCACAAGTACTTTGCTATAGCTAATCAGTAATCCGCCCACAGAAAACAATATGTATGGTCAAGCATGCAGTTACAAGCGAAGCACAGTTTACCTTTCCAACCAAGCAAGAAAGCCAAATTCCAAACAAGCAATGCCACCACCACTCACATATGCACCACCCCCGCCCCCACAACACTTTTATACTATTCTCGAAGCACGTTTCGCCCCGACACCGGAGCATCATCAGGATTTCCTGAAGATTCTCCGAAACCTCAAGGTGAACGTGGTTTCGATGTCATTATTTCAAGTAATTTGTTCTTTGTATTTCAACACCTTATGAAGATTTTCTGAGGGCATAGACCTTACAATAACTACAAAACCTAGGAACAATAAATAATAAATTACAAATGTGAAAGTGTGTCTGTTTGTATGTCTGTCTGTCTGCTACGCTTTCACGGCCCATCTGATTTTGATGAAATTTGGTACAGGGGTACATACGTACATTTTATCCCGGAAAATTAAAGAGTTCCCGCGGAAATCAAAAAATCTTAATCCATGTAGATGAAGTCGCGGGAATCATCTAGTAATTAATATAAGAACATTATTTTCTGATTACGGATGGACTCGGTTAGACAAAATCATAAAATCTGTGGGACGGAAAAACATTTAGTCAGACATATAAATAGCGCCATCTTACAGAATACATTGGTACCACGTTAACAAATAAGCAATAGCACCATTTTGTTCTTAAATGTGAACGCAGAAGCGTTATCTTTACTACTTGGTACAAGCAATATCTGATAGATGGCAGTAAAAGTAAATAGAAGAGAAAAAGTATTTCGCAGCTAAATGTACAAATTAGTTATTTCTCCCATTGAGAGTCTTGATTATTGATAATTTATTTTATCGTCATTCACATGAAAGCCCACCCAAAACAGTTTTCCGTTGTGTTGCTAAAGAGTACCTACACTTAAACATTTTTTGATTTT
The DNA here is from genome assembly GCA_923060345.2 of Erebia aethiops. Lineage (NCBI taxonomy): Eukaryota > Metazoa > Arthropoda > Insecta > Lepidoptera > Nymphalidae > Erebia > Erebia aethiops. The sequence goes on along the minus strand of OV281091.1, from coordinate 19,170,947 downwards.
ATTGACTTCTTAATTTTCCGGGATAAAAAGCCTATGTCACTCTCCAGGTCCTCAATTATACCCACACCAAAAATCACGCCGATCCGTTGCTCCGTTGCGGCGTGATTGAAGGACAAACCAACAAACAAACACACTTTCGCATTTATAATATTAGTAAGTATGATGCCATGCAAAGGAAAAGAGTAGGCAGTTTACTTTTGCCACTGTGTAATTAGGAAAATTATTATTACCAGGCAAGCTTTCCATTGCATTAGACTACAAACCCGGCAGTAAACTCTATTTTCTATTTTCAGTGACCCTCCTTAAAGTTTAGATAAATTGTTTACAAATAATAAAATGGAGCAGGTAAGCCTTGACCGATATTTCACAGGTGCACGCGGTGGCGACGTGTGAGATGCAGGCCGGTAGACTTCAAATAAAGTATAATATACAAACAAACGTTAAGAAAGTGAACCAACAAATGTGCGATATTACGAAAGTGACGAGAACTATGTAAAATTATTTAGTTACATAAATTTATCAATAATAACCTAAGTATTTTAGTGTTATATTGAGCTGTTCAATTGCTTTTCGGAGTTATCGTTACTTATTAGGAATTAAAAATATCACTTGTTTTGACGGTGAAGGAAAACTTCATAGTACCAAATCTGCATGCCTTAGAATTCTTCACAATGTTCTCAAAGGTGTGTGAAGGCTGCCAAACCGCACTTGAACATTGTAGTGGACTATAGCCAAAAAGTTTTATTACATTATTGTCTTCAAAATGCAAGATTCTGATTCTCTACTAGATTCAGACAAGTTTTGTAGTAGAGCGGTGAAAAGATCAGACAAATGAACAGATACATAGACATACACGTAGATAGACACACTTTGGCTTTTATTAGAATTGGGTATTCAAAAAGTATGGTATGAGTACGGTATGGAGGTAAGTCAAACCATCACAAGATGGACGCATCCATGCATATGCGTCCCGATCAAATGGCATTGCATCGATGTATGCAACCGGTCGCCATAGCAACGCGGCACGGCCGACGACCCCGCGCGACGCGTCCCGCCCGCCCTGTCGCCCTGTCGCCGCCCTACGCCCGCCCTGCACATTTTATTTGTAAACAACAGTATTAAACCTATTTATAACCTTTTCTCAACATTTATAACTCTGGAGACACTGTCGTTTAGTAGATCTTCAAGTTAGTGTGCATAGTTTTGTCCAGGGCAGTTTATACAGTTAAAACCCCATAGTAAGAGAAATTAGGGGAATGTCGAAGTATGCGTGCAGTCGAAAAGTGAAGCGAAAATGTATATTGATAGCGCACGGATGTGAAGTGAATTAGTGTGTTATTGTGATGGGGTTCATGGAATGTGTTATTAATGAAGTGGGCAGGGTATTTAACGAGGGATCTTTGTGTTCGCGATAATGGTTTTGTCATGGTGTGCGTAATGGAATGCGTAATGGATTGGAATTAGAGTAAGTTGACTTTGTTTTAAAATTAGCAATACAAGTTGTTATTGCTTCTTATTTTGATGGATTAGTCTTAAATCGACAAAGACTTTAATCATGAGTTTTGTGTACCCTGGCCTTACTAATATTACAAACGTGAAAGGGTGTTTGTTTATTGGCTTGTCCTTCAATTACGCTACAACAGAGCTGCAAAACGACATGATTAGAGAGAGACTAGAGAGTGACATAGGCAACTTTTTATCCTGGAAAATTAAGGTGTTTCCATGCGATTAAGTTACTACCAAAATCCACGCAGATGAAGTCGCAGGCATCATCTAGTTTTTCAATGATGTATCATAATGATATTATTATGATCTCTTCACTTCTCGGTGAGTTTAAATAACCGTATAACGGAGCTTTTCACTCGTAGCTTTAGTTTTAAGATACCGTTACCTACCCATTATCACCATCATGCTTTTTAAGTACTTATGTAATTTTTAGACGAAAATAAGTGTACCTACAGTGTACCTATATTTAATAAATAAATGACTATGCCTATGACTATGACTAAAAATTATATGACTAAAGATTATATGTAGGTATGGTGATAAACTTAACACGTATACTAACTAAGACCCACTACTGAGTACTGACCGCAAAATTATATTATCCTTGTGATAAATACTCATAAATCTTATCTACAGTCGGTATTGAAGCTATTGTATTAGACTGAGGCGCCAACCGTAATGCACTGCTCTCGAGATTTATTGCGAGTAACCATTCACGCAACTGCTCTATTCATTGATATCTGTTGTGCCAAAACTATTTCTGAAAAGCTTTTATTCAGCATGTTTATGATAATGTTAATAACATCCTTGTTCAGCACCTTACGTACACATTTACGATCGAGATAACTTTAGCTATACAAATAACTTTAGTTATACAAATGGCCAAAAGTTACGTAACATTTTGTAGGTTTAACAAATATCGCCCGTTGGTTTTGGAGTCAGTTGAAAGTTCGAAAAATCTTTTATTTATTGTACCTACATACTCATACCACATATTAAATAACCTGGTACCAATTGCTTGCACAAACTACAAGTTGATGGTGAAAATTTAAAGTTCTGTTTGACCAAATATTTTTAGTATTTATCTTCAAATTGTGATAGGTACTTAGCATTAAATTTCGATGTACCTTTTGTCACATATATTCTTTTTTCTGACAAGTCTTCGTCCGCGTGGATTGAAATTCTTCTAATTCTTCAGAAATTCTTCAAAATTTAAATGTTCCAGTATAAATAGCCTGTCCTTCCCCGGAATGCAACCTTTCTCGGTTCCAACCTCGGAACAAATGGGCCGTGAAAGCGTAGCAGGCAGTACAACGCACGGATTAAATCAGTTTAGCCTTTCTGAAATGATGCGTCAATCGATTTTTATTTAGATAGAATTGTATAGATTTCTTTCCATTGCAGAAAGTTACCTAGATTATGTTGCCGAGTTTGATATAGAGTCACAAACCATGATTTAATCTTTATAATTTATCGCATTAAAACACGTAAGTTGTAATCCTTTTAAATAATTAACTTAAATATCACATAGGGAAAACCTACGAAATGAAAATATTATCATGAATGAATCAGCATGACTTATAAATTATGGCAACCGCACGCCATGGGCTGCGGGGCTGGTGAAGGTGAAACATGTGCCACGAGATTTGCGTGCGGCAAATTTGGAAATTTATAGGTTTAGTTTCAGAAAAGCTTTTACTTGGTACCCAGTACCTACGGCTTTTATTTCGGTAATCGTGTACGTACACGCTATGACAGAATTAACTTTAGTAATTCTGTTATAGCGTGTTAGTACTTACACGATAACTAATTCGGACCGCTAGGATATGGAATGCCCTTCCGGCCTCCGTTTTCCCCTCCTCTTTTATTACAGGTACCTTCAAATCAAGAGTAAATACGCATCTTCTTAAGAGATATAGATAGGAGACAAGCGCGCTCCACCTTAGGCTGCATCACCACTTTCAAGTAGGTCTTATTGCAGCCAAGCTAGCCTATAATATATTAAAAAAAAATTGAAGAGCATTTCACCACTATCTCGGTGGCTTAAAACAGTTCTTTAACTATTTTTTTTCTCTTGTTCTTTGGTTTTCTTTAGTAAAATTTTTTCATACCTATTAACTATGAGGTTCCATTGAGACTGTATTTATTGGGACAGTCTAAAATAGAATCCACTAAATCTTATCATTTGTATCACGAGCATAATTATTACTAACTAATTTTGTACCTTTGTCAGAAATTCAAAGAGTTGACTTCGAGTTGATGAAGTCGCGGACATAGTCTAGTTCTTTAGAATGACTTGAACTACGTTTAATAAGACTGAGAAAGAAAACGTACGGTTTTCTTTGCACGAAAGTGTAGGTTAAGTGTGCGGTGAGTCACCGCGTCACGCGTCACCAAATGCAACAAGTGACCCGCACTGCACGCCACTGACCCCGACCTATTTATTAGGCAGAGTCCTACTTCGTGATGTCACGTGTCATGTGTCCCTCAATATTCGGTGTTTGTGTAAGAGCTATTTAAAACGATAATACGGCCATCTCTAGAACAGCGTCCCATCAACCTCATCTCAACCTATCGCGGCCTCTTTGCGAAGTCTCCTTTTAGGATGAGACGGGTTTAGACTTTAGTCCACTTTGCTAGCTAATTGCGGATTTGCAGACTTATGAAAATGTATGGCGAGCAAGTTTCCCCACAATGTTTTCGATCACAATTGAATTCCGTCACCGATATCAGGATATTGAAGAGCTTTATGTAACTCTGAAAAGTTAACAAAAATAAGTGATTTTGGTCAGCTCAGCTTATGAAATGATCTTTTATGAATTGTTATGGTCTGGTGAGAAGTCTCAATTTTGCTATCATAGAGAAAAAAATACTATTGAGTTTAAATCATACTGCCAAATAATTAAGCAAGTTATAGTTATCTAGACCCCTATATTCAATGTACTCTGTGTTATCTAATTACCATTAAATACATTATGACGTACCTACATAAAATCGTGAGATAACTACTTATTACCTAATTTCTCCGACTAATCCTAGTACCTCCTAATTCTAATTACAAATCCTAATTTCTCCTTCTACCGGACATAATCTTAGATCGTAAGCAAGTTACAAATTTTATTGAATATGCTAAATGTCTTGGAAATGTTTACGGTGTATTTTAATCCTTTGTTGTGCATTCCAGTTAAGTGTCTTTATATTATTTTATCTGCATAACAGAGAAATTTATCTTTTATTACTATAATAAAAGTACAGTTTAAAAGCTTACTCAAACATAACTCCTCCTTCATTTTTGTTTACCCAAAAATAATTTGCTGTAATTATTGGGTTAACCCAACTTCTCAGAACTGGTAAACCTACAGGTAAACTTGTAAAGTATATTCTAGTAATTTACTTCGCCTGAAGAAAAACACGATGGACATGGAACATGATAAATACTTACTAATACCGTTAACCTAGTCATCCTGATGCCCCTACAAACAAAGCAAAACTATACAAGGAACAAAGTTATCAGAGATCAATACAAACAAGTTGTAAGTTTGTTTGTTTGTCCGCTAACTGGGTGACCCTTATTCGGCCGCCCTTGGGCGACTTGGCGGCAATGCGTCTGCCTGGTGTCATGTTATCTCCACATCACATCACCTAACTATAGAAACCAACAAACCAATAAAAATATATAGGAACATATACTATAGTGTGTATTCAAAGATTGTTTTACAAAGGAATGGTAAATGATAAATGATTTATTTATTTCATGTGTGGAAAACTTGAGTCACTTAATGATACGTCAAGACTCTACCACCGGTTCAGAAAACTATTTCTACTGAGAAGAAACTAAGCAGTAGCTCTTTTCTTAAAAAAGAAGTAAACAATACAACACATACATTACGTTACAAGTATTACACTAACCTCGATTTAACAAATGCTGTTTAACACAGTCTTTAATTTATGTAATGGCAAATGGCCGATGCTGTATTACAACAGATGGAGTCATCTACTTACAGCTAGAAGATATCACAAACTTTTATGCCGAATATTAAAATATGTAACTTGAAAGGACAGCTTCGAACATATGGTGGTAAAAGAGTAATATATAATACCATATCACTGACAGACAGACAGACGGGGAGACAGTCACAGTTTCGCATTTATAATATTATGATAGAGAGCTGTTGACTCTTATAATAGCTAGAGATTCTCTGGGTCTAATGAAGACTCTCACTACTAGAATATCTAAAAGGATGTCGATCAAATAAATAAATAAATAATAATTTATTCATGAGAATGTAGGCGATATAAAGTTTCAAATCAAATGTTTTTATTTAAATAAACGTTTACAAGTACTTTTGAATCGTCAAGTGAATCTACCACTGGTGCGGAATGCCATTCCTACCGAGAAGAACCAGCAAGAAACTCGGTGGTTGCTCTTTTTAAATAATTCATTTACAATTACTATATCAATGTTTACATAAGTAACCGCTGTCCCCAGCATTGCTGGAGCGATCAAATCCATGCTCCTCTATCATTTACATAATCTTCAACAGTATAATAAGCTTTTTTCAGGAGCATACTTTTAATGGATTTCTTAAATTTGTTTATAGGCAAGTCCAAAATAGGTTGTGGAACTTTGTTATAGAAAATAATGCCCATTCCCACGAATGACCTTCTGACTTTTTTGAGGCGGAGCGATGGAGTCACGAGCTTATTACGGCCTATCGTGCAGATCGCATTTTTTTTTATAATTATGGATGTGCTGTTTTACAGAAATTATATTACTGTAAATATATTGCGAGGCTACTGTTAGAATACCAATTTCTTTAAATTTCTCTCTAAGTGAATCACGCGGTTTTAAATTATAAATTGCTCGTATTGCCCTTTTTTGTAGTACAAAAATTTTTTGAATATCTGCCGCTTTACCCCACAGTAAGATTCCGTAAGACATAATGCTATGGAAATAAGCAAAATATACGATCCTGGCAGTTTCGATGTCAGTTAACTGTCGAATCTTTCTGACAGCGTAAGCAGCAGAACTAAGCTTGCCAGCAAGTGTTGATATATGGGTGCCCCATTGAAGCTTTGCGTCCAAGGTCACCCCCAGGAACACAGTAGTATCTTCTATTTTCAACATTGACATGATTACAGTTTGAGAGCCTTATATACATCCTACCAATTAATGGTGTATGAACATCAAAGTTGAATTTCAATTAAAGATGAAAAATAGTAAATTAAATTAACAAGATTTAGAAGTAAACGGCTGAGACATCTTGAGGTGGTGCTTCACCTTCTGTTAACAATTATTTGCTTGAATTTATAATTCTTATGTGGGATAAAAGCACGAGTTACTAGTTTATCCAAGGAACGAATATTTTGCGAACGAATACCTTCAAGGCAAGAGTGAATAGGCAGGCAAGCGCGTTCCAACCTAGACCTCATCATTGCTTTGCATTAAGCATGATTGTCATCAAGCGCAAGCCTATCACGCAAAACAAAAAAGTTGTTGACTCAACAAAAGTTTCTTATATTAAAATTAATTATTGTTATTGTGAATGCTTTAAACACACTCGAAACTCTTCCACATTTAAATACCTATTAGTATGGATTTTATGCTGGATACCTTTTTTAGAAGTAGGTACTGCAGGTGGAAAAACTAAAACAGAAAATAAACATTATGTACAACGGTATTAACATTATTACAAACAAGGAACAGAATAATTGTGAGTCAGGAGTAAGGACCTTTTTTGTCTCACGGTCCACTTTAATCATTTCAAAATTGATATCAACCGTTTTGGGAAGTAGAAATTAATTTATTTGAGTAAGGCCGCGTGAGTCAAACGTGAACTTTGTCATCTCATTTCCAGGGCCAAGAGTTCAATAACTCGACATACCTATAAGGGCATAAGTATTTCAGTTTATTGGAGGTTATACCACAGAAAAAGTAATACTACGTTATACCGACGATTCTTAAAAATTCTTAATTGTAGGTACTTGTAAATTTTTTTTTAGTCATGTTACTTATTTTAGTTACTTATTTAGTTGAATAAAAACTTTTAAATTTCTATTGCAGTCTTAAAAAAGTATTAAAAGTATATACTAATACTTTAATGATATTATTAATAAAAATCATATCATTCGTAAGCTTCGCCGACAGCACGCTTTCCTTAATTAAGACCTACCGCCGACGACGGATATCGATCCGATGCTGCACGTCGCTTACTATTTTTAAAAGCTGCGCCGTGCAAAGCGATGCTCTCCTTAATTACAACTTTAACAAATAAAGAGTGAGTAGTGAGTACGTTATTTTTTTTTCTATCACCTACGAGTTAGCCCGTGATTAAGATCTCACCTGATGGTGTAACGAAATGGTACGTGATGATGCAGCCTCAGATGGCAGTGGGCTAACCTGTTAGGGGTATGGCATTTATATTAAACCCATATCCCCAATCGGTTCAGTATATCGCTTGCCAGCACGTCTTTGCCGGTAGGGTGGTAAGTAGCCACGGCCGAAGCCTCTCACCAGGCCAGACCAGAGAAAAATCAGAAATTACAAATTCCCAAATTGACCCGGGGATCGAACTCGGGACCTCCCACGTTAAGACAACAGCGCTCAACACTGCGCCTGCGCCAGGGAGGTCGTCGAATTCTGTATACCGATTGGAGTTGTTAATAATTTGATTTTAATTACTGCAGCAATTGTAACAAACGAGCACACATGTCTGAGTTATCATTCATGTGTCGCAGTTAATCCAGCGATACTGATATCGTTCGTTGGCCGGGTACACTTCATAGCTACGTAGCTATTAAATCCTACGATTTGCCAGAGTTTTATGGTAAGCACTGAACAGTGGCACAGATTTATAAAGTGGAACAGTGGTGACAGCATAGAGTGGTTGAGACTTGAGATGTCTTTATGTCTTTAATCTTTGATCCCGGTAATGCGCCTCTAATTTTCTGGATTTTTTTGCTTTTTAAGTCTAGTTTGGCCGGCGTGATGGATGGCTATATATATCAACTACTGCCCCATTTCATCATAATAATACTATAAATGTGAAAGTGTGTTTGTTTGTTAGTTTGTCCTTGAATCAACGTAAAGGAGCAAGGGATCATGCCGCAACGGAGCAAGAGATCGATGTGATTTTTGTCCAATAGTTAGATAGTTGAGGACCAAGTCAACGTGAGAGTGACATAGGCACGACATGAATATTCCTATAATAAATAAGATTCTCGTACAACTTAGAAGACTCATGGAGAGTTTGCAGAACCCACAGAGCAGGTTACATTAGTAACAGCTACGGTGGAATCTGAAACCCGAAGCCGTGAAACCAATCAAAAAATTACAATCAGCTGTTCTTTATCAGCCTTTCTCGTTGTTATCAGTGTTGGCGCGGACGCCGCCTCGACACCACGCGTCATTCCGAACCACGCCAGTTACCGGCAAGTTTGTTATTGTTTAACTAAGTAATACCCGATGTTCTAATCTGAGTGTAACGTAAACAAGCACAGGAGATACGCAAAAAAGTTTCTCTCCGCCTTCTTAGCTGAATTTTACACGTGGCCTGAGTGTAAGAGACTGTAAACATACTGAAACAAACCGGCTGTGAAAATTGATAGACTGCGAACGTTTTTAATGTAAGTTTTTCTTGGATTTTCTTTGTTTACTCTACAGTATATTTTATTATTTATTTACAGTATATTTGTCAATGGTATGTTTAGGGCAGTATATGAAAAATCCAACGCTTAGGAAAACTGCCTAAGTTAATTCTCTCATCGGTTTTTTTTATCCACTACAAGCTAGCCCTTGACTCCGATCTCACCTGATGGTAAGTGATGATGCAGTCTAAGATGGTAGCGGGCTAGCCTGTTAGGGGCATGGCAGTTATATTAAACCCATACCCCTTCGGTTTCTACACGGCATCGTACCGGAACGCTAAATCACTTGGCGGCACGTCTTTGCCGGTAGGGTGGTAACTAGTTACCACCCTACCGGCAAAGACGTGGCTAGCCACGGCCGAAGCCTCCCACCAGGCAAGCAGGCAGGCGGTTTTCTTTAATATCTCTTTAATATTTACATTGTTCTTTAATATAATGCTTAACTTTACCCAAGGCTCTAAACGATGTGTTAACTTTTTTTAGTAGTAATTAGTAGATATACCTATGTAATCACGTAACGCTATCCTATCTTATTTATCCTTCGCCTATACTTATGACTTATGAGCAATAAAACATCCTTCACCTATTGATGTGGTTTATCCTAAACCGCAAAGTCCTTACTTTGAATATAGCTATTAATTACAGAGGTTATTAGGTTACACCTTTATTATTTAAAGTATCTTGAACACATTTAAGTAAGTACCTATTATGAACTAGATTTAAATAAATTAGATTAGGGCAGATAACGCTGCGCTACGGTAAATTGCCTTTTAAATTTTAATACAGGTAACTATAAACATTTTTAATAGTAGAAACTGTATGAAGATCTTCACATTGCGGAAAGTGTGTATACTTAGGAGCCGCGATGATTTGGCCTGTGGAACCTTACCTGTACTTTTACCTTTTCAGTGCTTAAACTTTTTTACACACTTCAACACAACACTTTTTTTCAAACACTTTTTTAACGTTAGTAAAATAACGTTAAAAAAGTGTGCAGTATATCTTGTTGAATTTAAATGAATGCAGCTTTTTGATTTTGACTGTCCCGGAAAATAAAGAGTTACCTCGGGATTTTTAGAATTAATTACGAGTATAACCGCTATTAAACTCACCGACGCAGGAGGAAAACACCGACATATTGCTTATGGAACTTATCTGTCATCTAGACATCTTAGGAATAGTTTCTGTGTTTACAGAGCTCGCAAGAGTAAACAATACGGATACAGATATTCATAAAATTCTATAGAAAATATACTTTAAAGATAATAAAGTTTACCTACATAGTTAAAATTTAAAAAGAGAGAATTAGGTAGAAATGGTATAAAAGAACTAATCCCAGGCTTTCTAAATTCCCTTTTGGCGTACTTCCTGTAAGTACCGAAACAGGTAGTCAACCGTAAAAGCTCCTGATTATACCGTTTTATAACCGTGGTCTTTGAAATGTATACTAATTTGAGGATTAGGTACCTTATGTATCCAGTTCAATGCAATTCAAATAAATGTATTTGTTGCGAACTTGGGTTTTTAACAGATGTCACACAAAAATTTAATACAAAAAATGTACAGCCAAATTCTGTTTGCCCGCATGCAATACCACAATTATTTATGTAACAAGTTAAGTACATTGTAACATTAATGAAAATTATTGAAGAAATATAAATTCAACTTTAGTGTTACAAGTAACTATTTACTTATTTGAGATCTGGGGTTCGATTCTTGTGCGTTATGAAACAGTTTAAAACAAATCAAAATGAGAAAATATTTACATGCTTTGACGATGAAAAAATGTGAGGAAACCTGAGAGCTCTCCATATATGTTCCCAATCACACTTACTCAGCAAGCGAGGTGGACTGCGGCCTAAACCCTTGTCCATTCTAAGACGAGACCTGCAGTGCTCAGTTATAGTGGGCTCGATTGATTATCTGAGTGATGAAAAATATAGTACCTACGTTTTTAAAATTGATAGGCAGACTAGGTAACTACTCTGCCTAGGGACTAGGCTGTAGGTAGGTCTTAAGTATTTTTTGTACTTATAAGTATTTATCGCAGCTAATGGATTTAAAATGATATATTCAATCAAATTATAAGCAAACGGATATAGTTATCTATGTATATAAAACAAAAAATGTTTTTCTACTTATATTTGTTATAGACTTTGAAAGCATCCAACTGATGTGCCCCAAACCGGTTTCATTAGAATAATATATTTAGTGGGCTAATGACTTTAGACCATTAAATATATTTTTTCTTGTTTCTTTTTTTAGTGTAGTAACACAAGCCGGGTATTCGCTAGTTATAATATATGTATGTACTTATCTTTATACATTATTATATAAATTGTGGTCGGCTTATCACACTGTGTAATTTTATCATTTATGTTTTAAACTGATAACAATAAGTTGCTTATATTGCTAAGCGTATAATTTTAATTAATAGATTGAAAATTTTAATTGGAGAGGTACATACAATTTAACTTATCAAAAAGTTCAATGTTAAGTTGTTTACGTACTGAAATTTGTTATTAATATCAATGCCGTACATATGTATGAGGAATATAATAACAAAAAATATTAAATACCTAATATCACATTCAGATCCTATTATGTTATAGCTATAGTTAGCTTTGTATTCTTTTCTCTCGAGTGGATGTAATCATAAGAGGAAAAGAGATTAACCTATTTTTACCATCCTCAAAATAACTGGATAGGATTTATAGTACTAAGTGAACCTATATGATACGAATACAACATAATTATAATATAGGCGCATGTGATCACACGTGACAGAGAGCAGGCGAAGCACTGGTTTTCCTCAACTTCTGCACATATCATTTCAGTGTCTCACTGTACCGCACAAGTCACTTTTCCTTACTACCTGAAATGTTATCTCCCGTAAATACAGACTATTTTTAAAAGAAATTTTCCTCATTATGTGAAATACTGAAAAACTTTAAAGACATCGTTATGGAATAGTCGCTTACTTCTTGCTCTATTTAAAAAAAAAACATTGCTGACCTTGCGGTAAAAAAAAGACTTGACTTGAGTCTATAAACTTAAAGAGGTTTAATTTATTTTGATTTCAAACGCAATACCTGAACCCAATTGGAATAAATTGAAAAATCCCGAAGGAATCTTTAAACAATTATTATTAGTATTAAAAATGATAACAACGTTGTCAAATGACGGGTGTTTCACCGAACAGATATAAAAGTGCCGACAAAAATTATTGCTATCAAATCAGAAATAGAACCATTTTGTTAGAGATTAAAGATTTAAATTTATGATTTTGATCGAGACGAGAGTCGCCTTCAGTCATGCTAAAAAACAGGTAGGGTGGAATACGCTTTTATGTCTAAAAATAAAATTGGGGGAAATATATTTAAATTTAAATTTAGATTTTATTCATCTACGGTTTTTTACTAGTTAGGTTTCAGTAGAGGGATGCTCTACTACATAAAAGCGTATTCCACCCTACCTGTTTTTTTAGCATGACTGAAGGCGACTCTCGTCTCGATCAATCCGATGGTTGCCTTTAGTGCTCAGTGGTTTTGAGTCTATATTGTGTTTATAAAATATAAATGCATAGTTTGATATTTGAACCAATAGATAGCTTTAGCTTTTAACTTATTTTCGTGAATATATGACTACTTTTTTATTTTATTTTATTTTGTACAGAAAACTTACAGCTTTATCAGAGATGTATAGATAAATAAAGAAAAAGTATAACGCCAATTACAAGTTTTCACAGATAGAATTTACATGAGATAAAAATAGCTCGCAAAGGTGGAAAAATGAATAATATTATATACTACATAGGAAGTAAATAGAAAATAAAAAGCTTATAGTTAAGAAGATGAGTTAACACAGGATTATCAGCTATTATTTAACTTGTGGGTTTACCTATATTTTATTTATGTGCAGGACAATAACATTGTAGTAATAAAATATGTAATTTATTATTATAGTAAAACTATTTATAATTATGTGGTTTTACCATTTGTATTTTGTACCTAGGTGGGATATTTCTTGAGTCAGACTTGTTATCTCATAGTAGTAATTTGTATTCACACACATTGTTTTGTTTGTAAATTAGACGATGCCCGCGACTTCGTTCGCGTGATAATAAACATCCATTTAAATAAATTTAATAATTACAACTAAAAAATCTATGATTTCGCGGCAAAATGCAATAACAACTTTATTTTTCTCCGTATCGTCAATAAGGAATTAAAAAAAATCAGTAGTACCATATCAATCAATCAATCAAATATCTTTTTATTCAAATAAACTTTTACAAGTACTTTTGAATCGTCAAGTGAATCTACCACTGGTTCGGAATGCCATTCCTACCGAGAAGAACCAGCAAGAAACTCGGTGGTTGCTCTTTTTAAATAATTCATTTACAATTACTATATCAATGTGTACATAAGTAACCGCTGTCCCCAGCATTGTTGGAGCGATCAAATCCATGCTCCTCTATCATTTACATAATCTTCAACAGTATAATAAGCTTTTTTCAGGAGCATACTTTTAATGGATTTCTTAAATTTGTTTATTCAATTCATGTCAAAGACGGGCAGACAGAAAGTAGCCCCATTCCCGCCGGTGGCACCCGTTCACGAGCATGACGCATGATCCAGCCATTGCTTCGCTCGACCATATTTGAGGGAACGTAACAACCCGCACCACACGACACCACCACAGAAATGTTTAAAGAGAGCGTGACATACTCATACATACATACTCAGACATAGACATAGATACTATGGGTAACATTGACATTCAACTGTGAAATACATTTTTTTGGCTGTTGTGGGCTGTTGATAGTATAGACTAAAAATTTTGGATAACCGAATGAGGATATATCACGCATACCGATATGAGAATAGTACGGCAATTATTAAAAAAAAATACTTTAATCTCTAGACCCTAAATGCTAACTTTAGTCCGCCTACGCTAAGCTATAATGACATCTTTTTAGAGCATGAGAGGTGAAAATAATATTTATTCATTAAAGGTCCAACGTGGGCGAAGCCTACCCAGCCAGAGTCCCCGTTTTCAGCCGTATTTTCAACCCTCTGGGAAATTATAAATATTGGTCCTAAAGTTCCGGAAGGAAGAACTTTGTTTTGAGAAATTTCCTCCTCTTTTTTCATATTTGAAAACTATTAAATAGTTATTGGAATATTTGCAAGGAACCAAAACCCATATTTTTTTTCAGTTAATTGTAAATAACTTTTGCAAATATTTGCAAGCGGGTCTTGAATTTTGTTCGAAAATGATCTACACGCTTTTCCGAAACGAATGATACCTTGTTCATATTTTTCGGAGGCGGAGAAAAAAGTTTGACCCAAAAAGCACTTGTTATCAGAGAAATAATGTAACGTGCAAGGGAAAAAGGCGAGACCTTTTTCGACTGGGTATGGACTATTAGGATTAGTGCTACCCGTGCGAAGTCGGGGCGGATCGCTAGTCATCTATTAAGTTATTAATCCCAACAAAAGCTTAACGTGCTCTCTAGGGCACGGAGAAATAGACCAAATTCGGTTACCCTTTTAGGATAGCGCAATCGATTGATACTTATGCGTTATTGCAACAAGACCACACGTTTGATAATAAAAGTGTAACTACTCAGTACAATTGGAGTGTTGATATGTCGGTGGGGGGTAGTAAAGTAGGGGTAAAACGTTTTACCCGCTGTGGGGGGTGTGATGGGGATGTAAGGTGTCAATGCCCGCTTTACCAGCTAGTAAGCTATCAACCGATCAACGCACAGCAAGTATTATAGATTAGGTATTAAATTGCGTTACCGAGTATTCACCTCTCGCTCAGCACACATGCATAATACTCAATTTATTTATTCCATGTAGGACATACAAGTGTATCTTACATTACGTCATGTTTTGACTCTATCACCGGTTCGGAAAGCAGTTCTACTGAAAAGAACCGGCAAGAAACTCAGCAGTTGCTCTTTTGAAAAGCAAAATATTACACTAAGTAGGCTTTTACTCATAGAATATACAATAGTGTAAGTTATTATACCATCCTGTGGGGCACTGTATGCAAAGTCGATTGGCTGCCATACAACTTTGCCACATAATTATTACATAATAAACAGTGTTCATAATAATGCCAACCGATACTTTTCATCTTAGGGAGAGTTCTTCTCTATGGAGATTCTAAAGGATTTCAAAACCCTTATCCTTAACGGATGAAGTCGCGGGTTTTATCTAGCATATACATTATAGTAGCGCTACTATACGATAAAAATTTCAACGGTTTTTGAAAATAAATATTTAATGCAAAACTTTGGGGTGTGAATCAAAGGAAGCGTCGTATAATGAATTGAAATGAATGCAACATTATGGTTCCGCATGCAAAGAGCAGGCTTTGTGTAGTGTACCTCCACGGAAACCTCATTAGTACGTAAAGACGTGCTCTCCACCGCCAGGCTGGTGGGCGCAGCTGTTTTGTTAACAACCGCGATCGATATGGGCTTACGCGCTTTTAATCTGTTTTTAGCTTCAACACGCAACTAGGTAGGTACCTTTCCTTACGCAAGGTAAAAATACTTATCATACTTCGTTTGTTTATTTATTATAGCAACTAGATGATGCTTGCGACTTCGTCCGCGTTGATTGAGTTTCTTTTGATTCCCGCGGGAACTCCTTAATCAGTTTTATCAAAATCGGTTGAAAGATAGGCCGTTAAAGCGTAGCAGACAGACAGTCACACTTTAACATTTATAATATTAATTATTACATAATAAGTATGGATTATAAGATACTTAAAGACAAAGAAGACGATAGAAGGCAAATACTTTTTGTATATTTTTGTATGCAGAGATGAGATATTACTTAAATATATAAAATACATTTAAAACCTTTAATTACATTGTAAATTGAAATTTCTCCTGTGTATTTAAGATGTTATGTACATAAATACAATCTTGCAATTTATAAATAAACTAGCTTCACAAATTTCAACCCCCTATTTTACGCCCTTAGGGGTTGAATTTTCAAAAATCATTACTTAGCGGATGTCTACGTATATATACGAATGTATACGAATAGCTATCAGCATACCAAAATTTCAGCCCGATTCGTCCAGATGGTTTGAGCTGTGCGTTGATAGATCAGTCAGTCACGTTTTTCTTTTATATATTTAGATGAAATGAAATAATAAGAAGTACGATGCACACAGAATGACAAACAAATTAACGATCCCCACCAGTAATGTTTATGCATGTTGCTCTTAGCCGTAAAAATGTGTAATCCTCATTACTGCAGTCTCGATGACCCCTCGAGGACCGCCGCCGCAACAACCTACAAGCACTCCACAATGGAGGCTTCGATCGATAGGTCACAGACTCCAGCCCTTGATTGAGACAAAGCCTGCAAGTACCTACTCATGAATTGCAGCTTGTATCAAAGCCTCTGCTACAGGCAATGAACTGAACAATGAAAATGTTTCTATCTCGTCGTTAGAGTATTGTAGCTTTTCATTTAGCGTTTAAAGTCTATGGCTGTTGTATGATAATTGTTTAGGTCTTTAGGAACATAGTAACAATTCATCAAGTAAGTAGGTACAACTATTTTTTTTTAAAGTTCAACCCTTACTGAATATTTTTCTACAAAATTGATTGTAGGTTTTTCTGAACCTAACCTGTATGTATGTGTGTATGTTATGTAGATGCGTTCATATTTTTTTAATTTATAGGCTAGCGTTTGGCTGCAATCAGACTTGGTGGAAATAGTGATGCAGCCTAAGGTGGAGCGCGCTTGCCTAGAAGATGCCTATTCACTCTTGATTTGACATCTTATCTTAACAACACAACTTTTTCTACATAAGTGTACGTTAAGACGTTATCTAAAAAACATAACTTTTTCATAAAGATATTAATTACTGTCTATTATAGATTTTAGTTTTTACTAGGCTAACTTGACAACATTTCTAGCTCTTGAGCTTTTTATCCTGTCCTCTTGAGCTATTTAATTTGATAATTAAAATTTAAATTCAGCCCAAAGATGCATATAATTCCTGAATTGCATAGCAAACCAGAGCTGCAAAGTTTATATTAATCTCAATTGGCCTCTTGAAGATGATCTGAAATTATAAACCAGCTTTAGTTTTAAGATACCGTTACCGATTATCACCATCATGTTTTTTAAGTAAGTAATTTTAATTTAAAAAATAAAAAATTAACGACAATATGTGTACCTACAGTGTACCTATATTGAATAAATGAATTGAATTGAATTGAATAAAGCGTAAATCCATCCTTGAGTTCCTTAATAATACGTTCAATCGTGAGGTCACCGACTCCACCCTTACTCCGTGATTACAGCAACAAAAGCCTGCACAGATATTTCAGTTTTATACAAGCCTAGGACAATGGGCTTTAAGGGTTGTCAACGTCTCTATGATAGCTCCATTTTGTACTTTTACATTAACTTTTAATTCTGAACAAGTAACCATTGTGGCTTGGAATTAATGAAAAATATTTTTTCTCTTTGTACTCCAGGACAAAATACGAAACCGTACTCATTTACAGAACATTTTGTCCACTTACGCTATTGTCCTGCCTTTACAAAAATTGTTGTATTCAAGCCAACGGTCTGTATAATATTAACTGTATTCATTTAATTGTGAGATATTTTGAAACATCTCTTACTTAAAAAATTAAAGTAGTAGGTATGACTACCTCATTTGTAAAACCACGTAAGTTAGGTACTACCCAGGCTATATTTTGAAGCAAAAATAAAATGTTTGATCGAAAATATGATTCTTGATGTAATATCGATTGATTTATCTAGTGTAGTGGAGATTAAATAAGTTCAAAATACTGAGTGCAAGTTTTCAAAATATACGGATCAAGTTCACATGATCTTTTTATTTGTCTCTCACATTCTGACCCGATATTTTCACTTTTTAGTAACTAACACAACTACCGCACCTACAACTTAAAACTATGACGGTCATTACTTTGAAAACGGTAGATTTTTCTGATTTTGAAATACCTGTTCAACGACTTCAATCAATTCGATTTTTCAACTTTCGCTTTTGCGTAATAACGACACCTGAAAAATACACAAGTGTCAGCCCTAATCAAGAGCCTTCGTAGCGAACAATACATCTGTTTCTACTCGTGCTAATGTAGTAGCGAGTAGAGGCTTTTATACTTTGCAGCCTGCCGATTGTCGACTGTCGACTAGACATTGTTCCAAGGTAGTTGCTTTAGTACTAGCTAGGAACCATACAACTGAATGATACTATTAAATATTTTGTTTTATTGCATTAAAAGTTAGCCCTTGAGTGCGACCTCACCTGATGGTAACTGATGATGTAGTTTAAGGTGGTAGCGGGCTAACCTTTTAGGGGTACGGCAGTTATATTAAACCCATACCCCTAATCGGTTCATACACGGCATCGCATCGGAACGCTAAATCGCTTGGCGGTAGACCAGACCAGATTAAATTCAGAAAATATAAATTCCCAAATTGATCCTGCCGGGAAGCGAACTCGAGAGCTCCCATTGTAAGGCCACAGCGCTCACCACTGCGCCAACTCCTCCTCTTGTGAAAGCAAGTCCTCTTATTTAGTAATAATCTAATTTTAGCAACGCCCTCTGTGTAATATTACAATGAATTTGGTTGAATATTGGTTATTAAAGTCTTTTGCTGGATCTTTCATAAAGGGTCAAATACGCTTTTTAAGGGCGAAAATACACTACGTTGCTGTCTACGTATTATACCACAAAATGTTGTAAGGCGGACAAAAGGGCACGCACATTATTTTATGTTATGAAGCTGCACAGATTACTTCGACCAGAAGAAACGTGTTTCCCACACTAGTGAATACATAATAGTATTGGTACTACGCGGGCCTTCGCGTTCTTTTGCCCTACTCCTATCCAGCCCGTAGCTCCTTTAGCTCTATTTATATAAAAAAAGAAAGATAGATTTCTATAACAAATTGAAAACACACCGTAAATATTACGAATAGCCCATTTAACGACTCTTCCCTCAGGGAGCCAATGTAGTTTATATTTATATGTGGCCTTCACCTTGAGAGAGGGATATTTGAACTCGGCGGCGTCGAGGGCGTGATTATGGTATCTCCATAGCGTAAAGTGCTGATAAACAATTAATATATAGTAGCTGATGCCCGCGACTTCGTCCGCGTGGATTGAGGTTTTTTGTATCCGCGGGGACTCTTTAATTTTCCGGTATAACAAGTAGCCTATGTGTTATTCCAGACTACAGTCTATCCCTGTACCAAATTTCATCCAGATCCGTTCAGCCGTTCTGGCGTGATTGCGTTACAAACATCCATTTATCTATAGTCTATACTAATATTATAAAGAGGTTAAGTATGTGAGTTTGTGAGGTTGTAAATTGTAATAGGGGGTAATCTCTGGATCTACTGAACCGATTTTGAAAATTCTGGTATCAAAAGAAAGCTACATTATTTGTGAGTATCATAGGCTATTATATTATGGGAATTTAAAAAACTTATTTCACGCGGACGAAGTCGCAGGCATCTGCTAGTATTATGCTATTCGAAGTCTACACTACAATAGATGTTTGACGATCTCTCTAGCTCAGTGGTGAGCGCCGTGGTCTTACAAATGAGAAGTCCCATTTCAAATCCCCGGCGAGGTGTGATCAGGAATTTATAGTTTCCGAATTATCATAAATTACACAAAAAACGCATTTAATGCCGTAATAATGTGATTATTAAGTACGTAGGTACCTCTATTTGGTACTCCTGTTGATTTGCGTCATCTGTTTTAGGTCCTTTAAATAATGATTTACTTCGTAAACACTAACCCAATTATATTTCGAGGAATTCAACACATTACATGTAAATGACATTAATTCGGTTATTCTATGGTATGTTATTATGGTTTTCCCTGTTTACAAATAATAAATAATTCATATATTACAATGTACGGATGAAGTTAGTAGTTATAAGTTTCAGTGATATCTTTTGTCGCAAATTCTAATCAGATGATAGTTGAAGGTACTTACTGAAAAAATACTAGGGATGTTAGTTATTTTATACTTTTTTTGACAGCAAAATCCTGACAAAAAAAAGATTTCTTATCAATTTAAACATATAAGTACCTAGGCTAGTTCTTAACATATATTGTTTAATCTGTTATACCTCTTGTTAGACAAAAACTGAAGCATATTTTTATACGTAGGATAACCCAATTCCGCCAAAAAAATCCATTCCGTTTTTGTAAATGATCTCTTAAGTTACTACTAAACAAGTTCGTATTATTATTATATTATAAACACATAGGTATTGTACATTCCTATTTACCGCAGACAAAACAGCGGTAACTAACCTGTTTAAATAATAAAAACAAAACTAAACCGCGCCACTTCTCGGTAATGATATGAAATTAAATTAATTCACTTGGAAGTTCATTGTACTATATGAAATGCACCAGTTATGAGCACGATAAGATAAAAGTACCTTCAAATTATGTTCATGCAAAAATCACGTCAATCCATTGCTCTGTTGCGGCGTAATTGAAGGACAAACCAACAAACACATTTTCGCATTTATTATATTACTAGCTAATGCCCGCGACTTCGTCTGCGTGCTTTGAGGTTTTTGGTTGGGTCAAAAGTAGCTTATGTGCTATTCCAACTTTCATCCAGATCCTTTCAGCCTTTCTGGTGTGATTAAACAACAAACACCTACATCCAAGGTTTCGCATTTATAATATTAGTATACACGAGTAGATGGGTCGTGTTAGTAATACGGGCAGTGATTAATCATTGAATGTTTGACCAAATTATTGTAACTCCTAGTGTAGATACTAATGAGAGTATAGCCTTGGCCTAATGTTCGCGTGAACAGTACGGATACAGTTCAGCTGCGATAGAGAAAACTATTTCCGTTGTAGCAAGATAATAATAATATCCTCCCGACCGAATTGCGGCCACGGCGGCCTGTCTCCAAAGAGATTAGCCTTCTGCGCGGGATTTATTATTGTGCACAAGTGTGTGCGCGAACACAGGTGCACTCTCTGTTCCTTTTCTCTCGACCGCAGAGATCAGGCGCAGGACCGACGGTTTAACGTGCTCCCCTATGCACAGAAATATAAATAAAAATCCATATGAATATTATAAATGCGAAAGTGTGTCTGCCTGTCTGTCTGCTACGCTTTCACGGCCTAACTACTCAACTGATTTTGATGAAATTTGGTGCGGAGACAGGTTACATCCCGGGGAAGGACATAGGTTACTTTTTATCCTGGAAAATTGAAGGGTTCCCGCGGGGGTTAAAAAACCAATCCACACGGACGAAGTCGCGGGCATCATCTAGTAAAATATATAGTCAACGGAAACCCAAATCGTAAAATTTTCAATACCTTCTATGATGTTTATTAATACCTACTCTAACTCTTCCAACCATAATACGTGCAGGATGATTCATCTCAGTGGGTGGTCTTACAATAAAGATTTGCTGAGCTTAGCGCCTTGTTCAGTTAATAGCTTATTAGCGCCAGTCAAGAGGGTTCAGTTAAAAATAAAACTAACTAAAGCCCTCGACTATTCGTCATTTTCCATGACACAAAGTAGCCGTAGGTCTGCCTAGCCTATTGCTTATAAAATAACGTTTTTTTAAATTCTCCTACAAGTTAGCCCTTAATTACGATTTCATCAGGTGGTAACCTGGCTAACCTGTTAGGATAAAGGCATATTGAACCTATACTCCTATGATCGGTTTCTACACGCTTTCTGTACGCATTATGATGCGTACCGTACAACCGTGTTACCGGAACGCTAAATCGCTTCACGGCGCGTTTTTGGTAGTGTGGTAACTAGCCTCGGGCAACCAGACTAGAGAAAATTCAGAAATTATAAATTTTGAAACTGACCCAGCTGGGTGTCGAACCCGGTACCTCCCATTTTAAAGACACCAGTGCTTACCACTGTGCCAGGGAGGTCGTAAAAGTCACAGGTGGTCTCGTTATGAGGAAGAAAATAAAATTTATCATGTATGTAGTTGTTTACCATTATATGTTGAGGACGTCATGGATCAATCAAGCAAGTTTCTGAACACCGTAAAATTATCTAAACAATAATCCAAGCTTCGCATCAACTGGCCACACCAAAACAATGACTATTAATCAGGCATACGTATTCATAAATGCTGTGTAACCGCAGATCCTTCCTTATGCATATCTGATCGGCTGGCTTCAACAGACGGACACAGAGACCTATCTAGAAACTAGACACAAACAGGGCGTTCAGAGAGATGGTGGGTAGTTCAGCCAGCGTGATTTATATAAGCCGTAAGCTTGTAATTCATCAATATCTACCCTAGTGCAGATATCTAGACTTGTCAGCTGGTCCATGAACCAGTTTATGATGTAGGAGTTTAGGATGTTCTGCTAGGTATTCCCGGTTTCTTTTAGATCAATTTGTTACTTTTATCTTCTACAAATCTTTTATGAGCTACAATACTCAATTATATTTTTGAATAAACACGGCCCCTCAGGATTGAACCAGGCCGGGGTCGGGATAATTTTTTTTTAATTTAAGTGCATCCAGTGTTTATGCTATAAGTAATATTGTATCCAAACCCGTAATGTAGGCTTAAAGTGATATAAACAGACAAAAAAAAATTCATATCGAAGCTTTCTCGGATGAAATTTTTCAAATAATTATTGTAATATTTAATGTTCAAAAATCGTCCACTTTCAGTTTTAGGTATTAATAAAGGACACTGAGGCCCGTAATAATAAGCTGATATCGGCAAAGAACAATTTCTCAAGTATCAGTCCTAAGCATACATTGAACGATATTGAGTAGGTACGTGTTCTTATCTGGTGCCGGTTATTTAATACGAGCCTTAGAATATTATCCGCGAGCTCTTGTATAGTCCACCGGCCGGCAGCACTGCAACGACACCTGCATACAGAACGCCATAACACCAAGCAAGACACTTAATTACACGGGATGCCTAACTGTCAATGCTGGACCGATTTGGATAATGATGTTTTATTTAGTAGTGCATTTTGGTGCACTGCCGCCTGCCGCGCATGCCATCTATTATCGTACTGTTACAATAGGAACTAAGTTACATATTATCTGAAATAGTTAAAAGCTTGCTGTAAGTAGTTTATAAAAAAAATTGTAAACGCGGAATTTGGACGTGAACGCATTTTAGATATAAAAACTATTTTTAATTTGACACTATTAAGCAACACTACTATTTTTATATCTATGTTAATATTTGACAATGATTTGACACTATCTAATGATGAACGAATGACAGTAATAGCCTGAGATTATTATAATTTAAACAGTGTTTTTTTAAAGAAATAAATAATATTTAAAATGCTGTGTGATATTGATACAATAATATTATGATAGCTTGATATAAAAGTCGCAATAATAATTGTACATATCTATAGTTCGTTAGATAACACTTATCCGTTCAGTGACCACCCATAATATTTATCATGATCACAATTTTACTATATTTTGGTTTTTCACACACACAACAGTTTTACACACAATTTTACGTGGATTGAGGTTATTTGGTTCCTGCGGGAATTTTTAAATTTTCCGGGATAAAAGTACTCTATCTGTTATTCCAGACTATAATGTATCTCTGTGCCAAATTTTATCTAGATTTATTCAACCGTTTTAGCGTGATTGCGTAACAAACAAACATCCATCCATCCATCCAAACTTTCGCATTTATAATATTAGTTTAAGGATATATAACACGTTTAATACTATACTATCATTATAAAAAACTATATAAAATAGGTACATGTACAATATATATACCCGAACTTATTTATTTATAATGGTATAAAATGGGACACCAATAATAAACATTAAATAATTTTATTTGAAGAGGATATTATTATGGTGGAAAAACCAATATTTAGAGAGATATGCATACAGGGTTATTTTAATTAGGCAATATGAATACGTCATATTGTCATTTAGTTTCCTACCTTACTAGCAGTTACCAGCCTATGTTTTATTGTTTTTGTGACGTGACATATTAAATTACTAGGAAAACTGAATATTTAATTATATTCAGTTTTCCTAGCAATTTAGCTCACATTAATCCAATTAATCTGTGATAGCAGATAAATCTGTAAATTACCTGTTAAGTAAAATTTAGTTAGTAAGTAAGAAAAAATTAGATTAGATACTTATAATATCAGCTAAAGTAGTTATTTACACTTAGCATACTTTTTTAAAAATAACTTTCGATTCCTCAAGTAGACATTTTTTGATCAGTGACAGTATCAGGTCGTTTACGAGGTATTTCATGCATTGCCCCTCATTTGACGACGCGACGGCGACGCGACGTCCAGTTCTTAGCGGCTATTCACTACAGTTACGTCTTTACGTAAGGTTTATTTTAAATACATAGTATTTTCAATAGTTCTTTGACGGTTCTTTCTAAATCAGTTAATTTTTTCTTCATTTCGATCACTTTTCGTTATGGTATACAATTTACTTCTAACCTATCAAATATATATGAAACGACGATTGTTAAAATAAGTATTAGCAGTGTCTCAAGGTTTATAAACGAGAAAACTGAATGTTGTTGGATAGTAATTCAATTAAAAAACCTTAGGTAAATGAAACTGACCCTAATTAGATAATAAGTCAGGTTGAATTTTCGTTGAATGTAACGGTGAAAACCTGGGAGGGTAACTTTACAACTGAGCCGAAGTGCGGGCCGGCGCCAAGCAGGTTTCAGCTTTGAGCTACAGACCTAGCAGTACATAGTGCTACACCAGTTTAATTTTAATTTATTAAAAATACCTTCTAGACGACATCCGCGACTTCGTCCGCGTAGATTTAGGTTTTTAAATTCTGTCTGAATTGTCTGAATTTCTGCATATGACCTATCGCGGGGATGTTACCCAATGTCTGTACCAATTTAACTCTAGGAATTCCAGTATCAAAATCATCAGGTGTGTTCGACATAACTCCTCAAACATATTGATAAAACTAGTAAAGGGTAAAATACATAATCCTTCAGAAAACCAGTATGAGCTAATGATAAGAAGCTATATAGCCATAGTACTCAATACAACAAATCTGTGTCCTTTTAAACGTAAACCACAATAGTTTATTATTAACTAATTTCCGGGCAAATTAAAGGGAATCCCTAATTAGGATGTTATTAGATTTTCCTTTAGCACGGTATATATTTGTCGGGATCTGACGAGAGTTATCATTTGTCGTTAGGATTTGCCGGAGGTATGGTGTGAAGCTCTTCTGATCTCTTCTAGAAGATGACCAGTGTATCGTGCGCGGCGAACAATGGCTCCGGATGCGGAGAAGTGCGACCAGGTTTGTACGAAATGGATTGAATGATAAAATATAATCGAATCTTCAAGTAAATATCTTATTGATTCCTAGCACCATTCCCAAGGCGTAAATCCAGTATAAATTATTAAAAAAAGTGAATATTAAAGTAAAAGTTAAAGGTACTCGTAGTTTACCTGAAAAAATGTCGATAGTGAAATTATAAAAACCCGAAAAACTATTTCAAATAAATTTGAAATGTCTCCAGATATTCGCCGAGTATTTTTCTTTAATTTACTTTGTAAGTTATTAAATACGTAGAAAATCAGAAACATAGTGGACAAGGAAACGCTTATCTCTGTAAGAGATCTCTACCAGTGATCCTTGGCTGAGGGCAAGGTTGTAAACGAACAATAGGGACAACAAAATATGAATTCTCGTTGATAAAGTCTTACAAATTGTTATCTTTTCGTAATCAGGTGGAGCGGCTAAATGGAGATTACCAAGAAGTGCCAGTACATCAGGGCAGACGGATCCTGCCAGAAGAGCCGCCACCAGCGCAGGCCTGGGCCGAAAACGAGGAGTTGGGACTCGGGAGCGATAGCAGAACCAATAGTCCCGGGGAGAACCGACGGCTCCTCGGAAGCAAGCCTCTTCAGAAATCCTCATGCCGTCTCCAAGCTGGTCTCACCTTGGGAGTTTGGGGTATCAAGAAACCAAAATGCTCGTCAATCAAGGCTGGAATAAAAACGCAAGGAAAAACGAAATTCCAAAAGAGGAAGGAAAAGCTGAAAGACGTTCTAAGGCCTCCTTACTTCATCATATCCATGCTGTTTCTCATTGTAAGTGATATTTTGGTTCTATAATAGTAATTTATTTATAGTACCTATCATTGTTAAATGATTAATATAATTTTATTGGAATAGCTTATCTAGTGATTCTTGTAAAATAATAAGGTAAAAGCAGTGCTAGG
Source organism: Erebia aethiops (assembly GCA_923060345.2). NCBI lineage: Eukaryota > Metazoa > Arthropoda > Insecta > Lepidoptera > Nymphalidae > Erebia > Erebia aethiops. The sequence continues at coordinate 19,144,508 of OV281091.1, read as the reverse complement.
GGTACAATTAGTATTTTTTTTTTGTTTTTTTTATCCACTACAAGCTAGCCCTTGACTGCGATCTCACCTGATGGTAAGTGATGATGCAGTCTAAGATGGTAGCGGGCTAACCTGTTAGGGGCCGTGTAGAAACCGAAGGGGTATTAAACCCATACCCCTTCGGTTTCTACACGGCATCGTACCGGAACGCTAAATCGCTTGGCGGCACGTCTTTGCCGATATCATTATTATACAATCACACTGGCTGCTGATGGATTGATATAAACAACACTCCAAGCTTTACGTGAAGGTTTCTATAACGTAGTACGTCGGCCGGCGGTCAGGAGACAGTTAAGTCACAAGCTTACTTTACGCAATAGTGATCACGATCTCATTCACGAGGGACTGACTTGAGAGTGAAGTTATTTTTTTTGTAATCTGATTTATTTGAGGGCTTTTTTTCACATAACAAAGAACGTCAACCCCATGAGAAATTAATTATTTATACATTAGATTGCTGCGTAAGACATGCAGTAAAAGTAGAAGTAAAATATTTAAAATCATAAGCATTCTGGCTGCCTCTGTTACTGTAGGAGGGCTAGCTAGTATGAAAAGGATACTAGGAGGAAGCTAGGTATGAAGGTTAAAACATATTATTTTCCAGGTAATGGTGCACCTGTGCGGGCCTGAGGAGTGGCGCGCCAAGCTGGAGTGGGCGCCCGGCGCGTGGTGGCAGGAGCCCTGGAGGCTGCTCACGTACGGGCTGGTGCACGCCGGCGCCGCGCACCTCGCTCTCAACGCTATCGTGGCACTAGCTGTAAGTCACACTTTTACCCTTTTTTCTATCCACTACAAGTTATCCATACAGGAGACCTTCGTCCAGCAATGGAGGTCTATAGGTTGAGACAACGACGACAAGTCAGCCCTTCTGCGATCTCAAGTGAGAGCCCTGGAAGTCATGATGCAGTCTAAGATGGTAGTGGGCTTACCTATTAGGGCAGTTCTATTAAATCCATACCTCTAATCGGTAGCCTGCGGTTGCTTCCTTACAAATATAGCTGATTCTAGTATGTAAATGTAAATATTTTTAGTGATTTAAATTGTGTCCCTGTATTATTGTAATTGTTCGTAAGGTTTATTTGAAATGTTTGTGGTCACTCCAGGTCGGTTGGCGGCTGGAGCGCGAGCAGGGCTGGTCGCGCGTCGCGCTGGTGTGGGTGGGCGGCGTGGCGGCGGGCGCGCTGGGCGCGGGAGCCCTGCAGCCGCGCGTGCGCGTGGTGGGCGCCTCCGCCGCGGTCTATGCGCTGTTGACTGCGCATCTGCCCAACGTGGCACTTAGGTACAGGATTTAAATTAACTAACGTCAACTTTTCATTGCGGCAATGGTGACGGAAAACATCGTGAGGAAACCTGCATGCCCGAGAGTTTGCTCTTAAAGAGGTGTGAACCCAATCCGCACTTGGCCAGCGTGGTGTATTATGGCCAACCCTTCTCATACTGAGTGGAGAATCGTTCTCAGTAGTGAGCCGATTGATTGAAATGATAAGACTTAGTGTAACATTGATATTGCTTCCACAGGTTCGGGCACATCCCGCTGTGGTGGTTCCGGCCGCTGAGCGTGGTGGTGCTAGGCCTGTCTGAGGGCTGTTGGGCGCTGCTGCGCGCGCCCGAGCCGCGCGTGTCTTACGACCACGTGGCGTGGGCTGCGCACGCGCTCGGCGCCGCCGTCGGCGTGCCGCTCGCCTTCCTCGTTTTCACAGGTACCCACCCAGCTTACAAGAATATTCATTTTAAAGTCAGTAATGCCGCGATAATCAGTGGAACTAATACATTTTACATACATGAATTGCATACATGGTACTACTAGCGACACCTCTAGGGGACATCTTACGTGACTATGCCTATCTTTTCAAACTCAAACCTTTTTTATTAAAGTAGAATTTAACAAATACTTTTGAATCGTCTAGTGAATCTACCACTGCTTCGGAATGCCGTTCCAGCCGAGAAGAACCGGTGGTTGCTCTTTTGAAAAAAAAATTACAATTACATAAATGTGTAGTGTTATGTGTGTATAAAGTGTTATGTGTGTATAATGTGTTATGTGTGTATAATGTCTTATGTGTGTAATACATAAGCAACCGCAGCCTTTTTCGGCAATGTTATCCGTGTGAATAGGGATGATGTCTATATCAAAAAATATATATTTCTAACTGATTATTAAATAGAGGGTCTTCCAAAACACCTAAAATTCACATCCTCGGTTAGTTTTAAGTTCGATAACCATTTTAAGATATAGATTAAAGAAAATTAATAATAATATATAAATTTCATACAACTTACATACTAGAAGCGCGTTTTTAAGTTTGATAAAGAGTTGCTGATTTGATTGAGTTGTCATCATCCCTATTGAGGTTTCTTTGAGCTCCTTTGAAGTTTATGATAAATAATATATTTTCTTAGTAAAGGAAAAGTAGACCGTATGTTTTCTTCAGAAATATTATACAATAATTCAGATTCTCAGACCAATTTTGAAGGCACTATCTCCTTACCACTCCTCCTTTACTACAACGAATACTCTCTGAGGGAGTTCTAGTTTTAAAAACTGCAACTATAGTTTATGACGAACTCGATGTTAATAACGATACTAACTAAGAATCGTTCTTTGTTCCAGGAGAGAATTCGCCTAAACGAAGTATAACAGTATGTAGAGTATCATCCATCCTCCTGCTGGTGACAGGCGTGTTCGCTGCTGTCGCCCACTACGTGTACTGGTACGAGGTTGACCACCTGACTTGACAAGAGAACAAAATGAAGTTTAGGATCCATTGATTTTAACTCCCTTCTTGAGAGAACGGAGACCTACGCTACGGGAGATCCGATAAGCTCGACGTTTATACCAACAAACGACAACGAATTGGTTCTTAATGCCAAGAGAGATATTGTGATAGTTCGAATTTAATTTAAATATGATGCCATTCGAAATAGATAGATAGATTCGATAAAAGCAAATCTAGCTAGTAATAAAAAACTAAGCGTCAATTCACCTGGTGTCTTAACAGCAATAATAATATTCGTATACTCAATAATAATAAGATTTTGCGAGCGATAGAGAAGAAATTACGAGATCTAATCAATGAAAATGAAAGTCTACTATGTATTAATTTACCTGTTTGTATTGACAGAACATGAACAAAACAGAAAATAAGTCAAACATAAGGTTATGAACATAGGTACATTTTAGGGCTACCTGATCACTGATGCGAAAAGAAATTTCCAAAATGCAAGCAAGATAGCTAAAAGTGAAGTAAAAAGAACGATGGTAAAAGAAATAAATGTAGGCACAAGTCTTCCAAAAAGTGTAATGAAATTATCGAAGCATTATAATATTAACAAACTTTTATGTACAATACAGTGCTTATAACTGATGACTAACCAAAGTGATTTTAATAGACATAAGAACAATTTTAACCAATCGATGTTGTGTTTTGATGTTATAACATTTATAATTCTGAACTGGTGGATAACTCTAATGCAATGTATGATTTAACTACAAACACTCCCCTTAAAACATGAAACATTAAGATCAGGGTAGATCCTATAATGTAATATAAAATTATTATGTTGTTACTTCATTGCATATTATAAAGTTATCTACCATTATTTTAAAATCACTTTTTGTCTCTAATTTCTACGAAATTATTAAGTTTCAATCGTTTTGTATCAAAACATTCTACTGTTATGATTAACTATTTAAATAAGTCCATTATGTGATGATATTAATATTTAATTCTTTCGTATACACTTATTTTACGAAACAATGACTAAGAATTGCTGATTTTCCCCTTGATGTTACAGATCCTGATATATTTGAATCATTTGTGTGTATTCTTATTTGAATAAAAGAAAAATCTTTACTAATATAATACAAAGAATTGTAGTCATAATGTAATCACATAAAAAACTTGAGTCACAGACAGCCAAAGAGATCCATAATCTAGTCCAATTTATATTTTCGAAATGGTTCGGAGTTTCTCTAAGCAGTGTATATAGTAGGATAATAATTAATTTATATTTTGTATTGCATATCAATAACACTATTTTAAGTAACATAAATAATTCGTAGAGTTAAGCTTTTATAACAGCTAATTAGAAACAAATTTAAATTTACCCATTGTCATTTAAGGATTCAAATGATACCTTCTGAAGTGTTCGTAATCTAAGAAATATGTGATTAAAATGACCTTATTCAAAATTTTACAATTTTCAGTTTACGTTGAAGTTTTGATGTTGATATCTTTCACTTTTATGTGAACAATCATATTATTCTGTATAAGTAATGTTAATGTGTTGGCAACATTATTGTGATCTGTTGTTAATAAAAGTCATTTTTGTACTAAATCTTTCTTTCATTAATTTTACTACTATCCTTTTGTATTATATGGTAAGTTCATGAGTTCACCAGATGAAAAAAACTAAATTTTATCAGTCAATTGTTTATTTTTTCCCAAATAAGATTCTCCATTAATTCGCTTATTATACTGTTCTGGCAAGCTATATCATTTTATTAGTTAAAAGGTATTGTATGATAGTAGACTATTGTAAAGTAGGTACATATTACTATTTGAGATCAAAACCAACGCGCGACGGCTGTTTATTGTAGTTTCAGGTAATTTAACATAATTTAAATATACTTATTAATATAAAACTTACTTTTAAACTTCTATCTATAACTATAATCTATAAGTACATTCAAACTCACACACACTGTACAAATGTCAATTCGACATAATTTGAATGCAAACAATTTGTGCTTACTAAATTATTGAATATCCTCACTATTTCTTTGTAATTGTGTACGCCTTCAGTTTTTACATAAAATATCACTTATCGTAGAAAGATGTTCTACAATTTCACCATCAGACCTTTCAGCAGGTTAGCGATCGACACTGAACACCGAATTCGGTACATTTGCATTCTTGGCAGGGGGACGACAATTCGGCAATAATTCTACCCACTCGATACATTCGACCATAAATATTGCAACCGGCGAGTTTGGGTAATCCTAATCCTAACCCAGGTATGAAATTGGGTGCAGGAGGACGCACCTCTACAGGATGCCCTCCAAAACCTTCTTTACTTGAAATCTCTACAGTCTTTGAAGTAATCGGTTGCGGAGTGGTTTTAGTACTAGTCACCACTTTTCTGGTTGTTGATTGTGTAACAGGCTTAAACGTTGGTTTTAAAGTCGATTTTCTAATGGCATTTGATTCTCCAAGCACAAGGTGGTCAATTCTGTTTATGGTATTTTGTGGATATAACCTTTTCGGTGGTGTGTAAGGAGAACGGTGAGTCACAGGAACGAAACCACTTTCAGATGAAGTAAATTGCTTTCTTTTAGTTGTGGGAACAGATGTAGAAGTCATTGTAGGTTTCCTGCTTGTAACTACTGTCGTTATCTTGTTCTTAGGTGCTGCAGTTGTAGTGTCGTATGTTTCACTAAGCAAGAGCTTAAGAACACTTCCTAAGGAAAATCCTTCATCATCATCTTCATCGTCTTCCTCATCGTATTCTAGAGAATGGTTACTATTTTCCGCAACCCTATTAGGAGCTTCAGTGAACGTTGTATATGAAACTGATTTTTCAGTGGTGCTGGACGTGACTGATGTTATTGGTATCGTGTCTTCAAATCTTTCATTCGATTCTGAAATATTCGTTTCTAAGCTCATATCTTTCACTTTATCAATATTTGTATAAACGCGTGGTGTTGTTGTACTATCTGGGTAAGTAAATGATACTTTTTCATATTTACTTGTTTTTTCTGTATCATTTAAATTAATTGCAATATCTTCCGTTGTCATCAATGGCATTGATGTTGTATTGTTTACTGAAAATATAATTTATATGTTTTTCAATATTTACAGTTATTTTTAAAGAAAATCTATACTAATATTATAAATGCGAAAGTGTGTCCGTCTGTCTGCTACGCTTTTACCGTCCAACTACTCAACCATATAGTTAGAGACATAGGTTACATCCCGGGGAAGGACATAGACTTTTATACCGGAAAGTTCCCGCGGGAATCATAAAACATCAATCCACGCGGTCGAAGTCGCAGGTACCATCTATACTTATAATAAAACTGTAACTGGAAGATTTCTGTACATTTAATATATTCTGAAAATTTTAATCAGGATATGCTTTACTATCGATACTGAGCCCAAAACAGATTTTAATTTAATTTTTGTCTGTCTGTATGGCCGCGCATCACGCGAAAACTAATGAACGAATTTAAATGAAATTTGGTATAGCGGTAGCTGATACTACGGGTCAATATATAGGATAGTTTTTATCCCAATAGTAAATAAGGTTCCTCCAGGATAGGAGTTTTTTTTTTTATTTTACTCCATAACTCAGTCAAATCTGAACTTATTTGAATAAATCTTTCTTTATTAGAAGGTATGTATCATCAGGTCAGTTTTGCCCAATTTTGGTGAAGATTTGATAAATATTATGAGAGATAGAGGACAAAACTCCTCAACAGATAACAGCAATTCACTTGATTAGGACTTAATAATGTATTTTTGGTGGCGTCTGAAGGAAACAAAATTACAATAACAATAGCAATTTACAATAATTTACAATAGCAATAGCAATATAAAAATTGCAACCAGGAGAAAATCTGTCATGATTTTATCTGGGTTGCATTTTTTTATAATTCATTTTGTTTCCTTCAGACGCCACCAAAATGTTTTTAGATAAACAATAGTACCAGGTATAAGCTCTATTTAGGTATTGATATAACTTAGCCATTTGAAAATAAGTGTAGGTTCAACGCGAGAAGCAAAAAATCTCAATCCATGCGGGTGAAATTGCGGGCATCACCTAATCTATAAATAAAATAATTTTACATCCTATACTTACGTTTATCACAGATTAGTTCTCCACAGCATAAATCGGTTGTGCTGATACTTGCGGCCCTTCTCCTGCATCCCGGCGGCGTGTTGCATGGTCGCGGAGAGCAGTGCAACTCTCCCCACGCACAAGTACATATTGAGCAGGAGAGAGAAACTGATTCCCCTTCAGGGATGTGTCTCCCATCGCCAGAGACACATTCATCTGAAATTTCATCGTTGATTACTTATTTGAAAATTATGAGAATTATTATTTATACATAGAGAAATTAAAAAACCATAATATAATACTACTATCGTAATACCCTTTGGCTCCAACTGCATTGATGTCGTATGAGGCATAATATTTGTTGGCGGTGTGTTTGGATAAACAGAATAATAATCATCTACAATTCCAGGGCCCTTCGGTACAAAACCACCTGAAATATAAAAAAAAATATTACGAGGATTATAAACAACCATATTTTAATTATTTCTTCAATAATAACAACTTACCTTCGGTTTCTATTGGTGGCGAAAACATATTTACAGCTGGTGGTTCTACTTCAAATTGGGTGTTTGTAGAAGATAGCGGGTTGTTACCTTTATAGTTTATCTTAGCTGAATTCCCCAGTGAAGCAGTAACTGTGTATTCCTGAACAGGAGCTGACATTTCATTAGATAAGCTTGGATAAGGTACTTTCACATCATCAACTTCTTGTGTCAAACTAGAATATTGCGGTTCAACTTTCTTAGATATAAATATGGGATATTGCGTGGGATTATAAACGTCTACTTTACGCGTTGCATAAATTGTATCTTTTGTCTCTTTATTTGGATAATAAACTGGGAATTTATCTTCTCTATCAAGTATAGAATAATCAAGACTTTCTTTTGGTGATACATCATCTTCCACAACTGCGTCAGCTGCTACAAAAGGTATAATTCTGAAATTAAAAACTATTTTTATAATACGTTCTTGAAATAATTCAACTAAATAAAATAAAGTAAAATAAAAATAAATATATATTTATTAAAACTAGATTGCTGAAATTACATTCATTTGGGTTTGGGGTTTTAAAAATCCCTGGGGAATTCAAATTGAAAATAAGCCTATGTTTTTCTCCAGATCTTTAGTTTACAAGGCTTAGTTAACAAACAAACACACTTTGGAATTTATAATATAAGAATGAATATTTACTTTAAGTTCGGCAGTGATGGAGGTAGTGTTGGTTCGGTATAATCATAATCGTATTCATCTTTCTTTGTTTTAGAAACATTCACTTTTCCAAGAATTTCAGGTGGGGCAGTTTTCGGAACGACAGGCAAAGGTTTTATTGTCGTTGTTGTTAAGTGACTTGTATTCGTTCTTAAAGAGCTGGTTACATTTATGGTAAACGTTTCATTGTCATCAAATCCCTCTTTATAACTTCCCTCAGTTATTATATCATTTGGCGGAAATGTGTGGCTTTCGATATTAACTATGGGTATCCGTGGTTGAGTCTGACTATCAATCCACACTGTGTCATTTGTATCTGATACGTTAAAGAGTAGAGATGTGGAAGATAGTTCCGTCGTGCAATTTATTGTGCCATTAATTATCACTTTAACTGATCCTGGAGGCTGTTCTGTAGGGGGTTCCTCTGAGGAATCATCCAATGTTGTGGTTTCAGTCGCTAGTGTTTGTGTTACTTCGTTTAATTTTTGAGTGGTTTGTGCAATTGTTGAAGTACTGATCTCACTTTTCTCAGTTCCTATGCTTGAACTAGTAATATTTGGCATTTCAGTTTCCCTTTTCACCTTAGCTGTAGTAGTTACATCTTTCTTAGTAACAGTAGCAGCTACTGTACTTTTATCAGTTACAGTCGTCTGTTCTTTGACTGTAGTCTCACGTTTCGTTGATTTTGATGTGTGGAACGATCGATCTTCATCTTTCAGAGACATTAATATGTTTTGTCGTTGAGGATGTAAACTTGATTTTGTACCTGCAAATTTAAATACAAAAATCAAACTAGCTTTTTAGCTCAAAATTTTTGTTAGAATGAACTGATCTCATAATTATTATAAATTTAATTTTCCGTCATTATTTCGTTTTATCACTAACTCTAGCCATAAATCTGTCGTCTGTAAGATACAACGTTACTTAAATGAATACTAATATTAAAAATGCGAAAGTTTGGGTAGATGGATGGCTGAATCTTTGTTACTCCAAAACGGCTGACCGGATGGCACCGAGATAGATTATAGTCTGGAATAGTACATAGACTACTTTTTATCCCGGAAAATTAAAGAGTACCCGCGGGAACCAAAAAGCCTCAACGCACGCGGACGTAGTTGCGTATGATGCTGAGTATCAGCTGGTGCTGTATATAGATATGCCTACATACCATTACTATGTCGATCGCATTGGTACTGATGAGGGCAGCACTGTCCCGGTTGCACTAATGGTGTGCACCCCTGTAACGATGGAGCACAGGACAGATGTTGGCATCGTATAGAGCCACGAAGACAGAAACATTGCATGCACTTCAAGCCACTCTCTGCTGCTTTTACCCGCTCTCCTTCCATCGCCCAAGAACCATCCGGAGTAACGCAGTCTGAAATGTAGAAAAAATTTACCTATTTTATTTTTCTCAAAAAATAAAATTGAACTATTTGCGACGGCATAGTCTAAGCCTGAGCCGATTAATTAAAGATTTAAGGTCCGTATTTTTAAATCTTATCTTAATCTTGTAAACTTGTGGCTATCATGCTTTGATAAGTCCAAACTCTAATACTATTCCAGAAGCAAACTGTATAAAGAAGAAGAAAGAAGAAAACTGGTAAAAGTGTAGTAGAATTGTCCTTTATGATATAAATAGTATACCTATTACTGTAGAGACCAGAAATAAAGTAATTCACGACCGAGTAATATTAGAAGGACGAGGCGAAGTCGAAGACTTCTCAGGTGATTTTAGACGGACGAGGTGCCAGCCGAGGCCTTTATAAGTAAACGAGGCAGTGAATTACTATTTTGGCCGAGCCTTGTATAGTTTTTTTCTCTTATTTGCGAGAAAACAGTAAAATAATCAAATCAATCAGAAATAATTTATATAAATTATTAATACAAATTTTAATACATATTTTTAACGGATAAAGTGAGGTTTGCGTAATCGGCAATATTTATATTTTCCTTTAAACGTATTACAAATCATTAAAATATGCTAAAAGGACAATTTCCGAAAAAGAATTAGCTTTTTATCAGTTTACCACAGTGAAATCTTCATACGATTTTTCATATTTTGATTTTACTGCTAACAGTTTTTCAGACACTATTTTTGCAACTTCCTTTATATGTGGCGGCGTAAAATAAATTATTATCGTCCTCTAAATTGCTCGCGTGCGGCTATAAAAGAGCCAATGTAGGTATTGTTTTTTTAATAATGAAGCAATTAGGAGAAAATATGATTTCAATTCAAAGAGTTTATCTTGTGCTCATAAATAGGTGAGGAGGTGTTACCGTGCGAGTTGTTTTCGTGTAGCGGCGTGGTGACGTGGTCGCAATAGTAGCGCTGCGGGCAGCAGGCGCCGGCGGCGGCGCGCGCGCGGCATCCGGGCGGCGGCGGCAGGCAGCGCGGCCGCACGCAGCGCCGCGCGCCGCCCAGGCAGAAGCACTGCTCGCACGCCGTGCCGGACGCCATGGCCGACCCCGCCGCGTACACCGTGCCTCCCTCCACGCACGCTGGAAACACTCACCATTCACATCACTTTGAGGCCGCTGTTTAGTCATCTCGACAAATACTATGGAGATACAAAAAAAGATCGCATAGCTAGGCTATGCTATCTTTTTTTGGGCGTCTGCTCGGAGCCGGCTTCCTATTCAGGTGGGTGGGTTTCTATTTGGTTGGTGGCAGTCTACGTCCTAAGATACCACCAGGAGATTGCAGTCAAGACCTTGTAGTGGGATAAGTAAATCAAAGTCAAAGTCAAAATATATTTATTAAAAGTTGGTACGTACACAGTACATTTAATGAACGTCAAGTATACAATGTACATAAGATGTGATGGAGATAAAATAATTAACCACGGTATCTTAAAACTAAAGCTACGAGGGCTCTGAGAAGAGCCCACAGCAAACAGCCGGATTAAGAAACACCTGCTTATGCGTTGAAGGAACACATCGTGAGAAAACCTGTACCTACGCTTGAGAGTTCTTTATAACGTTCTCCAAGGTGTCTGAAGTTTACCGATCCGCACTTGGCCAGCGAGGTGGACTATGACCGAACCTTGCTCAATTCGAGAGGAGATTCGTGCTCACTAAGCCGGTAATGGGTTGAAGTAATGATGGTAACCATGAAGACACATACCGTGGCCCATTGATGTCGGTTTCTCAATATCCGTGTCGTCTAGTCTAGCTGACGCCTCCTGCTGATGAATAACGCCATCTGAAAATACAGTTGTAATGTGTTGTAGACGAGATAAAAGCAATTTAATGATTGGAAGAACAGGTTAATGAAAATAACCCTATTAAATGTGTACGAGATTAGGTTAAGACACTTGAAATGTATCCTGACATGTCAGTAGGCACTTGTCAAGTTTTGGGCCTGAATGAATGATGCTGCGGCAGGCAGGTGTCAAGGAGTCAGAGGAGAACGACGTTTTGTCAGCCAGATATTTTTGTTTCTTAGATTAAAAGAGGGGGGAAAATATGTAAGCAAACAGGATAGCGCCAGAAAGACAATCACGAATTTTGATTCGATACTAATATTATAAATGCGAAAGTCTGTCTATCTGTTACGCTTTCACGGCCCATCTATTCAGCCGATTTTTACCAAATTTTGTAGAAAGGTAGATTGCACCCTAGGGAATCAAATACGAGTAAGTTACTTTTTATCCCGGAATATCAAAGAGTTCTATTGGGATTTTCGAAAACGAAAAGGACGCATCATCTGGACGAATAGACAATAGACAGGCAAGGTTTACTAACCAGGGCATCTTAGTTCGGGACAGCAGTCTCCCTTGCGATGCAGCATATGGCACCTGGGTGGCGGCTCAGGCAGCGGCGCGCACGTGCGACGCCGACACGACAGCGCGCCGTGTGTGCACACGCACGACAGACACGCCTCTCGCGTGCGCACGGACGAGCCGGCCGCGTGCCATCGCCCCTCGTATACGCAGCCTGCTTGCTGGTCGGATGTACCTGCAATAATGGTTATTATTATTTTAATCAAAGAGTTAGCTGCACAGGTTAGCAAGTTTTTTATGGTTTGTCTAATTTGTAGTTTAAACCACGCGAAACAGTTTAATCTACTTTCATCCATTTTTTCGTAACATCAATTGCAGTTGATCGAGTAAGGGCAATTTAAACTGTCGATTAGATTAAACCAACCCAAAGGGGCGTTTAAACTAATACGATAGGCCAATGAAATAGGCTGTCAGTTTTGTCAGTCCTAGTCGACGTTTGCTCACGTCTATGGACGCAGCCGGCAGCCGATGACGAACGAGGGTCGCATTTTGCACATATTACGGGTTCAGTAGCACCGGCTCTTGCTGATCTTGGTCAGTCCTGCAGTGATGAACGAATGTAATCTCATAATTGTAAAATATCAATAAAACTGTGCAACAAAGACAGTTAATATTTACTTATAACTTAATTTTCACTCGAATCACACATAGAATTTACTATGCATAAATAAAACAATCAGCTGCTCGAAATTGAGAGTGACTGACTTTATTGTGCAATTGTACAACTACCCACACATAGCATTATTATTATCTAATGACAAAATGTATATAAGTAGGTATACACAACAGTACTCAGTAGGTACTCAGTACTCACCTAAGGCTCTGAGGACTCTACTGCTGGAAGGGTATCGGCCGTTCCTGTGACTCTCTGTAAAGTAAAAAACTTCCTTATTTTCCGAATTTCCCTTTTGTACATAAACCTGCATATTCAAAACAATCTGGATGCAACGATGAACGTCAATTTTTTTTCACAAATTGACATGAAAACATTTCGGTTGATAAATTATTTGGAGACTACAAAACCCATCTTGCTTAGTATGATGATCTTAAAGATATCTACTCTTTGTGTGTAAAAATTATACCTAAGAAGCAAAGCCTAATCTAATCTGCGATCTCACTAGCGCAGTCAGTGGTTTGTGCAATTGCTTGCTTATCGTAACATTTGAAGGTTTCTTCTTAGTTCGTCCGTCCGGTCTTTGTGTGGCATCCTATAAAAATATCAAATCTTCAGATCTTTTATAGTGCACATTAAAATCCACGGCTGTTTGGTAAAATGTGTCTCCGAATACGTGTCTACCTTGGACAAACTATAACCTTGACCAAGGCCAGTAAACAGAGGAGATACCTAATGCAGATGGATATAACTCGATTGGGCGTTTATTAAACAGTCCAACGTTCTGAAAGAAGATATGAGTATTCCAATATACTTGGAGCGGAAAGTTTTTGACAAATCTCCTACCCAATTTGACGTAATTGACTCTATGGCAAAGACGAGGCCCTCCCAAAACGAACTGCATAAGCTGCAAGTTGCACAGAGAGGGTGACGGAGAGAGCTATGTTGGTATGAGCTTTAAGGGGAGTCCCACAAACTTATCTAACCCGGCGAAAGCGTCGCTAAAAATAATCGTCGCTACGCATAAAAATTAGTTCAAATTTTGGCCTCCGGGCCAGATAAGTTGGTGGGACTTATAATAAGATTTGAACTGTCACTTCTACACTGTCACTGTAAATGCAAGAATTTATCTTGCGGTCCCTTAATCCCGTTAAACCCGGTTTCTACAAGGAAAGTTTAAAACTTGAAGAAGCGACATGGTGTTAAATTACTAAGGGTCCGGTCACGGTGGGCACCGCGACGCAAACACTGAGGGTAAAAACTGGAGCCATTGCGCACCGCATTCTCATTCCGTGTCCTACGCGCATAGCTCATACTTCTCTGTAGCAAATGTGACTAGTGTAACTCATGGCTTTGAAATGCATCCCTAATTAAATACAGGCTACAAAATATATCGCACAAAAACTACAAAATGTGATGGACTTTACTACGTCTAGAATTCCTGATTCCATATGTATACTAATCACTCAAATAGGGCTAGGTGAAGCCCGCAGCTTCATCCGCATGGACTAAGTTTTTAAAAATGCGAATTGAAACTCAATCTTGATTTTCCACCAAGTACCTACCACCAAAGTACCAAATTAGGCTAAAATTGATTGGACAGATGCGGTAGTAGGTCTGGTTGTATGCTCCAAGGGAAGTAGACACAAACAGACAGGACTTCACACTTCTGTATTAATAATATTAGTGTAGAAGTTTAGATTAACATAATATTGTAGTACCTGCTCAGGTCAAGCACTTAGAGTATTTATTTATTATTATTCTTATAAAATTAACATAAAATTGTGTTAGAAACAATGCCCCAAAAACCACAGTCGGTTTTACTGGTGCACCGTGCGTGTTTATACATAATAGGTATAAACATAAAATAATAATTAATTATATCTAAGGAAATAAGATGTCTTGCAGAAGTAATGTATATAGCATCTCTAAAAAGTATCTCTACACGAAAACTGCAAGTGAACAACCCAGATGTTTGTTTACACTTTGCGTTTACCTTGCTGGAAACTGTCGAGATTGGAGCTCGCTATAACATTAACTAGTTACAAATCCACCCATAAACAAGAATCAGGATAGTATTGCAAATAGCCGTCCGACTGGTCGGAGCGTGGGAACAGCGTCCGTGAATGGATCGCCTGGAGGGACCCGTCTCACTGTTACATTACTCCTGATTCCGACCGGCGACCACGACCCTATCGGGAGGGCATAAGGCGCAGTATGACCTGTGTGGTGGTGGCGCCGCACATAACAGTACCGCACCCTGATGCCGACCCATTGAGGCGTATGGTGTTGGTACTGTATGATTTCTAAGATCAAGTTTGCTATGGACTTAGAAGATCAGCTTAATTACTCGTACTACAAGTAGTAGGATTTTCTTAGTATTAAGTAAGACAAGTTAAACGAATTTACGTAAACTTAATCGTTTTCAACATTTTATCTTATCCTTTAAAATGCAAAAGATATTCGGCATAGCACGAGACACGACCTTAAGCCGTTTGTTAACGACTTATGTGTATCTACTCATCATGTACTCTAATGATGAATGTGACTAATATTTTTAGTCTAATTGTAGGCAATGAAATGAAAGTTGCAGTATTGTATGTAAATTAATAATGTCCATCTTGGCCGTGTTATATTCGCTTATTTAGATACAAAAGAGATGGCAAAAAATCATGAGAATGCAAACAAAAGAAACTGTTTTATTAAGCAAAATTCAGGTTAAAAAGTATTTCCCACAATCATACTTAGGTAAACACAATTTCATGATTTTTTTGTTGTCGACAGTTCAATGATGAAATAAAAAACTTAACATAAAATATAACGTGAGATAACCTTATCCTATACGTACCTATATGATATTAAGAAATCATGTCATCTGTACAAACTAGCAAATGCCCACGACTTCGTCTGCGTGGTTTGAGGTTTTTGGAACTCTTTAATTTTCCGGGATAAAAAGTAGTATATGTGCTATTCCAGACTCTAATCTATCTCTGTGCCAAATTTCATCCAGATCCGTTCAGCCGTTGGGGCGTGATTGAGTAACAAAGATCCATACATCCATCCAAATTTTCGCATTTATAAAATTAGTAAGTTAAGATTGAATCAAAAACATTACTAGAATGAAAAAACTTGAACCGTCATAATATTTACTAAGTAAACAAAACCTGAGACAAAACCTACAAAAAATACTGAAATAGAATAAATTATACATAAGTTAATATTAAAGTAGCAAAAAAGCATTATAATAGGCTCCCATGCAAAGTAGAGGTCATGGGAACATTCGTGTGAGTACTTCCGCTGTCCGGTTGAGCGTCCCACCGCTGGGAACTCATTGTTCTAATATTTGTACATAATATTAAAACGTGACGCGCTCTACACTCATGCTTTATTTACAAGAAACGCTAAAAACTTCACCGCATTGCTCCTATATCACCGCTCTAAAACACATCAGGCATCGTACATGTTCTACGAACGTCCATGATACGTCCATGATACGCCCATGATAGATGACGCAGTCATCATCATCATCATCATCTTCATCATCATTTCAACTCATCGCCAGCTCACTACTATAAGCACGAATTAAGCACGGAATGAGAATAGTCTGACCATTATTAGCACGAATTAGCATACTTCACACACCTTCGAGAACATTTCGGACCACTTTCGGGCATACAGATTTTTACTCACGATGGTTTTTTTCACCGTTTGAAGCAAGAAATATAATAAGTTGGCAGACTATGTACTTACTTTAAACTGTTCCGCCCGCATGTTTCCCTTGACTAGTCATAAACAGTGAAACCAGAAACTAGACATGAATATTACTAAATATTCATTCAGGTAAATAGTTTGTACCTCACATAAAACAGTTGTCTTTATCTAGGTATATACCTGCATCACTCACCATTGCCCACATAAAAAAAAGAAATGCAATCACGCCGCAAATGAGCAATCATTCTTAGTGAAATGACATCTTTTTATCTTCGAAAATAAAAAGAGTCCCGCGGATTTCCAAAAAATCTTACCATACGCTGACGAAGTGGCGGGAATCGTCTGCGGTTACTCTAATATAATTGTTGTTCAAATAATAATAAGCAATCAATCTGGCTTTCAATCTAATATTGTATATTGATATCATACATTGATATTGGTTTATTGGTTTGTCCTTCAATCACGCCGCAACGAAGCAACGGATCGGCGTGATTTTTGGTATGGGTATAGTTGAGGACCTGGAGAGTGACATAGGCTATACTTTTTATCTCGGAAAATTAAGGAGTTTCCGTGGGAATAAAAAAAACTTAAACCACGCGGACGAAGTGAAGTTATGAGTCTATTCTTACTGGGTAGGTAATAGGTATTGATTCAGAGTCATTAAACTTTGTCTGTCAAAGTCCACATTCAAGCCGATGGGGAAACCACACTATATACTTCATACTTATATTGCTAAGCGATATGCGATTACGTATTTTTAGAAAAAAAATAGGCATTAACTTAATTTATCGGTTAATTTATTTTAGTATATAGAAAGGCTCTACGTTCGGTTCTACGCGTTCTACGTAGATTGTTAATCTGCTTTTAAATCAATTTATATCTATATATTTTTTCTTTATTATACATTTTTGAAGAGATTATTCGCTTGAGGAATATGTCTTTCTGCAGAATAAAAGCAGTATTAAAATAAGTAAACACAAATTATAAATACAATTACACACGAATCATGGAGGAAGCTTTGTTATATATTAGTCCAAAACATTTTTTTGGCTGTCTTTTTCGACATCACGCTGAAATACTGAACGGATTTCAATGCAACTTATTCGTTTTAAAATGGTTAACCTATAAGGTAAGCCCTGCATCTGCTAAGGCGTAAGCTATTCTTCAGTATTGGAGCAACGTTAAACGAAATTCGCTGCCAATCGAATTAGCATTTATGATATCGGTTATAGACAAAGCACAAACATTTGTACTAGAAGTCATTCACTAGTATACCAAAGACTACCAACACCGCAGAATTTACCACACGCCTTTATCACAATACAAAGAAGTCCATTTTAGGCTGACTTTTCATCTTACCGGAAAATAATGGAAGAAGAAAGTACTTCTCTTACATGGTAAAACAGCTAATTTTTCAATGATTAGAAGTTTCTTATTACTAGGGAAACAAGGTTGGTTTTAAACTAGCGTTCTTGAGGAATGATAGCAGAATAGCGGTCACATTTGCATATATTATCGCTACGAGTGGACAAACGGGTATATTTTTGGTGTGGGCTTGAATGACGTAAGGTTGTTTACACCGATAACTTTTTTTATAGTAAGCTCAGAAACTTACATTTACGAGTATATTGTAATTTACGCTATGGAAATCCTGCTTAACTTGATTCCTAGCAGAAACATACTAATGTGGGTAGGCGTAAATTTTATCAAGAGTGAAATTTTTACGTTAATGTTATCATCTTCATCCCATCATTAGCCTAAAATGAGCTCGGGTCTCCTGTCAAAATGAGAAGGGTTCATGCCATAGTCCACCACGCTGATTAAGTGTGGATTGGCAGACTTCACACTCCTTTGAGAACATCGTGGAGAACTTTCAGGAATGCATGTTTCCTCACGATTTTTTCTAACTTAACTAAACTCTATAGTAAGAGTTCTCGAACCAGAGATCGAACCACTTGGCCCTCCCACTGCGGGGTTGAATCTCATTCACTGAGCTATCACAGCTAATATAACGTTAACTTTTCGTAAATCTGCCCAAAATTGGCTAAGCGCTCAAGAACTTCGGACACATAAGAGAACAGAGCTTGGACCCGCAACTACATAATTTAAACTGTCAACTGTAAATAGATTTGTCAAGCACTTGAAAGCTGGCGCTCGATCAATTCCATACAAATATATAGTCCCACAAACTTATCTGGCTCGGTGGTCAAAATTGGAACTAATTTTTGTGCCTCTTTAGTTTTTTTTTAGTCATTATAGGCTTACGCTTAACCACGATCACACCTGATGGGCGTTTTTGTTTTTTCATATATAATTATATATTAACGACGCTGTCACTGGGTCAGATGATTTTGTGAGACTGTAGTAACTGTTAACTTAGACGCGATCGAATACGTGATAAAAAATCCACTCGGCCTGCAGAACTATATTCTATACTTTAGGCTAGTCGCGAATTTCTGAGATCCGCTATCCACCAAAGCGTAGCGGAGCGAAGATATCACAGAGATAAAGTAATAAAACACGGCAATCTGATTGATCTGCTAACACATTTCCGCCCTTCTCTACTTTGGTATATACCGAGGCATATGAAATTGTTTGGCGGGTGCTAAAAACAAAGCCTGCCTAACTGTGCTTTGATGCAATAGAGTAGTAACAAGAATACACTGATTCATATCATTCCTAAGTAAAGTTTGTTGTGGGCTCGTCTCAGAACAGGGCGCGTTTGGAACCCTCGTAGCTTTAGTTTTAAGATACCGTAATTGATTATCACAATCATGTTTTAAAAGTTATTGGACGTCAATAACAATGTACGTAATTTGAATAAATAGATATTGAATTGAATATGATTCATTCCTAATCCTGTGTATTGAATCTGCGCATTGTTCTGATACCGATTGTCCAGACTAACGGTGTTTTAATACAAGGCTCCGACGTCTACAAGTCATAAAGATCAGCACTGATATTAACTTGATTTGTTATACATCACACATAGCACATCCGTGTTCGTAATGAGTCGAACTAAAATGTCGAATAGACCACCTAAGGCTTTGTTGACATAAGAGAAGGAGCCCCTGAAACATGTCGAGGACGACATAACAAACTAGATTTTGCTGGGATAAAAAGTAGCGTACGTTCTTCCCCGGGTTACAAACTATCCCTATGCCAAATTTGATCAAAATTGGTTGAACAGATGGGCCGTGAAAGCCTAGCAGACAGACACTTTCGTATAATATTAATATGGGTTAATCAACTATCCAAGGCCTATCTATTAAGTGTGTCTGTTTGTCTGTAAATTTCACTTGGATTAACCGCTATACAGTAGCCATATTACGTAAAACCTTTTTCAATATATTTTTGCAGTCCCAATAACGTTGTTAGGCGTTTTATCCTGTCGCGCTAGTGTGCTCGATCGATTAAAGTGAGTGACGTGGGCTTTTTAGTCCCTAGTGTTTTTTCGCTCTAAGAGAAGTACCACCAAAAACTATTTCTTTTTCTAATTTAATTTCTAAATTCCTAATTAATTTTAGCCAATAAACGAGCAGGCGGATCACTTTATATAAAGTGATTACCACCGCCCATGAACATTAATTGCAGTACCAGAGGAACCGCCAATGCGTTGCCTGCTTTTAATTTGTTTATTCGTCCCATGGACAGCCACATATTGTAGTTTTGAACATATCAGGTGGAAGCTGGTTCCATAGTTCCATGTTTGCAGTTTCCATAGGTAGGTAATTGGCGAAACTAGCCAAAAACTGTATCAACATTGTAAGCTTCTTAGCCGACTCATACAATGGTCAATGAGACTCTCCGAGGAGTTCAAGCGCCTCACTTTTTCCGTTCTAATGAAGCATAATTACCACTGAGACAATGGGCATTATTTATAAGCAAGTCAGATGCCGCCCGCGCTCGGACAGCCAGCCCGGCCCTATTCCCAGAATTACATACCTAGTTTTTTATAAATTATATGCAGTCGCATCAAATTTTTAATTCTGCGTTCATATTGATATAAATATTTTGGGTTACTTAGACTATAAATAATGACTAGGTACCTATACCAAAAACGTTATATAAAAAATTGTTATGTTAAACAATGTTACTTGTTATGTTACAAAAATTTCCTGAGGCAATATTATCTTACAGAAGAGTCATCAACAGCCATGAATGTTGACCAATCTTGAATCTACCTATATTTGGGACTAGCTTTTGCCCGCAGCTCAAGTTAATTTCGATTTTCATACTAATTTCAAACACCATTTTACCACTTTAAGGGTTGAATTTTAAAATATCCCTTCTTAGCGGATGCCTACGTCATAAATGCCATCTATCAAATTTCTGTCCGATCCGGCCAGTGGTGGCTGTGCGTTGCTAGATCAGTCAGTCAGGCAGTCTCCCTTTCCTTTTATATATTTAGATTCAGAAAGTGTATAGTTACTGCAATCCCTAATGAAATAACAGAACAGTTAATGCTCTCTAGGGGAAATCCTCTATTTGTAGAGTACTTACCGAGAGACGTGCAGATATGTCCATACATTTATTTATTTTATAAATCAATTGCAAAATCCCTTCAATATTCAACCAATTCGAAGGCAAAAACTAAACAAATTACAAGTTTTATATAATATACCTAACGAAAAGTTTTATCATCGTAAAGTAGTTATTTCCATATTGAAACTTGGAGACACTCTTTATACCTACCTAATTACAATTGGCAATTGGTGGAAAGGTTTATAATGTTTTAAAAGTGCTGCTGTGGCGTAGCTGACAAGCAGAGATGCATACTTTTCACATTTAAAATATTGCGATGGATTTGTACGGATTTAATAAGTCGACAGTTTCCTAATAATAATTTTGCAATAAATGTTGCCCGCGACGTCGTCCGCGTAGATTTAGGTTTTTAAAAATACCGCGGAATCTCTTTTTTCCAGGGTAAAATGCCTATAAGATGTAACTTTATTCTCTAGCTAAGTGTATAAATAATAATAGATTAAATGGAGAAGCCGTAAATTAATGTAACACATAAGCAGCCCATTTATTAAATATTAGTACGGATAAGCTCTCGAATCTCTCATAATGCTCCAAAAGGTTGAAAAGCGACAGAGCAAAAGCTCAAGCCCGCATGTTTGTATTATGTATTCGTGGTACAGTAGTCTATTGTAGTGGTAATTGTCCTGACAATGCCTGAGCCACTAACACACTTACCGTAATGACCCTGGCATTAGAAGGCATGTATGGAAATTAGGCATATATTTTAACCTCCTTTAACTGTAGAAATAATTGTCTTTAGATTCTGTTTGTCTATAATAATCAATCTATTTGTATTCCTGAAAGCAAAATGGTTAGGAAGTGTATGCATCAAATCAAATTAAATGTTTTTTTATTCAAACAAGCCTTTACAAAAGCTTTTGAATCGTCGAGTGAATCTACCGCTACCTGGTCTGTTGTGTTTATGGAAAGTCTACGTGTACATTTGGTATTATTGTGATTACTAGAACCTAGTAAAATGGACAAAATTCTAGCTAATTCCCGCGACTTCGTCCGCGTGGATTGAGATTTATCAGTTAATTTTCTGGAATAAAAAGTAGCCTATGTGTTATTCCATACTATAATCCATTTCTGTGCCAAATTTCATCCAGATCCGTTCAGCCGTTCTGGCGTGATTGAGTAACAAACTTACATCCATCCAAACGTTCGCATTTATAATATTAGTATAGATGGTAGCAGGCGTTACTTTGCGGAAGTCAATAATAATGAAGGAACTACGAGTAGAGTTCACACGACAATGCACGATTGTAAAGTTACAATTTACAATCGTGCATTGTCGAGTCAACATCTGAAGATGCTCCAGTGTCGGAGCAAAACGTACGTTGAGAATAATTTGGAAGATTTGTGTGGTGTGGTGTTGTACTCATGCGAATTGATGGCCTACTGGGTGGTGAATATCGCAAGCTACACGCTGTACCGCATAGATTTGTCTGCTTTGTCGGATTATAGCGAATTAAACTTTTAGTGCCTTCATAATTCCAAATGTATCAAAATTATTTGTATATTATCCATTGATTTACTTAAGACTATAAAGTGACCTACTTTTAGTTAGGTACTAGTCGTCGGTGTCGGTTTATTAATTAAATATTGCAGCAAATGGAAGGTAAACAAGGCACTGGCGACCCTCGCGCGCGTTGAACTCTACTCTGGGAGCGAACGACGCCCAATCCAGTTCTCGGGTTATTACGAGATTACTAAACAAATAGCGACAAAAACAAGGAATTGTTGTATTTTTTTATTTTGGGATATTAGTTTAATAATCATTATTTGGTAGCACGCGGAATATTAATGAACCAAAGGCTGTTTTTTGCCTAGCTATGTGTTTAAGACCTTACTAGTACTATTATGTAATTATATCCTATAGCATTTTTGATCACTGTAATAAATATAGTTTTAAATAACTGCAATAAAGACATTTTGCAACCGTAAGGTACGAAAACAATAACGAATAAAATGACATGATGTTAGGGAAAATTAATTTTTAGGTCGACCAATAATTATTTTCAGTTATCCTTATAAAGTTTTTGCTTTTTATTTAAAAATACTAACTAAAAGGCAACAAGCAGTCTTGAAATATGGAATAATATATAAAACCAAATTATCCAAAGTTCAAATCAAAATTCAAACCTTTTTTTATTGAAGTTGACTGTGACAAGTGCTTTTGAATAGTCGAGTGAATCTACCACTGGTTCGTAATGCCACTGTTTTGTATTTACAAAACCGGTTCCACATAGATAAGAAAAATTAAATCGTTTTCTAAAATGCCTCTTTTAATAATTAAAACAGGTCAAAGTCCTGCAAATAAATGTTAAAGTTCATCGAGAAGAATATTATATTTTATGAAAGTTATACTACAGGATGTATCGGGATGACTACAAGCTGAACATACTTACGGCCGGTGGCTTCTCTCGGTATAGCAAAAAATAAACCAAAGCAGCGTCTGGGGCTCAAGGATATTCGCTCAGCGGTTCACCGACAAATAAACTACCAAAGCATCATTATATACTAAATCGAAGATCCTTCGCTATTGCGTGGAAATCTTGCTTCAATTGATTGGCATTTTATTTAAAGTAGAAATGACAATTATCAAGAATTACTTAACTGAAACTTACCAGGTTGATTTATCAGAATTAAAAATCGCTAAGCAAGATCGTTATTTTCTTGAGTATCCGTTATTCGGTAATGCAAGATAATGGGTTCTAAATTATTAGAATAATCACATCTATCAGGTAAGTTCGTTTTTTTTGTTTTCAGTGAGTTTGAAATTTTTGTAGCATATCAAACCAACTTGTACGAGATATTACATCCTTATTCGGTTGTGGTTACTAAACAAAAATTTATCTATCGTTAGTCATATCAATGACAGATAAAGAAAAATGGAATAAAAAAAGTGGAGCTATCGGTGTCGTATGGGTGCGGGCGCTTATCCTTAGCATAAATCACTGGGGTCATCGACCGTGTTTCGCGCGAACTACGAACCTGCGACCAGCGCGCCCGAGAGCAAGAGCACGGCGACCCACATGGCACGTGCGTCCTCCGCGCCGCTCCGCCACACACTGAACTGGACACTTTGTGGATGTGGGCCCACTGAGGCACTGACACTGACCATCCACAGTATCACTGCACTCCTGGGATACTCGACCGAGCGTCAGCTTAAGATAGATCTCCACGCGCGAACATGCTCGACTTTGTATTCGAGCAAATCGCATACCACTACATCTCAGTTTGTACAAAACGTGGTTGCATAAGATTACACTGCTGCATATTCTGTAAATCAGCACTTGGCTAGCGTGATGGACTATGGCCCTTTTCATATTGGCAGATTAATGGCCTCTTAGATTTTCTTCAAGGCTTCGAGGCTATTTAGGCTTCTGTAGTAAGCTAGCTGTAGGGTATCAGGAATGACGAACCTAGCAAAAATTTGATCACTTATAGTATTATAAGTAAAGTAAATTAAAACGTTTGAATTCTAACGTCTCTATGAATGCACGAAGCTTGCTCGCCGAGCGTAGTCTGAGTGGAGACCCAGCTTTACAGCCTTCAGAGGCTAAAAGCGCCGCGCTTACGTATTAAGGCTATGTATGACGAATCTATACTTACAGATTAACGGCTAATTATTAAGGCTATTGCATGTTGCAGAGCATAAACGTATCTAGATAATACGAGTAGCATACTGATGCGAGATGTTTAACGTTATTGAACTGAAATATCAATACTTACAAAATAAGTTCACACCAACTATTTGCAAGAGATCACGATTATTTGTGACCTGTGACCTGTGACGTGGTGACGTGGTGGTGGGTCAGGAAAGCTTCTTAAAGAGGATCACGGAAAGCTTTGGGGGATGCCTATGCCCGAAAAGAGCTATCATTCCAACATGATAAAATAACTAATATTGCCAATTTTGTATAAATGCATGACAATATTATTAATTTATTTTACATTCATGGAGCACTGTTACTATTTTTTAAATTTAATTAAATTTCAAATATTATTAATTTATTTTATATGCAAACACTTATTACTTCTGGTTAGAAATAAACGGCATTTTACTTGCTTAGTCCGGTCTGGTCATAGGAACCAACTACCAAGCAGCCTAAGAAGGAAGCTGCCTCACAAAAAGGGGCAGTTACGAGTACATTAAAGTTTTACTTGGTAACTAGTCACGACAAAAGTCTCGTACCAGACATGAATATACAAAAACCCTTACATTTTCCTGTAGATATCTATGGTGAGCACATATGCAGCAATAGTGTACTTAACAGTTGATGATACGTAAGTCTAACAAATACCCTTTTGCCACTTAATGTTAATAATGAATGGTGACCGGATGGCCGCGGCATCTAACGGGACGGGCGGCGTGTGTGTCCTGCCTTAATTGACGAGCCAGATTACGGGCAAAAAGCGTGAGTGGACCGCCTTACCGGCCTTACCGCCACACGGCTGCCAGATCGATTATATCGATACCGCTTGTTTGAGCACTTCTCAGAACACCGCCGCGCTCATTTGTATTTGGTCTTATAGATTTTTTTTAAATATTATCTCTCATACACCTACTGTTTCCACGTTTTGGCCTACACTTTTGAGTATTTTAGTGTTTTGTGTCATCATTCGATTCTCCAGCTATTAGGTTTCTCCAAGTCAGTCAGCACTCTGCAAGGCCTGTCCTACGTCAGCAACGCGACTGCATACAAACAGTAGTGGACCCTTCACGCGGTCTACGTTGTTTCGTAGATAAGTTCTGTCAAATCTATGAAGTCGACTGTACTGTACTTTCTATCGTGTCGCGTTGCATCGCGTCGCTTTCTTACCTTACCTGGGACAAAGGGTAAGTATAGCGAAACCCACGAGTCAAGGCGATGGATTTTAGCCAATTGAAAAAAAGAGTTACGAGTGTTCAAATCAGAGGTGCAATCATGTAAGGATTACCGATGAAATCGTTAAAGCTCGGCTTTAAAGTAATATAAACCATAACGACATTGAATTAGAGCTCAATTTCATGTATCAATTCTTATACGTTTACGGTATCGTACATACCTAAACGTATACGAATGTATACACGAAATTGAGCTCTAATCCAAAGCCGTTATGGTTTATTTTACTTTGAAGCCGAGCTTTAACGATTTGATCGGCGATCCTTACATGATTGCACCTCAGAAGTGAATACGATCGTTACACTGTAGCAATCGTTTAACCGTAATAGGGTCACTGATTGGCAGGATTTGTGCGTTAGCCCGGTCCCCAGCGCTCAGAACTTCAGAACAAAAGATCTCAGAGGATAGCAAGTTTGTAGAAGCTATTAACTAGTAGAGTAGAGTATGTAGTAGAGCTTATTGTAGTTGCAAATGTTATATTAGTTAGGCACTCGATTAATCGCTCGCCTGTAGTTTTAGTCGCGTAGAGACATGGTCGCCGGCAACTGGTTATTGCTCTAACCTATTATTTAGGCGCAACACATACCGGCAGAACTGAACCGCGGCGTATTTCTTGATAGGTTATGCCGTCGGATCGGTTTTGATGACCTCCGTGACGCAATGTGTAGCGCTGTTGTATTAATGTGCGGAGGTTCTGGGTTCGATCCCCGGCAGGGTCAATTTGGGAATTTATAATTTGTGAATTTTCCCTGGTCTGGCCTGGTGGGCGGCTTCGGCCATGGCTAGTTACCACCCTACCGGCAAAGACGTGCCGCCAAGCGATTTAGCGTTCCGGTACGATGCCTTGTAGAAACCGAAGGGGTATGGGTTTAATATAACTACCATGCCCCTAAAAGGTCCGCTACCATCTTAGACTCCATCATCACTTACATCAGGTGAGATCGTAGTCACGGGCTAGCTTGTAGTAAATAAAAAAAAACAAACAATATACGTTGTTGGACAGCGATAGACGACGTCGGACGTTTTGCATGGAGATTACTTTTTCCTGTGGAACTCTAGATGAGAAGGCCTTGCGCCGCTTGCTTGCAGTGGAGTAGCTAGTACTTGCTTGAGATCGTCTGTTCACCTATAGTGAGGGGTCGAGTGCACCATTCAAGCACCTAGTTCGGAACTCAAGTAGTTTTCTTCTAGCCAAAATCTCCAAAAAAAGGCCTATACCCGTCCATGGTCACCCTAGTTGAAATGACGCACATAATATATAGCAGTTTTTCCCGCGGCATTCCGCGCCCAGTTAGCAGACATTACAGCCTCCTATTAGGCTACGGTGATGTTTATTAGCCTTTTCATTACACTTAATTTCATTTTGCACATCCTTTCGGCGTTTTACCTAATGATGCCCCTTTATGCGAAAAAAAATTGGCAGTCATAAGGACTGCTAATAGAATTAAAAAGGAATATTTAAAATAACAACACAGCAACTTTTAAAAACAATCAAAATATAAACCTTAAAACTAAGGCATTAAAGTTTAATTACGAATGTGTTATATTTTTATATTTATGACCTTTTTACGAAGAGTAACAACGCGAGGTGTCAGTCACGGTTACACATCACTTTTAAATATAAACCTTAAAACAAATGGATTAAAGTTTAATTACGAATGTACTATATTATTTAGACTTAAGACCTTTTGTCTTAAGAAAAATGGTGTCGCATGACCGACACCGTTACTCATTTTTACCCCCTACCAAAAATAAAAGGTTTCGCTTCAAAAAATTATTTTATGTTAGAAAAAATCACATTGAATATTTGAATTTTGCATGGATTCAAGAAAAGTACGGTCGTCGTCAAAAGTCCATACATAGTTTTTAACTGCTAAAACTGTGCAAGCAATCTGAATCACTCATCCACACAAACATAGACTATGTTAATATGTCCAAAATATTTACCTTAATTTAACAACATTAGGATCAAACCATTGCTATTCAACAATAGTTATTACCATAATTTATACAACAAGTCAACAATGTCAACCTACAAGATGAATATTATATATGTAAGTTTGCGGGTGACTTTGTAACTAACAAGCCATCTTGTTTGCTTATTCTATATAGACTTTTGACGTCGACTGTACCATTAGTATAGCAGCCGACAGAAAATATTACTCATCGAGCTTTAAAAGCTCATCGCTTTTCGAGCGATGTTACCCTTCGTTTCCCTCACTGGTCTACTTTTTAAGCGACGATTCGAAGCGTATTTTTAATTTTTTTTTGTTTATTTAGCTTAGAATCCGAGGCTCTTAAATTAATTAACAATCTTGGCGCTGTGTGCTAAACATACTCACTAAGTACTGTAACTGCGAGAGCAATAAAATTAACTACACACTTAATTGTCATTTAGACGAGAAAAATGTCGCATACTTACTCGCGGCCTCACGACATTTCTTACCAGGGCTCCTTAGCAAAGAAGGCTACGAAACCTTCACAATTTTACAATACTCTAATCGGTTGGTGGGAGGCTTCGGCCGTGACTAGTTACCACCCTACCGGCAAAGACGTGCCGCCAAGCGATGTAGCGTTACGGTACGATGCCGCGTAGAAACCGAAGGGGTATGGGTTTAATATAACTGCCATGCCCCTAACAGGTTAGCCCGCTACCATCTTAGACTGCATCATCAGGTGAGATCGCAGTCAAGGGCTAGCTTGTAATGGATAAAAAAAAAACATTATTATTAGGATTTATATCCAAAGATTTGTTAATCTGTTTGGAACTTCATTTGAAGCTTCGGTCGTGATTTGTTGATTGCACTAATGCATTCTGGTACGAAAAACTAGATACGCCAATTTTTTCTTGCTTTTCATGTTTCGGAGGATGATGCAGTCTAAGATGGTAACGGGCTAACCTGAGGGGCATGGCATGTTATATTAAGCCCAGACTCCTAATCGCTTTCAATATGGCATCGTACCAAAACGCCTAACCGTAACAAGCCACGGCCAAAGCTTCCCACCAGACAAAATTTAGAAATCATAAATTCTTAAACTGACCCAGCCGAGTTATACTGGCCGAGGATCGAACTCGGTACCTCCCAGTTATAACACCATAAAGCTCACCACTGCGCCTAGGAGGTTTTACTGCGGTATCCTAGACAGAATTATGTCTTTTTTATTGCGAGATAGGCTTGCGCTTGGCGACTTAGTGCAAAGCAATGATGAGGTCTAGGTTGGAGCGCGCTTGCCTAGAAGGTACTTAAGTTAAAAAGGTAAGGCAGGAAACACATGCGCTGGGAGGGTGTACCACAACCTAGCGGTTCGTATCATGATGTGCTGGTATTAGGTATGCTCTGGATAATGGAATCTACCATTTAAATTTCGCACAGTTTTAAATTTCATGACAGAAGTTTTACAATCGACTCTTACTTAACCAAGTTGTGTTCTCCGAAGTTGACACAAGAAGTAGCGACTATGTTAACAATTAGCACTGTTCGGCGACGAGCGCAGCCGCTGTGAGGATTAATTACAAGCTAATGGCCGTGCTCAGTGTGCATGTGTGATAAAAATATGTGCGTGATTACAGCTAACTACTCGGTACTTAGCTATGTGTTAGAGGTGTACCGATGTTGCTATGTTGCAAGACGCCTAGCTAGTTTGATGAGCCTGGCGTAACAAGCCGCCCTCCCGTCGACGTATTCTCGAAATTTGAAGGTCCCGGATTCAATTCCCGGCAATAGAAATTTAGGATAAAAGTTTGGCCAGTTGATATTATATCATGAAGGAAAATATACTGCCTCCATGCCAGTCAGCCAGACTCCAGCGTGGGTCTATGGCGTAAATCTTGTTCATTTTGAAAGGAGGCCCAAGCTAGCCAGTAAGCCGATAATAGGTTGACATGATGATTACGATGAATTTGACTCAAGTCAGGCCTGATTGGAGATATCAGCCGTGGCTAGTCTATTATGCCTTGTGACTCTGCCATGGATCTCAACAGGAAAATATACGTGTGGTTTAGTAGTGCTAGAACCTCCAAACATGAATTTGAAGAAAGCTAAGTAACACCATCTTTCAAGTAGCTTAAGAACTAAACCACTACTCAATCGTTGCCTTCCATATTCATTATACCTTCGTTGTAGTTACAGATGACGGTCACAGATGTCACCTCTACATTCTACAGCAACCACCTTTCAATTCTTAGGCCCTTTTCACACACGCAAGGTTTCCATATTAACGGTACCTTCGTCATGGTGTCGTTACTTGAGTAATACCAACCGTGTACCTACGTGTGAAAAGGTCTACGTCCGTTTAAACGGTCGCCGTTAATACGGAAACAGTGTGTGCTTTAAAAGGGCCTTAGGACCATCAAGCAGCACAACTCGGAGAAGACAAAGGGAAACTCATATCGTCGGACAGTTCCAGGATACTTCAAACGAGATCATAGTTTTATAACTCAATAGATTTGGGGGCAGATGAATCTTACATTAAAATCCACAAATTCCATGGTCATAGCAAAGCACCTTGTCCTGGTACCTAATTATTTAATTATTTGTGAAAAGTGTGCATATCAGTACCCTATATTCCTTCAATGTAAATGTACAGAAAGAGGGCTAAAGGTAACAGACAATTTTACGTAAAAATAGATAGGTACATTTAGTTGGTAGGTACATGAGACAGACTCATATTATATATTATTATTATTATTGTTATACAAATTCTACATACTTAGAAGAAATTTCTAATTCATACACTAAGCCAAATGTTCTATCAATTTTAGGATTCAGATTCATTTATTTGAATTTAACATGCAACAATTACAACAACAACAATAACAATAACAATGTACAATAATTGACATGTCACCCCGTTAGTGCAAATGCAATTTGAGTGACAGGGGTACTTCGAAATTATTATTTTTATTTCTATAATATTATTTATCTGTGGGTACTTAATAATGTCTTATGTCGAATAAATGAATAGTAGGGGAGCCCAAGAGGGGATTTTTAGATTTACTCGCGCGGCAGATTAATATAAAGAGGAAATTCTTTGGACCCTGTATATATAAACTGCCTCGTTGGTCTAGCGGTTAGCATAGTCGGATCACGAGGTCCTGGGTTCGATTCCCGGTCGGACAAAAAAAAATTGTATTGGGTTTTTAAATTCAGAAATTCTCAGTGCCAGCCCGGAGTTGGAAGTTGGCGGTGTTTCACCCCCGTGCCTCGGAGAGCACGTTAAGCCGTCGGTCCCGGTTAGGTATTATCACTAACATGATAATAGTCGTTAAAGCCCGCCAACCCGCATTGGAGCAGCGTGGTGGGTCTAAGATCTAATTCCCTCTCTCATATGAGAGTGGAGGTTTGTGCCCAGCAGTGGGACGTTAATAGGCTGTAGTGGTGGTGGTGGTGGATACTAAATATACAAAAAATATATGCTTAAAAATTCACACAATTATTAACGTTGATAGTATTCGTTTCTCCAATTCAACAAAAGGTTTCCTGTTGCTATTTGGAATTCTCGTGTAACTAACTTAGCATAACTTCCTCTACTTTGCGTATGAATCGCTCGATGAATATTGCACGCAGCGTCCTTCTCTGAAATCCACTCAGCTAAGTAATAAAAGGCATCGTAAAACCTCTTTCATCTGTTGCTCTCTAAACGATCTACATCTGCATTCCCAGCGATTGAAACACGATTGGAGCGAGAAAGTATGTAAAAGTCTTATATTATGCATTAGGTGATATCCTGAAATCTTTCACGTGGATTTAGGGTTTCCGGGACTAAAAGTAACCTTTGTCTGTGTCCGTGATGTAATTAATGTATGTCTGTTCGTATGTCTTTCTGTGTGACCTTTTTATTACGTTTTCACGACCCATTTTTTCAACCGATTTTAGTGAAATTATTACTGATAATTATGTTTTCCATCCCGGGAAATGATAAAAAAGTTTCCAAGGAACTTTTAAAAGTCCACGTGGACTATGAGGCAGACATCAGCCATTCTAGTTATATTTTAACAAACCTAGGTAATTGTAAATCTCATATTGCAGTGTCATTGTAATTATGTATATTTTATGGTTTTAAGAAGAACGTGTATCCAAACAGGATTGGAACGGATAGCCCTTCTGGCTGCTAACAACTTTTACTCGGTTGCATCATTGGTTGTGCTTCAACTGATATAGTTACTCGAACAAGTTTTGCTCCAGTACTTCCTTCCATTGTCCATGTTATCTTGATTTGACGTTTGCTACATCGGCACAGACTTTACAGGGCGCCATTCTTCGCACAATATGGGGTTTACCTCAGTTATTTTAGCTGGAACGATTGTATACAACTGCCTATAGCCATACTATAACTTCGAGAAAAGGATGGTAGGTACGTGGAAAAGGATCGTGTTGTTTGTTCGTTCGTCTTAGTGAAGGCACTACCGTGTCCACCGACTATTTGAATACAGATTGATTTATCGACTTTTACACAACCCTCTTCTTATTTGGGTGGTCGGGAGTTCGATCCCCGTGCACGCTCCTCTAAGTCTCTAACTTTTCGGATGCGTGTTATGAAATTAAAAATCACTAGCTTACAGTGAAGCAAAGCATCGATAAGAACCTTGCATGCTATGCCTAGAGTTCTTCATAACACTTCTCAAAGATGGGTGAAGTGTGCCGGCAGAGGGTTTGAAGCGATGAATAATGTATCCATAAATAAATAAATAAACGTTTATTGACAACAAAAAAATAACTTACCGTACTACTTTGTAAGTATGCAACTTAAGCGTAATCAATGGGCCTCCTCTTCAGCCTGTGCCACAGCATGAATGGTAGGTATGTACCCACCTGACATACTGCAACGCTGATTTTTAGGAGGAGCCCAGGCCGAAACATCACGGACCATCACTGGTACCAAGATAAGTAAAAAAAATTAAAAACAAAAATTAACTTAAATTACAACATGAGTTGTTCCGTATTCATACCATGACGTCTCATCCCACTATTTTTTTTCCTAACTTAACCATACGGCTACGCTAAGCGAGTTTATCTTGTCAATTTTTTTTTAGGTTCCGAACCCAAAATGTTAAACAAGTGAATATAATTAAAATTATTAAAAAATACGACACCCGTATTGAATTACCTTTGGAATCTTATTCACATTTTTATTAAATGATATTTTTTGTGAATCACTGGATATTGAACTATAGTGTTATATATTTTTGGAATCTACTCATCTTTTTCTAGATGATGATTATATAGTTAATCTTATTTTCGAATTTTTTTTTTCAACTTTAGTCTTTAATGCGGGACCATGGTCACTCCCCTCAATTTTTTTTTAAATTCTACTAACCTATGTCACCCGGAATAAGCTAAGAATTCTAAAGATACCTCATTTATCAAAATCGGTTAAGGCGTATAGAAGTTATGGTGGAATATACAACCTTTTTTCAGGCAGTCGTATAAACAGATTATCCTCAGTTTAACGATCCTCATACATTATCCGTGAGATGCAGTAGTACGCCCCCGCACTATATAATACTTTCACCTTATCGTCACTCGACGCAACGATATACATTTATTATTATTCGATCGGCAAACGATGTCGCAATTGATGCAATGGTACGTAATGCTCGACGTATGCGCACGCGCAGCCGAAAATGCGCTCATAATACATATACAGCCTACGAACAACCTGGCTTTTGAATCACTTATTTTTTAAAGAATAATCAAACATCATCATCGTTATCCATATCAGTCCCACTACTGAGCGGTTAGGCCACACGAAGACATTACCACAATTACTCATGGAACATGTTAAGTATATAGTAAATTTAAATCAAACATTTTGAAACATGACGATGAAGTTTTGAAATTTTCTTTCCCCACAATCCTCCAAATTCTATAAAGCTCCATTAAATTTCAAGCTATGTACCTACTTGAAACTTTTGTCCATTTGTCAATTTTCTGAGGCTGCGGTGAAAAGCTAGACCCATGCTAGACTTAAGTAAGCTAGTAGCGATAGCCAGAACGAGATTATTTTCCAAATGTCGATAAGGTTGTATCATGTGTTTAAAATATTTCTATATAATATATAAAAGCGAAAATGTGTTTCTTTGTTGGTTTGTTCTTCAATCACGCCAGATATAGGCTACTTTTCACCCCTAACTAATAAAAAAATATCCGTCGATTTGTATCGAACGCACGTGCAGCAGCGCTCATCTCGGTGTCAATAAACTTTTTATCTGATCCTCTGCCAAGCTTCCAAATTGATATTATCTCTGAGAGACATCTTTCGTAATCATAAAATATGGACTAGGAAGGTTGGAATTTTCCATCAATTTGGTCCATCAGAAAGTTTTTACTGACTACAGTAAAATATCGTATTTTTATTCCACTAAAGCTAGCTACCTTGATTTCACCTGAGGTAAGTGATGACGCAGTTTAAGATAGTAGCGGGCTAACCTGTTAGGCGTATGGCAGTTATGTTCAATCCATACCCCTAATCGATTTCTACACGGCATCGACACGGAACGCTAGATCGCTTTGGGGCACGTCTTTGCCAGTGGGATAGTAACTACCTGCGGCCGAAGCCTCCCACCAGATCAGAGTAAATTGTGAAATCATAAATTACCAAATTGACCCTGCCGGGGATCAAACCCGGGACCCCCCACTTGTAATAACCCTGCGCTCACCACTGCGCCAAATCAAAGTACCTACCTACTTACACTAAAATCTGATCAATCAATATCACTCGCTCTGGTAAAGTTCAGAAGTGGGATAGTTTGGGGATATATTGTAAGCTTTTCAGTCTCGCTTATTGGTCATCATGGCCTTAGGTATTATGAAGTATATAATATTAACTATTACGCCTTACTGTTTACGTTATTAGTGATGAAACGTTTGATAAAGCCTTCACATGCCTATTTATTGACATCGTTTAGCATGTACCTACTCGTACATTGAGAATGCGAATGTTTCTTTCGTAACGATTGATATAACTAGTGGTTCGCCCCGAACTGAGACCTCGCGGCGCCATCTATTGACATAAATGTGAAGTTCTGTTAAAAATACTGAAGCTCATTAAAAATTAAATAATTCCGTTTCCTTACAATATTTATCTAATTTTAGTATTTGTTGTTCAGTCAAGTACAGGATATAATTGAAATAATTGATCAAGTTTCAGGCTCATCCTTTCAGAAAATTTAGAGTTCTGAGGTCATCTTTGGACGTTATAAAATCTCCACTTTGAAAGCCCCCCATTTCGTCAATTTTGGGGGAAAAATTAAAAAAAAAATATTTTTGGACTCCATTCCTAATTATCTTTAAAATGATATACCGCAACTCTATGTAACTTTATAAAAAATATTTTACTTCGCATTCGCTTCTATGAGAGCCCCCCTGAAATAAAGATTTTTATTATTTTTTAAGCCATATTCGGCGGGAGGCCATTGGTAATTCAGAAGTTATAATGCTCTGACAGACGGACGGACGGACGGACGGACGGACGGACGGACAAGTGCCAATTCACCCAAGTAGACTCAGAGACCTTCGCTTCGCTCGGTCAAAGATACGGTAACTAGTTGAAAGGTTTCAATGAGGTTCATTAATTATTGTGACTAACAAAATATGATACGGCTCCTATTCTGTGCCATAGTTTAATGCCTCGTTGGTCAAGTGGTTAACATTTTTGACTGCGGCTGACGAGGTCCCGGGTCGAGCCATAATCAAGTATTGTGTTTTTTTTGACAAGAAATTCTCAGTTCTCGTCCGGAGTTAGGAAGTTGGTGGTGCCCCGTGCCTCGGAGAGCACGTTAAGCCGTCGCGTCGGTCCTGCGCCTGTTCTATGTCGTTGGTCGTATTTTCCATTCCATCAGGCTATGAGAGTAAAGGAACAGAGAGTGCACCTATGTTTGTCTGCGCAAGTGCACACTAGTACATTATAGTTTATAATATCTCCCACGCAGATGGCTAATCTCTGGCTACTTTTTACGTAAGTTTATTTATTGGTTTGCCTTAGGAGTAGTAAAATCTGAAGCCTACCTACTTGAGCCTTTTGAGATGGTACTTCAATAAAAATCTCAAGGTTGTGTATATTATGACGTATCTCTGGCAACCTTGTAATTTTATCTTATTGCCAAAACTTTTTTGTGCAATTATATACTTGTGTGATTCTATTGCACTTTCAATAATAATTTGGCAAGAGGTAAATTGATGTAACAATTAAATCACAAATTAAAGCGAAATAACTGGTCATTAATATTTTTTCTTTATGATTTTTTCTTCGACAGATGACAGTCAGAGGACATTATTTGAGAGACAGAGACAATATTATGACCTCATACTACCTACTCAAAAAATCAAGAAACAACTAAATCGGTAGATTAATATTGATTACTTACTTACTAATATACTTCTTGTTGAATTCTATTCTCATGTACCTAATTAGTATTCTTCCATATAATAATTGAGTTTATATCAATACTATTACAAATATTTTATTCGCATTCGTTTATACCTATGTGAATGTATGAATACCAAAATATTGTATCACTGTCCCACTGCCTTATAATATAACTCCGTTACGCAATCTGTGTAAAACAAGCATTGGTTTCAACCATTTATTATTAAAATCTTTATCTACAAACATATAAAAGATGTTACATTATCACATTCACTGCTTACTGCGACACCAATAAATTAAACATTAATCAACAGGTTGGACCAACGGCCCATACTATCCGAAACCAATACCTAACAGATTTTTTTTATGCTTTTTATAGAAATTTTTCTAAGATTTTTCTAAATTGTACATTCCAACTTGCATAAAGTTTAAAATTGCAAAGATGCTGAAAAGCAAACTAGAGGGCATTAGAAGCTGAGGAAGTCTAGGAAGGTAGGTTGGTGGATAGACGGAATGGATACCAGGAGTGGAAGGACTTGGGGAGGTGGAGGATAAGGTTTTGGAAGTTTGGGGGTGGAAGGAATCTGCTTCTGAACGCCTCTGATGGAGAAGTTTTCTTGGATGAGTGATCAAGCCAAGGCCCACTGAGGGATGTAGAGCTAAAACCTATGTTGCGTTTTCATTTCCATGATAATATACATCCGAATAAAGCCTTTCTTAAAAAATCGATGAAGCTTGATCCTTACAAACATCAGCCTTCTTGTTTATTCATTACAATTTTGATCTTCTTAGAATATCAATTCTTCATTGATGACGATACAATTCTTCTCTTATTTTCTTCGTTGATAATACTTTCAGCGGTTCTCCAAACACCTTAAAATTATGCTTCATGTTTCGGTTACTGGTTTCCAACTATAAACATCTATCTCTTACAGTTAGATGGGCTACTGCTGGCCCACGTGGTCGATCTGGGACTGCAGGTTGTTGATCACTTCTGAAGGCAGCTGGTCGCCGAGGATCTCGAACAGGTTGATCTTTTGGTTGCCGGGAATGGACTCGTATGCCGCGAGCTCTACGCCTTCTTGTACCTGGGTAGTGACAAAAATGCGCATTAGCCGCCTAAATAAAAAATAAAAAATGCAGGCAAAAAATAAAACAGGTAGGCCTAAATAAAAAATGAACCAGTGATGCTCAAAGTGATGTAATAAGTGTGACAGAAAGTCAGACGACTTTCTGTCACACTTATTTTATACTGAAACTTAGTACGGGTGTGGAAAATTATTTAGGCCAGTAACTTCCAAAAAAACTTCTACTTACGATCAAAAAGAAGAAGATAACAAAATATAATACACCCGTATAAAATTAACAGTTTTTTTTAATAAAGGTATTGGTAGAGTATTGATAATACCTATCCAAGAATACGGTTTGTAAAAGTTTGACTGTTGAAAACAGTAACTGCTGCCAGCTTTTATCAAAGAAATAAGCTTTGGTAGAGTTTTTGGAGCTCATTTGACATGTGAATACTTTGGGATATTTATTTTTAAATCCTCAAATTCAAGTTACCTTCTGTATAATAGCGTCCTTGGGGAGGAGGTAAGTGCTCTGCGCCTGCTTGATGGCCTCCTTGCTGTAGGCGGCGCCCTCGCGCTCCGGCGCCGCCGCCGCCGCCGCCGCCGCCACCAGCACCAAGCACAGCACTACTGTCCTCATTGTCACGCGGTGTCCTGCACAACACAATGATATGCTTGAATCTATACTAATATTTTCGCTGTATGCAATATGACAGACAGATAGATAGTCCGGAATAACACATAGGCTACATTTTTATCCCGGAAAATTAAAGAGTTTCCGCGGGAACCAAAAAACCTCAATCCACGCGGAGGAAGTCGCGGGTATCAGCTAGTGGTACTATATAAACGTTTATCACTTACAGGGTAATCTGAGTATTGCCTTCCACAAAAGACAGCATAATAATTATATTATAACCTATTTATCACTTTATTATTATTATCGGACATCTTTAGGCTGAGGCGGATCCTACTTCCGTCTTTGTTGCGATAAAAATATGTAAGCTTATTAGTTCAACTTAACCCAATATAAGATAATTAGTTCAACATCATTGATATACTTTCTTGATATAAATACGTAAGGGCCGATTTTCTGATTCAGGTGATCTGATGGCACAGGGCATTCCGGAGACTGACATAGGCCAAGTGTTCTCACGGGATTAACAAAAATAATCACACGGATGGTGTTCATCATGTAGTTTCGTCAAAAACAAACTTTTAAACCCTTTGCTTAGATTTTATTTATTTATATCCGAGCGGATTTATATAAACGGAAAAATATTTATCACAAATTATAAAGTCATCTCGCATAAGTTGTTATGATACCGCGACTTGGGTAACATCAATTTAGAAAGATGATAATACGCAACGAGAGCGCGACTGCGACTTGCGTAACTATGAGCAGACGTAAACACAAACGGATAAATAATTTAAATAAAGAAGACCGAGAGAAAGCGCATTCACGATCCTGGCACGGCGAAGTGAATTCAAAATGTTTCATTTGCCATTCTCTTATCAATATGTATCAAGAAGCAAAAGCTTCGAAAGAGGTTTGTGGCGACTTCAATTATTTATAAGTTGAATCGAGACTTCGATCTTTTTAACTGACTTCAATAAAAGGAGGTTCTCAATTCGGGTTTAATTTTATTTTAATGTTTGTCACCTCAGAAATCCGTCATTTATAAACCGACTTGGAAAATTCTTTTTTATTTATGATTTAAGTATTTTCATCAACTCTTATATTAATTATATTTGAAATTAAATCTGAAATTCAGGTTTTCCAATACGTGGTTCAATAGTTTTAAAGTTCAGTTAAATAATGGGTACAGTATTACTTATAGTTAACTGATGCCTACGACTCCGCGTGGATTAAAGTACCTATGGATAGATTTATGAAGGTGTTACTTTGCGGTAGTTGCTAGCTAAGCTAGGTTAGATTTGTCTTCTGTGGCGGATTATAGCGAATTAAACTCCTAGTTCCTTTATTGGGTTAAGGTTTTTAAAAATCACATGGATCAAATTGATTTACCGGGATAAAAGCCTGTGTTACTCTCCAGGTTTTATAACTATATCGATGCGAACATCACGTCGGACGTTGCTCCACTATACGGTGTTGTTGAAGGACAAACCGACAAACAAACATACTTTTTATTAGATTAATAAATACAGCAGGTTAATTAACCTATTGTGATCAAAAAAATATAAAAATCATTGCGTTCACTCTAAAGTGGTAATCTTAAGATGCCATAAAACCATAGTAGTAATTATTTATTAGCATATATTAATTAATTAAACTTATGCTTTGAATTTATTGCGAATCGGATGTTTATATTTGCAGATATTGACTTTTGATTGATACAAGAGCTTTTTATATTCAAGACTAAATAGGCCAAGATAGCTTAGTGCAATGCCTGTCTCTAGTATACGCCTATAATAAATAAATAATAATATTTATTTATGCAAAAAATCAAGTTACATAATTGTTCGTTTATATGTATTTTACATTTAAATTTTACTAAAACTATTTTATTGATACATTTAAAAGCCTTTTAAAAGTAAATGTAACTACTGATATAATTTTCCAGTTGCAATTCTTTAATCTGGGCTTCTGAAGCTAAACTAAGGTGGATCTGTGCTTCATGCCTATCTATCAATCAAGCCTATCGTTTATATGCATTGTGTACATATCTACATTATTCTGATAAAATTCTACTTAGCCGCTTTATTTTAATGAACACGAACGTTGATTCCTTTGCATGGATAATTGAAATAATTACTACCATATACAGCCTGAGTCGTTCGCTCTACCTATATTGAGAATCTAGAGCATCTAAGAACATCTGCGTTTCATAGTCTCTATGATTTATTTTTTAAACTTAGATATAATTCGACGTGTAGGAATTAGTATGAAGGTGGTAAGTTAAATCATCTCACTGGATGACATTCTAACAGAAAGGTACGTGCATGCAGCAAACTCAACCGATTCAAATAAATATAAACATTTTCCAGTCCATAGTTGGAAGACGCCTTTCAAAACCTTTTATCCTCATAATTATTTTAAATGTCATTTTCAAACTTGTCTTTAAACTTACTAGGCATTAAACGTTAGGTAAGTACGGTTTACTATCCCATGAATCAAATAAGGTTTTTATAAGACCTTAATTTATACTTACTATTTAAGCTTACAACGTTATATTTAGGATCTAGGTACTTCTAGAAGACGTACTAAAATCACTTCATTTCAGTTACATAATTGAACGAGATGTATGTACAGCTATATCACAAACGGTGATATTATTATACCTAAAAAAGTTGCGTTTACTCACACTTTAACAATTATTTTACATTTTATCTACGCTAAAATGCGGAAGCACGTGGGAACCCACCGCATTATTATCCCAAGAAAACTCCTACCATTATTGATTAATAAGGAATACGACGCACAGAGAGACATAAAAATGAATAAAAAAATCTTTAAATTTAAGTACTTAGTAATAATAATACAAAATAAAATTGCAACCGATTCTTTGGTTACACTCACTAGTGACATAATAGGTTTTAAAATGGTCACTTCATGTAACACGTATTCACTTTTACATTAACTACTTACAGGAAACAATTAAAACTGAGATTTTAATTAACAAGCATAAGTAAGACTTATCTTATTTAACCAGCAGTTACGTTAAGAATCTTTCGATAAGAAATTTTAAAGGAAGCAAATAAAATTACGTTGCGTTATCTTCAAAATGGCAAATCCTCTGGGAACTTCATAAAAGTTTAATTTTTATATCCTATTATGTCGATTAAAAAGGTTATAATATTTTTATGATTTTATTTTTATTACCATACTAGCTGATGACCACGACTTTGTCGCAATTTTTTATACCTAATTAATTTTGTTTAAAAAAAAAGTGAATTGCTGTCATCTGTTGAGGAGTTTTGTCCTCTATCTCTATATTATTTATCTATCTAGATAATATTTATTAAATCTTCACCAAAACTGGGCAAAACTTACCTGATGATACATGTAACCTTCTAATAAAGAAAGATTTATTCAAATCAGTTCAAATTTGACTGAGTTAAGGAGTAAAATCAACAAAAACCCCTATCCTGGAGGAACCTTATTTTCAATCGGGATAAAAACTATCCTATATATTGACCCGGAGTATCAGCTACCGCTATACCAAATTTTATTTAAATCAGTTCATTAGTTTTCGCGTGATGCGCGGCCATACAGACAGACAGACAGACAAAAATTAAATAAAAATCTGTTTTGGGCTCAGTATCGATAGTAAAGCATACCCCGATAAAAATTTTCAGAATATATTAAATGTACAGAAATCTTCCAGTTACAGTTATTATAAGTCATAGATTGTGAACTCGATCATATTTTTGGTTACATTTTTTTTTTTTATTGTGAGATAGGCTTGCGCTTGACGACAATCATGCTTAGTGCAAAGCAATGATGAGGTCTAGGTTGGAACGCGCTCGCCTAGAAGATGCCTATTCACTCTTGCCTTGCCTAAGTTCTATAATTTCTAATCATCAGATCATTAAGTTATAACCTATTATAAGTTTATAAGCCCCGTCCTACAATTTAACTAAAATTAAAACTAAAAACACTAAAAGATTAGATGAAATAGTAATAAAATTGAAATACCTTATTAATGTCAATAGATCACGACGTATCTACAATAATCTGTTCTAGTCACTAAACTGTTGCACTGATAACTTGGATACGTAAGGACTTGCCAGCTAGTTAGATTGCCGAGTGCGGCGCGCGTAACTCAGTCCTCCTCATATAGACACCCCCTCTAGGGCAAAGCTCCCTCCAGAAACACTTTCACCTTCCCAGTTCCGCCGCGCGCCACTCCTGCGCAAGCGCAATTCCTCGAGCGATGGAGCTACGAAATATGATTTCTGTGGACACTTATCATAACATGAACTTTGTGATGAAAACATAGTTTTATGTTCATGATAATTATTATGTTTTTGTGTATTATAATAGGCTTTATCGTATGGTATCGTAGAGAAGATCTACGATTTGTGGGTAAAATATACCTGCTTACTTAATATTTCTAACAGACCAATTTTGAAACATTTTTATGATCACTTTAGTGGATAATTGGTACGCTTTGTTGCAAATTGTAGATTCCGATTTTTTATTTCTTATTTTTATGTTGTTGTTTGGGTTAATGTATTTCTCGTGTTTATGGTGTTACAATCCATACTAAATGCGAGAGTGTGTCTGTCTGTCGGTCTGCTACGCTTTCACGGCCCATCTGTTCAACCGCCGTTGATGAAATTTGGTACAGGAATAGGCTGTATCCCGGGGAAGGACATAGGCTACTTTATATCATGGAAAATTCAAGAGTTCCCGCGGGATTCCAAAAAATTATCTGTTCAACCGATTTTGAAGAAATTTGGTACAGGGATAGGTTGTATTCCGGGGAAGGACATAGGCCTCTTTTCATTATGGAAAATTCAAGAGTTCCCGC
Organism: Erebia aethiops; assembly: GCA_923060345.2. NCBI lineage: Eukaryota > Metazoa > Arthropoda > Insecta > Lepidoptera > Nymphalidae > Erebia > Erebia aethiops. The sequence continues at coordinate 19,101,962 of OV281091.1, read as the reverse complement.
GGGAATCACAAAAACCTTAATCCACGCGGACGAAGTCGCGAGCACCATCTAGTTAAAAATATTTCATTCATACAAATTGTAGAAAAGTTTTAAAATTTGTGATATAATCATCGAGTGGAATCTAATTTCTATCCCACATAGGTATTTTAGAAGTGGATGTCCGAGTATCGAACCCCGACCTGCGTACCTATATGACGTGGACGTCTAAACCAGTAGGTACACCACCGCGTGTTACAAAATTTCCAAGCTTTGACTAACTCGTATTTCAAACTTTAAATCACATAAAGTATAATTCGAAGTCATAAATGCTTTTTTATCAAAACCGGATACATTCGAGTATGGCGCCTCAAGAAGATGTGACGTCACAATTCACAAATGTCACAAATACTTTCATACTGTGTCCAATAGCATTCTAATGGGCAGAGCAAGTATTAAGAAACCACTTCGCGTTTACACAAACACTAGCCATATAAACAGATATCTAAATATTTACACAACTGCTTTGTGACCTACCTACAGCGTTGTCATCTCAAGCAATAGACGCCCACAGCTGGACGAAGGTCTTCTGCATGGATCTCCAAAGGATCTGTGAAGCTTGCTTCCAGCGGCTCCCAGCTACTCGCTTGAGATCGTGCGTCCCACCGTCCACCCAGTGGCGGGTCGTCCCACGATGCGCTTTCCAGGCCGCGATTCCAGCTCCTTAGAATCCTAACGCCTGTCGGTTCTTCTAAATATTCTTTATGAAAATATTTGGGATACCTTTTTTTTTTTTATCAACTACAAGCTAGCCCTTGACTGCAATCTCACCTGATGGTAAGTGATGATGCAGTCTAAGATGGTAGCGGGCTAACCTGTTAGGGGCATGGCAGTTATAATATTAAACCCATACCCCTTCGGTTTCTACACGGCATCGTACCGGAACGCTAAATCGCTTGGCGGCACTTTGCCGGTAGGGTGGTAACTAGCCACGGCCGAAGCCTCCCACCAGACCAGACCAGGGAAAATTCTGAAATTATAAATTCCCAAATTAACCCTGCCGGGGATCGAACCCGGGACCTCCGCACGTTAAGGCAACAGCGCTACACACTGCGCCACGGAGGTCGTCGAAATATTTATAATAACTACTAAATGGAAGGTTTTTTATGTCATGTGTTTATACAAATCTCGTAAATAAAAAGCAAGTAGTCTAATTTTACGTCATAAATGGCTCTATGATATCTTCTAAGATATTCATCTGAATTAAATGGTGTAAAAGACGAATTTGGTCGATATTAAATATTTAAGATGACAAACTATTTTATTTTGATAAGGATCAATACAATGTCAGTAAAAACACATTCGAAAGTAAAACTTTGATTAAGACCAAATTTTAAAATAATAAAAATGGTTATTGTAAGACAACCTTAAAAGATATATGCTATCGCTGACTTTTTTAGAACTTTTTAAGAGGCACAATTCCACCATATATTGTTTTCGTGCAACTTTTACTATTTACGCAGCGCACGCCACGGAAGCGCTCAGATTTAACGATTTTTTCCGACTTCATTCACATTGTGCCTATATGTTACTCGCTAATAAAGTTATAGCTTTTTGTAAGTGAAAGAATTTTTAAATTCGGTTGAGTAGTTTTTGAGTTTATCCATTACAAACAAACAAACAAACAAATCTTTCCTCTTTAAAATATTAGTTTTATATAGTCGGGCTTGACTCTAGAACGGCTGGACCGATTTTCATGGTTTTTGATTTGTTGAATTTGTCTCCGTCCCGAATAACAGAATAACTATTAAAAACATTGGAAAATTGACAAAAATAAAATAAAAAACATTTTCCCTTGATTGTCCCATACAAAATGTTCATGGATTTCAAACTGTCAAACATCAGATTATATAGTCTGGAATAACACACATCAATCCACGCGGACGAAGTCGCGGGCATCAGCTAGTTGTTTATATAAGTAACTGTGTGATGGTAATCTACTATCTCATAGCTTATGGATACAAGCCATCCATAATATTTTATCATAGTCCAATCTAATCATATCCAAGATATTATTAAAATGTTCTCAGTCATTCCTAATTTTAATTTCGTAAACCGAAAGTATTTTTAGACGACTCTGAACTCTTTTAACGTATAAAAATATCGTAAGTGATATTCATTATAACTATAATGTCACCGGTTGTAACTCACTTGTTTTTGCGGAATATGCCCGAATAGTTTTGAACCCGTCCGGGGCCTTTACTCATGAGCCAGTTCGCGCGACTCTGAACTCGATCCCGGGACTTCTTGGTGCGCAGCTAAATGCCGCCGTGCCAACGAGACAGTCCAGGAAAGCATCGATGTATAGGTATCCCATGCGATAGATACCTACAGCGACGCGCGTTAGAAAGGCAAAAGTGCATAAATTTGATCTTTAATTAGTGATGTTCTCGGGTGAAGGTAGGTCCGCAGCCTGTTGTAACCCGCCGGTACCTAATAGCAAGCGATTGTGTTTCCGCAATCACTGTTACTTCATTCGAATAACTTCCACTTTTACTGGCTATCTAGTGCATCTTCATCTTAGAATGGACCAGTTGTCTTGTTATTCAATATGTATAACACCTACCTTTCCACATGCAGAGAGTTTCATCTTTTAGAAGAATTATGTGTGAAGATTATGTATGAGGATGTGGTTTGGAGCGATGCAATGAAGGCGAAAATTGTAACCATCAGAGAGGTAACTTGTAATGTTAAAAAGAGTTTTTAAACATTACAAACTTCGTCTTCAATTAAAAAAGACCGCGCAGGCCAAAGAGTATAATAATATATATGGCGCAGGCGCGTGACGACTAGTCGAGCCACGCGCATTAGAGGGTTCCGTAGTTTCACTTAATAGCACAGCCACATTATATAACATTTTATAAGTTTGTCGACTATTACTCGATAACTAAATATTTTTGAAACAGATCTCTGAATCGAAAAATGGTATTCCCGCACCCACAATAATTTTAAACGACCAATCTCTTACATAGGTCGCAAACCCGCGCTTTTTCTCAAAAAATCTTAAGATAACTAATTACTGTAATAATCGATAGAGTACATTTTTGAAAATGTAAAATATAATAATCAAGGAGCGCTACATTTCGTAGCCGACAAAGTTTTCCCGCAAAGTTTTCCACCTAGATTTAGTTGGTGGCTAATTCTGCTGTGCAGAATCTCTAATCTTAACTAAAATGAAACTTCTAATTTTATTGATGTCCCTGATGAAAGACAACACACTTGTTTAGAGATTACAGATGGCCACAATAATATTGTAGTAATTTTTACTGTCATAAAAAAGCGCCTGATCATTTATACACATCAACCACGCACATCAAGACACCCGCGTTTCGAGTCTTCTTTTAAAGGAGTTGAACGTTTGTTAAAATTAAAAAAACGGGCTAACTTTAACATCTGTGTTACTCCATGGTAAAAATTGTGAATCAACGCTTTCATTGACTAAAGTTCGTTAACGCCATATTTAAGGAGGTTAGATACGTGTCCGTTGAAATAATATTATAGTAATGCCATCCAGCCTAGGTCACCATGGTTCTGAAACCTAACAGGCGCCATTGTTGCGACTTGCGAGGCGAGGTCAGAGGGCGCTTGCGTGGACACACCGCCACAGTCGCTCCGTCTGCGGTTGGGTAACAACTCATTAGACCATCACTCGCGCCATTTATGCAAGACCATTATGGTGACTTTTACGAGGATAACTTTGGATTTGAACATAATAATGTACTACTAATAATTTTAATTACATAATGGGCAAGCACATAATATGTACGAAACCAAAAAAACAGTATTATTTTAATAATGTTGACGCTCTTGTTTCAGAAATAATATAATCCTCATTTTGGGGACCTTACCATAAATAAGGTTCATCATATAAATCTGAAATTCTTATACAATACCTACTGCTTTAAGTGACGGTAGTAAGCCCTTATGCGTACATTATGTCTTTGACAATCGAAATGCGTTAATTAAGCAATGCAGTTCTAAATGATTTTACAATCGCATAGCGCACACGATGGATGGCCAAGTGGCATTTGGAGATCGGTCTCTGATCCTCTACGGAGTTTGCACACGCGGACATGTTTCAGTTGTAAAAATTATCGTGACGTCGCGAATCAGCCATAAAGATCTAACCCCACTTGAGATGCACGGAGCTGCGCGGCTCGTAAAGCGGCAAATATTATTTTTGTATTAGCCTGTACGGGGCCGCGCCGAGCCATGCATCTTCGCCAGTTCCATACAACCTCATACAAAGAATACTTCGCTGCGTGCCGCGCCTCTGTAGTGGGACTACACCTTTAAATGTGGAGGAACAGGTCAGCGCCGATCCCTGTAGGTGGATGTTCTTCGATGCGCCTGATGCGGTTCGTTAATATTAACGTCACACGCATTTGCATGCGCTTCAGTCATAAGTAAGCGATCACCTTACAATTCACCTAACTTTAGGCCCTCAAAATCGTATCTTATACTTGCTGCTATTGAGGGACGAGTGGTCTAGCTGTAATAACGCATATCGGTCGGTTGCGATTGTTGAGCAACGTTGACCATAGTCGGTAACTGGAAGGGTGACCGAATTTGGACTTTCTTTGGCCTTTTCATTTCCTTCGTGCCTCGGAGAGTACGGTTGTCGCGTGACGGCCGTCGGTCCCGGTTAATATCACTAACATCTCATATTAATCATTATAAAAACCTGAAGAGTTTAACCTGAAGAGTTTTTAGAGTTCGATCAACATTATCACGGGTCCCGCAGATGCTTGGGGGTGTAGTGCCTAACTCCGGTTCTTCACTCTCGTTTAGTGCTCGGGAGGTAAGGTTTGCCATCAAGAGCCTAGCGAGGGGAAAGGCTCCGGGACATGACGGTCTAAGTGTGGAACACCTGCTGCATGCCGGGTCTCACTTGTATCGAATTCTTGCAATGTTTTATACATTTTGCATCCGGCACTCCTATCTTCCTGCCGACCTAATGAAGACCGTGGTGGTGCCTGTGGTTAAAAATAAAACTGGAGATATTGCGGATAAACTTAACTACAGGCCCATATCCCTAGCTGCGATACTGGGGAAGGTGTTTGATAGCCTGCTTGAGCGACAGCTCAGTGGATATTTGAATTTAAATGATGCACAGTTTGGATTCCGACGCAACCTTTCCACGGAAAGTGCTATACTGGCGCTCAAGCAGACTGTGAGATACTATACGGACAGGAAAACTCCCATCTATGCCGCTTTTCTTGACCTTTCCAAAGCATTTGATCTTGTTTGTTATGAAAAGCTATGGGCAAAGTTACATGACCTTAATGTCCCACAGGAGTTAGTAAACATTTTGAGATATTGGTACAGCTCACAAACAAACAGAAAACTCACGCTCACAAACACAAACTTATTATTATTATTATTATTATTATTAACTCTCTTACTATTAGTAGAGTCGTATGCGGAAGGCCGTGGGAAATCCGCCCGATAGTTTCTAGATTTTGGACTTGCCTATACACAAATTTAAGAAATACATTTAAAGTATGCTCCTGAAAAAAGCTTATTATACTGTTGAAAACTATGTAAATGATAGAGGAGCATGGATTTGATCGCTCCAGCAATGCTAAGGACAGCGGTTACTTATGTACACAGTGATATAATAATTGTAAATGAATTATTTAAATAGAGCAACCACCGATTTTCTTGCTGGTTCTTCTCGGTAGAATGGCATTCCGAACCAGTGGTAGATTCACTTGACGATTCAAAAGTACTTGTAAAAGTATATTTGAATAAAAAAACATTTGATTTGATTTACCTGAGGAATGAAAACCATGTTGAATATTAAATGTGTAACCAGACCTTATTTTTTAAGAGACTGGTAACTATGATGCTATCACTGGAATTGTTTGATTATGATAGCCAAGCCTTCACTTATTGTCGCTATAGACAGACTAGGGAAGGTTTAGGATTTGGGTTCGATTAAATAAGAAACAAACAGTTTTCAGTCTAATTTGTTTTATTTGTAAAAAAACAATACTTTTAAATAAAATACAAATGAGCACATGCGCTTATTGCCCGGGAAAAGATAAGGTCTTCCGGAGCAAGAAGAAGCATCCAGGATCTCAACTTAGTGAAACGGACCGAACCGAACGCTGGCCGGACCCGAACCGAACCAACAACCGAAACATACTTAGCTAACACAATATAGAAGAACTGAGAAAAAGAACAGAAATTTTAGTATGTTTCAAACACTCTTACAACATATTATTTGAGCATTCTCAGGGATAAAAAGCTTTCCTCCAAAATGTTTCTTTCATCTCGGTATATCATATAAAGTGCAGTAAATAACGGCTATGTGCAATCACATGTACTAATTGAACTAGAACTATTCATAAGGTTGAATATTTTATATCAAATTCGTTTTGTACCAACCGCGTTTGTTACCTTCGTTCGCGAAAGGTTTGTGCGGTCCCGTGCCTGAGTCGACTATGAATCTATCTCACTTCATCCTAAAGGAAGTACGTCTCTGCGAAATGATTCTCACGACTATAGTCAGGAGTAGCTGGTGGAAAGGGCAACGTGGCGACTGGCGCCAAGGGCAGGCGCCACCCGCCTTGTCACAGGATGACTAGCTTAGTTGCTTACTTATCAATCGTTCTACTCACGTTACTGTCACTATAATAAATAACTTAAACTAACACGAAAAGCTATTAAATTGGCGTATCGTTTCGACCGAGCTATTTGCGCTCAACATCGTCCCGCGATACACTATCATCTAAACATTATAAATAATTTGTCCAGCTAATACAATTAATTAATTCAACCGATCGTCTGATATCTACTTACATTATAAATATTAATCCGACCGCGCTAAGCTGCAGGGATACCAATTGACAATTAAATTAACTGACAGTATCTTCGTATCTAATGAATAAACCTAATAGTCTCTACGTAACTTATAGTTTCGAGAACGAAACTTTATAACTACAAATGCTGAAGCTGAGGTTCCGTCGACATTCACTCGAGCGGGCGCTCACTGGGTGTTGTTTGGCAGCTCCGTGGTCTCTTCTGTTTTCTCCTCAGTGCCTGAATCGGTCGCGCTGAAGTCTGAAACACTCGTGGCTTCGCTGGTGGTGCTAGCATTGCTTTCAGGAGCCAGTTCTGTTGAAGTAGCGACAACGTCACTAGAGGAATCTCCAGATATCGGTTTCTCGTTCTTTTTCATAACAACTTTAGTTGGCCGCCTATTGATTGTTGGCACGTAAGATTTTGTTATTATTTCAAAGTCTTTTCTATCTGTCATTGCGGTCTTATTACCCGATGTATCATCTGAAACATTATCAATGATGGGTGTTTTTGTGGTTGGTTCGACCTTGTCGTGTGGTGGGAGAAAATCAGTGATGGTTTCGTACTCGTCCTCAATCTCTAATACTTTCTGTTTCGTAATAGAAACCGCTACCTTATTCTTAACCGGTACTTCAGTGATAGAGTTCAAGTTCCAATTTTTATTTTTACTCTTATACCCAGCGGCGACGTTGACTGGAATTAATTCCTCAGAGTCGGAGATAGTAGTTGGACTCGAGGTGTGATGTTCAATATTAGGTCCTGTCGTATGTTCACTGATAGATGCGACATCTTCTACTAAGTTTATGAGATCTTTTAAAACATTATTATTTCTTGCACGCGGAGGCTCAACTATAGCTGAGTTTTTATCAGTGTCCGATGAAACTTTCATCAACTCGATGTCATCGGTCGTGCTTTCTTGTGAACCAAAAGATGTCATTATAAATTCCGTGGTCTCTCCATTTTCAAATGACTGGTTATCTGCTTCAGATAGTACAACTTTAGATTCAGTGTTATCTTTTCCGCCAAATGGTGATGTAGAAGTAGATTCCTCTGAAGAATCTGGTGTAAAAGCAGTGATTTTATCCTTATTATCCTTGTCTAAAGTTTCACGGGGATTTTGATCACTAGTTTCAATAGGTATAGAGCTGAATTCAGTTCGTGATATTATTTCTGTAGATTTAGACAATATACTGGTCATTGGATCAGGTTTATCAATCCTTTGTTTGTTTTCTGATATTTTTTGTGTAGGCTCTGAGGTTGTTCTGAGATTAAACTGGCTTTGGTTATTCAAATATTTAGGTGCTATATCAGTATCGGTAATCTCTGTTGGAAACGAATCGTCATTAACAGTTCCAACTGTGACTGAGCTTTCAGTAACATCGAGCATATCACCAGTTACGTCATCGGAAATTAGTGATGGAGCATTTAAAATGTCTGTCGGAATCACTGATCTCATGTTCAACATTGAGTTTTCTCTTGAAGTAGATGATGGCTGTACGGTGCTGACTGCATCTTTGAATGTATTAGATTCAGAAGACACCTCTTGTAAATTATTTTTCGTAAATAAGACCGTTTCTGTAATATAACCGATTGTTGATCCACTGCTTTCCTTAAAAATTGGTTCCTCCGTAGAAATTGGCACACTCGATACACTTATGACCTCATGGTCTATTGGCACATGTTCAGTGTCTAAATTTTGATCAGAAACTATTTCCTCCTCATGATTACCTAAAACCAAAAATAAATCATCAGGTATCGGTGGAAATGCTGGATTGTGATCCAGATCTTCTTCTTCGAGTATTGGAGCTTTAGTAGTCAAGGGCTCTTGGTGTACGATCACAGACGGACCTCCCATCATGGGAATAATGCTAGGAATTTTAGGTTCGAAAATATTTTCAGTATCTTGTTGAGTAGAAAGGCTTATCTTCGATGGAGACGGTTCATCGCTGCTTTTAATATCAGCTGACTTTTCATTAGACGACGTGGACAAGTCTTGTGAAAGTGACGATGCATCATTGTCGTACGTCATCATTAATTTGTCGATATTTTCATTGGTCTCAACGCTCGAAGGAGTCTTTTCAGACGTGGCCTCTCTCGGGATAAGGGGTGATTTCGATGATGAATATTCAGCGACTTCCATGCTTGGGGACGGCAGTATTTCCTTTATCTTAACATTGGTTATAACAGGGATTTCGGAGATGGGTGTAATCTCTTTGATGGTAATCTTCGACTGTGGCATCACCGGTTCAGCGGGCTGCGCGGGAGCTGGGCTTACTTCGACGTCAGACACGGATGGATTCGGCATCGATGGAGTCATTCCAGGCAACGATGTCACACCTGAAAATTCATTACAATGTTAAAATATTTTTATCATATTATTAGATTTTGGAGCACGGTTTTATATGTTTTTGAGAAACCAGATCATGCTAGCAAATTCTTGCCAGGTTATACCGATACTTAACTAACTTTTTTTTATTTATTCATTCTAATACTCTGTGCAATTGTATACTGGTTGAAGAATGAAATACATATTTTACTATAATTTTTTTTTTTGCAATATCTTTTCATCAGATACGCATTGCGATTATATTAGTGACAGAGCCTTCTAATTCATAATCCAGCCACTAAAGCCGATTGGCACAGAGACAGCTCGTATTATAGAGACTGACAGAATACTACTTTTTCAGGGAAAACAAACATTCCAGGAAAGCACACGTTGCAGCGGCCTGGCAGTAGCACACGCAGCACGGGTGTAGCAGCTGCTCGAGTTACCTCTGACGGGGCAGTTGTCGTACTCGGGGCAGCAGCGGCCGGGCACGAGGCGCGGGCGGCAGTCGTCGCGCACGAAGCCCGCGATGCGGCGGCACACCACCTCGCCGCCCTGGCAGTAGCACACGCGGCACGGGTGTAGCAGCTGCTCGAGTTACCTCTGACGGGGCAGTTGTCGTACTCGGGGCAGCAGCGGCCGGGCACGAGGCGCGGGCGGCAGTCGTCGCGCACGAAGCCCGCGATGCGGCGGCACACCACCTCGCCGCCCTGGCAGTAGCACACGCGGCACGGGTGTAGCAGCTGCTCGAGTTACCTCTGACGGGGCAGTTGTCGTACTCGGGGCAGCAGCGGCCGGGCACGAGGCGCGGGCGGCAGTCGTCGCGCACGAAGCCCGCGATGCGGCGGCACACCACCTCGCCGCCCTGGCAGTAGCACACGCAGCACGGGTGTAGCAGCTGCTCGAGTTACCTCTGACGGGGCAGTTGTCGTACTCGGGGCAGCAGCGGCCGGGCACGAGGCGCGGGCGGCAGTCGTCGCGCACGAAGCCCGCGATGCGGCGGCACACCACCTCGCCGCCCTGGCAGTAGCACACGCGGCACGGGTGTAGCAGCTGCTCGAGTTACCTCTGACGGGGCAGTTGTCGTACTCGGGGCAGCAGCGGCCGGGCACGAGGCGCGGGCGGCAGTCGTCGCGCACGAAGCCCGCGATGCGGCGGCACACCACCTCGCCGCCCTGGCAGTAGCACACGCGGCACGGGTGTAGCAGCTGCTCGAGTTACCTCTGACGGGGCAGTTGTCGTACTCAGGGCAGCAGCGGCCGGGCACGAGGCGCGGGCGGCAGTCGTCGCGCACGAAGCCCGCGATGCGGCGGCACACCACCTCGCCGCCCTGGCAGTAGCACACGCAGCACGGGTGTAGCAGCTGCTCGAGTTACCTCTGACGGGGCAGTTTGTCGTACTCGGGGCAGCAGCGGCCGGGCACGAGGCGCGGGCGGCAGTCGTCGCGCACGAAGCCCGCGATGCGGCGGCACACCACCTCGCCGCCCTGGCAGTAGCACACGCAGCACGGGTGTAGCAGCTGCTCGAGTTACCTCTGACGGGGCAGTTGTCGTACTCGGGGCAGCAGCGGCCGGGCACGAGGCGCGGGCGGCAGTCGTCGCGCACGAAAACCGCGATGCGGCGGCACACCACCTTGCCGCCCTGGCAGTAGCACACGCGGCACGGGTGTAGCAGCTGCTCGAGTTACCTCTGACGGGGCAGTTTGTCGTACTCGGGGCAGCAGCGGCCGGGCACGAGGCGCGGGCGGCAGTCGTCGCGCACGAAGCCCGCGATGCGGCGGCACACCACCTCGCCGCCCTGGCAGTAGCACACGCGGCACGGGTGTAACAGCTGCTCGAGTTACCTCTGACGGGGCAGTTGTCGTACTCGGGGCAGCAGCGGCCGGGCACGAGGCGCGGGCGGCAGTCGTCGCGCACGAAGCACGCGATGCGGCGGCACACCACCTCGCCGCCCTGGCAGTAGCACACGCGGCACGGGTGTAGCAGCTGCTCGAGTTACCTCTGACGGGGCAGTTGTCGTACTCGGGGCAGCAGCGGCCGGGCACGAGGCGCGGGCGGCAGTCATCGCGCACGAAGCACGCGATGCGGCGGCACACCACCTCGCCGCCCTGGCAGTAGCACACGCGGCACGGGTGTAGCAGCTGCTCGAGTTACCTCTGACGGGGCAGTTGTCGTACTCGGGGCAGCAGCGGCCGGGCAGGAGGCGCGGGCGGCAGTCGTCGCGCACGAAGCACGCGATGCGGCGGCACACCACCTCGCCGCCCTGGCAGTAGCACACGCAGCACGGGTGTAGCAGCTGCTCGAGTTACCTCTGACGGGGCAGTTGTCGTACTCGGGGCAGCAGCGGCCGGGCACGAGGCGCGGGCGGCAGTCGTCGCGCACGAAGCACGCGATGCGGCGGCACACCACCTCGCCGCCCTGGCAGTAGCACACGCGGCACGGGTGTAGCAGCTGCTCGAGTTACCTCTGACGGGGCAGTTGTCGTACTCGGGGCAGCAGCGGCCGGGCACGAGGCGCGGGCGGCAGTCGTCGCGCACGAAGCCCGCGATGCGGCGGCACACCACCTCGCCGCCCTGGCAGTAGCACACGCGGCACGGGTGTAGCAGCTGCTCGAGTTACCTCTGACGGGGCAGTTGTCGTACTCAGGGCAGCAGCGGCCGGGCACGAGGCGCGGGCGGCAGTCGTCGCGCACGAAGCCCGCGATGCGGCGGCACACCACCTCGCCGCCCTGGCAGTAGCACACGCAGCACGGGTGTAGCAGCTGCTCGAGTTACCTCTGACGGGGCAGTTTGTCGTACTCGGGGCAGCAGCGGCCGGGCACGAGGCGCGGGCGGCAGTCGTCGCGCACGAAGCCCGCGATGCGGCGGCACACCACCTCGCCGCCCTGGCAGTAGCACACGCAGCACGGGTGTAGCAGCTGCTCGAGTTACCTCTGACGGGGCAGTTGTCGTACTCGGGGCAGCAGCGGCCGGGCACGAGGCGCGGGCGGCAGTCGTCGCGCACGAAAACCGCGATGCGGCGGCACACCACCTCGCCGCCCTGGCAGTAGCACACGCGGCACGGGTGTAGCAGCTGCTCGAGTTACCTCTGACGGGGCAGTTTGTCGTACTCGGGGCAGCAGCGGCCGGGCACGAGGCGCGGGCGGCAGTCGTCGCGCACGAAGCCCGCGATGCGGCGGCACACCACCTCGCCGCCCTGGCAGTAGCACACGCGGCACGGGTGTAGCAGCTGCTCGAGTTACCTCTGACGGGGCAGTTGTCGTACTCGGGGCAGCAGCGGCCGGGCACGAGGCGCGGGCGGCAGTCGTCGCGCACGAAGCACGCGATGCGGCGGCACACCACCTCGCCGCCCTGGCAGTAGCACACGCGGCACGGGTGTAGCAGCTGCTCGAGTTACCTCTGACGGGGCAGTTGTCGTACTCGGGGCAGCAGCGGCCGGGCACGAGGCGCGGGCGGCAGTCATCGCGCACGAAGCACGCGATGCGGCGGCACACCACCTCGCCGCCCTGGCAGTAGCACACGCGGCACGGGTGTAGCAGCTGCTCGAGTTACCTCTGACGGGGCAGTTGTCGTACTCGGGGCAGCAGCGGCCGGGCACGAGGCGCGGGCGGCAGTCGTCGCGCACGAAGCACGCGATGCGGCGGCACACCACCTCGCCGCCCTGGCAGTAGCACACGCGGCACGGGTGTAGCAGCAGCTCGAGTTACCTCTGACGGGGCAGTTGTCGTACTCGGGGCAGCAGCGGCCGGGCACGAGGCGCGGGCGGCAGTCGTCGCGCACGAAGCCCGCGATGCGGCGGCACACCACCTCACCGCCCTGGCAGTAGCACACGCGGCACGGGTGTAGCAGCTGCTCGAGTTACCTCTGACGGGGCAGTTGTCGTACTCGGGGCAGCAGCGGCCGGGCACGAGGCGCGGGCGGCAGTCGTCGCGCACGAAGCACGCGATGCGGCGGCACACCACCTCGCCGCCCTGGCAGTAGCACACGCGGCACGGGTGTAGCAGCTGCTCGAGTTACCTCTGACGGGGCAGTTGTCGTACTCGGGGCAGCAGCGGCCGGGCACGAGGCGCGGGCGGCAGTCGTCGCGCACGAAGCACGCGATGCGGCGGCACACCACCTCGCCGCCCTGGCAGTAGCACACGCGGCACGGGTCCTGTGGGTCCAGCAGCTTCTCCCCGTTGTCGTAGATGCGCCCTTCTTGCTCGCATTCTGAAACATCACGACGGAATACTTCAAAAATAAGTTACGTATTAATCAAATACTGACACTGACCTGAGAGGCACGTGGATAAGGGAGGGTCCCTTAAGGTTAAATTGCCAAATATTAGGTACATAGCCTAGTTCTTCAGCCTCCTGTTCAGGGACTTCTTGATCTGACTTTTCGGAGCTATGAGCGTTATAAGCGATTAAATATTTCTATTTTTTTCGGTGAAAGAAGATATCCAGAAATCACGTCGCCAGGAAACCTGCATTCCTGAACGTTCTGCGAGGTGTGTGAAGACTGCTAGCCCGCACTTGGTCACTTCACGTTCTGAGAGACTTGAGCAGCGATTGTCTGGCGATGGGTCGACGACGATGACTCACCGCACTGGTAGGTGGGGCAGCAGTGGTCGGGCCGGTGCACCGCCTTGCAGCCCGAGCGCGGCTCGCAGCGCTGCTTGGCGCAGTGCACGTCCCCGTTGGCGCAGCTGCACCTCTCGCACGGACTCGCGCCCGGGAACTCGTCCCCTGGCATGTACACCACGTCGCCCAGAGCGCAGCTTCCTGGAAAAAATATACTCAAAATGTTAGAGCAAATTGTTGAGGAGTCAGCACTTACAATCCTGACCAAAAAGTTTCACGGCGTGGAGCTGTGGTGAGATTCCGATCTAACAGTCACCATTTTTTATCCACTACAAATAAGCCCTTGCCTGCGAACTCACCTGATGGTACCCGAAGATGCAGGCTAAGATGGTGATGGGATGGTTAGATGGATGGGAGGGTTAACCGGTAGGGGGTATGGCAGTTATATTAAACACATACCCCTAATCGGTTTCGCTTAATCGCTTGGCAAATGGCAACACGCCTTTCGCCGGTAGGGAGATAACTCTCCACAGCCGAACAATGCCATAAATGTCAATTGTCAACAAATTTTTAGGTGGAAAAATACTACAGTACCCTTTTCAAGTAAACAAATCTCAAAATGTATTCAGAATGATATAGAACATGTGAGGTATTACAGAGTTGTAAAAGGATGTCAGATTACCAAGCTGCTCCATGGTCAGACAAACCCTTATTTCAGTATTACCTTAAAGCAAAACTTACTAGGCTTTCGATCTTTCAAATAAAAGATAAAATTCGTATAATTAGGTATCTACGGGCTACAAGAGCTTGTCTGTTCAAGATATGTAATCATTTGAGTGTATAATTAATATTTATTTACCTTCGTTCAGCCCCAAGTCGGCACTCGTGATATTCGCTGGCAAAGGACCTGAAAAAAATATAAGTCACACTATTACCAGAACTTTATACCAGATACTAGAATATAAACTAGATGATGCTCGCGACTTTTAATTTGCAAATTAACTTAGAAAAAACCAATTTCATACAATTCGTAACACACAACTGTAGTGGTTTTGACTATAATATTAAGTATAATGTATCTGTTATTAATAATGTTGAATCAGTAAAATTTTTAGGTGTAACTATTGACAAGTTCTGTAACTGGAAAGCTCACATCCAAGGAGTATGTAATAGATTGGATAAATTTGTATATGTCATAAAGCGTCTTAAACAGACAACAACACATGAAGCCGCTCTCATGGCATACCATGGATATGTGTCTTCCATTTTAAGATATGGCCTTATACTGTGGGGTAACTCAACAGAATGGGAAAGGGCATTTAAAGTACAAAAGAAATGCATTAGGGCATTGTATGGCGTAGACATGCTTCACAGCTGTAGACCACTGTTTAAATCCCTTAAAGTGTTACCACTGCCAAGCTTATACATTTACGAAATGTGTATATTTGTAAAGAAAAACCCACACCTGTTCAAAATCGAAAGTGCAATAAAAAGTGTTAGAAATAAACATTTGAACCACAGGTTATGCATCCCTACGCAGAAGCTGGCTGTTACCAGTAAAAATGCTTACTGCATGGCAGTCCGCATTTTTAACCACTTGCCCAACTCAATAAAAAGTTTCCCTTTTACAAGGTTTAAGAAAGCCTTATTTGACTTGCTCTTAGATAAGCTATATTACAAAACTGACGATTACTTAACTGAAAAGTTTTACTGAATTTCCGTAATTATGGTATTTATTATTGTCTGACATTTAATTTATTGTAATTTCTTAATTTTAACTTATTAATTTGGCTTTTAATTATTATTTTAGAATGAATTTTAGGTGTTATTTTATTTGTGACATATGTAACGTATTATGAATAATGTTGTAATTTAATTGTTATAATGAATCTGAATATTTGTATACTTTTATCGGGGTTTAATTGTCAAATAATAATTTATTTTTTAGATTAAGCATAAAAATAATTTTGCACGCCAAACCTGGCAGGATATGTGGACTCAATACTTTATTAACATCTATGTCAAAATGTTGCATGTACCATATTCTGGCAAAAAATAAATGATTATGATTATGATTATGACTTGGTGCGCGTGGATTAAGTTTTTCTATTCCCGCGGGAAAGCCTTTATTTTCCGGTATAAAAAGGAGCCTAAGTCTGTACCAAATTTCATCAAAATCGGTTGGAAAGATGGAGCGTAGCTGTCTGCCTAGCAGACAGACAGACAGAAAGACACACTTTTGCATTTATAATATAAAAGTAAGTATGGAATATAGTTTTTTTTTATTCAATAAAGGCTTACGCTTGACCACGATCACACCTGATGATATATTAGATAATAATATTATAATATTTACTCCACTCGCATTGAGGTAGCCTGAACAAAACTATTTTATTTGTATAAGTAGTAGATTATACACCAAGGGGATAAAGCACTGTTGTATGTCACGGGCGCTACATTGAATCCTGAACGTAACGAAGGACTCCAAATGTAACTCCCGAGCGCAGCGGGGGTGTTATAAGTTAATTCCTGAGCAAAGCGAGGGAATTAAGATTGAGTCCTGAGTGCAGTGAGGGATTCAAGCGTCCAAGAAAAAAACAGTTTTATCCCGGTGGTGTATACTCTACTTTTCTCACTTTATGCGAGACAATAAAAAACCAGGCTAAGTAGATAGTGTTTATTACAGCAAATTAAAAGTGTAAATTGATATTGGAGACATTAGTCCAATTATGGAAAGATAACGTTATACCTATTTAATAGCTTCTGGAGTCAAAATACTTTCATCACTCGACATTTTTGATATATTTTTTGAAATATTTATAGAATATTCTAAAGGTACTACTAGCTACGGCTATAGCACAGAATAATAACTAGTATAGCAACTTCTTTCAGCTGGCGTGGCCTACTCGATTTGACAAACAAACGAAGTTCGTCTCAGTGCGAATCTAGTGGGCCACGGCCTATATAGCCACTTCTTTCAGCTTGCGTGACCTACTCGATTTGACAAACAAACGAAGTTCGTCTCAGTGCGAATCTAGTGGGCCACGGCCTATATAGCCACTTCTTTCAGCTGGCGTGGCCTACTCGATTTGACAAACAAACGAAGTTCGTCTTAGTGCGAATCTAGTGGGCCACGGCCTATATAGCCACTTCTTTCAGCTGGCGTGGCCTACTCGATTTGACAAACAAACGAAGTTCGTCTCAGTGCGAATCTAATGGGCCACGGCCTATATAGCCACTTCTTTCAGCTGGCGTGGCCTACTCGATTTGACAAACAAACGAAGTTCGTCTCAGTGCGAATCTAGTGGGCCACGGCCTATATAGCCACTTCTTTCAGCTGGCGTGGCCTACTCGATTTGACAAACAAACGAAGTTCGTCTCAGTGCGAATCTAGTGGGCCACGGCCTATATAGCCACTTCTTTCAGCTGGCGTGGCCTACTCGATTTGACAAACAAACGAAGTTCGTCTCAGTGCGAATCTAGTGGGCCACGGCCTATATAGCCACTTCTTTCAGCTGGCGTGGCCTACTCGATTTGACAAACAAACGAAGTTCGTCTCAGTGCGAATCTAGTGGGCCACGGCCTATATAGCCACTTCTTTCAGCTGGCGTGGCCTACTCGATTTGACAAACAAACGAAGTTAGTCTCAGTGCGAATCTAGTGGGCCACGGCCTATATAGCCACTTCTTTCAGCTGGCGTGGCCTACTCGATTTGACAAACAAATGAAGTTCGTCTCAGTGCGAATCAAGTGGGCCACGGCTTTGGTTTTCTCAAATCGAGTTGGCCGCGCCCGCCCAGAACACATTCTGTGTACCGAAATTAGACTTTATTGACATAGCAATAAGAATTATGAAAGTAAAAATCACATTGTTGATCAGCGGGTTATAATGAAATTCAATAGAACATTATAACCCGGCTAAAGCCAAGCGATATGTCTTGCTTTCAGTAAGGTTTACAATATGACATTATAATTCGGAATTGTCGAGCATGTGGTGTGAAAAAAGATTATATACTAGTTTATTCTAATCATTTAGAAAACACTGGTGAAAGTTTATTTTTACACAATGAATAAAAATTAATTATTTTAAACTAGATGATTCCCGCGACTTCGTCCGCGTGGATTAAGATTTTTGATTCCCGCGGGAACTCTTTAATTTTCCGGGATAAAAAGTAGCCTATGTCCTTCCCCGGGAAACCATCTACCCCTGTACCAAATTTTATCAAAATCGGGTGAAGAGACAGTTTTTTTTATTCCCGCGGGAACTCTTTATTTTTCCGGGATAAAAAGTAGCCTATGTCCTTCCCCGGGATACCATCTACCCCTGTACCAAATTTCATCAAAATCGGTTCAACAGGTGGGCCGTGAAAGCGTAGCAGACAGACAGACACACTTTCGCATTTATAATATTAGTATGGATAATAAGTTTCTATTATTTTCTAGGGATCGCCATTCGCCTTCAAATAGAATATAATAGAACCGTTTTCTTATTTAAGCAGGCACATAATTATTGCTCGAATCGCTTGTTATTCAACCCTTACGAGAAATCTAGGGACGTTGATTTTTAGTGGACATCTTATTGGAATTTCCCAACTTTAACAATATCATTTTTTGTAACTTTGCAGGCCATAAAACCGTGACTTTCTTAACTTCAAACTAGGTATGCAGCTAATTTATGCTCGCGACTTCGTCCGCCTGGATTTAGGTTTTTAAAAACCAGACTTATATTTTTGGGGATAAATATCTATGCCATGTCCGTCTCCAGGATACCAACTATCTTTGTATCAAATTTCGTCAAAAATATGTTAGGTGGAAGAAAACGTAACACTTTCACATTTTTAAAAGTATTGGCACGGGTTTACTAAAACAATTCATAACGAAATTGCGCTGATCGCCTAAATGGTAAAAATGAGGGATCGGATCCCTCTTCTGTAATTTTTCGGACCTATGTGCATTACAAGTAATTAAGTATACTTAAATAAATAATGTTTTACATTCAAATCAACTATTATAGTAGTAACAGACGATCGAATTTGGTACGAGCCGGACAGCGGATTCGGTACGCTCCATACCATATAACGGATATGGTATGGAGCGTACCGAATCCGCTGTCCGGCTCGTACCAAATTCGATCGTCTGGAGAGTTGTCTGCCGAACATTATTATTATTATTTCGTGTCCGGTCGGTTCGATGGTTTGCGCATCGAATTTGGTCCGCTCCGTACCAAATCCGCGGGTGTGTAAGCTCGGACCGGACAAACACACGGCAGTCGCGATCAAAACCTTCTGGAGGTAGCACGTGCGTCAGCGCATGTTCGCACTATGGCGGAAATTCTAACAGAATGCGAAGTAACAGCAGAAGACGGCAGTAACAGCTTTTCTCATCACAGTATCTGTTTTCGTGGTTAGAGGTTTAACCAAATTTAAGAGTTCCGCAAAGGCTTCGTGAACTCGCAAATATATACGGAAGTCTTCGCAATCGAGCGATTTGATTAACTTCATGTGACTAAATTCATCACGATTTTTCAAATATATTTTTGCCCAACTCCTTTCTTTTTTTCGTGATGTTTTTTTTTTATCCACTACAAGCTAGCCCTTGACTGCGATCTCACCTGATGATAAGTGATGATGCAGTCTAAGATGGTAGCGGGCTAACCTGTTAGGGGCATGGCAGTTATATTAAACCCATACCCCTTCGGTTTCTACACGGCATCGTACCGGAACGCTAAATCGCTTGGCGGCACGTCTTTGCCGGTAGGGTGGTAACTAGCCACGACCGAAGCCTCCCACCAGGCCAGACCAGGGAAAATTCAGAAATTATAAATTCCCAAATTGACCCTGCCGGGAATTGAACCCATGACCTCTGCACGTTAAGGCAACAGCGCTACACACTGCGCCACGGAGGTTTGTGGCGGCATTACTGTTGCCGCAACAACAATCGCAATTTTAGCGCGCTTGGATAACGTCGTAGGCATAACGTCTGACCTGTGTGTACGCCACGCGGTTAGTGCGAGATCCGGCCGTCTGTTGTGACTAGCGGATCTGGTACGCCATACCAAGTCCGCTGTCCGGCTCGTACCAAATTCGACCGTCTGTTACTACTATTAAAAGTCATTTTGAAGCGTCGCCGAGAATCTACCAACACCGACTACCTACTACCAATCGAGTGAATCAGAAGCTTCTTCACCTTTCTCACCACCTGTCAATTGATTATAAGAGGAAGCCGTGCTTCCTAGTGGGTCAAATATAACTTGAGAGGATGACAAATTTCACAAACGCGGCATCATAGGTACCTATATCACATGATGACGCAAATGTAACGAAATTGATAAATAAGATTTATACATCGAAGAGTTTCGTGGTTCGAGTGTGATTTTCATACGTATCTATAGTAATAGCTCACCAGTAGCACGGACGGGCGGTCAAGCGTGAGCGGTGTGCAACGTGAAGTCCACAGCCCTGTCTGTTGCGCAGGCGCATCCGACCACGTAACCAGAGCCGTTATTGTGATTCAGAGTAATAAAGGTAAAAGACATTTATCTTTTTGATAACCAACCTGTTTTACCAAAAATGTTTGTTTTGTTGTTCTGTCAGGTTCTCTCTCTCTCTCTGCGTCTTATTCCTCGTTGCCGAGGGTCGTGACCCCTTTCCATTAATCGAATAATTTATTTATTTATTTGTTTACATCAGGCAACTAGGCCCATAGAATAATGGTAGGAGTTTTCTTGGGATAATAATGCGGTTCCCAGATCCTTCCCCATACGACCCAACTAAGAGTATTTCAGCTCTTGGGTTTGTAACGATTATTATCAGATATTAATGATATGATAACCGGGACCGACGGCTTAACGTGTTCTCCGAGGCACGGAGGCACAGTATTCGGAGGAAACGAAAAGGCGGTATTTGCTCCTCCAAATGCAACCCATCCTGTTACCGACTTGCGTCAACATTAGAAAAGATCTTATTATCTACGTGTAGATAGATCTTAGTAGCTACGTGTTATACATATATACGTGTATAACACGTAGGTATAATGAAAATTGTGATAAAAGATAAACACAAAAAATCTAAAATTGTTTGAAATAAGAAATAAAAAAGCGACCAAATAAGGAAACGAGCAACGTCGGCGTCTGGGATGAAAATTAAGCGCGGGAAAAATTACATTACCGAGGCAACGGCGACGCTCGAGATAATCTTTCCAGAAAAGTCTGCACAAAGCTGAGCGCAGATTACAGGAAGTGCGACCGCCAGAGCCTCTGTTCTCATGACAGCGGCTCTGGGGAAAAAGCGTTTAAGATACCGAACTTAATTATCATAAGTATTTTATTTAATAAGCTGGACAGCGCATCGAACAAAGGTCTCCATACTCAGAAAGCTTAAAATAACTCAAAGGCTTTCGTCGCTTGTACACCTGCGAATCCTTAAGTTCTTTGGGCATATAACTAGGAAGACTGGCACGATAGAACACCTCGTTGTACAAGGTAGAGTTGAGGGCACTCGTCCACGTGGTCGCTCCCCACTAGGTGGACGGAATCAACCCGTTCCGCCACCGTCTCCGAGTGTTCCCGTGATGCCGCCGAGCTGCTGTGAAGGCCCATTCATAACCACGACCACTCTGCCCAGAGTGAACGAATGAGAAGAAGAATATTAATTAATTCTTCAAAAAGTGTACACTGTACTTAGGGACCTATTTTGAGTAAACGTCTTTTGAGTTGGAGTTAGTCTGACACTGAGGACAGCTTACACGCCTAAGAAATGCGGACGTATAATATTTCTTAATAGATGTCGCAGCCCGATTGTAGAATCTGCCGTATTACAAAACGGCGTTTTGACCGTCCGTGTCAGCATAATAGTACGTAATACCACGGCTGACCGAACGTCCTTAATATCGACGAATCTTATTATACTTAGATTGTTATTTTAATCGATTTTTTTGTTATCTTGTAATTTTATTTATTGACATCCGTAAGAGCTATAAACAAGCCTAATTCGAAAAATAAATGGATTGAATTCTTTTCCATTTTATCCTTTATAATTTCTCAACTGAGAAGTCACTATAAAAAGCGGATCATCAAGAAAGAGGAAGCGTTTTAACTAAGGACTAAAAAATACACGACTCAATCATGCATTGATAGTCAAGGGCGTCTGTTATTATTGAAGAAGACAAGGCATCTACGACATAGATTGTGTCTATTGGAAATGTAATATTTATATTTTTATTTAACAAATCATTAGGGCAAGAATTCTTTATTGATTATTTCTTAAATAATGGAGTGAAAAAATCATGAGCCATGTTTCCTTGAAAAAACAGTCGTTTTAAGATAATATGTATGCCATGTCCGCATCGAGAAGACTCAATTGTAAACACTACTGTGAATTGTGTCCAATTTTTTAGGTTTATTCCAATGATGTTATATATTAAAAAGAGGCAGATATGTTATAAGCGCGCGCGTTGTAATGACTCAAACACGTCCCAATTGGGACGTCTTGTGATTAGTCTGCATCGAGCGCAATCACGAGCGTGCCGCACCGTAGGTTCATACGTACTTACGAAAATAAACCAAATGCCGTCGTGTGTGTTTCGCAAGTGCACCAATTATGACTCCAAGGTCAACAAAACACAAGGAATCTCATACCACATGTGAGTATGCTTAGATAATACTTAGATTATTTAGTTTATTTTAATTATTTTTCCAAACAATCTAATAACTCATGCAAAGACACCATATTCAGGTGAAGAAAGAGATAGCGATCTAGTTTTGACGCGAGAGCGATAAGGATACGCATCCTTGCGGACATAGATTAGTTAGTGCAGATGCGAATATTGATGATGACTTAACTGCCTACAATTGAAGTTAACTAAGTAAAACTTACGAACAACTGTTCGTAAGTTTTACTTAGTTTTTATAATAGCTATCTATTGTATGTAATTGACTTATGTAATAAACATTAGTTCCACGAAATTCGATTTTCTATACAATTATAATTCATTATATACTGATAATTAAGGATTATAATTGTTTTTTTTTTCTTTTATTGAATTAGGTTTCCGAGTGATCAGGTCAGATTACAAGATTCATCATTAAGTCCTATGTCCCCCCTTCGGGGCAGAGGGCAGACACTACTCTTTTCCAAGCCGATCTGTCGGACGCTTTATGCTTTAGCTCGCCCCATGTAAGGCCGATCTTTTTCGCCTCATCAAGTATAGTACGCCGCCAAGTCTGTTTCGGCCGCCCGCGTTTTCGTTGACCTTGCGGGTTCCAATCCAACGCCTGCTTGGGTATATGTTCAGGTGCTCGACGCAGTGTATGCCCGATCCAATTCCATTTTCGGCGTCGGATTTGAAGATCTACGGGTTCTTCATGACATAATTTCCATATGTCTATGTTGGAAATAACTTCCGGCCAAAATATCCTCAGAATGTAACGGAGACAACGATTGATGAATACTTGAATTTTATGCGTGAGATCTTTACAATGATGATTACAAGATTGGATAGCCATTATTCGTGAACAAAGAAGCGAAACAGACTGGATACCATCAAAAAGCAGCAGAATCTGTAGCAATCACTTTAAAACTACTGACAAATATGTAATAACTTATCAATTTTTATGTTAAATCATATACCTACACTAGCTTATGCCCGCGACTTCGTCCGCGTGGTTTAAGTTTTTTTCTCCACAGGTACTCCTTAATTTTCCTAAAAATAGCCTATGTCACTCTCCATGTCCTCAACTATACCCATGCAAAAAAATCACGTTAAGTTTCATGAATATAACTTGAGAAATGACGGACTTTCATACAAACTTTCACCCCCTATTTATTTCATAATTGTAGTCAGTTTTATTTTATTTTATTTTATTTGGTACAGAAAACTTACAGCTACAACAGAGATGGATAGATTGATAAAGAATAAGTATAACGCCAATTACAAGTTTTCACAGATAGAATTTACATGAGATTAAAATAGCTCGCAAAGGTAGAAAAATAAATACTAATATATACTACATAGAAAGTAATTAGAAAATGAAAAGCTTACCTATAGTTAAGAAGATGGATTATTACAAAAGAAGAACCAGAGTTAACAAATATTAGGGATAATAATTTAGACATAATTAATTATTAAGATTAGGTTTAGATGACTGCTGGCAGAAAGAGGTCGTTGACCGTTCTTAGTAAGGTTTGGAACACAGGTTTGAATGCAGTTTACCTTAGGGTTTTGACTAGTGCTGGAAAATCTTCAAAAGAGGTTACCTACCATCCCGTAACACTATAAAGTAAAATACGAACTTCTGTATCTACGTTGTCGCAATATGTGTTAAAGGAAATTCTTACAGTGTGAAGGATCCTTTATAACACAATCGCAGTCTGTGGTCAATGCTGCGCTTCCCGGAGCGTTACGATATCGAGTATCGAGTGTCGACATTGACTCGACCTCTGCGAGTGCCAGCCCTCGAGGAGGCCGTCTCACGAGTACATCTTCACCAACTCGGAAGGAGGCACTCAGGACAAGGGTTCTGACAATAATATGTACCTACTTACCTCTGTAGAACCTATTTATTGTGGTAATGGCCTTATATTCGTTTAACTTTATATGTTATATCTGTCGTATAAAAGTTTTGCATCACAGAAAAACTTTCGAATAAAAAATCCAAATCAACTTACATAACTATTTTATTCTTTTTAAT
The DNA here is from genome assembly GCA_923060345.2 of Erebia aethiops. Lineage (NCBI taxonomy): Eukaryota > Metazoa > Arthropoda > Insecta > Lepidoptera > Nymphalidae > Erebia > Erebia aethiops. Next base: position 19,077,547 of record OV281091.1, on the reverse strand, counting down.
GGAATGAATTATTTATTACTTCAAATATCAAATTCAAACTATGAAATACATGGAAATCTAATGAATGAATGAATTAAAGCTAAATTAAAAACTAAACAAAAAATATCTATCATCCAAACTCCTGCAATGAGGCAATGTGCGCTGGCTGCGTTACCCCGCGGAATAGCCAAACTTAGTTGATGGCAGTGGCAATTGCCAGCCCTCCGCGCTGGATTCTGTAAGAGGAAAAGATAGATCCTTAAAAAAGGATCTAGCATCGTCGCCCCACGAGTACGACCCCAGGGTTTCAACACACAAAGGCACAAAAATGAAATTATTTTCTATAATACCTAATTTCTTTCGTGCGCCTTTTAGCTCTTGCTGCCAATTTACTTGTTGAAATAGGTAGGTAAGTATTAGTTCGTACTCTTCGTACATTTTTTTGTTTTTATAAATAGCGACAGAGTTTAACCAAACTGGGGTGATTACGATGGACACTGTAGATTCATTTAACCATAATAGCTATTCCAGAAGACGACAAAGATCGAAACCTGAGTAGGTACTTATATGTACTTATGAAACCATATTCTCTTCACCCTGACGCAGTGGTGAGCACTGCGTGCTTACTGACATCGTTTAAAGTAGTATATCGTCCCTAAAATAAGAACGATATTTTTGAAATAAGAGCGTCTCAATGATATGATAAAATAATACTGCTTTAAGCTGTGATAGTAAGCCCCGTGTAGTTATTTAATTATTGAACTTGCGTAAAATGACTAGAACCTACCTAATTAGCGAGGCACGTGACGGGAAACTTAATAGTCTGGCTAAGTGACTATCCACAAGTAGCTATCACTGGAGGCGGCAATCATTTAGCAGGATTGGATCCCTCCCGTCCCGCCCACCCCCTCTCATCACTCCCGGGTGAAATTGGTGTAAGTGAACGCCCTTTCGGTGAATCTATTTTGAGGTTAATGGATCTATAATACCTCTATTATTACCTAGCTATTTCTTATCTACTATCTAATACATAAACACTTGTATATGACTATTCTAGTCTCTGTTTCCTCAATCCACTGGGATCCAGTTTTTCTACTGTCAGTAGTCAGCAGTCACTACAATACATATTTTTTTATTAAATTACAAAATATCTCAAGACGTATCGTACCGGAACTCAATATCGGTAGGTACAAACTACAACGTTACGTGCCGGTAGGGTTAAAAGTTAAAACTAACAATGGCTGAAGCCTATCGCTCACTATCACCAGGCCACACTAGACTCTAGAGCCGATTCAGAAACCATTATCTACGAAATTGCCTCCAAAATTGATCCCAAATTACGAGTATATGTATACTAGCTGATGCCCGCAACTTCGTCCGCGTGGAATAAGTTTTTTTTAATTCCACGGGAACTCCTTAATTTTCCTTCACTCTCCAGGTCCTCAACTATACCCATGCAAAAAATTACGTCTAGAACTTGCTCTGTTGCAGCATGATTGAAGGACAAACCAACAAATAAACACACTTCCGCATTTATGAAGTATGATGATAAAACCACAGAGATTTAAAAGGCAACATGGCAGGTTAAATCTCTTATGTCCCGCATAATTCGTAACAATTTGACCTGTCTTTGATAGGAAAATCGGATAATTTTATTCAATTTCGTACTTCAATATTCAGTAGAGCAAAGAGAAAAGTTTGGAGCGAATGGGAGTAGGGTTGAAAGGTTTTCTTTTGTAATTGGATTGGCTCGGTCGAGAGGCACTCGTGATGAGGCAAACTTGACGGCGCGGCGGTGTCGACAGTGTCGAGGCCGCGGCGGGCGAGTCAATGTCGGACGCAGACACTGGGTCTACTCCGCTGTGATAGCTTATCTAGATAGCTACTCTATACTAATCCATATTTCCATATTGATAAATGATAAATGATTTATTTATTTCACATAGGAGAACTCATGTCACTTATGAAACGTTAAGACTCTACCACCGGTTCGGAAAAATGATTCTACTGAGAAGAGCCGGCAAGAACTCAGCAGTTGCTCTTTTCATCAAAAAATAAGAGGTTACAATAATTATACAACACAATACATACGTTTCGATACAAGTATTACACTTACTTGTGGGTCACTGGATGTAAGGCCGGTTGCTTCCATTCAACTTTGTCATTAATAAAATCATCGATAGTATAATAGCCTTGACTTAACAATATTAATATTATAAATGCGAAAGTGTGTCTGTCTATTTGTCTGTCTGTCTGTCTGCTACGCTTTGACGGCCCATCTTTTATACCAATTTTGATGAAATGTGATATAGACGTGCATGCAGATTACATGCCGGGGAAACACAGGTCTCGTCCATCGTGTGTCGTCGCTCTAAATCTCAATTTTCCCCATATAATAATATTACATTTACTTAACTAAGTATACTACCTATGGGTAGGTATAAAAGTTAGTTAATACTTGTCTTTGCTAAGAAGAACCAACAAGCACCGCTTGTGTAACAATTTTCTGACAGGTTTTACTATTTAAATCAAAGTTCGCGTGATTGTATGCTATTTAAATCTACTCGATCCATCCGGAACCATCACTGTGTACTACAAACTATAAGTAGATAGATACCTATAGTAGATAAAATGCCGTAACAATTCAAGATATTTGAAATACAATCGTCTCGTATCATTGCCTCGTTATATCACATCGAGGAATGAAAACATTGAGTGATTCACTAGTATACCTTTGAGCTTTGGACAAATACATCGCGTGACGTTAACACGGTACGACAATGTGTCAAAAGAAAGAGCGAAACGTGTTGCTCACATGACGTGGGCGCCACACGACGTTTTGTTCTGCCCTGCCCGTGTGTTTGCCCTAACAGCCATGGTGCTACGAACACGTATCGTAGACATCGCCATGCTGTAGGTATGCCGTATTGCAATTTTTGTTTCTATTCTAGTTGATTTCAAATAAAAGAGCTCTGAATGGTAATGGATGGTAAATATCGTTACCCGTGTGGTGTGAAAGAGCAGTAGTTAAAAAAGTGAGTACCAACAGTTGTTGGAACAACGAAGATTAAAATGCCGCCATGGCAAAATTTATTACACCCATTACGCAGATTCGAGGTCTTTCTCCCAAAAGCACCTGACATGCAGTTTGATTCTACCGCCGTCACGCGTCTTGTATGCCCAGGCCTTTAGATTGTCATTGATATGACTAATTATGATGCGGAGTGCACTGTGAGTTGTGACGCGGGCGAAGCGGGGCTATGGTAAATGTTTGGTTGCACTGAAAGGTCACGTAAGCACGTCCTGTCGTCTCGACCTTTGCTTATCGATAATATTATCTCATGGTTGTTATGGATTTTAACCACTGCAGCGGTAAGTCAATCATCGGTTGTAATTGATCCGAGGGGCATAGTTTGTAAGATATTGCGAAACTCAAAGAGAAGGACATTTTATCACCTACCTACCTACTTACTGCGAGTATAAATCAGGTTTACATTTTTTATATTTTCATGTTTCATCAAATACCTACTAGAATATTTATCCAAAAGCCAGGCTCGAAGCACAAAGACAGGTCATGCAAAAGTTATCAAACATAGGCGTATCAGAACAAAAAGCTACCGAAACAAAACAAGTATAAATTCGAGGACAGGAGGGGCGGGCGGTATCGATCGCCCGTGACACCCTGTATATCAGACCTGCACTCTCAGAGATGTGAGGATATATCGCCTTGTATCACATACATTGGTGATTAGGCACTATAGGCTTGATTGAGGTTTTCATTGAATTGCTGACCATGTATGCGTAAAAATTTTTGAGTACGAATAGTGGCTCTACACGGTCGGTCTGTGACTGTTTGTCTGTTTGTCATATAACTTGACTGGCAAACATAATGTGAAGGATTTTTCAAAAATTGCCATGCAGTTATGTACCGAAGTGCGGGTATAGAAAATGTGACGGTTACTATCTCTAAGTAGGGAATTGAAATATTGCTACCATATTATGTTTATATCATATTTTTTCATTTAATTTTAAAGAGGATTCCAAGATCCACGATATAAAAGGTAAAGCTAAGTTCAAAACTAAAATGTTAACTAAAATTGTACTCATGTAAAATAAATCAGTTGAGACTAAGATTAGATAGACGTATTACCATGTAGTATAAAATATGAGATTTCGTACTATCGTTACTAATATCTGATAAGACATTAGACAGGAAAGTGCGACGGAGTGAGAGTTAAGGCTCTGATAAGTGAATTCGGCGTCGACCCTGAGCGGGATTACTCATCTCTCGTGTAATTTCCACTGGCATTGACGATCACTGTGCGAATGAAGGCAGGGCACAAAGTGGAGCCCTAAAATCATTTTCTCTTATCTTCGGAAATAGGCACACACAAAAATTACATACTAGAAAATGCCCGCATGGATATAGGGATGCATTGGGAACGTTTAGATGTTTAAGTTAAATATGAAGAGCTCTCGGCCATGCAGGTTTTCTCTCGATATTTTCCTTCACTGTTAAAACAAGTGATATTCAATTTATTAAAACGCACATAGCTCCGAAAAGTTGGTGCCTGGGGATCGAACCCGCAACCACCCGAACAGGGAGTCGATTAGATTTAGTAGTTGACAACACCTGGCGCAGTAGATAGCGGTGTGGTCTTATAAGTAGGAAATCCTGGGTTCAATCCCCGGCAGGGTTAATCCAGAAGTTTATAATTTCTGATTTTTGTCTGGTCCGCCCTGGTGGGAGGCTTCGGCCGTGGCTAGTTAGCACCTTACCAGCAATGACGTACCGCCAAGTGATTTACCGTTCCGGTAAGAGGCCGTATAGAAATCGATGGGTTTAATAAAACTCAACACCCAACAGGTTAGCCCGCTACCACCTTAGACTGCATCATCACTTACCATATGAGATTGTAGTCTAGAGCTAACTTGTAGTGGAGTAAAAAAAGTAAACCAAGTTACCCGAGTTTCTTGCTGGTTCTTCTCGGTAGGAACCAGTGGTAGATTCACTCGCCGCACCGATTCAAAAGCATTTGTTATAAGTTTATTTTGAGTTTGAAATAGAAAATTGCTTTTTACAAGAGAAAACTGCGAGAAGGCACACACGCTATCTACCGCATCGCAGCCAGCGCTCCAAGCAGTCATTGTGTACCAGTGTAGGGCGGCACGAATGCACGATAGCACGGGCGGACGGCGCGCGCGGCACGTTCCCGCCATTACACCGCTCGGCCCTCTTGACACACTTCACACTAACCGGAGGAAAATACGAGAGCGGAAAACTCATCGGAGGAATCGTTTTTCTTGCGGTTTGACAAAGGCTCGCAGTCGGGAACTTGGAGGGTGTTAGTAGGTACTAGGTAGGTACTTGTAATACGGGATAGATGAGAGCTTCGTTTCTTTGCTTTGTCATATGAGCCTGTCAGTGTGTGTGAAGTATCGTTGGATAGGTTTTCCAAAAATATTATGGGTGTGGGGAACCCAGGGATCAGTGATCCGTTTGCGAAATATTTAGCTTTAAAGTGCAATTTTTGTTAGAAAATTCATAGCAGTATCCCATACTAATCCATACATAATTATAAATGCGAAAGTGTGTCTGTCTGTCTGTCTGCTCAACCGATTTTGAAGGAATTTGGTACAGAGATAGGTACTATCCCGGGCAAGACAAGGATATAGGCTACTTTTTATCCCGGAAAATTACGGAGGAGGAATTGAAAAAACTTAGTCCACGCGGACGAAGTCGCGGGCATTATCTAGTAAGGTAAGTCAATAAACAAAGAAATACAGAAAAATTAAATAAAAAACTACTTAGTGACTAAACTAAACTAACTAACTACCTACTCTTTAAATTGGTAATGACTCAAACTGCAAAGAAAGGTCAGAACTCGAGAAAAGTCTAAGGACAAACACGAAGTAATAATATTTTACACTTTATGGATTTTTAAACTAACGTTTTCAGCTTTAAAAATTGTGTTATCTAATCAGGATAATATTAAGCTTTCGGACCACTCTGTTTAATTTGGCCGAATTTAGGTTAATTACCCGCCGAGGCAATGGGGCTATATCAGTATCAGTAATCAGCGGCTGAAATATTATAGTTTAGCAAATTTTTTTTAATCTTCCTGCCCGGAAGCCCTACCCTGCTACTTACTGAATTGGGTATTTGACAACTAGGTAGTCAAATAATTTATTATAATTAGTGATTATTAAATAGAGGATCTCCCAAAAGACGTAATATCCACGCCCGCTGTTAGTTTTATGTTGAATACTACTACCATTTTTAACTATCAATTAAAGTAAAAAAAAGGCGTCGATCTTTGACGACATCACAATTCAGTACTTCGTACACAGAATAGGTAGGTGCTTCATACAAAACCCCTAAGCTATGAATAATGAATAAAAAAATTATGTCAGCGGCTATCAAAAATGAAAGCCCCTAACATATTTTTTTTTATTCATTGAAGGTTTGCTATTAAATAATAATAACTTTTCATAGCGAACCTACAATGGATAAAAAATATAATATGTCAGTAGCTTTCATTTTTGATAGCCACTGAGTTAGAGAATAGAGGGTCAGGCCAGACATACAAGAGAAAAATCAGAAATTATGATTAAATACCCAAATTGACACTGCCGGGAATCAAATCCGGAACCTCCCACTATAAGACCACAGTGCTCGCATAAAAAGGAAATGGTTTTGACTAAACAGGGCCAGACGCTAATTACCTGAAAAGAGGGCGTGCCTCAGATCGAGGCAGGGACTTAACTTGGGCGACACAGATAAGTTTTTTTTCTATATATCTAATATAGGCTCGCGCTTGATATATTATGAGATATATTACTGAGATTTAGCTTGAAACTGGGTCAAGCAGATGTTACGCTGTGAATAAATGATATAAAACGTTCTTTGAAAGTTCTCAGAAAAAAATGTTAGAAACTTATATAAAAAGGAAAAGAGAAATGAAAGATTTTATACATAGCTCGAGAGAGAAAATGCTTCCAAGCTCAACTTTGTTATAGTTTTTCATAATATTACTTAGTAACAAACAGAATAATGTTTTGCTATTATGAAACTTGTTACAGATGTAAAGTAAACATCAACACCCATATAAATGTGTTACTTCGTTTGTCCTCCAATCGCGCCGCAACGGATCGACGCGATGTTCTTCATGTAGTTATATAGTTATTGTATCATATAGTTGAGGACCTGGGGAGTGACAAAATATGCCACTTATTACCCCGGAAAATACAAAAAATCTTTCAGGATTTTGCATGCATCATCTAGTTGTAGATTAATCGTATTCTTTTAAATAATAATTGCATGTATTTCCTGTTATTTTCTGAACTATTGTGAGCTGTAACTTCGTAGAGCGATCAAATAATAATAAATCACGGTTTATGTACGCCATTGTAAATAGTGATTCCATTATACAATTCCAATTTATGTAAATTTACTCGTTTACATGACAACTAATTATACGTTCAATCTATCTCGAATTGCTTATTCGATAAAGATATTTTGATATTTAAATTTAAATAAGCGTACCTACTATTAAATTACTACCTAGCCGATACGAATATTTAAAGAAGTATTGGATAATAATTCTAGTGCTTGTGTATTTTTTTAAAGTGTGTGCAATTCACACACGGCATAAGTGAAATAAAATATATAACTTGTATTCTATCTCATTCTCTCGCAGGCTAAATCCCCTATATATGATTCTCTTTTTGTTGTCGCTTTCTGTTGAAGTGAGGCCTAGTATATTTTCTCAGGAAACACATTGTTTTTAACTTATTGTTCAACCATATTCAATTTATAATAATTTTTCAATATTAGACAGAAGGTGACAAACTATGAGAAACCAATAATAGACAATAACAAATAAAACTAAATACGAAACGAACTCTTTTCTTTAAAACTTTTTCGTTTCGTTTTTCATTTCATCGAATTTTCAAGAAGTTTCACTTCAAAATAGATCTTACACAAAAAAAAAACGATTAGACAAGTAACTCGGCTTCAGCTTCAGACACAGCTTACCGAACTGGTGGTAGATTCTTGCGACTCATCATATCATAAGGATAAGTGGCACAAGTTGTCCTACGTGAAGTAAATCATTTCATTTTCATTGTTCATTTTCAAGGCAAAACTTTAAATTATACATTAGCAGTATTTTTTTTATTTGTAAGAATTTGCTATGAAAATATTCATATGAAAAATTTACCTAGCAAGAGTAATCTAGAGTAAGGATCTAGAGTAGGTATTTAAGCTTCTATAAAATAATGAATTAAGGTTGGCTATCATTTACCAGCAAGACAATAATATAATAACGGGCCTGCCTCTGCAAGTACTCTAGTTACGCGCTAAGTGCTCTCTGCGGTCCATATACTCGTATGTATATGTCTATTTCTGGACCACACTCCATCTGAATGAAAATAGGGTATTTGAGTGGAGGAGAGTTACTTGCTTACAATGTAATACTCTTGTGTCCATAGTAGTTATTTTTATTTGAACTCTTGGCCGTAGATGTTTCTATATCTTCACTACCAAAAGGAGTCGGGTTCAATTCTAGGTCGTTTATTTGAGATAGCTGTAAACTTATATTATATCCAGTACCAATGTTTAATTCCCACGGGAACTCCTTAATTTTCTGGGATAAAAAGTAGCCTATATCATTATCCAGTTCCGCAACTATGTCCATGCAAAAAATCACTCGATCCGTTGCTCTGTTGCGACGTGATTGAAAGACAAATCAACAAATAAACACACTTTCGCATATATAAAATTAGTATGATAAATATATAGTATATGTATATAAATATAAGTAAGTAAGTATTTTCAACTTGATACCTCCACGCGTTTTCGAGAAAAATGTGGTTAAAAGACACACAGACAGGCAGACGGACAACGAAGTGATCTTATAAGGGTTCCTTTTTTCTCTTGAGGTACGGAACCCTAAAAAGTGAGATGTAAGTGAAGATGCCACTCTCTAACCACTGGGCTATCGCGAGCCATGAGTCAGTGTGGCTCCGTTGGCAGTTGGCACATATTTGATCGCAACACATTCCATCGAGACAGCGGGATGGGCGGTCATTACGCGCCGCGATCTCACGTGGTATGTACATGCCTGACTTATTTTTAAAAATTCAAAATTCAAATGCGTTTTTTATTCAAATAAACTTTTACAAGTGCTTTTAGAGCAAGAAGCAATTTAATCAAAAGCTGCTCTTTGTTAAAACTATTCAATAATTTACCTATCCTTATGTTTAGTATATTATATGTTTTGATAATTCTGTAGAAAATAGAGACTAATGGATACGTTTGAAATAATAGTTAGCCGCACAGATTTCGAAATACAATTGGCCATACAAATATCGTTATAAATCATCTATTTGACATGCATTTAAATTAATAATCCAATATTTTAAAAATACGTTATTACGTATTATGTATGCGGCCTTTTCACGAACCATACATAAACCGATTTATGTGCATCTATTTCAGAGCTTGCATTCCAGAGACTATTACGACTAGACTAGAGAGACAGGTACTAGTAACTTATACACTTAAAAACTTAATACTTATAGTTTTGCCATAGCTATTAATAATCAGGTAATTCATTTACTTAATAATTACAATTAATACAAAAAGCTCACAGCTTACACGCAAATAATAGTAAGTAATAATCATTAGTGCGGAAATTAAAGCATATCCAATGCAACACGTGTCGCGCAATTAGTTTACCTAAATTACCCGATAAATTACGCATTAGTAGACAATGAACTAATTATTTACATCGGCCCTACGCTATTATCGTTTATCAAGTCGAAGTTATACGATCAAAGAGGTTATTATTATACCAGCTTATAGTAGGAAACGCTGCGATTTTATGATAATATACAAGAAACAATGGCACTAAAATTGCCTCTAATGATCCAAATGTCTCATATTATATCAGGTTCCTCAAAAATCCAGCTAAATCCTTTTATGAGAATTATTATGCAATTTCATGATAGACGTTAAGGTATGATATTCAGTTTACAGCACTAAAATATATTTTTACATGCAATCAATACAAGGGAAAAAAACTAAAGAATCTAAATTATTTATTACCAATTTACAGCGCAAACGCTACCGCTACACGATACCTGCAAATTTTGTATGCAGCTTTTCGATCAACTTTTTTTGTTACGTTTTTTCTTTTTTCGAGTCGTCGTTGAACCCCACTAAGAACGGATTACTCAAACTCAAATGTTTTTATTCAAATAAACATTTACGAGTGCTTTTGAATCGTTGAGTGAATCTACCACTGGTTCGGAATTACATTCTTACCGAGAAAGCAGCAGCAATAAACTCGAAATTTATCCATTTTGAATCGGGATTTTTAAAACCCTAAAGTGGACTTACTTATCAGTAAGAAAATGTTTCATGCATGTGTTGTGACTTGTGAACTATAGATACGAGTATGCCAGTAACGTACCACATCGCTCTTCAAGCTCGATCGGAATGCCACCGGGCCGCCCCGCCCCGCCCCGCCCCGCGCGTCTAACAACCATCAGCCGATCACCATAACCATAACCATGGGAATCGCATACTTCCACATGAGAACCACATAACATGATATCACTTATCCTATGATATGCATATTATTGCATTCCATGCTAGTCATTGCAATCTATACTCTATGAGTCTATACTAATATTATAAATGCGAAAGTTTGAATGGATGGATGGATGTTTGTTACGCAATCACATCCGAACGGCTAATCGGCCGAATCTGGATGAAATTTGGCACCGAGATAGATTATAGTCTGGAATAACACAGGCTACTTTTAATCCCGGAAAATCCCGGAAAGAGTTGTTGAGTTGAGAGTGGAAACCAAAAACCTCCATACACGCAGACGTAGTCGCGGGCATCAGCTAGTTATAATATAAATAGCATTTGCTTCGCTCACGTTATTGTTTTAAAATCTACTACAAGTTAGCCCTTGACTGCGATTTCACCTGATGGTAAGTGATGATACAGTCTAAGGTGGTAGCGGGTTAGCCTGTTAGGGGTATTGCAGTTATGCTAAACCCTTACCCCTAATCGGTTTCTACACGACCTGTAGTATTGGTCTGTTTTTTATTATTATTGCGAAATATAGGCATACGCTTGACGACAATCATGCTTAGTGCAAAGCAATGATGAGGTCAAGGTTGGAGCGCGCTTGCCTAGAAGATGCCTGTTTCAGTCATTTTAATTTCCAACTAACTACTAAAAGCCTGACTCTACAACCGAAGAGCTAAGCATTAAGGACCGAGGACCGGTTTCAGCAACAGTTTCCTTGAATTTTCATTGCATTTTAATATAATTCACTTCATTTTACAGCTTACAGCGATCATTTCACACATTTAACACAAACTTTGATATTTAGGTATTAAATAGCGTCCTTAAGAAATGTAGCATAATATTATGTATCTATATTCCATACACATACGAATGCCTATCTAATAATATAATGACAAGATATAAAGTAACGGCCTGGCTGGGATGCCGTTCAATAATTCTATGATATCAGATCATAAATTTTATAGGTGTTCGGAATGAGCAAACATTATTGCCAGGTTTATAGCCTTCGTGTATCGGACCCTTTTCAGACCCTGATAGCTTGACAAAACTTCAAGATACCTTCTTTAAAGATATTTTCAGTCACTCCCCACGAAATCCTATAAGTAATATAGAACACCCGACTTTCTGAATCTAGATAGATAGAGCCTCATATTATTTATTTTTATAAGATACAATACTTACTATGGCACTGATATATCAATTATATACTAAGTATTGTAACTTTTATTATAATAAACCTGTGGTGGTGTTTAATTTAAATCCTAAATAAACGAATGGTTACATTCAATCAAATTGAGTACCTAAAACTACTTTTTATTACTTAGCTAGAGCTTCTTTTATCATCAACAAAATCGACAGATATCTAACCCCAATTATTTATGTAATTAAACATTTTAATTAAAACTTGTCAACTGCTTGCTGTTTGCATACCTACCTATAGAAAAAAACTTATATTCCATACGTATAAGCTTCATGCCATGATTATCCATATTTTGGTAGCCCATAGCCGCAGAATACTAACATGCCTTCGCCGCCCCACTACCGAGCGAGAATCTCGTCTCAGAGTGAGAAGGGTGTGGCCATAGTCCACCACACTCTTTGGCCAAATGTGGATTGGCAGGCAGGAGAAAAGTATGAAAAGCTCTCGGGCATGCAGGTTCCCTCACGATGTTTTCCTTCGTCGTTATAGCAACTGTACTATTAGGTACGGTCTATTATGTGGTCATAGCAAAGCGTATTTGAAACGCACATAACTCTTTAAAAAGTTAGAACTTCATGACCGAGGACTGTGAACCCCCTAAACAGGAACGTCTCAACCACTGAGTGACTAGGCTATCACCAGTTTACCTTTATGCCATAACATTTTTAATACAAGAGAATCAAATTTCAGAAAATATAAAAAAGTCTTTCGGGAAAACATTTTTCTGTTTATTCACTGTGTACTCAAAGCTTCTTTGTTGGAAAAAAAGCTATAAAAAATGACTTGGATCAAAATAACTACAATGTAACTTTATCTGATGTAGTTAAAGATAAGCCCGCCCAACTGGAAGCTGCCATAAAGTTGTCCACAGTTGAGGCATTCGCGGAAGTGGCTCTACGCTTTGTGGGATGTCACGCGAACGAAACCGAAACAGAAACAACGTCTCAATCGCCACCAGTCGGCCTTGACCCCCGGACCCCGCGACCCCGCGACCCCGCGACCCCGCGACCCCCTGCCACACGTCCGGTGTGGACTCACCACCAAACCGTCCAATATTTGTCGCGGAAACAGCAGTGAAATAACCGATGGGCCAAATACATAAAATTCTAATTCAAGTTTTATTATACAACAGAATAAGTAATAGTACTGAGTACAGCTGATTATACTAGCTGATGCACGCGACTTCGTCCGCGTGGATTGAGGTGATTTGGTTCCCGTGGCAACTCTTTAATTTTACGGGACAAAAGCTATCAGTTATTCCAGACTATAATCTAACTCTGTGCCAAATTTTATCGAGATCCGTTCAGCCGTTTTGATCTGATTGAGTAACAAACATCCATCCATCCATCTCCATCATCATCCAAACTTTCGCATTTATAATATTAAGTAAAGAAGAATAGATATTTTTTTATCAATTTAAATTTACATTTTTTATTGTAAAACTTCTTAGGAACTTTACAACTTTACGTTATTATATATTAGTATTAAAGTATTATTATATCCTACACGAGATTGCTCACACACTCGCTTTGATAAGATAAAGGCGGTTTGTGCCACTGTGTCGCGAATTCTTATGCAAAGTGTTCATAAATATGGATCATCTTATATTACGTGGGTAAGTACGAGTACGAGGATCTTCGCACGACACATATTATTTCCATACTTATATGACACAGGGATGAAAGTTTTCCGTCAAAATCATTTCTACATCAATGGTCAAAATAAATATTAAAGAGCACAGATTATCTTTAAGTCTGGAGATGAAACAGGATTAATCCCGAGATAATATAGCATTCTAAAGACACCTTAATACACACGAATATAAGCCATTGGCAATAGCTAGTAAAAATCGCAATAAACGTTTGACCTGCGGCGGTCCTCGCAGTCCGCATATTACGAGTATAAGCCAATAGATGGCACTATTGTAGCGCACGAACACACGAAGAGCCTGAGTCGCGATAACGAAGTTTTCTCTAAATTACGCTAAATTATATACGTCTTTCAAAGATAAATATTCGGAAAAGTGGTCTCCGAGCACAACACCCGCTCGAAGGATGATCCTAGTGTTATGGTCGAGCCATATCACCTGCTCGCGTACAGACGTGTGCTCTCTCGCAATAAATTCGAGTCAATTCTCGATACATCTCGGAATGTGCAGTGAACTGATGCTGATCAATTTTGGAGCAGATCTTTGGCTCAAATTCGGTTAAAACTTAAACCTAAGCTAAGCTGAATTCCAAATGATCCAAGCAGACGGTAGAAAATTTTAAATAATGTACTCACTTGAATTGCAGATGACGATACTGAAGGCAACAAGCAATAGGCTATATGTAGGCGAAGCCATGGCGCCTTTTGACCTGCAACAAACAATTAATTAACTTAATAAATATATAACAATACATACTTGTGTAACATTTCACAATGTCTTTTTCAAGTGAAACCACATAAAAAAATATCGTTACAATTTCTTCTGAACGTTTGTGGCAAAATTGGTTTTGAAAACGGATCGTAATAAAAATCAAATGGCAAGGAATTTAGTAGATTACTGGTTATTATTTTTATAAAACAACATTTTACAAAAGTTTCTTATTATTTGGTGTACTCGTACCTACTCCTGGCCGCGCAGAACATTGAGTCTCCTCTGATTTTCTTTAAAAAAAGTATACCTGATAATAACAATATCAAGTTTCTACAAAAAGAACAATTTCCAGAATCATACCACATATTTATTTATTAACAAACTAAATAAATTATTTCCACATAAAGCAATCTATTAATTTCTATATTAATTACTTAATCCATAAGCTTGAACTGTGTTATGTGTTATAATAAAACCAGAATTGCAAATATAGACGTAATCAGAAGATGAACTGGATTAAAAAGGATGCAGCGCAAAAAAAGAAGCTGGCGAGATGCGCAGGCGCATACTAGCGGCTAGCGAGGGTAGGGTCGATAACCCCAACTTGGCTAGATCAGGCAATCTTGACGTAACGCGATCCTGTGCCAGGTACAGCCTGGATATAATACCATAATACTATGTAATAAGTTTTTACTCGGTGCTATAAATGACTGAGTGAACGCTTAATAGTTTATTTATAAATCCTGTCCACTAGCATTAGTAAGGAATGTACTAACTCGTATATTTGAGACTAGACGATTATTTTAATTACGTAAGTTAACTTTATGCTCGCACTTATTACTTAGCATTTAGAAAGTTGTCACTTGAATTGGATGTTTTATTTTGCAAAGCTATTGAAATTATATATTAGAAACGAAAGGATAAATTCATTGACCTTTAAAGTCATTTACTTTTAACCCCTAACGAACTCGGGTGAGAGACTGCACCACAAATCTCACAGGAAACTGCTAAAGTTCACTAAATACACGCGGCAGAAGTACGTAGGTCGGGGAAATCTGTACAGGAGACCAGCCGTGGACTGTCATCTGCGTGAGGCTTCACCACTATGCCTTGACATGCCCAACCAACGACTGGCCTCTACAACCACCACCTTATTTTCCATTCTGAAGAAAATAGTGCTTCTTACAAATAGTAATATTTAGGACGACTACACATTGTCTTTCTTGCGGCCCCATTTTTTTCGTTATTTTGGTCTCATTTTTTTTTGCGGTATTTTGTCCAACTTGCCCAAACCACATTTTTATGAATAATAATTGTTGTTCGCAATATTTTCTGTTTGATAACAGCATGCCATAGCAATAATACTATGATAATAATGGGCATGCTATCATAATGTGTGTATGTCACGAGTAGTATATTAATATAACACTCATTTCATTTGACCGGCTTTTTTACTAGATATCAATCCATTGAGATGACATTCAGTCTTGTTACTTGTTTATGTTATTGAATAATTCTGCATGCAAAAAATTGAGCAACCATATATTCTACATCCGGTTACCGCGTTACCCAGAATATGATAAATGTCATACTATAATGCTTTAGAAAGTTCCAATTGGTGGTGATTGATATTATTATATAAGTGACATCAAAATGACAGATGAATTGACAGTTGTATCCGCCATTGTTTCACTTTCTAACTAGTTCAATAAAGAGTGACACACTTGGCCCCAATTGATCCGTCGCGCACCATTGAACCCTGCCCCATATTGTACCATTGAAACCGAGGGGACAATGTTAAAAACATTGACAAAATGAGGCACTTTTCCACTTACACAAAAATAATCGCTCCTAGCGAGCGCTTTAAAAACATTATGAGGTCAAAAATTTAACCAAGCTCTTTGATAGACTAATCCTGAAATCAAGGGTCGATAAAATGAAAAGAACTCGTACAACAAGGAGTATCCTTGTCTGTTTGATAGTGTGGGTGAAGCAGGCATCCGACAGAATATAGCCTGAATATTCAATAGTAATTGTTCATTTCATATCAGACATACAGGTGTCTTGTTTTGCTTCTACAACTAAACCAGTGTCTGCCCTCTACTCTAAAGAGGGAACATAAGAATTAATGATAGTTATTTAGCTATCGGTGTCCCAGACTGCAAGTGTACGCGAGCACGAGATGACCGCGGGTGTCCAGGCGGCAGTCGTTTTCCAATCGGGGTTTGCTCCCAATTGGATAATAGCCCCTCGCGCAACACTCTCCGAGCTGAACGGCCTTCCGTGTGAAAGTTCATGCCATGAGTCAACACCCAGCTAACAATGGCTTTGTGTTTATACGACCCTGGTAACTTCAGGAATTAGGTTTCTTGTTAAAACGAAAGGATGACCTGATTTAAGTGATTTAAGGATTTATTTTATGAGTGCTAATTGCTAAACTAGTGAAACCACGTCTTGTTTAACATTAAGCAATCTTTTACTATTACTATAAATACGGAAGTGTGTCCGTCTGTTTGTCTGTCTTTTAGGCTTTCATTGTCCATCTGTTTTGACGAAATTTGGTACAGGATAGACTTTATATCCCGGACAATTAAAGAGTTACCACAGGAACCAAAGAACCTTAATCCACGCGTACGAAGTCGCGGGCATCATCTATTAAATATGCAGTATGCAATAATCGAATTGCTGAAACTTTTCAGCTAAAATAACAATGAAAATACTTAATAATTATTGTGTACAAATCTAATACCTACCAGAATGAAAACAGAAAATATTTTTATAAGGAGTTGAGAGACTTGAAAGTATCTTTATTTTACTTACTTTTGAATAGTCGGCATCTTACAAATATTTGGTAGGTAAGCCTATGAAAGCATGACAAGTCTAAAGTATTTGTTCACACAGATTCTTCTGAATAGGTGTAGAGATAGTAACCGGACTAGGCCTTTTTTGGATCTGAATTGAATGGAAGAGAAATCTAAAGAGTCGTTGAGAGGAATGGCCCTCCAGTGCATGAACTATGGTGCATAAAGCTGACTGTATAACATAGATGAGCTTGCATTCATTTTATTTGCCAATCACTCGAGAAAACCATTGGAATGAATTGAATTGAATTTTTACTAGTTAAGTCCTTTAGCTGACCCTGTTTAAACCCAAAGATGCTCATTAATTTTCTTGCTCTCAATGTCAGTTATGAGTTATGTTCTCAAAGATTGAATAGAAAAGTATATGAAAGTTGTGTCTTAGTAATATTATAAATGCGAAAGTGTGTTTGTTTGTTGGTTTGTCCTTCAGTCACGCCACAACGGAGCAACGGATCGACGTGATTTATGGCATGGGTATGGTTGAGGACCTGGAGAATGACATAGGCTATTTTTTTTTCAAATTAAATATTTTAGCAAAGCAAATCTCCTTAAAACATACTACGATCAATAAAATGTGCCCAGGTCAGAGACATTCTTTTCAAAATGGTTAATGGACCCAATAAAGTCATGAACATAAGTAATGAAATAATAAATAAATAAAATTGCATAATCAATAAAGCCCCACACCTAGGATATAACTAATGTAGTAGTAGTAACAATCAAAATATTATCGTTTTCCGAACTACGAGTATTTAAAACTGTGTATTGGAAACTGTGTATTAACTGTGTATTAACGCTACACAAAGCTGCATGCATGAGACAGTTTCTGACATAAACGTTGAATTTTAGTGTTTTTCTTCTGTATATAGCAGGCAGGCACTGGGCAGTGGGCACTCGGCACTCGCAATCAGCTTAGCTATTCAGCACGGAAATGCAGCAAACATTCTCGGAACCATACCACGCTGTGCATGATTCGTATATTAATTATCCCCACTGGCTAATTAGCTTCACGTTATTTAGTTATTACAGCCCGATTGTCGCAAATACTCGCAAATAATCGCCTTTGTTTCTATTGACACGTGGATCAATTCGGAAAATAAAGTATCTAATAACTTAAAGTTATAATCATCATCATTTCAACCAATGCCGGCCCACTAAGTACGGAGCGCGAGCCGAGGGTTTGGCTGTAGTACACCACGCTGACCAAGGGTGGTTGGGCAGACTTCATATTATAAAGAACTCCCAATCATGCAGGTTTCCTTACGAAGCTTCACTTAAAGGAAGTGATGTAAGTGTTTATGAAAAGTTACAGATGCGTGCCCGGGATCGAACCCGAATAAGAGTCCGCGTGTCTAAAGTCTAAACAACTATACTATCACTGCTTCATCCTGTAATCCTATAGTTGTATGGAGTTATGGACATGAGTCACTTGTAGGGACTTTCAATGTTCACACGCCGCGGTCTGGCACAACTGCAGATGCAGTCGGCAGCTTCCTGCGAATCATTTGATGTCGTCTGTCCATCCAGGAACAATCCGAATCCGGGTGACCGAATTCGAAAGTTCGATTTGACCTTTTCGCTTCCTCCGTGCCCCGGAGAGTACTTTTAACTGCCTGGCTGGTTATTATCACTGACATCTGAATAATAATTGTTAGTAACATAAGAGTAGAAATAGTACCTTAGTCGAGTACTGAAGGACCTGGGAACCCACCGCAATATTATCCCGAGAAAACCGCTGCCATTATGTGATTAATGAAGTGGAGTCACGACCCTCAGCAATGAAGAATGCGACGTATAGAGACCACCCAGTACGGGTTGAACCTTAAGACTTGGGATACCTATCGATATATTTATTGTCTTAAAAGATTTTTTAATTAGCGTGGTATTTTCTAATATTTGTGTGTAAAGAACGTGTAGTGTGTCTGTGACAAATACATAGGTATACATTATTTGCCTCCAAGCCTAGCCAAACATACGTGTCCTAATGATTTGTTTACTGCGACGTTTGCGCTTCGAATACTTTGAACTGAAGAATATTCATGTACCTATCTGACGACCAAATAAAGTGCATCTTAATTAATTACTTGTTAGCATTTTGTTCATGTCCATTATTTTTTATTATTTATGGTTAATTATGGCATCTAAAACATCTGTTCCTAAATTAAGTTAAAACCAATAAAAATCACTATGGTAACGTATAGTTTTTGTGTAGATGACAGCCAAAAAGTATATTAAAGGTAAAGACAAATTTATATTCCCAACCATTTAATTTATCAAATTCGATACCAATTACCAATACCAAATTAAAATAGGTAATAAACATAGAGCATCTGTACTCGTCCGCAAAAACATCTACCGCAATTCCAATCAGTCCTGCAGTCTATAGCTCAATAAAAAAAACTAAAATCTGCTACGCGCACAATTCCGTTTCAATTTCACGGTGGCGCCAAAACCGCTACTTGTGCTTATTTTTTTTTAATTTTGCTTATTTATAGGTCAACGTTCTCTCGCCAATCTCGGAATGTATATCCAAATAAATAATAAAAATGTTGAACGGTTCCTCACAAACTGGTATGAGATAATCGTATGCGGTACTCTGTATAATTATTAGCTATTTATTATCTGTGGAATGTTGAAAATAATGGTCTTCAAACGATAGTAAAAGTGCTTGCGACCGTTGTAGTGAAATCAAGACGTTTACTGGTTTACGTATTTAAATAACTATAAAATAAACATCATATTATTATTCTCAGGTTATATGTTAATAATAAACATAATCTCCAATGGCTATTCGACACAACTGGTTAGAGATCAAGCAAGGCTTCTCAAGCTCTCCTAAGATTTCACTACACGAAAAGCTTTTGATAGAATCGAATACAATAGTCCTAGAAAGGGTATTGCCATAAGTAAAATCTTTTAATTTTGATTCCACGCCCTAGCCCATTAAACTCTATAAGGATTTGATTTAAATTTATTGTATAGTTTGTATAATTAAACGAAATTAACGTATCGTAAAAAAAGAAATTAAACTCTATTCTAAAATATCGATGACTTATCTCAGCCTAGTAACATATCATATTATAATTATATCAGCTACAAAAGCAGTGGTGACGTGATCGAATACATTTCTAGCATCTACAAATGCGGTTGATCGTTAGTAATTGCATTTTTTGTTGGTACAGTGAAGCCTTGGTCATACACAAAACTTGACGGAAACTCGGACGTCTCGTTGAGCGCATTTGAAAATTAAAGTTGTGATTTTTAAATAGCTACTCATAATTACCTAAATTTGTGGTATTCGAGCTACGATTATGCATTTTACCCAATAAAGAGTGAGTACAGCTAATCATTCAAAGCTAAGTAATTGCAAAATTATGGTGCTAGTGCAAGGCGGGTAGATTAGGCGGAATGGAAATACACCCGGATTCACACTAGGTTTCCAGCAATGGAGGGCACTGGAGAGCATAGCACTCCACTGCACACTGCAGATAGAGATTGCAATAGAGCGGCTTTCAAAGCTTGTTCTTGATTTACAACTTCTAGTGAAATGAACAAGTGAGGTTTCTGTGAAGCTTCGCTACAGCCTCGCGGTGTATATACCCACGCCCTTATTTATATTGCAGATGAGACTCGTTTGGCGAGTTCCAAGTTGATAGAGTCCTTAGAATTACACCTTTATGGTAGTGTCTGCAAAAAGACAACTTATAGATATAGAAGGAGCGGGTAAAAAAACGAAAGCTCCATATTACTACTACAACAACTTGTTTTATGGATGAACATTATCATTAGGCAGTTAAAAATAGACTTCAAATGCTAGAATAACTACCTCACAAAGTATTCATGCGAAGTTATGTCTGTCTGTCTTAGAGCTAACACCTTCGATTGCAAAACTAATGGCATAAACATTTCGGAATCAGGCACAGAAGAAATACCTTACCTACATATCACTAAACTCAGAGAAAAATAAAACAACTAAAATTTTAAATCCATATCCATATTTATATTATAAATGCGTAATTGTGTCTGTCTGTCTGTCTGTCTGTTACGCTTCCACGGACAGACCACGGCTCATCTATTCAACCGATTTTGATGAAATTTGGTACAGGGATAGGTTATATCCCGGGGACATAGGCTTTTTACCCCGGAAAATTAAGGAGTTCCCGCGGGAATCGAAAAAACTTAGTTCACGCGGACGAAGTCGCGGGAATCATCTAGTAATAAATATATAAATTCCATGTACACAAAAACACGGGACAAAGACTTTACTGAGCCTTCTAAAGCAGATTAAAAAACAATTCGAAAAACGAAAAGTTTACAAGTAGATAATCTTTAGCAAAAACATATTTACGTAATCTGTGTTTCGAGAGCTTAGGGATTACTGGTGTTATGTGGAGATAAGCCTGGCTTAGGTGTAACATGTTCGTCGAGTTACTGGCTGCGGGAGCCATGCTTCATACTACCATAGCTCTAAGCAGTATTATCTCAAAATGTCAGATTTATATGACGTACCTCGACGACCATAATATAAGGATTATATTTCTGAAGCAAGAGCGTCAGCAATATTAAAATAATACTGCTCCCTAAACCAACAGAACATTGTTTTATTGTTTTCACGGTACAAACTTTGTAATGTCGTCCTTATAATACATATTAATTTTTAGCTGATGCCCGCGACTTCGTCCGCGTAGATTTAGGTTTTTGTGCTCCCGTGGGAACTCTTCTATTTTCCGGTATAAATATTAGCCTACGCCCTTCCCCTTGCTGCATTTTATTTTTACAAAAAAGACGGACAAATTTTTGTATTTATAATATTACTTAGTACAGATTATTAATTATTATACGAGTTATCATTTTGCTTAAAACTTTTTCTAACTGGTGTGAAACGATTCAGACCAGTTCTATACTGCAATTCCGCGCGTTTTCCGTATATGCGCAAACACTCTCTGTAAACTTACTAATATTCCAACTGTACGGGAATCCGGCACAACCAGAAGAACTATTTTTTACGTGAAATAGAACCTCTTTCTTTTTCTTTCTAACCTAGGACTTTCAGCCGAACATGCTAACCAAGTAACACAGTGGTGCCCTATTACCATGCATGCCATGTCTACATCTAGAAGACTCAATTGTATATTTTACTTCTAAATATTGATTTATTGTGTGTTGTACCTAAAGCAATTGTGATCAGTTTTGTAGACTATATAAAAATAAAAATAAAAACAAGTATACATTCGACGTCATAAGTATTTACTGCGATCTAAAGTTACATCGAAGCAGGTTGTTATACATCGAAACAGGTTGATATAATATCTAGTCGATAGCGATCGGCGTAAAGTGCGCCTGACTCATCCCGCGTGATCGCGCGTTTTTGCGCTTTTTTGCGCTTTTTGCGTTTCGGCAACAGGTCGGACTAGCTCGCCGTTCGCGTACATTGCAACACTGAGATAATGAGGACGTTGCTATTCGAGGAATTTACACACTCGGTGTTTAGAGTTTACTGGGAAAATCTTAAATGTCTGAGAGCAATGTCACCCAGGTTGCCACTTGCGTGCTTGGTTGTACACAACACCCGTTGTACCAGATTCTTTCCATGCAATAAATAACTAACTCCCTTCAGCATTTTTCAGCATAAGTTTAATTCAAAGGGCGGATCAAAACATTCCTGAACAGCCTGTATTTGCGATTCTTTTGGTTTATGCGCGGCGTAATTCCAGGAAGCAATGGACTTAATCTATTGTCTCGCCTAATCAAAGTAAACCTTAAATTGTATGGGTGCTGGGTAAAATCGCGGGCACTGTCTTGACTATAAGTTGTCAAAAATTACGTGTTCATCATCATAACAACATTTTTGCACCGCAGAACCATGCAAATACCCGTTTACCCACAAGCGCTTCAAAGGGAGAATTTTCCCTTTCGTTTTCCGATTTCGGTTGGAACCACAGAATAAGTAATATTGGAACTTCGGTTTTTCGATTCTGTAAGGAATAGCTAAGGACAAGTTCTCCTTTTTGGAAGAAAAACAGTGCCGCAATCTCAGTGCACCCATCTTTAATTTTTGATGCCCGCGACTTCGTCCGCTCGGATTGAGGTATTTTGGTTCCCTCAGGAGCTCCTTTATTTTCCCAGATAAAAAGTAGCCTAACTGTTATTCCAGACTGTAATCTATCTCTGTTCCAAATTTCAGCCAGATCCGTTCAGCCGTTCTGGCCAAACATCTATCCATCCATCCAAACTTTCGCAATTATATTATAGCCTCACATGAGGTGCCCTTAGGACGTTGCCCCCCGATGTCTTCGAGCACTAGGTCTCATTTCTCGGCGACGCCTAGCGCTCGCCCAACCCCCCGGTGACGCTGTAGCGGCCGTAGGGCCTATGCAGCATATTCAATCCGAAAATAATAATAATATTAGTATAGATAGATCTGGGCGTGATGCGTGTAACAAACATTGTAATACCTGAATTGCCGTGACGCGGCGCAGGCAGGCACAATGTCTGATTTGCTGCAGACACACAAACACAATGCGCATTGTCTTCGATTATCTCCTCACAAGTGGACAAACATCGGTGTAAATATTATGTAGCTTTATTGTTGAACGTTATCTTTATCTTCTGGTATGAAGTTTGTGCCAGTTTGACTAAGTATTCATTTATACTTCTATACTACTACTTAAATTTATAAATGTGAAAGTTTGGATGGATGGATGGATGTTTGTTACTCAATCAACGCCAGAACGCCCGGACGCGTCTGAATGAAATTTGGCACAGAGATAGATTATAGTCTCGAAAAATACATAGGCTACTTTTTGTCCCACAAAAATTACAGAGTTCCCGCGGGAACCATAAAACCTCATTCCACGCGAAGCTAGAAGTCGCTGGCATCAGCTATTTATTTTTAAATAAAGAATTTCCTACGCCTAATAATAATTATTAACATAACTTTCCAACGACAAACAAAATTACAGACTACAATTTAAACCACGACAGAAGAGCATTGGAAACGTTTAGCCTTGCCTACTTAAATAATTACTTAATTGGCGATAACAGTCAATATAAAGATCTGTATGGGGCGGGGCTGTCATGAAATACTTAGACAAAAGAGGAACCTGCAAGAAATTCTGCAATCAAATCTATGCAAGCCTTTGAAAGACTGGTGGTATAAAGGCTGGCAATAATTTGCATAGTAGATATTATTAGGTAAGTATAGTGATACTTACATATCTACTATGCAACTTATTGCAGTGATGAGTTGACACAAAACCTTCCACGAGGCCGAGTTGCAATTCTCAGTAGGCATTAATTTAGCGAGTGCAGGCGCAAGTTTAACGCCCTCTGCGTTGTCAATGACCCACTTAAAATTATTGCTTGCCTAGCCTCCGAAACACGTGACCCTAACAATCAAACTTCCAAGCCATTCTCATCCTTTCCCAAAATGTACTAAGGCCTAAAACCCTGTGAACTGTTTTGACAATCGTTACTAACTGTCATCTGTAAAATTAATGAAATTGCAAACCATTGTCGCCCTTCCCACGTGGTCTGATAAGTTGGTTTTGCATGAAGTTAGTATGATTTAACCAGTAAGCTTATGGCACCTGCTGTAGCTAATTAGGTACAATAGGCATTATTATCGCAACAAGACGTGAAATGATTCCCGGATTAGCAAACATTACATAAATTTAAATCGAAGTGACCAATAAGTTTCCAAGCAATTATACTGGTTTA
This sequence comes from Erebia aethiops, assembly GCA_923060345.2. Lineage (NCBI taxonomy): Eukaryota > Metazoa > Arthropoda > Insecta > Lepidoptera > Nymphalidae > Erebia > Erebia aethiops. The sequence continues at coordinate 19,052,819 of OV281091.1, read as the reverse complement.
ACCATCAAACCTATCTACTATATTCTACAAATATTTTATGGCTATTAATTAACTTTACATTATAAATACAACACGATAGAGTTTAACATTTAAAAAATTAATTAACTTAAGTTTACTGCTAATCAATATACTGTCGTTTTTATATAAAAAAGATCAACTATAATTACTTAGACAGAGCCACTAAATTTAAAACCTCATTAAGTCATTAGTCATCTCATAAGTTGAACATTACCTACTGTAATTAGTTAACATCGACGTAATCGCGCTAGGCCTTGGGGATTCATCTTCCTAGGTAGATTATGATTTGCTTTACTTAATTAGTTTTATTTACATGCGTTAATGTATGTATTATTAATGTAATATTGTAATTTGTATCGAAATGTCAAATCATAGAGTTGCTATTTTATTTTCAAAAAACAGAAAGTTATATTTTTGGTGACTATATTATTTTAGATGGGCCGATAGACGTAAGTGGGGTCCAAAATTGCTAGAATAGCAACCTTGCAGTGAAAAGCAGACCCCCAACACGGGGGACGGACAACATCAAACGAGTAGCAGGGAGCCGCTGGACCCAGACGGCGCGCGGCGCCAGATCGCGGCGTGTGGATATCCTTGCAGAGACCTATGTCCAGCAGTGGATATCAATGGTTGATATCTTACTTTCCAATACAGAATAACAGAGAGACGTAATATTACCTTAAATCCTCGTAAGTCGTAGTCCGTAGTGAATCAGATACTTTAAAGATCGCTCGATAATATAATTTATTACTAATATATTATAAAAGATTGATATATACACTAAAATAGCGTCCGCAATAAAAAAAATTGCAAAAGAATGACATCATAATTAAATCGAAACAAAAATCTTAGAAACAAATCGTTAGAACCGGTTATACATTTTTAATGATTATGCAAAATGTTACCAGACCGACATGCTCAAGTCGCACCAAGGGTGGCTAACCTACCTTTGGTACGCAACCCTAAAAAAATAACATTGATCACGAGTTACGACGCTGGACGTTTGAAGTGAGCAATGAAATGTATCGTACGTACTATAGCAGTATTTCGCATTAGCTGATATAGCTAAGGTGTCCGAGTGGTTAAGGAGTCGGACTTGAAATCCAATGGGTTCTACCCGCGCAGGTTCGAATCCTGTCCTCAGCGAGTACTTGTTTTTATTTTATTTTATTATTTTTAATTATTTCTTATCATGGTCTAAAAATTCTTTGAAATCCATTCACTTCATTACGTATCTGCCTCTCACGTGGTAATACAAATACTATGTATGGTTATCGACGATATCATGCGATTTTATGATTGAACGCCATAACAATGTTAATAAATAGTTAATTGTTATTTTTACCTTGCTTGTCTACTTTGAATACGAGTACAGAGAATGTGAAGTGTGAACGAGCGTAAAATGCCTGTTTCAGGTTTTCGTCTTGAAAAAGTTCATAACAATTACCATGCAGGATATAGAATGTTAAAATTTGAACTGAAAACTAGAAAAGCAAAAAAAAAATTATTTAAAAAGAAAAGACCGGATAGGGCAACTAAATTATGTATAGACCTTTGACAAATCCACATTGGAGCGCATATTAATAAATCTTGCGGATCCTCCGGTCAGTGAAGGTAATGCGGAGGGGGCGCCATTGACACTGGGATGACAAGATCCATAACATCCTCAACACAAACCTGTTCTTACTAAAGGTTTTATAAATATTATAGTTTTTAATTACGTACGTCACGTGACGCTGCCGGTGTCTGTCGGTTCACACGCTCATCCATGAGTCATGGTGTTGTATAAAATTGCTAATTAACTTAGGGTTTAGGCAGACGGACTGCTTTAGGACTGCACGTCGACTGCAGTATTTCAGTAATTGTGCCATTGGCATAACTGCATCGTATTTGCAAACCGACTCCGCTTGCAGTCGGTGTGCAGTTCTGGTTAAAGGATGAATGATGGAAATGAAAAAGCTGCTGTGTAGTTCTGGCTTCACATCCAGCAACCTTCAAGTCAGTGTAACACTTGTTACGTGTGGCTTCTATATTATTAAAATGTATAACATATTTCTTTTTAAGAAAAGAGCAACTGCTGAGTACGCACTTGTTTAAGTGGCACAAGTTGTCCTACATGAAATAAATCATTTCATTTCATACCACCATTCTATCCATTCACCATACTACCTAGTGAATCACTATTCACATTTAAATAAAGTAAAAGACATTACTTGTTACTACTAGGTCATTGTGCATCAATCATCTCACCTGCCACCTGCCGGCAACTGCCGACTACCGACCTTCGGCGGGACGAACAAGGAATATGTAATTTACCGAATTTACGCGTTAGGTTTTCCCTGTTGCACACACAATATAAATAAACAAGTGTCATTGTCAGACAAACATAATATGAGTCAAAGTATGTTGGTTTATTTTTTCTAATGCAAAACAATACTTGTGGTTGTGATCCAATAATAACAAACAGTACCTTACTCTTTTTTCTAGGGCCCTGGATTTAAGCCCATTCCAAAGTCATGTCTGGCCTAGTAACTCTTTGGTGTATTGAGGACGGATAACTCTACCTCGTCAGCAAATTTGTTAAAGGACCTCGAGTTTGATTGTGATCTTGTCACAAATGTGAATCTAAAAATATAATATGACGAAGCCAAATTATTTTTGATAAGTACTGAGGGTTGCATAACTCTATTATAAAGCGTATATTTTATTCATATGGTCCGCTTGGCACGTATCAATTTGAACCTGCAACTCCTTTTTTTTTCTATTATTGAGTACCAATGAAACTCAATATAAATACAATCTAGCCAGACTTTTTGACTAATAAGTATTTTATCTTTAACCTGATCTTATAATTAACCTGCAACTCTGATGACAATACAATAACTTGGTAACATCGATCTGGTATGATCCAAGGAGGAAGCCTAAGGGCTTGTAAAGCTTACAGTATACCATTGGGCGTCCTGTAGCTTTGGGCTCATTTGACTTGTCTCAGCTACATTTTTAGTAACATTTTAATGTGCTACATACTCGTATTAAAGTGTTTCTTTTTATTTATTTTGAACAATAACTGAAGCGTTTTGGGAGTTCAACCTTTCACGGTACAGTTAGGTACTTTCGTCTAGAGTAGGAACAGTAATTTAATGTTAAATAAAGGTTAGTGAATGTAATTTTGTCGGCCGAACAGCAATGCGACAAGTCAATCTAGCTTCCGCATAGCCGCTGCCGTCTGCCGCGTGCCTGCTTCATCTGAACTAACGAGAATTGCTTCATTTAGCATGTACGGGAGCAGGTGATATGGCTCGACCGTAACAAAGGATGATATCATCCACCGAGCGGGTATTGTGCTCGGGGACCACTGGTCCGACCGTTCATCGTTGGAGGTCGTATATAGGCGTAATTCAGAGAACGCTTCGTTAGCGTGAGTTAGGCTCTTCGTGTTCATCGTGCGCTACTAGTAATGCCATCTATTGGATTATGTGCGGACTGCGAAGACCGCTACATCACTCCCCTTCGAGTCTGGAGGTCGTCAGCATTCAGATGACGTTGCAAGCGTCAGCTGGAGAAGTGGCGTCGTGTAACAACCAGAATAGTGGCGTTGTAACCTCATACTACCCTGAGGCTGCGTGACCCACTTGTGCGGCTGGTACTGGCGTTGACGGGCTGTGTACTGATAGACTGTGCTGGCCGCCGAGCGTGTGGCTCTGTGAACGGCTGTGCTGCGTTGCGTGATGTTGCTGTTGGGCCGGAACATCGGTCGGCTGTGCTGCGTTGTGTGATGTTGCTGTTGTGCCGGAACATCGGTCGGCTGTGCTGTGTTGCGTTGTGTTGCTGTTGCTGCGTGTTGCTTGTTGCTGCTTGTTGTTTGCTGTGCTGCGTTGCTGCTTGTTTGTTGCTGTGCTGCGTTGTATTGCTTGTTGCGTTGGGTTGCTGTTGTGCCGTGCTGCTGTGCTGCGTTGCGTTGCTTGTTGTTGCTGTGCTGTGCCTTCTGATGATGCTGCTCTCGTCACGATGACTGTAGGGGTTTGTTGTGATGTGCGTCAGTGGCGGGTATGAGATCACGTCGGTCTTTGGCGGCGGCTTGGAGATCACGTCGGGGTCACCACTGTACGAGAGCAGGTGATATGGCTCGACCGTAACAAAGGATGATATCATCCACCGAGCGGGTATTGTGCTCGGGGACCACTGGTCCGACCGTTCATCGTTGGAGGTCGTATATAGGCGTAATTCAGAGAACGCTTCGTTAGCGTGAGTTAGGCTCTTCGTGTTCATCGTGCGCTACTAGTAATGCCATCTATTGGATTATGTGCGGACTGCGAAGACCGCTACAAGCATAATGGAACGGACGTAGCAGGGGTCCTTCAAATTAACCTAATGCCTTCAGATAGTTTAATCAGATATTTCATGCATTTCGAATCAGAAGAATTCGAGTATGACATACCACTACTGCCCATTAACGTCCCACTGCTGGGCACAGGCCTCCACTCTCGTAGGAGAGAAGGAATCAGAGCTTAAACCTACCACGCTGCTTCAATGCGGGTTGGCGGACTAAAACGAGTATTATCATGTTATAATAACCGGGACCGACGGCTTAAGGTGCTCTCCGAAGCACGGGGGTAAAACACCACCAATTTCGTAACTCCGGGCTAGTACTGAGAATTACTAGTCAGAAAAACCCAATACTTGATATTATGGCGCGACCCGGGATTCGAACCCGGGACGTCGTCGGCCGCAGTCAAACATACTTAACCACTAGACCAACGAGGCATATGAAATACATATTTATAATATCGTGCGACAACATTCCAGTGGGTAGAATTTTTACGACCATCAATACAATCCAATTCCTCACCATTCGATTAGCTCTACGACTATTAAAGTTTTTAAACGACATGTTATTTCTACGAGGTTATAGTGCAACAATAGACAAGAACAGTCTAAAAGTAACTGGCATTGAGTGTTGGAGTGAGGCTGAACGCTAATGGCGAGGAAAACCCAACTTCCTGAAGACGTGGCCCACATGTGGAGTGCTCCTAAACATACTAATTGTGCACTCTTGACTCGGAGGCTGTTGTTTGCCGGCTTGTTAGCAGATATACACCGGCATTGACTCTTCACTTGAACACGGCGGGGTGGCAATTTGTTCTTGTGACGCAATATCTGGGAATGTTAGGGGAATTCACGTGCTCAAGTCACGTACGCGGATTGCCGAATGTATGCGGACTAAAACATGATGACAAAAAATCGAATGAATAATGGATAATTTTTTAACATACTTAATCAGCCTACGCCCTAGATAATCTGCAGGGGCATAACTAAATTTTAAAAAGAATGTTCGGTCTAATAATATAAAAAAAGAAAAATTAGACACGGTCTAAAGAAATGGTAGAAATTAGTTAAAAATAGGTAGAAAATAAAATACAAAGGTGGTTATAGGCACAGACAGATATTTTTTCTGTAGTAGTTTTAGTAGATAGTATTTGTAAATCAGTTCGTTTATAGATCAGAAAGTATGGCTAGGCCATGGCTATGGCTAGTAAAATCCTAGAGCATCAGAAACACAACAAAATCCGTTATCAAAACCTAATTTCATACTCCATTATTCTGATATTGTAATTTCATGTTAATTAATGCTAATACTGAGAAGGTTGTAATTTGTAACGTAACAAATACACATACCTACTTATTATGCATATTATACCTGTTATAAATAGGCATAACGCTTCTTTTGAAGTTTTTGGTATCAGCCTTGTACAAAGGATTTCACCTTCGAGTAATTTAAGTGCAAGACATATTTTACAAAGATCTTAGGTATTCTTGGCCTTGCGATTTCCCAGTCTTTAACAAGGATCTGACACACTGTGCTGTTTAATATTCTAAGCAGAATCTTAAACATGACAAGCTACAAGTCTTGGCGAAACTACTGCCATTTGGCCCAATAATCGTCGAGAAAAGGAAAATAGACAAGGAAGATAAAGGACCGATTCAAAACCTACATCGTATCTAGGTCGATTTAAAATTCAAAACTCAATTGTGTTTTATTCAAATAAACATTTATAAGTGCTTTTGGATCGTCAATTGAATCTACCACTGGTTCGAAATAACATTCCGACCGAGAAGAACCAGCAAGAAACTTAGTATAATGCATTAGTTAAGCAATGACTTAATTACCACCAAGTACAGACAAGATGACATGAACAGAAAATGTCTTAATTCTCTCTACTTAATATAATTCTAGCCATGATAAAAATATACGAGTCTAGGTATACCAATTTGAATATAACCTACAAACCAAACATGAATAATAATCAAATCTAAAAAAAGAGCGTACTCTAGTGGGCCAGTTGTAAAAGATAACGAAGTGGTCCAAGCTGGCGGGTGTACAGTTTTTACAGTTACATATTTCGGTTATTAGTCTGCCGGCCTGAATATTGAACACATCCGAATACAAGGTCATTTGTCCACCTCCGTCCGTCCGCACAGACGCGAAAGTGTCGTACTTTCACACGCGGTACATATCATTATATGACTATTTGATTTCGTTGCCACTATTATTTCAGGAGTTAGGACCGACCAAGTTGAATAACCATTAATATTTTTTTATCTTCCAAGTACCAGCTTGACGCATTGGATTCGGTGGATCGTCGCGCCAGGAGACTAATTGGCAACAAAGCGCTGGTCAGTTCGAAGCTGCAAAGCTTGGAACATCGGCGCAAAGTTGCCTGTCTGTCGGTATTCTACAGGATATATTTCGGAGAGTGTGCTCAAGAACTATTCGATCTGGTTCCTCCGTCGCCTTTTTATTATCGAACCGCAAGGCATCAACAAGGTCTGCACCCTTACGCAGTCGAAATTCCGCGGGCTCGTACGAAGCGATTTGCTTCCTCGTTTTTAATCCGAACCGCTAGGATATGGAATAGCCTTCCGGCTTCCGTTTTCCCCTCCTCTTTTAATATAGGTACCTTCAAATCAAGAGTGAATTGGCATCTTCTAGGCAAGTGCGCTCCACCTTAGGCTGCATCACCTCTTGCATGCAAGTCTGATTGCAGAAAAGCGCTAGCCTATATACTCGTATTTAAAAAAAAATCTTGCTTATGATTGACCTACCTACACGAATTATTTACGACGTATACAGGACCGAAAATACACATAAATTAAAAAACTACGTAGCGAGCCACCAAGTTCTGAAGATATCCCAAAAGACATGAGTATGGCGAAAGACCAACTTTTGTCTGGTGGGAGGCTTCGGCCGTGGCTAGTTACCACCCTATCGGCAAAGACGTGCCGCCAAGCGATTTAGCATTCCGGTACGATGCCGTGTAGAAACCGAAGGGGTTTAATTAAAAAATATATATATACATAACTGCCATGCCCCTAACAGGTTAGCCCGCTACCATCTTAGACTGCATCATCACTTACCATCAGGTGAGATCGCAGTCAAGGGCTAGCTAAAAAAAACTGCTTGGAGTATTGGACCTAATGAGTATGTCAAATCTGCCATAGTTACTGATCGATCCAGATCAAATCAGCTCATTTGTTATTAATGATACGAAACACATCGCCTGCGGCTCAGGGGGCAACCATAACGGTATCATCGATGCATTGCACTGATTGTGTTGATAAATGATGTGTGTAACGGTGTTTATTTATCTCAAACATATTTAAAAGGTTATTGCTTCAAGCCAATACTAATGGCTTAAAGATAATTTTAGAATTATTAATGGCGTTTAATTAAGAAACTAATTAATCTTTTGTAAATACTGTATTTTTAAATAAATCAAAAGATTGTTTTATCGTTGATAAGTTTAACGCTTGATAATAAGTAAAATACGTATATCTTAGGTAAAGTCATAATATTAATAAGAGAACTATGGAAGAGTTGCTATTGCCAAATATTGGAATAAAGATATGATGGTTATAAAACCTTAAAATATAGAGCATACAGTACAATGCAATAAAAGGTATGTAGGTACGTCAATGCTATATTGCTGAGCACACGCAACGTAAGTTATTTCGTGAAAACGTAACACTTGCAATGTAACATAACACCTAGTAACGCACTTCATTTAAACTATCAACTAGAACATTCCATAAATACATATTATGAAGGAAAACAGTGCTTTGTGATCAATCCATTAATTTTATTATAGAATAATAAAGATTCCTAAAGGAAAAAGAAAAACTACTTTTACCAAACAAGATGCAGATAGAAATGAATGAAAAGAAAATACGAACGATGCTCATATTTCAGCGTATGATGAGATGCGGGAGGCGCAGGGAACTGGGTCACGGGGCACAGGTGTTCAAAGACACAGAAGGCATACAATTTCACTGTGTCACACACGTTTGGGTGACAAACAATACCGATGGTATAAGCGTCCATGAGACGATAGGTCTGACTGTCAGTTTTGCCACAGTCACTGCTGCGTCTGATGGATAACCGTCTGATGCGGCTTCTGATGTTTGTATGAAAAATCATCAGCATTATTTTCAATCTATTGCCAGGTCACTGAACACGAGGCTCTTCTTGGAATAAGGATGGTTTGGCCATAGTCCACAACGCTGGAAAAGTGCGGATTGGCAGAATCCATCCACTTTTAAGATAATTATGAAGAACTTTCAGGCAGTTAGGATGAAAATAGTCTACTACATCCACCATTCATCACTCACTATTGACTGATGCAGAAACCATCGTCTGAAGGGCCCTTTAGAACTGTCGCCTGCTTTATATCAAGCTGTCGTCGCCTTGAAATAAAGACGGATGCAATGCGGGTCGGCTTCTAACAATTTTTAACATTCGGCACTATTTTTTTTATGTTGAAGCGAGAAAAACTGTTTGCTTTAAAACGAATAAGTGACAAATGAAAACGACAGAAATCGTTATCAAGAAAAAGGGTAAAGGCATCTCTAGTCTGTGTCTTTATAGAGTTTTCAGGATTCTCCACAAAGAGATGTTTTAGTGTGTCCAGTTTATTCCATTCAGTTTTATTAACATATCTTTATTGACATTAAATGTAACTTAAAAAAATCATAGAAACTTTTATTTGTTTTTTTTATTTGCATCATTTCATTTCTTAGTTAATCGTGATTTATTGTAATGGAACGTGTGTCTAAAAATCGGCATCGAATGAGAAATAATAAGCAATTAAGTGAAACATTGTGTTTGCGATTGATTGGTCACAGTCGTCGCAGGTGATTGTTGGCTGCAGGAAGGACGCGCCACGCTCCGGCGGTGGAGGCGCAACAACACAACGATCTCTTCAAAAAACACAACCAAAAACATTTAGTACATCTTTAATGTAATATCTTACACACAAGTTGATATAACAAAAAGATAAGTTATGCAATGAGGATGTAATGAATTAAACGACGCCAAAACAAACAATCTAACGATTATTACGTATTCAAATAGACAATTGTGAGTCAGTATTTATGCAATGGAAGAATTAACTGTATTTTAGATGTGAGCTTTAAGTTTTTAAATCATCATCATCATCGTCACTGTAGAAGTTTGCGGGCTCACTACCGAGCATGAGTCTCTTCTGAGAATTGGAATGTTTTTAAATTCATTGTTTGAATTACTCATGAATTGTTAAGATTCTGTTAACTATAATGCTTATACTGCTGAGAGAAACCAGCAAGAAACTCGGATTACACCAAGAAATCTATGAAACACTTTGAAATTGAAAACGCTCAAATCTCTCGCGTTTTATTAAAATGAAGAAGATATGTAAGGTAACCCCGATACTGAGTTGTAATTGCAAACTCATTGTTGTGCAGATAAATTCTAAATAAACAAAACAGTTAGGCACCTTCTAGCACAGTTTCGTGGTGCACTTCTTTGTATTACCAAAATCTCAATCACCCGAATTGAGTTCAAAATAAACAAGAAAATTCAAAATGAAAGGCGTTAAATTTACCGACGGCCACAAAAACATCGGTGCGCTCTAGTCCGCCGGAATAACAAGTAAATGTGTGTCATAATGATTCATAAGCGGTATTGTTAGTTGAGAAGGTTGTGACTCAGACTAACGGACGTAAAACTGGACACATAATAATCCTAAGGGTTCACGCATGCATGCAAACATAGTAGAAACTGTAAGGACTCTTATCAATGAACATTAAAATCCTCAAGATATATGTCTAAATAAAGAGGATCCTAAAGACAGCAAAAATGAACTAAATAAATACGGATACGTTAGGACATCAAATCATTTGACTGAAACACAGACTAACATTTACTTAACAAAATTGTGGTCAGAAATACGTCTACCATTATGTAACCAAGCCCCCAAAACTGTCAAACAATACGGTAATAATTCCGCGTAAGATATATTTGCGATTTTTCTAGAAAAGATCATCGGGAATTTCAACTTATTTGGTAATATAAAAACAATCAAATTCATAACTGACGTAAATTGCAACTTCTAATATTCAATAATTCAACTACTGTTCCAATAGTGACCTCGTGGAATTATGCCAAAAATGCAGCTGAATTTTAGCTCAGCCAACTTTACTTTGGGTAACGAATAAACCTTAGTCAAAGGCAAAGGTAATAATTTTTTTTTGTCTAAAATAATTAGCAGTGAACTGCAGGCTATAGTCAGCATTAAACTGTCTTAAAAGTTGCTGAAAAATATTTATCTTTCTTTAAAAAACTGTTTACTGTATTTTATAAAAATAATATATTGCATTATAAAGGTAAGTCCATACGACCATAGATGCAGTTAATCATGAGTTGCTGAATAGTTGAGTAAGTAATAACCTAGTGACTTATAACCCCTATGTGATCTAGACAAATTGTCTCTATTCGTTACCAATTCAAGTGAAGAAATTATCTTCTCCAAATTGGCTCAGGGTCACCCAACCTTTGACTACGGATAGATTGCTTTATGATTACAAATCCGCAAAAATGCCTAATTCCGCTATGTTGTTGCTTAAAATGGATGGTTGAAATCAAAGTAAATCTATCAGGGATTAAAATATAAGTCAACAAAGAAAATATTGGACAAATTGATGGACTGATTGCACGCCACATTTACATGAAACTGTGCAAACATTACAGCTATTTAGTATACGTGGAAGACTTTTGACTTCGTACGGATCATCGACGTGATTTTTTGCATGGGTATAGTTGAGAAACTGGATAGTGACATTCACAATTAAGGAGTTGCCGTGGAAATTAAAAAAAAACTTATTCAACGCGGATCAGCTTACTTACTTACTTCTTACTTCCTTCGGCGCTACAACCCTTTGTGGGTCTTAGCCTCCTCTACAGTTTCTTTTCACCTGGCTCTATCCTTGGCCTCCTTCTTCCTTGAAGGGAGCTTCCCGAGTTTCTGCAGATCTTCTTCTACACAATGGATCCATCTTTTTCGAAGTATTTCTTTGGGTCGTTTCTGTTAGTGGTATCCAATGTGTCATCACTTTTACTCCTCTGCTTGGTAACATCCTCTCTACATGTCCTGCTCATCGTAGACGCTGAGATTTACAATATCCTGGTGGGAGGCTTCGGCCGTGGCTAACTATGCCACCCTACCGGCAAAGACGTGCCGCCAAGCAATTTAGCGTTCCGGTACGATGCCGTGTAGAAACCGACCCGTACCCCTAGTACGGGTTTAATATAACTGCCATATCCCTAACAGGTTAGCTCGCTACCATCTTAGACTGCATCGACACTTACCATCAGGTGAGATCGCATTCAAGGGCTAAGTTGTAGTGGATAAATATATATATATATATATATCTTACTATTGTTGCCAAATCAATCAGTCATTCTAGTTCGAAGTTCATTCTGCTTCGGAAGATTTTGCGCAGTATTTTAGATTATCTAGTTGTACATAATATTTTTATAAAATCGTATCTAATGTTCATATCACTTATTTTTACTTTAACCAAGTATGCACTCTTACTGTACACCATAGAAATTAGAAGTGAGAGTTAAATTATTAGTTATGATTCCTTTGTATGTCTTATTCAAGGTTCAAAACAAAGTATAGGTGAGCATTGACCGCGCAGGAGGATTTACCGGCAAAGTTTCACGGTCCCGCTTGAGGTCGACCGGTCAGCAGGGAGGAGGAATAACTCGATGCGTCGAGAAAACATACCTAAAGTATTGTTTCGTACAATAAAATACAAAGCCGATTTTATTTTTGTAAACACGAAGCTTTAAAAAACGACATTTCGATGTTTTTATTTGAATTGACAATCATTTGCATATTAATACTGTATATTGTCACAAACCTCTCAATAACTTGGAAACTAACACGAGAGTGTTCAAATAAGAGAATCTTCTGGTAGTAAAAATTACAGCTTTAAGCTGCTATGGATACATAAAAATCGTGTAGATAATTTGATTTGTTTTTTGATTTGAGATATGATTTTTAACGTTAATACAAAACTGGTACTTATCATACATAGAAACGTGAAGTTCAAAGAATATGATAACTTGTACTTTTTAAATTATTTATGTATGGTTGTTAACACTGCGTTTGTGTGAATGTGTGTCGGCCACACTCGCGGTGGCGCATACCAACACACGCTTTGCTTATTCAAATCGTGTGTGCAAGGAAAGTGGAGAACTTCAACTTGAATACACCACAAAAAACGTCTTATATCATTAATCTTAAGATCTATAATAGCATACGTGAGTAAAGTTTATGCATAAGCTATGTAGGTATAGCAACAGTGGAGTGAACAATCACTGTGGGTAACCAGCTGATTGTTAATGTTACATCTTACACATAATAAATTTACTATAATACTCGTATGCATTTGAAATAATATATAAGATTAATGTGCTCTTGAAACGTCTATGTATTTAAGATTTATCGAAAGCTTTTAGCACTTCTTAGCATAAATTGTAAACTTTTTCGCGCAAGCGCATTTTGTCGCAAAAAATAATCTTAGGGCAATCTTCTACGAGGAGCAATTTTGGGAACCCCTTTTTTTAAACTATGTATTAAAACCGTAAAGCTTAAGAACTAATTGATGTAAAACACATTTTTTGGCTAAGTTAAGCATGTTTTTACTTTATATAGTGCCTTAAGTTCAAGAAAGGATATAGATAACATCTCCAGTCATAGAAACGTAAAATATGGCACAAAGATTGATGGATAATAATGTAATTGTCGCATTACCAAACAACTGTAAAGTGTAAACTAGGCATCAGGATGTTTCGCAACCCGCTACGACATACTTTCACTTCTAAACAAACTTCAAACTTCCAGGTTTCGTGTCTATTAAAACAATAGTATCAAGAACATCACAGATATTATGGAAAATATGGGGCACTGCGTATAGGATAGAAAGACTTGAGAGCGCGGTGGTATTTCAATATTTAAAAGAATCTTTGACCTTTTCACGGTCATCACGATACCTAAATTAATATTTGAATTGGCTTTTTGTCCATGAAGAAGAAGAGAAAAAAAGGAGAAAGAAAAATTCAAATCACTTTTTCACGTTTCAAAAAGTCGATGAGTTTTGTAGAATCAAGACTTAAACAAAACTATTACAACCCATCAGTAGCCTACTTACTTTTAAGAAATATAAAGCTTAATAAAAAGTTTCGAAAGAAGCTTTTACAAATAAAGAAAATAGAGCACTTTCAAAAGAAATCAAAACGTTGACCACATCATTCCTCTCTTATTCCGTAGCGTATTTCTCGCTACTAAGCGTCGCGATTCGCGACCTTTCCCTTTAATCGTGTTTTATATGTAAAATTTATCATATTCTCTTCCGTGAAAATTCCGAAAAGTCCCGCCTTTATCGTTGTCAACATTACAAAGTGAACTTCAATGCAAAATTTCAACAGAGATAGCTGGTGGGCTAAGTCCGCGTATTTGTGCTGGCATAAATGAGTCAGTCAGTTAGTGAGTGTGTGTCAAGACTATCTTCTTCATCGTATCAGAAAATAACATAGTATATTAACAACCTAACAACCTGCCCTCAAGTTGTTGCAAAGATATCGGGAAGAGTGGTAACTCGTAAGACAAAGTCAGTCACCCAAATACCGTCTCGGGTCAACGTTATTTATCCAAACAGCTTATAGGTCTAATAATCGCGACTACAGCTCAGCCACACGCCTCTCATAACATCATGTACTAATTTCACAACTATTTATAAATGCGAAAGTGTGTCTGACTGTATACTTGCTGTATTAACCCATCTTTTCAACCGATTTTGATGAAATTTAGAAGAGATTGTATGATGTATCCCTGGAAAGGACATAGGCTTTTATCCCACCCGCGGGAATAAAAAAACTTTAACGCGTGACGAAGGCGCATAAATTATATACCAACTCGTAAAGCCTCAACTAGTAAGAATCTCACCGGGGTCAATAGCCTTAGCCAAAATCATGTGAGTCCCGGTGCATGCTGGGTTTTACCGCGCTAGTTTCAGAATAGATTAAGATTTACTGCAAAACCTTACAGAGTACCGTAAGCTTCTCGTATATGAGCACTAACCAGGCGGGCACACAAGTGCTCGAGCATTTTTATCGTACCTAATGCAACAATGAAAAAGTGTAGTACTGTACCTACGTAAGGGTTATGACCTAGGTATACTATATTATATGCATCGTACTAATATTGTAAATGCAAAAGTGTGTTTGTTTGTTGGTTTGTCCTACCTACCTACTAGGTATGTGGCGCTACAAGATTCCCCGTGCTACAGTAGGTACGAGTAGGTACCTGCAGGTGCAGGTGGGCGTGGGGGAATGCCGAGCTGCAGGACTGGTGTCTGCGGGAACGTTATCATTAATGACAGCCAAAGCGTCAGTCCATCGATCCGTGATTTCGTGAACTAGTATTTGTTAGAAGTTCATCCATAATATTATTATAATGGGAAAGTGTGTCTGTCTGTCTGCTAAGCCTTCGCGGCCCATCTTTTCTACCATTTTTTATGAAATCTATACAAATATTATAAATACGAAAGTTTGGATGGATGGATGTTTGTTACTCAATCACGCCAGACCGGCTAAACGGCAGAACGGATCTGGGTGAAATTTAGCACGGAAAAAAAAACTGAATCCACGCGGACGAAGTCGCAGACGTCATCTAGTGAAATATATATGTCACCGTAAGATTGTAAAAACCGTTAGATTATAATATAACGTTTTTTATCTCGATAGATTATAAACTGTCGACAGATTGTGAACCGTAACATACTGCTTACAATTTAACGCGTTATTTTTCGGTAAATTGTAATATATTAGGTATATTAAGCCGATAGAACCTAAGTGCCCGGCCTACGGCCGGGCACTACCTGAATATTCATGTCAAACCCTAACCTAACCTATAGTTCGCGCGCGAGTTGAATGCAGAGTAAATGTATGGTGACACTTACATTTACTCTGTATTCAACTCGCGCGCGAAAAAGAGACAAGAAAACGTAAAAGCAATAAATATTTCATAAATTAATACTCAGAACATTGAACGGTTCATAATCTTTCGACAGTTTATAATCTAGCGGGATAGAAACCGTTAGATTTTAATCTAACGGATTTTACAATCTTACGGTGACATATATAAGAAGAAGATAGTTTATAAAATGTTGTCGCCAAAAGGGCCCACTGCATAATGTAGTGCGTGTGTAATGCTGTTGCTAGGTCGCTGGTCAACGCTGCTTGCGATGCTGGTCGCGGCGACTGCGGGCAGGCGCCGCGCCTTGTGGTTGTGACACCCGCGCGACGTCGCGAGACGCTGTTATATCGTGTCTGAACTGCTGAAATGTAGTTAACTGCATTCGTCGTTATGTGTTTTTTCCTCGAAAATTCTAAGCCTTCATGAAAGGGATCTTACATTGTAAAAAATTGAGATCAAAATAACTGGTTCAATATGCTTCAATAAATTAAAGGTTTAATTTATCTGCCATACTCCTAACAGATAAACCCACTGCTTTCTTAGACTTTCACTCACCACCGGTTGAGATAGCAGTCAAGGGCTAACTTGTAGTGGAATAAAAAAATAGCTCATAGAGTACGCGGCGCAAGCGCAAGCAAGGCACGGGTTAGCGTAAAGATGCTCGCGATTCAGTGAGCGCACAACCAATAACATTACGTAAGTTTAGAGTTCTGCACTGTATCCACCGTACCTCCGCACCGACCACCGACCGATGCTGCCGACCGCCGGTGCTTGGCATGCCACACGCGGGCAGGGTTCATACCCGCTTCACCTGTTTTAATTGCATAACCAATTTGTCTATATTCTGCTGCATGAAACTGTAAATGCGTAAATCCTTAACGTTAGGTGACAGTTATTGTACGTAAACTGTCACCAATTGTAAGCATTGTTAAATCAATGCGTCCAAATTGTTGCACAGGAACTTGCTCTATCAAGTCAAACTTCAATTTCAATTTATTTATTTTCACCAAAAAATACACAAATACTTCAGACAAATTCATTGTGATTGCGTAATTATAATTTTATTGAGTCTTGTATGCAAAGGAGTGCTTAGACACTCGTACTAACCTAACTTGTGATACCAACAGACTTATTAGCCTGGCTTTTCATCCCAGAAAATCAAAGAGCTCCCTCAGGATTTTTAAAAGCCTATATGCAAGCAAATGCAGCCACGGACATCAAGTTCGCGCGCGAGCTGTATAAATGACGTATAGTTTCGTATAAATTCGAGACACGACTCTACATTGCTTGCACTCTACAGTTAGGATAGAATAACTTGACTTTTCTTTCAGACCGTATATTAGACTCTTTTAAGCTCTAGAGTTCTATAAATATGTCAATCAGCATACAATAATGGGTTGCGCGGATGCATGCACTTTGCATCCTTCCTCAGACGCATGACGCGTCACACAAGATGAGCGTGGGCGACTGTCAACTTGGCGTCGAGGGGATGTCACGATATAGCACACTTTACGACACTCTACCTCTAAGAGTTCGTAGTGGAATGTGCTCAGTGCAGTTATTTTTAAGACGTATCTTAGCTATATGTGTTTGTACAAGAGAAAACACGCAAACTAATGACTGCAGAACTAGAACAGAACTACATATACAACTAGCATGGTCACAGAGGTCTTGAGTCCCCTGGCAAGACTCTACAAAAGGCCTATGTCCAACGGGCAACAATGGAGTCCATCGATAATAATTTCGAAGTGTAAGCTGACACTCAAAATGCCATAACAGGGTGACATGTCATGACAGTTATTGTACAATTATTGTCATGTCAGTTATTGTACAATTGTTCATGTTAAACGCAAATAAATGAATCTGAATCTGAATTTGAACGACCTAGTAGCGCCGCAAATCGAATTTTCGAATTGGAATAGTTTTTTATAAGTTGTGGCACTATAATTCGGAGTACAATAAAAAGACTGGTAAAAATTCTCTGGATCGTGCAAGGCCTTAGAAAAATTGAAACAAAAACAAAAGTAGGTCAGCGAAAGTAGAGCTCTTCAAAACAAAAAGCGGATAATCGGTGAACGTAAAAGTTTGAAAGTCGTCTTCAGTATTTACAGTTTAGCTAGGCTTTACAATGTACTAGTTGATGCCCGCGACTTCGTCCGTGTGGTTTAAGTTCTTTTTTAATTCCCTTGGAATCTCCTTTTTCCGAGATTAAAATATGTAGGTAGCCTATGTCCTTCCCGAGATACCTACATATTATATCTGTACCATATTTCATCAAAATCGATTGAAAAGATGGGCCTATGTGTCTGCCTGTCTGACAACCACGCTTTAAGCGTCACAGCAGATAGACAGACACTCTTACTATATTATTTGCATTTACTATCTATGGATATGGATGGATATTATAGATTCTGCGCTCTTACTTCTTACTAACAATCCACTATGCAAGCAACCTATCAAAAATCTAAAAAAGGTAGATAAACTAGCCACAGAGAATTTCTCGGAAAACGCGAATTTTGACGCGACGACGATAAAGTTGGGATTTTCACTCTTCTCAGTAGAATCATGTTTACGAACAACATATATGAAATGAAATGATTTCATTTTATCAGGATCCTGTTGTTATAGTTTCTGTCGAATAAATAAATAATAAGCTCTAGAGTTGACTTTTTGAAAACTTTGCTAATTTAGCCATTTATATTATCCTATCTAATGAATGCTTATCAATTCAAATCGGCCCCATTGTTCAACACTGCATACCGAGGTGTCAGAGGTGATGACGTCATCCATTAAAATTCGCCGTTGCAGTCTGCGCCGGCGCAGCCTTCGCGACTCCGCGAGATCCGCCGTCTGCCGCAACGACACCGGCGACCTACGACCTCACTTTGTAATCAATATTAATTACTGTCTACTGTCTATAGTGCCTTTATCTTTAATCTATATTTAATTACAACTTCAACTGTGGTTAATTTTAATTAATTTATTAGAATCATTTTCGCTTGATGTTAGACTACAATGATAGATTATAATATAATAGTTCTCTAAAATAGCCCGTTTCTTGAGCTGGTAGAGAAACGTGACATTGGTTTTGCACAATAGCTCGGTTATTTTCAATTTTTCAACAAACTTTGTAACATTAACTGAACTGAACATTGACTGAATTTCCACCTATCCTTTTACAATTAATATTTTTTCATGTAATTTATGTGCATATTGTAGTGTTTTTTTGGAATGTAGTTAGGTATATTAATTTATGATTAACAATAAGAATAAAATTAAAAATAATAAGAAACATCTAGGGTATTTGTTTCAAATATTTTTTTCGAAAACATAATTCCCTACTTATAGATATCGATTCCTTGTTTTATTTGATTAGATTCTGGACGTATTTGAATACGGTTACTTTTATGAAACAGAAAATAATAGTTTTAATTATCTCTAATCGACATCATCAACATTAATATAGATCTATCAATCGACGATTAGATAGATACCTACCTTGTTACAGCAGCACGTTTAACGTAATCAAATACAATAGATCGATAGATATAATTACCAACCGTTTTATAACACATTTTCCCGTCCACCATTGACATTGGAGACGTTGTGACAGTGGCATCCAATTACAAAAATCCTCACAAGAACGCAAACAAAATGTGTGACCACGCAATGCTTAATAAAGCATTGCATGGTCATACATTTTGTTTTAAATAGTTTAGTAAAACTATATAATGAATCAACTCCATTTCATACAACCTATTTCCTAATCCATTCAAAAAGATTGCATGAATATTGCAAGTAATAACCACTTGTCAGAGGTTGGTAGCTAATTACCAGCTTAATGCCTTGATAAAGATCTAAATAGGGAGCAAATTAACAGAGGGATATCCTGATGTCAAGTTATCACCACTCAGATATTAATCCCAGCCAATATTATGCCGGCTTTTAAGGAACATGCCCTTATTAAAGCCCTGTATCAAAGCTATGTAAAAACACACACAAAAAATTCTACAATTAACTGTTATGGTAGGTATGCTGGATAATATTATTTGTTTGGGTAAATTAGAATAGCAAGATATCTTGGATCTGATCTGATGCCAGGGATCGTGGATCAGAGGTTGTTGCATAAAAGTCTACCATAACTGTGTCTAAACTCTAAATCAGCCAAAATTGCATGAGTTTTCCGTAGATTTTCATACGTTACGCGTTTGGAACCCTATTATTAAACATGACGTTCAGAGGT
Source organism: Erebia aethiops (assembly GCA_923060345.2). Lineage (NCBI taxonomy): Eukaryota > Metazoa > Arthropoda > Insecta > Lepidoptera > Nymphalidae > Erebia > Erebia aethiops. The sequence goes on along the minus strand of OV281091.1, from coordinate 19,033,199 downwards.
TCGAGTTTGGGTTCACGTTAGCTTGAAAAGTTCCAGATCCTGTGGTAACGACAGGCCGAGCACCTCACCTCGGCACCTCAGCTACACCATGGCTCAAAGTAAACAATAACAAGGAGGTAACATAAGAAGAGTGTTGCATGGAAACCGAGCCTTTCCATCAACAAAAAATATAATCAAATTGCGCGTGACATAGTGCTTAGAAACGTTTTTGGGATCTCAGAGTAATATTATGAGCAGAGGGAGGTAAAGTTTTATTTCGATGAGCAATGCAGGATATAAAATTGATAATGTATCCAGTTTACGTATACATGGTCTAGTATAGAAATAGCAACAACTAATAAATATGCAGGGGTTACAATCAGTTATGCAGGGGTTCGAATGCCGTGTGAATTAAATTCGGAAAATCCTGTATATATACTCGTAGGTACGCCCATAGAATTATCTACACGAATACCGTACCTAGAGCCGGCATGGGGAGTCGAATGAAAGGGATACGATAAAAATATTACAATTATAAAGATCATTCTTGGAAGAATTACAATAACTCACAGTGTCATACTGTTTAAATAGGTACAGCACAGTGCCGTACAGGAGTCAGGACTAGGGCTCGATTTGCGCGTGCGAAATTTCGGGAATTAGCTACTAGGTGGTTAACAGGGGGAGACGGTTATAGCCGATCGGTTTTGATAGATAACTAGGACTTACCGAGTCATGTTGTTGTATGCGTATGTAGGGGAAGTATTCGTAAGTCACAGCACACACGTACGGCGCGGGCGTGTCGTGGAAGTTGGTCGGGTGTCGCGTGCGGTCGCGTCAGGGCGCGGTCGCCATCGCGTGCGGTGTCGGCGGCGGCAGGGGCACGAATGCCGGGCGGCCGGGCCGGAGGGCTAGAGGCCGGAGCGCGGAGCCCCAGTGCGCAGCGCGGGCCGCGGACGTCCATGCATCGCGACCTGCATTCTGCGGATTCGCGATCAACTCATCACTGTGCCGGCCGCCGGCCGCCGCTGAGGTCGACGACTCCTACCTAATTTCTAATTATGCAAAATAAATAAGTTTCGTGTTCCTTTACCTGCTTAGGTGTAGGGTTTACATTTTGTTAAGAAACCAAAGAGGGATGAAGTTGAGATATTTTTGAATTAAGTCAAATATTCATGACTTTAATTTACTTAACACGTTCACTGCGCCATCATTTTCAAAAAACTTTCAGCTGGTGCTTTGGAGACCTAAAAGATCTCGAAACTAACCTACCCTTTGGTGCTTTTGAGACCTAATCAGTCTCCTAAAAATACAGTTTTGAAAATAATTTATATCTTCCAAAAAACCAATGACATAATATTTTGAAGTTTTTGTGGGTCAAGAGAGGCTATTGCTCTACATTTTGCTAGGTTCGCACGCAGTTATGACATTAGAATAAACTACAAATACCAAAAAAAAATTAGGTATCGATTGTATCTCTTACCGCAATCGAAGATAGTTCAATATATGTAGTAAAGTAGTGATGGGAATAAAATAATATCTCGTCGATTGAAAAAGTTTTATTAAAAGTGTTTTTCATTAAAACATGGTAAGCACATTGATTGTTTGCATTGCACGCAAATGCTTATTAATAATTCTTTTGGCTTTTTAGAAGCGTCAGTGCTGTTGAATGTACGTCGTAATTTTTCGTAACAACCCACACAACGTCTTTTTTTGTTGCCACGTTGGAAAACATTATCTGTACATCTTCCTTCGGGAAATTCTGTAATAAAATGCAATTCTTATCTATGCATCTATATAAAAAGCAGGCACCCACATCACTAATAAATGCAATGGAGTCTAATTTTATTAGTTTTTCTAATAGTGAAAAGTTCGAGTGTCTTATATGTATTTATGATCTTAGGCTGTTGTTGCTTTAAAAAATATATGGTTGTATTAAATTGATGACCTTTTTTCAAATGGGAAGTTCAGAAGCAATAGGCTACTAAGCTAAGACAATCTCAAAAATACCGAAAAATATTCAGGCAATAAACAGAAGAAGTACACCAACGCATTTCAAACACAAAAACCACGTAAAGTCGAAATAAAGGCAGGCAGATGTTAGTTGGAAATAAAAAAATCTTTTTTTTTTCTTTTTTTTTTGAATCTTTTTTTAGAAAAAGAGGAGTTTTCGTTTTTAGAAATATCACCAAAATAAATAGACTTTTTCCCTTTAGAATTACTCATTGTTTATTAACAATAATCAACACACTTTAAAATACAATTACGTAGTGATATTTTCGCGTACCATGCGCGCGACCTCCCACTTCGATGCCACAGTCGATGCTAGGACAAGTACAACACTAAATCGAGTCACGCGGCGCCCGCGCCGCCCACCCTCCCTCTCTTGCGTCTACGAGGCGTACGATGTCACGAGTACTGACAGGTATCCTAACGCAAGGAATGGAAATAATTATACTACTGTGCGTTAGGGACCTAATCCATCTCTATATTTTTTTTTTATGTCTTTGAATTCACCTTTAAATAGGAAGCAAATATGTATATTTGTCTTACTCATACTTAAAGAACTTTACACGTTAGAGCCTCCCGCAAGGAGTGAAACAACACGATTATAGTCAACGCACAATACAAAAGTCCTGCAAGAGATCTGATAGATCTCGTAATGCAACGAACGTGTTAATGCGAACAAACACAAAATAACTCATTTGAAGATTAGAGTATTCAAAGAAATAAGAATACTATTAGTTATTACCGAAACCGAAGATAAGAAAGGAAATAAGTGATTCTAGATGCTTAGATGCATGAACATTGAACACAACATTAAAGAGGATTATATATTATTACCCCTCTCGATGCTTTTCTTGAGGATAAAAAAAAGGGAAAAAGACGTATAAAACACCACCTAAAATCTAAATTTGTGAACAGAATTGAGAAAAACTGTTCGGAACCAGTTATACCTAGTATTTCATTTTTCAGTAGTACCGGTGCACAAGATATAAAAACCTGGTCTGGGTACTCATGACAAAACTAGAGTATAATTTGCCATTTCCCGACTTTTTCTAACAACCGATTCTGCATCCAAGTCGTCCTTCCTGCATTATAGTATGCACCGTTGTCGTATTTAGCACTTTTCGTTTTCTTTTAAATCTGTGGTTTTCCTTTTATTTAATGTTTTCAAAGTGTGGTAATCAACGATTAATTTTATTACGATCATTTTCGGTGTATTTTTAGGTTTCTTAACGCAGTGTTATGCGCTATACAAAAATATTTAGGTTCCAATGACTCAAATAAAACGAGGACCTTATCCGGAGAAAAATTATAAGGCAAACTACACGATTTTCTTGAACTACTCACAGTATTATAATTGCGAAAGTGTGTCTGTTTGTTGGTTTGTCATTCAATCACGCCGGAACAGAGCAACGGATCGACGTCATTTTATGCATAAGCATCGTTGAGCACCTGCAGAGTGACATAGGCTACTTTTTATCACGGTAAATTAAGGAGTCCTCGTGGGAATAAAAAAAACTTATTCTGAGATATAAAATCTCGTACTTGCCCTACGTATTAGCTCTTAGCAACGTTGTTAAAATTCTTGGAAATCGATAATTCAAGTCCATTCTACTCTGAAATCATTGCATTTCGACGCTCGATTGTCGATTTCTATCTCGTACTAGCCCTATCTGTTAGTGTAAGTCAATCGAGTAATTGAGATGTCTCGTCAATCCATTATCTATTACCTTATGGTTTATGTCAAGCAACGCGTATGTTTGTGTATGTATTGAAACCATCCACCACTTGACTGTGGTCTGCCTAACTTTGTTTAACGGGACAGAGGCAGGTCACTTAAATGTGATAACAAGAGGTATCGGCTTTAGAACGTGATAATATTATGTTTACACTTTACTCAGATACCTACCTCTTTATCCATCCTACTCGCTATAGGTATAGGTACTCTGAACCGTTTAGGTAGATTGTCTTAAAATGCATAGGTATTTAGTTGTTTTTTAGTTAGTTAGGTTAGTTTAGGTCACCTGCCTTGACGTCCCTAAAATAAGGATTACAATTCTAAAACACGAACGTCAACAATATTAAAACAGGCTTTAAGCGACGATGCCCCCAGATTGTATAGAGCTTTTTCTATTTACTATAAAAACGTAAGTATTAGCAGACTTAACAGGTATAATTAGAGATTTTTCCTACTCTACAATTTTTTTATCAAAAGCTTTTACAAATAGGTAAGTATCTTATCTTATTATTCCAATCTTGCTGCAGTTACTTGTAATTGTAAATAGGTTTTTTTTTTCAAAAGAGTTTCGAGAACCACCGAGTTTCTCGCTGGTTCTTCTAGTTCACTAGACGATTCAAAAGCACTTGTTAAAAGTCTACTTGAATAAACTAGTGGTTCGCCCCGAACTGAGACCTCGCGGCGCCATCTATTGACATAAATGGGAAGTTCTATTAATCATACTGAAGCTCATAAAAAATTAAATATTTCCGTTTCCTTACAATATTTATCTAATTTTGGTATTTGTTGTTCAAGTACAGGATATAATTAAAATAATTGATCAAGTTTCAGGCTCAGCCTTTCAGAAAATTTACAGTTCTGAGGTCAACTTTGGACGTTAGAAAATCTCCACGTTGAAAGCCCCCCATTTCGTCAATTTTGGGGGAAAAATTAAAAAAAAAATATTTTTGGACTCTATTCCTAATTATCTTTAAAATGATATACCGCAACCCTATGTAACTTTATAAAAAATATTTTACTTCGCATTCGCTTCTATGAGAGCCCCCCTGAAATAAAGATTTTTATAACTTTTTAAGCCATATTCGGCGGGAGGCCATTGTTTTACATATTATATTCAAAGCTGAAGTAATTACGTTCAGTAATTCAGAAGTTATAATGCTCTGACAGACGGACGGACGAACGGACGGACGGACGGACGGACAAGTGCCAATTCACTCAAGTAGACTCAGAGACCTTCGCTTCGCTCGGTCAAAAATATTTGATTTTGCCTTAATTAGGTTGAAATTATCCGGTATATTATAAGTCCGAAGGGCGGTCGCTATTTCGAGATGACATTTAGGTAATCCGCTCCCTCAAGTACCGTGCAGGCGTGAACCAGCTCGCCTCATTGCTCCTCCACGACTAGGCTACACGAGCGTGAAATAGCTGCCTCGGCGTCGGCTGTAAATTCATTATGCCCGTCTGCTGACCTCGCGTCAGGTTGTGTTATATTTTCTACTTCTAGAGTTGTTCTAAAGATACTGATTCCATTTACAAGATCGATTTTTATTTATTTCTTCGTATGGCGTTTCATTTATTAATTAAATTAAATTTAGTCAAATAGTCACACAAATCAATGTCCAGATTTTCTAACCACGAGATGGTCCTAGTAAACACGAGTAAACACGACTACAAGCGGCCTTCTGCTTTCCTCATCCACCCACTTCCCGCCACTCTCTTTACCTGTCATAATAGCATCTTATAACCTTTGGTACCTTCCTGAGCAATATACTATGGAGTCTTAAGAATCGTTATTTGTTGGATTTTCACCTAATTTCTAGCCAGCTCCAATGCTCGTAATACTTACATGTGTAATGTAAGTTGCGTGTAAGTGGCGTGCGCGCGCCGGAGCGTGGCAGAAGGCCGCCGGTAACGTAACGATGACGAAACGATGCCACAGGCTGCAGGAAAGGTTTATTGGCCGATGGAGGCTCGCTACATCCTCCACGACTGAAAGAACTGCTATCATGTTGTCTAAAGATAATGTTCTCCTGACCAAACATAAAATTAAAAAGAAACATCGGTTCTTCTGACTTAAATGCGATGATAGCCTTTTGGTTTAGATATCCGTCCACACGAATCCCCGACTACTGAACAGAAATTCTATTCAGGTGGTCGGGACAATCGGTCCTCAGGCAAGTCACGTACTTCTACCTGAATTATGTGTGTTTCAAGCACGGTTTCAAGCAATTAAATTTTACTTGTTCTGACTGTGAAGGAAACATCGTGCGTGAGGAACCATGCCCGAGAGTTTTTCCAAATGTTCTCAAAAGTTTTGTAAAGTCTCCGATGCGAACGTGGTGGACTATGCCCGAAACCGTTCTCAGTCTCCTGAGTCTAAGTCTAGTCTACTTTTTATCCCGGAAAATTAAGGAGTTCCCGCGGGAATCAAAAAAACTTAAACCACGCGGACGAAGTCGCGGGCATCAGCTATCAGCTAGTTAGTTCTATATACATGGCAGTTAACATTATCGCGATCGAATGTGCAAAAAATCAAAGTCTCAGACACGGCCTGCAGAATTAGCCGCACTACTTATCTATTTATTCTAGATCTGCTTGTAAACGCACAAATAATATGGTTATGTACCTACTCGTGAAGGTGGTCTGACCAAGTGCCGAGTCAGCAGGTCGTTGACGCATTGCGCTGGTGCAACTTTTTTCAAAATAACTTTCAAGCATATAGGTAGCAATTAATAAAGCCGTCGCAAAACGAGTTGACCTTCTTTTTATAAATACGCAAACTCACATAAAAATAGCCAAATTACTGATGACTAATACGTAAAATATACTTAATAATTTCAATCACTCGTGTTTATTAATATTAGTGGCAATGACGTCAAACCTACTGAATTTATATGTACCTAAGTTTAAAACATGATTGTGACGTCGAAGGGTAGATACAGATACCAATTTGCTGGTGATTTACCGACGAAACTATTCTTTTGCATGGAATTACCGCTGACTAAGTTCATCTAACGGCTAACCGACCAACCCACAAGGTCATTCTACGTCATCAAATCTTCGATCCGAATCTTACAAGAGGTGCCTTCAGAAAGACGTTACCCCCCGGCCCCCGATTGCTTCTTACTAATGAGTAAGAAGCAATCGGGGGCCGGGGGGTAACGTTAACGGGGGTATGTTAAAACTCTACATAGAAAAGTGTAACTAAACTCTATAGCAACCATTAATCTAAAGTATTTAATAAAATACACATGAATTCACGCATATATTAATTAAATTAAAGCGTTAGGCCGGGAGATCCCAGGTCTAATCAACTGTTGGGCTGCGGTACTCACATAGCCGATTGTGACCTTTAGTTTACCATGTCAATTACAATCAACTGTTAAATCAACTTAAGTTTTCTAGGAGTTCGCTTCCTAAAACTCCAAACTATAATAATTATCAATGAAAGTTGACTGGAAATTACGATATCCAATGAGTCGAAACGCAAACAAACTCAATGTTTATTCAGAGGAAAACTTCTGCAACGGCTGCTATCTCGTTTTATATTCATATAATTTTAGAAAAGTGTAACTTTATCAAAAGCCTGCACTAAATATTGCTAACTTTTTTTATCTTTACAGAAAAACGTCAAGGTTTGGTAAATTTTAATTAATTATCCAACCGTAACTAAGAGCGGTTACGGGGACTGGACAGGGAAAACTTAGGGTATGTTCGAATAGGTATACACTGCGAGCATTGTTCAGTGCTCTTGCTGGGGAGAAATTCGTTCCGTTATGGACTGACAGTATACTGCCGCAGTATCCTAGGGAAATATTATATATTTCCCTAGGATATTCATAATATGACGTCATAAACCATCGCCATTTATGTGCTGCGAGCACTGGCGTTTTTGAGGTAAGGTGCTCTCAGTGCTTTGATTACGTGATCAATAGCTGGACTGCGTTCCGTTTTAAACAGTAACCATCAGTACAGCTAACTATAAAGGAACGGCTTCGCAGTAGGTATACTAAATTGACGCCACACCTTACAGTGTTCGCAGTGTATAATCGGAACAGTCATAAACTTCTAGCGAAGATGTCTGTGTGAAATTCGCGTTTATTATTTCGATTTCAGGATTTCAGATAAAATTCGTACGCGAAGTTTATGTCCTGATCATTTTTTAGGGTTCCGTACCTCAAAAGGAAAAAACGGAACCCTTATAGGGTCACTTTGTTGTCCGCCTGTCTGTCTGTCAAGACCCTTCTTGTCAGGAACGCATGGAGGTATCAAGCTGAAATTCCTATCTAATACTCAGGTCTACTGTCCCTTGGAGCTGTGAAAGAATTAAACTTCTAAGCCAACGCAATCAAAAGATACAGCTGTTTATGCTGCAAATCAAAACCTACAGGGTACTTCCCGTGAACTCAGAATCTTGAAATTTGGTACGAAGCAACGTCTTACAGCACAGATAAATGAAAAATTGCGAAAAGCATACATTTTTAGTTACATCATTTAATAAAAATATTTTTAATAAATTTAAACTTACTAATGTTATGGATTTCATTTAGCAATAAAAATATCATAACTTTTACTTATATACCTTCAGGATTGTACGGAACCCTCGGTTTTTTTATCTACGTGCACTCATTGCAGTGAAAGTGTAGATCGACTTAGATCGACGTAAACGAAAACGTAGATCGACTGATAAGATTGTGGTAGAGATCTTTTATTCAAGAAATTTCTAATATTTTTAGATGTTCATCGCATCATATTATTATTATTATTATTAAAGACAAAGTCGTGACTGATCCAAAGTTTAGGTACATATACCTACCTACCTACTTACTGAAAAAACGTATCAGCAGATCATAGAGCCAACTCTTGAGGAAGTTATATTTAGTCATAATATTATTCTATGCCTACCGTAGGTATCAAAATCAAATGTTTTTTATTCAAATAAACTTTAACAAGTACCTACTTTTGAATCGTCAAGTGAATCTACCACTGGTTCGGAATGCCATTCCTACCGAGAAGAACCAGCAAGAAACTCGGTGGTTGCTCTATCAAATATACCTAGTAGGAGTAGTAGGACCTATTAATAACGAACATTTTACAGTAGGTGTATTATGTAAGAATAACTATGAAAATCCACTTACCTTAGATCGAATGTGACCTAATTGCAAAACTCTATTATTGCTTACATAATATTATTTATGTACATTTTATTTTTAAAAATTTAGCCATGAATCAGTTTTTCGTAAAGATCTCAAATTACAAATTGTACCTAATTTTATTTTTAAGCATCTTCTGACCGAATTCTGAGCAAACAATAATTAATTAATCGTAAATAAGTAAGTAGGTACCTAATCGTAAAATATTCGGTGAAGTGTCACGAAAATTGAGCATGGCGTTTTTTTAACGCTTTTTAGTTACGTGTGTTGTTCCAGCACATATTCCCGCACGTTTCATCTGCCTTTAAGGCGAGTCACCTCAGCTCAGCGGTGAAAACTGGTTTGCTAGATCAAATTTTTTCGGTATTTACTATTAAATAACGGTCTTACAAAAAATATCCGATACACTTAAAGATATTGTCTAAAGAATGTGCTAATTTGTTACACGATAGGATGTACTTTACTCGATCAAAAAAAATCTTGAAACAGGCTAAATTAAAAGTTTAAAACGAATTTTTTATTAATAAAATTTTCGACTTTGCTCATCATTTTTATATGGATAAATTCCTCTTGAAGTATTAATGAGAACCTGCTAAAATTTATTTCAAACTGAAGTCTTATATCTATTTAATTCAAATTAATCCCAGAACTTGAACGTTGCCAAGCGGTTTCAGAATATACCGCGCTGCCCGCTTCCCCGCCAGTCTCTACGAGAAATGTACCGCGAGACGCGCGGGCGGCACCCCACACCTCTCCTCCTAAAATCTTGCAGGTGACTCGCCTAGATGTCAAGAGTTAGGATGTGAATTAGCCACATCCTCTCCGCAGTATCCCAAGGACCGCGGCTTCAAGGAATTTGCCGCGTGAATCATCCCAGGCCACTTCACAGAAACACTTAACAACTGCCCACTTCCGAAGGCAGAGATATCACATTATTTTTTTCCTTGTTTATAAGTACATACCTAGTATGAATATGAATGTTGGCTTACATAAAATCTTATACATAAAATATACCTAGATCGTATTATGTTTACAGAAAAGCTGAAAAAGTTTAAATAAGTGGGGGATAAACATATTTAAACAGGAAATCGTGATTTCTTATCAATTCTTATCCCTTAAACCTAAATGGGTAATAACCTACTTTTTTCGCGAATCGGTAGTTAATTTAAAGGTCGGTATAATTGCCTAATCCACCACTGGCCCGGAACATTGCTTCCTACTAGAGAACACGTCACAAACTTGGAGATACCCAACAGTCTTAATTGGTGCAAAAAATAGATTTATTTAAGGTAAGGACTAAGGTATTGTATCTAAAAAAACAGGACTGTCGGGCCACGCGCAATGTAGGGCTCCGTTAAAAACTTACAGGTTTTTCTTCAGGATTCTGTGATTAACATATAGATGTCACCGTAAGATTGTAAAAACCGTTAGATTGTAATCTAACTGGCGATATTGTAAACTGTCGACAGATTACAATTTAACGCATTATTTTTCGATAGATTGTAATCTGTTAGGTATATTAACCTGATAAAACCTAATTTATTATTATGATTATTCATGTCGAACCCTAACCTAACCTACATGAAAGAAAAAAGAAAACGTAGGTAAATACTTACAATAAATATTTCAAAAATTGACACTCAGAACATTGAACGGTTCACAATCTGTCGACTGTTTACAATATCGCTAGTTAGATTACAATCTAACGGTTTTTACAATCTTACGGTGACATAGATATTTTTGTCTTGAAGACGCGGAAGCGGACTCACGCATTTAAATTGTTTCATTTCCATAAACTTATATAATAATGAATTGCTGTTCGTTAGTCTCGCTAAAACTCAGAATCGGCTGACGACCAATTTGGATGGAATTTTTTGTGTGTGTTTGAGTGGGTCCAGGGATGGTTATTCCCTCCCGCGGGCATCAGCTCGCTATATTCATAACTAGCTGATGCTCGCGACTTTGTCCACGTGGTTTAAGTTGTTTTGATTCCCGCGGGAACTCCTTAATTTTCCGGGATAAAAAGAAGCCTATGTCACTCTCCAAGTCCTCAACTATACGTCCGTTATTTCGTCACGGCGCGTGATTGAAAGACAAACCAACAAATAAACACACTTTCGCATTTATAATATTAGTATGATAGTATGAAGTATGATATTATGATTGGACCCGGTAAGGGGTGCAGCAATCGGGTTCTACGAGTAGGTCCAGGGCTGGATAAAGTCTGCCAGACACACTAATTTTGAGAAATTAAAATTTCTCAGAATTTGAAATCTATAATAAAGATTTTATTATAAAGAGTTAAATAAAAGGTAAAGTCTGCTCATTTTTTATTTAACTCGACACCCTACAAAAACGCGACATTCATTGAACTCAAAACAAAGTTCCCTTAAAAGCTCCGCTGAGGACAGGACTCGAACCTGCGTGGGTTGAACTTACTGGATTTCAAGTCCAAATCCTTAACCACACCGCAGCTATAGGTAATTAGTCAATATTATTAACATTAATAAATATTATTCAGCTTCCACGTCGTTAACCTAGATAAGAAAGTAAATTATTATTATTATTTGCACAAGTGAAATATATAGGAAACTAGGTAAATAGGTTTTAACAAATAAAAGTTCCTTGAACTGTGTAAATTTGTCATTATTGTTGATTCATTTTGATACTAAATACTTAGCTGATTCCCACGACTTCATCCTCGTCGATCTAGGTTTTTATGAATCCCTCATTCTCATATTTCTCCGTTTAGCCATTATTAATTCTTCTATCCTATACGTCTTTACCATTCACGACCTTCCTTCTTTCATTTTAATAATACCTACCAAGGAGAATATGTGCCCATTCAATATTTTGATCAAATCTACGTAATGATTGGAATAGTTTCGTTATTCATGAGCATCGCCAGAAAACTCGTTTCGTCGTACCTTCACCTGTCATCCTGCGGTTGGTTGCGAATGCCCTCGTAGGCTCGCTCCATTCCTGCAGGAAGTCCTTCGCGAGCTTCTGGCTTGCGCTACAAACACAGTTGCTTATCAGTGTAGGCTTAGCATAATATGCCTACCACAACAAAGCCAAGTTATTATATACTTAAGTAGGTACGGTCATTTTATCATATTTATAAGTAAGTAGATCCAGGTATTCTATCAACATCTGGCTATTGTTAAATTGGGGCTCCATTTTGACAGGTAATTCAGCTTTACATCAAAATGCTATAGGTTGGGAATTTGGGATAGGACGCATTAACCCTGTGCCACGTAAAACACTGCGTACTTATGCTACGTAACATCATAGGTCTCCACTCCAGAATATCAATTAATATTCTGAGTTTCCTGGTTAACCAGTTCGCTAAAAAATCAGCCTAATGCCTCTAGGTACGGACGGGGTACAAAATCAGTCTAATGCCTCTAGGAGTACGGGAACCTCTTGCTTCGCGCTCTATTATCATACCATAAAACTAGAACTAGCAATAAAAAGAAAACTATCTTTTATCTTTAAGCTTTAAGCTTCTGGGCTGGCTTCTGGGCTAGCTAGCTAAGGGCTCAGGCCCATCGCTGTTGAGTATTGCATTTGGATTCTACGGAACTTCTCTACCTACCTACTTGACTTGAGTAATCCACGGCTATATCGGCTATACAGAAACAATTTAGTGCCTAATACAACTATTAAAAAGGTTTATTCTCAACTTCTCTGACCAGAGAAGTAGTCGCACGTATTTTTTAAATAATATTTTAGAAAAAAAAAAGCCCGCTGAGGACAGGATTCGAACCTGCGCGGGTAGAACCCATTGGATTTCAAGTCCAACTCCTTAACCACTCGGACACCTCAGCTGTGTCGATAGTGGCGAAATTTAATGGTCGTTTCTAAACCTCATATAAATATAGCTATAATAGCACGTCAGAGTTCAGCCAAATTGCATTGTGGAGAAAATTATGGATGCGAAAAAATAGGTAATTTTAATTTAAAGTGAGACTGTATTTATGTACCTACATGATTACCTACCTAACTACTTATCAATAAAATAAAATATTTTAATGATAAACAAACATAATAAGAGTTTTTATTTCATTCTGCCTAGTACAGCATGCATGCGATAAATATGACTCGCATGGCGCGTGCCTCGTTGTTGGTACTATGTCAGAAACCTTCCTACAAGTTCCTACACCAACTGTACAAAGTTCCCCAGACAAACAATGCAAAAAGCAAAAGAAGAGATGCGTTGAAATGCGACTCACGGGCCGGCTACCTATTGTATAATGTCACTATTATATTATTCTGTGATAATGTATTGTTGTGCGCTAGAAGATGCCCGCGACTTCGTCCGTCGTCACTGTCATGTGTCACTAAAATTGACAACAGCTGTTGGCGCGAAAGCGCCCGCTCTTTTGTACTGACTGTCACTGTGAACTGTTTATCTATTGTATTCTTCTTACTAATATTATAAATGCGAAAGTTTGGATGTATGCATGTCGGTATGGATGTATGGATGTATGGATGGATGTTTGTTACTCAATCACGCCCCAACAGCTGAACGGATTTGGATGAAATTTGGCACAGAGATAGATTATAGTCTGGAATAACACATAGGCTACTTTTTATCCCGGAAAATTAAAGAGTTCCCGCGGGAACCACAAAACCTCGATCCACGCGTACGAAGTCGCGGGCATCAGCTAGTATTGTAATATATAACTTACTATTAGTGAATAAACAAGTACTTATTTATCGGAGCTACCAGAGTAGGTATTATTGGACCCCCGGGTCCGCCGCCAAACTCTTTACCCTCGCTCGTGATTCCTTGTTTTTCATGCCAAATTATGTCAGCTTTCACTCACAATATCTTTCACTTGAAGGGCTTAGGTTTTGCTTAAAATTTAGGTACCTATTTTTATTGAAAAGGCGCAAAAGTTCTCTACATTTATTAAATTAAGTATTTCATGTATGGATTAGGAACTTAAATAAAGTTTATATCTCAAAAGTTTTCAATGCAACGTTCGAACTCGAAACAACGAAACGAACTCGCTGAGATCCCATTCTATCCAAATTCTATCCATCCCAGTCCCACCCAGCATCCAGTCAACTACGCAGCCAACTGCACAGAACATGTCTTAAACTCATAACGGAGGCCAACCATTTCCATAAAATATATTAATATAGGTACCTCTGATAGGTACTCTTTGAGGCCAACTGTGAGAAAACAAGGAGAAAACCTTTAGAAAACCGAAAAAGCGTCGGATTCGAGTCTTGTCCAAACAAGTTACTTGTCGATGAATGAACGGATAGATTCTTTTTATTTTATATTTAACTGGCGGCTCAGAAGGTCTAAAATCCAGAGCCGTTAAACCAGTATTACAAAAAAAAGTAGTTCTATGGTCTATGACTTGTACTACTGAGTACTCTTTGGTGAGCTTTGGTCATTATAAGGTAAAAAGGTTTTATCTATATACACTGGTCTGTGAGTCTGTGATCCTAATCTGTGTTTCTGTTCTGTAATCTGTGCTGTGTTTCAGAGACAAGTAACATATCTATTATCTGTGTTTGTCATTTTCCGTTTTCTGGGTCGGTGTTTGTGGTCGGTGTTTTCCGTCTTTTTTTTCTGGTCGGTGTTTTCCGTGATGGCTGTTTTGTGATGTTTTGGTTTTTACTTTAAATTTAATTTTATTTCATCATCAAACACGTTAAAACACAAATCAAAAGAATTCTGCATTAATTAGTTGTGATATGACATATGCGATGTGTTGCGTGTTCGCGCAAACGTTATCTTGAAACTGAAGTGATCGCGGAGTATGCCCGATGCAAGTGCGAGGACGCGGGTGCTGTAAGATGCCGTGCGAGAGCTGCGCGGTGCAGTTCAGCGTGTTCAAGAGGAAGCGAGCTTGTTCTGAATGCGAACGTTTCTACTGCAGCGGGTGCCTGAGGCGCGGCGGCGGCACTATGTGCGCCGCCTGCCGCGTCCTCACCACCAGGCCCCTGGCTCGCCAGACCATCGCCCACCTGAAGGTCCGAGACTTGCAGTGCTTCCTCCAACGACAGAACGTTTCCACCCGAGGATGCGTCGGTAAGTCCCATCGTAGTATTTAAGTTTCAGACACTAGAATACTCCAGCGATTGTTCAAAATGCTAATAGTTGATCTGGTATTGATAAATTCTTGTTTTTTTTTGGAATATGTTATCATTGTTAGCTGTGACCTTTGACTACTTGTTTTGGAATTAAAAATAGTTTAATAATTGAAACTAATGTCTTCTGTTATCATTCCTTCAACTTTGAGGACAATTGACGAATTTCTTAATGACAAAGTTGTATAACCGACTTTGGGTCCAGCTCCCCACAGGATAGTATAATAACTTACACTATTGTATTTTATTTAACTTATATACTTACTTATGTATTGTAATAGATTGTTTAAAAAAAAAAAGAGCAACTGCTGAGTTTCTTGCAGGCTCTTCTCGGCAGAATCTTCTTTCTGAACCGGTGGTAGAGTCAAAACATGACGTAGCTTAAGAGACAGCTGTATGTCCTACATGTTTGAAATAAATTGATTTGAATGTTTTGTAGTTAGTGTAAAAATTAGGCTACTTTTTTGTTTGACAACATTCAAGTTGATACAGCAGTGATAAGTTAATGCTTACAATATTTTTTCACATCTGCATATGAGGGAGTACAGTAATTGTAATTAAGATGACCAAAGTTGACCAAATGTGTTTCATCATTACTGGAGTGCAAAAAACATGATTTGAAATTATTAAAAGTAATTCATAGAACCAGTTAATATAATAATCAGTTAATCCACAAATGTAATTTTTACATCAAGGAAAATTAATAATCAATGATAAATTGTCTAAGATGTCAAATGTATTTAAATTGAAATCTTAGACAATGTATAATTGCTTATTAAGTAATTGATAGATGTAAATTATATAAGATAAGTTTTAAAAAAATGTTTAGAATTTTATCTGTCTTGCTAAGTAACTTATTGACAGATTAAAAATAAGCATGATTACACATGCTAGTTACTCACACAAGAGCATGCCAGTTACAAGCAAAATAGAGCCACACGTGTGTATTGAGATTCTGCCAGTAGCTCACATGCCAGTATAGGGCATGCCAGTAGATCTTGCGATCTATCAATTGCTGTTAGATTTTTTGCCCAAGCTAAGCCTGTATTGAGCCAAGACTGGCTTCCCTGCAAAGGAAAAAAATCTGTACTGTCTGTAATGGTATGCCAGTTTATTGTGAGCCATCTGGCTACACACAAGTAACTACAGGCCTGTATAATTAGGAGCTGTTTTTAAGCTATTTTTATTTTATTTAAGTATGTGTATCAGTTACTTGTACAAGAGCATGCCAGTTACAAGCACATGTTAAAGCACTGTTGTCGTAAAATGGTATAGATACTCACCACATATCCAGACACACATTTGAAAATCACAAAAAAAAATCTTTGACCTAGCAAACATCCCTATTAGAGATATTAGATAGAAGCAGGCATTATTTTGTGGTAGCCCATGACAATATATGAACTTGAAGTTTAATACTCTAATATAATCTACCAAAGCAGGAAAATCCATGTGGTACGGCGCATATCTTGCACATGTAGCTTGTGGTGGTGAATATCTTAAGCTACATTCTGTCCCAAAAAAATTGGGCTACTTTGGCGTATTATAGCGAATTCAATTTCAAATTCTTTATTAGAGATCCAGTCACTGCAATATTAGCAATGGAATAAATGGGAAATGTGTGTCTTGCAGAGAAGGAGGAGCTGGTGAGCCTGTGCGTGTCGCACGTGAACAGCGCGGCGTACCGGCGGCGCGGGGCTTGCGCGGGGGGGCCCTTCACCGCGCTCAAGGGGCTCACCACCAACCTCAACGAGCTCATCTCCTCCGCTTTCGATCTGCGCGCGCCGCCCCCGCAGCCGCCCACCGCCTACCGCAGTGAGTGCCACTCTATGAAATTAAATTAAATGGTTCAAAATGAGTTATTTATTTCACCTAGTTGAACTTGTGCCACTTGTGAAATGTCATGATTCTACCACTGGTTCCGAAAGCAGATTCTACTGAGAAGAACTGACAAAAAACATATGTAGCTAGTTTACAATTTTTAATTCTTTATTAGTTAGTGTTCCACAAATCGTCTGACAGCTATGTGCTATCTGGGCATTAAAAGTTGCAAAACGAAGCAACAATCTTATCACAGAGGTTCTTTTCAACTAATTGCTCCAAATCTTTACCTATGTACTCTGTTCAACCGATTTTCACAAAACATAGATTGTACTTGGCAGAATACATAGCAAAATTGAATTGTGGAAGATTTCCAATGAGATTTTTCTGAAACCTAAATCCACGCGGTTTATTATATTTCTAAAAAAATTTTATTTATAATAATAGGTAGTTGCCAGAATGCATCGCACGCACATTCGCCCAGTCCAGGCGCTCCCGGCGACATTCCCGACCGACACTTCACCCCCACTCCAGGTGAGAGGCCAGCTTATTACAAATAAAACTATACTATTGCCTCTTGGTCAATTCACCTGTCGAAGATACCATAGACTTACGTGACTTACCACAGATATTTCAGATATTTTTTATCCTGGAAAATTAAGGAGTTCCAGCAGGAATCAAAATTGATCCACGCGGTCGAAGTCGCGGGCATCATCTAGTTATATATAAATTACATATTCTAGTTCTTTTGAGTGTTATTGTGTGGTAGAAGTCGCCTCCTCGGCGTACGCTTCCCCCAGTAGTCTGCACGCGTCTCTATCTCTTGCTGTTGTCATCCAGTTTGTACCGACTATTTGCTTGATAATATCTCTCCATCTTTGTTGTGACTATATTATACGTTAAATATATATGTAAGTATAATGCATGACAATGTTTAGCTTTGCAAGTGATATTTGAGTCCACTTTGTCACACTCTGTAGTGCCATACATTGCAGAGGATAATTGTCATCAATTCTAATTTAGTGATGTTGATTTTATTAATTTTTTTTTTTTCCCAGTTCAAATTCCCATTAAATTATTGAATAAAAATATTGAATTACATTGTAATGAAAAATCCCTTTTTGTGATTCATAATATTATTATATGTTTATAATTAGGTATTTCAAGTATATGTGTCATATCATATAACACTTGACTTTACAGATTCAGCGCCGGGGCCTTCCCTCATTTAGAATTGCAAGAATTACATAATGCTATTATCTAAGGCTGGCTGCACATAGACTAAATACTGAATGGGATAGCAAAAACTTGTTTCATTATAGAATATAATACGTTTATCTGGCTAAACAGGACTAACGTTATTTACTCATTGACGCTCGTCTCTTTCGGCTTTAGACTATAACATGCATGTGTGATAAATAAAAGTGTAGTAGATTAAAGTAACTGTTCACTGTTCACAATGTAAATGTATCAAAAACTCGTCTGACCCGGTGTCAGCGTCGCTAATAAAACAAAGACTAAGCAGGCATAAAAATTTGTTCTAATTTTTGCCACCAGGTCAGATAAGTTTGTAGGATGGCTATAGTCAGTGTGTGGCCAGCCTTAATACTAAGCCTCTGATAAGCAGTCAATAGTCAAATGGTGAAACTTGCCCCCTTTTCACAAGTTGTGTGTTCACAAGTGGTAGATTCACTTGACGATTCAAAAGTACTTGTAAAAGTTTATTTGAATAAAAATCATTAGAATTTGTGTGAAATGGCCTCACAAGTGCTATATCCTGGGTGCAGCTGTTTGGGACGGTTAAGAAAATTATTTGTTCTAAATTCTCTCAGATCTAGGAATAGATGTAGTAAACATTTTCAAAGTTAGTTGATCCATACTCTTCTTATAAATTTTATTTCTTATAAGCTAAATAAATATTTAAAAAAACATTGTCCACATTATATTGTCTGTTTTGTAGCAACAGCCGACTGTAAAAATTGGCAATCAAGGAACAAGAAGCTTAATTTGCTATAATACGCCAAAGCAGAGTCAGAACGTTGAGAATAATTTGCAAGATTTGTGTGGTGTGGTGTTGTGCCAGTGCGAATTTCTGGCTTATTGGGCGGTGAATATCGCAAGTTACATATTACAATCTGTATGACATACATACAGACACAGATTTGTCTCCTTTGGGAGAATCCGCAATGGATCATACATTTTGGTAATGCCTGCTTCTATTCAATATGTTAAAATTGACATTTATATACGATATCATATACATAAATGTTGAGTCATGTTACCAATTCGACCAGATGTGGTTTTCATGTGGAGACTGCTAAAACATTCTCTTCACAGTTTTCCAAAGACTTGCCCGATGCCTCCTAGAATTATTATTATCAAAGCGTTTTTTTGTTGAGGTGGCGAGCGTGACATCCGGGTGCCGGTGCCCGAGGCGGGCGAGGCGGACGGGGCGGACGGGGCGGACGCGAGCGAGGTGGCGGAGGAAGGCGCTCTCGTGGACACCACAGACTGCTTCGAGATAGAGGATCTCGCCGACACCGGCTGGGAGTTCGTCACGCGCCCCGCGGACCCGCTGCCCAACGGTCAGTTCACGCGCGCTAAGTACTGGTTGGCGTTGCGACGACGAACCGTTTCTAAAGACCGTTCTCTGTTCTGCGACGGTGAAACCGTTTTTACGTCCTGGGTAAAACTGTCTTCGTTGCACAAACCAGTCTTCGAATAACTTGGTGCGATTTTATATTTTACGCCTAAGAAAATACAGTCGAGAATGAATTGATTCAACGACACACGTCGTCGCGAACGTAGTCGTCCTCGTTCCACGTTCGTTCTCAAAACAGTTCTTACAATCAGAAGTGAACTTTATGCCCATGACATACAGTCGATAATGTATTACCACTTGACTAAACTATGCTGTCGTTCGTGATGCGACGGTCAACGTCGCAACTGGTTTGAATACTCGTCGTTGCAACTGCTTTGAAGATGGTTTTTATGCCGTCTTCAAACCAGTCGCCAGGAAAACAGTTGCGTTTCGTCCGTCAAAAATACTACAACGACCCACCACTAGCGCTAACTGCTGCCAGTGCACCACACTTGTGTGTTAGTTATGTTAATTTAATATGTTTTCTAGACTAACAGTTCTAGAACACAACAAACATCACACACTCTTTTTGGATCCATGGTCATATCATTGGTATCATCTTACATGCTACTAAATAATATTTTCTAAATGCTTACTACTACTTTTAGCAGCTGAAATATGTGCAATATTGATTTTATTAAACATAACATATTGAACCTTTACCTAATATTTTAGTAAGTTTTAGGTTATCGATTAAAAACTGGTGAATTTAATGCTGACCTATCAGATGTTATGTCGAATCGGACTTTTCAAACCATTCAGTGAAATTCCATCAATTTTTAACCGACTTTCAAAAAAGGAGGTTCTCAATTCGGCGCGTATCTTTGTTTTTCAACATTGGCTCCTGAGATTGTTATTCTATTGTTGCATCTAAACGTAGCGCCACCTATCACCAGCGAAGCACAACTCGGTTACATACATGATGCCCCGTTCCCACCACCAGACTCCGAGGTGCTGCTGCTGGCGGCGGAGCGCGGTTCTCGCGGCGCGCGCACGCCGCAGCGCGCCGCCTCCGACCTGGACCTGCACCGCAGCGAGTCGGTGCTCACCGCCGCCAGCCACGACTCCATAGGCACCGTCAGCCTGCACGAGGAGATCACACCCGCAGACCTCGGGGACTCCTCCGAAGGTACCTTGAATCCACTTATATTTCTGATAAATCAATCCATTTTTAAAACCTAAACCCACGTAGACTATAAGTCGCGGGCATCATCAAGTATCCTATAAAGCTTGGGAAAAGTTTCCACCGTGGGGAGGATGGTATGAGAAACTTTAATAATATAAAATGGTTGTGAATTGCAGATAGCCCCCAGGAGCCGATCACCCTAGAGAAGTTCAAGAAGGCGTCAGACCTGGACCTCCTGAGCGCCAAGCAGCTGAAGGAGCTGCTCTGCCGCAACCGCGTGGAGTTCCGCGGCTGCCTCGAGCGGCGCGACCTGCTGGAGCGCGCCAAGATGCTGTGGCGGGACCACGCCAAGTACCGAGACCGTGAGCACCCCTTAATGTGTACTCGTCAAGTGACTCTAACAGCTGGAGGAGCTCCTTAACTAACTTCTAGCTGAAGATAACTGATGTAATATATTGTTTCAGAAATGGACAGCCTGCCAATAGAGGACAGCTGTAAGATCTGCATGGCGGCGCCGCTGGAGTGCGTGCTGCTGGAGTGCGGCCACATCGCCGCGTGCACCGCGTGCTCCAAGCAGCTGGCCGAGTGCCCCATCTGCCGCCAGTACGTGGTGCGAGCCGTGCGCTTCTTCCGCTCCTAACTCACCTCACAATATTATAGGAGATAGCACTTTTGGTAACTATCGCTAGAAAGGCTGACAGTGTCACTCATCAGGTTCACAACCTTCTCGAGCTCCATGGCGGATCGGGCTCGGGCGAACATTTTATACGAACTTTTTCAAACTACAAGTTAACCCTTGACTGCAACAGGTCTGTACCTGTATCAAATGCGTCCGGGCCGTCAGTGTTCGTAAGCATGCTCTGACGTACGCCACTGACGAAATCTGTGTAAAATAGAAAGTAGTATTTTTTGGAACGAAGTTCCTTATGGGACGATCGATGCGGAGGTACCCTAGCTGGCAAAAAAACATTCGTGACAACTAAACACATTTTGATGTATGGTTTATTCGAAATTAAACCTTAACACTAAAGTATTAAAGTTTCATTTCGAATGTAGTATATTTACATTTAAGACCTTTTGTCTTCGTAGCCCGCCAACCCGCATTGGAGCAGGAAAAAAATGAATCCACATTTTTAACCCCTACCAAAAAGTGCACAACGCGGCTAAAGAAGTTTTCACTTTTAAAAATCACTATAAAAAATGTATACCTGAATAATTATTTTCTTTTTACCTCGACTAGAACTTGAAATTAATATTTATGTAATAAGGAACTTCGTTCCTATCGGGTGTCCCACGACAATACACGTTTTTTTAAAAATGATTAATGTCCCTGTCGGTAAACTGAGCCCGATCGGTCTGGAGCTCGGCAGCTGGAGTATACTTCAAGCGCATTACTTTCCCTAACCACCACTTCCTCTTCTCTTACCTTCTCCAATGATTTTTTGCATTATACTTACACTTTACTCTGTCATATTTGGATCTCATACAAAGCTATAGGAGAATGGAAGTAGTGATTACCACTGTAGTAATTAGCTGAATTTATGGTATTTTTCTGTATCTTTGCAAGTATGAATCGCAGCTTATATAAATGAATGCGATAGTCACATAGCAGCAGTCAAACTTTGCTACCATAATATTGAAAACGATGACAACTGTCAGTATAGTTGACAACTACTGACTACTGACTGTTTAAGATCCCAAAACAAAAAGTAAAATAACAAAACATATGTTACTCTCATCTCTATCTATTCCACACATGTCTCTGTTCTCAATCTCCCACCGTGTCCTTTCATGATATTCCTCGAATCAAAAAGTGACTTGTTACTCGAAAAATAATTATAGTTAAGAGCATCTTAAATGTTAAGGCCGTCTTACACATAACTGCTCAGATTGATTTAGTTAAAATTTGTAATACTGTCCTTTTTTGTCAAGCTTATCCCGGGGTTGACATGAAAACAACAGTTTAAAAAAAAAACTTAACCACATTTAATGCCGTTGTGTAAAGTGGACCTATAAAAGTAGCTGCTTTTCGCCAAGGGAAAGTAAGATCCTCTTAACTTGTAAGATAAGTCAGTAATCGGAGATAAGAGACCTAGGACTAGTCGGTAAACATTGCGAAGCTGTAGTTACTGAGTATATTCAGTGGCGTGCACGACATAGAGGCATAAAAGCATTGCTTACCCTAGTTGAAAACCTCAATGCTTATTTTTCATCGTGCCGTCTGAAAATAGGTATCTACCTAACCAATGCCTACCCTGGCTCCGAATGAGCCCCGCCACGCCACCGAGTATATAATATAGCTGGCTATATGTGTTGCCTGCAAGATGCAATTGTATAGACTATAGACCGTTGTAAGAACCACTACAATAGTACTAGTAGAATAGAAGTGTCGAAGCATATCGCTGTGGAAGCGGGGAAGGTTGTACCGATAATTAAATGTTACGTTAAAATTATGAACACAATTCACTTTGTTTAATTTTTGACAAATTGAACTGGGAATTCTTAATGTAAATATTATATTTACTCTATATAAAATATTATTCTATTGTTAAAGGTAAGATCATGTTATTTTATATCGTTTATAATATTTATACAGAGTTTTAGGATAATCAAACTCAAACTCTAAAGTAAATCATTAAACTTTTTAACAACACACCTAGTACGAGTTATTACGAAATAGTGTGTCGAGTAACGAGTTCTTACGTACATTTACATTTTAAACCAGCACATATTATGAAACGTCTTAAAGATTTCTAACTTCAATGGTGCATACAATTTTCAGATTTTTTAATGATATTTACCTAAAACCCTGTATACATTTGTCATTCTTAAATGTCTGTATGTACATTGAAAAAAAAAATTAAATTAATTGTTTGATAGTATGGGAAATCATGAATCTATTTCATATAAATGTTTTTCGTCTGTGTGTATATTTCACCCAATCATTGTACATTA
Organism: Erebia aethiops; assembly: GCA_923060345.2. Lineage (NCBI taxonomy): Eukaryota > Metazoa > Arthropoda > Insecta > Lepidoptera > Nymphalidae > Erebia > Erebia aethiops. The sequence goes on along the minus strand of OV281091.1, from coordinate 19,009,668 downwards.
GAATATCGTTAGTATTCTCACAAAATACGATGTTTTCATGCCTATTGAGTATTGATGTGTTACGACCATATATTTTTACCTTATTGATCTTTCACAATGAAATCCTCAAATTTTAATCGACTACAGACAAAGTGATTAATATATTTTTTGACGTACATGTCATAGTTCTACACCAATAATGAATTGCTTTATTATTGAAACACAGTTCAAGCAACAATAAATTGATTAACATATAAAAAAATGTAAATTCGTAAAATTTTAATAAAATCAGTGATTCGCCAATGAAATTGCGAGCCAAAATTGCCTAGGGGCTGCGCGGGCGCAGATTGTCTCGGGCGCACGGCCTCGAGACACCGAGCCGGCATTGGTCTCAGGGTGCCCGTCCATTGAAGCGGAGATGTATTGGTTGGACCAATCGGATTGTTCATTGATGATTGATGATATATTTTTTTGAGTCTCCTGGTCTGTTTGACATATCTCCGCTCCGCTTCAATGGTCATATGCCCTGCGCTCGGTGTCAACACTAGTGATGTATGTAAATGTTAGGCTAACTAGATGTTTAGTGTGGTATGGATATAATTGTTGATGTGAGCAACTTGTTTAGGAATAATGCCTATTTCATATGGGGTAAGAGCTACTAACGACAAGTCGCGCTTGCGTTACGTTTACGTAAGCAATGAGTTGGGTTAATGTGACATTTTACATTTCGCCAACTCGACTGTCGAAATACTAAGTTCAAAGTAAGACTTACCTTAAACTTATAAAACTCAATTTTTTTCTACAGTGTTTCTAGCAGAAACTAGCAGAAACCTTAGGTCGGTGGCCGAATACATTATACGCTCAAAATCTATCTACGTTAACGAGATGTAAAATCTCATGCTAACCCAACAGTTTTCCACGTAAACGCACATGACGCGGACGTTCAGTTTATAAATAAACGAGATCCATGATCGTTGTAGAGTTGCGCAAACTGGTACTAAATACAAAACTATGTAAGTATGTAGTCCTACCCCATATGAAATATGCATAGTAGGCTCTGAACTTTCAATCGCCAAGTAAAATTTTAACATTTTGACAGATTTCCAATTTGAAAACTGTCAAAACGTCTTTATAGTACATTGATCAACAAACCATGTCGGTTTGGAGATTGAAAATTCAACACAAAATAAAATAATACGGGCTGTGTCAAATAAATAATTTTAAATTCGATACACTTCTATAAGATTAAAAGTAAAAATTATATTCCGTTTTGTATAAAACCCCGCATTGGCAAAGAATCTCAATTTGTTGTGTGTCTATCCGGTTATTGAGAGCCCACAGTGAAGCTGTCGTGTTCATACGGAGTTCATTGGATAAAATGATAGCACTACTTTGAGACCCGTTAAATAGGGCCGTTCAAACGTTTGATATATTAACCAGATTCAAACGTTTATGCTGTCATGACATCACGTCTCTGCTAAGTTAGCGATTGAAAAAGTGTCATTAAAGCTTTATATACAATCGAATAGACACTACTAAACCTTTATACCTAAAACTGGGGTTTCTATTTAGATCTATTTTTGTATGAATATAGTTAAAACTTGTAATAAATTCATTTCATCGAATTGTTGGAATGTTAAATAATTATAGCCCGATTCACATGATTCTAAAATGTAATCGCTTGTAAATGTGATTTAATGTATGAATGTTTGTGAAGGAGGCAAGATAGTGTAAATAAATGATTCCACACTGATACGAAACGTGCTTTATTTATTTCATTTATTTTATAGTTTCGTTTAAAAATAGTGACTGGTTTATAGTATTGAGACTCGTTTAAATTTGTTCGCATTTAATGCATCATAAAAACCATAAAAGCTTAATTCATAAAGTTGAATGCAAATCACAGCATGGGCCGAACGCAATGCATTTTTACTACCGCAAAATGTGAATGACCCGACAAAGTCCGGCGGCATCGGACGCTTTGCAGCAACAGGATTCTTAGAACTAAACAAAACGCATCTTGCATTCTGTTCAGTGGTGTCGCGGCCCGTTTCTGGATTATTATCAACTTTAGTGGAGTATTTACAGTTGTACTTAAAAATAAAGATTCAGATCAAATTACAAAAAATTGTCGCTAAGCGTTCCAACTTTCTTATGAAGAAGTTTTTTCGTAGAACTCTTCGTCATTGGTAGGGACAGTTCGATGTAATCTTTTTGGCGACTGAGATCAATGCAAAACTCGTAACAATTATCATGTTTAAATCGGCCAATATCTTGTCTTTCGCTCGCTCACTCGTTGTCCTAGGTGACGACAAACGCAGCAACGCGACGCGACGCGACAGTATCAAACAGTAGTTGTACCCTTCACGTGGAATATGTTGTCGCGTATCTATAGTTCCACAAATTTATCTGACCCGCTGACAGTGTCGCTAGTAGGTATGAAAAAAACAAACATTGTCAGTCACAGGGACTGCCGATAGAAGTGAAAGCGAATATTTAAAATAACAAACAGCACTTATAAAATCATTATAATATACCTTAAAACGCAGGCATTAAAGTTTAATTACGAATGTACCATATTATTTATACTTAAGACCTTTTGTCTTAAGAAGAATGGTGTACCGAGGTGTCAGTCACGGTTACACATTACTTTTTAAATATAAACCTTAAAGACATTAAAGTTTAATTACGTATGTACTATTTATACTTAAGACCTTTTGTCTTAAGAAGAACGGTATAGAACTTAGTTCCAATTTTGCGCACCGGGTCATAAGTTCGTAGGACAATAGATACGACTCATTTTCTATGGCGTCGTATCGCGTCTTCCCTTTATAAATCTGTGTATCGCGTGGCGTCATTTCTGTCGCTCCTAGAAGGAGTCACTTCTCAGTCGCCAATAAAATTGTATCGATATGTGAGTGTGGTCAGTCCCTGCCTACGGCGTGCGTGTCTGGCGGCGCGTCCACTCTGATGACGGCGGAGGCGAGTGTGAAGTAGCCCTCGTAGTGCGCGTCAGCGGGCGTGGTGTCATAGTGGTAGTGACCGCCGTCACCGTGCGCGCTGAAACCGTGGAAATGCTGCACGCGCAGGTCCAGGCCCTGTGCACCGAACAATCCATACTTATATTGTAAATGCGAAAGGTTGGATGGATGTTTGTTACTTAATCACGCCGGAACGATCTGGATGAAATTTGGCACATAGATGGATTAGTCTGGAATAACACATGGGCTACTTTTTATCCCGGAAAAATATGAAATACCCGTTGGAATTAAAAAACTTATTCCACGCGGACGAAGCCGCGGGAATCAGCTAGCATGCTGCGTGCAAATCTCAGCTATCCAGATACAACAGCTGATAATCGACGCTTTCGATAATGCTCAAATTTTAGAAGACTCGCATTTGCAGGCCGAGTTATCTAGGAGTATCTTCCCAGATGAATTTAGAAAGTTCACTAAAAGCTTAATAATTATATTGTGCCAAGAGTATATTCCCTCTTATATTTTATCTAAACAAAACTTGAAAAAAAAGTTCAGGCCAGACGAGAGTAATTTTTGAGTCGCCAGACGGTCGGACAGAAAACCCGCGACCTCGACTTGATTTTCGCACGCCCCGCGTTACAAAATGACTCTGCTTCCCCGAACGAAACTCCTATTTCCTATTCGTGTCCCCAACCCCAACCCTCTACAACCTGGGCGGTCTTCTAGGCTTCCGGAGCGAGCTCGGATGGCTGGAGTGAAAACTCCGGCGAGGACCTCCAACTGGAGGTTTAAATGCGGAAACCTGCACAGTAGGAAGTAAGAAAGAGTCATCGTGTGGCACTTTCAGCCTTTATAAAACAGAATAAAGCAGAAATTTCGCGACTCCCAATTCAAAACCAGCTCGTCTGGCCCTACAGTTACCATAGTTACCAAGTCGCCGGTGACAAGCGTGCCCACGTGCACGATGGGCGCGCGCATCTCGAAGTAGTGCAGCCACGCGTCCACGTCTGCGTCCGAGCGCACGGGCGCCGCGCTGAAGTCCGGCATCACGTGGTGCTTCACTCTGCCCTCGCGCAGTAGGAACGCGCCGCCCAAACCTGCCCCCCGATTGTGTAAGGTAATCGATAAGGGAAAAACACACAGGAAGCGGGCGCGGGTCGGGTCGGGTTGAATTCCTTGTATTTAGGTAACTAGTTATATGGAAGGCCGTCAGAATCCGAAGACAGGAATTCAACCCGCCTGACACCCGACCCGTCCCGCGCCCGCTTCCTGTGTGTTTTGCTCTTTATCGTTTGTCAAACGGATAATTCGAACTGTTTAGGAAGTTCGTAGATGCCGGCACGTCAAAAAGCATGTATGAAAGAATGATTTATGAACGAATGAATACGATTAGCTTCTCAGGACAATAATTTGGGCCTCAGAGACATGAAGACGACCACCCACGACCTGACACTGATTTTATATTCACACGCGACGCCGCGCGAATGCTATCCAACGTGTGATCGGGTTGTGTTCGGATTTTGTCGCATCAGTATACGGTAATTTATATCATGCGGTTTATTGTATCGATCGACCTTAAGATTGTTTATCGTTAATCAATTATTATCAATTAAGTATAAACAGAAGGAAGAATGAGGACCGGGTGTGGTGAGATTGTTTGGGAAAGACCTATGTTCGGCAGTGGACGTTCGCAGGCAGAGATGATGATAATGAAGTATAAACAGAAAGACTTTTGCAGATTTCTAATTATGTACATCCAGAAAATGTTATAGAGTGAATCTTACTAATCTTACTTATACTTATTACTTATATTACTTATTTATTTATAATATATAATATAATATAATAATATTATAAATGCGAAAGTTTGGATGTATGGATGTCGGTATGGATGTATGGATGGATGTTTGTTACTCAATCACGCCCCAGCGGCTGAACAGATCTGGATGAAATTTGGCACAGAGATAGATTATAGTCTGGAATAACACATAGGCTACTTTTTATCCCGGAAAATTAAAGAGTTCCCGCGGGAACCACAAAACCTCGATCCACGCGTACGAAGTCGCGGGCATTAGCTAGTAATTTATATATTTCGACGATAATGCATTCAGTAGTGATAAATTAAATAGGTATGTAGGATTTTACCAACAACTTTGTCACCATAATGCTCTTTCAGTGCCTCCCTGATGGCAGTGATGAAGTTTGACTGACCGATTCGCTTCTTGGCGACAACCTTAATAACCTGTAATGAAGGTATTTTTAAGAATTTTCCAAATGCATCTTCTGAAACTGACGAAACCGTTTGGTAAAGTCTCTTTTTTCCAGATCCTTAGTATGAAAAAAATATGGAAACTGCAGAATGCGCAGAGTGATGGAGAAGAAAATGAAGAACGACGCTGACGTTGTTAAATGTAAGAACGGGTCCATTAATGGGGTTGATTCTGTAGTGTACAATCTCTAAACTAAACTAAAATTAGATTACAAATATTGCTAACCCTTTCATAATACTTCCTACGGAAAGGGACAGAACTAGATTTAAAGCTGCCATTTTGGTTTAGTTTAGAGATTGTGTTATACAGAATCAGCCCCAATAGTTATTTTATTTCTAGTGTGTTGGCTAACTTGAATGTCCGTGTCTTTACATGAATTTATTCTGCAGTTCAAAAATTTTATCCATTCTTATTTCTAATATAAGATGACCAAATGAATAAAAACACAATTTTATAGTTTATATTTTATGAATAAACGTTTGAGAGGCAAAATAGAGTCATGTAAAGACGCGGTCACTCAGGCTAGCCAACCTCACAGCGGTAAAATAACTGACCTTGCCGGGCTTCCCCTCTGACAGCAGGTAGTTGCCGAGCAGCGCAGTCCTGGTCTCGTTGTTGGGCAGTTGTCTCTGCCTGTAGCCGGAACTGCCCTTCGGCGCGCCCACCGGCTCCACGGACACCACGCGCGTGCCCTGGACAACCCGGCCCTCGCTCGCGTACAGGTTGATTATACCCTGCAGGGTGAACACAGCTTTATACCTACAGATTAAACTCATCACAAGTAACTATATGGGTGAAAAAACAGGAGGCATTGTTAGGCGGATACAAATTATATAACGGAACACAAACGTCACGTGGTATAAATCCGGCAAACTTATCTGACCCGGTGACAGCGTCGCTAGTATCTATGAAAAATAACATAAAAACAAGTTTTTAACTGTAGTTAGTGTGCATCATTTAATATAGTATCAAAAGGTAAGTAACCTCGCAGTTGACCCCGAGGTACGGCCAGGGCCCGGCGCCGGCCCCGACCAGCAGAGCCGGCTCCCTGCCCAGGTGCCTCAATAGCGTCGCCAAGTCGTACACTTTGTCCCTTCGCACCAGGGGCAACAGGTACGGTGGCCCGCCTATCTCCACCAGCTTCGCGTCGCCCGTCAGACCTGGAGTATTTTATTTCATTTATTGAGACCCCAAACAGTTTACAAAATACTTATAATTAAAATAGCATACAACAACATAGCCACCAGCAAAGAAACCACAGGAAAAAAAGATTAATTATGCTGTTATGGAATTGTGCTTCAAATGTAGATACCCGGCTTAATAACTAGCCGACTCGGCCCGTTCTCGATCGAGTGGAATTCCTGAAAATTCCTAGTTAGGGATCATCACACGTCACACGTTAAGGGGAGGGGGAGGGGGTCGACGAAGTGTGACATTGTGTGACAAAGGATAGGAGGGCTCAAAAAATCACGTAATTAGTGTGAAGTACTTTATAGATGACCCCTTTAGTAGGGGGCAGCGATTTAGCATGTAAGGTGATATGCTAAATCGCTAGTTTCCGGACCCAAAACACAGGTTAAAGGTTGAATCTATGGTTGAATAATGTGATATCACAAAGGTCAATTAGTTGTACATATCCTATTGATTCATATCATTCACGTTAATTAGATTTTTTTTTATTTGGCAACCGAAACAGATTACAATAAAGGTCTTGTCCAAGATTGGGCCTTGAACATGAACCAAGGTGATTTTAATACACGTGAATAGTTAGATTGCTTGAACCTAAAGTTTTAACTACAATAACATTTTGATATTATCATAATCCTAGAGGGTCGCACTACATGAATAAAGTTCTGGAAATAATAATAGTCTATAATAGGAATAATAACAATAGTTTCGATAGAAAGTGTATTTCGTATAAATACGTTTTGCATATCATAGCAAATAAGAGACCCAGATAACAGCAAGTCACAGTAGGTACCTACTTAGTGTTATCTATAACATTTATCACACCATAAACAAGTAAACAGCTACTGAGATTGCTTCGATTAATATTTACTTGCTATACATATTGTTCATCAAAAATAATATTTGTAAATAATAATTTTCCTGTTATACCTACCACAACCAACTTATCTGGCCCCGTGGCCGAAATTGGGACTGATTTTTGTGACTGTTTAGTTTTTATTTTACTTTTAATAGATAACAGCGACTCTGTCACCAACTCAGATAAGTTTACGGGACTGTACCTACTTATAAAAAAATATATTAATTTAGCAAATCAAAAAAGAAAAGTATACATGTTATAATATGGTCTAAAACCTTGGTCAATAAAACGGATTCTACTGTCTATGGAGTACCTACTTATATGGTATACCTAAGATATAGAGCAACTAAAAGACCTGGTGCACTAAGGGCGAAGGGTGGTTGGGTGAGGTCCGGGCTGTCCTCCGTAGACACGTTCACATACTCGAATGTAGCGGGCAACCGTTGAGACAGCACTAGAAAATGAAAGATTGTATTGTTACATTCAGAAAGTTGCCATTTTGCGCACGTTTGATGTTTGAGGTCAGCTGCTCTACGGTTCAACTCAATGGTCCCCTTCGAGCATTTGTTCGTACCTACTAATTTAATAGGTAAATCAGTTTATTACTGTTGGTAACTAAGACCTCGAAAATCAGTCGAACTATCCATCAGTCATGCTTTTATAAAAAAACATTGGGGGCCTACTTAGATCTCTATTTAAGTTACTTGCCTATACCTACTGACATCTCAACCGATAGACGTCCACAGCTGGACGAAGGTCTCCTGCATGGATCTCCACAAAACCCGGTCTTGTGCCGCTTGCTTCCAGCAGCTTCCAGCTACTCGCTTGAGATTTTCCGTCCACCTAGTGGGGGCTCGTCCACCTATCAGTACTCAGTAGGTCAGGTTGAAGTAAGTCACCTACCGTCAACAATTTCCTGTAGCGGCGGGGTGTACAGAGGCTTCTCAATCACTGGTACTTCTGAGTACTCCACCGATGCCGCCATACTGACACTGTGACAACAAATCTTTTTGTAACTATTGTTCAATAGAGATTATCGAAACAAAAAGTTTCATCGAAATCGATCCATCCGTGTCAAGTAAAACGTTATATCATTTCAAATAGCTTTCCACGTGACCACAACTCACAAGCAGGTCAAGGGGATTGTTTTAGTACCCACCTTTTTATCCCGTTGTACTCGCTCAAGGCCGCGCCATTCACAACATTAAAATAAAAGATGAACACTAAAATAAGAGTTACTTTAAACATTTTAGATAATTAACTAAATATTTTAAAAACGAGTTATGTAAGTATGTACATTAATATTATATTGAGCACAAATTAACTTATCGTGGATAGATATACATATAGGTGAGTATCATTGACCTTTGCTAAATAAAACGTGGTCTAAATGAATAGGTGGGTACGTACGTTATGTAATATATGTGCTGTGACTATGTCGGATGTACTCTGTTGCGCGGCAGAGTTGGAACGTGGTTGGACCTTGAATGACGACCTCAAAAGGCTCAAACTGTCGTCGAAAAAATACCTCCTCAGTAAATATTGTGGCCATATGACGTGCGCACGCGTCGACCGCACTATAAAACTGAAAGATGAAAAAATTAAGTGTTGTTATTGGTACCTATCTTGTTTATATTTATTATTATCGTGAATTTATTTACTTACAGAGAAGCTCTGCGGTAGGGATTTTATTGGAATTCAGTACTTGACGTTGGTTATTATTGATTTTCAAAGCGCTTCATGTTACATAATATTGTAAATGCGAGTTTCGATGGATGTATGTTACTCAATCACGCCCCAACGGCTGAACGGATCTGGATGATATTTGGCACAGGGATAGATTAAAGTCTGGAATAGCACATAGGCTTTTAGCCCGGAAAACTAAAGAGTTCCTGCGGGAACCAAAAAACCTCAAACCACGCAGACGAAGTCGCGGGCATTCGCTAGTACTACATAAATATCTATTCTCTACTTTTCATGATTTACAATGCAATTTTGAAAATTAATATACTTACAGGTAATTTATTTGCTTAACCACGCCATCATAATCATAATCATAATTTTTATTTTGGTGATTTTTTTTAATTTGAATGAAACATTTCGAAAAGAATGATTAACTTTGTAGTCGGCTTTCCTAAATTTCAAGTACCATAATACACCTGTAGCCATACACAGGCAGTGGCGTGCAGTTCATAGAGGCACAAAAGCACTGCTTACCCAAATGAAAATACGTCAATGCATATATTTCATCATGACAGTCAGTAAACAGATATTCTGACTATTGCCTACCCTAGTTTCAAACCCTGTGCACGCCACTGTACACAAGCTAAAGTATGAATGCAAACTATGGATTGAATTAACGCTGCTGTATCCGTTTTCGTCGATTCTAAAATCGATATAAGTTTGTAACGCGTGGATCGAAAAATTTGAAATTAATATATACTATAATTCATTGTATTTTCAAGTATTGGATCACAGGAAAACATGATTGGACGAAATTTTCTCGATAGAAAAAAATTCCAAAGTCATGAAGAATAAAAGAGCAAGAAGGCTTTTTCTCTTAAATGGCTTTAGTGGAATCCGCCCTGCATACCGACAGGGTAATCTATACTAATATTATAAAGAGGGTTTGGATGGATGGATGGATGCATTTTTGCAACTCACGCCAGAACGGATTAACGGATCTGGATGAAATTTGGCACAGAGATAGATTATGGTCTGTAATAACGCATAGGCTACTTTTAACCCGGAAAATTAAAGAGTGCCCGCGGGACCAAAACCTCAATCTACGCTGTCGCGGGCATCGGCTAGTGTTCTAAAAATCAAACAAGTTCTAAGTTAAATATAAATTTATTAGGTGGAAACTTAGGTACGTCACTTGGTGTTAACAATATTATTTTGTTCTCTTAAAATATTAATAAGTTATTAACAATACGTTATGAGTAAGTTAACTAAATTATAAGCTTTCTACTTATCACAAATCTACACTACATAACCATAAAAACAAGTCTACTAAGAATTGTTCTAAATCAAAATGCCGCTCCCAGTACTACATTTTCCATATAGAAATAAAAAGTAAAATTAGAAGTGGTATGCACCTAAGCTCGATTTTAACGACTTACCCTCACTCTGCCATTAGTTTCCATAATATTATTAGAGACGTGAGAGGTGAGAGGTAAACAATTATTCTTGATTAAGTCTTTAATAAGTACATTTACTTCGTGACGTATTTTTTAAAACTGCGCTAAGAAGCTTTGTCTCTATATTGGAAATTTTAATTGAATTCTACCTTTTAAACAAAACCTCGGGGCTGGGTAAACATAGGCTTTCTAGTCTTACGTCTTTTATTACACATAAATCGTTACACTTTGGACTTCCAGTCTCACTGAAGCCTAAGATATTACAGTAGACAAGAAATAAATATCTGAATAAATAAAAAGTTAAAATATTCGCACTCATACTTAAACATAATTATCTAGGTATGGTTTTCATTAAAGCACTGAGCCCCAAAACAGGGCCCAACGTTCCTAACTAAAATAAAAACTAGACTTGAAAGGACCTAATTACATATATAGTTAAGTTAAAGAATATTAAATCGTTTTAAAATAAATTACAGGTTAGATTTAGAAACTAAATTTGGTCGCTTAGTATAGTTAATAATTATTGAGTAAATAATATATTATTGAAAAATAGTCAAATGATAATATGTGTGAAACAAATTTATAGCTCTAGTACACATTGGCCCAAGGCGTTTGGGCAAATGTCGGCCAATTAGTCAGCAATGCTTGCCAAGATCCTCTGTTGAAAAGTCGGCCAGCGCTAACCGCACACCATGAATATATATAATGCTGAGTGGTTTGGTCGAGCTTGTTGGGTTAATGTGTACGAAGCTCTTCGGATAGCAATTTAGGCTGAAGTTAGCTGTCTTTTTCGGTTTTAAGACAATTTCTTATTTTTGAAGTATGAAACAATCATTTACCACAGCTGTAATATGTCTATTTTATTTTATTTTATTCCACTACAAGCTAGCCCTTGACTGCGATCTCACCTAACCTGTTAGGGGCATGGCAGTTATATTAAACCCATACCCCTTCGGTTTCTACACGGCATCGTACCGGAACGCTAAATCGCTTGGCGGCACGTCTTTGCCGGTAGGGCACGGCCGAAGCCACGGCCGAAGCCTCCCACCAGACCAGACCAGGGGCAATTCAGAAATTATAAATTCCCAAATTGACCCTGCCGGGGATCAAACCCGGAACCTCCGCACGTTAAGGCAACAGCGCTACACACTGCGCCACGGAGGTCGTCGAAATACGTCTTTGAAATACCTATAAATCCATAAATGAAAGTATATCTTATGAAATACATATAACACTACAAACCATGTAGTGCACAGTCAGTGAAAAAAATTTGGTGAAACTAGGCTATGCCAATTAAATAAAAGACCAAAATAAGACGTTCTTTAAAATTACTTTAATCAATTATTATCAATTTAATACAGGTTTAAACACAAACTTGTGATTTTTTTACTGACTGTAAACTAGACGGAAGCACAGCCTTTTGCATTTTACTAAATCTAATATACAACACACTTCATACTGTTTTATATGTATAAAACATATGCACGACATAATATATTATTATATTAGATCTACCTAATTATTTACAGAAAACCTAAATTATGTAGTCTTAAATCGAAAGTTTATGAGTGTATCAAGGCAATAAATAGTTGTGTTTGGTGCAGCTTGGTCATAAATCAACTCACTCGTAACGTAATTTATATAAATGTTCTAGTTTAATGTGAATTGTCTTACTCTTAAAACCGTCCATTGAAACGCCTTCAATGGATATTAAATATATCCACAGCAGTGGCTTTCATTATTAATTCATCATTCATTATTTGATAGGCACTGAGATAAAGAATACGGGACTGGAACGACTTTTATGCATGGATTAGTAAGTCTTGATGTGTTCCCAAAACAAACACATCGAAATAATTGTGCGTCATTCGAGGGGTCATTTTGTGTCACGCATATATAGCTTGGCAAACTTATGTGTGCGTGTGGAGAAGCTCGGAACTAGCAGAATCCACTGAGTGTTGATCCTGAAAATAAGATTTATTTATATTTGTTTCCGCCACACGCACTGATATGTGTGTCAGAATGTAAGAACAATACTGATATGAGTTATTTTAATCTACTTATTATCAACAAATAATATGCGGAAAAACAGTTTGTTAAATAGTTTTGAGCTGGTTTCGGAAATGTTTTAAATCCATATATTAATTCTTACATATTTTATATTGCTTTATTTTTACTTAAAATATTATAGTAAAGACAAATCTGGCAGGCATTCTAGGATTTTTACTCCATACGTAAAATACTATCGGATCCTAAAGACTTACTTCGGATACGTTACGCGAGCCTCTATTTTTTTTCAGTTTAGACTAGTTATCATCAACCAGGACAGTAACATTACATATCAATCTAAAATCAGCATTTATCATTGAAAAGTATGAATTCACTAAATACTGCCATTATTACACGTCAGACGTAAATTGGTAGCCGTTATCACTGTTCACAGGTTCTCCGAATCTGCTAATTAACTAAAGTAAGGCCATTTTAAGCGCGGACAAAATGTAAACAAACAAACGAGACGTCGTTCGCCTAATGAAGGGGTGAACAACACTTTGGTCTTCTGTAAAAAAAGAATATAATCTATCGGCTCCTTGTACGGAGGCTATCTTTTTATTTATACTATATATAGTTCTTATAATGTAATTGATTCATTTGTAACCAACTTTTAAAAAAGGAGGAGGTATAAGCAATTTCACCCAGATGTTAGGTATATCTGGGTGAAATGAACAGAATATAACAACAGTAACAAACAAACAATAACTTCCACTAATAATAACGATATCAACTACAGTACATCCAGCGAGCGCGTTCCGAAACGGAATTATTGAACGGCAAATGGCGGACCGAGTACCGACGCGTAAAATGTTACTTACACCTATGTTTCGCTGGTGAGACGTCACGACTTTAATTATGAAATCCACTCTCGACCACGTAAGCGCGTCTATCCCTATGCGCGAAAGAGACAGTTATAGTTTTGGCGTAGTTAGTTCGTTTCGTGAGGGTTTCATAGTGAAGGTGCGTCAATGAACTTTTGTCCGCGCTTAAAATGGCCTTACTTTATATGACTATACGTGTACAACGCCGTGGGTTGTCATATATGTACATCTACAAGTCAGTGTGCGGCAGCAGCGTGTACCGGCGGTCGTGGTACAGCTGCCTCGCGGCGGCCGCGTTCCGCGCGAGCCACCGCGCCACGTCGCCGCTGTCGCACTGCACGCGCGGTCTCCTCACCGCCTCCCCCTGCGCCGCCCCCGCGGAACTGGCCGCCCCGCCCGCCGCGCCGCCGCCGCGCACCCCCAGCTCTACGAACCACGCGCCGTCCGAGTACACCGCAGTACACGACACCAGGTTGCTGAAGAAAAAACGGCTGAAGTGAAACTTCAGAAAACTAGCCTACGAGAGAATGAGATAAATATAACTTGTATTCTATCTCATTCTCTCGCAGGCTTAATCATATCATGAATATGTTTCTCTCTTTTTGGTGTCGCTTTTTCATCGAATTTTCAAATCACAACGATTCTCAAGTTTCACTTCAAAAAAAACTCTTCATCTATAAAGTTCAATGGCAGGCTGACATGCACGGAGCTGTGGTCAGATTTAAATCTACTGTAGATCATCTACATCTAATGTAGATCTCTTCGCCATATTGAAAATATGTTGTTGGCGAATAAGTGGAATTACTTTAATTTTATAGAACTATTCTCTCTGCGTATTCCTCATTACTAAGGGTCCTGACCCCATTCCATTCATCAAATAATGGTAAGATACCGCATCCCACATATCCGCATTATCTTGGGATAAGGTGAGTTGCCACGTCCTTCCGCATACGACTCGACTTATATAAAGAGTATAGTAAGAGTATTTAAACTCTTAGGTTTTGTAACAATTATTATTATCAGATGTTAGTGATAATAACCGGGACCGATGGCTTAACGCGATCTCCGAGGCACGGAGAAAATGAAAAGGCCAAATTTGAACCTCCAAATTCGGTCACCCGTCCAGTTATACCGACTTGGGTCAACGTTGCATAACAATCGCAATTGACTGATACGCGTTGTCACAACTAGGCCACTCGTTCCTCATATTCGATACAATGAGGAAATAATTGGTTCCGTTCCGTTCGTTCCATACCTCAAATGCGTCTCCATGACGACCTGCGGCGCGGCGTGCTTGCAGGTGACGATGCGCAGGTACGAGTCGGAGAGCAGCGCGCGGATGTCGTGCGGCGTGTCGCGCACTATGCGGTACGCCAGGAAGCGCTCGCCCGCCTCCGACGGCAGCGCCAACAGCAGCGCCGCCCCTACAGCCGCAGTACTTATGGTAAAATGACGAACTTTACACCTTCTTGATAATGCTGCTTTGGGTTTAACCGAAACGACGGCAATACTTAATTATAATTAAGTACATTTATTCAGAAAAATTTGAATATAATCGGAAAACCTACACCCGCCATCCTGATGGATACTTAATTTTTTCATTCAATTTTACAAAATGTAAAGTCCGGTCAATTGTGGCAACCAAAATCGTTTAAATTAGAAGCGAAATTTGAAACTGATTTTTGAAATGAAAAACGATACAATTTTAGTTATTCATAGGACATACGAAAATTAAATTAAAATTAAATTAATACATAATATTACTTAATAAAATTGCGAATGCACATTCAAAAATGTTAAAGCTAAGCTGTAGCAGAAATTTGAGAACTTTTGGCTGATGATCAAACATATTTTTACCACCAGTGGCGGTTCGCTTTGGCGGTTTTTGGGGAACCGACTTTTGAAAGACTTAAATCGTCCTTGTTTATTGAGGTTTTAGTTCTGAATTTGAAACTAGATGGCGCTTTTTACCTTTAAATCTTGCTATCCGTATTACCAGTGGGATATGAGATCAACTCGTGTTTTTTTCCTAAATACAATACGGTTCAGTGATGTGATAGTGTTTTAACCGATAGCATGTAGGCACGTACCTGCGGCTAGCTCGGGGCAGTACCGCGGCAGCGGCGCGGCGGCGGCGGCGGCGAGGCGGGGCGCGCGCGCGCGCTGCGGCGCCGCGCCTGCGCGCCGCGACGTGTCGCGCAGCGCGGCCGCGGTCTCGGCGGCGAGGTCGAGCACGCCGATGACGGGCTTGGTGACGGTGCCCACGAGCCCCTTGCCCACGCCCGCGAAGAAGCCCGCCACACCCTCCGCCGCCGCGCCCTCGTAGCTGTGCTTCACCAGCGAAGTCATGCCACCTGCACGCACACAAGACACACACCAGAATTAGTTACACACTCGATATAATGCTTGGGTTTAAACTGAACTCAGTGATAGTGTTGTGCAATTATAAAAATAATAGTTCAGTCAGCCATAAAACCTTTTATTTCTCAAACTTCTACCTAACAAAATATCCACTAAACAAAGATCTGCTAGACTCTTTGAAGTTGCTGCTGGACCTTAACGGCCTTTGAAAAAGCAGTTGCGAAAATACATCGACACATCAAGCGCTTATCTCTTCCTGTTATGCAGCGTCCTCGATCAGATAAATGTAATATTATAAAAACATAACGAAACGAAAAGCTTAGAAGTAGTCTCTTGCTTGTAAGGTTTTCGTGACGTCTTCGTGAGGGAGTGTATATTCACCCAGTATGCCGAGCCCGAGGCCGCGGAAGCCAGCGGCGAGGTGCGCGCCCGCCGCGCCCGAGCGGATGCGGCGCCGCGTCTCCTCGTGCGCCTCGTCGCCCACCACGCGCTCCAGCCCGTCGCCCAGCGTCTCTGCCGGGGACCCAACCTTATTAGCTCGAACATCAACATCATCTCAGCCTGCGTTCACTGCTGAACATAGGCCATTCCCAAAGAACGCCACTACTCACACCTGGCTTATTAGCTTAATCATCATCAATCAACCCATCGTTGGCCAGATACGGAGCATGGGATAGCTTCTTGTGAAAAGGTCACGCCAAGGACCACCAAGCGGATGGAGCGCACAAGCGCGTGGGGATCTCGTCTATCGGTACTTCGAGCCATGTCCCGCATTTGTTGAGTGGTTAAAAAAATATGATAATCAACAAATATGGCAACACTAAAGAAACATTTAGAGCATCAATTAAATCTTGGCAAAAAATCAGCAACCGATTGTACTGGAGCAACTGAAAGAACACAATGACACAAGGGATACCTGTGACTTTAGCGGCAGAGTTGGATATCCCATGGGTGACGTTTTTGAGCAAAGCACCCACATTGCCCTCCAGCAGTAAACCGGACACGCCCTCGGACACGTCCGCCACGAAGCCCAGTGGGTTGCCCAGAAAGTCCACCGAGCCCAGGATCTTCGCGGCTTGCCACTTCAACTCCTGACAACCAAACCGACACCAATACAAACAACTTTCGAGTCAATAGCTATCAAAAAGTTATTATGGAATTGACAATGTTTATGTTTTAAATCAGCTCGATCTAACATCTGCTGAGCGCACTCACGTCTTTGAAGTGTTGCAGCAGTTGCCGCGCGAGGCAGGCGGCGGTGTCGAAGCTGTGCGCGCGCACGAAGGGCTCCAGTTCTACGGCCGCGTCCTCGAAGCGGATGAACGTCAGTCCCAGCCGCCGCTTGAGGGCGCTCAGCTCGCCCTCAAGCTTGTTCGCCGTGAACATCGATAACCGAATCTACGGTAAGGGTTAACGCTATTTACAACAACAATCTATTTTCCTCTTCTGTGACCTATCTATGTATGGCATTTGATATGGTTGATCACAAAACTTTGTTGTCTAAACTAAGCCACAATGGCATGAGAAGACTTAGACAGAAATCAGAGGGTATGCAAAAACAATGTGAGGTCGCTATATTATTAAATAGCTATTTATGCAACTGTATCGTAATGAGGGTCATTTTAATTCGAGTGCTGTTTTTTGATACGAGGCTTGCCGACTATCAAAATAGGATAGTAGATACGAGAATTAAAATGACTAATTACGTACAGTTGCATACAAGATTTTATCTACGACAAGGACCGTCTTTATAATTTTTTACTTTGTAAATTAATAAAAAAGTCAAATCAATACAAATTTCACAAGTTGCAAAAGTAATCCGTTTACCGCGTAATTTTTCTAATTTTTTTTAAATATTGGCAGTAAGAGTGGCAGTACCAACCATAGAGTGGGTTGGGTACATAGAGTATAGAGTAGGTGGAGATGAAATATATAATATGTACATATTCAATGACGGGTGCCACCATCCGCCATGATGTAGGTATGGCTCCTCTACATACTAAGAACTCTGTGGTTGGGAAAGTGCCAGAACCCAGAGCCGCTAAGCTATAGGTATCCTATTTATGAAGATAACCATATCGATACAGCTACGACTCATAACGATACAGCTCCCATACAACAAACTGTATCGTTATGAGAAGCAAACACGAAAGAGGGTTCAATTCGATATAGTTGTCAAATTCGAAATTGGAACTTTTCGATGCTGGAGTAGATAAATGGTTATAAAAGAGTTCTAATAGATTCGCCATTGCATAAATTTAAAACAGTATTTGTTAAGTTGTTATATTTATTTGAATAGATACATTAGAATTGGTGACGGGTCACCTGGCTGGGTATGATCTTGATGAGCGCGAAGTAATATCTGGTGGCGTGCAGCGCCGTCAGCTCGTGCAGCACCCGCCGGGTCTCGAACTCCGCCTCGTCGGGCTCCTCCGCGTCTTCGGCCTCGCCTGCTGACGCGCTGGCGGCGCTCGGCGCGCTCGCCCCCGACTCCACCCACGACCACATCAGTAAGATCAACCTGTGCAATGTTACCGTCTCTATATGCCAAGTGCCAACATTCTGGCTGCAACTCGCTTTCGATCGTAACTGATGGCTAGTGTCCATACAAATCTTGACAGCTTCATAGAACTTTTGTTTTGGAATACAAGTTCATTACGTTAAGAACTTTATTACATTATCTGATAGGATATCCAAACAAAAAAAAGTTCAGTGTTCAATATTGCCTAGGCAAGAGAGCCCTTTAATTTTTAAGTTAAATCCTGAAACGTTTATATCTGAACCGTTTCTGTCTCTGAGTTTTAATTTTCGCTGCTGAGTGGCCCGATCCCTTTCATTAAACCAGGTCGATATGACTTTTATGAAATTTCATGCAAAGCCGTCATATGTGTTAAAAAGTAGGGAGCATACTTCTCATCGAGCCTAACAGCGATGGGGCGCAGCGCGACGACGAAGTGGTTGAAGTAAACGGCGTTGTAGTTCCGCGGCGGCGCACGCTGCAGCTCCAGCGACACGTGCAGCGCGGGCAGACTGGCGCCGCTGCCCGCGCTGCCCGCACTGCCCGAGCGCGAGGGCAGGCAGTGCAGCAGCACCGGGCTGGGCGTGTTGGGCAGCTGGGGGAGGTTGGAGCTCGTTCGAGTTTATTTGCACATTTGTGACCGGCGCCCTCGCGGTCTTGTTACATGCATAAAGTTATGACTATACAGAAAACTTAAACCCAGTTAGCACTGGTTGACTTCAATGTGAGTTCAGTACAAGTGGAACAGGTTTATGGCGTTTTATTTAGGAATTGAAAAGTTTTTCTATAGATAAATAAACTTTCACAAAGTCCAAGTGTTATACTTAATAAATATCTTGAATATAGTTATCAGTTCTCACCCAACATAGAGCAAATGTTTTTATTTTTATTTAAAAAAAATTATTTTGTTGGTAGGCCTTTTTCTGCAAGACTTAAACCCCTACTACACTGCACTTTTCACAGGGCCCTGTGAAAAGTGCAGTGTAATAGGGGTTTTATAAATTGACCAACTAACTTCAAGGTGTCGAATTTGGGTGTCGGAGTGCGCGCGCAGTGTAAAAACTCACTCTGATAATTTATCCCTAACGCGCCAAAGGAGTATAACTTCAAAAATTGAAGATGATCGCATCTCAATCAGTTCTACAAGCAAAATTACGTCAAAAATTTCACCATTAAAGGGGGAATTTACGTATTGATTAAACTGTTAATTTGTACAACTCAGAACAATATGTACCTAGATTAATACTCAAATTTATTTATAACATGTAGGATGTACAGGTGCCTCTTATTGACCGAGCGAAGCGAAGGTCTCTGAGTCTACTTGGGTGAATTGGCACTTGTCCGTCCGTCCGTCCGTCCGTCCGTCCGTCCGTCCGTCTGTCAGAGCATTATAACTTCTGAATTACTGAACGCAATTACTTCAGCTTTAAATATAATATGTAAACCAATGGCCTCCCGCCGAATATGGCTTAAAAAATAATAAAAATCTTTATTTCAGGGGGGCTCTCATAGAAGCGAATGCGAAGTAAAATATTTTTTATAAAGTTACATAGGGTTGCGGTATATCATTTTAAAGATAATTAGGAATAGAGTCCAAAAATATTTTTTTTTTAATTTTTCTCCCAAAATTGACGAAATGGGGGGCTTTCAAAGTGGTGATTTTCTAACGTCCAAAGATGACCTCAGAACTCTAAATTTTCTGAAAGGATGAGCCTGAAACTTGATCAATTATTTCAATTATATCCTGTACTTGAACAACAAATACTAAAATTAGATAAATATTTTAAGGAAACGGAATTATTTAATTTTTAATGAGCTTCAGTATTTTTAACAGAACTTCATATTTATGTCAATAGATGGCGCCGCGAGGTCTTAGTTCGGGGCGAACCACTAGTGTAACGTCATGTTTTGACTCTACCACTGGTTCGGTAAATTCTACTGAGAAGAGCCGGCAAGAAACTCAGCAGCTGCTCTTATTTTAAAACAAGATATTAAATGATTGACCGAGCGAAGCGAAGGTCTCTGAGTCTACTTGGGTGAATTGGCACTTGTCCGTCCGTCCGTCCGTCCGTCCGTCTGTCAGAGCATTATAACTTCTGAATTACTGAACGCAATTACTTCAGCTTTAAATATAATATGTAAACCAATGGCCTCCCGCTGAATATGGCTTATAAAATAATAAAAATCTTTATTTCAGGGGGGCTCTCATAGAAGCGAATGCGAAGTAAAATATTTTTTATAAAGTTACATAGGGTTGCGGTATATCATTTTAAAGATAATTAGGAATAGAGTCGGAAAATATATTTTTTTAAATTTTTCCCCCAAAATTGACGAAATGGGGGGCTTTCAAAGTGGTGATTTTCTAACGTCCAAAGATGACCTCAGAACTCTAAATTTTCTGAAAGGATGAGCCTGAAACTTGATCAATTATTTCAATTATATCCTGTACTTTAACAACAAATACTAAAATTAGATAAATATTGTAAGGAAACGAAATTATTTAATTTTTAATGAGCGTCAGTATTTTTAACAGAACTTCACATTTATGTCAATAGATGGCGCCGCGAGGTCTCAGTTCGGGGCGAACCACTAGTTAATTTATTTCACATAGGACAACTTGTGTCACTTATGGTACGTTAAGACTACCATTACAATACAGTATTCCCAAATTAATAATGTACATGCATATCTTCGCTAATTGTCGTATTCCTGGAAACACCCGAATTATTGAATCGGAAGAGCCCTAAACAATGCACTTGCATTTTGCACCTTGTTCGAAAGAAATAGGAGTCAATATCATGTGTAAACAATCGAAAACAATTCGGGCTGTCGGCGGCGGTCGCCGGTCAGTCAAAGGTAAATCAGTCGTCTTTATATATTGGTGGTGACTGCACGTGTTCTCTCTGCGTGGAATATGGAGCTGCTATTACACACCCTTCTTGGTTTTCACTCAATTCTACAAAGATTGTAGCATATTCGCAATCGTGTGGTTTTCTTCGCTATTTACTTACATAAATAAAATAAAAATAAATAAAGCCTTTATTTCCAATTCCATTGAAATAATTGAATACATATTTCAGACTCTAGTTCCATACAAACATTAATTTTTATCACCAATTATTATAACAGTATTAAATGTCAAAAATTTTAAAGGTTTTAAAAATCAAATGTCAATTCTATTATACTTAATATATTAATGTCAGATTCTTAGGTCTTTTTGTACTAGTAGCATGTCAAAAATGTCAGATTAATTAATTTATAATGTTTTGTTACTTGCGATGTGTGTTACATTTTGTCATTGGAACGCCCATTTTTGGGCATAGGCCTCCTCCATCCTTTTCCATTTGTTCCTGTCTCTCGTCAGCCTGGTCCATGTGATCCCCGCTGCCTCAACGAGGTCGTCACGCCAGCGACGCCGCGGCCGCCCTCTCGGTCGGCGGGCGTCTCGTGGATACCAATGTAGTAGTTTTTCGGTCCATCGCCCATCAGTTGCTCTCGATATATGTCCGGCCCAGCGCCATTTTAGGAGACATGCTAGCTTTGCCGCGTCAATAATTTTAGTCTTCCTTCTTATGGCTTTATTATTGATTTTATCTTTTAATTTTAGGCCTAGCATGCTCCTTTCCATGGCATTTACTTACATGGAATTATCAAATCATATCATAAATTTTGTTACTAACCACTCTATATACATATCGTCTTATGCTCGGGGAATACGACCATTGCCGAACAGTAACGAACGATGACGAGTAACGTTTCTATGCGCATTATTAATTTGGGAATACCGTGAGCAGGTGTTAGAGCGGAGTGACCTGGTTGTCCCACTGCATGGAGTCGACGCTGAGCGCGAGGTGCGCGGCGGTGCGGGCGCGCGCCGCGTCCAGCCGCACGCCCGCGAAGTGCGCGTACAGCAGCTCCGCGGGCGGCCAGCGCGCCACCAGCGACACGGACGCGCCGCCCAGCGCCACGCGCACGCCCCACTCGCGCCGCCCAGCCCGCGAGCCCGACCCCTCCTCGCGCTCTCCGTCCTCCTCGCAGCCGCCCAGCTGCTTGCACTCCTGCGCACGAGGGACGTATTAATGCTCATAGCTTCCTATCTGGAATGACAAACCGCTAAAAATTTCTTTAAATTTACAAATTTTCAACCAATTCTACATAAGTGAACACCCCATTTGCAGAACAGAAAAATATACTTATCCTTTAAAAAGACGGAGCTGAAAATATTTTAGTCTTGTGCATTCTGACGACATCAATAATTGCCGTCAAGTACTTTTGAAGAGTTGGACTGTTTCTCACATTACACAGAACAGAACAGAACAGACTTTCAAAATGTGCACAATGTAGTGCCAACAGTCCACTGCGCTCACTCACTCGGTCGGCGTGGTCTCGTATGCGCACGAGGCGCGTGGGTCCGTCCGCACACAGCGTGACGGCGAGGCGGCCGGAGCCGGGCCGCAGCGTGTGCCACGCCACCGCCTGCTCGGGAGGCGCCTTGACTTCCCCGCGCGCGCCCGGCAGACCCAGCACCACGCGCCCGCCTGTACGCACACACACACACGTTAGGCCGATTTCACACGAGCCACCGCACGACACTTTAAATTGCGGTAACTACTCTGAGCGCCATACAAACGGAAAAGGGAACTGACTGGCTGAGTGATGTATCGACGTACCGGGCGCGAGTCCCATGAGGCCGTGCTCGGGCTGCACGCACAGGTTCGCGTGCGCACACGCCATGCGGCCGTCGCGCAGCAGCCGCCACGCCTGCGTGGATGCGCGCCGCCCGTCTGCGCGCCGCAGCACCAGCGCCGCCGCGTGCCCGGGACGCGGCGCCGCCTCCTCGATGTCCAGCACCTGGACACGTTACACTTGCTCGATGAGGTTATGGATCAAGCTGGACACGGCATTTCCGTGGGTCAGCATCGCGCCAAGACTTACAGGTTTCACACTCAGGTTCCAATTTCGGCTGTATATCGGTGATCGTAGTCAAATGGCGAGCGTACACACTAACCGTACTCACCAGCGCATGCGGCGACAGCGTGTTGTCGTCTTGCAGCGCGTCGGTGGGCTGCGGCGGCGACGAGCCCTCGTGCACGAGCTGCTCGTTAGGGCCGCGCCGCCACAGCTGGGCCCTGCCACACACATTATACATCTAAATAATTTACCATGTTTGTGGGATGGTGATAATAAATTCCTATGTGCATGATGTAACTACCTATAAATTGAATTGCTTGTTACCTATTGCCTAAGCCATTCAACATTTTGTATACCTACTACTTGTAATTCTGTTGGTAGTTCAAATAAAATAAATAAAAAATAAAAATAAAAAATACACGGCTGAGTTTGTTGTGGGCTCTTCTCAAATTAGGACGCGTTCGGAAAATTCATAACTTTAGTTTTAAGGCGCTGTGAGCTCACAAGATCAAATAACGGGCGCGCGGGGATGAAATCGAGCAAGCGTATGTCGCAAAAAATGCAAGAAATCATTTGTAAAAAAATAAATAGTTACTGTTCAATACAAATTAATCCGACAGTGTTTGATTTAGAAATGTAAATTTTATCTTATATTTCTAGAGCAAATTATTAGTTTCAATAAGGAGAAAAAAGGTAAATTAAGAGGTATGTTTAAAATAAATTTCAATGCAGAGATTTTTTTAAATTGTGTTTTGAGAAGCGTCAATGGCTGCTTAAAGGTCTTGTAAACAGCAAATTATTTTTACAAGTATACATTATGTCATGGTTTGATGGATACACTGTTTTTAAAAACCCCCTTTTACGTTACACATGGCCTTAAGATACCGTCGCTTATTATCACCATCACGTCTTATACTTTGTATACTTGACGTTCACTTTGACTACATATGTTTTGACTTTGACTACAGTTTTGTTGCTCACTCGTACTACCTTAGCCCTCGTCCTCAGTGACAACGCATCGCGTCTTCGGAATCCGCGGCGTACACTCAATAGTTTGGGGTAATTGTTCTCGAAACTTCTCGAGTAATTGTTTCGCGTAATTGTTTCGCGATGCGCAATCTGCGGATACACGGTGGATAAAAAGTGAAGTGGAAGCCTATGCCCTTACTCGAGATGCAACCTAACTCGATACCAACTTTCTTCAAAATCGGTTGAAAAGATGGGCCGTTATAGCGTAGCAGACAGACAGACTGACACACTTTCGCATTTATAATATTAGTATGGATAAACTCAACCAACGCGACGTCTCAATATTAAATAAACTGTAAATAAAAATGAGGCTTTCCAACATCTGTCTGCGGGGGACCTTCGAGTACTTCGGCCATATTGCACAGAAGAATGCCAGTACAATCGAAAAACTTATGGTCACTGGTAAGATCGGAGGAAAGAAGCCCGCGGACGTAGCCCGAGACGTTGGTCAGACCAAATTAAGGAAGTAGTTGTCACGCCGATCTGCGAGGCCATCCACGCGGCGGGAAACAGAGAGTAATGGAAGAGCATCATGAGCAGAGTGCTATCGAAGGGGTATCACGATCTCAAAGTTGAGGGAACGACGCATGAAGAAGAAACTCACCGGTCGCCGTATCGTTTGCGTGCGAGCTGCACCCGGGTCGAGCCGAGAGGAACTTCCAGCACGAGGACATCGGACTCGGGCGCCGCGGCGTCCGTTGGCGCGCCATCGCTGTCGCCAAACAAAATTTTCAAAAGAACCACAAAATATTAAAGGAAAATTTATCACAAATTCACCCAGTCCTCACTAACTTTTTTAAGCTTATTCGGATGTGTAGTTTCCATGTTACTGGACCAAATGTTGAAGCAAGTCCTCAAGTTCAAATATACTGGAGGCCTGCATTACTGGTGATTACATTACTGGTGAAGTACTAAACCGGTAACTGATGGTGATATGCAGACAAGCAGAGAATTTGGTTCTCGTCGCCAGGTACGAAATAAAGTATCACAAGTACCAGATATATTCGAATTCCGTTGGATCTACGCCCTGGTTTTATAAAAGTCATTTTATAAAATCATCATTAATCGTGTCATTTCTGCCACGATTGATGATTATAATATGGGGCTCTTCAAAGAGCGGATAAACAAATATCTCAAAAGCAAGCACCGCATTGGCGGTTTCTCTGGTGTTGCGAATGTTCATGGGCGGCGGCGGCGGTAATCAATTAACATCAGGTGACGCGCTGGCTTGTTTACTCGCTATATAAAATAGTTCAGTGGCAAGATAGCTTCCTTCCTCCACGCACGTACCCGCGGGGCGGCGCCGCGGAGGCCGTGGCGACGAAGGCCACGTAGATGAAGTTCTGGTAGAGCAGCGTGTGCGTGTCGTGCAGCGCCGTCAGCGGCAGCGCCAGCCGCGGCCCGCCCGGCGCGCGCAGCGCCAGCGCGCACGCGCCCTCGGGCTCCGGCAGCGCCCAGCGAGCGCGCGCGCCCGCGCCCACCACGCACTCCTCCGTGCACCCCACCTGCGCACGCAGATACATTTAGTTGAGTTCGCGTGGTTTAAGTTTTTTTTTATTTCCGCGGGATTCATTTTCTGTAATCAAAAATGGGTGGGCCTATGCCACTCTCCAGATCGATATTGACGAATAATCAACAACAAACAAACACACTTTCGCATTTATAATATTAAGTACTAACGGATACCCGGTGTACTGCCTTTTTAATGAAACCGGTTTTTAGGCACATCGGTTGTCTGGTTTCAAAGTCTTCGGACATCTGTAGAAACATTTTTAGTGTTTTATATAAACATACAGAAGAGATTTTTTTTTTATTGCGTGATAGGCTTGCGCTTGACGACAATCATGCTTAGTGCAAAGCAATGATGAGGTCTAGGTTGGAACGCGCTTGCCTAGAAGATGCCTATTCATTATAAGTGGCAGGAAACACGTGCGCTGGGAGGGTGTTCCACATCCTAGCGGTTCACCCTAGAGATGATTTTGTCCACCCGCGGATCGGATAAGTGTGACGGAGTGTAGTTGGCACCTGATGGAACATGATGGCGACTGGCGCGCAGTTGTCGATGCGCAGCGGCGGCGGCGCGGCGCGCGCGTCCGTCAGCACCACCAGCAGCGTGGCGCCCTGCGCGACCACCTCCACGCGCAGGATGTGGTACGCGCCGCCGCTCTCCCTGGCAACGACCACACAAAACTATCACATGCGGACTACCCTTCTCCCCATTAACGTTCCACTGCTAGGCACAGACCTCTCATAGGAGAGAGGGAATTAGAGCTTACACCCACCACGCTGCTCCGATACGGGTTGGCGGGCTGTCACGACTATTACCATGTTAGGGATCATAACCGGGACCGACAGCTTAATGTGCTCTCCGAGGCACGGATATCACCCCTTGACAATTTGAAAATAATAACAATAATAATATCCTCCCGACCGAATTTTGGCCACGGCGGCCTATCTCCAGAGAGATTAGCCATCTGCGCAGGAGATATTATAGTGCACAGTGTGCGCAAAAATAGATGTCCTCTCTGTTTCCTTAACTCTCATAGCCCGATGGAACGAAAAACCCGACACGATCGGAGAGAGACCTGGCGTAGGACCGACGGCTTCACGTGCTCTCCGATGCATGGGTGAAACACCGCGTAACTCAAGAACTAGAACTTAGTAACTCTGAGCTAGTGCTGAGAATTTCTAAACTGACATACACACAGAAGAATAAATCTCCCACTTTCGGGAGGGGGGAAACGGCTTATGTAAAATTTTCAACAGCAACTAATGAAAATGAAATGATTTATTTCACGTAGGACATTTTGTGCCACTAATGATAAGTCGTAAGAATCTAGTACCATAAACTTAACTAAAACAAGTTAAAGCACATTGGGGGACTCTGTGATCTCTTCAGATATATTGCCCCCCTTGCACGAGGCCCGAGTGTCACATCCCAGAGAAACATAATTTCCTTATTTTATGAACCTATACTCTAAGAGATATGACTGCTTGCTTGCAGCCATACTTCTGGCTGATTTCGCTGGTTACTCTCAAGATACCTGCTCTAAAAAGTAATGGGAACTTAAAGTATAAACAGAAAAAACATGGATTCAAGTAAAAAGCAGTTATAAATCAGTAATACCTGCACGCGATGTGCAGAGTGCGCGCCGTGTCGATGCGGAAGCCGCCAGACCACGCGGTGAGCGGCGAGCGCGCCTCCAGCACGCGCGCGCACAGCAGCAGCTCCCGGTCCCAGCGCGCCCAGTGCCACGGCAGGTAGCAGCCCGCCACGGCCGACACGTGCGTGGCCATCGCGCCCGGATCGTTCTGACGGGCAACACCACACACTCCCTATACACGCAGAATGCCGTGTGTTGCGTACATGCATGTTTCTACACTACCATGATAAATGGAAGAAATTTAGTAAGGATATTGAAAAATCTGAAGCCCAATTGTCTAAGCAAATAGTAATCAGGCATACTGGCTTCACGGAAGATCAACGCTATATACTAACAGAAATAGCACATGCTGAGTGAAGACCATTTTGAAGATCGAGTCACATTTCGCGTTTTTATTTTTCTCTTTATTAATTCTTATTTTATTATTAGTTATTTCTTGTACTTATATCCCTGAATAAAGATTTATTTATTTCTTCTTTCTTTATTAATCATTTGACAGCTTACTACTCGAACTTATTACTCGTATTACTGTTTTCGAGTTCATACATGCTTCTTGTGGTGGAGGCATCTATGAACTCCTTAAACAGGTCGAATAATCCCTTAGACAAACGATTACGATTTCCTTACACAATCGGGGGGCTGAAGCGTGATGTCAGACATGGTACTAAACGAACGAATGTATGAATTGATAAATGGATGACGGTAATTTGGGAGGTCTCAACTTGCGCGTTGTTCTCAGCTGAGAAAAAGATTGTATCAATTCCACCAAAATCGTAATGCAGAACATTTTCATCTCGAGTGCGCTCTAGAAAAACGAGTCTGAGTCCACCGAGAGATTAGTGGCGCATACAGCAGAACAGTGCCGCACACTGGTGGGATTGCACCATAACAAGAAATCTTTGAGAAACACTAAGAAATTAAAAGACATCTTCGGGCTTGTAAAAGCTGGTCTCTCGTAAAACAAAGTTAGATAAAACTTTAATTCCAAATATCTTTTACCATGTTGTCTGTCTGGGACGAGAATGACAATCAAACAATTTAACGGGGAGAAATACAAAGTCAAATGATGGTCGGGAGTTCGGGACAGAAAGAAATTTTGATAATTTCCTTCTCACATTTGAACGGTCAAAAATGGAATGTGTGCGACTCACGAGCGTGGTGGCGGTGCACTTTTGCGCGAACTGCAGACAATGCGACGTGTTGTTGTGCAGCTGATAGCGCGGCGAGAGCGTCACTATGTTGGTCCTGCGGTAGCGGCCGCGGCCCGCGCGCACCGCCACGCCCACTGCGAACGCGCGCTCGCCTCGCTCGCCGCACTCGCCGCCGCGGCACTCCAGCCGCTTGACGGTGATGCCCGGCCCCAGCCCGAAGGGGGAGCACCACTGTGAACACATCCTCCAAACGTTTTACTTCTTTGACTGCAGAAAATATACTTTTGATAAAGTTCATATGTCATAAAAATTAGGAGGGAAAGGGAAAAAGAGAAAATAATAATTCGTTAAACTTTCGCAGTAGTAACATACTACCACGGAGTAACAGAGGAAAATATTGGTACACATTCACATCGACCAATCTTTTTGCGTGAAAGCTAAGTTGTGTTTAACACTAATTTGAAGAAGTCTGAAAATTCATAACCCTTTTCTGAATTCAACGTGTCAACGGTTTTTGTTCAATGCACAAACTTCAAAACATGTTTTTAATGCAACCTCAGCCTTTTTCATATGCATATTTTATCTGCTGGTGTCAAACTACAGCTTTATTATGTAGACAGCTTATATTCTCCAGCCTTCTAAAGCTAACTTCTGAAATAAACTCATTTCGACAAGCACAATACAAACACAAATCCGCCCGGCTAAATGTGGCAAGTCAGGCAGTGTCCAAGACACAGAAATAGACGGAACAAAAATTCGACAAACGTTGTTCGGGACACTGCGTGTAACCGAACACCGCGCAGTCAGCACTTTACGCAACTGCCTCACGTTAAATGGGACAGTGCGGTAAAATCAGTACGGTTCGATCGTCCGCGCGGATAGTACTCCTAATCAATATCATATCATTTATCATTCTCATTTATCATCATCTGTGAAATACAGTCCACTTTAACTATCATTACATGTATCATTTTATCACCACAAAGAACAGCACCCCACATCTTTTGGTCCTTCTCTCTGATGTTGAGGTCACAACAGGGAATGTTCAAAATGTCTTTTGATATCTTTTGATACACTGCTAAAACACATACGCTGAGTTGTACGAAACACATTCAAAAATTTAAGTGGCAGTTAAACTAATATAATAAGTGCAAGATTTGTATGAAGTCTTGTGATTAAATTAGTTTAATCAACACTTAAATTTATAAAATTGTTTCGTGCAACTCAGCGTTAGTCACTCAAAGTTTATACTGATGATATTATAGTCTTGATAAAGTTCCACAAATGAACAAACACTAAGTTCCGTCACTGATTCACCCCCGAGGCAAAGTCCGAGGTCCCGCTCAAGAACGGTAGGCTCGATGGACCAAAAGATGTGGTGATAAAATGATAGATGTAATGATAGTTATAGTGGACTGTATTTCACAGATGATGATAAATGAGAATGATAAATGATATGATATTGATTAGGAGTAATATCCGCGCGGACGATCGAACCATACTGATTTTACCGCACTGTCCCATTTAACGTGAAGCAGTTGCGTAAAGTGCTGACTGCGCGGTGTTCGGTTACACGCAGTGTCCCGAACAAGCGTTGTACCTCGGAGGACGTGGAGAGTCCGGCGCCGAGCCGCAGCGAGACGGTGGGCCCGTCCCCGTCGGCGAAGGAGAATGGCAGGGGTGCCACCATGCGCGCCACCTCGTGCTCGGCGAACTGGCCCGCCGCCTCCGCGCCGCCCTCCGCGCGCACCACCAGCGGCAGCCCTGTGCGGTTCACCACCCAGTACGCCGCCGAGATCGACACCTGCCGGGAAACGACGCGCGTCGATATATTCTCACTCAAACTTCATGACGTTTACACAACGTCTCGGAAGTTAGCCGCGAGTGCACACAGACAGACACTTTCGCATCTATAACATTAGTATGTATATGGATACCTTGATGCCGTCGGTCTTCTTGACGGTGACCCTCGCGTTCAGGTAGAGGCGGCGCGTTCGCTGGTCGCGCAGCTTGAGGCGCGCGCTGAACGAGCTGCAGCCCGCGGCGCCGCCCACGCTCAGCGCCGTGGACCAGCCGAAACCCTCCAGCTTCACGCACAGCTCCACACCCTCCTCCACGTTCACCTGACACAAGCACGATTACAAGCTGTCTTACATTGTCTAAATAAAACCAAAAATAAAAAATTGTGTGCGTCAGCTCCGACGCACGACTGGAGTTTACTCTTCACGAACGATTATAAAAAATATAGATTAGTAAATGTGGGTAAAATAACGCATTTTTTAAAATATATATAGCGAGCAAACGAGCACTCGGGTCACCTGATCGCGACGCGTCGCTAACTGACTGCGGGCAGCGTACCGTAAAGCCAGGGCGAACCAGCGAGAGCTCATGTTCCTTCATCTTTGTAACAGTAGGTACTGGACTTATGTTCTTAATTTATGGTTTGGAATGGGACCTCTCTTAGCAACGAAGAGGTGGTACCTGATGGAAAGGCTGTGTACTGGCGGGTGCGAGCGTGCCGGTCACGTGGTCGGCGCGGTACTGCAGCTCAAGAGGTAGGAGATTCTCAAGGCGAAGCGCCGGCACCAGCGTGAGCGTGTGTCCTGCTAATAGCTCCCCGCGGTCCGGGGGGAATCGCTCCCTCAGCACTACGCAGCAAAATCTGTACGTACAAGAGATATTATGTATGCTGCCATCCATGCTGTCCATTAGGCGTGACACCGAGCTCCATACCTTACAAAGAACACAAGAAAAAGTGTCTCATAAACTAAGATAAGTCAATGAATAGATACAATTTTTATAGTATACATTTAGGTTAAAATAATGTTACTACTCATGAGCTTAACTCACTCAAAGTCTAGATCATAACCTTAGGAGGGTACTAAGTTGTTCGTACTTTATGGTATAAAAAACGTACCTGTAGACGTAATCATGCGGCGCCCTGCACTCGTGGTGCAGCAGCGCGCGCTCGGCCGCGGCGGCCGCGCCGCGCCAGTCGACGGCGGCGGGCGGCAGCGCGGGCACGGGCGCGGCGTGCGCGCGCAGCAGCGGCCGCGCCCACACGGCACCCGGCCGCGCCACCAGCGGCGCCGCCCAGCGCTCTCCCGCGCCCACCGTCACGCTGCGCACGCCGCCGCCGCTCCACGGACCTGCCCGCCATTACACCCGTCTTACACTCCGACACACTTATCTCACCCGGTGGTCGCAATTGGAACTCATGTTTATGCCTGTTAAGGTTTTGTTTTCAATATATACTAGTGACGCTATCACCGGGTCTGATAAGTTTGACGGACTATACGACCCTTCAACTATATGGCTCGCATATATTTATGATGCCCGCAACTTCGACTGCGT
Organism: Erebia aethiops; assembly: GCA_923060345.2. Taxonomy (NCBI): domain Eukaryota; kingdom Metazoa; phylum Arthropoda; class Insecta; order Lepidoptera; family Nymphalidae; genus Erebia; species Erebia aethiops. The sequence goes on along the minus strand of OV281091.1, from coordinate 18,977,893 downwards.
GGAAAGTTTTTTGAAATTCCCACAGGAACTCCTTAATTATCAGGGACAAAAATATATCACTCCCCAGGTCCTCAACTATATCGAACCTCGAGCCGTTGCCCTGTTTCGGCGTTATTGAAGGGCAAACCAACACATTTTCGTATTTATAATATGATTTTTGTGTTGTAAAATCTCATACTTTTATTATATTCGAATTTTTACAGATCATTGAATATTTAGTCAATCAATATTTGGGTCAGGTACATGTTATAAGATCTGACGCACGCTGAAAGACAACAAACAAGACTTTCCGTATCTAATACGCCTGAGCAACATTTCTCAGCGTTTCTTCAGCTTACGTCAGAAATATTTCCAACAAAATGACTCTCATAATTATGCGTAATATAAAATGTAGCCCTTGAAGTGCTTAAGCGAATTTTAGGGATTAACTAGTGATGTGTGACTTATGAAGACAGCCTTATGATGGATTCTGCTACTAAAATAACTGAAATAAATACAAATAATACAATTTCAATCAACAGACAACAGATGAGGCAACTTCTAACGAAATACTTTTTGAACTCAGATAATATGTGTAAAATATATCCTCTAGGATGTCAATATAACAATAACAATATAAAGCAATGCACGTCGACACGACAAATAGGTAAACAAACCATTCACATTCCAAACCGCTCCAATAATTAATTAATTGACTGACTTCAACAAAGAAAACTCTAGAAAACAAACTGTTGACTTGAAAAACTCAAACTCCATTAAATTAACAAAAGAAGAAGGCTTAGCGAAGCTTTGCTTAGACATGACTACTACCTGTTGAGAAAGCACATTCTACTAGGGCGGCAAGAAACTCAGAAGCCTTTTACTTTACTCGCTACTCTTACTGTTGTCAAATCGCAAAATATAACAATGTATGGCTATGACAATTGACAATATAACAAATTATTACAATCTGCTAAGTGCAAAGCCGATGGCTTTCATGCAACTTTGTCATAAATCTGCCCATAAAGCGTAAAACACACAGGGGACGGGTGAGGGTCGGGCTAGATTCGGTACGGGGGTACGGCGGGAGTAATTCCTTGCAATAAGAACGACAACACTCGGAAAGTGCGCCCCGCGCCCGACCAGCACTCGTCCCGTCTATATTTTGCTGTAAAATTTTGGAAGATTTTGGTCTCGTTATTATTGTCAGCTGTTTGGAATGCGGGGGGCGCTACTAGTCACCGCAGTTGACAAATATGGGGACGCTAGGCGCGACCCGCTGCAGGCACGCGGCGCCGAGCGCGGCGCGGCGCTGCAGGCCCGCGCAGGCGCTGCGCACGTGCGCCGCCGCGCTCCACGCGTGCAGCAGGCTCCACAGCGCACGCTCTGGCGTGACACACGCTCCGCGTTACACGCCGTCCCAGGCGAGCGACGCGACACCACTCGATACGACTCCATACAAAATGAAACATTTATCTACGCGACAACGTAGGCTACGTGAAGTGACAGCTGTTTGATGCTGCGTCGTATCGAGTCGCATTTGTCGCTCACGTAGGAAAATGCCTCAGTCTTATTATGATCTACACAACATTTTAACAATTTGTGACATTTGTTTAACTGGTTGAAAAATTGGCTACTATCGGTTGAGCAAGCTTCTTTAGTAGCTATAGCATCTAGAGAAGAAGGTTAAGCTGGTAGAAAATCAGCTCTGCTTATGAAAATGTCATCGCGCAATAATATTCCAATAGGCATTCCACCTGGTTGTGACTTGTACTAAACCGACGTATCGTACAATCGTATTATTGAAGATTCATTTTAGAGGTTTTATTATTAGTAAATGGCGTCAATGGACGATAACGCTAATATTCAGTACAAGTTTTGACATTTGAGACCTAATTAATTTATCAATATTTCTCAACTAATTTCCGTGTGCTGAAGATTAAGCTATCTTCTCCAAAAAAAGGAGCCCCATATTTATCAAATGCGATAAACATTCGAAGACCTACTTAAAAGATTACTTACTATAAAGAGAATTAAACATCCCACACGTTATGTAATGTTTCACCCAAAAAGTGCTACTAAAGATGCTCTGTTAAGTGTTGGAGCATTCGAGAATGCAATTCAGACCAAGCCCAGAGCCGTTGGCGTTGCTGGCCATACACGATCAAGCTTACCGTTAAGTTTGCAGCGGACTTGAAGTGGCGTCCAGTTTGCAGACCATCCATATAGACCACTCACGATCAAGTTCGCCGTCAAGCATGAAGCCGCACCAGTTGAAAGCATGGCATCACCAGTGTCGGACGACGACCTATCCTGGGCTTATTGTTCGCAATTAAGAAACCGGTCGGGTACGAATCAGACGCGCGCACAAAGGGTTCCGACCATCACCGACCATTTTCGTGTCCGAACATCTCTCGCCAGCGAATCGCGCCCTACATGCCCTGTCTCGCAACTTTAAAAAGGAGCACGGATACAAATACGTTTGGGTGCGTCACGGCCGAGTCATGATGAGAAAAGACGACTCCTCACCTGCCATTTGGGTTAAAAATACTGACGTACTTAAAAATATTAAAACTTAACTTGTGTACTGTATCCTGTATTTTAGATTTTACTCTAAGGGTGTCAAAGGTTCTGTAGGCAATTTAAAGGTTTATTACCAAAACGCTAGGAGTATTAGAGGCAAACTAGAAAGCCTTTATTTGGCTAGTATTAAATGTGAATACGATGTAATAGTTATTACTGAGACTTGGCTCAACGATAGTGTATTCGATGCTGAAATATTGAATGATAATTATATTGTTTTTCGTAGGGATAGGTCTAGTACAGCAAATGTAAAGGGTGAGGGTGGTGGAGTTTTGATAGCGGTTTTGAAGAGGTTTAGTGCGCTTCGTAATGCAGGCTGGGAAAGTAGTGACGAAGATCTCTGGGTTACGGTCTCAGGTTCTGCTGGAAATCGCTCACAAGGAATTCACATTTGCGCAGTTTACTTGCCCCCACCTTCAACTTTGTGTAGGCTCGATCGACAGCTCTCGTCGATAAGTGATGCATTATCTAACACTGGCAGTGAAAGTGATGTTCTTCTTTTGGGTGATTTTAACCTCGGCTTCATTCACTGGGCCGAAGCTGAGTCAAACTTAAACTTAACTCTTACTCAACCGACAGGTGTTAGTACCAATTTAGGTTACCTTCTTACAGATTTCATGGCGCTTCATAATTTTAAGCAGTACAATAGCATTAGGAACAAAGATGACAAAACCTTAGATTTAGTCTTATGCAGTGGGGTGTTACATGCCAAAGTTCTTGCCGCGGATTTTCCTTTGAGTAAAATTGATCCATTTCATCCACCATTACTAATTTATACTAATTTTAATAATATACAATGTATCAGTCCAAATAACACGCTTAAACACAATTTTCACCGAGCTAATTATAAAAATATTAATGAGGAACTAGAGGCAATCAATTGGAATAATGTTTTCAACAAAGATGACACTGTTGACCAGATGGTCGACAAGTTTTACACAGTCATCCAAGGACTGATAGATAGACATGTCCCCAAATCGATCGTCAAACGTGGTTCATACCCAACTTGGTTTAGTTACAACCTTATCAGGTTAATTAAAGAAAAGGATTCTTATCGTGTTAAATATAAAAAAACTAAATGTCCCCTCGCGGAGTATGATTTTGCAGAAGCCAGGAAAAGGTGTCATTTCTTAATAGATAGTTGCTACACTACTTACAAAAAAAGTATTGAAGTAGCAATCTGCAAAAATAACATGAAAGTATTATGGTCGTTTTTAAAGTCTAAAAGGAAAAATAGAGGCACTATCCCAAATGAAATGGTGCTTAACGGAACAAAAGCGACAACTCCCCTATCAATTTGTGGCGCTTTCGCTGAACATTTCTCTTCTGTTTATACGCAACCGGTTCACAACGATACAAGCTCCTGGTCGCTTGATGATCCGATGATATATCTTAATATGTCTTCAGGAAATAATATTATGTTTAAAATTTCTCTAGATGTTAAATCAGTTGGAGTTGCCCTCAAAAAACTGGATAAACATAAAGGAGCAGGACCTGATCATTTGCCAGCTGTTTTTATTAAAAATTGCGCTGAAACTCTTTCTTATCCATTATATTGTATTTTTAATCGTTCATTGGCTACCGGAATTTTTCCAGAAAAGTGGAAATCTGCCAATATAGTGCCAATTCAAAAAAGTGGAAAAGCAAATGACATACTAAATTATAGGCCAATTTCCCTTCTATCTATTTTTGGTAAGGTTTTCGAAGCTATGATCTGTCCGTTTATATCATTTCACTTTAGATCTATTCTCGTCCCTCAACAACATGGTTTCCGTAATAAAATGTCAACAGTATCCAATTTGGCTGAATTCACAACTCAAATTATTGACGAAGTTGACAAAGGACATCAAGTGGACGCTATATACTTGGACGTAAGTAAAGCTTTTGATCGAGTTGACCATCGCATTCTAATAAATAAGCTATATTGGGCTGGGATTCAGGGGAATTTACTCTCCTGGTTCAGGTCATACTTGACTGATAGACATCAAAAGGTAGTAGTATGCGGATATGAATCTGCTTCATTTAAGGTCCCATCTGGCGTCCCTCAGGGGTCTCATCTGGGCCCTGTTCTTTTTCTTGTATTTGTCAACGATTTGTGTGACCAAGTAAGGTTATCAAAGTTCTCACTGTTTGCTGACGACTTAAAGATTTATAAAACTATCAGAACTCCATCAGACGCTTTAGCTCTGCAAAGCGATTTGGATTCCATCTCTGACTGGTCCGTTAAGAATAAACTGCCGCTTAATATTAAAAAATGCCAGCACATAAAATTTACTAAAAAACGTATGCCACTTCAGACTTCATATGCTCTCAACAGTCTTTTACTGGATGAGGTCGAGAAGATCAGAGACCTAGGAATTATTATCGATAGGAAACTATCATTCAATACGCACATAGACAGCATAGTGAGAAAATGCCTCAGGCTGCTTGGTTTCATCTGGCGTAATTGCAAATCATTCAAGTCGTGTTCGGCTCTTAAAATTGTTTATTCTGCCTTGATTCGTAGTACATTAGAATATGGTTCGAGCATCTGGAACCCATCTTATAAAGATCCAGTGAAGAGAATCGAAAGAGTTCAAAAACGTTTTCTCTTTCTGCTGACAGCGCATCAAAATAAAAAGAGGGTATTAAATTCTTACAGACAAAGAATAAACTTTTTTAAAATAGCTTCACTTGAAAACCGTCGCTGGGTAGCCGACCAAGTTTTTCTTTTCAAAATTTTAAATAACGAAGTTGACTGCCCAAGTATTTTATCTAAAATAAAGTTTTCTGTGCCAAGAAAAAACTCGCGGATTACAAATTACAAACCGTTTATTATTAAGGGATGCAGAACTAACTTAGGACAAAATAATGTGTTGCTTAGAATATGTCGTGAGTACAATAACCTCTTCAAAACTGCTAAAATTACCACGGATCCTCATTCACTCTCTTTACAGCAGTACAAAAGGATGCTGCATCAGTTCATTGATGCAGCGTCATAGACTAATAATATTTCTAGCTGAGTGCTTTATTTTTGTAATGTTGTTTGTGTTTTTTAAGTTTAACGCTATTTGTTAGCTGTTAACCCCGCACTTGCAAGATCAGCTAAATGCATGCTGGCTTGCCAGTAATTGGGTGTACACTCAAAAATGTTTTCTATGTATTTTGTTATTTTTATATTGTTATTGTGTATTACCTGTTGGCAAACCATTAAATAAAATAAAAAAAAAAATCACGTGACGTTAAACTGGCAGCGTCTGACAAACAATTCGAGTATGGAATCATACCCAATCCCCTGGATGCCGCTTCAAGTCCGTTGCAAGGCAATTGTACCAGTAAAGTTATATGAAGGTAATCAGCGGGCAGGCGAGCACTGATATATCGTAAGTACGCCATTTGAGTCGGTTCAGCAGCTGCAGCGCCGAGCGCACCGTCACCAGCTAGCGCGCCGAGCCCTCCAGCGACACCTCCAGCACTACGCGTTTTCTGTGCACACGTCACACAGATGGTAAGAGTCACCTTGCGCGGGCGCGTCGAGCCGCAGCTCCACGGGATGGGGCAGCCGGTTGAGCAGTTGCAGCGCCGAGCGCACCGTCACCAGCTTGCGCGCCGAGCCCTCCAGCGACACCTCCAGCACTACGCGTTTTCTGTGCACACGTCACACAGATGGTAAGAGTCACCTTGCGCGGGCGCGTCGAGCCGCAGCTCCACGGGATGGGGCAGCCGGTTGAGCAGCTGCAGCGCCGAGCGCACCGTCACCAGCTTGCGCGCCGAGCCCTCCAGCGACACCTCCAGCACTACGCGCGCCGAAGCGCCCGTCTTCTGTGTACACGTCACACGAGGTTACACTTTAAACTTGCCCTTTACCCAAACATGTGACAATAACGGACTTATCCACATCAATTTGAAAACTAGCTGAGGCGGTTTTCACGTAGATATGGTGCCTGACATTAATATATAACTTGCCTAGATAACTTGATAGAGGGAAGAAAATAGTTCCCCTAAAGGCTGGCAAAATGATCGACCGAATCATAAGAACATGACAATGTTAGATTCCTTAGATTTTCAAACTAAAATGTTCCGCATAGCCGTAAGGCGCAATATGGACGCATCGCGGTTACCGTGTGCGCGATGTGCCTGAAGAAGACGCCGACGCGGTCGACGCACACGGGGTCGGGCGGCGCCCAGCCCTCCAGCCGCAGCACGAGCCGCAGCAGCGGCGCCGGCGCCGCGGCAGCGTGCCGGCCGCGCGCGCGCCGCCCGCCGAACGAGAACGGCTCCGTGTCGCCGCCGCGCACCATCACCCACGAGTCGTCCGGCGTGCACGACTCCGCGCCGCCCGACTCGCGCAATCTGCACACGCGCGCACAGTGTTACACGTCCGATGAACTGTACATCGATAACCATAGAAGGCTTTGTCCTGGGTGACTGACAGACAACCAGCAACACAAACAAACAGGTGTACAGCCCGAACGGTTGAACGTAGACATTTGACATTTTCTTTCAAAATAATATTTCTCTTTGACAGGGAATTCTTTCTTGAAATTGAAGAAATTTTCGAAATACCACTCCCAAGGAGGTATAAGGCGGTTCTCGTTCGGTTATATCCATGAAACTTGGTATTTATGCTTTCCGTAAAAAATTAAGAATTAAGTTTTTTGAAAAAATAATTAAAAGCCGCGAAGACGAAGTCGCGAGCTAACGCTAGTTACACCTAAATATATAAAAGGTAAATGCGACTGCCCAATCTATCAACACACAGCTCAAACCACTCGACACAGATGGCAGATAGAACTAATGTGGCATTCGCTAAGAAAGACATTTTTAAAATTGTAAGCTCGACAGCTATGAATACGGTTTTAAAGCGATAAAAAAGGGAGAAATATCTATTAAAAAGGAACCTGTGAAAGGAAATGATCTGGTAAAATGATAGCAGAACAATACTGATATCAAACTGTTATTGATGTCCTATTCACACAAGACTCGACTCGACTTGTTTTCGAGCACCAATACGTGGAAAGTAAAAATGTCCGCTTACTCATCGGAGGTAGTCGTGAGCGTGGTGAACCACAGCCTCTGCCCCGTGAGATTGCGCAGCGCGTAGGGCACGAAGGGCGAGCGGCGGCGGTGGCCGGCCGGGCTACCCTTCGGCGACTGTTCTGATGTCACCGTCTGAACGAGACATCACAAGTTCCAACATACATTTATTTGGTAAAATTTACGTACTTTAAGGTACAGTTGCATGATACACAGTAATAGTTACGTTACGGTTAGGTTACGTTAAATTTTGACGTCAATAAAGACAAAATGGGTTGCACAATTTTATTGTTTGTTAACCATACTTATATTTTAATCTTCACCTGTTTCTTTACAAAAGTATATAAAAGGAAAAGGTGAGTGACTGACTGATTGACTGATCTATCAACGCACAGCTCAAACTACTGGACGGCACGGGCTGAAATTTGGCAATCAGATAATTATTATGGCGTAGATATCCGCTAAAAAGGAATTTTGAAAATTCAATCCCTAAGGGGGTTTGAAATTTATATGAAAATCGTACCTAACGTGAGCGAAGCCGCGGGCAAAAGATAGTTAAGTTATAAGTACCCAAATAAAGTTTTTGGTATCCGTAACTTTAACCGCCTGTCACAAAATTGTTTTTGACATGATAACGTCTTATAAATCGAGGAACACCGGCTGTCCGCACGAAAAAGTGTCACGTTCCGCCTGAGCCTGAGCGTGCAAGGGAGAGCGCGGAACGAGCGATAGAGAGGCACGATCGCGTGACGTCAGAGCTAGCAGTTCCAATAGTTCTGCTACTGGAACGCCGCCACGCGAGCGCGCGAGAGAACTTCTAGTTATCACGTAAAACTATCGTCCGTAAACCGACTTTACAGACAACCGTAATTTTTATTTGAGCAAGAAGAATGAAATGCCCTTGCGGTGTGACCTGCGGCGCATAATAGTCTGCGGTCCAGTTGTGGCGCACGAGGCGCGCGAGGTCGACGAGCGCGGACGTCACGTTGGTGTCGAGCGTGTCCGGCGAGCGCACGTCCACCTGCAGCCGCCCCAGCGACAGCCCGCTCGACAGAGTGTACTCCCAACTCGTCTCGAATCTGTTCCAAACACGATTAGATAGTTAATTGGATGGAAGCAGGCGTTCCTTTGCGGAAGTCCATGATAATAAAGCGCCTGACGAACAATTCGACACCCTTATAAACGATTTTTGAATTTATTGCTATACCTGTGCTGTGAGACCTTGCTTCATGCTAAATTTCAAGATTTTAGGTCAACAGTACCCTACAGGTTTTGATTGATTGGCAAATATGCGGTATAAACGGAAGTAACACATAAAAAAACATCTTTTAGAACAGCAAAAAGCGCGGCCGTAGAAGATAGTTTCAGGTCTTACAGGCGTTATGTAGCTGTGTATCGTGTGTTGTGTTATCATTAATGTACTTATGTATAAATCTAGTGTATTCCTATATATTCTTTGACATTATACTTAGTATCTATAATCGCGTCTTGCTAAATTGTATGCTGTTTTCTGTTGCTACCTAATTTTTGTCCTATTTTTGTTGCCTAACTTAAGTACTGTGTTTGATAAAAAGGTGCGCTGGTCGCTTCCGGTTCGTGAGTCGTGACGCCACATAAGGCTCTGCCTGAAAATCAGCGCTGCAGTTATCATTTATACTGTAGCAACATGCTGAGGTAGCAGCCTTTTTAGCTATTACACGGAGTAATTTTTTTTTTTTTTTTGTTTATTTTGTAAAATACATCTTGTATTTTAAGTAAGTAAGTTTAGTAAGTATTTATTCTGTAGGTATAATTTCTCATCTCTGTATTTCTATTTATCATGTATTTCCGTGTAAAGCTAAATAAACATTTATTTATTTATTTATTTATTTAAGTATTTTTTCATTGCGTTGACTTAGAAGCTTGATTTTTTTACACCTCCAAGGGACCGTAGACCTAAGTATTTGATAATAATTTCAACTTGATACCTTCTCACGCATTCCCAAGAAAATTCATGTTGACAGACATACAGACGGACAATGAAGCGAACCTATAAGGGTTCCTTTTTTCCTCTTGAGGTACGAAACCGTAAAAATGCCAATATTTTGCATAAGAATTTCAATAAAATTGGCGTCGACATCAGCAACGGTTTCTCAAACGACTCCTCCACTGTAAGCAGATGTAGATCACCTCCAGGGCTCCACGACGGGCTCCCAGCCGGACAGCGTGCGGTTGTAGTAGTCGGCGCTGAGCTGCGCGCGCAGCCTGCCCGCCCCCGCGCCCGCGCCCGCGCCCGCCCCCGCCCCCGCCCCGCCCGTCTCGCGAGCCGGCGTCGACACCAGCAGCGGGTCCTCGAACGACTCCTCCACTTTGCGCAGATCCTAGGCACAATTATACAGAAGTAAACTTAGGCCCACTTGCAAAAAGACTGGGTTAGACTTTTAACCCAGAATTATTCGTGAGTAAAACGTAACCCGGCGTTTCTGCAAGCGGGCCTTACTGAAGCGCTGCTAGCCTACTGACTATAAGTCGCCCCAAATCTTTCGACGCGGAACGGGCTTGAGCCGGTCAGAAAAAGCTTTATGTATACGGCATTGAGGGGGAAACCGACGTAGCTCGTCTCAGATGGCGTGGCGACCATGATGCTTAGAGTTTACTCAACTTTTGTCAATGCTATAAATTACAAGTTTAAAGCATCTCACCTGCTCCACTTGTAGGTCCACTAAAGAAACTTCGAGCAGTGGAACGTCCGAATCCAAGCAGTCGTCGATCACGCACAGTGTCACACATTCTGCGTTCACCTGGGCACGCGACAAAACTCTGTTAAACTTTGTCCAAAAAATTAGTTTTAAGTTAAATTAGTTTAAGTTTTCAGCTGGTGTTTAAATCATGTAGTCCGAGTTTGGCCCTTTCGATTCCTCCGTGCCTCGGAGAGCACATTAAGCCATCTAACTTATTATCACCAACATCTGGTGATGTCGGTGATAATAAGTTAGAAACCTAAGTTATTATTACTAGCATCTTACAAACCTGAGAGTTGAAATAGCACTCTTATGCTGAGATCTATAGAGCGTACTTTGACTTGGCTCAGACTTTACTTAAAGTTAAAACAAGATGGACTTATGTGAATAACATAAATCTGTCTCGTTTTAACCATGTCTTAAGTCTAAGCAAAGTCAAAGTTCGCTTTATAGATCCACAATTAGTTGAGTCGTATGCGGAAGGACCTGAGAACCCAGCGCATTACTGTCCCAAGAAAACTCCTACCATAATGTCATTAATAGAAAGGGGTTATGTCCCTCATCAATGAGGAATACGACGCTCAGAGAGAGACCCTACCTGTATAGCCTTGAGCGCCCAGTGCGCGGGTTTCTCAGGCGGCGGCTTGGCGGCGTTGGCTGACCGCAGCCAGCGCGGCAGCGCCGCCACCCCCGCAGTGCCGTAGGCCGCCCCCACCCCCACGCTCGCCCGCATGTGCACGCTATTCGCGGGCGCGCTCGATACTTCCTGCTCTTCAGACTTGCCTACAAAACGTTCACCTTCACTCGATATTTATTTTTGTCAAAAACTGTCAGATAGGTATTTTTCCGTCGTCTAAACCTGCCTTAACGTCTCAAGTATTAAAATGTATTAATTTAAACCCAGTAATCAATGTTATATGACAGTTGGTCACTAGGCGAACTTTGTATGGGAACAGAGCAATCTCCTTTCTAAGTTCAGCCGTTTGGCTGTAAGTTGTCTGTTACTTCTGTCAGTTACTCAGGATATATATAGATTATTATCTAATCGGAACACGGACATACCTGAGAGCGCGACGCGCGCCTGCGCGGGCAGCGAGTGCAGCATGGCGGCAAACATGCGCATGTCGTGGTACGACAGCCGCAGGTTCAGCACGCCAGCACACACCTGCCGCACCGGGTACACGGTTAACTCAGCTCTACAGTTGGCGACACCACAACAAAGACCTCGGCAACATTTTAAAATTTGCAATCCATACTAATAGTATAAATGCGAGTGTGTCTGTCTGTCTGCTACGCTTTAACGGCCTTCTTTTCAAACGATTTTCATGAAACTTGGTACAGAGATTGGATGCATCCCGGGGAAGGACATAGCGACGTAGGTTGCGTACTCCGCACTCAGGATCAAAATGTCATGACGCCAAATGACTTAGGATGTGGATTATGCTGGGCACGGTATTTCCGTGGTTTAGCAGTCTTGTATTGCGACCTAAGTCAAATTACTTATCTTCAACTAGCTGATGCCCGCGACTTCAACCGCCTGGTTTAAGTCTTTTTAATCCCGCGGGAACTGTTTGATTTTCAGGATAAAAAGAAAAACACATAGGCATAGCAAAAAAGTCATAGTCTGGAAAAATGCATAGGCATGTGTTTGACTATTATCTCTGTGCCAAATTTCATCCAGATCCGTTCAGCCGTCCTGGCGTGATTGAGTAACAAACATCCATACATTCATCCAAACTTTCGCATTTATAATATGAGTATTGCTAGGCTTAAAATGTAAATGTTCAGGGCTCTGTGATTATGGACCCTAAAATGACAACACTAGTCTAGGGTAGAGCATGGTGTAAGATGGCGGCCCGGCTATTTCAGTCGGTGTTATACGTGAATTGCTAAATAATTATGTGGATAATATCATCCATAATATAAGTGTTTCCTTTTAACAGATACGCACGTGCAGCACATTGTCCTTGTGCAGCGCCGCGTGCACGGCGGCCGGGTCCACGATGGAGAGCGCGGTCTCCTCCTCCAGGCCGAGCACGCACGAGAACACTTCCAGCTCGTTCAGCTCGCACACCACCGGCCGCGCCACGTCCGCCGGACGGTACGTGATCACCGTCGTACTCTGACACATAACATACGCAAATCATCATTCTTGCGCTATTTCACCCCTTTAGGGGTAGAATTTTCAAAAATGATGAAACATGTACTCCTTCATATTTTTAACCGAAAGCTCAAATACCAAGTATCATGGTTATAACTTGAAAAATAAAGGACTTTCATACACATATCGCAAAAATCATATTCAAAATGTCTTTCGGCATAAATAGAAGAACTATTAAACATTGAAACATGTTCTCCCAATAGGGATGATGACAAATCAATAAAATCGGCAACTCTTTCTTCTAGTATGGAAGTTTGTGTGAAATACATAGTTGTGACGTCATCAAATTTCAACGCACTATTTTGCTTTATTCCATAGTTTAAAATTAGTTATCAACTTTAAACTAACAGAGGATGTGAATTTTAGGTTTTTTGGAAGACCCTCTATTAAATAATCAGATAGGCATCAACCCAATTTTCATGCTTTTTGAACATTCCAAAGATGATTGATGAATATGCTGTTCATAAAGTAGAAAAATCTGTGAATAATCTTTAGATACAGAATCTGAAACGTTATCTCTCTGGTAAATTCTCTTGTTCGCAAATAACACCCACCTTCAGTATGACGGCGTTTGTGTCCCACAGAGACGCGTCCTCAACCAGCACCAGCTGCGAGTCGGTGATGTTGAGCTTGAGCTCCACAACCCCGCCCTCCTCCCCCGCGACCGCGCCCGCCCCCGCCCCCGCCGGGCTGCCAGCGCCGCTGCCACTCCACTCGCCCTCGAAACTCTCCACCGACAAATCTTCTCTGCACAAAGTTATTTCACGGTTTTGAATAATAATTTTCAATTGAAAATCCGAGTTTGGAGTTTAGATTTACAAAAGCCTTGAGGTGTCGTGGAACACCCGACAGAAGCGAAGCTTCGCCTCACTTATTCGATTTACTCACATGGGCAAGAAAACATCCTGTCCAGCTAGCTAAACATTCATTACCATGTTCGTTACTTTTTGCGAGTTAATCTAACCTCTTAAAAACAGGCAAAATAAATATGGATGGTACCATTCGAATTGAACAGTAGAATTTCCACCTCTTTTAATCGTTGGCATTTTTTATGCCTTGATAATATGAAATGTGCTGGCGCTCACAAGGTAGTAGAACAAACTACAAAATCCAGTTCGCCGATATTTCCAGTTATCTATTCCTTAAATTTGTCTACACTAATCCAATGAATGACTATTTTATCATTACGATCATCCATTAAACGACAAGCAATTACAACAAAAGACAATCGAAAGAGGACAGAATCAAATATTCTTACAGATGCTGCAAGTCGGGGTCGACGGCGGGCGGCGGCGGCTGCATGATGAACTGGTTGGCGGCTTCCCACCAGTCCAGGATGGCCATCAGCCGCATATTGTTGACCAGGATCGTGTACGCCGACGAGTCTGGCCGTTTTCTAAGGGAAATATGAGATACTCGAAGTCAAAGACAAAAGATGTTTATCCGAAATATAATTAGTACCTACGATGTCCAGTTTTTGAACGTCAATAAAATTTAAGAAGAAATGTCATAAGACCGTGTTCTGTGGAGATCCATGTAGGAGCCCTTCGTCCAGCAGTGTTCGTCTATCTACTTTTTTAATTTGATATTTTATTTGGAATCATAATATAGAAGAATTTCCGAAAGTTGAGATACACCCTGTGAAATTCATGGAACAATAATACTACACAGAATAATCAGATCATTTTAAGTCGAAAAAAATATTGTAATTCGTCAAAATTGTGTCAGAAAATGAAGGAAAATGGCGCAGAAAAACATGTGAGGATGAGTGCAGTCTCACCTGGCATGCACCTCAGCCTGAACGCTGTGCCTGTGGTCGGGCATGGGCTGGACGATGTGGCTGAACACATTGCCGCGCCGGTTGGCCGGCTCAGCGGCGTAGCGCATATCGCTCACCAGGATCTCCTGTCAAACGTATGACGCCTTACTTACCAAAAAAAGCTGAAACATCTTATTCCTGGACTCCATTCTGAACCCTAATTATTCAACTAGTATATTCATGATTGAAATCGACAGACATACGTAAGGAATACGGGTGACATTTCATGCTTCTCCAGTTTGAGTTAGGGATTGTCAATTTTGTGAAAGGCTTTTCTTGAAAAATTTGGTCAAGTGTTGGCAAGTTTTTTATTGGCAAACTAGGGCGTAGAATTTTTTTAACTTACCTGTGAGACTAAATCGATGTCCTGCGACAAATCCGAGTATGTTTCGAGCAATAATCTTGACTTTATAAAGTTTATGCAGGCCAGTGGCGGAGCGCCTTTCGATCCTCTTAGTTCCACACACACATCCTGAAGGTCCAATTGCAAGGACCACGTGGTCCACACTTGGCAAGGCACGGGCGGTATTTGGGGTAAGGTGGGGAGGGGTGGCTCGAGCAATTCAGCGCAAGGCTCGGCCAAGTTGTGGGTTAGCACGCCGCGTATGAGGCGGTATTGCGCCACGTCTAGCGACGCTTGGAGTGTGGCTAGACGACCTTGAACCGTCATTTCTGGTACTGTATAAAAAATATATTTTTTGTCAATTCCTAGACTTACGTTACTAGTCGCCATTAGAGTAGAGGTAACGAAATATTTTGAACAGACTTGGATTTGCCTTTTAAATTAAAGATTAAACTTAGCTACAGATTACTAATGATAATTAAAGATTAAAACTCTTTTCTGATTTTCGTCAAGGTTAATTTTTTTTGATCAAACCTATTTCGCTTAAAATTATGTTTCAACAAGAGCGAACATGTACCTATATTCTGCCTCAGATGTTTTATTGCATACTCCACATTATGATGGATCAGATTTTAGATTGCCGTTGGAGTGATGTATAATTAAAAGTATAATTAACTTTGTTTCAACATTCGACTTTGGTACCTTCAAGTCAAGAGGGAATAAGTATCTTTTAGGCAAGCGGGTTCAAACCTAGAGCACACTTTTGCACTAAGCATAATCGTCGTCAAGCGCAAGTCTATCTTGCAATAAAATAGGTGCGTCACCGTTGTGCGTGTCGGCGCAGTTCCTCTCCACTTGCAGCGTGAGCTCGGCGGGCGCGGGCAGCAGCGGCGCGCCGCGGCGCCGCAGCCGCACGCCGCCCGCCGCGCCGCCCCGCGCCGCGCGCGCGCACCACAGCGACAGACCCTTCGCGCGGATCGTGCGCACGTCTAGTACTTCACGCTCAGCTACGGGCCGGTAAAGTTCATGTATAGATGTTGTGCTGCTCCACATCGTCTTCTCGTATTTACTTAGAACAGGGAAAACGTGTGAAAACTCTTCTAACATCCATCGAAAGTGTGTCTGTCTGTCCACTCCGCTTTAACAGCCCATCTTTTCAACCGATTTTGATGAGGTATAATCGGATCGGTTGCATCCCGGAGATGGACATAGGTAACTTTTATCCCATAAAATTAAGGAGTTCCCGCAGGAATAAAAACGAAACTGACGCGGACGAAGTCCCGGGCATCATCTAGTTTCCATATAAAAGGAAACAAATGCATGGGCGTTTATTCTCATACCCGTTTTAAACTCAGTTTTGAAAGCCCAATTAAAGTTCATTTGGTGCCCAGCTTCTGAAGCTCTAACCAACCTACGCTTTTAGTCGAGTTGGCCGTTTTACGTTTACAAAATTACGTACCATTATTACCAGCACTAGTGCTTCTAATCTGCGTTCTTAAAGAAGCCAGTCTTTAAGTTTCTCCAGCTACCAAAGGAGACGGTTATTAAAGCTATTACATGTTTCAGGCACATACTACTCACCGACAGTAGGATCTTGCAGTTTGCTGACAGTGCCGACGTCTCCAGCGCGCTTGAAGCAGTTGTCCAGCACCAGCATCTGCAGCTCGGCCGCCAGCGCGCTCCGGCTGCGGCTCGACACCGGCAGCACGATGACGGGCGCCTCGCACCGCACGCTCAGCCGCATGCGCTGCAGCGCAGACGAGTCCGGCGCTGCGCTGCTCACCTTCACGACAACGTGAGCGTTTATGCTCGTACTCTGATACTCTTATGAAGCTTTTAATTTCTGATGTGATTAAGTAAAAATACTGTAAATTTGTACTAATATTTTTTTTGCAGTGAAAACGTGTTTTAGGCGCGTTGAACATTTTTTGTTAGGGGGTAAAAATGTGAATACGCGTGATTGAAATCTTAAGACAAAAGGTCTTAAGTATAATAATATAGGTCATTCGTAATTAAACTTTAATGTCTTAGTGTAAGGTTTATATTTGAAATATTTTATTATTATTACATTTTTTTTAATTAGAAAAACATAATTGTACATTCGTTTTCACTTCTATGGCCAGTCCCTATGACTGCCATTTTTTTCCATATTGAAAATGTTGATTGAAATGTGATCACCTTCCGCCTCGCCTGCGCGAGCACCCGCCGCAGCAGGCTGAAGTCGCGCGCGAAGGCCTGCAGCTCGAGCACGAAGCGGCGCGTGTGCACGTACGTCGCGGGGCCCATCTGCAGCGACAGCCGGGTCTCGTGGCCCGCCGCCTCCACCTCCGACGGACTTAACCTACACGTCGTATTGAAGTGAAAACTTCTTTACGCGCGTTCACCACTTTTGGGTAGGGGGTAAAAATTTGGGCGACACCGACACCGTGCTTCTTAAAACAAAAGGCCTTAAGTATAAATATAGTACATTCGTAATTAAACTTTACGTTTGACAAAATTATTCTTCATTAGGGGTAATTTTTTACCAGACTTATCACATAAGTGCCATAATTATCCGTTATAATCGAAGCAACTCCATATTCCAATTAATTTTTTAATCGAAGGTTTTCATATTCCATTAGACGAGCAAGAGGTAATAGACAGTAAGAAGAAAAACTCTTACGCGTGGATTGAGCGATACTTCAGAATATGTTGAGCTGATTTCAATTTATTAATGCCAGCCTTAAACTTTCTGTAACGAGTACAATACCTTTGATAATGTATATCCAAAGCGTGAGTAGTCCGCATCCTCAGTCGTTCACGCCAGAGCACGGCCCGTGGCGCCAGATCTGACAGCGCAAGTGCGCCCAACGTGGCGCGTACATCTCTCCCGGGCGCTTCATCTCTAACTCTAACGTGCACGCGCGACACTAGAGCGCGGCAGGCATCGCC
This sequence comes from Erebia aethiops, assembly GCA_923060345.2. Taxonomy (NCBI): domain Eukaryota; kingdom Metazoa; phylum Arthropoda; class Insecta; order Lepidoptera; family Nymphalidae; genus Erebia; species Erebia aethiops. The sequence continues at coordinate 18,960,341 of OV281091.1, read as the reverse complement.
GCGTGCTCCGACCACAACGACGGACAGAGAGCGCACGTTCATTTCTATCTCAGTTGCACCTGCCTCAACGGTAGTCCTTGATTCGTTCGTGGATTCGTCTTCAGTGTTCGATACGTTTGAACCTAGGTAAGACCAACCAATAGATAAGACTGCGGTTAGTGGGATACCTAGTCAGAAGAGGACTGTGACAATTGAACATTATGGAAAGTTTAAATATCAACTGAGATCGAGTGTGCTGATACCAGCACCATTACTTTTAGGAAAATTTTGTGTGGCGACTATCATATACTGGTAATTTGACGGAAACGAACATCCATTGGACAGTATAAAAGGTTTGCAGACTTTTATGTTGAATCGAATGAAAATTTAGCGAATTTTTTTTCGCTTAATTTAGGGAAGTATTTTGTAAACAAGAGTAAACTTAGCTCCAAGTGTACTCACTCGCACTAGTCGTGTTAGTGGCAGGCGCGGGTCGGTCGGGCTCGTCAGCCGCGACGCCGAAGAAGTCGAGCACCGCGACCCAGCTGTCGATACTGAGGACCAGCTTCAGGCAGTTGAACTCCACCTTGGTCAGTTTTGACACCTGCACGCAATGTCTCCGTATTAACTACTGCATCATATCACACATGAGCATCCTAAATTACCTTTTACACCTTTAAAACAATAAAAAAGGAGGTTCATAAGAGAAAACCCCGATAACAACGCAACGGTAGCAAATTTTAGTCAGATAAATCTCTTACAGGAAAATATGGTTATGCATAAGTTAAAATTTGGATGTTGTGCCATTTTCTTACTACGAAGAAATTGTACATCAATGCAATATGCGGGGATTCCAGAAGAAATTATTCGGAGCAAAAGAAAAGAAAATAATAGTAAAAGCTCCCTTCATAGAAGGAGGCAAAGAATAGAGCCGGGTGGAGAAAAATCGTAGAAGAGGTCAAAACCCACAAAGGGTTGTAGCGCCGAACGAAGTAAGTAAGTATGAGATTATACGAAATTGATAAGGCTACTTTCGCGCTGAAAAATAGTGGCCAATTCTTTATAACATAATCTCTAAACTAAACTAAAATGACACCTCTAAGTCTAGTTGTGTCCCTTTCTGTGCAGAAAAGGACAGAACTAGACTAGACGAGGAGAGGAGAGGTTAGAGGAGGTTAGATTAAGGGTTAGCAATATTTTTTTTTTTTTACAACAGAATCGGCCCCATTATCAAAAGTCCACTTTTCTTTTCTGTATGAGATTGTACGAAATCGGTAAGTGTTTTTATTATTGTAGAATAGGCTTGCGCTTGACAACAATCATGCTCGATACAAAGCGACGATGAGGCCTAGGTTGAAGCGCGCTTGCCTAGAAGATATGTGTGCAGTAGTGTGTGTAGTAGAAGTGATGATTGGTGCGTGGTGAGCGGTGGGGTACCTTGTGGTAGTGTTGCGCGAAGTCCGGGTGCGCGGCGCGCCGGGTGTGCACGGACACGCACACCAAGTGGTCGCGCGGCCCGCGCTCCGGCGAGCACGGCGGCGTCGCGCACCCCGCCTCCGCCTTCTCCTCCGCGCTCCTCTTGTACTGCGGACACGGGTTGACCACACACAAATGTGGAAATTATGCTTTCCACCTCTCTAGCCCGAGAGGCGCGCCATTACAGATTAAAACCAGTGAGTGAAACTCGTTTTTAACCGACTTCAAAAAAAGGAGGAGGTTCTCAATTCGTCGGAATCCCCGATTACTGGAAGACGCCTGGACCGATTTTGAAAATTCTTTTTTTGTTTGAAAGGGTATACTTCCAAGGTGGTCCCATATAAATTTGGTGAAGATCTGATGAAGATCTTCGAAGACAGATGTTCCCCGAGATCTTCGAAGACAGATGTTCCCCGATTACTCGAAGACGCCTGGACCGATTTGGAAAATTCTTTTTTTTTTTGAAAGGATATACTTTCCAGGTGGTCCCATGGTCATTAGATCTGATGATGGAATCCTGGGGAAATCAAAGGAACTTAAATTTTATAAGGACACGAACCCATATAGTTATTAGGTACAGGTCTGTCTACCTTTCGAGAACCTATTTTTCTTTTCTTTTTTTTTATATTTACAGCACTAAAAAGCAAACAATAAAATTATTTTTAAATAAAAAAAACCGCCTTCAAAAACTAAAAAGCAAAAAATAATTGGATATATTTACATATTATTATTTCTACCCACTATGTTGAAGTCGGGCGGGTATAACAAGGATAAGCAAAGTTGACGCAAGGCTCGCCCGACTTTTTTTTTACTCACTGGTTTTAAGCAGTGAGCAAAAACAATTTTGCTGACTCAAATTGAACTCACTTGAGAAATAGTATTTTAAATTTAGGACGCTGTGGATTGAGGATTTTTGGTTTCCGGGGGATCTCTTTAATTTTCCGGGATAAACCTATGTGTTATTCCAGACTATAATCTATCTCTGTGCCAAATTACATCCAGATCCGTTCAGCCGTGATTGCGTAACAAACATCCATCCATCCATCCTGAATTTCACATTTATAATATTAGTATAGAATTACTATAGATTAAATGGAGAAAACCTGTAAGAACTAAAGAAGAAATACCAAATAGCTCGATTTCACTGTAAAACTTCGTATTAAATGTCTGTGGAGATATTCTTGAAATTTTTTTAAAAACTTTTGAGAGGTCTTGAACATTGAACTATCAGAAGATACGACGAGTGTTGATTAACGTACCTCTCTATCGGTAGTCCTCTCCACGACGTTGAGTTGCGTCGGCAGCGAGGTGGACAGAGGCCTCATATAATGCAAGGAACTGACAGTGGAGCCGTCATCCGGGAACTCCGTGACGAAGTCAGGGCAGGACTTGGACACGAACACGGCCTTGGGCGGCATCGGCGGCGTGTGTGAAACCATCAGCATGCGGTGCTTCGAGTCCGGCTCCTTTGTCAGGTCCTCCATCGTGATGGAATGTAGTGACACCTGCGATCCGACATCGAAATATATTTATGTTTGCAAAAAATGTATATTCTAAGTGCAAAACTCAAACACAACAACTAAAAGTGCTTTGAATCGTCGAGTGAATCTACCACTGGTTCAGAATGACATTCCTACCGAGAAGAATCACCAAGAAAATCAGTGGTTGCTATTTTAAAAAAAAAATATTTACAATTACATCAATTTTTTGATACATAAGCATTGTTGTAGCGAATCAAAGCCATGCTCTTTTATCATTTACATAATCTTCAACAGTAAAAACGTTAATGTTCTCTTGAATCATACCTGCAGCGTCGATTCCTGAGGGTGCAAATGATCTCGCCTGAGGGAGAACTCGCGGAAGGTAAGCGCGACCAGACTGCGCTCGCCCGCACCGAGGTCCGCGCGCAGCTCCACCGTAAAGTTGGCGAGCTCGAACGTCACTGTTCAAGTCAATTATTTAAATTGAAGACGTTCTAGAAAATTCCACATACCATCCACATACGCTATACTTTTCGACCATGTGCAATATTTTCAAGGGTGGTTTAGAATCAATAATATTAATTTTTTTTTTCAAGTTAGTTAGTGTCATTTCGCCACAATAATACGTGGACATAAAATTCAAAGAAAAAACGATCTTCATAAAATTTATGTTTTTCTTGTTTCAATTCAAAGAATTTGTTGATTGAATAAAATCAAACTAGATTTTTTAGGCCAGTTTTCCAAACGGAAGTCTGTTTTCGTGACGTCACAGGAATGATATAGCAACAAAGATCACCGATGAGCGGAGTGTGCACGTGGGCGGGCGGGGCGCGCGGCGCGGGCGGCGGCACGGCCAGCAGCGCGGCGCGCAGCGCGGGGTCCAGTTGCAGCACCGGCACCGCGGGCTCCACCACACTCGCCGGCTGACGGTAACCAATTTAAAGTTAGTCTTTTATTTTTCCCATTGTGTTTCTTCAGAAAATTGAAAACCGGAAATTCAAGCAAATTAAAGAGCCTCTGATTTTACAAGCCAACAAAGTAGTTTTTTTGAAACGGTTTAGTCTCCTCATTTCTGTGGAATCTGGGAAGGTGTGAAGTCCGCTAAATACGCTTAAAACGTGTTAGTAGTCATGAACGTGGGAATAGTCATTTAACGTTAGAGGAAATTTCAACTTTATTTACACACATGTAGAGGCTATTCTTAATAGCCGCCCCTTGTTTCCCCTCTTATCCGAAGCACATTATCGTCACCTGTAAACTGTAATACCACATCACCGCAGTGGTGTATCGTGCTTCGGTTCGCCTCCAGTTTTAATGCATAAAGTTTACTACTTTTTACAACTATACACAATAAAAGTCCATATGCATAGCAGACCTAGGCAGCATCTTTATATTTCAACAAGCGGGGTGATACCTCAGGCGGCGCGGGCGCGGGGGCGGTAGGCTCAGGGCCGTCGGTGACGTCAGCGGGGGCGGATTCCCCGAGCCAGTGCAGCGTCTCCAGCAGCTGCTCGTACTGCTCGCGGCTCGCGGTCACGTGCAGTCCGCCCACCACCTTACCGTCTACGGTACACTGCGTATCGACAGTAACAAAAGTGAAGGAAAATTTTAACCTTTCGAGTGAGCTTTTGAAACACCAACTACGACAAATACCGTCGAGTCGAATGGCTTCTCCAAACAAGAAAAAATTTGTTCTACGAATTTGTCAAAATAATATGACATGGAACATCAAATTATAACACACGACTCTCATTAAGAAAATTTAAACGAGAGTCGAAGCTTTCTGGATGGTTAGATAAGCGCTGTATGAATACTTTTTTAAATTTATAATAGCTTTCGCTCGCGTTAAGTTCGATTTACATACAAATTTCAAACACCTATTTTACCCCTTTGGGGGTTGAATTTTTGAATTTGAATTGCCTGTCTGTCGATATTCTACAGGATATATTTCGAAGAGTGCTCAAGAACTATTCTATCTAAGTCCTCCGTCACCTTTTTATCATCGAACCCTCTACAAGGTCTGCACCCTTACGCAGTGGAAATTCCGCGGACTCGTACGAAGCGATTTGCTTCCTCATTTCTAATTCGAACCGCTAGGATATGGAATACCCTTTCGGCTTCCGTTTCCCCCTCCTCTTTTAATAAAGGTACCATCAAATCAAGAGTGAATAGGCATCTCTTAGGCAAGCGCGCTCCACCTTAGGCTGCATCACAACTTGTAAGAAGGTCTGATTGCAGCCAAGCGCTAACCTATATATATCAGGCAATCAGTCAGTCACCTTTTCCTTTTATACTAGAAACAATACAGAACGTGGTACCTGCGGTCCATCGTCGAGTTCGTCAAAAGAGACGGCGAGCTGCAGCGCCGTGTCGTGCAGCACAGGCAGGCCGCGCGCCGCGTCGTACACGTCTGCCATGCTGTCCGTCGCCGCGCCCGCCTGCTGCGCGCGCAACTTGTCGCCCACGTCCAACTGGCGAACAGACGTTTATTTGTTCCCTAGCTTTCCAATTGATCCTTTCCGACTATGTCTGATGATTAGGTATAGACTAGACAGATCTTTCCCAAGGGCAATATATTATAATTAGAAAGTAAATTGATTTGATTGAAAATTACATTGGGGGGGGGGGTATACTCACGGAGACCAGTGAGATGTCGCGCACGCGCACGCGGTACACGGCGCGCTGCGGCGCGGCCGGTCGGTTGGCGAGGCTCATGCGGCCCAGGTGCGCCACGAACACCTGCGTGCTGCGCGCCGCGCGCGGCAGCACCACCACCGGCGACTCCAGCTCCACGCTCACACTGCGGCGGAAACACTTTCATAGTGCATAGACAACATTTTTTTATCCACTACAAGCTAGCCCTTGACTACGATCTCACCTGATGGTAAGTGATGATGCAGTCTAAGATGGTAGCGGGCTAACCTGTTAGGGGCATGGCAGTTATAGTAAACCCATCTAGGGAACGGCATCGTATCGGAACGCTAAATTGCTTGGCGGCACGTCTTTGCTGGTAGGGTGGTAACTAGCCACGGCCGAAGCCTCCCACCAGGCCAGACCAGGGAAAATTCTGAAATTATTAATTCCCAAATTGACCCTGTCGGGGATCGAACCCAGGACCTCCGCACGTTAAGGCAACAGCGCTACACACTGCGCCATGGAGGTCGTCAAACATTCATCGCCAACGATATTATATGGGCAATAAAGGATTATCGAGAGAGCTTGTGACGCGGCTTCGTGGCTATTCTGACAATGAAAGTCGAACCGGTAATTACTAAAATTATATGAGTTACAGAATATCGGAGCTAAAGTCCAATGACGAACTTTCCATCCTACGTTCCTTAGATACATCATAGGTGGCGCTGAAACTCGCACTAAGGATATAAGAGTGCAATGACGTGATAAGTACCATAGTCTAATGCTCTATGGCCTGATACCTGAAAAAGTTTCGTTTCGATACCTCACTATTTCGTTTTGCTATATACGGTTGCGTGATTTCGTTGAATTAATTTTTTTTTCTGCTTTGCATCAAATTTTGACTCCGATTACCACTGTATATGAGGACCTACCTACGACATTTGGACTTTTCCAGGTATCAGGCCATAGAGCATTAGACTATGGTACTTATCACCTCATTGCACTCTTATATCCTTAGTGTGCGTTTCAGCGCCACCTATGATGTTTCTAAGGAACGTAGGCTGGGAAGTTTCTCACTAGACAAATATAATTTTACGACAAATGACACTAGTCAAGAAGTACTAGAAAAACGCAGATCACATTTGCAGCGCTGAAATACTGAGCACTGTGCTTAGAGCGGTTAAAATTTGAGTCTTCAAGAAAAGTTCCTTGAAGAAAACAATTATACAAATAGTAACTTTACAATTAAAGAATTGACATTAAAAAAGTGGACTGGGATTTGGAATAGATGTTTTTGCAACCCAAGAATAAAATTTTAAAGTGCCATTTATATATTTTTTCTGATTTATTTGGGGGGTTTTCTTCACAAAACAAAGAACGTCAGCCCCATCGTTCCCTGTGACAAACTTATACTTAAATATTCCTAACTAGTTCTATTAATTATCTTAATTTAAAATCAAAAAGCATTCTGGCTGCCTCTAAATCAGGGTCAGCCAGTAAGCTTTGAAACACCCCCACATCATTTGTCTTAAAATCACACTTATGTTGGGTATCTTCTAAGTGCCATTTAAAAACGAGTCTTCAGTACTAAGAGACGGAACATTAATAACGTCGACTGACCTGAGAACAATTTGCCTCGTGTCCCGGTCGGGCTCGTCTAGGGAGCAACCAGCGCTGGTGGTGCGGCGGCGAGGCGACACGCCTTCCGTAGACTGGGACAGTTTCGGGTTCGAGTACAGACTTTCGCCCCTGGGAACAACATAGGTTTAAGTAGTCCCCCTTTGTGAAGTGGCTCCACCTTTAGCGGATCCAACGTGACATCATGTTGGAACTTAGCGTTCCATCGCTTGGCAATGTGGTCAATTCTGTATAACACTATCTCCAAACTAAAGTGACAGCTTTAAATCTAGTTCTGTCCCTTTCCACAGGGAGTATTATGAAAGGGTTAGCAATTTTTTTATGCTGTCAGTTCAGTTTGGTTTAGAGATTGTGTACAACAGCCTACACTTGTGTCAGTCAGAGCCAAAGCTTTGCCCCAATTGATCGACGAAATGACGGCGCTCCAGCCATCAAACCTAATCTAACAAGTATTATAAGAAGGAAAACGCTGCAACCACTTAATAATATCCTTTAATTGAACTAATGCAATTTAATACGCACCAAAGAGTACCACAGACCAGTGTTCAGAGTCTAGCCTCAAAGACCATAGAAGCATTGTTTTTTTCGTGTAACAGTTTATAGGATTAATCTTGAATTGTACTAGAAAATATGTAAACGAAATAAGACTGGAACAAGGTGTGACGTAAGTCGAGACAGAAAAAATTTACAGTTACAGAAACTGCCGATAGAAGTGAAAACGATTTTTTTATAATTTCTTTAAATATAAACCTTAAGCTAGGGCATTAAAGTTTAATTACGAATGTAGTATATTTATATTTAAGACCTTTTGTCTTCGTAACAACGCGAGCATGTCAGTGTTTGCGAGCACGTCGCTGTTCGCGAGTATGTCGGAGCGAGGTGTCGGTGACGGTGTCGGTGAAGCGAATCCATAAGTTCACCCACCAAAAAGTGCTCAACGCGGCTAAAGAAGTTTTCACTTCAAAAATGCACATACTCGTACCTGTGATGCACGAGTCCTATGGCCATGTCTGCGGCAGCGGCCCTGATGGAGCGCGCCAAGTTGGCCAGGTACTGCTGGAACTCGGCCACGCAGGACTGCAGCTCGCGCAGCAGCGGGCCCGAGTGCGTGTACCACACGCTGGCCACGCGCACCGACGCCTGCACCTCCACCACGTCCCCCGCTTCTGTCACATAGCTGGATGGGGTTTCCCCCCCTACAACAATAGGAATATGATGACTGATTTTGAAAAATGGTCAGATTATGTTCGAAAGTATCTACTATTTCGAAAAAATATTTTATTTCAGCAGAAAAATAAGGTTTGGTAGATGAAATTGGCATTTGAAATTTAAATTTTAAAATTCACGCCAAAACGTTCGGCGGTGTCATGGCGTCGTTTGTGACGTCACTATTATTTTTACCAATGTACTCTGTGTAGTGTGCAGTAAACAATAGTGTGATTGTCAAAGTTCGAAAATAATTGTGACGTCATTGTCGCTTCATTGGTGTTTTAACCAATATGGCGGATTGCTGTATTTTATCAAAATAAATAGCAATGTTACTCGAAATAGGATAATAATATGTTTTTTATAATCCATGAATCCAATTTTATTAGATAAATTTATAATTTCATTGATTCTTTATTTCATTGATGACAGTAGTCATCATACCTATTACACATTGTTATATTACGCACAGCTCAAACCACTGGACAGATTGGACTGAAATTTTTGGCATACTATTATGAAGTAAGCATCCGACAAGAAATGATTTTTGAAAATTCACCCCTAAAGGGGTAAAATATGGCTTTAGTTTTTATGATATTTGAATCTAACGTGAGCGAAGCCACGGGCAAGCTAGACGTTGATAAACTTACGCGAGTAATCGTTGTCGGTGGGCGGTCGAACGGTGCGCGATATGGTGAACAGCAGCGCCTTTTCCTCGCTGGAGGGCTCGTGCGGCGCGTGCTGCGCGTGCGCGGAGGGCGCGCGGCCCGCCGCCAGCACGCGCGAGTGCACGCCCGCGCGCTCCGACACCGACACCACCTGCACGCCGCCCAGGGAACCGCCCACCGAGATGCGCTCCCCGTCTGTTGCAACACACAAAACATTGAACTCGATTTAGATTTATTAATTCGTTGTGAACACATCATCATGCATCAAGCCATTTTTTATTTGAGTTTTTAAATCTAATTATGTCTAGTTTGTTAGTTGAGTTTGTTTTATTTTATTTTGTGTCTAGTTTTATTTCAATTTTAAGGTACTTTCTGTAGCCTGGGGAGATCAATTGGGCAACTGTAGTGTCTCCCAAGGCATGTTTCATAAATAAAGAATAAAGTTTCTGGCGTACAACATTTAAGATTACTAACATTTCACAATATTATTATACTAATTAAATTGCAGTTGAGTTGGAGAACAGGCACAACACAACTGCGGCCATACTGCCAAAGCTTAAAACAATACTTAAAATAACGATTATAATTCTAAAATACCAAAGACAACAATAATGAAACAATATGGATTTAGGTGTTGGCAGTATGGTCCCCTGAACATTACCAATTTCATCAGAATATTCAAACGAAACAACACAGTACTCTGAATGTCGCGTTATCCAAATCACTTACCAAGCGTGGCTTGTATCCGAGCGTCACCGACGGTGGCCGTAGCGATCTTGTTGGCGACAATGGTGCCCCCGCGCATGCCAGCTCGAAGCAAGAGGATTCCCAGTCGATGGAAATCAAACGTGATTTCTGTGCGCACGCGCTGCCGTAAGAAGAACGAATCTTATGGATCACTTCAACGTGCCGATTGCGCGTGAATAAGCAATTGAGACGTTGCCCCCCACTGACTACTCCCCTCGAGACTCTTGAAGAAACTTAAACAGTCTTCAGTCACACATAAACGGAACTGTATTTATGTCAAATTCATTTTCGAGTAATTTCGGATGGTCTTTTTTTAGCATAACCAAAACGCAGTAGTTCAAGTATAGTGGGTGTAACGAATGTAAGGCCAAAGCCAGTCAGCTCCACTAGGTTTCCTCTTCTTTATTATTTATTTTGTATCCACTACAAGTTAGCTCTCTGCGATCTCACCTGAAGGTAAGTGCAGTCTAAGATGGTAGCGGGCTAACCTGTTAGGGGCATTTATATTAAACCCATACCGCTAATCGGTTTCTCCACAACATCGTACCGGAACGCTAAATCGCTTTGCGGTACGTCTTTGCCGGTAGGGTGGTAACCAGCCACGGCCAAACACTACCTACCAGGCCAGACCAGAGAAATTAGAAAATTTCAAATCCCCAATTGACCATATCGGTGATCGAACCCGCGGCCTCTGCACGTTAAGACAACAGCGCTCAACACTGCGCCAGGGAGGTCGACAAATGATATAATGTTGTTATACCTTGACGTCGTCGTCCGCAGCCGGCATGGAGAGCAGGCTCGCGCTGAGGGGCGGCGCGGGCGCGGCGGGCGCGGGGGCGGGGGGCGCGCGCCGCCCCGCCCCCGCGCCGCCCGCTACGCGGTGCGCGAAGCCGATTAGCTCCACTATGGTCTCTTGGTTGGCTATAGGATATCAATTTTATTAAGATCCAGTATACCAAAGTCGTTACATTCAGACTTGCTGGAAGTAGAGATGCAGCCCAAGGTGGAGCGCGCTGGCCTAGAAGATGCCTATTCACTCTTGATTTGAAGATACGAATATTATAAGCAGATGGAAAAACGGAAGCCGGAAGGGCGTTCCATATCCTAGGGATTCAAATTAGAAACGAGGAAGCAAGTCGCGCAGGAAGTAATGTAATGTGTGTGTTGTATCAGATAATAGTAGTTTATGCAACTGTCATATAATGAAGGGTATTAAAACACGAGTGTGAGTTTATGAAACGAGCGCAGCGAGTTTCATAATAGTAACGAGTGTTTTAATACCCGTGTTATATGCAGTTGCATACACTACTTTATCTTCACTAATGCAATTTATCAAACAACAAGAGTAAAAGCTGACAATAGTTTATTTATAATACCTAATTGTTCAAATTTTGGACGGTACAATTTTGAAAGTTAATGTTAATTATTGATCCAGCAGCTGTCGCGGCCGCGGGGCAAGCAGTAGAGCTCGTAGACGGAGTCGGAATATTTATAATTACATTATGCCGAAGATTAGTGCAACCTACCTACTACCAAATTTATACACAAAGCGCTTAAACGGAGTGTCTAGATAACTTGCGTGTGTAGTACGAAGTACTAGGTAGATTAAATAACAGAACTAAAATACACTTACCTTTTCAAAAAGATACAAAATATCTGGTGAATCTTCCAGGAACATCTTTATTTGACCTGATGTGAACGTCAAGGACTTTTTTTCCTTGTGTCCTTCTGAACTGCGTTTCAGGAACGCTATGACTTTTGAATACTTCGTGATATCAATATTGTTGTAGATACTCAGTGTGGACTTGAGCATAGAATATTTAGCCCACATAGAATATGGCTTGAATTTGTCCGAGAGTTCTTTGAGATACGCAAGAATGACATTTTCAGAAAATGATGTAGTTTTCTTTTCGATCTTCAATGCCAAAAAGTTATTATATTCTTTTTCATATAATTTTCTAGATTTTTCTGGCAAAAGATTGTGAGTTACTTTTGTTGCCAATTCTAGAATATCCGGAGGCGTACAAATATCATCGTCGCTATCCATTTTTAACTTTTAATTTGTATTTTAAAAACAAAACACATTGCGAAACATTAAATTCACGCGTACGTGTATTGTCACAGTGAACTTGCCGCCATTAAAATCTAACCAATAAGAGCGCAGCTGCGCGCGCAGGGCCAATCAGGAGCGAGCGCGCGCTGTTCGTTTTTTATTTAATTGGCACAAGATCTTACCAAAGAGTTTTGTGTATGTAAGTTTAGTAGTTTCGACGAAGTTTTCACGTATAACCCAACTGTTTTCAAAAGTCAGCCTAATATCAAAATTTTATACAACTTGTATGAGGATTTTGACATAAGGCTCGCCAGGTTAATTGGTCGCGTTTTATTGATGTTATAATGAGATTTTACGATATCGATGTGGATATTATACCATCATGTGAAATTGCTTAAATTGAGTGTTTTGTTATCTGCGCTATAACAGTAGTAATTATAAGTCAAGTATTGGAAACATAAGTAGAATGTTATAACATTAGTGTAGATAAAGAAACATTATTTACCACATTACTTTGAAACTCACCTATCACATCCAAATTATTGAATAATATATTGGCTATGCGCAAATCTTCTGAATCACCGTCGCCTTTCACGAGGCAGAGTTCTACTGCAATCAAAGCTTCAGAGTCCACGAGCCCAGGAGCCCCTCGGCCATTGACGTTCGTCCAAACGTCCCCTTCGACTCCCCAGGGGACATTGTCAGCACCCCACGGCCCGCTCGTCCCCCAGTTTGACCCCGTATTGCCGAAAGCATTAGAACTGGCCCCAGCCATCCAGCTAGGTGCAGGACTTGTCCGGTCTTGTTCTACGTGGGCTAGTAATGGAAAAGAAGGTTGGGTTAATGACACTGAACTCATTACTATACATTTACAACATTATAATCGATTCCAAATTCTTAACCATTCCAAATTAGATGATAAAAGACTAGAATTCAAAGGTATGACGCAGAGATATTTTGGACACACAGTTGCTAAAAACTGCTAATTGATATAAGAAAAGGAGTGATAGATTCAGTTAACCGGGTTGGGCTCGGGAGTGGTGCAGTTCAGCGGTACTAACGGTGCGCAGTGAGGTTGGTGGCGCTGTGCAGCGTGTAGAGCGCGCGGGTGAGCGCGAGCGGCGTGGGCGGCGGCGGCGCGGCGCGCGCGTCCGGCGACGCGGGCGACGTAGGCGACGTGGGCGACGTGGGCTCCGAGCCGCGGATGCTGCCCGACGCCGTGTCCATGCTGATACAACAACGACGGAGGTTTACAAACATCGTGCACACGATTTCCTGTTCGTACGCAACTTTACAAAGAAATAGAAAAAGATTATAGGAAGGGCAACGAGTTATCATAACGCATATCATTGTGAATGCGTCATTGTTGTTAAGCAACGTTGACCCAAGTCGGTAACTGGATGGGGGCCGAATTTGGAAGTAACGTGCTCTCCGAGCCTCGGAGAGCACGTTAAGCCGTCGGTCCCGGTTATTATCACTAACATCTGATAATAATAATCGTTAGAAACCTATAGAGTTGAAATAGTACTCTTATTCGAGTCGTATGCGGAAGGACCTCCCAACCCACCGCATTATTATACCAAGAGAAGCCCTGCCATTGTGACTATTGGAATGGGGTTATGACCCTCAGCAATGAGGAATACGACGGAGAGAGAGAGAGAGAGAGAGAGATAAGCGGAGCGGCACACACCCGACGTGCTTGTGGCTGGCGACGAGCAGCTCGAAGTCGGGCCCGTACGTCTGCAGCGCGTCCACCAGCAGCAGCGAGTGCACGGACAGCGACAGCGCCGTGTCCGCCGCGCGCACGCACAGCGCCGCGCGCACGCCGCACACCTGCACCTCGGCGATGCTGCGCCCGAGCGACTGCACCTGCACCCACATTTAGGGAATTCGCTTTAGGGTGCTGTGTATTTGTTTTGCCTAACCTTCATCACAATCATCATCATCATCTTCTGAGCCTGCGGGCATCCACTGCTGAACATAGACCTTTCCCAAAGAACGCCACCACACCCGGTCGCCAACCTTCCTCATCCAGCCAATTCCCTCCACCCTCTCTTCAGCGGTCTGCACTCTAGAACTTTTCGACTCCAGCAGCCATCGCTCCTTCGACAGGCATGGCCTGCCCAGTTCCACTTCAGCTTGCTAATGGTTTGAGCTATGTCAATGACTTTGGTTCTCTTACAGATCTCTTAATTTTGAAACTTGTCCTTAGAGAAACACCTAACAATACGCCCTCTCCATAGCTCTCTGAGTGACTTTAATTTTGTGTGATCCACAAAGCCTTTTGTTAGCGTCCACGTTTTAGCGCCATAAGTGAGGACGGGAAAGACACATTGATATTTGTGCCTAACCTTAGTACTATACAAATCATGCCTACATATTATGGTGGCCGAGAAAACGCTTGCATGTTCTGAAATCACTCATCACACAAGTGAGATATACAAGGCGGAAAGTAGACCGATTCGAGTAATGAAATCATGAGGTTACTTCGTACTGCATTTTGCAGAAATATATTTTGTTCTCAGTTTTGATACTTACCTCGAGTGACATTTGATCGATGGCGAACTGGAGCATGAGTAACGTCGCATTCTGGATTACGGAAAAATCAGAGAAGTCCGTTTCGGTATTTTCGTTACTTTCCTCTTCCTCCTCTTCCTTCTGCCCTTCTTGATTCGGTGATCTTATCAGAAAAAGTGTGACATTAGTGTTCAAAAGTTTAACCATTTATTCATTGGAAAAACTTAACTTTTAGAGTCTCATGAACGGTATGAGGTTAAAAACGAAGGCGGAAAATTATCTTTCATATTTTTCGATTAGGGCCGGTTACGTAATAAATCGAAATGAGTTGTCATCATCCCTATTGCTGATAGCACGCAGCCAGCCAAGTGTTTAGCCACTCACGGGTCAGGGTGCGGCGGCGCGGGCAGACGCGCGCGCGCCGCGACCGCGCGCACGGCCGCCAGCTTGTGCTCGCTGAGGTGCACCACGAGCGCGGGCAGCGAGCCGCACAGCGCCGCGCGCGGGTACATCGGGTCCGCCGTCTGCACCACGCGCCGCTCCGCCTGCCGAACAGGAGCCGCTGTAACACCACTTGTGCCGGCGTTGTCCCACAAACTGGTCTGATCCGGTGGCCAACTATTTTTTTAATGCCTGTTTAGTTTTTGTTTTCATTTTTATTTCATGAAAAATAAAAATAAAGCGGACACCACTAGTGACCGACCTCTCGCTCTAATTTGTTAATATGCATTGATGGATATTCATCGGCTGGTTTCGAATTTTTCGATTTATTTACTAAATGATCTTATAGCACATGCGAAAATGCATATAACGGAAGTTTCTCCTTTTTTTTAAATGATTTATTTATTTCACGTAGGACTTCTTGTCAATGATATCACAACAAGGTAGGTAGGATTTTTTCCCTGAGAGGATCTCTAAAGAAAGTTTTTCTTAAACACAAAACAGGGAATATTGAGTACGGAGAACAAGAAACATTTCTGTTCACGATTGTCTAGAAGCAATGTCGCATACTGACCTGCAGCGATATGCTGAAGCGGTCGAGCAAGTGCAGCGCGGACGTGGCCTTGGTGTGAGCGTACTTCCAGTTGTCCCGCGCGCGCCCCACCAGGATCTGCAAGTCGCTCAGCTCGATCTTGTACCTTGTTGTCTACTGACCTGCAGCGATATGCTGAAGCGGTCGAGCAAGTGCAGCGCGGACGTGGCCTTGGTGTGAGCGTACTTCCAGTTGTCCCGCGCGCGCCCCACCAGGATCTGCAAGTCGCTCAGCTCGATCTTGTACCTTGTTGTCTACTGACCTGCAGCGATATGCTGAAGCGGTCGAGCAAGTGCAGCGCGGACGTGGCCTTGGTGTGAGCGTACTTCCAGTTGTCCCGCGCGCGCCCCACCAGGATCTGCAAGTCGCTCAGCTCGATCTTGTACCTTGTTGTCTACTGACCTGCAGCGATATGCTGAAGCGGTCGAGCAAGTGCAGCGCGGACGTGGCCTTGGTGTGAGCGTACTTCCAGTTGTCCCGCGCGCGCCCCACCAGGATCTGCAAGTCGCTCAGCTCGATCTTGTACCTTGTTGTCTACTGACCTGCAGCGATATGCTGAAGCGGTCGAGCAAGTGCAGCGCGGACGTGGCCTTGGTGTGAGCGTACTTCCAGTTGTCCCGCGCGCGCCCCACCAGGATCTGCAAGTCGCTCAGCTCGATCTTGTACCTTGTTGTCTACTGACCTGCAGCGATATGCTGAAGCGGTCGAGCAAGTGCAGCGCGGACGTGGCCTTGGTGTGAGCGTACTTCCAGTTGTCCCGCGCGCGCCCCACCAGGATCTGCAAGTCGCTCAGCTCGATCTTGTACCTTGTTGTCTACTGACCTGCAGCGATATGCTGAAGCGGTCGAGCAAGTGCAGCGCGGACGTGGCCTTGGTGTGAGCGTACTTCCAGTTGTCCCGCGCGCGCCCCACCAGGATCTGCAAGTCGCTCAGCTCGATCTTGTACCTTGTTGTCTACTGACCTGCAGCGATATGCTGAAGCGGTCGAGCAAGTGCAGCGCGGACGTGGCCTTGGTGTGAGCGTACTTCCAGTTGTCCCGCGCGCGCCCCACCAGGATCTGCAAGTCGCTCAGCTCGATCTTGTACCTTGTTGTCTACTGACCTGCAGCGATATGCTGAAGCGGTCGAGCAAGTGCAGCGCGGACGTGGCCTTGGTGTGAGCGTACTTCCAGTTGTCCCGCGCGCGCCCCACCAGGATCTGCAAGTCGCTCAGCTCGATCTTGTACCTTGTTGTCTACTGACCTGCAGCGATATGCTGAAGCGGTCGAGCAAGTGCAGCGCGGACGTGGCCTTGGTGTGAGCGTACTTCCAGTTGTCCCGCGCGCGCCCCACCAGGATCTGCAAGTCGCTCAGCTCGATCTTGTACCTTGTTGTCTACTGACCTGCAGCGATATGCTGAAGCGGTCGAGCAAGTGCAGCGCGGACGTGGCCTTGGTGTGAGCGTACTTCCAGTTGTCCCGCGCGCGCCCCACCAGGATCTGCAAGTCGCTCAGCTCGATCTTGTACCTTGTTGTCTACTGACCTGCAGCGATATGCTGAAGCGGTCGAGCAAGTGCAGCGCGGACGTGGCCTTGGTGTGAGCGTACTTCCAGTTGTCCCGCGCGCGCCCCACCAGGATCTGCAAGTCGCTCAGCTCGATCTTGTACCTTGTTGTCTACTGACCTGCAGCGATATGCTGAAGCGGTCGAGCAAGTGCAGCGCGGACGTGGCCTTGGTGTGAGCGTACTTCCAGTTGTCCCGCGCGCGCCCCACCAGGATCTGCAAGTCGCTCAGCTCGATCTTGTACCTTGTTGTCTACTGACCTGCAGCGATATGCTGAAGCGGTCGAGCAAGTGCAGCGCGGACGTGGCCTTGGTGTGAGCGTACTTCCAGTTGTCCCGCGCGCGCCCCACCAGGATCTGCAAGTCGCTCAGCTCGATCTTGTACCTTGTTGTCTACTGACCTGCAGCGATATGCTGAAGCGGTCGAGCAAGTGCAGCGCGGACGTGGCCTTGGTGTGAGCGTACTTCCAGTTGTCCCGCGCGCGCCCCACCAGGATCTGCAAGTCGCTCAGCTCGATCTTGTACCTTGTTGTCTACTGACCTGCAGCGATATGCTGAAGCGGTCGAGCAAGTGCAGCGCGGACGTGGCCTTGGTGTGAGCGTACTTCCAGTTGTCCCGCGCGCGCCCCACCAGGATCTGCAAGTCGCTCAGCTCGATCTTGTACCTTGTTGTCTACTGACCTGCAGCGATATGCTGAAGCGGTCGAGCAAGTGCAGCGCGGACGTGGCCTTGGTGTGAGCGTACTTCCAGTTGTCCCGCGCGCGCCCCACCAGGATCTGCAAGTCGCTCAGCTCGATCTTGTACCTTGTTGTCTACTGACCTGCAGCGATATGCTGAAGCGGTCGAGCAAGTGCAGCGCGGACGTGGCCTTGGTGTGAGCGTACTTCCAGTTGTCCCGCGCGCGCCCCACCAGGATCTGCAAGTCGCTCAGCTCGATCTTGTACCTTGTTGTCTACTGACCTGCAGCGATATGCTGAAGCGGTCGAGCAAGTGCAGCGCGGACGTGGCCTTGGTGTGAGCGTACTTCCAGTTGTCCCGCGCGCGCCCCACCAGGATCTGCAAGTCGCTCAGCTCGATCTTGTACCTTGTTGTCTACTGACCTGCAGCGATATGCTGAAGCGGTCGAGCAAGTGCAGCGCGGACGTGGCCTTGGTGTGAGCGTACTTCCAGTTGTCCCGCGCGCGCCCCACCAGGATCTGCAAGTCGCTCAGCTCGATCTTGTACCTTGTTGTCTACTGACCTGCAGCGATATGCTGAAGCGGTCGAGCAAGTGCAGCGCGGACGTGGCCTTGGTGTGAGCGTACTTCCAGTTGTCCCGCGCGCGCCCCACCAGGATCTGCAAGTCGCTCAGCTCGATCTTGTACCTTGTTGTCTACTGACCTGCAGCGATATGCTGAAGCGGTCGAGCAAGTGCAGCGCGGACGTGGCCTTGGTGTGAGCGTACTTCCAGTTGTCCCGCGCGCGCCCCACCAGGATCTGCAAGTCGCTCAGCTCGATCTTGTACCTTGTTGTCTACTGACCTGCAGCGATATGCTGAAGCGGTCGAGCAAGTGCAGCGCGGACGTGGCCTTGGTGTGAGCGTACTTCCAGTTGTCCCGCGCGCGCCCCACCAGGATCTGCAAGTCGCTCAGCTCGATCTTGTACCTTGTTGTCTACTGACCTGCAGCGATATGCTGAAGCGGTCGAGCAAGTGCAGCGCGGACGTGGCCTTGGTGTGAGCGTACTTCCAGTTGTCCCGCGCGCGCCCCACCAGGATCTGCAAGTCGCTCAGCTCGATCTTGTACCTTGTTGTCTACTGACCTGCAGCGATATGCTGAAGCGGTCGAGCAAGTGCAGCGCGGACGTGGCCTTGGTGTGAGCGTACTTCCAGTTGTCCCGCGCGCGCCCCACCAGGATCTGCAAGTCGCTCAGCTCGATCTTGTACCTTGTTGTCTACTGACCTGCAGCGATATGCTGAAGCGGTCGAGCAAGTGCAGCGCGGACGTGGCCTTGGTGTGAGCGTACTTCCAGTTGTCCCGCGCGCGCCCCACCAGGATCTGCAAGTCGCTCAGCTCGATCTTGTACCTTGTTGTCTACTGACCTGCAGCGATATGCTGAAGCGGTCGAGCAAGTGCAGCGCGGACGTGGCCTTGGTGTGAGCGTACTTCCAGTTGTCCCGCGCGCGCCCCACCAGGATCTGCAAGTCGCTCAGCTCGATCTTGTACCTTGTTGTCTACTGACCTGCAGCGATATGCTGAAGCGGTCGAGCAAGTGCAGCGCGGACGTGGCCTTGGTGTGAGCGTACTTCCAGTTGTCCCGCGCGCGCCCCACCAGGATCTGCAAGTCGCTCAGCTCGATCTTGTACCTTGTTGTCTACTGACCTGCAGCGATATGCTGAAGCGGTCGAGCAAGTGCAGCGCGGACGTGGCCTTGGTGTGAGCGTACTTCCAGTTGTCCCGCGCGCGCCCCACCAGGATCTGCAAGTCGCTCAGCTCGATCTTGTACCTTGTTGTCTACTGACCTGCAGCGATATGCTGAAGCGGTCGAGCAAGTGCAGCGCGGACGTGGCCTTGGTGTGAGCGTACTTCCAGTTGTCCCGCGCGCGCCCCACCAGGATCTGCAAGTCGCTCAGCTCGATCTTGTACCTTCACAGCGATACAAACCATAGTTAAGCTACTGGGAAAACAGATCTATGTTTTAACGATTTAATTTCCAGATCAATCGTTTAAGTTCAGAGGCCTGATTTTCTAATCAAATCGTTATCATTTGACAGCTTAAAACGTATTACTCGAACGGTTTAAGGAGTTCATAAATGCCTTTTGACGTGCAGGCATCTATGAACTCCGTATTCAGGTCGAAATCGTTTGACGAACGATTACGATTTCCTTACACAATCGGGGGGCAGATCCCTGTTGCCAGCGATGTCAACAAAAACTACTTTAATTCAGTTAATTTATAAAATGACACAAGCATGTTCCCTATTTCCAGAAAAACCGATTTAAAACAGGGATTTCGGACATTTGTGGTGGAAACGGTTCTGGTTTCGAATACCATAGCGAACATAATCTAAATTAACTGATAACTTAACTTCGATGATAATTTCAATAACTTATTTACATAAATGGGTTAAATTGCAAATGGTAAAACTATTGCATTGTTAGACTTCTTGTACACAAGAAACGCATTACAAATGTATTTACATAATATAATATGACGTGGAGTCTGTGCGGTTGTGACACATTTGTATGAGAATGACAAGACAAGGTGTCAGAGTGCCAACACACGATGGTCGTGAAGTAAATGTTTTTTTTTTCGTCGTATGTGTGTATGATTGTGAGTGGACCTTTCACCAGCAGGCAATGAGCTCACCTGTCGTAGAGGCTGGTGTGCAGGCGCGCGGCGTCGAGCTCGCGGCGCGTCGGCGACGACGGCGACAGCAGGCTGCCCGGCGGCGTCGAGCAGGGGGTCATGAACATCTCTGTGCACAATAAGCATCATCGTCATCGTCACCACTACAACTCCATGCCGGCCAGCGGCCACGAGTCTTCTCTAGAACCAGACGGCGAGTCTGGCCGAGTCCGAATCGGCAGAATTCACACACCTTTGAGGACGTTATAAGGAACCCATAGCTTTAGGCATGCAGGTTTTCTCAGGCAGGTTGTAGTGTTGAAGGATAGAGCAAATGCGCAAATATGCTGCGCAATGTAATGGCAAGACGAGTAAAGGACGAACTGGATAGGCAAAAGACTAATGAACCCTAGCATGACAACCTCCTTCGTGAAGCTTTGTACACTGCAACACCGGGAAGGACGGCCAATGAAGGGAGGAGGTTTTAGTCGGTAGGGCAACAAGACAGGTGAAGTCGGACATACCACCAAATTTGGCTGGTATCCATGAGGATTCCCTCCTCCCCAGGAAAAAAAAGGAAAAAAGGTTTTCTCAATGGTAGAATCACTAGACGATTCAAAAGCACTTTTTAAAGTTTATTTTGATAAAAAACATGAGTTGGAGTTTTCTTTCACCACTAAGCCATCGGTCCCGGCTATTACCACTAATGATTGTTAGATCGACGAAATTGCACTCGAAGTCGAGTCGAATTATCACAGCATTATAATTCAAACCTTAATTTTAATGGTGAATCCGTTCGAAATTATTCGTCGAATTCTCAAAGAATAATGTAGAACAAAAAGTATACCTTCATCTTCTTCAGTCGACTGATGTTTAACAGTAACTTCCTCATCGGGTAGATTCGCGTTCGCCAGCCGCAGGCGGCCGAAGTCCACAACCAAGACGGACGCGTCCCGATCACACAAATCCTCCACGAAAAGAATCTGCGGCGCTGATATGTCCATTTCAATCTGCCACGACCGACGTTCGTTCTGGGGAATCGAAAGCATGACCATTTTTTTTGTTGCAGGCTTGCGCTTGGCGATAATCATGCCTAATGCAAAGCAATGATGAGGTCTAGGTTGGAACGCGCTTGCCTATTCAGTCTTGCCTTGAAGTATTATATTTGAGTACTTATTTTTAACAAATCAAATATTTTAAACCCATACATACGGTTTCTTTTTTTCTAAATTGTGAGCGAGTGAGTGTACGAATGTGCGCATGAGTATACGTACGAGTATGCATACAAAAGTGCGTACGAGTATGCGAACAAATGTGCGTTCGAGTATGCGTACAAATGTGCGTACGAGTATGCGTACAAATGTGCGTCCGAGTGTGCGTACGAGTTTGCGTACGAGTTTGCGTACGAGTGTGCGTACGCGTATGCGTACGAGTGTGGATAGGCGCGTGCGTGGTCTCGTGTCGGTACGCACCGGTCGGCGGTGGTTCGCGTGGCGGAGCAGGCGGTCCCAGTGGTGGTGCAGCGTGGCGCGCGTGGTGTGGCGCACGTGCGCGATGGCGCTCGCGCCCGCCGCCGCCCAGCGTCGCGCCCACTGCGCCGCCACCGGGCACCACACCACTTCCAGCGAGCTCGACTTCACGCGCAACCTGTCCCAAAGACAAACATTACCCAGGATCCATGGTTCAGTCGGCAAACCAACAAAGCAGCAGACTATTGCAGACTATTGGCGGTAAGGTATTTTTAGCAAATAAATATAGCATAATTGCATTATATAAGTTACAAATTTTATGGACCAAATATTGCATGCCGTATTAAGGTATTTGGATGTAAAACACAATATGTAAACTTCAATTTTTAATAAATAAATGATTGATTGATTGATTAAGTTGTTCGCGTCTTAAGTCGCGATAAAACGCCAAAATTTAATCCTGTAACTTCGGTCAAACGGCTCTTTGTCACGGCAAGTTGCCGTGCCGGATGATCTGAGGCTGCGGATTATAGTGAATACCGAATAAAACCGACTAAGCGGTCGGTTAGTCCGCTGCCATCTTAGATTGCATCATCACTTACCAGGTAAGATCGCAGTCAATGGTCAACTTGTGTGAAATAATAAAAACAAAGCCTCACTTGTAATCGCAGTTGAGGCCGGCGGGCCGCTTCTCGTACGTGAGCTGGAAGAGCGGCTCATCTGTGGCGGCGGGCGCGGGCTGCGGCGGGTGCTGGCTCCTCCACCACGCGGCGGCGCTGGCGGCGGCGTTCATCGCGCTCAACCCCTCGCGAATTAGACCCTGGGGCGCCACCAGCACCGGGAAAAGGGTCTTGGGGGTGACTCGGTCCCGCAGGCACACCGCGCCCAGAGACACGTGCAGCGCGTGCGCGCTCGCCCGCGGCCGCGACTCCAGCCGCACGCACACCACTGAGAATTGTAGCTCCAGGCCCTCGCCTTCCACTCCCTCCCCGTTGATAGCACTGGGAAACAAATGAGGGTCCCGATACTCAAACTGCTATTAACGATCGACTTTTCCCTTAACCCTGACATTCTAAACTAAAGAGTAAAAAGATCTTGAAATATTTAATATTCGACAGAAATTTTGCAATTCAAAATTCGAATTGTCTTTTTAAGTGTCGATTTCACCAACTCTTAATTACGTTTAACCTAGGATTAAATTTGAAAAGTTGACAGAATTACTACGTAACATCTGTCAAAACATCAATTTTAACCCTAGGTTAAACGTAACGCGGAGTTGGTGAAATCGGCACTTAGTTATTAAGAAAACTCTAACCCTTAAAAAATATTTTATGTGAGCCAAACAGAACAATTTACAATCTAAAAAATAATAATAAATAATAATAATCTAGAAAATAAAAATCAATCTTACCCAACATCATGTTCTTCCGTCTCCGTACACAAATCCAAGGAGCCTCGCTGCAGCGTAAACTCAAAGAGCCCAAACACAGCATCCCGTCTCAGCAGCGTATTATCGTCGAGCGAGTCAGCTATCACGTCTAATATCTCGTCCTCCAGCCGCGATGTGGTGGTATTAGCGGTGGACACAGGAGCGGCGGCGGGTTGCGGCGCGCTGGGTGCAGGCTCGGCGTACCAGCCCCACCACTGCGGGAACCAGCGTACCAGCACGCTCCGTCCTGAGCTAGCCTGCTCCGGAGTAGATACCGGTGTCGAAATGGGCACTTTACGTATCGCCACCTGAGGATCAATGTTTTTGGTTGATTTACGAAATGTGTTTTTCATCCACGTTTCAGAAATCATCTGATACAAAGGAAGTTTTTAAGATAGAACATACAACAGAAAGTCGCGTGAACTCACCCAGAGTGAAGAAAGGGGAGTTCCTTCCAACCTAGTTGTTATTGTTCTGCATTAGGTAATTCCGACAATTATGAACAGGCAAATTGGTTTTTAACTGGAGATGGACAGACACACTGAACAGGTGAACGAATTATTCTTTACTCAACTACAGTAACTAAATTGAAGACTTGTTGAGAACTTGAGATGAGAAAATATGATTAAGTTCCAAAAATTTAAAGAAACCCGGTATGTTTCGTTTCGTACACAATATTATAGCTAGTTAGCTCACTTTACTTTTTACCACTTAATTCTACATTCCAAAAGTCCATTAAGCAACCCCAATTCAGAAAATTTCATTCCCAGAAGAAATATTTGAAGAATAGGGATGATGATAACTCAATCAAATCAGCAACTCTTTATCAAACCCAACAGTTTGTATGAAATAGTTGTGACGTTATCAAATTTCAAGCCAAAATTTCTAATCTTCCTTTTTAAATGGTTATCAAACTTAAAACTAACCGAGGATATGAATTTTAGGGGATTTGGAAAAGTCTGTTTAATAATCAGCAAGAAATAATTTATTTTTGTCCCTCTTGCGGCATTCGGTCGGCCACGTAACACGTTACCTCACGTAAGGGCTTGAGCACGTGCAGCGGCTGGCGCCACTCGAAGTCGTCCTTGGCGGCCTTGCGGTCGGGCGGCAGCGTGGCGGCCGGCTGGCACAGCGTCTGCAGGCACACGTCCACATACTGGCGCGTCCGCTTGCCCGCTTCCACGCACTGATCCCAATTCGGCTTCGGATCCATCCCTGAGTACGAGTACCACAGCGTAAGGACACAGAGCTCATTTACAAATTTGTATTAGTCATAGTCATAGTCATAGTCATAGTCATTTATTTATTAAATATAGGTACACTGTAGGTACACTTATTTTCCTCTAAAAATTACATAAGTACTTAAAAAGCATGATGGTGATAATGGGTAACGGTATCTTAAAACTAAACTACTATTCATATTTTCATTTTATTTTTCTCGTGTCTCGGCAATCTATCTTGCGACATTGAGCCGTGCGGTGGTGGATGGCGGATTTGTATTTCAGAGCAAGGTATCCGTCCAATGACGGAGTTCCCTATTTGCTGAAGAATACTATAATATTATCATCAAGAGAGTCGCAGGGAGTCGCTGGATCCAGGCGGCGCAAGACCGTGGCCTGTGGAGGACCCTACAAGAGACCTATGTCCAGCAGTGGACGTCCATCGGTTGACGACGACGACGACGACTAATATTATAAATGCGAAAGTTTGGACGGATGGATGTTTACTCAATCACGCCAGAACGACTGAACTGAAGAAGAATGATAGTCTGGAATAACACATAGGCTACTTTTTATCCCGGAAAATAAGAGTTCCCTCGCGTAGCAAAAACCTCAGTCCACGCGGACGTCATCTAGTACTAATATATTTTAAGGGCAACAGTTTCTCTACATAATACTGAAAAACTAATTGTACTTTGTCACCAAACAAAAACATGGAGATCTTACACGTGTGATGCGGCAAATGCGCTTTGACCGCGTACCGCCACCAGTCCCGCGCGTGCCCGCGCAGCGCCGTGGCGGGCCGCAGCGCGCGGATCTCCCGCAGCCGCGCCACGCGCTCCAGCCCGCGCCCGCAGCCTACCATCTCGCTGTATTGACTCTGCGACAGATACATAGCAGGCTTTGGGAAATTGTTAATGTTGTGAAAGTCTACCGTTAAACAATTCATTAGAACATCGGTAACAAAGCAGGTACCGCTCACCTTTCGAACATATGTGCGTTTTAAGCAATCACTTGCTATAACTACACAATAGTACCTTTCTGGTACGGAGAAGATGATAATGACGGGCGTCGGTAGCCCGCCGCCATCCCATGGCCTCACCAATTCGAACCACTAGGATATGAAACGCCCTTCCGGCTTCTGATTTTCCATCCCCTTATAATATTGGTATCTTCAAATCGAGAGTGAATAGGCATCTTCTAGGCCAGCGCACTCCACCTTAGGTTGCATTACTATTACTAGCAAGTCTGATTGCAGCCAAGCTAGTCCATAAATTTAAAAAAACGCGGCAAGGCGCCCATTCAGTACTCGCCCTTGACGTGTTCCCGGGCACCTTCTCAACAGTAGTTGGATAAATGGTTTTTCTCTGTTTCTCGCTATCCGTATTCACTCACGTCGGTGAGCCTCAGCAGCACGCAGTCCAGTGTGAGGTGGCAGGCGAGGCGCGGGCGCGCGCGGTCGCGCAGCGGTTGCTCGCAGCGCTCGCGCCGCACGCGCGCGCTCGCCGTCGACGGCGCCAGGATGAACCGGTGCGCGCTTGACCACGTTTCGCGCATGCGCTCCTATGCACACATACATAGTTAAAATGTTAGCTGGAACCGTACCCTTAGCTAAAGATTCTACAGTCCGATTCAAACGTATCGGCAACGTCTCGGAAATTTGCCGCAAGTGTAGGTTCGCGCAGGTAAGTCAACTGAAAAGTCCCGCTGATACCTTATAATGTATTCTGCGCCTCGAAACGCACGATGTTCGTTGATGTTGATGAGAAGTCATAAAGTTTGAATCAGACTGTACATCTCACCAACTAATTAAAGTTAAAACTTTAACGCCAAGCACAGGAGGCAGGAAGCCTAACACTGCTTCAGTGTGACAATCGTATTGGCCTGATTGACGAAATACAGGGTCTGTCAGACGCTGCCAGCGAGCGTCGCGTGACCTCTGCGGGCTGACAGTGGTGTCGAGTGTCGGTATACTCACAGCGAGCTCGGCGAGCGTGCAAGCGGCCATCATGCCCTGGGGCACGGGCATGGGGTCCCAGTACACGGCCAAGTTGTGCAGCTCCAGCAGTTTGAAAGAGCAGGGCTCCTCTAGCGGCGTGAAGCCCCGCTGCCAGCTAGCGTCGCACGACTCCGCCGCCAGCGACTCCACGGCGAGGCCGCACGCGAACGCGCGCCCCGGGCACGTTAGCGCGTCCTCGTAGCGGATGTGCACGTCGTTTAGCTTCAACTGCAGATCAAATACTATCTTGTGATTAAGAAACAAGAAGCTTAATCCACCGTCTTTACACAGTTGTAAAGACTTTAATGAAAATTAAATGATTAAGTTCACGTAGGACAACTTGTGCCACTTATGATAAGTCGCAAGAATCTACCACAGGTTCAGACAATTTACAATCGTGGATTGTCGAGTCAATATCTCCTGAAGATGCTCCGGTATCGGAGTGAAGCGTACGTTGAGATAACTTGGAAGATTTGTGTGGTGTGGTGTTGTGCCGGTGCGAATTACTAGCTTATCAGGCGGTGAATATCGCAAGCTATATGTGCAACCTACATTTATCTTGGACAAAGTAAAGCCTGCTTATATCCAACAATTTTGTACTTTGATGGTCAAATGAACATAACACATAATCCGTACTTTATCTTTATGGTTGAAAGAAAGAAAGAAATCTTTATTCAGGGATACAAGACAAAAAACAGACTTTATAAGAAGAAAAAATGGCGAAATGAGACTTGATCCCCAAAATGGTCGTCACTCAGCATGTGCCTGAGATACAGCGCTGATCTTCCGTGAAGCCAATATGCTTGGACGGCGCCAAATATATATAGGTATACATTCATAAATAATAAAAGTAAAGATAAATAAATAAAATCTGTTGGTATAGCCTATGATACAATATATTATGTAAATGACGGCGCATCGCTAGCGCCCTCTTTTTAAATTACGTCGGTCAAAGGATCTTCTCCGTTTGGCCCGTGAGGGCCAAGCGGGGTACGGGCCTCGAGGCTTGGCCTCCTTACCCGGGCGGGGCGCGGGGCAACTCTGTGCCCCGGTGAATATCTTGAAACCGAGTGGAAACCGGCTAGGGCCTGCCTTGTAGGCTGCGGGTCCCTAAATTACGTCAGAACGAGATTTGACAGTTAGTCAGTCTGGCGGAGCGTTGTTTCGATGGTCAGCGCAGCCATATTGGACGACACATTTTAAAACGTCAACGGCAAGCGCACCACGATGCCGACGAATCACTTTTGTTCCGCGTAATCCAGTGATTATTTTATGTTAGAAATAATTAAAAACGTGATTCTCCAATTAGTGGTGCCATAATTTCATTGATTTGTTAAGAAATTATTATAAAGAAGATATCGTACAAATTGTGTGTGAAGCTATAATTTCTTGTTCTCTCCTTGGTCTTTATCCATTAGACGCTATGGCTGTATGGCGTGATAGAGGCACGGAACTGCCTTTATATATATATTAGAATATTATGTAAATAATTTAAGGTACAATATTTTTCTGTAAAACTAAGCATACTATCTCGGCAGCAAATAGAAGTGCAAAGTGTAGGTAGTTATAAAGAGAGGCAACAAGATACCCTTTCAAGATTTTTGTTTTTTTTTAAGTTATTTTTTACTTCAAAATATCCCAGTACGGTGGTGGCAAATCATTCCAACATTTCCTAGCCGCAAATTTAAAACTGCCCCGGAAATTAAATTTGGCACAAAGATAGATTATTTTGGAACATATACACATAGGCTACTTTTTATTCCGGAAAATTGAAGAGTTCCCGTGCTCGGCGCGCCACTGCGCCCCAGCGCGTCCAGCAGCGCCAGTTTGCGCTCGTGAGCGATCGCAGCTTCGTTGTATGCCACCAGACAAATGTATGTACACTGTAATGTACCTGTAGATTCTCCACGATGTTGGCGAGCAGGCCGGTGCCGTAGCTGAGCCAGGAGGAGTACGAGGCGGCATAGTAGCCCGCGTCACTGGCCTCGTGCTCGGCGCGCCACTGCGCCTCCAGCGCGTCCAGCAGCGCCACTTTGCGCTCGTGAGCGATCGCAGCTTCCACGCCGCTGTCCCACTAAGTAGACCAACGGGGAAAACTTTTTCTCCAAGTTGAAGAGGACATGGACAGGACAGTGCGACCTTAGCCTAAACTAAGGTCGCACTGCGAAACATATTCGCGCGATTTTTTTTACAATTCTGTAACACTAGAAATCATATGGAGGTGTAGGCAACTGCGACAAGACAACGGCAACGACAACGACAACGGCGGTAGAAACGCTAGGGCAGAAAGCGATGGTTTTCTACCCTATTCATCTGAAATTGACTATTTTCGGGTGGCTCAACAGGCATTGAAACTCGCACATTCAATGCAGGTTATGTGAAAACATTATTCAATCAATTAATCAATATTTATTTAATGAAATTTGGTACACTGTACACTTATTAACATCCAATAACTTATAAAACATGGTGGGTTCCAAACATGTGGAGAAGAGCCCACAACAAGCTCATAGTACTAAGTAACAATAACTAAGCTTAGGCTTATGATGTGATTCAAATGCCTATGATTTATGCAACTTTATGAACTTTCAGACTTATACGTGACTTTGATGAAATATTTAACTTATATGGAACATAATCAGAATTGGCTCAGCTGTGAAAAGGTAACAGACAGACAGAAACGCTTATTAATATTATAGATACTCAATTTATTTATAACATTTAGGACATACAGGTGTATCTTATGTTACGTCAGGTTTGACTCTACCACCTTTAAAATATAAATCTTAAACTCTTATTTCTAGTCATTTTAATAATTAGGTATGTAACGCTCAGCATCCCAACATAAGAAAGAATGAATAACAGTGCCCAGCTAGTTCTGACCACTTTACCTTAACATTCTTTCTTTATTACACTATTTGACTAACAATCTTATCTGAGCACAAGTTCATATTCAAGGGCAAAGATTTGGATTTATAACCAAATATGTTTTAAGATGTTACAAAACAAGAATCTAGTTTGATTAGATAATAGAAAATGATATCAAGCAATCACTTTCCCTATATTTATAAGTACATAGCTTTTATTTTCTAGGACATTTCTCTATATCTGGACGCATTTACACATTCGAGACTAGCCTCAAACTGTACACACATCTCTTCAGTCCAACCTTGCACTATGACATTAATGGTGAATAGACAGAATAGACTGCCACAATAGGACAAGGTAAATATATGGTTAAATTGTAATGTAAAAAATAAATACACACTGAATTGAGAACCTCCTCCTTTTTTGGAAGTCGGTTTATAAACCAATGTCACCTTATTTGTCATAGTAAAATGAATATTTTCAGAATAACTGAAAAATAAGCATAACCATACAGTGGAAAGACAATGTGCTGAAGCGGACCTAGGAATGAAAACTAACCTCATCTAGATTGACAGGAGCAGCCACTAGATACAGCTTCTCAATAGCTATTAGCCAGGGCGCAGAGCGTATCTGCCGCACCGGCACCTGCAGCTGCACCTTGCCTATGAACCCCGCCTTCACCTCAATCGGCAGCCCCAGGTGGCGCAGTGCATCTTTCTTTAGCGGGAGGTTCTCTAACTCTACTTTTCCTATGGAAGATAATTATAGTAAAGATGTTAAGATAGTATAAACAATATTCTTGTTAATTTAGTAAGCAATTGATAGTGATAACATGCCTTGTACAAATCTCAAGAATAACATTACATGATTTTGCATACCATACCATTTTAAGTACTGAATCCATAAAAATTAACAAATCGGTACATTAGCTGACATAAACAAAGCCTTACCCGACAAGAGCGCTACGCTCAGCTGATCCGTGTTCAAATTCTCCACATATTTTCCCAGGTAGTTGTTCAGAACCCATGCCACCAGACCTTCCAACATCGTGCATGGTCGTCTTTTTGCCGGTCTTGCGAATCAATCGCGCACTTTCCTCACACTCAACTCCTGAAGTCTGAACTGAACTCTGATGAAAACTTGGTTCCTTTTATAAAAATGTTTGGCTATGTCTCTTGAAAACTATTAAAATGTATTCCAGGACTGAAACACACATCCTATTTGCCTGAAAGGATTGATTAAATTATTTATTTCCTATTTCACATTATTTACTTTCCATCCGTCTTCAGTGTAGTGGTGGGCGTTGCGACGACGAACCGTTTCTAAAGACCGTTTTCTGTTCTGCGACGGTGAAACCGTTTTTACTTCCTGGGTAAAACAGTCTTCGTTGCACAAACCAGTCTTCGACACACGTCGTCGCGAACGTAGTCGTCCTCGTTCCACGTTTTTTCACAAAACAGTTCTTACAATCAAAAGTGAACTTTATGCCTATGACATACAGTCGAGAATGAATTGATTCAACGACACACGTCGTCGCGAACGTAGTCGTCCTCGTTCCACGTTCGTTGTAAAAACAGTTCTTACAATCAAAAGTGAACTTTATGCCCATGACATACAGTCGAGAATAAATTGATTTAACCACACACGTTGTTGCAACTGGTTTGAAGATGGTTTATAAGCCGTCTTCAAAACTAGTTGCAACGACAACCGTTTTCTGCAACCGTTTTCGTCGCCAGGAAAACGGTTGTGTTTCGACCGTCAGAAATACGATAACGACCCACCACTACTTCAGTGTTTTTTTTATGGAGGTAATTTTTTTTCATGGAATTTTGACGTGTGTCAAAAGTATGACATAATGTTTCCTTGACATAATGGTCAAAAATACCTTTACGTTCCATTAGGTGCACTGTTTCGAATGTGGTATTTCCAATATTTCTAAAAAAAACTAAATAACGAAACATATTTAAAAATAATAATTATTTTATAAAAGTTATTAAGCAAGCTATTAAAATTATTTTAGTGGCAATGTTGCTTATGTTGATTTTAATTTTAACACTACTACTAATAAATACAACGACTAGCGGTCGCCAGCGACTTCGTCCGCGTACAATTTCTGATTTCCTATGAGATTTTCCCGCTGCAAAAGGCCTTCTTATAGCAGTTATATAGCATCGGCAGGTTTTTATTTATTATTTATAAGACTTATAAGTCCTTAATGCTGACTTCAAAAACTTATAACCTTCATGCATAGATTTAAACCTTTCGAATCTATGCCTTCATGCAAGCTTTTTGGGGTGGATAATCGTAAAATAATTGCTTATGCAGTTTATTAAAACTTTAAACTAATAACCTAAATCCAGGTTTTCAAGTCTCTAACTACAAAAACATAGGACCTGCGTACACATTTTCAACCCTCATTTCACCCTCTGTGGTGTAGATTTTCGTAAAATTGCTTATGCAGTTTATTATTACTTAAAACTCAATCAATCCCGATTTTCAAGTTTAACTACAAAATCATAGAACTTTTATGTAACCCTCCAACCCCCATTGCACCCCTTTTGAGGTGGATTATCGTAAAATGGCTTATACAGGTTAGTTTTATTTAAAACTTATAACCTAAATCCCGATTTTCAAGTATCTAACTTCAAAAACATAGAACTTTCATACAAACTTCCAACCCCCATTTCACCCTCTTTGGGGTAGATTTTCGAAAAAGTACTTAGACAGGTTATTATAATTTAAAACTGATAACCTAAATCCCGATTTTCTAGTCTGTAACTTCAAAAACTTAGAACCATCATGCAAACTTCCAACCCCCATTTAACCCTCTTTGGGGTAGATTTTCGGAAAAAAAATTATACAGATTTTTATTATTTTTAACTTATAATTACTTAAAAATGCTAATTTTCATGTGTCTAACACACACAAAAGAAAGTACTTTCATACAAACTTCCAACCCCCATTTCAACCCCTTAGGGGTGAATTTTCCCAAAACCGTTTCTTAGCTGACGTTTACACCATAGAAGGAACCTACCTTCCAAATGTCAAGTCTGTATGTTTTATAGTTCCTGAGATATCGTGATGATCAGTCAGTCAGTCAGTGACCTTTCGCTTTTATTTAAATAGATTTTGTTATCCTTCAAAACTTCAACCACAGTTCAAAACTTGCAAAAGTTGACAATTGACATTCATTCCGCAAAACTTGCGTAAAACTTATTTGTCAAGTGTCACATGTCAGATGTTATTTGTCAAGTGTTTGTCAATGCTAAAATAAGATTTTGATCATAGATTTTGATGAATTTTAAATTTTTGTATTCATGTTTGTTTTGAGTCACAATTAATTAGAAATAATGAAATCAGTGCAAACGATGAGAAGATTTTGTAAGCTTTCAACGCCAAGTGTATGCTGTCATAAAAAGCCGATAAAAATACAGGTTCGATACAGTGCCTCAGTGGGATGTCCAAATCACAGGAGATTCTCCCCTATCCTCACAAGTATCCGAAATTTAGGCCTTGGACCAACCTCGAAGGACTTCGAGGAGCCAACCCAGATCTCAGGGCCTTTGACCAAAGTGCACGCCACTGAGCTAGTTCTACGATTAAACGACGAAGAAAGAAAAATGTTATTTAATGCATTACAAGAATTCACGTCAAATAAAATTAAAGAAGAATTTGAAGGTAACTTTGAAGTAGTAACTGCATCTCTGCCTATCTCGGCTGAGTGTTGGCTCTGACCAATTCAGCCACTTGAAAAATAACACAATTTTTTTATAATTTTTTATAATTGTATGTACTAGTACTATATTATGGTGAAAAGTCTATGGTACTTGGTGAATGTACATCATCATCATCATCATCCTCAGCCGATAGACGTCCACTGCTGGACATAGACCTATTGCAAGGATTTCCACACCCTGCGGTCTTATGCCGCCTGGATCCTGCGGCTCCCTGCGACTCTCCTGATGTTGTCTGTCCAGCGAGTAGGGGGTCTGTAAACGCGCCTGCCCAGCGCAGCCATTATGGGCAAAACCTTGCATGGATAGGTGAATGTACAATATAATATTGTAATTTTAATGTTTTACAGATAAATTGGCTGGTCAGAGGTGGAGGTCTAAGCTGGGCAGGCCGAGCAAGGTACCCACATTAGGTGATGTCGACCCCACAGGCAGCTATTGTCCTGTCCCAGAGGACTGGTTAAAGAAAAAATATGGTAAGCAGAACTTATATCAGTGATTCACTTAAAACCTAAATTTAATTCATTGACTAACTCAGAAACTATTTAAATTCAATTTATTTCAATCTAAGTTACTTAATTACAAACATCTTGATTATATTTTGTGCCATTTTTAACAGACTTCCAATATGGAGGGGATTTGGCATGTATGTTTTTGTACTTATTTTAAACTAGATGATTTCCGCGACTTTGTCCATGAGGATTAAGATTTTTTGATTCCCTGGAACTCTTTAATTTTCCGGGATAAAAAAATAGCCTATGTTCTTCCTCGGGATACAAACTATCCCCATACCAAATGTCATCAAAATGAATGTGTGAAAGCGTAGCAGACGGACAGACAGAGACACGCTTTTGCATTTATAATATTAGTATGGATTGGTGTTATCTTTTGTACTTTTAAACTAATTTTGTAAAAAAAATAAATATTTTATTTCAGCTGCGAGTGTTCCAAAGCCCACAACGAAAGAGTTATTCCACTGTAAGTTTTGTTAACTTTACAGTTTAACTAAATTATCCATGCTAATTATATGTATATACTTAATTAATGAAACATTACTCTTATGTATTCTGCACTACCATTATGGTGCACTCTTTTACATTAATATATGCACATTTCTGTGTTCCAGTGTCACTAGCAAACTCAATACCCTTCATTGGATTTGGTTTTTTGGACAATTTCATCATGATTATTGCTGTGAGTCAATCCATACTAATATAATATGTATATGCAAAAGTGTGTCTGTTTGTCTGCTACTTTCGCAGCCCATATGTTCAACCGATTTTGATGATATTTGCTACAGGGATATGCGGTATCCTGAGGAAGGATATATTGTGCTATATTTTATGCGGTAAAATTAAAGAGTTTCCGCATGAATCAAGTAAAAATAATCCACGCGGACGAAGTCGCGGGCATCATCTAGTATTCTATATTATGTATACTCCATTCCTATGTGAAGTAAGTTTTATGCAATGTGGTAAAATTACCTCTATAAAATCTCTATAAACTTTAAAATTTCTTGATTCTTTATTTCACTTACATGACTACACCTCCGTGGAATGTATTACACATTCATCTTTCGTTTGCTTTAGGCGCGGGATATATACGAGAGGCGCAGCGGCGGCGCGGCGGAGATGTGACCTTGGAAGTATGAAAGCGGCGTCCGCGCTTCGCCTCCTATGTATACGCGGTGTCTCGCCGCTTGCATACATTTTGTATGAAGTAGATAGAAGCGGCGGCGCCCGCTCGCCGCAGCCGCGCCGCACGCCGCGCCCGTCGCCTCTTCTATATGTCTCGCGCCTTAGTTAGTTTAATTGCTAGTTTGAGGTTCGTTTGTCACTTGTATGTTTATGGCTATATACTTGTCCTTTTGACTTGTACATTTAGTAAGCCGGCCAGTAAATTTCTTGTTGTGTATTGGTACTTGAAACTTCAAGGCAGTTGACGTTATGAAATATTTAGATTACTGAAATATAACTCAAAACATCCATACTTAGTAATACTATAAGGTTCGCCAATGTTTGTGGTAGTGCATACATGCACATTGTGTTAGTGTGCACTGTGCATATTTGAGAAATCGCTCTTGAGCGTAATCGCACTAGAACAAATTTATACGTACATGCAATACAATATACATTTTGACGACCGCCATGGCGCAGTGTGTAGCGCTGTTGTCTTAACGTGTGGAGGTCCCGGGTTCGATCCCCGACAGGGTCAATTTCGGAATTTATAATTTCTTAATTTTCCCTGGTTTGGCCTGGTGGGAGGCTTCGGCCGTGGCTAGTTACCACCCTACCGGCAAATACGTGCCGCCGAGCAATTTAGCGTTCCGGTACGATGCCGTGTAGAAACCGAGGGGGTATGGGTTTGATATAACTGCTATGCCCCTAACAGGTAAGCCCGCTACCATCTTAGACTGCATCATCACTTACCATCAGGTGAGATCGCAGTCAAGGGCTAGCTCGTAGTGGATAAAAAAAAAGTAAATATATAAATAACATAAAGTTTGAATGGTATTGGTGTTGTGAATCGTTCTGAAGTGCGCACTGTGACTGTGATCGACTCCAGGGTGACAGCATAGAGAGCAGCCTGAGCGCGTACATCACGCTGTCGACGATGGCGGCGGCGGCGCTGGGCAACACGTTCAGCGACGTGATCGGGATCGGCTCCTCGTACTACGTGGAGCGCGCCGCCGCCATGGTGGGCCTTGGCGCGCCCAAGCTGTCGCCCGTGCAGCTCGACATGCCGGTCAGCCGCCGGTTTTCTAACATGGTGAGCATTTATTTATATTCATCCATACTGTTAGATGGAAAACGATCTACATATGGTATCACTTCTATGATTTTGTAGGGTGGCAACACTAATCTAGAGACGCTAATCGCGATGTAGGATTGTTTAGAAAATGGCCACCACCGACCAGAAAAAGAAGGCCACTGCCCACTGCCCACTGTGTTTGTGATATAAAATAAACAATAAATATTATTGGAGTGAATAACCAGTGTTTGGATTTAATAATACTTATATTATGGTTGACGTCCAATTTGCTCGCACGAAGCGTTTTTGCTGATACGAACCGCTAGGATGTGGAACACCCTCCCAGCGCGCGTGTTTCCTCCCACTTATAACTTAAGTACCTTCAAGGCAAGAGTGAATAGGCATCTTCTAGGCAAGCGCGTACCAACCTAGACCTCATCATTGCTTTACACTAAGCGTGATTGTCGTCAAGCGCAAGCCTATCACGCAATAAAATTAAAAAAAAAAATCATAATATGGAAAGGGGTCACGATCCTCAGCAATGAGTAATACGACGCAGAGAGAGATACTAATATAACAAATGTCAAATTGGGTTTCCTCCTTGCCCATTATTTAAAAAACGTTTATTACAACATTTAGTACATTGGCTCTTTTCTGGCCGCTAACACTCAAATACTACGCAAGGTATTGATTATAATTAGCGTGATTTAAGGAAAGTCAACGCCATCTATCGGCAATGTAGAAAAGCTTTCTTGACAAATTTTGTTTATTGTTTCTTCACAAATTAGAGAAGTACGAGTCTTGGACGAAAGTTTACTTATATGAAACTAGCTGATGCCCGCGACTACGTCCGCGTGGTTTAAGTTTTTTTGATTCCTGCGGGAACTCCTTAATTTTTCGGGACAAAAAGTAGCCTATGTCACTCTCCTCCTCAACTATATCCATGACAAAAATCACGACCATCCGTTGCTCCGTTGCGGCATGATTGAAGGACAAACATACTTTCGCATTTATAATATTAGTATGATCATTTGAATAAGGTACTGAGATAGGTTGCATCCTTGGGATGGTCATAGATTAATTAATGTATTTATTTAGAGTATTTAGAGATTTTATTTTGTATTGTTTTATTTAATGAGCCTTGTTGCCTGAAAGAAATGAATGAAAGTAACAACTCATTCTGATCAATTAAGTTAACAAACTAAGGTAATAAATAAAGGTATAATAAGGTTGATAAACATACACTAAAGTAATAATTTTTACTTCAGGGCCGAGTGCTGGGCATCACACTAGGCTGTTTCTTGGGCATGATTCCGCTGCTATTCAAAGACGACGAGAAAAAATCTGACGCCAAAAAGAAATGAAATCATGAACCAAACTTAGTTATATAAGATTGACCTTATTAGTAATACATAGTACAAGAGTTCAAAACCAAAACCACTTTGGTCATAGTTTTATGGCTAAAACAGTATAAAATTGTTAGATTGTTCTGATCCTGACCGACTATTTGTAGCAATAGAATCGGCAGCATCGTGGGTGTTTGTGGACTGTGGTAAGTTGGTAAGATACCATTGTCCACAGGTAACTTCACGGATCTGTTAACCGCTTGAGTTATATATCAAAATATAGGTAATTTTATAACAAACGCGATGGTATAGCATTGGCTACAATAAACTTGTCAAAAAAAATATTAATTAAAATTAACAGAAGTTATAATGCTCTGACAGACGGACGGACGGACAAGTGCCAATTCACCCAAGTAGACTCAGAGACCTTCGCTTCGCTTGGTCAAAAAGCAGGTTTCATCTATTAAACAGATTGGTGAAGGTTGTCGTATATCTGACAGCTGACTCTAATGGTGTAATTTTATTAGTTACGATGACGAAATAGTTCATTTTTAGAATTTTTGAGATTGCGGTCAGGTTAAACGCGAAGCGAAAAGTTTGTTATTTTTTGGTTCAGTATAGTGGAGTCTATGAATGTAACAATAAGATTTCGTGTTACCATGAGACAAATATTTTGGTCATGAGCTCTCGCACTATAATTTTAAAAGATTATCACCCTGTATTATACATTTATCACTATATTATCTACTAGATATTACTGTATTTTATATTGATATTAAGTATGTACTTGTAGTGTATGTAGTAGCGCAAGTCATATAATCGCTTCATGTCCTGTATAGTGTAACATACTAGTGTAGTAATTGAAATATTATTTTTGATGAGAACAGCACAATTAATTGTTAGTCATATAAGTATATCTATAGAATGCACAGTAGCAAAATCAAATTGATTATTATATTAATTAAACATTTCTAAGTAACAAGGTAACAAGGTACCAACTCTGTTTAGTAATTTAACAAAAACGAACAGGTGCCATCATTTTCTCGCATATTATTTATCTAAATATTATATGTTTTTTGGAAACGGCTTTTTCTCTTACTAGCGGTCCGCCCCGGCTTCGCACGGGTTGCACTAATCATCATAATTCATAATATAATAGTCCATACCCAATAATAGCCAGTCAGCACGGGGCAGCAGATATCTCAATTCTGCGTTAATGATGATGGACGGCTTTACGCGCTTACAGCATAACCCATCCACTTGGGCTAACGTTGCTTAGCCATTGTGATCGACTGATATTCGCTGTCACAACTAGGCTACGCGCCCCTTTGAACTCTTTCATTGAGGCTCGATATTTAGTTTAATTAGGCCTCGCAATAACTGTGTAGTGTGGTATGTTTGTGGCAGTAGTTAAATTGTGAAAATATTCCATTAGTTTTGTTTATAATTAATGATGTACAAAAATTTAAGTAAAGATAATAATTTCAAATTACCTAGTAATTAGACAAAATTCTCATCTTCGTAAGATAACACAAATTAAAGCCAGTTCGTGGTTATCGACAATGATACATCTATCTATTTTTCATATTGACTGAAATCAACTTTGTTTTAGAACAGGAACAGAATTTTAGATGTTGTATGTAATAAGCCTTTAAACAAGAGGGTTAAGGTCGATATTACTCTGACGATATTCTAAAATCTATTAACTTTATTGAGATGTTCAGCTGGTATGACGAGTGCCATTATAGAAACCAAGCACCGCTAATCAACCGTTCTCGCTCGCACACTTTACTCTGGAATACTGTGTAAGTGTGACCGAATGATTAAAATCAGCCCACTGCATGATCGCAGATTACTGCGTAGGCCGCACTCAGGGACGGCAATAAATTTTTCAGCGAACATATTCCCTAAATCAGTGTCTATCAAAAAATTAAAGTCACTGATAAATAACAGCAAATGATGGCAAACAAGTGATAAAAAAAACCAAGCCTATTGCGAGTCGAACTCGCGCACCGAGGGTTCCGTACAAATCTGTAGGTAAAACTTATGATATTTTTATTGCTAAATGAAATCCATAACATTAGTATGTTTAAAATTATTAAAAATATTTTTGTCATATTATGTAATTAAAAATGTATGCTTTTCGCAATTTTTCCTTTATCTATGCTATAAGACGTTGATTCGTACCAAATTTCAAGATTCTGAGTTCACGGGAAGTACCCTGTAGGTTTTAATTCCCATGCGAGTGTCGAAAATTTGCAGCATAAACGGCTGTATCTTTTGGCTTAGAAGTTTGATTTTTTCACAGCTCCAAGGGACTGTAGACCTGAGTATTTGATATGAA
Source organism: Erebia aethiops (assembly GCA_923060345.2). NCBI lineage: Eukaryota > Metazoa > Arthropoda > Insecta > Lepidoptera > Nymphalidae > Erebia > Erebia aethiops. The sequence goes on along the minus strand of OV281091.1, from coordinate 18,920,880 downwards.
TTTGCGTTCCTGAGAAAAAGGGTCTCGATACAGACGGACGGACAACAAAGTGATCCTATAAGTGTTCCGTTTTTTCCTTTTGAGGTACGGAACCCTAAAAACAAAATATTTAGTATGTTTTTTGTCCACTGTATGTTTGCTATGAAATAATAATTATTGTTATTTCATAACAAACGTTCAATGGATAACCTAGTAATACTAAGCATAGTTAATAACTCTTTTCTATAAAGAATGTAAATTTAAAAGGTGTCATAGAGGGCTGAACTGGAAAATACAATGATTCATTTTATTAGCGCGACTAATATATTTTTTTACGTCATTCACATGTTCATTTTCATTCCGCGCCTGAGTTTGATCAGATTGATATTCATTTCTAGTATAAAAACAATCTTTTTGGCGGCTAAGAAGTGCCTGCGGGCGCATAGGCGGTTCCGCGCACAGGCAACACAAGATATGAGCCTTGCTGATTGGCTGATACCTGCACAAAATATGTCATTGCGACAGGTCGTTTGCATTGTTCTCAGAGGCCAAAAAGATTGCATCGAACATCACTTTTCACGTTCACAGTACACAGATGGAAACGAAACGATGTGACTTTTAAGACTAGTCTCTAATATGTAATGTATATCTTTTAGTGTAAGCTATTGAAGAGTGAGAAGTCTCTAACTATTAGCAAAATGTATATTCTCAATACCTGCAGACCTTTACAACCTTTACCTAATGCATGTATTATGCATTGCCTAGACTGCACTCTATTCTCGTTTAGAGATCAAAATATGTTATTTGTTCGAACAATTGTAATTTATATTGTATTTAATTAGAGATAAGTTTCTTTATCAAATGTAAATGAATTTCATAGTTTAAATCTATCCATTTTATAGTTAGCGCCAATCAAATAGTCGTCTTTGAGCCGAGGTGCGAGTGCTTGTTTGCGCAGCTCTCACACACGTCATGTCGCAGTCCGTTCCATACTACGCGCGAAAATATGCTATTGCGATGCGTCTTGCGGACTTCTTCGGACTAAATGATTGGCGCCAGCCTGCTATACTGTTATTTGTTTGTTAAACACTATCAATTTGTATTTTTGACTTTGAAAGAATTAAAATGATAACTTGATAAGATACGATTTTTGTATTTATTACCATGTAAAATGTAAAAGCTAGAACTAGGCAGCATAATTATGATAATGTATTTCCGAGTTCATATTCATTTTTTGCTTCTTGGGTGTAGGCATCTTAGGTGTAGGCATCTTCACCCGTCAATATGTTAAAGTAGGAATGTAATATTATTAATCAAACAAATTGAGGTTCGTAATTCAATTTTAATACTGTCTAAGAAATAATGACATAATTAGCTTAAATACAAAAGCAATTTACACGACATATTCCCTGTGCACGCGAGTTAAAAACAATTGCTGTCCTGAGTTCCGTAGATCGCTGATAGTAGAAACAAAACTTATAACAAAGTTGTACCGAAGCATTGTATTGCATACCTACTACTTATTTTAGATTAAAACATTGAATCTCACGTTTCACAGCCTTTACCAATAGTTCTTAATACAATATAACTAATCAAAAATCAATCTAAAGGTCGTCCTTGACTTTACTTACATTTGTTAATTTTGGTATACAATAGTGTTAAGTATTAAAAATCTTACCAATGAAAAATGTATTTTCAGAACCCGACTTGAGGACCATAATTGAAACGACAAATGGTGTTATTTGTGACTTGACGCTAAGGACTGAAACAGTAACCGAAATAAGGGGTTTAAACACTGTTTTTTGAAACTGTTATAAAACAGAAACACTTATAGCGGAAACAGAAACGATACTGTAACCCAATCAATCTGTAACCGTTTATTAATAAGTGTTTTTATCTGTAACCCTAATAAGTACATGCCCTAACAAACTGCACGGTGTGACAACGCGTTCTTCTCAGTTCATTGGACTTTACACACACTGACACAATTGCAACCATCGGTGCTTTCACCTTAGGTTCAAATTTGAATACGCGTCAACAGTAACTTTGGGAACGTCGCTATTTCGGTTACACTTAAGTGTTTTAAAAAACACTTTCATTTCTGTTACAGAAATATAAGTGTTTCTGGTTAACAGAATTAAAAACACATTCAAAAGGGTTACAGCTTCGATTCTGTTACACTGTAACACTTATATTTCTGTAACCTTTATGAATCAGTTTTTCAATCCCTGCTTGACGCTATGCTCCGCAAGTCAATGACGACCTTCACAACTTTTCTCTACGGAACCTTCTCGTACAATTTTAAATACTAGTGATAGTTTAAATAAATATATTAGTCATACCTATAGGTACACATAATTGGTTCTTTTAAAATTATATTGAGATCCATTTGAATTACTACTATCATTACATTATTTTGTTCTCATACTTACGACCAAACAATTTGTCGTTACGTAATTTAAATGTGGCCTCTTATCAAAAGAGCCGGGTGCACATTGGCCCAACGTACTCGGCAGATTCTTACACAAGTATACGGCCACTTGGCCTACATTTGCGTCCAGCGCTGGCGGCCTTCTGTGGGTTTTTGTATAAACATCAAAGTATTTGCAAGCAGCGTTAGCCCGCTGTCCTAGGTGAGCGACAAACGCGGCAACGCGACGCGATGCGACAGTATCACACCGCTTACTCTGCACGTGTCCTACGTTGTCACGTATTAAAAATTATGAAGGCGTAAGAATTTATTTAACAGCAATCAACGTGATGACATAATAATTGCTATTATTTTTTTACAGTATGTATGTTCATAACGTCTTTGAGAGGTGATATCTAGTGAAAGGCCCGATGTATAGCGTCAGTTCTTATACTGTTTACATAGGTATTGCGTATACTTTAATACTGTACAAGAATCAGCTTTTCTAATTATGGTTCATTTTTGGTAACGATAACACCTCTTTGACCGGCCATATCTAGTGAAAGGCCCATCAGCATGCGGTCAGACTTTCACTACCATCATCAGTGGAGAGTGTAGCACCCAGCTTTTACTGAATCAGCTTTTCTGGGGATGGTTACAAAAAGTGCAGCTATCTCTTAGTCTATAGATACGTCTGTCATTTTCTAAGGCATCGTATCGCTTCGCGTGGCGTCGCTTCTTTTAGTAGTTAGGACAACGGGTCACACGTTAGCCGGTTAAAAGGAGCAAACAAAGTAACGCCAAACATGTTGAACGCTCCGAGCTTGGGACGAGCAGCATCAGCTTTAAACAGGTAGCTTGGCGTTAATTATATACATCGATACTTGCATAAACAAGAACTTCAAAGTTCAAAAAGTTTGGTGACACCTAAACATAATTTAAAAAATGAAAAACCCTATTATAATAATTCTATTTACAAAACATAAGAGGAAGAACAATTACATCTACAACAGGAGTATCGAACTATCTAACTTACTCCAGTATTGCAATCACATAGTAATTATTAACTAAATTACTTCGAATTGACTAACCGTTTACATCAAACGTCTTCTACAATAAGGAGACATCAGTGAATGAGGTTAATATTTTTTTTCAATTGTACTTGTGTCAATTTAGCGATAATACAGTTGGAACTTTCCACCGCGCCCGGCTGGCACTGCCATCGCCATATTGGCATTTAAGCATTCTGGAGAAAAGGCAAACTAATAAATTTACAAAATGTTGTAAGTTGTGTTGTTGTTTGACTCGCGTAATCACTGCATTTACACGCATATTATACCACGGAAAATACTACTTGACAGGTCTCTTAAGCATTTTACGACTGTTATCTTCTCATTGCTATTGCTCGTCTACTCTCATAGACCAACTGTGTGATTGCTAAACTGTATTTTTTTCAGTCTGTTAATATTTGTTTAACTGTGCGTCAGCCACTTAGTTTTGAACTGTGCGCGTTTTTACTACTTATATATCTTACTAGTTTATGTAGCGAATAACACAACATAGTGCGTTTTATTACCTTTTATATTATGTTTAGTTAACTTACTATTAAATTAATTAAATGGACAGCGTTGAGGGTCAAGGCATATTGCGACAGAGGCAAGGCGACGCGACGTGTCTTTTCTTAAATGTTACAAAATAAACTAAAGTTCATAACCATTACCCAATGTAGGTACGCGCGACCACCCACTTTTTCGTTACGTGTAGAAGATAACAACGCTCAATTTACTTAGTTACATTTAAGAAATGACGCGTCTCTACGCTTCGCCTCCGCGGCAGTGTGCCTTGTGCCTCGTGCCTGACAAGCAACAAGGGACGACAGCTGACTAGAAGGCATTTCCAAGTTTACATAGGTACTAATTGAGCTGGAGGTTTCAGATGCTGTCGCATCGGTGTTATTAGAAGCTGGTATACAATCGAAAGTCCATTACTACGGGTTGAATTTATGATTATAATAATATACATTTACATTCATTCAGATGTTTATCCCATCTCATGGTTAAAAAGCTATATGAATCCTAATACCTACGACATTTCAACCACTGGATATCACATGCAGAAAATTAAGTAGATTAACTCGAAATTATATACGTAAGTCAGGAATAGCTGGGATGTAGAACGACTAATTATAATAATTATAAAGTACATTTAAAATGTTATTTCGAAAGTTAAAAACTTAAATAAAAATATAAAATACTGATTCACTTCCAATAATCGCACTAATAACAAAATATCACAACAATAAACAATACCGACAAAATAAATTTAATGTAATTTAATATAACTTTACAATAATTGTATTGTACAATTTAAAATTCTATTGTGACATATCTAAAATTTTTGTAACTATGTTAATTATCCTATATACTAATACAAATGCTACAGTAAGTATTTTCAAACAGAAAGGGAAAACTACGGCTACCCCTAGTCTCAACGGACAGGGTATTTGTTTGAGACGCTTAACTGTTGAGTAAACGCGATTCGCTCGAGTGATAATGGGCAGTGGGCGACTAATCTAAGTTGGCAGGACTAAAATTTACGTTACAACTTTTAATTCCTGCATACAGGAATTCGCGACAGAAATTATTCGGAAATAACGCGACATTTATTGACCCTGGCCTACCTACGCTATAGTTGTGGCTTGGACAGAACAGAACAGAAGCGACGTCTTGTCTGTTGACAAACTGTAAAACACGCTTCGCTCTAGGCATAAACATCTGTATTGATAAAAGGAAAAACCGGCATATAAATACTCAAATCTCCTTGGATTGGTAACTCAAAGCTTAAAATTTTTGGTTATATAAAAGCCCCTAAACGAATAAAGAAAAAAAAATTATGTAGACTTTTTCTCTACAAAGAAACTTGACTTCTACGAAGAAAGCATTTCGAAGGACCAAATTCTAAAGGAAAGTTGTCTAAACATAGTTTTTTAATGTGACAAGGTTATTTATATCATTGTGGCCAAATAAGTTCGCTGTTCTTTCAAATCGGGAATAACGCCTTTAGGACCGCTAGACTACTTTCCACAGTTCCAGACGTCGAATTCGACACTTCATGAGGAAGTGTCAAAACTGCCGTGTGATCTAAATCTAAAGAATCTGGCCGTCTACAGCTCAAGAACCATTGACACGTCTAAGGCTACGTTCGCACTGCAAAAAATATTCGCGCGAATTTTACACTCACGATTTATATTTCGCGTATGGGTATCACCTACTCCGCACTGCCGAAGCGGTAAGCATCATCCTCCATACAGCACAAAATATTCACGCGAACAAAATAACTCTTAACGCACCGCGTGAAATTAGCATCAAACCAGTTTTTGCAAGTGCGTATACCTCTATAAGATTTGTAGTGTTACAGAATTGCGAAAACAAAATTGTCGCGAATGTTTTCCACGGTGCGAACGTAGTGTTACTGTATAGGATGTCGGTGTCGGTTACGCGATCGACGCGGCCGCGGGCGGCGCGTGCGGCGTCACCCCGCGCTCGGTGCGCTCGTCGTCGGTCGCGTTCTGCTGCAGACTGGCGAACAGCGCGCTCGCGGCGCCCGCCCCGACCGCGCGCCAGCCGCCCTGCGCGCCCCGCACCGCGTACCTGCAGGGGCACGACCAACAAACAATACATTATCACATCATTATACCTACACTAGTATTATAAATGCAAGTTTGGATGGATGGATGGATGTTTGTTACTCAATCGAGAACTGCTGAACGGATCTGGATGAAAATAGGCACAGAGATAGATTATAGTCTGGATTAACGCATAGACGGGAACCAAGAAGCCTCAATCCACGCGGACGGAGTCTGACGGGCATCAGCAAGTATATTATGAATGATTTTCCCTTCAATCACGCCGCAACAGTGCAACGTCGACGTGATTTTTGCATGGGTATATAGTTTTTTCACTCTCTTAATCCCGCCGATATTTAACTTTCGGGGTCCATGTATGTCTTTTTGAAAAGGACTTGACCAGTGGAACTGTGGGAGCTTGCCTAGGTGTCAAAAATCAATGTGCAGCAAAGATTTATTTATAATTGCAATTGTTAATTTTATATTTTTCAGATAAAACCGTTTCAGGAGTCTGAAGGCTCAGAAAAATGAAAAAAAAAATAAGAAAAGTTTTACCAAATAATTGCTGCTTTCCCACTCTAGATGGCGCTAGACGTTGTGGTTAGCGAGTCTAAACAATTATTTTCAACTATTCGACCACGTTGTTCAGGAAAAAAATTAAGTACTGGGGCTTCTTGTCGAAGCGGCACCCGCCAGACTGCGCGCCTGCAACACCCAGAGACACAACATTACCTGGCCTCCTCGTAACCGGAGCGCACGCCCAGGATGATGCTGAGCGCGGAGGCGTCCTGGCCGTGGCAGCCCGAGTACCGGTACTGGGGCTTCTTGTCGAAGCGGCACCCGCCAGACTGCGCGCCTGTAACACCCAGAGACACAACATTCGTGAAAGGTTGTATAAATAAATAAATATTACTCGGATATTGCTTCATTAGTAAAAAACAATACCTACATTGGCTTTTTATAGCCGTACGCCAGCAATGTCCAAACAAAGTCAGTAGAACGATATTAAAGTGTTATAGCTCAACATAGACAACTCAACCATAGACTAAGACATTCTTAGTCTATGGTCGAGATATTATGAAAATAAAAAGTCCTCAGGTTCGCCTGCCTCGTCCTTTCAATATTACTCAGCCGTGAATTGCTTTATTTCCGGCCTGTGCAGTAAGGTACTATTGTATATTTCTGTAATAAGAATTGATAAATAGCACAACATAATTAATTCCAACCTATTCAGACTGACTGCCCCACTTTTTATAAAACCTACTTTAGCAGAGCCTGATAATAGAAAAAGCCCAGGAAAACCGAAGGGGTATGGGTTTAATATAACTGCCATGCCCCTAACAGGTTAGCCCGCTACCATCTTAGACTGCATCATCACTTACCATCAGGTGAGATCGTATTCAAGGGCCAGCTTGTAGTGGATATAAAAAAAAGAGAAGTCTGTGTCGGCACGTACCGATGGGCATGATGCAGTCGAGCGTGAGCGCGCACTGTATCCACTGGCGCATGAGGTCGGGCACGGGCGGGCGCGGCGCCACCAGCAGCCGCGTCGCGTCAAGCATCTGTACGAACAGGAAGTCGTCCGTGTCCGCGTGGAAGTAGTGGAACATGCGCGGGTGCGTCAGCGACGTGACGGCGGCGCGCCGCGGCCACGCCAGCACGCCCAGCGAGCCCTCGGCGCTCGCGGCGCGCTCCCACAGCGCCGCCAGCGAGCCCGCCGACCCGCTCCAGCGCTGCGTCGCCTCGCAGTAGATCACCCCGCCCACGCGGCTCAGCGCGTGCTGTACGTACAACGTACTTTCGTTAATAACGAGAAACGATGCGGGCCACGTCGAGACCCTTCTTCTTTTATTAGCAGTATCGCGAGGTGTCGTTGCGATGGAACGAGGAATGAAGATTTCTTTAACTAATACTTTAAAATGATAATCAAACTTAAAACTACCAGAAGTTGTGAATTTAAGGTCTTGCGGAAGACCGTCTATTTAATCTGTAAGATATAATTTAGTTTTGACATAGGCTTTATCCCTTTGTAGTGCACTGCTCAGTCGTAATAAAGGTAACAATACGCGGTGTTCGTTAGAAAATTTTGAATCCAAAACTATTCAACCGCTGATAGTAGTTCACAAATGATTGTCACGAGATAGCAACTTTTGTATCAGGTCTGTTTACTTGTTTAAATTCATATGAAAAGGGACAACAATGTAACTATATCTCTTTATCATTTAATCTTAATATAATGGACTATTGCACGTATTGCTACAAATATAATGACAAACGAAACCCTTTTGGTCCCTCTAATAACCCTCTAATTGCCGCACTCAGAGACTTAAGAGGCCGGTTCGCGCCGTTCGCAACTTCTATTCGAACCGCAAATATAAATTTGCCGGTATATTGCTATCTCTATTTCACTGATGACACATGATCGCGTTCAAGCGAGATAGCAATATGAGCTTACAGAATTTGTTATACATTTAGTCTTGTTCCGTGAATACCAAAAATGATGAATGAAAACTTATCGTGCTTTTTACTTCGTTTTGTTATTCTGTAACTTGACAATATAGGCTATGCTGCTGACCAATTAATACGTAAGATATCGTTGGTTTTAATATGAAACAAATAAGAGGGAAACATGTCCATCTTGTCGTAAAAATATGCAAAACGCAATTCATTTACATTTCATTTTAGGAAAGTATTTTGAAAACATATAAATCCAGGGGACTAGATAAATACAATTTGAATCCAAATAAACTCTCATTTTGGTGGAAATGTTCTCGAATTATTAATTATTACGTTTGTATGGGCAATTCATTCTCCGCTGGCACCTTAAGGAACTCCCAAGTAAATTATAAATTTTGTATTGAAATCTATATGGATATGTAAATCATGATCTGTGTATAAATTCTGATATACCTACTTAGCCAGCAATTACGAGTTGCAAATCAAATCAAATCTAACATCAGTCGACCCATTGTCTCTTGATCCTTATTAGAAGCAATCACGCCAACTTCTCATAACTCAATTAAATTCAACGCGTGTAACCAAAATGTGTTCATGAATGGTAGTGGCTCAAAGTGGTACGTCGCGGCCTCGCGCGTCGATCGCCTGCTACGACCGCGGCTATGACATATGACACCACATGAGTGATGACTGTACACGCTGATTTTATTAATTCCGTATGCCCCACTGCAGACAGGCGAGCGATGAGCGGGTACTGGGTATAATTAGACAGATTTTATTCGTGGCTCTTTATTTATGTATCACTTTTGCAAACAGGATGTTTCGCTATTTTAATTTTCCTCGGCTCTTTAGAGACAGAGCATACGAGCAGGCGATTCACAACATTTTGTACCACAGAGCCAATTGAACCGCCAATGCTTTGAGGACAGGAAATAAACTACAGCCGGCTTCTAAAGAATTTAACCGTCCCTCGAGCAGCCCCATATTGTAGTTTTTAATGCCCTAGGCAGATGGAAGAGGCAGTGGCGGGCACAGGTTTTCAAGCTAGGGCAGGCATTATTTAGTCAAAATACTTATTTACTAGCTGTTTTGATTTAAAATGAGCATTGACATAGTTCCATTTGGCTAAGCATTTGGGTAAGTGGTGCTTTTATGCCCCTATGACCTGCACGCCACTGAAGAGGTCACCTCTGATTGGCTGACACTTTCTCTCTAGTAGCTAGAAAGGTCAGTAGCAGCATCGAAATTGAACTGAAGAGTTTGTCTGAATGTCCGTTTCATAGTCCATAATTAGTTTTACTGATTTTGGCAATATTTTGAGAATCTGAATCTGAATATACTTGATACAAAACTGGTATTTGGTACACTTTTTTGGAAATTAGGGAAGGGTCATATCAGCGTGATCCAGACGCTGAATAGGAAAAATCCATTAAAGCCCTTAAAGTCTAAGAATTTTAGCCAAAGCACAACTTTAATCAAATCTAATCAAACATTTACATTGGTGGGCGGGCACACCTGAGTCACGATAAGTCAAATAAATATTTCAATGACCAATAGTTCAAGGTAAATCAATAGAAGTGTCACCAATGTGTCCCACGGCCGAACTAGCGTATTATCTGGGTATTGATTATCGATTAGGCGCGCGATCGCCTGTCCACGCAGTGATACTATCGCCTTGCGTGACGCGATTGACAGCTTATCTGACCCAGCTTTAGTAAAATTATATTGGTAGCACTCCTAGATGTATATTGTATAGCATGTCAAAGTAAGACTATTAGGCTATGTATTATAGTAGGCTGTTTATATTATATCTTATTACTTATGATGGATATACAGTATACACAGCTCGGATGCCGGATCCCGGCTATCAAAGGACTACTCGGCGCCGGTGGCATCCAAGCGTTTAGCAAAGTGTCTGCTAAAGACTTAAATGGTTATTCTGGAAATTTATCTAGCATTAGATTCAAAACCATCCAGCATCTGTTAGTTTCGCTAAAGATATAGCTAAGAATAAGTCAATGAACGGCGATCTAATGTCTACATAATTTGAATTACGATGTTTTGTCTATACAGTTATCATTTGTTAACTGTTGTGTTAACTTTAGTTGATTGTAGTGCCTACAATCACAGAAAACTACAGAAATCGGCTTTAACCGGCCGGCCGAAAACCTGTTATATCGCGTATCATTATTATACTCCGCCCTTATCCGAAACTTTTATGTCGGACTCGGTTACGATTTTGGATAATTTTTATTTCAGATTTCCGATAATTTCGGTTACGGTTACGGAGCTCTATATCAAGTTTATAGTTACGTGTCAATGAAGCGATTTTTTATTTCATGAAAAATAACTTCAGTCATTTATGATATGTCCGGACTCCACCAATTCAGAAAGCCAATTCTATTATTAGCGAAGAGCCTAGCCGGCTAGAAGCCGCAGTTACTAGTACAGTAACGATACGTAGATAACACACAATAATTATCGGCAGTGATAAGCCTCACCTGGATGATAAGCGGGCGATACGCGGAGATGCTCTCGTCGCTGACGTGCGACGGAAACTGATTAAGGTCGAAGTCCACCACGGCGCACTTCGACGAGTTGCAGTAGCTGGACACCTGCGAGTTGACAAAAGCTGTTAGTTGTGTGAGGAACGTAATAACTTATGAGTTATAACTTAGAACAAAAATAGACAACCAACACCATTGTATCACACTACACAATCAGCCAAATTGTTTTGGCACAGGGTTGCAGCATAGGGGCAAATGTTATCTTCTCACCAGTTGCATAAAATGCACATATTAAACTAGTTTTAACTGGGCTCATTATCATCAACGGGAAAATCATAGGTCATATAGGTTCAGACTTTCATGTTTTCCTTATTTTTTATTATTATGCTTACAAATTATGGTAGCACAGAGATAAATATGTAAGCAAGCATGTACCGATGTAAGCATGATATAAATGACCCCGCTGATATAAATAGCCCAAAGGAAATCTGTAATTATTAAACAGGGGATCCTCCAAAAGATGTGATATCCATGTTGTGAAAAGATCATTTCATGATTTAGTCATCTAGATATCATAGAATGATCATGGACACATTGACCATACTATCATTAATGTAGCGTGTCCATAAAAATGCTATAGGATGGACTATGCCAGAAGACTCCTAGCTTCAAAAACACTCTGGGGGTAGGACAGACAAGTCAGATCCAAATTTTTAGATCATATGATTAGATGTTTTATGAATTAGATGTCCTACAGCACCCTTAATAGTATCATGAAAATGTTGCTGTGTGTTTAAATGTTAATATTGTTGTTGTTGTTATAACAGTTGACCATATTATCAGGAAATGATCAATTTAACCAGATACTATTCGGGCACTAAGGTGTTAATATAAGTGTGGTTACCATGGCCAGGGAGTACGGCTTCAGGCCCAAGTTGTACACGAGCACAGTGTACGGCAGGCTGGCGGCGGCGCGCACGAAGGCGACCACCGGCGCGTGTTGGTCGGCGCGCGCCGTGGTGACGAGCGCGGGCACGGTGGTGTTGCGCCAGGGCTCCGGCGCGCCCTCCAGCCCCACGAGCCGCAGGAAGCGCGCCTCCCGCACCAGCTGCTGCTGCTCCTCATCGCGGAGCTGCTCCTGGGGGAGAGACACCTGTTGTGTTGTGATATTCAGTTAGTATCAACGATTTCAACACAAAACACTTCTTTGTAGTTATTAAGTATAATAACAAAATTCTTTTAAAATCTAAACTTTTATTATAAAGTAGATCATGCTTGCTACTAGATCCATGTGGATTTAGGTTTTTGTGGTCCAGTGAAAGCTCTGTAATTTTCAGGTATATAAAGTAGCCTATGTCCTTCCCTGGGATGTAATCTATCTCTATATTATGTGCTATGAAACAGAACACACGGACAAAGATAAGACATAGTTTCACTTCAATATAATATTAAGTGTGTGGCAGTCAATCTCTCTGATGTAATCCTTTTCATGGCACACCCATTTACTTAACTGATTATGAAATTCAATACAGAGATAGCATGCATTCGGGCAGAGACATAGGCTAGGTACTTTGTTTTAGAGGCTTGATCTACAATCAGCAAATATATGATTATGATTATAATTGTATCCCAAACTTTTCTTCTGTGTCTGTATATCTACATTTTCACAGAATGCTGGACCAACTTTGCTGAAATTTGCCAAAAAGCTAATTTATTAATTAGAGATAATACGCAAAGGATATTTACCAAAAGAAAATACCTGAGACCCAATATTGAAATATTGCTGGCTAGCTTTTTGAGCTTAGAAATGTGGCAAAGAATGCATCCAGCATTAACTAGGAGGGCAGCGGCAGAGGACTGTGTGCAGTCTCCAAAAAAGGCCTTTGTCTAGCAGTTTGGGCTCAATTTTTTTTAAAGATGAGTATGTAAGAGCTCTTTAAACTTAGATGTAAGTTTTGTTTAAAAAAGTAATTTTTGTCAGGTATTTTTTTTATTTTTTTTATCCACTACAAGCTAGCCCTTGACTACGATCTCACCTGATGGTAAGTGATGATGCAGTCTAAGATGGTAGCAGGCTAACCTGTTAGGGGCATGGCAGTTATATTAAACCCATACCCCTTCGGTTTCTACACGGTATCGTACCGGAACGCTAAATCGCTTGGCGGCATGTCTTTGCCGGTAGGGTGGTAACTAGCCAAGGTCGAAGCCTCCCACCAGGCCTGACCAGGGAAAATTCAGAAATTATAAATTGACCCTGCCGGGGATCGAACCCAGGACCTCCGCACGTTAAGGCAACAGCGCTACACACTGCGCCACGGAGGTCGTCAAGTATGTTGACATGCTACGCAGGTAAGTACCTGAAAATCCTTGATATGCTGATGGGTCTGTGTGACGATACTCTGAAACGATTGCGGCGGCTGCGAGTGGAATATTATCAGGAACAGGCTTATTGCAAACACTGACGTAGAAAACAGCAAGAAGCTTTTAGTTTTCATGTTGATCACATTATCACCACAGTTTATACAAGTACTTTTAACATGTTTTATTAAGAAGACACATTTCCTACATCTTTGTTCTTGTTCAAGTTCTTTTGTAAAACAAAATCAATAACACTGACAAAAGCCTACACACCCCTAAAACATAAGCGAATAGTTGAAAATGTATGAGGTTTATTTAACAGATGTTTGCAGGACTATAGTTTCTTAGAGATAATTTATGAGTGTCCCAAAACCAATAAATATAGTAAATTAATAAAATTCAAATTACAGCACAGCACAACCATTCACCTTTAGAACGGCAATTTTTTTGACAAATGACAAGCGATAAAGTGTTGCCACCCTCAGATTTGGATTTTCCCCTAACTCCTCGTGAAATTCCCCTAAAATAAGCACTTTTCAAAATGTTTTCCCCTAAAAAAAAATTTCTGAGAATAAAACACAAATGAAAGTGCATTAAACTTTTATTCAACTTTTTTTATTATATTAAACTTAAAAAACTACTAAATCAATACTATTTGAAGTCTGAACCATATATAAGGTTTATATATGTAGGAAGTACACTACCATCAGATAAGTTTTGACCAATTATTATGGTGAAGATCTAATTATGCAGCCATAATTCACTTACATAACATTTAACAATTGAATTTGAAACAAACAAGAGTACCTAAACCATAACGTGTAGAAATCCTTAAAAACCAGTTTACCTCGCACACATGAAGCAGCTTTATTCAAATTCAAATTCAAATATTTTTTATTCAAATAGACTTTTTACAAGTGCTTATGAATAGTCGAATGAATCTACCACTGGTTCGGAATGCCGTTCCTACCGAGAAGAACCAGCAAGAAACTCGGTGGTTGCTCTTTTGAAAAAATAAAGTATATTTACAATTTCATTAATCCAAAGATACATAAGTAACAGCAGTCCTGAGCATTGCTGGAGCGAGTCTAATTCGATTTATTCGTATTCGACATCTCTTCTTATGAGCGGGAAAGAGAAAAATATATTTTGTTTGGTACTAGCCATAGAGAAATGTAACATCATAGCCGTAATTCCTTGATTCCTACTTCCATGGGTAACATCGGCACACCAAGTTACGTTCAGTCAGTAGTAATAATTTTTTTCCCCTAAAAATTCCCCTAAATAATTTTATACCCTAAATACCCGAAGTGCTTAAAAATCCCCTAAATCTAGGGGAAAATACCCTAAGGTGGGGACATAACTTGATAAGGCCCACCGAATAAGGTGGAAGACAAGGGTCTGCCCGCGAAATTCAAATTTAATTTGGATTTTCGCAATTTGTAAACTAATACGACAAAGTAGGCATAAGGCATTCAAATTGCGCCCCTAGGAATATCTTCTTCACAGGTTTATATAAAAATCTTTCCTTGAAAGTGTCCAGTTTAAGAAATTAGTCAAAATAATGAGTTTGACGTGAGTTACTCACAAATTAGTCATTATTTTGACTAATTTCTTAAACTGGGCACTTTCAAGTAAAGATTTTTATATAAACCTGAGAAGATGATATTCCTAGGGGCGTAATTTGAATGCCATAAGCCTACTTTGTCGTATTAATTTACAAATTGTGAAAAACCAAATTAAATTTGAATTTTGCGGGCAGACCCTTGTCTTCCACCATAAGGCCGTAACTCGTAAGCCACTGACAGCGAAGGTGCAGCGAAGGTGAGCGAAGGCAATGAATATTTAGTTGATATTTAGTCATTGATATTGAGCGAAGGTGATTGATGTCATCGTTGACAGTTGAGTTTGATAGTTTTTTTAACTTCTTCCTAGCTTAGGGTTCTAGCTTTATCTATAAAGGTCCTTGAGCTTTATCAAGAACCTTTAAACTTTATAAAGCTCTCGCAGGAAATAAGAGCAAAATTATTATTATTTTTCTTAGTGCTATGTAACTAATATCAGTAAATCTCAGAAACAAGAAATTCACCGAAGTATTTAGTATTTAAGAGGTATTCTAGAGTAAGTAGAGGTCCATTCCCAATGGCAGTTCCCACTTCCCAGGCCAAAGGTTTGAGTCTGGAGCCCATTTATTGACCGAGCGAAGCGAAGGTCTCTGATCTAATTGGGTGAATAATTGGCACTTGTCCGTCCGTCCGTCCTTCCGTCTGTCAGAGCATTATAACTTCTGAATTACTGAACGCAATTACTTCAGCTTTAAATATAATATGTAAACCAATGGCCTCCCGCCGAATATGGCTTAAAAAATAATAAAAATCTTTATTTCAGGGGGGCTCTCATAGAAGCGAATGCGAAGTAAAATATTTTTTATAAAGTTACATAGGGTTGCGGTATATCATTTTAAAGATAATTAGGAATAGAGTCCAAAAATATTTTTTTTTTAATTTTTCCCCCAAAATTGACGAAATGGGGGGCTTTCAAAGTGGTGATTTTCTAACGTCCAAAGATGACCTGAGAACTCTAAATTTTTTGAAAGGATGAGCCTGAAACTTGACCGCGTAACTTCCTGCATCAATCATTGTTACAGTATCAATGGCATGCTCTTGGCATGCTATTCAGTATTCTTGCAGCCGGTCGCCCTGCTGGGGCTACCGGCTAAAACTGACAGCTACAGTGTAACGATCACAATCACCTCTGATTGGTTAGCACTCTTCCACTACTGGACAAAATCCATTGCCGCAGCAAGAATACCATATATTCAGCCAATCACAACAATTGATAAAACCACAAAACTTCAAAAGCGGCCGATGGCCGTCTTGTCTCTGACACCAGTACCAGCCAGCGTTGCCAGAATGTTACTTTTGTAACATTTTACGTTACTTTTGACCCTCTCATGTTACCTCCATGTTACACGACTCAAAATGTTACTTTTACGTAACTTTTAGGACTTCATAAAAAATATTTATTTTTTTTCCGAAATAATCGTGTTAAACGGAATGCAACTGAGAAAGTTTTCTTTCGTCGTGTTGGCGCTTCTTTGTTTTCGGACTAACGCGTCGCTCGCCTGTTTTTCTGAATCTTCCATCCCGCTTACTTCAGCGAGCGAGGCGCGAGCGGGGCAGTGTATCCGTCACTCGGCACTCGTCAGTGTCAACATAGTGAATCCGCCAGCAGGGCGAACGCGTGACTTCTGCATCAATCATTGTTACAGTATCAATCGATGTGATTGGCTGAATTTATGGTATTCTTGTTGCGTCAATGGATTTTGCCCAATAGTGGAAGAGTGTTATGCACTCAGAGGTGATTGCGATCGTTAAACCGTAGCTGTCAGTTTTAGTTGGTCGCCCTGCAGCAGGAGTATATAGTGTTCTGTAGTGTCAGTTCACTTTGTTTTTTGTTTGTATGTTTTATTCTCTGTGACTCAACAATACTCAAGAATTAGATTTTTACCATAGACTTAGAATTTTTTCGCTACGCGTCTATGATTTTTACCATCGAATCAGAAGGACTAGAATCCAGAGCCGTTAAACCAGTTAAATAAAAAATATAGTGTTAAGTTAACAAAACGAATTTGAAATTCCCGCGTAAATATCACTTGCACAGCCTCTCATAGTCAAACAGTGTTGCCAGATCATCCGAAATAAGACCGAAGACGATTTCAATCCTTTTAGGCATACTAGTCACGTTGATGCACGTTGATGTCTCTATATTAAGTATACTCACAGGTATTACTATACATGCAAAGTTTTCCGTTCCAAAGTTTTGTCTTTAGGTAGGTATAGTCTTATTTTAAGGACATACAACATTTACATTAAACTAACATAATTAATAAGTATGTATTTGATTCATGAAAATGTGTGCTTCAATTGGCGTCAGTTTGACTATATTGCTCAAGATAAAATCTTTGGTAAAGTGTAATAGTTTCGTTTTCCACATAATATATTATGGTAATGTTACTTTTCTCGTGAAAATGTTACTTATTGAGCTAACTCATGTTACTTTTGACTATCTGCCACTGGCAACACTGGACTACCAGCAGAGAGTCTCTGTTTGTACTATGCTCTGATCACTGATGAGGTTTTATTAAAATCATTTGTGGTTATCAACACAATACGTATCTTATGTTTTGGTTTTCTTCAAAGAAAGTGCTTTCGAAAATATTATAATGTCAAATATATCGAAACGAAGAAAAGACGGCTCAAGAGCCAAGATCAAGGTATTCAAAAGAAAAGAGGTCATATTGTTATTCACAACCTGAGTTCACAACGTAGCAAAGCGAAAAGCGTATCTGAATAGAAAATAAGTGAAATAAGAAGCGTGGTTAACTTTCTTTAATACAAAATTTTCGAACGTGTAATTTTAATGATTTGAAAGTAATTGCGATTTACATAGAGTCCATACTTCACGAGGTTATTAAACAAAAGGTCCTAATGACGGCATACGTTGCGATAACAATGTGATAATAAGTTAATTGCAATAATTATTGTAACGTTGAACCTCGTGCTCGTGCGTGTGCTGGTTTGTGGCTCATTTGGTGTAATTTTGTTGGTGCTGTCTGCGTAGAAACTACAATAACTTTGTATGTTCATGTGACAAATTGAACTTTCAATATAGGTAACTTTTGAATACATGTGTTTCTGATTATGACCATATTAAATTATCATAACATCTTTACCAATGAGATAACAAACACAAGCTATGAACAAACATTTGGTAGGTTTTCAATGTTTTTTTAACTTTCACTTCAATAATATGTTCTACTTTATATTAGGTACTGAACGTAATTTTAGGAAAAAGGCTTTCTTTCCTACTGTCTTTATAATGATATGAATACTATATTGAGTGTATTAATAACTAGTGTGGAAGCTATAATCCCTAAAAATCACATGCTGTGAAATGATGTTGTAGGCAGTAATATTAGTGTATGGATTATTTGTCTCCACAGAGCATGGGTGATCACAAGGAGTTTCTGAAGAGAATCACCAAAACCTTGTATTATGGAGAACTTCCCACTCTGCCCTGCTTGAGTCTCCCCGTTACTGGTATGCTACTTTAATTACGGATTAAGTTTTTCAATTCCTTAATTCAATTCCTTCGCGGGAACTCCTTAATTTAAACTTTAAATTTAAAAATAAAAAGTAGCCTATATTACCTTCCCCAAGATATAACCTACCAAATTTAATCAAAATTGGTTGAATAGGTGGGCTGTGAAAGCATAGCAGACAGACAGACTACTTTACCAGCATAGTGGAGCTGCCAAGGATTATTATTCTGTTAACATATAAAATATAATAATATATAATATTGCATATAAAATATAAATAAGTATATTTAGAGGTGTGGATTTTATAAAACACCTATATCTGTTCCAAATCATCCCACAACCCACTTCCATCTAAGACTATTGTGAGTAAGCATACGCTGAGTAGGTAAGTAATAATTAATACTATTGAGTATTTCCAAAAGAAGTGAAACATATTCATGACATTCTTTTAAAAATCATACTAATATTATAAATGCGAAAGTCAGTTTGTTTGTTGGTTTATTGGTTTGTCCTTCAATCACGCTGCAACGGAGCTACGGATCGACGTGATTTTTGGCATGGGTATAGTTGAGGACCTGGAGAGTACTTTCATACATACATAGGCTACTTTTTATCGCGGAAAATTGAGGAGTTCCCGCGGGAATCCAAAAAAAACTTATTTCCTAACCTAACCTAACTAAAATAATAAAGTATAGGCCAGTTACCACTAAAAAAGTACAGAAATTTAAACATGAAATTTCAAATAATTTACCTACGCTCGATTTTACACAGGGTGGTCCGGATGAACTCTATAACACCTTCTTTGATCTGCTAAATTCTCAATTTAATTCCATCTTTAAAATAGTAGAAAAAAAAATTGTTTAAGAACCTAAAATTTAGTGACTGGGCTACTGTTGGCATTTATAAAAGTAGAAACAAGTTGTTTAGTTTGTATGCCGAAAAGCAATATAATTACACCCCCACATTTGTTAAATACGTCAGAAATTATTCAAAATTATTTAGAAATGTCTGCATACAAGCAAAGTCACTTCATATAAAACAAAAAATTATTAATTCAGATAACAAAATTAAAGCAGTTTGGGAAATAATCGCCGATGAAATTGGGAAACATAAAGTGGACGACAATAAACTGGAGCTAAAAATTAACAACCGTATTATTGACTGTAAAACAGAAATCGCAAACACATTTGAGAATTTTTTTCGAAATATTCCAGTCACCACTACTAGTTTCCTTAACTCCTCGCCAACAGAAGCCCAGAAACTTCTCAAGGATAGTGTCACCGAGTGCAGTGTGCTGTTTAAGTTTAGACATGTGACCCCATATGATATTATTAAAGTATTTAAATCTTTGCAACTTAAAAAAACCGGAGACCTATGGGGTATATCCGTAAAAATAATCGGCAATATTATTGATGTTATTGCACCATATCTTGCTCTAGTTTTTAATGAGTCTGTAAACTCAGGATCCTTTCCAAACCTTATGAAATGTAGTAAATTGATTCCACTTTTTAAATCGGGTAGCAAAAGCGATCCAAATAATTACAGACCAATTTCAATTTTGCCAACACTCAGCAAGATATTTGAAAAAATTATGCTCAACCAACTGCTTCAGCACTTTAATTCAAATAAACTTCTTCACTCCGAGCAGTATGGTTTTACTAAAGGTCGATCGACAATTGATGCGGGCGCCGGGCTGTTAAAACATATATTCGACGCGTGGGAGAAATCACAGAATGCTATTGGTATTTTCTGTGATTTGTCTAAGGCATTTGATTGCGTTGAGCACGAGACGCTTTTAGTTAAGTTGAGCTACTATGGAGTCAAAGACACTGCGCTTGGCCTCATTGCATCCTACCTCAGTAATCGCATTCAAACAGTATGTGTCAACGATGTGAAGTCATCCGGATCAGCCTCACTAATGGGTGTCCCTCAAGGCTCCATTTTGGGTCCCTTCATGTTCCTAGTGTACATCAATGATTTGCCATATTTTGTCCGTAACACTTGTGATATTGTACTATTTGCTGATGATACGTCCTTGATTTTTAAAGTCGATAGACATAAGGACAACTTTGACGACGTAAATACTGCAATTTCTCAAGTCACGAACTGGTTTACGGTTAACAATCTACTTTTAAATACAAAAAAAACTAAATGTGTCGAGTTCGCATTGCCGAATGCCAGATCCACAAGTGATATTAAACTAATGGTAAATAACGACATGTTGAAAATAGAAGATACTACTGTGTTCCTGGGGGTGACCTTGGACGCAAAGCTTCAATGGGGCACCCATATATCAACACTTGCTGGCAAGCTTAGTTCTGCTGCTTACGCTGTCAGAAAGATTCGACAGTTAACTGACATCGAAACTGCCAGGATCGTATATTTTGCTTATTTCCATAGCATTATGTCTTACGGAATCTTACTGTGGGGTAAAGCGGCAGATATTCAAAAAATTTTTGTACTACAAAAAAGGGCAATACGAGCAATTTATAATTTAAAACCGCGTGATTCACTTAGAGAGAAATTTAAAGAAATTGGTATTCTAACAGTAGCCTCGCAATATATTTACAGTAATATAATTTTTGTAAAACAGCACATCCATAATTATAAAAAAAAATGCGATCTGCACGATAGGCCAACTAGAGGCCGTAATAAGCTCGTGACTCCATCGCTCCGCCTCAAAAAAGTCAGAAGGTCATTCGTGGGAATGGGCATTGTTTTCTATAACAAGGTTCCACAACCTATTTTGGACTTGCCAATAAATAAATTTAAGAAATCCATTAAAAGTATGCTCCTGAAAAAAGCTTATTATACTGTTGAAGATTATGTAAATGATAGAGGAGCATGGATTTGATCGCTCCAGCAATGCTGGGGACAGCGGTTACTGATTATAAATTAGTGTTTGAATATTAGTATTCAATTCGATGCTTTGATACGGGTAGACTGGGTATGTCACGCTCTCTTTAAACATTTCTGTGGTGGTGTCGTGTGGTGCGGGTTGTTACGTTCCCTCAAATATGGTCGAGCGAAGCAATGGCTGGATCATGCGTCATGCTCGTGAACGGGTGCCACCGGCGGGAATGGGGCTACTTTCTGTCTGCCCGTCTTTGACATGAATTGAATAAACAAATTTAAGAAATCCATTAAAAGTATGCTCCTGAAAAAAGCTTATTATACTGTTGAAGATTATGTAAATGATAGAGGAGCATGGATTTGATCGCTCCAGCAATGCTAGGGACAGCGGTTACTTATGTACACATTGATATAGTAATTGTAAATGAATTATTTAAAAAGAGCAACCACCGAGTTTCTTGCTGGTTCTTCTCGGTAGGAATGGCATTCCGAACCAGTGGTAGATTCACTTGACGATTCAAAAGTACTTGTAAAAGTTTATTTGAATAAAAAATATTTGAAATTTGAAATTTGAAATTTATTCCACGCGGACGAAGTTGCGTACATCAGCTAGTATAATATACACCCTTCTTGAAATTATATATGTATGCCTATTATTTTTATAGTCACCCTGGTGATTTGTATTATTTTTTAAGCAACCCTATGATGGTTTCTATGGAAATTAAATATTAATTGGTACCTCTTCAATTAAATAAGGCACCTCCGAACCAGCTATTTGGCTAGATAGCTTTTTCAGTAGAAGTATGAACGTTACTTTCATTCAATAATTGATTTGAGTTCCTTTCAAGTCACACCTGAGTGTGTGTGTGTGTCCCACAGACCTTACAACCAATTGACTGAGCATAGCAGGCCCCCTCACCAGCCAAACGTATGACCTATAAGGTCTAACGCTACGTTTTGAGCCTTTAGTCGCCCTCAGTCCGTACTCGACAGTGTTCGGAAATTGATAGAGAAAAAAACAAAAATATACCTCTTTGTAGCATTAAATGGCGTGGAAAGAGAAGCAATACCTCCAGCTATGTAAAGGATGGGATAAAAATCATCAATACACAAAAAAATAAAAATATTTACAAAAATGAAAAGGAACCCATTGATGTCTTTCAGTTTTTCTTTGTCTTTCACATTTAGTTCTACATATCCGTCTCTTCCATGCATAGCCCAGTGTAGCCCGTGCAACTATCGACAAATTATATCGATGACGATAGCCTTAGACTACTTGAATGTCAATAAATTTATTTATTTAGCAAAAACTTACATTTCATTAAATTCCGAACAATTCTGAAGTAGAATTGTTAAAGATTCAGGTTAAAGGTTTAATTGGTTTGCCATTACCCATTGCCATACCCGCTTCTAATTCATTCAGAAAATTGGAATTGAATTAAAGATAGAGTACCTATAGGAACATTATAGAAGAAGAATAACCCGAAATTAATATATCATAATCATATAATCATAATTTTTATTTTGCCAAATTGTGGGTAACAACAGTTGTTTTCTTATCATTAGTCTTAAATATTACAAGCGGGCCCGGCAGTCTGCCGGACAACGTCTGCAGCACCCCCTACTGGATGCCATGGTGAGTATAACCAATCCCGGGTCCGACTAAAACACACACAAATATTTCCATCAGAATCGGTCCAGCCGTTCTGAAGTGATGTGAGAACATACACTTCGGCAATTTTTTTTTAATTATACTATATCAGATAATTATCTATAATCATACATATTATGGTTGTATACACTAGACTTGTTAGGGGTAAGCACTCTGGACATGTTGTCCAGCAGTTGTGACGCGCATTCCGCACATGTGATCCGCGCTCACTCATTGCTGCATGATGGCGCAGAGATCTCGTGCGCGGCGTGGTCGGAGGCGCAGCGCGGGCGCTCGCTGCGGCGCCTGCACGCGGACGCGGCGGCGAGCATCGCGCGCGCGGCGTGCGTGTCGCCGTGCGCGCTCGTGCTGGCCGTGCTGTACCTCGAGCGCCTCAAGCGCTGCAACGCCGACTACCTCTGCGCCGCCGCCCCCGCCGATCTCTTTCTCGTCTCTCTGGTGAGTTGCGACACCCCTGCACGCGCCCCACGCGAAGTTTCATTTTTTCACAGCTCCAAGGGACAGTAGTTTGTTACAGCTGCAAGATATTATAGACCTGAGTATTTGATATGAATTTCAATTTAATACGCGTTCCTGAGAAAAAGGGTCTTGACACACAGACGGACGGACAACAAAGTGATCCTATAAGGGTTCCGTTTTTTCCTTTTGAGCTACGGAACCCTAAAAATGGTTTAAAAACTGTACCCCTTATATTTATTGAAAATATTGAGATCCGTTTTCCGGTTCGGCAAATGTGGATTTACCCATACATTAAAGAGCAAAGTTGGGTGGAAGAAAATCATAGAGAAGACAAAGTCCCATACAGAGTTAAACCGCTAAAGGAAGTAAGTGAGTGAACGTTTGTTTGCAGATGGTAAGCAACAAGTTCCTGCAGGACGACGGGGAGGACGACGAGGTGATCTGCTCGGAGTGGGCGGCCTCGGGCGGCCTCGACCTCGGGCAGCTCAAGAAGCTGGAAGTGGAATTCCTTAATGCTATTGTAAGATTAATGTTACCTACTTCAAATTTACTCTATCTAAAAACCTGTCACGATATTAGTCCCCTAGAGGCGGCGCTAGTAGTCACGTTTATGTCATTAATGTACATAAACATGTGTTAGTTCCACTCAAGTGTGGACTCTTCTTAGACCAGGGTGCGTTTGGAACCCTCGTAGCTTTAGTTTTAAGATACCGTAATTGATTATCACCATCATGTTTTATAAGTTATTGCGGACGTCAATAATTATACAGTGTACCTACCTAATTTAAATAATAATATATATTGATTGATTGATATTTGACAGACTATGTGACAGACTATGTAATACTAATGGTTACCTACTAACGTTGATCACACATTTGCATGCGCCAGCCGCGCCGCATGTTTTGCGAGCCTAATACTTATAGTGCTTTAATACTAGTCAATTTTTGAAATAGGTATTCATTTATTTATTTATCAATCGAATATTAACGATGTATATGTAACCATAAGATTGTGAAAACCGTCAGATTGCAATCTAACGCTTTTTATCTCGATAGATTGTAAACTGTCGACAGATTGTGAACCGTTCAATGTTCTGAGTGTAAATTTTTGAAATATTCATTGTATTTACGTTTTCTTGTCTCTTGTAGGTTAGATTAGGGTTCGACATAAATTATCAGGAAGTAGGATAGGATAGGTTCTATCAGGTTAATATACCTAATAGATTACAATCTACCAAAAAATAATGCGTTAAATTGTAAGCAGTTGTTACACGGTACGGTTCACAATCTTTCGACAGTTTACAAACTAACGAGATAAAAAGCGTTAGATGACATTTATATAAACCAGTTTTATGTAATAATTAAATAATGTGCTAACTGCTAATTCACAATCGCTAAATTGAATTAACTGCTCTAAATATTTTACTGCCCTTTCTGCAAAATGTTTCACACTATCCCAGTGTCTAAATTACCAATTTAAGCAAAGCACTGAATTTGTCAGGATTGGAACGTGTTTGTGAGCGAAAAGTCCTTCGAAGCGGGCCTGCAGTGGCTCGAGCGGGAGGTGGCGCTGCGCCAGGCGCGGGCGCGGGGCTTCTTCACGTACACCGACCTGGCGTCCGCCTGCGACGCGCCGCTCGTGGCCGCCATGGCGCGAGACGCGATACTCGGCCTCGCGGCTATCGTCGCGCTCCTCACATCCGCCGTGGTGTTGTTGCTAGCGCACAGCGTCGCCAAAACTACTGTATCTACCCACGTCGCCAGCTCACCCCCCCTCGAAACCCCCCAAATCCCTTCAACCCTCACCAACACTACCCTCGAAACGCAAACCTACGATACTGTCTACGGTTTCAACGATGATTCATTACCGACCGATTGCTGCAACCGATGGTCGAAATACCAGGAGAGCACAGAAACGAAGAGGAACTGGTTCGATGCGCTCGTCGTTTACGACTGGAAATCCTTCGAGCCGTGGTGGTCGAAAACTTCTGTCATGAACTGGCTGTACCAAAGTTCGTTGATTACACCCATGCAAAGATGGCTAGAGAAGATACATTTGTACACGGATGTTCTCTCGAAGGATGTTCATATCAATATTATACCGCGAAGAGTCGACCGGTGTGACGGCAACTCTAGATTCAGTGAAAGTAGATACGTTCGCCAGCGGCTCAACCTCAGTAAACTGAGCGTTTTCATGGCGTCCATGTCTGACCGGTAGAATTTTAATTCTGCCTTTCCATCGGGAAAGGTGTATGAAACCCACCAACAGGGTCATTTCACTTTATAACATAACGCATGTTAACGTTCTTTAAAGGTAAACCAAAAGAATATACTTTAAATCATTTTCATAGTCTCATATAGGCCAGTAGTGTCCACCTTTGGTTTGTATTGCAGCCGTGATCTGCGGTTTGCAGGGTGCAGTTTGCAGTCTGCCGCCCATCTCAAGCTATAAAAATGAAGCGGTCCTATTGGTTGGTTTTACACATTACTAACGCATCTCTGTTGGACAGGCAAACTAAAGCTGTCCACACACTAATATGCCCGCTTTGCTGCATTCAAATGCAAATGTCGTCAAGCGAGCTACAAGTGTGCGATCAGCGTTAATCTTAATATCTTTATAATGAAACGCAGATTCAAATGGTTATTGGTATATTTATAAAAGCGCTCAAGTGAAAAGCAATTATACTTGAAGTATCGTCTTTCAGATAGGTAGTGATATGACCGAATACTGGAATACAAATTAATAGTCAAAACCATCTATAATCGTTTAAGGGCTGGTGGAATGTCGTTAATTGACAAGGAAGTATTATGTTCCATTTAATTAAAAAAGTATAGTTTATCGAAGACAAGCCGTAGATAATAAAACTCTACAAGTTTGTTGCCCTACTGCTTTAGAAACAGATTATACGAACTTGGAGCACCAGACAGACACAGGAGGGGCTATAAATAATTAGCGTTCCAGTATTTGATCATGTTTAATTGTGTCCAATATCTATCTATAATAGTTGTTGCAATTTTAAAATTGGATTTGGTGACATCACCAATGAAAGAAAAAAAATGTAAAATATTAATTTTAAATATTATCTTTTACTTCAAGTCCATTATACTAATTGAACGTGTAGACTTTTCAAAATAAAAGTACACACTCCTTAGGCATGATGTATTTTTTCACATGTATAAGAAGTCATGTACGTTTTATTAGTATGACTTTAACATCTTATCGAAAAAACCTAAACTTTGTTGTGAAGCTCTATACTACTATGTATATATTTTTGTACGTGTTCTAATTAAATAAAAGGCATTTTCTTAAAGTATTTTTTTTATTTTTTATAATAAAAATATTAAAATATCTACAAAAAATATTCATAATACATAACTCGATTATTGAGCAATAAGTTATTAGTAAAAATAGTAAATGCATTACTTACATGAAAAGAATTACCATAAATTATGAGTTATTTAAATATTTATTTATTAGGACATGCTAAATTAACCTTATAAAAGTCCATTTTGTTCTACAGTCTCGGCTCTAAAGTTTAAAACCTTGTAGCACCAAAATTATTGCCTTAACAGCCTAACCTGTTTTCAGGATGAGTGATCTTTGATTGTAAATTGTAGAAAACCTATTGACATCGCATTGGCTCGAACTAGTGTTTAATTGGTACGGAACATTCATTATCAATTATTATTATACTCTACTGAACTGATATGATATTATTATGCAACTAGTAGGCCCGGCAGACGTTGTCCTGCACTGAACCCGATTGCAGCACAACCTGCCGGGTCCAATTGTGAATGTAAACTATCCCGGGACCTAATCAAACAAAAAAACTCCATCAAAATCGGTCAAGCCGTTTCTGAGTTTTAGCGAGACAAACGAACAGCAATTTATATTTACACTATATAATCGGTTCTGAGACTTAGGCCAACGCACAGAAAACATATCACATTAATTGACCGAGCGAAGCGAAGGTCTCTGAGTCTACTTGGTTGAATTGGCACTTGTCCGTCCGTCCGTCCGTCTGTCAGAGCATTATAACTTCTGAATTACTTAACGCAATTACTTCAGCTTTAAATATAATATGTAAACCAATGGCCTCCCGCCGAATATGGCTTAAAAAATAATAAAAATCTTTATTTCAGGGGGGCTCTCATAGAAGCGAATACGAAGTAAAATATTTTTTAAAAAGTTACATAGGGTTGCGGTATATCATTTTAAAGATAATTAGGAATAGAGTCCAAAAATATTTTTTTAAAATTTTTCCCCCAAAATTGACGAAATGGGGGGCTTTCAAAGTGGTGATTTTCTAACGTCCAAAGATGACCTCAGAACTCTAAATTTTCTGAAAGGATGAGCCTGAAACTTGATCAATTATTTCAATTATATCCTGTACTTGAACAACAAATACTAAAATTAGATAAATATTGTAAGGAAACGGAATTATTTAATTTTTAATGAGCTTCAGTATTTTTAACAGAACTTCACATTTATGTCAATAGATGGCGCCGCGAGGTCTTAGTTCGAGGCGAACCACTAGTATTATTTTAAAGTATACAATAATATTGACGATAGATTAGGCCAAAGCTCAAAACCCGATACCACCGAGGAAATTCCTTAAGTATCCCAGTCAGGGGGTCCAGAGACCTTAGTAACTTAGATTTAATAATTTAGAGATAGCAATAAGATCTTTTAATTTATCGAGCTCACTAAATATAACAAAATTAACTATTGTGATCCATGTTGTCGTTAATTTCTGGTCTTTGGACTTCCCTAGATATTTTTTGAATGGATGTTTGGGAATTAAAATTGACAAAAAACATACGGCTGCAATAACACTTCTTCTAAGTTTTTACGTACGTATACCTATAGGCTATAGCTTACTTAGTAAACCATACGCCATTTACAAGACTTTACATTTCGTAACCCGAGTAAAACCTACAAATGTAAATGCAGTCAGTTGCCCTTACGAGTGAGAGAGACAGGGAACACTTCTGCCGGACATTCCTAATTATTGACATACACACCATTAACTTTGATGGATACTATCTTAAACCGTGTAACAATCGAGCGTGGTTCAGTGCGCATGTTTGTCGGGCGTCTCGTAGAGGCCGGGGTGCAGGTAGAGGCGGTTGTTGAAGCCCCAGCGGTCCACGGACGAGGTCTGGATGCGGAAGCGCGCGTGCAGCTGCTTGTCCACGAGCGTGAACAGCTTCTCCACGTGGCAGTCGTGCGCGCGCGCCGCGAACACCTCGCACAGCGCCTGGATGTACCACGAGCCCTCCATGTTGTCGCGGTACGACACGTTGCCTGCAACACACGCGGCGCACGCTGTAGTGTGGTGTGTAGTGGAGGCGAGCGGTGCGCTGCCGGGCGCAGTCTCACCTGGCAGCGTGGAGTGCGCGATGAGGATGTCGGAGTAGATCCGGTCCCGCGGCCGGTCCTGCGCGGGCTCGGCGGGCGGCACGTGGCGCGACAGGTCGGGCGCGCCGCGCGCCTGCCCGTCCGCCACGGCGTGGCCCCGCCCGAGCCAGCCCGAGCGCGGCCGAGTCAGGTAGTCCTCGTTGGAACCCCTGGAACCCGGCGGCATTCCATTGAAAAAAGCAATGGACGCATTTCGTTATCATTATAAAACTAACAGAAAATATATTAGTAGCATTACACGTTCTTGTCACGATCGCCTACTTTGAAGAGAAACGCGGATGCATATGTTCGCAACTCGAAGTGTGGATGATGTGGGTCTCATTTCATCGTTATCGTCGTTTCAAACGAAGTCCACAGATGGACGACTTTTTGTAGAAGATCCCACAAGAATTTCCACAAAAACGAATTCTTGTGGGAGATCCCACAAGAATCTCCACAGAACACGCAGGGCACGCGGGAGTATGCTCTGTTCCCGGTCCTCACCGCCTCCCGCTGATATCTCTTGAATGCTAATGTGACGCTATCGCCCCCTTCAGCACACAACACCTTATGAGCAATCAAGAAGTTTTACGTGCGCACGAAAAGTAAAATGTCATATTTCTTCGTCATTGTGATATCGAAAATCCTCGCACCAAAACCACACAAAAAACACGCCATCATCTTAAATTAAAAATCTATATCATGTCTGCAATCAGCGCCCTATCGGATGTAGTTGTCAGGGCGAGAGTGTATCTGGCGTGGAACTTACCGACACAGCTGGAAGATGAACACTTTGGGGATGTCCCTCAGCGCGGGGAAGTTCTTGTTGTTGAAATGCTCCACAATCTCCGAGATCCGGATGAGCTTGCCGTCGTAGCAGCGGATGTCGTTGTCGGAGCTGCCCGTCAGCTCGTAGCCGTGCGAGGAGACCACGATGAACACGCACTCAGTGTTCACTATCACTTTCTTCAGGGACTTGAGCGTGTCCAGGGTTTCCTATTCCCGAACACATTATTCATTATGATGCAACCGCCACCTTGATGACCTTGACAATATTCACATTATCGCAAGCGGCACAGAAGTCATTTATTATTATCCACAAGTGACAAATTTGCTCCTTATTAGGAGCAAATTTGTCACTTGTGGATCCTAAATCACACTAGCTTCATTATCTCTTTATTCAGCGTCACCTACAAACTTTATCTACAGCTCTTACTTAATCAATACCATAAACTTATGCATAAAACTCACACTTCTGTTGAGATTCTTGTAGGACCACACCTTGAAGCCCAGTTCATCGAAGAGGTACTTCAAGTTGTCGCAGTCCACATCAACGCCGTAGCGGTAGGGCTCCATGTTGTTGGGGAACTCTATGTAGCTGAACACCACGAGGCAGCCTCGGTTGCGGCCGCGAGTGCGATACAATTTTAAATCTGAGGATAACACACATTACCAGTGGCGGACTTAGGCCTTAACACGTTGGCGGACAAACCTGCTATAACAGTCATTTGAACTCAGATTCAAGGACGCACCTGCCATAGCATTCATTATTTGCTCCATAGTTTTTGACGGAAATGCTATAACAGGGTTCTTTTAGTATGATTTTGTGACAGCTACACTTTTTCTGTCCAATCTTACGCAATTCGAAGGTGTTTAGTGCCCTATAGTATAGCACACAAAAAATGCGCGAGCAAAATTACCCTCCCCCGCTATACCCGCACTTCTCACACACACGCACGGCTTGTATAGCAGGTGTCAATGTATGACAATAATTTGTTCCGTCGCGCGGTAACTGCGCCGATGTGCAAACGCGTGCGTACGGAGATTTTTCGCACACACAATTCAATGTTTCGGTAATCGTAAGTAATGTGTTTTGTTGTTTACTAGCATAAAAATAGTGTTGTTATGTTTTAAGATGATAGTGAATGTATATTACAAGTACAATTCGATAATTAATGCTAACGTAATCAAAGATACACAAGTTTGTTTACTGTTTCTTTCTTGCACGTCTTTTGAAGGTAGGAACCTACCTATATAAATAATTATAAACAGTGGTATGATTTACAGATGCCTCGAAAATACAAGAAAAATCGCGACTATACTGACAATGAGAAGCCTGGATGTAGTGGTGTTTCGGCTAACGAAAGTCTAAGTTATCTAAACATAATATCGATGTATTGTAAAGCAGTTACTAGGTACAATGCCTTAGCGTGTAGTCAGTAAAAGTGATATTCGTTTCGTTATTTACAGGTACCTAGAATTAGAGAGAAAGTCAATCCATTGGATACTGATAAATATTTTAGGAGGCCTCATCGTCATCTCTGAGTGGTTCCATAGGACGTACCTGCAATAGCATACAATGCTATAGCAGTTACGTCCTATGTAGTAATGAGTATGTATTAAAATAGGACACACCTGCGAAAGCATTCCATACAAAAAAATACTACCCAATGAGGGTGATTGATGGTCCGCGAACGTGGAACCAGGCTTAAAATGTTCAATAAGATCTGTAAATCAAGAATGAATAGGCATCTTCTAGGCAAGTGCACTACACCAGGCTTCATACATCATTACTAACGAGCAGGTTTGATTGCAGCCAAGCGCTAGTTTTAGAAATTAAAAAAAAGAAGTTCGTGCTTGGAAGTTTCGGTGAAATTAAAGTTTTCGCGCTTGTTTCGTTCGGCCCTGCCTTTTCGGCATCCTCAAGAAAAGAACACCGTAACAAACAAGGTGCCTCATCCAGTGATAGTAATGGATGTAATTAAACGAAAAATTCCATTGTCAGTGATCAAAATCCTAAATATCTTGAATATCTTTAATGAAGTTGGCTTGAAGTTTACTTTTCAATTGAAAAGTTTCTTTTGTTCTGGTACTGACAAAAAGCAATATGCATACCACCTCCATTGTCCTCCATGAATCTGGTGGACTTCACTACATGGAATTGTGGTATTTTAAAAGGATCCGGCATGTCCATACTGGATTGCACAGGCGGGGGCTCCACATGATCTGGAAACCATAATACATAATATATCAACCAATAGGTGATTAATGTATACCACAGTTATCACCATGATTCACCCACATGTATATTTTACCCACTTTTACTGGCTTCAACTCCAGTTTTCGACTTTTTCTTTTCAGTGCTCAGGCTGACATAATTTTCGTTTGATTCCCTACCTGTAAGATAATTAAATATAGTACATTGTTCACTGAGGGAAGAAAGTGACAGATTACTAACGAGGGTGTAATTTGAGGCCCGAGGCGCAGCTTTCAATACGCACGAGTTAGGAATCGTCCATCCTCCCGAGTGATACATAGTGCTTTATACTACACCTGCGAGGAAAGTAAGCGATAATACTTTAAAACTTCACTATCACTACTAGACTACATTTTGAGGATCAATTTTAGAAATTAAAAATTCAATTATAAAAGATCTCACGCGCAATTGCTTTATATATTATTTTTTAAATAAGATAACCACACATTTATACTGCAACTGACCCATATTTCTTTGCAAACAAATATTTGATTTTTTTAATAAATTATAATTTAAGGTTATTAAATACTAACAACACTAGGGTTAAAAAAAGGTATTTTAGTTATTTATTATTACTGTTATGTTAAAAGCGTGGCAGACAGGC
Organism: Erebia aethiops; assembly: GCA_923060345.2. Classification (NCBI taxonomy): domain Eukaryota; kingdom Metazoa; phylum Arthropoda; class Insecta; order Lepidoptera; family Nymphalidae; genus Erebia; species Erebia aethiops. The sequence continues at coordinate 18,888,412 of OV281091.1, read as the reverse complement.
AGACAGACACACTTTCGCATTTAAAATATTAGTATGGAAGTATGGATTAGTATAAATTTATTATATGATAAAGATTTCAGTTATTTAATATTACTGTTATGTTAGTCTTTTTATTCGACATTAATTTATCTGCACTGATGTTACTTAAAATTAAAAAAAACGTGCGTTTACTATGGATTTTCATGCACTTTTTCTGCCTGCATATTTGGTTGCTAGCAGCAATGACGTACTTGCCTCCTCGTTTTGAAAAAGTAAGAAGGTACTTTCCGAGCAGGTGTAGTATAAACAATATTTTAACTATTTACTTGCAATACTAAAATTAATTTCATGAAAACGAAAAGGCCATATTCGGACTTCCAAATTAGGTCATCCATAAAATGACATAATTAAAGTGAAAAACAGTTTAGTATGAGATTTCTCAAGACAATAGTACAATTAAAGTTACTAGTGCTAGGCAGGGGCTTGCGAAGCGGGCGCGTGTGCAGGGAGCTGTTAGGATCCAGGTCCCGCACCAGGTCCCAGTAGCCGGCCTCCGACAGCGCGTCCAGCAGGTGACCAAAGGCCTCGGGCCCGCGCCGCATCACATCCACATACAGCTGCCGCTTGCGCACCCTCACCTCTTTGTTCGTGTCCTACGAGAGCCAAAACCCAAGTGTTATACCTGTTAAATATGTACCTCTACCTATCTACAATGTTAGCCAACTTTATTGTTTTTCATCTACAAATTAACCCTTGTCTATGATCTTATCTGGAGAATAAATGATGTTGCAATCTAAGATGGTAATTAGCTAACTGCCATACCTCCATCCACAACAGCCCATTAACGTCCCACTGCTGGGCACAGGCCTCCATTCTCATAGGAGAGAGAGAATTAGAGCCCACCACACTGCTCCAATGCGGGTTGGCGGGCTTTGACGACTATTATCATGTTAGTGATAATAACTGGGACCGACGGCTTAACGTGCTCTCCGAGGCACAGTGGTGAAACACCACCAACTTACTAACTCCGGGCTAGTACTGAGAATTTCTAATCAGAAAAACCCAACACTTAATTAGGGCCCAACCCGGGACTCGAACCCGGGAACTCGTCAGCTGCAGTTGAACATGATAACCACTAGACCAACGAGCCATACCTCACTGGATCTACTGAAACGATTTTGAAAATTCTGGTACCAATAGTACCCACAATTTTTGTGAGTGTCATAGGCTATATATTAACCTGAAAAATTAGGGAGTTCCTGTGGCAATTTAAAAAACTTATCTCATGGGGACGGAGTCGCAGGCATCTGCGCAGTAATTATCATATGGCAGTAATATATAATTGAATTTTTTATTAAAATTTAAAATCAAAATTTGTCAAATGGAGTGGGAAACTCAATTCCTACCAGGTATCCCTCAACACAGTTCAAGATAGTTCCTTAGTAAGAATATTTGTGAGATGGTGATAATAAAAAAAAAAAAAACCCGGCTGAGTTTGTTGTGGGCTCTTCTCAGACCAGGGCGCGTTTGGAACCCTCGTAGCTTTAGTTTTAAGATACCGTTACCCATTATCACCATCATGCTTTTTAAGTACTTATGTAATTTTTATACGAAAATAAGTGTACCTACAGTGTACCTATATTTAATAAATAAATGACTATGACTATGACACCACACTTGTTTTTAATAGTTAGATCTTACCTTATAAGGCTCTATCATTTGCTCCGAGAACACTCCTTTCTCATACAAGGCTGACACCATGAGGTCCAGGTCAGTTTGCTCCACGAGGGACACAAAGTTGCTCTGTATGGCCTTCCTGTGCTCCTCCTGCATCGTTGCACCTGAGTGGAAGCTATTATTTTAGGACCAGGGGAGACACTCATCATTTAAGTCATTTTCACACAGTTGGTAAGTTTCAGTTGTGGATTGTACTGACAAAAGATCTTGATATCTGAACTACTTCTGATAGCTTAGCATCATCTACTTGAGTTATATCTTGTTGCAAGCAATTTAATCTATATAAATCTAGTCCAGGAGATTCATAGGTGGCAACTTATATCAAAATGCTTTGATATTTTTATGCTTTTATTTATACATATTTTTTAACCACAATATCTTTATGCCCAAATATTGTGGTTTGCATATTGATATGAGTGTTATCGAAATTACAATGTTTGAAGACAACCACACGGGGTCACAGTAATATGAATACTTACGCAATTCATTAATATCTAAAGAAATATGTCTTTCCTGCCTGGAAATTGATACTGAAATTTCGTTATCAAATCACTAAAACACTGAACCGTTGTTGCTTCGATTCTAATGTATTATTTTATGGCGAAGTAAATAAACAGCACAGGCCTTATCTAAGAAAATACAAAACTTCTCACTTCTACAGTCTATCAAAGAGAATATAACCACTACGTTTTAGTCTATTTAATGCCACCACCACCGACCAGCAGAAAAAGAAGGCCACCACGATCAGCAATCAGCATACGATTACCTACGATAAACCAAGAATCAAGATATACGGATAAACGATTACTCAATAAACTCATTAGTCATTACAACTGTCTTACAAGCCACTTACAAGCGAAATCTAAGCAAAAGTCAAAATGAAAACAATACCTAACCTGACAACCATACCAAGACCCAAGACCAACGTTGCCCTGCAGCAGGAGTATAGTGTTCTGTGGTGTCAATTGTCAGTTCACTTTGTTTTTTGTTTGTATGTTTTATTCTCTGTGTCTCAACAATACTCAAGAGTTAGATTTTTACTATATCGAATGCTATTATAATAGTGCTAAGTGGTGCTAAGTTACTCAGAAGGACTAGAACCCAGAGCCGTTAAACCAGTTATTTAAAAAATATAGTGTTAAGTTAGAATCCAGAGCCGTTAAACCAGTTATATAAAAAATATAGTGTTAAGTTAACAAAACGAATTCGAAATTCCCGCGTAAACTTGCATAGCCTCTCTTGTACAATATTCTCTTGTATATTTCTTTATTCATTGCTCATAGTCAAACAGTGTTGCCAGATCATCCGAAATAAGACCGAAGACGATTTCAATCTTTTTAGGCATACTAGTCACGTTGATGCACGTTGATGAAATTTGATGTCTCTTTATTATACTCACAGGTATTACTTACTATACATGCAAAGTTTGCCGTTCAAAGTTTTGTCTTTAGGTAGGTATAGTCTTATTTTAAGGACAAACAACATTTACATTAAGGCGCTGTGAGCCTGAAAACACAGGCGCGCGGGAGTAAAATCGATCAAGCGCATGTCGCAAAAAATGCATGAAATAATTTGTAAAAAAATTTACTTTTCAATACAAATTAAGCCGACAATGTGTTTGATTTAGAAATATGAATTTTATCTTGTATATTTTCTAGAGCAAATTATTGGTTTTATTAAGAAGAAAAATTGATTTAAAAGTAAGTAAGTAAGAAACTTTTAAACGTACCTCTTAGGTATGTTTAAAATAAATTTCAATGCAAAGATTTTTTTAAAGTTGTGTTTTGAGATACGTCAATGGCTGCTTAAAGGTCTTGAAAACAGCAAATTATTTTTACAAGCATACATTATGTCACCGTTTGATGGATACACTGCTTTTAAAACCCCCCTTTTACGCTACACAGGGCCTTAAACTAACAACTTATAAGTATTTGATTCATGAAAATGTGTGCTTCGCCTTCAATTCGCGTCAGTTTGACCATATTGCTCAGATAAAAATTTGGTAAAGCGTATTAGTTTCGTTTTCCACATAATATGGTAATGTTACTTTTCTCGTGAAAATGTTACTAGTGAGCTATCTTATGTTACATTTGACGTTTCCTTAGTCATTGCATTTGACTATCTGCCACTGGCAACACTGATGTCATGTCTCTGATCCAGTGTTTCCACAATGAGGGGAAATTCCCCATTTGAGGGGAAATTAGGGTCCATAGGGAAAGAAAAAGGGGAAGACATTAAAAGGGGAAATTGCGGGAAATCATGGGTAAAACCTAGCTTAAAATATTGCGGTAAATTTCGGAACAAATTTTTTTATGGACTACCGTGGACTAGCGTGTTGCCGTATAAAAGAAACAGTGAGAACACGTGCAGGTGGCGTATAATTACCCTTATCACCATTCTGTCCTAGGCCTAAAATATTATTCTGTGCTAAAATGTATGTGCTGATTGCGTAAACTGACTTGGAATAAGAGGTGAGTATACAGCCCCAAGTTTTATAGATTTCTGGTGAGGCTATAAATAAAATACGAATCGTTTAATTATACTTTATTCATGCTTAGTCTATTTTTTTTAGATTCGCTTGCAGTTGCATTGGACTGTACAAACTTAATTTGTGGGTATTTCTAGCTGATTTTTCATTAGTTGTACAGAAGTTGTTCCCGTTCTTTTCAAGCCAGATTTTACACACAGGATTGATGCATATTCTGATAAGACAGTAATTTATATTATTTATTTTAGTTAGTTTAGTTTAGTAAAATGTAAGTAGTTAGGTACGTGTGAAAGGCAGTATTATCACTTCTTTTTTGTTTTCCCGATGAGTTAATACACTTTTTTACTACGCAAGCGGTCATTTTTAATTACTTTTCGCGCGCTGTGTTTGACAAAACAACTGTCACAATAAATATTTCTAGTTTTGTTTAATTACTGGAGCTCTCAACCACTAAAACCAACCACAAATTAGAAAGAATATTTGTTACCAACATTACAACGTAAAGAAATTGACAGCTAGTGATAGTGTGTGTGATTTTGTTGACGCATTTAGTGTAAATAATATTATCATAGTATAGTATCACCAGAGGCGTGGGCACTTGGGTAGGCTATAAAAGAAAATCGATAAAGACCTTTTTTTTAGTTACTACACTAGGGCCAAAAGTAAAAACTACAGCAGAAAAATTTTTGAGGGGAAAAAAGCCCTGAGGAGGGGAAATTTGAATTGAGGCGCGGGGAAATCAAATCATTAAAGTGGAAACACTGCTCTGATCAGAGACAAGTTATTAGCTAACCAGTCTCTGATTTTGATTTGGAACTGATTTCAGATTTGGAAAAGCTAAGATACATAGTACACTATACGGAAAAGAAAATACAATTTCGGACGAGAATTTTGATTTAAAGAAAATATGTCTGCTATGCTTCAGTTATGTTTTTTAACAGTTTTTTGGTTTGTCGCATGGGTGACTGCGTACGAGAAATCGGATATAATTTCGGCTAAAATTGAGGTAAGTAATAAGTACGTGAACAAACCAACAAATTTGTCGAAATGATTTTTCATAATATTTATAATATTAAATAACGCAGGCCTCTGTTGCTTCAGACTTGCAGAGGATGTTCACTAAACCGCCTTCCTGAAGTGAAAAGTTTTGTTATGGAAGACGCCCCCTTTTACTACAACTTGGATGTTAAATTCATCGGCGGCGCTACACCAGAGCTCATTTTCCTGGGAGACGGTGACAAGGAATTGGAGCGAATCAATTTGTCTGATCTTAGTCGCCAGGAGTGTAATGAACTCCTGCTCAACGCAGGTTTTGCAAAGACAACTAAAAAGGAAGAATTTTAAACAAAGTTCTTCATTAATTATAAGTGGTAAATGGCTAATGTACCTAATAATTTAAAGTGCCAACATTCAATACACATACTTTTAATTTAACAACACTGCTTTCAGTGTGATGTATCCAGTTTCAGTGATGATGAATTAAATGACATTCCAATACTCTTTTATTACTATAGCTTATTGCCTCCGGCAGAGAATGTTTTATTTGCAATCATTTGCAGATAGACTATCTAATTCAATTACAGATAAAGGTGCAGAATATTATTTTTAAGGGTTTGTATCTGTCCAACCATTTATTTAACGACATAAGCACGCATATGAAGTTTCATAATAATTTATTGACAGGCAACCATTGATAATAAATGCAATACTTCATAGATTTTATTTTACAATAATGAAGCCTGAAGCGACGTGCCCTTTTATCTGATATTTTGTAACTCGTATACCCATCTAGTAAAACTTATTCATAAATCAGTTGATTGTTTACAAAAATTGAAAATCATTTCATTAGGACGTCCTTGACTCAAGCTGCCAAAAGTTAATAAATAATTGGATAGAAATAACACACTAGTAGAATGTCCTCGAGAGTCCCGAGAATCCCTCTTTATAGATATAAAGGGGCAGAACCCCACTAGTTAGATGTCTAACGAGTGGGGTTCTGCCCATAGAGCTTGGATATGTCTTACTGTTGTTAGATTCTGCCAATACTGCTTTCCAGCCTTCAAAACCCAGAATGGCCTCTACACATGACTCATACAGAAGAGGTTATGGAAAATAGTTTGAGGGTAAAACAATAAAAGACATGTGTGAATAATGTTAGTAAAGATATATTGTAGTGTGTCGGCCGCGTGGGGCGCGCGCCGCTCAGGTGACGAGCGTGCAGTCGAGCTCCTCGTCGCGGCCGTCGGCCACGGCGCGCCGCAGCACGCGCGTCACCACGTCGCCCAGCGCCTCGCGCCCGCCCTCCTCCAGCAGGCCCATGCATTGCTGAGGACAACCGTCAACCATCAGTAAATTATTCTTCAAAATTAGATAATGCCTTCAAGGCAAGAGTGAATAGGCATCTTCTAGGCAAGCGCGTTCCAACCTAGACCTCATCATTGCTTTGCATTAAGCATGATTGTCGTCAAGCGCAAGCCTATCTCACAATAAAAAAAAAAAAAAAAAATGCTATTATCACCCGGAAATACAGCTAAACAAATGTACAGTGTCTGTAATAAATATCAAAATATACAGTTAAACAAAAACAAAAACAGTTAAGCAAATAATCCGTGAAAAGGTAACAGTTTCGCTTTTATAATTATTGTATTACTAAACTGAAGGGTCGGGGTGTTCCTCCTCCATCCTTTTATCTGGATCGGCTGGACTGTTATAATGTTTGACTTTCAAGTTGAATGATAATTAAGAGTAAGCAGTACAGTGTGAAGGAACTCGCGATGTGGGAAAGGAATAAAAGAAAGAAAAATGATTTATTTCTATGAATATGTGAAATTGAGATGTCTGTTGATGAATCAGAAAGCAATAACATATCCAGTCAGGCAACCCTGATTTGCAAATTTATTTTTACAAGTTTTCACAATTACACGCAATATTATAATTTTTAAATAGACTCAGTGATGAGCAAAACAGATAGTGTACACACGTTCTGATACCTAAATAGTGAACAGGGAATGGTTGAAAACGCGTTTGGGAAGAGTTTTTACAAATAAACTACTTAATGCATGTATGCAAAATAAAGTTCTGATGATTAAATAAACTATGCCTCTGAGCAAACTATTTTGGAGTTAGCTCACACTCCTAGTTTTATTTTTTTACGCCTAAAGTTTGTGGCGGTTATCGATGTGATAACTAGATGGCGCTAATCGCACATATGACGCCAGTACCGAAAATATAAGGCCCACCCCATACATTGGAAAAAATGGTTGACGTACGAGTACCTATCTCGTTTTAAGGGGATGTAGCAAGTAACGGCGACGTATTTCTTCTTAGCTAGATACTATCTAGATACAACAACAATGCAATCGCCATGAGAAAATCGTCCGTATTCGCTGACAGAATATCTGAATCAGAGGATTGAGTCTCCCAACATATGAGTCTTATTATTCCGAACGGAAATAAACGCATGTGTGTGATGTATGTTCGGAAGCCCGAATCGGGGATTCCGTGTCGGAATGCCGAATGTATGTGGCGGGCCTAAAAGCCTCTTTACAAGTCTGCATCACGGTATCGGCACACGTAACCGACTGACTGCACCGGCAGCACTGACCTGGTGGAAGGTGTCGTCGTGCGGCAGGCGCAGCACGGCGCGCAGCGCGAGCTCGGAGTTGGCGCGCACATACGTGTTCTTCTCCTTGGTGCCGTTGACGAGCGCCGGTATGAGCGCGCGCAGCACGTCCGCGCCCGCGCCCGCCGCCCTCAGCGCACCGCTGCGCCCCACCAGCGTGCTAGCGCGCGCCATCAGTTGCTTCACCTCGTTGTTGCTGTGGTTCATGCTCTGACAATCAAATACCAATTTTGTTATTCAAATCAAATTAAAAAAAAACTAGTAGACTTTTAGCAAGTGCTTTTGAATAGTCGTCTGGTCTGGTCTGGTGGGAGGCTTCGGCCGTGGCTAGTTACCACCCTACCGACAAAGACGTGCCGCCAAGCGATTTAGCGTTCCGGTACGATGCCGTGTAGAAACCGAAGGGGTATGGGTTTAATATTATAACTGCCATGCCCCTAACAGGTTAGCCCACTACCATCTTAGACTGCGTCATCACTTACCATCAGGTGAGATCGCAGTCAAGGGCTAGCCTGTGGTGGATAAAAAAAAAAGAGTCGTAGTGAATCTACCAGTAGTTCGGAATGCCATTCCTACCAAGGTTCTTATTTACGGGTTAGCGCTTTATGCTTGGCTATTATCAGCCGCCCGATTGTGAAAGGAAATTGTAATCGTTTGTCAAACGGATTTCGACCTGTATAAGGAGTTCATAAATGATTGCATGTCAAAGAGCATACATGAACAGCTTGAACAGTTCGAGTAATATGTTTTACGCTGTTAAATGATTACGATTTGTTCAGACAATTGAGCCTCTGTCCTGCTTTTGGTTATCACTTGCACGATTACCAAAAGCTGGACAAAGTGTGTGACCTTTTATGCAGTGAAAACCTCCCCTTGCTATATTTAAAAATAGAATTTGTTTTGCAAACAGTTTTTTGTTTTTGAGTTTCCAGTATGCAGGATATTTTTTTTAAAATTAATTTTGTAACCAACGTTGCGAAATGGTAGCGGAATTTCGTTCGTTTTCGCAAGGTATTAAAAAAAACCACGAAAGGTTTGCAGACCTAGAGCGTGACATCGAAAGTGGAGGCACCTTAGTCTGACGAGTTTTGGACTTGGCTCTCGCCATATTAACTTCTTGTACACTAGATTTATTTCAGTCAATTACGTTTAGAAATCATGGGCAATAGAATAAGCCACACTTATCAGGTATAATAGAAAAAAACAAGTAATAACTCATAAAGAAACTCACCCTGACAAACTGCGACAGTATATTTGGCGGCACGGGTCTGTCCTGCCCCAGCAGATAGCATATCAGGTACCCAATACCCCGGAGTCCGTTGCACACGATAGGTATCTTATCGCTCGCCAAATATCCTAATAACGCTTTATCTATCTTCTCCTCAAAGTGGTCCTTGTATATCTGGTCCGGGGTTTCTTTGAGGGCTACGAAGAGCGCTGATGACCGTCCGTGGGTCAGCAGCCAGTCTTCGGTGGCGGGTGTGGACTGTGTGGGGTTCCCCTGGGCGAGCACGTGGTGGAGCAAGGCCGCGTCCCTGTGGGCCGGCGCCAGGCAGTGGAGCAAGGCCCCCAGGCAGCCGCCGGCCGCGCTGCGAGGAGGGTCCTCCGGGTGCGCGAGCAACGCCGGGCACGTGAGCATAGCTAGCACTGTCAGAGCGAGTTGCTCCGACATTTTGTCCCCCCCGTTTGTTATGACGCTTCGTAAAGCTTGCAACATTGTTTCTGTGGACAGGAGGTTAAGGATTTTGTTTAGCGTATTTACAGTAAATAGTAAAATTCTTTGAGTGGCGATTCTGTAAGTTGACAAATTGTTTTGCAAAGTAAACTTAATTTTCGACTCCATTTAAAAAATCTGTGAATACCAACCAATTATTTTATTTACCAATCTCTCTGTACCAAATCGTCAGAATCGGTCGGAAACTGAGCATGCAGACAAACAGACACATTTTCACAGTAAAACATGAAGTACGGACTACTAATGAGTCATGAGATATGGGGTAAAAAGTAAAAAACATCGATATTTAAGTAGGTACAAGATGGGTCCCCTTTCATAGAAAAAAATTGGGCGTCCGACCTGTAGAGCGCGCTCCACACTTGTAGAAGCCTATCCTTGTCCCTGCCATAGCGCTGTCCCGCTTTTCAGACTAGATGGCGATAGTAAAACAAGTCCACACCCTTTGTTTCACTATGTAAATTCAGGGTCGTTGGTAAAAATGTTATTTAATTACAGTATGTTAAATTTACGGTTGTCTGTTGTGTCGGTTTACGGACGATAGTTTTACGTGATAACTAGAAGTTCTCTCGCGCGATCGCGTGGCGGCGTTCCAGTAGCAGAACTATTGGAACTGCTAGATCTGACGTCACGCGATCGTGCCTCTCTATCGCTCGTTCCGCGCTCTCACTCGCACGCTCAGGCTCAGGCGGAACGTGACACTTTTTCGTGCGTGCACGTGAACGAACGTGAACGATTTATAAGACGTTATCACGTCAAAGCAAGTGTGTGGTGGTGGTGGCGCACCTTTAACGCTCAGGTCGTCCGCGTTCTTGACGCCGTTGTGCACCTCCATGAAGAGCGGGTCTGCGCGCGTGTGTATGAGCACGAGCTGCGCGAGCGCCGCGCCCGCCTTCACGCGCACCGGCCGGCTCGCGTCGCTCAGCCCCTTCACGAACGTCGTCTGCAGCTGCGGCAGGAACTGCTTCAGCATCACGCCCACCTGCGACACATTTATTTATTTTTATTTTTATTTATTTATTTTTTCCAAAAAAAAAAATACACTTTCACTCCTTTTAAAACCAGACATAATTATGATTCATCACATCGTGTGCAAAGGAGTGCTTAGACACTCGCACTAAGGTAACAACTTGTGTTACGAGTGTCGTCGAAATTTGTGACTAACGACGGTGATAAATACTCAATATTTAATTTATTTTAAATTATTTAAGCACAATTATTCTTAGTTTCAAGTGTAGGACGACCTCTAGCTCAACCCTAGACGAACTGCAGAGCTCCATCGAAACAACAATTAGAACTTAGCAAAAGTATATATAAAATAATATCTAAAACACAAAACTGCATATTTGCCGGCTATACATATCTAAAGTAAAAAACCTCATCTCAATCGGCCCAATCAATACTTTTTGAGAAAAATAGTAACATATTGAAAAATTAAAATCATAGACTATAGCTCAGCTTGGTAGTCTATGGTCCTAAAATATATCTAAGAACCTTCTCACAAGCTATACATATCTAATGATAAAAACCGCATCTCAATCGGCCCAGTACTTTTTGAGAAATTTAACTCATAGACTATAGCTCAGCATGGTTGTCTATGGTCCTAAAATATATCTAAAAAATTATAATATTTTAGCATTATCGTACCTTGGAGAGCAGCAGGCCCAGGGTCTCGAGCACGGCGGCTTTGACGCTGGAGTTGAACCGGTCCCCCAGGATGCGGATGAGCGGCCCCGTGATGTGCACCACGGAGGGCTGGATGGCGGCCGCCGTCGTCAGCTTGATCACCTCGCCCAGCATCAGCGCCGCGTTCTCCTTCTCCTCCGGCAGACCGTTCAGGATCGCTTCGCGGAACAGCGGCAGGATTGGCGCTATACCCTGTGCAACACTCAATTTAATTAGAAAAATATTTGGTTCAACAGTAGGATATTAGACTATAAAGTAATTGTATAATGTTTTCAACCACGCCAAAAAAAGCATATTAAAAACAAAACGTAGATTGGCTCTTTTCAGGCTATTAATACTCAAATACACCATACAACATAAGGTTATAGCGAAATGCAATGAGCTTTTTAACAAGTTCTGTTTATTGTTTCCACGCAAATTAAAGTATATACAAGTCGATCAAAATAGCAATTCACGGCCTAGTTTACTTAAAAAAGCCTCAGCTGGCGCCTTCCAATATTTCTCGTTCTTAAATTGTTTTATTTTTGACCTAGGCAGTAATAATGTATTATTCTCACTCGATAACAACAATTATTAATGATTACACTTCACTATAGGCGCGAATTGGGGCAATGGAGAAGTTTCATGATGTTGTGAGTATCATATTTAACACAACGGAAGTAAAATATAGATTAAAACTAATAAATCAGTGGTTGTTTTTACAATCCATCAATGAATGACTGAGAAATGACAATTTAAAAGTTTAATTATTTAATGTACACCGATTGCTGTATCTTACTCGAGTGAGAAATTTTGTGAGTGAGTTTTAATACCTAGCCGAGATTTAATACTTCAAAATTATCTTCACACAAGTGAAGTTTAGTTTAAGTGAACAAAATTATATTCACTTAAGTGCTTTTAATTCAATTAAGTCACGTTAAGTCCACTTATTTCTTTTATTCGGCTTCATAAAGTATGTTGATAGGGAATTATGACGTCACGTCTCCCGTCTTACAAGCGCAACTTTAAAGTTACATAACTTTTTCATTTGTTGAGATAATGATTTTTCCTATTTTTGTTTTATTTTGTTTTATTTTGTCTTAATTTTCATATTTAATTTAAAAAAAAATGGTAAACTTCTCCATTGTTGCGCGTGCCTCCGGGGCGTACCTTGGGCAAGCAGAATCCGGGCAGCGGCTCGCCCTTGAGGTCCGCGGCGGCGTAGCGCACCGCCTGGCGCACCTCCGACACGTAGCCGAGCTGCTTCTCGTTCTCGAGCATGCGCGTGAGCGCGGAGAGCGCCTCCCACGCCATCAGCAGCACGTCGCGCTCGCGCTCCGCGAACAGCAGCAGCAGCCCGCGCAGCAGCGCCGGCACGTGCGGGATCAGGTCGGCGCGCGTGTGCGTCACGAACGCGCACAGCAGCGCGGCCGCCGCGCGCCGCCTGCCCGCCGCCGCCGCCGCGTCGCCGCCCGCCGCGCCCGCCGCGCCAGCCGCGCCCGAGCGCACGCACTCCATTAGTGTGTCGATTATGCTGCATCAAAATCATACATTTTAAATTGAAACTTCTTTAAAATTACACTATTCGTTCAGTTGTAGCAAAATGATTTAGTATTATTTCTAATTTAAGCTACCACTTGGCTGCAATCAAGCCAACTAATAAGTGGTGATGTCTGCTGATGCTGCTGGTCTAAGGTAAATCAAACACACTTGAAGACAAATATTAAAAACGTAAGCCAGAAGGTCATGACATAATATTTAAGTGGTTCGAATTAGAAACGAAGAAACAAATCGCTTCGTACGCGTCCATGACCGAAAAAACATGGGAGCGAAAGCATATGTATCTATAAAACCCATATCTGTCAATACAGAGCTGATGAAAACTGTAGACACAACCAGCATCCCATTCTTACTACCAATCGGTACACAAAAACCAATAAAAGGAACAGTCTATAACATGCGGCGTACGCACCACCGGACCCCGGCGTCGTCGAGCACGGGCAGCAGCGCGTCGCGGCAGTACTCGAGCTCGCGCGCCTCGGCCGGCGTGCCGCGCGCCGCCACCAGCGCGCTGAGCAGCGCGGGCAGCACGCGCGGCAGGTGGCGCACGAGCGCGTTGCCCGCCGCCGCCGCCAGCGCCGACAGCGCGCGCGTGTCCACGCCGCCGCCGCCCGCGCCCGTCAGCACCGGCACCAGGTACGGCAGCACGGCGCGCGACTTGATCGCCATCACCTGCCGCCATACCGCACCGTGCACGAGCGTTGTAGCACCGAACACCAATCATATACACGAGAAAGGGGACCTACCGTCCCCCACCTTTTTTTATTTTTGAATTTTGAAGTGCAACTTCTTTAGAATCGTAGTGATTTGAAAATTCGATGAAACGAAAAAGCGACACTTAAAATAGACAAATAATAGAATAGGATTTAGCCTGCGAGAGAATGAGATAGCATACAAATTATATATTTTATCTCATTCTCTCGTAGGCTACTTTTCTGAAATTTCACTTCTGCCGTGTGTGAATTTCACACACACACACTTTTTATTTTATTGAAATAACAGCCACTCATAAAACATCATCAATACAAGCAAGTCAGGTTTCCAAGATATAAACTATCAAAGCTATAGTTTACTTGATATTGACGCCACCAGAACAGCACCGAAATAATCAAATATTTAGCCCCTTGTCTCATTTTAAAACATTCCAAAGAATCGAGCAACTTTACCAACACTTTTGGTCTCGTTAGAATTACAGAAATAGTAAAATGACGCTCTGACTGGGAGGCTCTTTAGTTTTTAATTGAGAATCTCCTTTCTCCTTTTTTGAAAGTTGGTTAAAAATTAAAGAGTTCTCACGGGATTTTAATGGCACATTGCGCGCTCCGTCGTCATAATATGGACATATTATGTCTTCAACTTAACTTTCTCAAACTAAAAACCTCGGTCTTTAATTGACATTAAAAAATAACAACCAGAGGAAATATCCTTGCACACAAAACATTTACAAATATATCAAACTAGATGATGCCCGCGACTTCAACCGCGTGGAATAAGATTTTTTGATTCCCGCAGGAACTCTTTAATTTTCCAGGATAAAAAGTGTCCATACTCGGGATATAACCTATCCCAGTGGCGTTCTTATTATACAAAAAGCCAGGCTTGCGTGGCGAAATCCTAAGATAAGTGCGGAAAAAATAAACCAAATTTCATCAAAATCAGTTGAACAGTTGGGCCGTGAAAGCGTAGTAGACAGACAAACGGACGGACGGAAAGACAGACGCACTTTCGCATTTATAATTGTTAGGCCCAGTCTTATAGAGACAATAATATTATTACTGTACTGCTCTGATTAGTCGAGTCTGCGTCTCAACTCATTATTGTATTGTACTCTGTAATTGGATGACAGATGGATCTATGGTTTTCTCTGAAAGGGCGCCGGCTGCCTTGTCATGTAAATCATACTTCAAAAAATACTAATATTATAAATGCGAAATTGTGTTTGTTTGTTGGTTTGTCCTTCAATCACGCCGCAACGGATCAACGGATTGACGTGATTTTTGGCATGGATATAGTTGAGGACCTGGAAAGTGACATAGGCGAATTAAGGAGTTCCCGCGGGAATAACAAAAAACTTAAACCACGCGGACGAAGTCGCGGGCATCAACTAGTGGTATATAAGATGTTCAGAATAAGAGTAGTGTATAAGAGTATAAATAAATGAATAATTGGACACCAGTGTTTAAACCCCTATTACACTTCAATTTTCACAGGGCCCTGTGGAAAGGGTGGGCGTGGCCGTTAGTTTTGGCGTCGCTTATTACAAAACAATAAGGACCAAATTAGGGACTATTTATCCCTAAATCTTATTACACTACACTGATTCAGGGTTCAGGGTCCCTGTGAAAAGTGCGGTGTAATAGGGGTTTTAGCATTCATTATAATATTAGTATGTATGTATTGTCTGCGCGCGCGCACCTGCCGGAGCCCGTCGAGCGTGGCGTCCGCGACCTTGGGGTCGGGATGTCGCAGGTCGTCGAGCATGGGCGGCAGGATGTCGTCCAGCGCCTTGTTGCCGATGGTGGCGTGCAGCGAGTCGAACGCGCGCGCCGCCGCCATGCGCACCTCCGCCAGCTCGTCGCACAGCGCCGTGCGCACCGTCGGCACCTGCGCACGCGCACGTCACACAACCACCGCTCACCGCTCACGTATAGTCTTTATTCTTTATTTGCGTAATGTGTGTAGATACATAAGATGTTAGTTTTTTTATTTTTTTTTGAAAATTTTTTATTTCACAATTTTTAGTGGCCCCACTGTTTTAAAATACAGGGTGTAACCAGAACGCTAGTAAAAACTTAGCGTTATTAAGAATAACGTCGTTTAATCGTTACTCGTCGACTTGTCTAACTTAGACAATTAGTCAAGTACAAAGTCCTTTCATATGATACCCCACTTGGTATAGTTATCCTACTTTGAAATTTCAAACCCCTGATTTTCCCCACTTTTTTAATTAAACTAAATAGTCCAGCACATTAGCCGTATCGGCGTACAAATATTATAAATAAGCAATTCAGCTTAAATTAATTTAGTTACAGTTACAATAATAATATTATAAAATAGATTGATTTTAACACACACACATTATACATTACACATTATAGCACAGTAAACAGATACAACCAGTATGGAAACTATCTAGAAACGTTCCAAACAGCTCACTTACACAAACGTGCGCATCGAACGTGCGATGACTCGGGTTTCACTAGTGACGGCACTGCGACGAGCGCTTGGGGTCTCGTCGATGCGCACGTTTGTGTGAGTGAGCTGTTTGGAACGTTTCTAGGTAGTTTCCATACTGGTTGTATCTGTTCACTGTACATATAGCATACCGCTCTGTATTCACTTGAACAATCATACTAAGTTATAACGTATTAAAAAAACATTTCTGATTGATAAAGTATATTATAAACTAAATGATTTTTTGGAAGAAAAATAAGGCGGCCGTCTCTCTACGACCACTGATTTTTTTGCTGTGCCCCACCGGGGTTCCAATATTACGATAAGAACTTTTCTATTGACATGTAAATTACTATAAGAATTATATTGGAATGCAAAATAAATGAATATAAATATGAATATTAAACAAAACTCTGGACAAACACTTTCGTCGCGCATATAGGGTCATTTCACATTGTTCAGAATTTACATGATTTAGGAAATTAAAAAAAAAGTACTTAGTAATAGCCACACACTTTTTATTCAACTTACTAATATTTTTTGTTGGTATCATACGGGCCGACGGCAACAAGGTTATCGGTGATAAGCCCGCGCTAACTCACCAGTCCGTCCGCGAAGCTGAGCACAGCATCTCGAGATGTAGAGGCGAGGATCTCCCCGAGCCCGATGCAGACGCCCTGCCGCTGGTCCGCGCGCTCCGAGCGCAGCCCGCGCTCCAGTATCGGCACTATGTCCGGCAACACGCGCTCTCCCAGCTGGATAGATACATACATAAATGGTTTATATTTTGTTCACGTAACGTTTACAACAAGTGTGTGCTTGTAAAAGTAACTCTAAATCTGTTTTTGACGTGATAACGTCTTATAAATCGATGAACCACCGGCTGCACGCACGAAAAAGTGTCGCGTTCCGCCTGAGCCTGAGCGTGCAAGGGAGAGCGAGGAACAAGAGATAGAGAGGCACGATCGCGTGACGTCAGAGCTAGCGGTTCCAATAGTTCTGCTACTGGAACGCCGCCACTCGAGCGCGCGAGAGAACTTCTAGATTTTTTTTTATCCACTACAAGCTAGCCCTTGACTGCGATCTCACCTGATGGTAAGTGATGATGCAGTCTAAGATGGTAGCGGGCTAGCCTGTTAGGGGCATGGCAGTTATATTAAACCCACACCCCTTCGGTTTCTACACGGCATCGTACCGGAACGCTAAATCGCTTGGTGGCACGTCTTTGGCGGTAGTTACCACGTAAAACTATCGTCCGTAAACCGACACAACAGACAACCGTAATTTAACATAGTTAAGTAACACTATTTTTTTTATCAATTCATTGAAAGGCACTCATTAGATTTTATAATACTAATATTATAAATGCGAAAGTGTGTTTGTTGGTTTGTCCTTCAATCACGCCTCAACAAAGCAACGGATCGACGTGATTTTTGCATGGGCTATATCCAGAAGGACTTGGAGAGTTACATAGACTACTTTTTATTCCGGAAAATTTATTTATAAAAAACTTATTCCACGCGGACGTAGTCGCGGGCTAGTTTTTCGATAAATGTTTTTTATTTATTTCCTTATTCAAATTATTCATGAGATTTGCTCACGAATAAGTTTAATAAGAAGAAGATAAGATAAGTTAAAACCGCAGCAAACTGCAGCGTTGGATTTCTGGAGGAATTCCTTGTTTTATAGGGCATGTCACTGTCAACCGAAATCCACCCAGTTGGACAGAAGTAAGAAAATGTGCTGTTTCCAACAACAACATCGAAGTAATTCAATTCAATTCAATTTATTACAAACATGTTGGACATACAGGTCTCTTATGCTACGTCATGTTTTGACTCTATAATGGGCTTACCTTTCGAACCAAGTCCCCGAGTGTCCTCGCGGCCACCTGCCTCTTGTCGTAACTGGTGGAAGCCAAACAACCCAGTAACAGGTTGAACAGCGTCGGCAGGATTTCACGAAGTGTTTTCGGCGTGTTTGTCACGACCACCTAAAAATACACCTTAATATAACTTTGTCTCTTGTCTTTGTCTTTGTTTGTTGTTTGCGCCCTGTAGTATAGATGGAGAGTAAGAGTAAGTATTTTTTTAAAAGAAGTATTAAAATACAATGTTTATTTCATTAAGGATAACTTGTGCCGTTTATGATATGTCAGGACTATACCACTGGTTCTGAAAGCAGATTCCAGCATAAAATTATTTGTAGGTATTGTAAAAGCTTATAAATGAATAAAATATCGTTTATTTGCTGGAAACATTGTAAGTACAAGACACAATAGAGATGATGACAAATCAATCAAATCAGCAACTCTTTGTCAAACTTAAAACGCGCTCCTAGTAAGGAAGTTTGCATGAAATACATAGTTGTGACGTCATCTAATTTCAATCCACTTTTTTTTTTATCTAGTTTAAAATGATTATCAAACTTAAATGACGACGATGTGAATTTTACGTCTTTTAGAAGACCTTTATTAATAATCAGTAAGAATTAATTATAAAGGCAACCGCAGTGTAGGACGACCTCCAGCTCGCTGGTCCGATGACCTAAAGAAGGTCGCGCGCTCTTTATAAGGCCTATGTCCAGCAGTGGATGCATACAGGCTGATGGATGGATGGATGGATGGATGGATGGATGGAAGGAATAATTAATTTTTGAGCTAGATATCATCCGTAATGACCAAACACGTTTCGCCATAACGTAAGTACCTTCCACACGTGCAAGGCCGCCTGCCTGACCATGAGCGCGACATCGCTCCGGCCCATGTACAGGCCGGCGAGCACTCTGTTCCTCCGCTCCGGCCCTAACGCGTTGATGATCGCCTTGTGCGAGTGCTCTGTACCGAAGTTGTCGTCCTCGGACGCCGTCTCCGTGCTCATCTTCCCGGACACACCGGATATCCTGGAATTGACTTTATTTGCTTGAAATTTTGTACCAAGTGATGTTTGTATCACATCACACTAATATTATCAAGGCGATTGTTTGTTTGTTTGTGTAACTCTTTAACACAAAACTACTGGACGGATTTGGCTGAAATTTGGAACGGAGATTATACCCTGGATTAATACACACTTTTTAGTTCCCCGGGAATCAAAAAACCACGACCCACGCGGACGAAGTCGCAGACATCTGCTAGTATTATGATAATGTCCAAATCCTTCAAGGCCAGTAACCCTTTTTTTATCCCCTACAGCCCTTGACTGCGATCTCAACTGATGGTAAATGATGATGCAATCTAAGATGGTAGCGGGCTAACCTGTTAGGGGCATGGCAGTTATATTAAACCCATACCCCTATTCAGCTTCTACACGGCATCGTATCGGAACGATAAATCGCTTGGCGGTACGTCTTTGCCGGTAGGGTGGTAACTAGTAACGGCCGAAGCTTCCCACCAGGCAAAGTTACCCTGCCGGGGATCGAGAACCCGGGACCTCCGCACGTTAAGACAACAGCGCTCAACACTGCGCCACGGAGGTCGTCAAATCTCATCTTCTAAATAAGCGCGCTCCAACCAAGACCTCATCATTGTTTCTTATTAAGCATGATTGTCGACAAGCGCAAGCCTATAAGAATAAGAGAAAAAACATCTCACCTATAGAGCAGATCGCCGAGCAGCTGCACAGAGCTGTACCGTATGCGCCAGTTGTCGTCGAACAGTCCGCGCTCCAGCTCCGGCAGCAGCAGCTGTATGGCGGACTCTGCGTACAGGTTCACTATCCGCTGGCCCGCCTTCAGCGCCGTCTCGCGCACGTACTCGTTCTCGTCGGCGAGCGCCTTCAGGATGGGGTTGATGATCTGGCCGATGTACGGCAGGAACTCGTCCGTGAATGCGCCCGGCATGTAGATGAACATCATTATGTACCCGTCTTTGACGTGCGGGGCTATGTCCGTGCGCTCCGCTGTAGCTATTATATCTACAAGAAATATATAAATCTTTATTTGAGGAAGACAAGAAATAACAGATTTTTTTAAAGAAAAAATATTGCGAAATGAGACTTGATCTACAAAATGGTCTTCACTCAGCTATCTGTTGTGAAAGGTGATGGATCAGTTTGTGGTTCGATTTTGAAATGTTTAATTGCGGAATAACTTGAGATTTGAGAGTTTTGTGTAGGAATTTTAACTTTATTTCTCAGTTTGAACTTTGAATGGATCGAAAAATCAAATCGAAACCAACAAAGGATTGCTTTAAAATAAAATTTAAATCGACAACTGATTATGATGCTTAAAAGGGCACATTTTAGATAATTAGTAAATGCTGAGAAACTACAAAATTTCTTGACCACATATTGAATATGTTTGAAAGTTGTGAATATGGTGTGTTCAAAATCAACTTTATTTCTGTGTGTGTGTTTGTGATGGTGACCTACATTTTTACGGTCTCATTATGAGATGTGACGGGAGACTCGCTTGAAAAAGAGTGGCGTTAACCATACGATCTCACTTACACAGTATATCTGTTTCTAGCGCGGAAGTGAGATGCAATAATTAACACCACTTCGTTTAGATTTGTCTGTACATTGGTACAAGTTATGGGAAGGCTGCAGTGTTAATGTCGGCACCGTACCGGGCATGATCTTGTGCAGCTTCTGCGAGCCGAGGCCGGCGACGACCTCGGAGAGGCCCTGCGCGGCGCCCGAGCGGTCCACGGACGAGGACTCTGAGGTGAGCGTGTGCATCAGCCACGGCAGCAGCTCCTCGAAGCTGCCCTCGCCCATGCCGCGCACCATGGCACCCAGCGCGCGCGCCGACACCGACCGCACCTGCCCCCATACACCAGATTATACTCCCTCACACTTATCTCACCCGGTGGCCAAAATTGGAACTAATTTTTATGCCCGTTTATACTCTCCGGTATGCGATATCCTTATGATTAACTACGATAACATGGCGAGCTTCAAAACGTTTGACAGTATTCGTGTAACAAAGCGCTACCCAAACTCACAACGCACGTGTGCGTGCTGAGACGGCCGTCAAACAAAAATAATCCCTGGATTTGTTGCTAGTCAGCAAGACTATAGACATTGAAACAGTAATTTGGAGGAGTGTGCCGTGATATCAAATCAATCAATCAATCAAATATCTTTTTATTCAAATAAACTTTTACAAGTACTTTTGAATCGTCAAGTGAATCTACCACTGGTTCGGAATGCCATTCCTACCGAGAAGAACCAGCAAGAAACTCGGTGGTTGCTCTTTTTAAATAATTCATTTACAATTACTATATCAATGTGTACATAAGTAACCGCTGTCCCCAGCATTGTTGGAGCGATCAAATCCATGCTCCTCTATCATTTACATAATCTTCAACAGTATAATAAGCTTTTTTCAGGAGCATACTTTTAATGGATTTCTTAAATTTGTTTATTCAATTCATGTCAAAGACGGGCAGACAGAAAGTAGCCCCATTCCCGCCGGTGGCACCCGTTCACGAGCATGACGCATGATCCAGCCATTGCTTCGCTCGACCATATTTGAGGGAACGTAACAACCCGCACCACACGACACCACCACAGAAATGTTTAAAGAGAGCGTGACATACTCAGTCTACCCGTATCAAAGCATCGAATTGAATACTAATATTCAAACACTAATTTATAATAAGTAACCGCTGTCCCCAGCATTGCTGGAGCGATCAAATCCATGCTCCTCTATCATTTACATAATCTTCAACTGTATAATAAGCTTTTTTCAGGAGCATACTTTTAATGGATTTCTTAAATTTATTTATTGGCAAGTCCAAAATAGGTTGTGGAACTTTGTTATAGAAAATAATGCCCATTCCCACGAATGACCTTCTGACTTTTTTGAGGCGGAGCGATGGAGTCACGAGCTTATTACGGCCTCTAGTTGGCCTATCGTGCAGATCGCATTTTTTTTTATAATTATGGATGTGCTGTTTTACAAAAATTATATTACTGTAAATATATTGCGAGGCTACTGTTAGAATACCAATTTCTTTAAATTTCTCTCTAAGTGAATCACGCGGTTTTAAATTATAAATTGCTCGTATAGCCCTTTTTTGTAGTACAAAAATTTTTTGAATATCTGCCGCTTTACCCCACAGTAAGATTCCGTAAGACATAATGCTATGGAAATAAGCAAAATATACGATCCTGGCAGTTTCGATGTCAGTTAACTGTCGAATCTTTCTGACAGCGTAAGCAGCAGAACTAAGCTTGCCAGCAAGTGTTGATATATGGGTGCCCCATTGAAGCTTTGCGTCCAAGGTCACCCCCAGGAACACAGTAGTATCTTCTATTTTCAACATGTCATTATTTACCATTAGTTTTATATCACTTGTGGATCTGGCATTCGGCAATGCGAACTCGACACATTTAGTTTTTTTTGTGTTTAAAAGTAGATTGTTAACCGTAAACCAGTTCGTGACTTGAGAAATTGCAGTATTTACGTCGTCAAAGTTGTCCTTATGTCTATCGACTTTAAAAATCAAGGACGTATCATCAGCAAATAGTACAATATCGTAGTGAATCACTACTGACAAACTGCGAATGAGACTACATATCATCCGAAATCGTATGCACCTGCAGATTGTCAGAACTTTGCTTCAGATATCCAATTCAGATGCTCATAGAGGGAAAGCAAAAAGTTTTTGACTAGCCAATTTCAGATCATATATGGCCCGAGATAAAGGTTATAGAGATAAGGTTATTTTGGGAGGATTATAAAACGATATACCCCACAGGAGTGAGTCATAAACCAAAATAGCACAATCAATTTCTCTTTAAATATCCCATCGTCAAAATAATCACACGTTTAATAATACTTACTGTTACGGCGCAGACGCCCGTCACTTCGCAATACTTGTTTATCGCATACAATAATTGCTCTAAATTTGTAACAGGGTTGTCAGCACTGTACTTAGCTTTATTATGCAATGTCATTCATTCGTTTTATATCCATCAACGGATCCACATTAAAGCCACTAATTGCTAAAGTTAGTGTTTTTATTTGCCCCATTATATGCCTAAACATATATAATGGTGGCCCATGAGGGGAACTAAGCAGCGTGAGCCAGCGGTACAGCAAGGATATCGCATCACGGAGAAAAACAAGATAAGTGTCCTTCCTTTGTTCCTAAATTGTTTCATGTCCAATTTCCCAAAGTGTTGTCCAAAGTTATTACAGGTTGCCTTTATTTGTGTAGACAAGGTTGTTTTCAGTATATATTAGTGATATCAGTGTATATTAACGTAAAACAACAACGGAATTATAGATCATAACAAATTAATCAGGTGCCTACCTACATTTGGTGAACTATAGTTGTTAAATTGCCAAATATCTTATTGTATTTTTGTTAAATTGCATTTAATTCTCTTCAATTAATCGTAACTAAGTATATTCTGAGCACTAACATAATAGTTCACAACTTAACATTAGTTTTTTGTAACATAAAGGTAAACGCCCATTGACTTGATTACCGCCGACTCGTTTCGTGAACTTTTTTGCTAAAAATACTCAGATCACTTCGCCGACTAATTCCAGGTTGTGGTCATCCTTTCGTGGCGCGACCGCTGCGTGACAGCAGCATCTAAAGAACGTGCGTGGTGGGTGATTTGCGGAGCGCTTGGTCTTCAGGCCGGCCTCCTAGTCTGCAGGCGAGACCGAAACGAGGAGCGTGAGCGTTTTAATATTGTATTTAGTTTCTTAGTTGCTTAACGTCAAATAACTGACAATGCCTAACGAAAGTGATAAAAAACAGTGCTTAAAGGAATTAATTATCAAGCGGTCGTCCACCAAAGGACAGATTACTAAATTTAAAAATTATTTAAGTGGTATTTCCATTAAATCCGAGCTAAATAATGTGCAATTAACGGAGTTGAATCTTAGGCTTGCAAAGTTTGAGGCATTGTCGGTTAGGTTTGATGACTTGCAAAACGATATCGAGGTTTTAAGTCCAGAGAATATTTCTAATGAAATTGATGAACGCGAAAGCATAGAACACGAGATTATTATTAACATTGCAACTGCCAAAACATTGGTGGAAAAATTCACAAAAAAGGTCGATTGTGAACATACAAGACGTGGATCATTGCTTGATAGTTCTTGCCGTTCAGAGAACCAAGAAATTGGTTTAAAATTACCTCGTATTGAAATAGCTAAATTTGATGGCGCGTATTTTCGTTGGTTGGAGTTCCGCGACACGTTTGAAGGCTTAATTCATAAAAATTCGCATCTCTCCGATATACACAAGTTCCACTACCTTATTTCATATTTAGTAGGCGATGCAGCGCGAATAATTTCAAACTTAGAAGTTTCCTCTGCAAATTATTCTCAAGCGTGGAACTTGCTATGCAGTCGATACAATAATAAAGGGATTTTGATAAATCATCATTTAAATTCATTATTTAATTTTAAGCAAATTCCACGTGAGTCAGAGAGGTCCTTAAGATTTTTAGTCGATCACGTGACAAAAAATTTGCGCGCATTGGCCAGTTTAGGACAACCAACGGACAAGTGGGACGTGCTTATTATTTTTATGCTTTCTGCAAAATTAGACAGCAACACTTTGGCGAAATGGGAGGAGCACCGCAACAATTTAGACGGTGACACTCCAACTTTAGATCAGTTTTTTAAATTTATGATTGATCGTGCAGATGTGCTAGAGGCCTTAAATCGGACAAATCGGCACGACGGTTCGGGTCCTAAGCCCTCTGTTAATAGTGTGCGTAATAATTCAGCTCCAAATGATAATTACCACAAGCAGCAGTCGTCTTATACCAAATCATTTTCAACCTCAGCTAGTAAGTTTAAAAAATCAACCAACGCTCTGTCGTGTGTCATATGCAATGATAACCATAGAATTTATGATTGCCCTACTTTTAAATCAAAAGGTATCGACGAAAGGATGGATGAGGTTAAGAAATACAAGCTGTGCGTAAATTGCCTCCGTCAAGGTCATATTGCCAAAAGTTGCCGCTTGCGCCCTTGTCACTGCGGGGAGCTCCACAATAATTTGCTCCACAGTCCGAATAACGCTATTAGCCACCCCGCTACTATGGACGAAGCAGATAATAATAGTGATAATGAAGAATTGATTGTTACTTTTTCGAAACAAAATTCAAAGCAAGTTCTATTGTCAACTGCTATTATAGAAGTTACTAATCCATTGAACCAGCAAAAGGTCAAGGTTAGAGCTCTTTTGGATTGTGGCAGCCAAATGTCATTTATATCCAAATCTTTAAAAAATAAAATTAATCTAAAAACAATTCCCATTGACTCGCTTAAGGTCATAGGAATAGGGAATCATACATCAGAAAATGTGTCAGAAAGCTGTAATTTGCTGATCAATTCTATTAATAGCGAATTCAGTGTAATTATTTCGTGCTTAGTGCTTAATGAATTAACAGGTGAGATGCCGAAGTACCCTGTTAATGTTGATGCTTTAAATCTACCTAAAGGAATTTTATTAGCTGACCCTAAACTCGATAAACAATTGCCAGTTGATATTTTAATAGGAGCAGATCTGTTTTGGGATATATTAGGAACAGAACAGATCTCGCTCGGGCCAGGGAAACCAAATTTGAGAAGTTCTAACCTAGGCTGGTTGTTATCTGGTCCTGTAGGCTCAGTGGTTGTCAACAAAGCCACAGTCTCTAATAGTGCACTCGTTTCTAAACTATCAAGCGAAGATAAACTTGAAAATTCACTTGCGAAATTTTGGGATCTAGAACAAGTACCCACAAAACACATATTGAGCGAAAAGGATAAGCTCTGCGAGCTACATTTTACTACACACACTCGTCGAGATGATAAGGGTAGATTTTGTGTTAGGCTTCCTTTACATGACACCCGTGACTGTCTCGGAGACACCTATAAACTGGCTAGAAAACGTTTCCATTATTTAGAAAAGCGATTCAAAAGAAATCCGGATTTAAAATCCGATTACACAAATTTTATTCATGAATATGAGGCATTAGGCCATTTATCGTTAGCTGAAGGTAAAGGGCTTGAACAACAAAATGCTACGGCGTACTATTTATGTCACCATGCTGTTCTTAAACAGGATAGTGAGTCGACACGTTTACGTGTAGTGTTTGATGCTTCGGCGGTTTCATCGTCAGGATTTGCACTAAATGATATTTTAATGGTAGGGCCAAAGCTTCAAGACTCTCTTTTCGCCATATTGATTCGCGCTAGGCAATACAAATTCCTATTCACTGGTGATATTGAGAAAATGTATCGCCAAGTGCTAGTAGACGAACAGGACCGCGAGTTACAGCGCATTCTATGGCGAGATGATGAGTCATTGCCTATTCAGATATTTAAACTAAATACTCTTACTTACGGTACTGCAAGTGCGAGCTATTTAAGTACACGCTGTCTCTGGCAGCTAGGCGAGGAGCAAGACGATAAGCTCATCAGGGATGTAATACAAAAGGATTTTTACGTCGATGATTTAATCACCGGAGCGGATAATGAAAGTGATTTAATCTATGTTCAAAAATCAGTTGATAGGGCCTTGAAGTCTGGCTGTTTTAATTTAAGAAAATACAAAAGTAATATGCCATCTATATTTCAAAATATTGATATTAACAAACAGGATAATTTAACTATAAGCGAATCATCGAGCACGCTCGGACTGGGCTGGACCCCGTCGAGTGATACACTTCATTTCCCGACAAAATTGTCTCCTAAGTCCCAAAGTATTACTAAACGGACTATCATGTCCAATTCTTTCAAAATATTTGACCCATTAGGACTGCTGAGTCCATGTATCATTCAGGCAAAAATTATATTGCAGAAGCTGTGGAAAGCCAAAATTGATTGGGACGAGCCTGTCCCAGATGATATTAAAATTCAGTGGCATAAATTTGATGATAGTTTAAATAATCTTTCACAGATACGGATTCCGAGACGCACTATATGCGATTCTCCTATAACTATAGAGCTACATTCTTTTAGTGACGCTTCGGAAGTTGCTTTCGGGGCATGCGTATACGTTAGATCTGTGAATCAAGATAATAAAATAACGGTGCAGCTTCTGTGTGCGAAATCTAAGGTTACCCGTTTACAGCCCACTACCATACCACGTTTGGAGTTGTGTGCTGCCTTACTCGCAGCGCGATTGACGAAATCGGTCCTCGATTCAATTAGGTATACCCCCGATCGAATTTTTTATTGGTGTGACTCTCAGGTGGTTCTTGCTTGGCTCAACGGTGATCCCACTAAACTAAAAACTTTCGTAGCCAATAGGGTTGGCGAAATCATGGAAACTACAAAGGTCCCATCGTGGCGTTATGTTCCCACTGAATGCAACCCGGCAGATTTGATTTCCAGAGGGGTCGATGCTAAAAGGTTGATGTCCATGGACATTTGGTGGTCGGGTCCCAGTTTTTTGAGTAAAAATGAGACGGAGTGGCCAATCACAAAGCCGACTCATGTTGACAAATTACCTGAAGTGAAGACGCATTCAGCCACAATAATCACGCCGTTCATTGATTTTGATAAATACTCGTCACTCAATAGACTTCAACGATCATATGCATATGTTTTAAGGTTCATTTTTAACGTAAGAAATCCTCTAAATAAACGTGTAGGCGTATTATCTGTGGATGAGCTGCGCGAGTCGTTTCATTTACTTTGTATTAAGGCTCAACGTGATTCATTTCCTGCGGAATACGATTTGCTTATAAAGGGAAAATCATTGAGCACCAAAAGCAAAATCTTGATGCTTTCTCCTTTTATCGACAAGGACAATTTGATGCGGGTTGGTGGACGCATAGAAGCATCAAATTGTGCTTTCGAAAAGAAGCACCCGATTCTGCTGCATGGCAATCATAAATTGATTAAATTATATTTCGAAAGAGAGCATATAAATGGTATGCACGCAGGTCCACAACTGCTCCTGGCTACTGTTCGCGAGGTTATATGGCCAATTAATGGTAGACAGGTAGCAAGACGAACAGCCAATATCTGTGTGAGGTGCAGACGTGTAAGAGGCAAAACCTTGTGTCCTAAAATGGGTGATTTACCTGCTCAGCGCATTAATCCGGATTTCCCTTTCTTGTCCGTTGGCATAGACTTTGCTGGCCCCTTTTCTATTATAAACCGAAAGGGTCGTGGAAGTCGTGTCATTAAATGTTATTTGTGCCTTTTTGTGTGCCTCCGTTATAAGTGTATTCACTTAGAGGCAGTTAGCGATTTGACAAAGGACGCCTTTGTCATGACCTTACGACGCTTCATCGCGCGCCGAGGAAAACCAGCGGAAATATTCAGTGACAATGGTCGAAACTTTGTCGCCGCCGCTAAAGAGATCGGAAACTTTATCAAGCAAAATGTAGAGCCTCTGTCTGATTTTGCAAGTCAACAAGGCATTAAGTTTAGGTTCATTCCGGCTTACGCTCCAAATTTCGGAGGGGTCTGGGAGGCTGGGGTGAAATCCGCAAAGTTCCATCTAAGACGTGTCATTGGGAACAGTCATTTAACGTTTGAGGAAATTTCAACTTTGTTTGCACAAGTCGAGGCAATTCTTAATAGCCGCCCTTTATGTCCCCTATCATCCTGTCCCAGTGATCTCCTG
Source organism: Erebia aethiops (assembly GCA_923060345.2). Taxonomy (NCBI): domain Eukaryota; kingdom Metazoa; phylum Arthropoda; class Insecta; order Lepidoptera; family Nymphalidae; genus Erebia; species Erebia aethiops. The sequence continues at coordinate 18,859,911 of OV281091.1, read as the reverse complement.
TCCCTAACCCCAGGACACTTTACCATTGGAAGACCCTTGACTGCAATACCATCACCAGCACCTGCCAACTGTAGCGACAGCCAGCGAAAGCGCTATGAGCGCCTAGAAAGCATTAGAAATCATTTCTGGCAACGATGGCAAAAGGAATACTTGTCTGAACTACAGCAGAGGACCAAATGGCGAATAAATACTGCCCGTCTCAGCATCGGCGATATGGTGCTGTTGTCTGAAGATTGTGCGCCCCCATTGTGCTGGCGCTTGGGTCGAGTTTTGCGACTTATCCATGGACCAGATGGAGTGGCAAGAGTTGCGGACGTACAAACTACCAAAGGATGTGTGCGTCGCACGTTTACTCGTCTCTGCCCTCTACCCACGGCAGATGAACTGAAGAGTTGAAATCATTATTTCAACCGGGGGGAAGATGTTACGGCGCAGACGCCCGTCACTTCGCAATACTTGTTTATCGCATACAATAATTGCTCTAAATTTGTAACAGGGTTGTCAGCACTGTACTTAGCTTTATTATGCAATGTCATTCATTCGTTTTATATCCATCAACGGATCCACATTAAAGCCACTAATTGCTAAAGTTAGTGTTTTTATTTGCCCCATTATATGCCTAAACACTTACTAATATTATAAATGCGAAAGTCAGTTTGTTTGTTGGTTTGTTGGTTTGTTGGTTTGTTGGTTTGTCCTTCAATCACGCTGCAACGGAGCAACGGATCGACGTGATTTTTGGCATGAGTATAGTTGAGGACCTGGAGAGTGACATAGGCTACTTTTTATCCCGGAAAATGCAGGAGTTCCCACGGGAATCAAAAAACTTATTCCACGCGGACGAAGTCGCGGGCATCAGCTAGTGGAACATAAAATGAACGCTGGGATAATATGCTGAAACACAATACACTAAAGATACCCTACACTAAAGACATACTAAAGACACCCTAAAATCGACTATACCGTAGTTACACAATCTCATGATTTGTTGAATAAATTCACGTCTAGCTCCTCAGTGATGAATGTTTGACGTGAAAAGTGAAGCATAAATTGTTGAATAATTGGGAGGCTTCGGATATGGAGCTGAGCAGACTGTCTTTAACAAAACTGTTTATTCACGTCTGCATCGGGTCCTGATTGGGCGCAACAGAGATGGCAAGTCTTAAAGTGGATCAAAAAACCAAGGACAGACAACGCTAGTCACTCACCTCAGGCACCGGATCCAGCAGCGAGCTCTTGAGGCCAGGGATAATGCTTGGCAGATACGGCATGAGATCCTTCTGGTCGGTCAGCGAGTACATATTGCCGATGATCTGCGCCGCCATCTTGCGCGTCTCCGTGCTGCGGTCGAGGAACGCTCGCTCCACTACTGGCATGATGAGCGCCAGGGAGGGCGCGTCGATGAAGTGCACGAACTTGGTGTCAAGCAGGGTCTGGAGGCAGAGCGATGTCTTGTTGGACGGGTCCTGTAGGGCTTGGAGGAGGACTGGCACGATCGCTGTAACAAATTCAATTGTTGGTAATAAATTGTCATATAAAATATCGTTATTGAGGATTTCGATAGAGATTGTGCAGCTTCTAAAATCTGTGAAGAAGTATATTTTGTAGTATGTTACAAACAGATTCCATGTAGGTAGGAAAATTTTCAAAAGGCATAGTTTTCCGTCTAGATAATGCTCGGTCGTTGAGCATTCAAAATAGTTCACACAACCACTTGTCCAAATATGAAATGTAAATGCTGGATATTATTGACAAATACAGACATTACTAAAAAAAAGTTTTTGCTGTGTCATTGGGAAAGCACAAGAAGAGAAGAGACGAGAAGAGAAGATTCTTCTTATCCGATCTTATTACTACAGTATCAAAATATACATGTGCAGCTAAGCAAAATACACCATTGACAAACGTCAAATTATCGAGGGTTTTGAAGAGTGCCTTACCTTGGATCTCGGGGTTTCGTATGACGGATCCGATGACCTTTAACGCCTCGGCTCCAGCTTCCTGGACGCGCAAGTGCGAATCGCTGAGCACCTCTATGAGCTTGGGCACGATGGACGGCAGACAGGAAGAGAGCTGTTTCGGAGCGCAGTACGCCATTGCTCCCAACAACTCTATTGAACCTGTACCATGACAAAATTAACTTTGATTGTCTATTCTGGCAAATTTATGATGGCTTTCCCTCTGCCACGGGCAGGTTAACCAGGCGAAAAGTGTGTTAAAACACCGATTCTGGTGCGCATAGTTGGTGGTAAGACTTCCCATAACCTCGTGATTGAGGGGTCCTAAAAATTCTGTCAAATCTTTCTGAGACTTGCCAAGGCTTACGGCAGCCTTTCCCGATTGAGTTTTTTTGTCCACTAATAAACCTCTCCTTCCCTCCTAGAACTCAATTACTGGCTATGGCCTTCCGGTTTCGTCCATTGCAACGTATACTGGTTCTCTGGTAAAATATGTGTGAAAAAACGTGGATTGTAATAAAACGCTTATTTATTAACTTTATGTTTCATTTATTTTCTACTAGCTGATGACCGCGACATCCTTTGCGTGGCATGAGGTTTTTGGCTCGCGCGGGAACTCTTTAATTTTCGGAATAAAAAGTAGCCTATGTCCTTCCCCGGGATTTAACAAAGTTGTATGGAAGCAACCGACTTTGGGTCCTGCTCCCCACAGGATAGTATAATAACTTACACTATTGTATTTTATTTAACTTACATACTTATTTATGTATTGTACTTAATAGATTGTTTTTTAAAAAAAAAAAAAAAGAAAGAGCAACTGCTGAGTTTCTTGCCGGCTCTTCTTGGCAGAATCTGCTTTCCGAACCGGTGGTAGAGTCAAAACATGACGTAGCATAAGAGACACCTGTATGTCCTACATGTTTGAAATAAATTGAATTGAATTGAATTGAATTGAATTGAATTGAATTAACCTATCACTATACAAAATTTCGTTAAAATCAGTTGAACACATGGGCCGTGACAGCGTAGCAGACAGACAGACACACTTTCGCATTTATAATATTAGTATGGGTTATGTTTCTCGGGAATCACACGCACCGCGAGCTGTCGCCGAAGCGCCCTCTGCACTCACCCGCCTTAGTCCTCCAGTTGTCGTCCTGCAGAGCTTGCAGCAGGGACGGCAGCACCAGCTTGACGCCGTGCGCGGAGAGCCGGCTCATGATGAGCTTGGCGGTGTCGTCGGCCGCGGCGCGCACGTACTGCGAGCTGTCGCCGAAGCAGAGCAGCAGGTGAGGCAGCACGTGCACTATGTACGGCTCGAACAGACGGCCCAGCTTGCAGCACAGCATCTCGAAGCCGAACAGTGCACCTGAGCCGGAAAATACAGCTGAGATACTACTTTTGCTATTGCTCAAATTTAGTGTTGTACCTGTGACGTTACCCAAGTCACAGATGAAAATGAGCGCCTTGTTTTATATGCATTTTTGGGCATAATATGACGCAGGGCATAACGCTGAGGTGTCACAGACGAAAACGTTACATTTGAATCGAGTTTTCTCTGTGACACCATTGAGTAAACTGATTTTCTTTCTTTCTGAATTTCGGACCTGAGTGCCTCCAGACCTTAATGCAAGGATGATTTACTGGTGTCTAACAGGGCTATCACTAATAAAGTTTATCATTTAGATGTTCGCAATCACTTTCTCAGTAATGGTTAAAATGAAATGCACAATTATAACAAAAGTAAAAAATAAATTTAGAGCTAGCTGATATCGTTACTGATTCCTGACTTAAAGTGGATCTGTAACCACTTTTACAAAAATTATGATTTATCGAATTAAGCCAAGGAAATGATTTGACTGACATTAAGGCAGCAAATTCTTCGTTCAAAGCAATTTGAAGCATCCTACATCTCCTTTAGCCTTATCACCGATTTAACCTTACCTTCTCTGTATTTAAAGTTCTTCTTCTCTTGTATGGCTTCGGTGAGCTTTCCCATCACATCCAGCTGTTTGAGCGACAGGATTCCGAGCCCCTTGATAATGCCAGCGATCCCGTACGCGGCACCCTACAACAATATTACATTACTGCCCAGGCCGAAATTAAAGCAATTCACGGCTGAGTAATATTAGAAGGACAAGGCGAAGCCGAGGACTTGTCAAGTGATGTTAAAAGGATAAGGCAGGCAGGCAGGCCTTTTTAAGTAAATGAGGCCGTGAATTAATATTTCGGCCGCGACTTCTATAGTACTTTTCTCTAGTTTGTGAGGAAGAAATAATGACAAAAGATCAAACGATTTTACAGAGGTACAAAGGCGGTCTTATTGCTAAAAAAATCTCTTCCAGACAAACTCTTGGAAGAGGAGATTATCTACAAGACAACTGGGTAGTGATTTATGCTTTTTATTGTGATTTTGCCACTACAGATAAATTAACTAATAGTTCTAATTGAGTGTTTGGCAACTAGTTAAATAAATAATATTTTTAGTGATTATTAAATAGAGGACCTGCCAAAAGACGTTATATCCACGTTAATTTTATGTTTGACAACAATTTTAAATTATCGATCAAAGTAAAAAAGTGCGTAGACTTTTGATGACGTCACAATTCAGTATTTCATACAAAAGCCTATACTCAGCACACGTTTTGAAAAAAGTACCAGATTTGACTAGTTGTCAAATACCCAATTGATCTTGGATATTTGGAGGTGACACCATATCCCCGAAACTGTTTACTGCCGCTTTAAAAGACGTTTTTAAACTAATTGGCTGGTCTGGAAACGGAGTGAACCTTAATGGGAGAATGCTGTCTCTCCTACGTTTCGCTGATGATATCGTTATCTTTGCCAGCCAAACCCACTGCACAGAAGAACTGCGGACAATGCTCGAACAATTACAAGACGCTTCTGTTGCCGTTGGTCTAACATAGGGAAGACCAAATTCATGTGTCAGAACGTGGACATTGACCACATCGCTATCCTAGGCCAGCGGATTGAAAGGGTCGAAGAGTATGTTTACTTGGGCCAGGTAATGACCTTGAATAAACAAAGCCAAATGAGAGAAGTGGAACGTCGAATTCAACTCGGATGGGCGACGTCCTGAAGAACAAGAAGATCCCCATCTATCTTAAACGGCGCTTGTTCGAGCAGTGTGTGCTTGTTTTGAAAGTGTCCAGGTCAAATTGGAGGTGGACAAGGTCTCTAGGACCAAAGATGATCGATGGACCCGTTTGCTACTGGAATGGAGACCACGTACCGGCAAACGAAACGTAGGACGACAACTATCTCGTTGGTCTGACGACATCACCAAGCTTGAAAAAAAACATGGGGGAAACATGGAGGAGGCTTGCCCAACATCGGGAAGAGTGAGGTGCACATGAGGAGGCCTATGGATGGAAAAAGGCTCATAAAGAAGAAGAAAAAGATTATTTTGGAGTTATGCTCACCTTCCTGTCGCCATACTTCTCAGCGGTGAGCAGTTGTTTCAGCAGTTTGTTCACGATCGTTGGGATATCGTCCTCCAGCGCAGGCGATGTCACCAAGTGTGGCAGGCAGTTGCTCACCGCCTCTTGTACCTGACACAATCTATATATATAAAAATGAAACCCGTTTTCCTTGGTCACGGCATCACGCGTGAATGGCTGGACCGATTTCACCAATTCTTTTTTTGTTGTATTTGTTATTATTAGGAGAAGGTTCTTACGGAAAAAAATATTAAGAAAATCTCTCAGAAATATTGAAAAATATACATTTAATTTTGCATACTAAGGCGGTACGAAGTTCGCCGGGTCAGCTAGTATATTATACAAATCAATGACAACTTGCTGTTTTTTTAATACCACGTTAAGTTAGGTCTTGACTGTGATCTCACCTGATAGTTATGATGCAGTCTAAGGTAGTAGCAAACCTATTAGGGGCTAACCTGTTAGGGGTGCGGCAGTTACATTAAACCCACACACCTAATCCGTTTCTACGCGGCATCATATTATCGGAACCCTAAATCACTTGGCGACAGTCGGTTTGCTGAAAATTCTTTCTGGAATTTCGGCATTGTAGCAATGGTGAAAAAAATTATACCTAAATAGATTAGAGTATACAAAATGTGATAAGGCGTTATACCTCTTGGCTAGGAGTAGACAATGCAGCGATGAGGCGCAGCGCGATAGGTCGCACGCGCGCGTCTTCGGGCGCCAGATGCCTAGCTAGCGATCCCACCAGCAGCACCACACACTGGCGCACTGCGTCGTATCTGCTGGATTTAGGCGCCGTGTCCAGGAAATGTTCGAACACGGGCAGTTGACTGCTTAAGGTTTCCTGTACCGAGATATTGTACTGTTTATTATCGAATAAACATTGCACATCAAATATTGAATAGAAGCAGGCTTTACTATGCGGATGTCCATGATAAAGGAACTAGATGTTTAATTCGCACTTATCTAAAAACAATTTTGGACTATAAGAGAGACGGGGCCACTGCTCTTCTAATGAATTTACTCTATGACTTGTCTGACCCGGTGACAACAGACAAAATAAAGAAACAAATAGGCATAAAAATTTGTTCATTAGTGGGACTGTACGGGAGCAGGTGATATGGCACGACTGTAACAAAGGATGATCATCCTTCCGAGCGGGTGCTGTGCTCGGGGACCACCGGTCCGACCGTTCATCTTTGGAGGTCGTATATATAGTCTAATTTCAGAGAACGCTTCGTTAGCGTGAGTTGGGCTCTTCGTGTTCATCGTGCTACCAAAAATGCCATCTATCGGATTATGTGCGGAGTGCTAAGACCGCCACAGGACTACACACACCTTGCCGTGCAGGTCGACGATCGCCATGGCCGCGGTGAGCATGGCGTTGCGCACTGGCTCGGCGCGGTCGGCGAGCGCGCGCTGCACGAAGAACGCCATCGCGTGCGGCACGGCGGCCGCGTCCATGCGCGGCGCCAGCGCCAGCAGCGCGCGCGCCACGCCGCGCCGCGCGTCCCACGCGTCCACCTCCGCCGTCTGCTCGTGCCCGAACTGGTCCAGCACCGCGGGAATCATCTGCAAGACATGCGCGTTGGTTACACAACGACCCAATGGAGAACACCACTGGAAATTATATAATAGAATTTGTTTCAATTGATAATCCAATGAAACACATAATAAAAGTACTTAAAATCTAACTCTATCAGCATCTAAAATGTATCGTTACAAGTTTGAACTTACTGCTACAAGCTAGCTATGTGACTTTTGAGTAAATGGGAAAAATAAAATGACTTGAAAGTAACCAGTGACACGGTGGTGGCATGTAGTTCCAGCACTCGGTGGCAACGCAACATACCGGCAGCTTCTCGTCGTATATCTGGTGCAGGCGCTGCAGCACGGCGGCGGCGGCGGCGGGCGGGTCCGGCGCGCGGCCCACCAGCGCCGCCAGCGCCGCGGCGGCCGCGCGCTGCAGCTCGTCCGCCGGGTGCTGTATCTGCTCCAACAGCAACGCGCGCATTTTCTCCGCCTCAACGGTGAGCGTCTCTTCCGCGCGCGGCAGCTGCACCCATAACTCCTCTGCTAGCTTCCTATCCAAACATATCATGATAACATTCCGTAAAGCCACAAAGTTATCGAGATAAACAAAAATAGTAGCCCATACTCACGCACGCACGCATGCACGTACACGCACTTACACACGCCCACAATGGGAATTACAATAGTAAGAAAAATTTTAAAAACTGAAAATTTAGAAAAAGGTCAAAATGTTGTATTCGTCAGGAGTGTGAAATGTCTAAGAAGTATTTTATAAGACAACAGAAGGAACTTTAGAGAAACAATATCATGTTGAATGGACACTAATTCTTCTGAGATGCATTTCTTTCGCAAAAAAATTGTATAATTTATATATGGCTTTAAGATCAACAAATCGAATTATTTATGTAAACCTTTATAAGTATTTATAATCAATATAATCACAAACTAAACGAGTTACTGAGCAACTTATTCACATAGCAACTTACTTGTTATCCTCAGAAACGTCAAACGTCGCAATATACAGACGCATGGTGAGGTTTAACGCGTGCTCCGGCTCTTCGAGGAAAGGCGGAATGCGTTCTACTACGCACAGCAGCGCGCGCAGAGCCGCGTCTCGGACTACCTGTTACAAAACAAAAACTATGACCCTCAGACTTTCAAACTAGAAACAATACAGAGTTGTCTATTTAAATAATTGAATTGATCCATAGTTAAAAATCTTTCTAATATATAACACACGTCTATCTATCTCTCTCTATACATCGTTATTATGTAATCTATACTTAATATTATAAATGCGAAAGTTTGGATGGATGGATGGATGTTTGTTACTCAATCACGCCACAACGGCTGAGCGGATCTGGATGAAATTTGGCACAGAAATAGATTATAGTCTGGAATAGCACATAGGCTACTATTATTCCGGAAAATTAGAGTTCCCGCTCGAATCAAAATACCTCAATCCTCACGAAGTCGCGGGCTTCAGCTGGTAATCTTACTAATATTAATATTATAAACTAGATGATGATTGATGTTTTTTGATTCCCGCGGGAACTCTTCAATTTTCTGGGATAAAAAGTAGCCTCTGTCCTTCCCCGGGATACAACCTATCCCTTACTATTAGAATCATTTAGGTTCCAATAATAGTCAGCCCGCGTGTTAATTCGGCCATTACGACATACCTCCAGCGGGCTCTGCAAGCCGTCCAGCAGACAAAGCACGTCTTCGTACGAAATCGGCGCGCGCGCAGCACATTGCGCCGTCTCCAGCAGCGCCACCGTGCACGCCGCCGCCACGCGCCCGCTGCTGCTGCCTGCGATATTATTACAACTTGTACGATAGATAAACAGCGTCAAATTTTGTTGTATTCATGTTAATGATATTTTTTTTAAAACAAATATACAATCGCACAAACTTTACTGGCCCGGTGGCCAAAATTGAAACAAATTTTTACGACTCTAGGTTTTCTTTTATTTTTAATATTTATTTAAAAAAATTAAAAAAATAAATGTTTTTTTCATAATTTTACTTCATCAGCCGGGGTATTGTTGAATGATTACCAAGGTTGGTAAGAGGTGTATACAACGAAGTTAAAAGGAAAACTATCACAGCTACGTTGGCTTTACAAGTTTACGAGTAATAATTGACAAACAGATTTTTGGGTAGATTGAAAAGAGACCTTTTTTATCGCAGGGCATTTCAGAAATGAACTCACCAATAAGATCGACCAGCAGTCGGAACATCTGGTCAATGGGGAAGAGTTGTGGGTGCAGCTGGTCGCGCGAGTATATGTCGCCGGTGTCGCCGCGCAACGCCGCGTGCTGCGTAATGACCGCCAGCCCGTTCATCATCATTGACTCGTTGGTGCGCGCCGTGCTGCTTGTTAAACCTGCAATTAAACAACCATTTAATTTTCATTTCAAATGTCGTTCATTACTAGATCCATACTTATATTAATATTATAAATGCGAAAGTGTTTCTGTCTGTCTGTCTGTCTGTCTGTCTGTCTGTCTGCTACGCTTTCCCGGCCCATCTTTTCAACCGATTTTGCTGAAATTTGGTACAGGGGTAGATGGTATCCCGGGGAAGGACATAGGCTACTTTTTATCCCGGAAAATTAAAGAGTTCCCGCGGGAATCAAAAATCTTAATCCACGCGGACGAAGTCGCGGGAATCATCTAGTCCATAATAAAATTATAAATACGAAAGTGTGTCTGTCTGTCTGTCTGTTACACTTTTATTTTATTTATTTTATTTTGTACAGAAAACTTTACTTTTACAGCCATAACAGAGATGTATAGATAAATAAAGAAAAAGTATACCGCAAATTACAAGTTTTCACAGATAGAATTTACATGAGATAAAAATAGCTCCCAAACTTGGAAAAATGAGTAATAATAATATATACTACATAAGAAGTAAATAGAAAATAAAAAGCTTATAGTTAAGAAGATGAGTTAACACAAGAGTAAGAACCAGAGTAAACTAATATTAGGGATAATTTTGACATTATTAATTATTAAGGTTAAGATTACCAGCCAGCAAACTACTTCAACTCAGGCTGTGGGAATTCACTGGCTAGAATTCTACGCATGGAGGCGGCCGTGGTGCAAATAACATCTAGATTAGTATTCTTTTTTAGCAGTTTATTGAATGATAAAAATGATCTTGGCAAATAGGAGTTCTGACGAAATCTGGTATGCGCAGATGGTAGGCGGAGAATAGAATGGGCACGGGACTTTTACTTTTCAATCGATTTTGATTAAATTTGGTATAGAAATAGATTGCATCTCGGGGAAGGACATAGGCTACTTTTTATCCCAGAAAATTCAAAAAATCTAATCCCTGAAGTCGCGGGCATCATCCAGTGTTGGAGACACAACATAAGATGTTTATAGTCTATGACGTTCACTGCTCATTCACCGGTCATATGTACTCAATAGACCGACGATCTGTCTCTTACCTCAAGAACTGCCACAGGGCTAAGACGCATATTATACGCTTCCTTTGTACCTAAGTATTTTATTAAAATCACTGTGCCACGAGTCGTGTTTCTATTATCAAGAATACCTACATACTACAGTCCACAATAGTCTTCCACAATCCAGTACTAATTACTAGATGGACGTAGGGGCTTCACATGCCGGGGTCTGGTGCCGTTACATGCGTTTAGTATCTATTCTCTTTCTATAATTGTTAAGGCTTTAACGAAAGCGATTAAAAACGCTAACCATGGACTATTTAACTTATTTTCTCCTAAGCCGTCGACCCTGCGCCTGATCTCTCCGGTCGTATCGGATTTTCCGTCCCATCGGACTATGAGAGTAAAGGAACAGAAAGTGCACCTGTGTATGGCGCACACACTTGTGCACTATTATCTCCCACACAGATGGTTAATCTCTCTGGAGATAGGCCAAATTTCGGTAGGGAGGACATATCAATCCAAAAAAGCGTTTCTCTTACACTCAGTGATGCTAATAGACAAAAATTGAATAAGATATAGTATGTACTCAGTTCTTTTATATCCTTTCCATATTTTATTACTTCTATCCTACATCCATGACACGAAGTTTCTTCAGTGTGAAAAAGAGAGGAAGAACATTCAGTGGAGTTAACGACACAGATAATATCGGCGCGATTTAAGCATTAGGTACGCAAACTGTGAGATACTATGCTTGCACTCGCACATTGTGGATTTCGTCGGGCGCGAAATTTAAATACACGTTAGTACCTAATGACTTTTTCTACTTGGACGAGGCGAGGCCCCTGAAAGAGCGAGGCCCCGGGCGGTTGCCCTGCTCGCCACCCCCTAAGGCCGCCTCTGGTAGGGGGGCCGTACAGCCCACTGACCTTGTTTGAGCAGCGGGAACACGTAGCAGAAGCCCGGCGCGGTGAAGTGGTTCGCGCGGGGCGGGCTGTCAGCGCTGTCAGCGCTGTCCGCGCTGTCCGCGCCGTCAGCGGCGCCCTTCTTGGCGGCGGCGGTGTGAGCGTGCACCAGGTTGATGGTGCGGACCGTGGCTTTGGTCAGATCTTCCTCCTCCCAGCCGGGCTCCAAGTCGCACTGGGGCTTGAGTAACCTGCGTGACACATTTTATTATTTGAGGGTAGATCACGCAACTATTGATTCCAAAATATTATATGCACAATAGGGATGATGCATATATCAAAAATAAATTATTTCTAACTGATTGTTAAATAGAGGGTCTTCCAAAAGACCTTAAATTCACATCCTGGGTTAGTTTTAAGTATGATAACCATTTTAAAATATAGTTTAATTTATTTGTGAATTTCATACAACTTCCATAATAGAAGTGCGTTTTTAAGTTAAAGAGTTACTGATTTGGTTGAGTTGTCACCATCATTGTCATATCCAAGAGCGTCACTTCCGCCGTGTTCATACCAATGGCTGTTTTTTTTAGGAAATAAATTTGGCACTTCCAAGATTCTAAGATTTTTCAGGGTGCTGATTAGGACGTACATTTTGAGAAATTCATATTTCAATGTATTGTTGAAATGGTGTTTAGGGTGGTGATAACAAAAATGACGTTAAATCTAAGGGTACGTTCGCACTGCGAAAAATGTTCGCGCGAATTTTGTTCTAGCGATTTATATTTTCGTCATACAACTCCGTACAGCACAAAATAGTCACGCAAATGTTATTCTTACCAGACCGTATGAAATTATATCAAACCTGCGATTTTATTTCGCAGTGCGAATGTAGCCTCAGTCAGATGGCGGCTTTCATCTTTTCACGTGAAAATCACCAATTTTTTTGACGACCTTCCTGTGTCTTTAACGTAGGAGGTCCCAGGTATAATTCCCGGCATGGTCAATTTGGGAATTTATAATTTTTGAATTCTCTCTGGTCTGGCCTGGTGGGAGGCTTCGGCCGTGGCTAGTTACCACCCTACCGGCAAAGGCGTACCGCCAAGCGATTGAGCGTTCCGGTACGATGCCGTATAGAAACCGACTAGGGGTATACAAATACAAAATGATTTTTATTCAAATAGACTTTTACAAGTACTTTTGAATCGTCAAGTGAATCTACCACTGGTTCGGAATGCCATCGTATGGGTTAATTATAATTACTATACCCCTAACAGGTTATCCTGCTACTATCTCGGATTGCATCGTCACTTACCACAGGTGGGATCGCAGTCAAGGGCTAACTTGTAGGGAAATAAAAACAAAAAAAATATATACGGTGGTGTACTGTGGTCCGTGCGCGGCCCCTCACCCACTCACCTGAGCGTGGTCCTGGCCACGTGGTCGGCCAATAGCGGGTGGTGCGGCAGCAGCGCGTGCCGCAGCCGCGCGTGGGCGGGCGCCAGCCGCGGCGCCGCCAGCGGGGAGCGCAGCGCGGCCAGCGCGGCGCGCACGACGCGCCGCGCGCGCACGCCTAGTGCGAGCGGCGACCCGCGGCTCGTCGCCTCCAACAGCTGCACGGCCTTCTCCACGCCGTTGTTCAACTGACACGCGAACCAAATGGAACTATTTACAGTTCAATTCAAACTTGAAACGATGACGTCTCGGCAAAGTCACGGAAGTTAGCCGTGAGTAAAAAAAAACCCCCGGGTGAGTTTGTTGTGGGCTCTTCTCAGACCAGGGCGCGTTTGGAACCCTCGTAGCTTTAGTTTTAAGATACCGTTACCCATTATCACAATCATGCTTTTTAAGTAAGTAAATTTTTAGACGACAATAAGTGTACCTATATTTAATAAATGACTTGAATCTATACTTGAGTATAGGTTCGCGCAGGTACATTCAACTGAACCGTCCCGCTGATATTTAATTTTGTATTATGCGCATCAAAACGCACGATTTTTATTGAGGATGATGAGAAGTTCAAATTCAAATTATTTATTTGTTGAATACGGTACAAAGATGTTCTTAAAGAATCCTAGTATTCTACCAGTGTGGTGTACAAATATTGATTTAATTTAATTTTAATTTGGCATGCATTGTAATATTACTACTTAACTATAAACTGAACCAACTGCGATTGTTTCAAGGAAATAGGTCCCCTTTCAGAAGTGAATAGTTTGAAGGAAATCATAGTGAGGCCTTTTCGTCAAAATGTATGTCAAGTACCTAAGTCTACATAACTAAATGTCATAATTATTCCGATTATATATTAATTATTATTGCCTATGTCATTAAACCAATTTGAATGTCGAATCGAAAGTTAACTATACCTCACCTCCTCTTCTAGGTTCGTTAAGATACTCATTAACCGAATAAGTTATAAAGTTTGACTTCATTTCTTGGTCGAACGTCACGTGTGTACCTATCGCCTTTTATGTGAGGTAGAAGACACTTTAGAACTCCGCCAGACGAGGGATATCTCGCAAGCGATCTATAGACTTGATATTTATTATTGATATTGGCTACTTACAACAGTCAATCTTTCTCGAATAGCATCTTCTTTGGCAAGCTGCGCTTTCATGGCCTCCTTCTGTTTGGCCGATAGAGGTACCTGCAATGGAAACCTGAGTTTATAACTCTGTTATTGGGTAAACAAATTAACATAAAACGGGCTATCTAAAACATAAGTGTAATTTGTAAATATCACGATATTTCACCACATATTTCTTCACAGTATAAACTGCTATCTGAATTACTGATAGTCTTGAAATGTCATAAAAGTCACAAGTAATATTTTTGAATTGCTATTTTTTTAAGTTGTGTCGATCCTGGTCACTTCAGAACTGCAGTGATGGGAAAGATCAATTGGAAGCTGCGACAGTCAGAACACCGGTGGAGATCAGATCGGATCGGAAAGAATCGACGTGATACAGGGATCTAACGATTTGCACATTTTAATTTTTAAGAACGAAGGGGTGAAGATGTCCGGCGTCGCATACCTCCTTCAGTTTGCCCTCCTTGCGACGCTTTTCGTCGATCTCGCGCCTCAGTTGCAACTCCTCCAGTTGTTCCTTGTAGCTGTACGCCTTACTCTCACGCTTCAGGTTCATCTCTCGGTACTCCTCATTTCTAGGTGACATAAAATACCAATGAGGATGTTTTTAAACGTGAACGTAATAAGAACGCATTGATCAAAATCACAACACTAAAAGTTGTGTGTGAATGTCTCATTAAATTAAAAGAGCCAAATAATTCGATATTTAATTTTAAGTGGTCTGCAACTAAACGTTCATAATTTATTTTCTTTTGCAAGGATTTTCTTAAATTCATTGAGTTAGGTGGACCAAATTCATTACTCAAAGAGATATTCCATTAATTACTCATACCTGCTTGGGTACGTAATATAAGCAGCAAAATAAAGTCAAACGGGCTAACGATCTAAAAACGGTCACGTATACCGGTAGGAAGACAATGATAATATGTTTCTATTCTTCTGGCCTTTGTCAGGAGAATGAGAGAATCTGCTTTTAACTCATCCGGCTCGAAAGTCGATGGACCACATATGTTGGCGCCTAGTGCCCTGTACGTATAGCGAGGGATATTTGGGCATCCAATTAAACTAATAGACTGTATATTATCCACTTATTTATTACGTGAAGAGCAAAGTTATAAAAATACAAGTTTACACTTAAATCGACTGTCCGTTATTGTTACAAGTCACGTAAGTGCCGATACCTCGGTCCACCTATACGCGGCCGTATTATAAGCTAACCGGTCTGTCCACGCGACCGTCTTAATTCAGCCGCTTAATCTAATACAGCGACCGTGTCGCTAACACCAGACGAGTGTTAAGAGTCAATAAAAATACCTAGAATAAAGAATATACAAAAGTATTCTTATACATACTTATATCATAAATGCGAAAGTGTGTCTGTCTGTTTGTCTGTCTCTCTGTCTGTCTGCTACGCTTTCATGGCCCACCTGTTCAACCGATTTTGATGAAATTTGGTACAGTTGGTTAGTTGTATCCCGGGGAAGGACTTTTTATCCCGGAAAATTAAGGAGTCCCCGCGGGAATCGAAAAAACTAAGTCCACGCGGACGAAGTCGCGGGCATCATCTAGTATGAAATAAATTCTTCTTCGTCTGCTGGCCGACAGCCTGGTCCACTCTAGGAATGAACCTATGATGAATTAAATGAGTTGTAGTTATCGCAGATGAGTGGTCAGTGGTCACTCACCCAGGCACCGCGCTCTTGTCGTACAGGTGTCCGGGCGGCGTCAGGTACACGAAGTAGTCGTCGCGCGACACCTGCAGCAGCTCGGGCCGCTGCAGCGCCTCCAGCGCTGCGCACACCGCCGCGTCGCCCGCGCCCGCAGCGCTACAGCGCACCAGCGTCGCCACCACGTTGCGCACTGTCTGTGACCGTAACAAAAGATACCCCCCTCGAAACGGGCGCAACGTCCGGCTGCACGCAGTCTGCGCCAATTTTATCTACTAGATGAGGTTTAGTAGATAAAATTGGCATTTGAAATTTAAATTTTAAAATTCACGCCAAAACGCTTGCCGGTGTCATGGCGTCGTTTGTGACGTCACTAGTGTTTTTACCAATGTACTCTGTGCAGTGTGCAGTAAACAATAGTGTGATTGTCAAAGCTCGAAAACAAACCATTGTGACGTCATTCGCTTCTTGGTGTTTTAACCAATATGGCGGATTGCTGTATTTTATAATTTTATTTTATCAAAATAAATAGCAATCTCACTCAAAACAGAAAAATAAAACGTTTTTTATAATCCATGAATCCTATTTCATTGGATAAATTCATAATTTAATTGATTCTTGGTTACTGTCATCATGCCTAATATGGAATCAACTTAAAAATTTAACACAATTGACAGAGATATTTACAATTGAGTCTTCACGATTTAAGCATTAAATGTACCTTCAAAAAGAGTACAATTTAGTACCTACTTTGAATAAAATATTTGATTTTGAATAGAAACCAATCAGTGATAGTTACCTCAGTGGGAGTGAAGCCGTCAATGTATAGCTTTTTGAGCTCAGTAAGATATCCTGTGACTAGTCGATTGGCATCCAGCCGCAGGTAGGCGACAAGCTTTATCCATGACTTGTTGTTCATGGCCTCCACTAAGGGGTAGTGGGAGCACGGCAGAGCTTCTAGCGCTAATCTCTCTGCATCCTCCACTTTATAATCTAAAAGAAAATTAATATTTTGCAGAGATTGTTTTTGCAAACAAAAAATATCGGGTATAAAACACAAAAACCACAATGGGGCTGATTCTGTAGTGCACAATCTCTAAACTAAACTAAAATTAGAGCATTACAAATATTGCTAACCCTTTCATAATACTTCCCACGGAAAGGGACAGAACTAGATTTAAAGCTGCCATTTTAGTTTAGTTTAGAGATTGTGTTATACAGAATCAGCATCAATATCGAGTAAGTTTAGTTTAGAGCAAACTAAGAGACTGTAGCGACCAATTCAGATCAGTAAAAATCGAAACGCGAAATGCAATGAGGACACAGTATCCTATCCGTAATCAGACGTCGAAATTATAGAAAATCTAATACTCTACTCTCTCTCACTTTAGTTATAAAATTATATTTCATTTGTCGAATCTTCATGAGCCACAATGTCAAACAATGGTGGTAGGATACATGAATTAACAACTAACATTACCGAAAATAAAATTAATATAACAATAACACATTTACATATTATTGTGTAGTAGAAATAGAATGTCTCACCTCTAAATGAACACAGTGCTTGAACACAATCCAAAATCATCTTCCCCGTTACATCCACTTTGTCCTCAGGAGGAGTCTTCTCTTTCACTGAAAATATCTTTCCTTCTTCCAGCACTTCATTCAACTTTTGCACTAAATGTCTAGCTAATAAGGCTCGATCTTCTCTGGCAAGTAGATCTTTAACTTCCTCTATACCGGCAGCCCGGGCCGATTTCACGGGGGATAGCAGGACTAGTATGAACGCCTTCAATATGGGTGAATTTTGATCATTGGCAACACTCTCGTACTTTTCCAAAACGGTTCTGCATAGCAACCCCACCTGTATTAGGACTATAAAGGGGTAAATGTTATAGTGCTACCTTAGAGCAAACAAACAAACAACTACAATTTTTGAAATATTTATCCAATAATATCAAAATGTGAAACTTGTTCAAACGAAGTTAAATAAGTTTATAGAAAAACAAGCAAATGAATGATTCTAACATTATGTACATCAATTTATTCTGCAGTGAATTATTATTTTAAGGTTTCCGTCCACTACAGTTATGTATTCCAAGGCAAGCTTTTCTCGCAATAAATAAATTTACGATTATTCTTGATAGTATTTTACAAAGGAAAGATCAGTTTTGGGCATTAGTTGTATGAAGTGGACGCAAACTTTTAAACTGTTAAGCCCGTTCAAACGAGCGCTTTTTTACGCCGGGCGTTGACGTTATTTTTGCATTTCAA
Organism: Erebia aethiops; assembly: GCA_923060345.2. Lineage (NCBI taxonomy): Eukaryota > Metazoa > Arthropoda > Insecta > Lepidoptera > Nymphalidae > Erebia > Erebia aethiops. The sequence continues at coordinate 18,842,090 of OV281091.1, read as the reverse complement.
AGAGAACATAGAAAAGCGCGAGTGTGTTAACACACAGGAGAGTTCATAAGTTCTACTTTGAAATGGAACTCAAAGGGTCAAGTGCACAAAGGGTTCTATGATCCATACCAGCACACAATATAAATTATTTTAGTAAATAAAAACAAAGATGCCAACATATGGCGCTAAACTGGTAGCGTCTGACAAACAATACAGCACCTTATCCCTATGCAACCCTAATTAATGATTTTCGGATTTTTTCTTATACCTTGCTTCTTGCAATGGTTATTGCAGGTTTTGATTTACTATCGTATTTGGCGTGTGTCAAAATATGCGACTTCTTTGATTGCGTTGACTTAGAAGCTTGATATTTTTATACCTAAGTATTTGATATTAATCTCAACTTGATCCACGCGTTCTCGAGAAGAAGGGGGTTGACAGAAAGTCAGTCAGACAACAAAGTGATCCTATAAGGGTTCCTTTTTTCCTCTTGAAGTACGGAACCCTAAAAATAACGTCACCGACCAGAGTAAAAAAGCGATCGTCTGAACGGGGGCTCAAAAAGTAAGGTTCAGTTGGAGTACCGTCGTCGGGCGCCGCGGCCAGCACGCGGTCGTGCAGCAGCACGTGCTTCTGGTGGTGAGTGAGCGCCGCCCACACCGGCCCGCACGTGGGCAGCTCCTGCGCTGCGTCCAGCTGGGCCAGCGCCGCCATCGCGCATATGCCCTCGCTCACTAGCAGGTGCTGTACGAAATTATTGCACTCAGTTTATTATAACTATAAAATATATATCCTAAAACGCATCACAAGCACAGTTATAACAGTTATAACCGAGACATATTTATAGTTATAATGAATATCACTCATGTTAGTTTAAAAGTTTAAATTCTCATTTTGATACTACTAATAACCTCTTAAGGGTAGCCTCTTAAGGGTAGTAAGGGTAGGTAACTATCGTTCTACGACTTAAAAAATTCAGAGTAATAACGTAATTTTTTTTCATCTAAACTAATATTATAAAGAAGAAAGATTTGTTTGTAATGGAAAAACTACTCAACCGATTTTAAAAATTCTTTCACCTTTAGAAAGCTACATTATCAGCGAGTAACACAGGCTATATTTTATTTTCAATAAATTTAGAGATCCTTACGAAAACTGCAATAATGTGAACTAAGTCGGAAAAAATCGTCTCGTCCGAGAGCTTACGTGGCGTGCGCTTCGTAAAAAGTTAAAGTTACACGAAAACAATGTATAGTGGAATTGTTCCCCTCAAAAAGTTCTAAAAAAAGTCCGCGAGAGCATATCTTTTAAGGTTGACTCACAATAACTATTTTTAAGATTCAATTCATTTATTCAACATAGATTCAATGTGGGTACACTAATTGACGTTACAAATTACTCACTTTTAAAAAACTAGCTGACCCGGCGAACTTCGTACCGCCTTAGTATGCAAAATTAAATGTATATTTTTCAATATTTCTGAGAGATTTTCTTAATATTTTTTTCCGTAAGAACCTTCTCCTAATAATAACAAATACAACAAAAAAGAATTAGTGAAATCGGTCCAGCCATTCACGCGTGATGCCGTGACCAAGGAAAACGGGTTTCATTTTTATATATATAGATGATGGTGATAATCAGTTACGGTATCTTGAAACTAAAGCTACGAGGATTCTAAACGCGCCCTGCTCTGAGAAGAGCCCACAACAAACTCAGCCGGGTTAAATTTGGTATGATTTTCAAATTTGGTCTAAACCAATGCTTTACTGGCGAAGGTGGTTATACCGACATAGTATTAATCGTTATCAAAATAAATACCCGTGCGAAGCCGGGGCGGATCACTAGTATAAAATATAAATAATATAAACATGTGTAAAATTGGCTGGTCTAAGATAGCACTATCCCACGCACCACGCACACGGCGCGCGGCGAACCGGTTGTAACTCGACTGGTCGACTACTGTCTACTAATCCTAGAGACTACAGTGAAAAGTTTTAGTAGTGAATTTATTAAGTATGTTGTAGAAAAAGTTTTACAGGATTATGTAGAGAAGTTGCCCTTAAAAGCTTATTAGAGCTTATTAGTATTTTTAAATGAACCCTGTATAAGTGAAATACTAGGTTAGCCCTTAGTTTTAAGATACATTCAAAAATTGCACAGTATCTTTTGACAATGCCCAACCCCCATCCCCCCTGAACTCCTAAAAAAAAATTTACGGTTGTCTGTTGTGTCGGTTTACGGACGATAGTTTTACGTGATAACTAGAAGTTCTCTCGCGCGATCGCGTGGCGGCGTTCCAGTAGCAGAACTATTGGAACTGCTAGCTCTGACGTCACGCGATCGTGCCTCTCTATCGCTTGTTCCGCGCTCTCACTTGCACGCTCAGGCTCCGTGGCGGCGTTCCAGTAGCAGAACTATTGGAACCGCTAGCTCTGACGTCACGCGATCGTGCCTCTCTATCGCTCGTTCCGCGCTCTCCCTTGCACGCTCAGGCTCATTCGGAACGTGACACTTTTTCGTGCTTGCAGCCGGTGTTCATCGATTTATAAGACGTTATCACGTTAAAAGGGGTGGTAGTGCCGCAAAATGGTGACGTTGTGATATGAGGTCGTCACCTGTAGCGGCTGTTGCGCCGCCTTCTCCGCGGCGGCCAGCAGCGGGGCCCACAGCTCGGGCCGGTGCGCGGCGCCGCGCCGCAGCGCGCGCGACACCAGCGACGTGTACGCTATGCGCACCGTCTGCGTCGTGCTCTTCGCTGACAGACCTTTCTGCAAACAACAATAAACCCAATAAGCTTCGAGATTTTTTAATACTAACCGTGAATTTTTATTTTTAATCCACTACAAATTAGCCCTTGACTACGATCTCATCTGACGGCAAGTGATGATGCAGTCTAAGATATAGCGGTAAGTGGTAGCTGGGCCTGTAACCTGTTAGGGGCATGGCAGTTATATTAAACCCATACCCCTATTCGGTTTCTACACGGCATCGTACTGGAACGCTAAACGCTGGTAACTAGCCACAGCCGAAGCTTCCCACCAGGCCAGGCCAGGAATTGTTGGAATTAACTGACAAGTGTAAACAATTAAGATATTAGACCAGCCGTAAATTAATTGTAACAAAATATAAGACTTTAATAGGCACTAGAACGCATTCCGCTCATAAATTTTGAACAAAACCCGAAAACCATGCGCTTGATTTGGTTTGAAATAGTGAAAAAATGATATAAGCTTAAAATGGCAGTCTGAAATCCGTTTTCGGCGGAAAGTGATCAAATTTTGCATAATCTAGTAATTCTTTTTCTTCTTCTTCTTCCTGTCCTTGTCCCACGCTACGTGAGGTCGGCACAACATGTTTTCTTCTTCCACTCACTTCTGTTATCCGTCAACTTATCATTCACCCCTTTTATAAGCATATTCTAGTCATTATTGACTTGAAATTTGGAATAGTTTTAAATAAAGCATACCCAACCCAAGCTGATAGAAATGTATGTTAACTTTACCCGAAAAATATAACCGAGTTTCTAGGCAAAATAGTTTTTGAGAAATAAGCCACAAACCTTTACAAACAAACTTGGTATTGAGGTCCGTAATAAAAGAGATTTTCTCAGAGAATTATGTAAACTTTACAGGAACAATATACTCCTTTTTTCAGACAGTCGTATAAAAATAAAAGGGAGCTAAAGCCGTCTTCATTATTTAAAGGTTGACTTTAAACCAAATCCTCGATGCGCGAGTCGAATTCGCAATAGGCCGGTTTTATTTAAAATGCTTACCTTGTATATCTGCAAGATTTTCTCGGGCAAGACGGTGTCAAGGCTTCGAATCCAGCGGTACAGGGTCTCTAAGGCAACGCACAGGGTCCGCTCGTGCGACTCGCTATCGAGCACGCGGCTCGTCTGCGAGACCACTTCGTCGAACAGCTTGAGCCTATCCTCTGCGGACACCGCCAGCTCGCTCAGTATGCCCACACCCTGCGAGTAAGTAAGTAAGTAAGTAAGTAAGTAAGTAAGTAAGTAAGTAAAAACACTTTATTACACACAAACAAATAAAATAATAAAAACAGAGGTAAAACGAATCGTGACAGAATTTACAACTTGTTACGGTGTAAAGGCGGCCTTATCACTATGAGTGATCTATTCCAGGCAACCTTTTTAAGATAGGAGATTAGTTGCATGATGACAGACAGCACACGTGTACATTTCTAAAAGAAATTTATAATAAACTTACATAACAGTACATACTATAGTTACATACTATTTTACTTATATGACAATAAAACTCTAACTCTCTCTCTCTAATATAACTGCGAGGTGCAGAAACTTAGTCAATCTAACTCTCATTTGAGGGTCGAGTTGCCTAGTTGGGACAACGCATGTCAGTCGATTGCTATTGTTAAGCAAGTTTGACCCAAGTCGGTAACTGGACTGGTGACTGAATTTGGAGGTTCAAATTTGACTTTTTACGTCAGTGCCTCGGAGAGCAAGTTAAGCCATCGGTCCCAGTTATCATCACTAACATCTGATTATATTTGTTACAAAAACCTAAGAGTTTCAATACTCTTAGTCGATTCTTATGCCCACCACATTGTTATCCCAAGAAACATCCTACCATTATATGATTAACGGAAAGGGTAACTAACCTTAGTAATGAGGAATACGAAGCAGAGAGATAAACTTATTTATAGCATGTAGGGCAATGTGTGTGTAAAATCATTGTGTGTGTTTATTGCAATTTCATTTAGGGCCAAATGTTTGAGTTAAATTTAAAACTAAAGTTACTAATAAAATACCTAACCCTTACCTCAGCCTTAAACCTATCTACCTAGATAGGTTTACTTAGGTAAACCTACTTCAGCTCGTACATCCTAACTGTTTTGGCTTCATACAAAAACATGTTCCTCAGTTCAGACTCTTGGCCTGAGGTCTTGATTTACTGTTGCTTCAGGGAAGCCAGATCCAGAATCACTACTGTTTATGTTATGTAATATGTTCATATTTCTATGGGCCTAGTTAGTTGATAGTTAGCTGATTTAAACAAATCTTAATATACAAAACAAGGCATGGTTTGTTCGAACACTTATAACTCTAGAATGGCTGGAGCGGTTGTCATGGTTTTTGATTTGTTGCATTTGTCTCGGTCCCGAATAGCAGAATGACTATTGAAAACATTGGAAAATTTACGAAAAATAAAATAAAATAAAACACATCTTCCCTTGATTTTCCCATGCCGGTTTCGTAACGTGATTTTTAGCATGGGTATAGTTGAGGACCTGGAGGGTGACATGGGCCACTCATAGTTCCTGCGGGAATCAGAAAAACTCATGCCACGCGAAGTCGCGGGCATCAGCTAGTAAATAAAATCCGGAAAAAAAGCAGTGAGCTCACATTCAACACGGCGATTTTGTCCTCACTGGAGTTGAGCTTGCCCGAAGCGCCGTTGTAGTGCGCAAAGGCGTGCGTTACCAGCGCTTTAGCCGCGTCGCGCGCGGAGCAGCGGCGGGCGAGCGCGCCCAGCGCCGCCAGCGCCTCCGCGCGCGCCCACTCGTCGCACGAGTGCAAGTTCACTGCACGAACAGACTCAACGTCAACTATAGATCCCATCACGTAAAAAGAACGCTGAGGGGCAGTGTAGGGGACGTGTCTGATCAATGATTTCAGCGTAATCTCAGCTCGGGAACCATGGTTCTACTGACAAGCCATTAGCGTACGCGCAGAGGAATACCGGCGGAGCGTTCCCCCGTCGCCCCCCCCCCCCCCCCCTTGATACCACTAATTTGATCGGTAAATCGCTCAGTGCGCAGGTGAACGGCCAGCGTTCATTATACGTGACGGGACCTGTACCCGTTGTCCTAAAGTAAGCGACAAACGCGCCAACGCGAACGTAGTTCACTTGTCCTAGGTGAGCGACAGAAGCGATACCACGCAACGCGACGTGATACGACGCGATAGAAAATGTATTACATACGCGACCCACACACACACACACACACACACACACACCTTTGTTATTGCTATTTTTGTTACTATGATGATATGTTCTTACTTATATTCTCCCTTGTATACTTATATTATTATTGTAAATAATTATTGTTAATGTTATTCTGTGTCGGTCATTCTACATCAATGGTACTTATTCTGTGAGGTAGGCGTTACTCGTTAGTGGTTGCGCATCAGTTCATACTATTGCAATCACTATCGTTCTATATATATCTAATATTTGGTATTTATGTATGTATATGTATGAATCAAATCAAATAGGTACGAATAACAATAATAATTATATTGTAATGGTATTTATTGTTGTAATTTAATAATTTATTTAAATAAACGAATATACTTAGGACACGTTCAATGGTCCGCTACTTTTTGATACTGTCGCGTTGCGTCGCATCGCTTCGCCTTGCCGCGTTTGTTTGTACATGTTGAGTGCTTTGGAAGATTTTGGCTTGCTTTTCCTGCATGTTTAGAAGCGGAAAAGAGAAGAATGGGGAGGGGGGTGGGGCAATAGGGAATCAAACTTTCAAAGCAAGGGATCAAGTTGAGTAGATACATTTATTATAATAGTACAAAATGGTATGAAAGCTAGGTTCATGTTGTGAAAATTAAATAAGGACAAATAAAATAAACACTGAATGGGCCAAGGTATGCCAAAGTTCATATCTTCCAGGTGGACAAAGATTTTTCTTTTAATATGCTAAGTTGCTTAAAATATAAGAAATCTGAACGTAATCTGCTTACCAATCAAACTCTTGCCAATATCAACAGCTATACCGTCCACTTGAATGTTCAAGTTCTCCAGGACAACCCCCACAGCTTGTATAATGGTCTCGGGGCTTCTCAGCATGGATTTGTGCAGGGCTGGCAGCAGCATGTCTTGCACGTCAGACTTTTGCAGCAGGTGCAGTAAATCAGAGCAAGCCCTGATGTAGTTGGCATTGGGACGGCTTTTGACACTTATTAGACTTTTTGTTAGGCTCTCCAGCATTTTGGCCTGAAAAAATTAATCACTATATATTTTCTATACAAAACCCTAAGCAAACAGATCATTTGATGGAACATATCTGAATTTTAAAAATTGTAGTATTATGGTTAGTCCAATTTAGGATGATAATTTTGGCAGATGCCATTTGCTTCAGTTTGACTCACTCTAATCTTTCACTATTCCTATACACCTCTCATCTGTCATAATTATCATCCTAACTTTGACACCATTTGAATTATCATTGAATTTGCACACCATTGTATGGTAGAATATGCAAGGAAAATAATAATATGTTATATTCCAGCAAATAAAATATTATTTTATTTAAAGCAGATTGATAGCTGATAAGCAAAGTGATAGCCTGGTGGTTAAAACTTCAGCCTTCTAGTCAGGGATCTGGGGTTCAATCCACAGATTACCACATCAAACTTATTGGAAATATTGTGTGTTTTAAACTGCAAAATCCCTATGGAAATCTTATGGACAAACCAAAAATTTTCTCTCAATGTGCTCAAATACCTCAAGTTTTTTGAATTAATCATTGAAAGCAGGTTATACCTTATGTGCAGAGATGAGCGCATCGTCCCCTGTCTGTTTGACATGTCGACAGATCGCCGAGAAACTGACACACACCTGCGGCCCCGAGTCGGTGGCTTGTGACAGTAACACATTCACCCATTTTGACAGCTTCTCACTGCCCATCGCTGACCATGAGTTGTGCAGCTACAATGTTACAAATCACAATGCCAATGAAGTCAGTATATTATTTTTCAACACACTTGCTCATAAAGTGGCTCTAATTTCACCGAAATTAGGCACATAATGACACCTATAATCAAACTGTGACTTTTTCATTACAAATCACAAATTCACAAATGAGTTATAGAGTTTTTATTTTATTTTATCTACTAAATAAAATTATTTTTTAGTAATATATTCTTCACAAGTGTGTTGAAAAATGTGGTATGATAAACGTGTGTATTGATGATTACCATCCTTGGCTATCTCAAAAACGCCTCAGCGGTAATCACGAACATTACACACTAGTACCATAATGTACTATTATACATTTAATGCCCGCTTGCAGAAACGCCGGGGGTATCCTTTTAACCCAGCTGCTGCTTTGACAGAATTCGTATTAGACTTCTACAAAAATTCCAAATTTATTCCCGGGTTAAACATATCTCGGCGTTTCTACAAGTGGGCCATTAAGACATTTTGTACCATTTATGGTACAAATATTACACTTGTCATGAAAATTAAAAAATTCTTTATTTATATAAAATTTAACAAATGCTCTTGAATCGTGAATCTACCACTGGTCTGGAATGCCACTCCTACCAAGAACCAGCAAGAAACTCAGCTATTGTTCATTTTCAGCACATCTTGGCATAATTACATTTGAAAAAACAATCCATAGATGCCTAGAATATGCCTAATTTATTCTTTCAACACATTCCCAGTCTCAAAAAAATCGGAAACAACTAGAAAAATATCTACACACACACACATCACATTTGGCAGAGCAACACATAATATACTAGATAACATTTTGGGAGTAATGTGTTACAGATAAGTAAGTGAGTGTCTTTCTGATTATCTTTCACGGCAAGCGATTTTGACGAAATTTGGTACAGAGATAGGTTGCATCCCAAGGAAGAACATAATATTATGCTACTTTTCATCCCAAAAATGTAACAGTTCCTTTGGAAATCATGAAATCTGAATATCTGAATACACCTGGCTGAAGTGGCGGGCATCATCTAGTATTTATATAAAATAGTTACCAAAGAGTATCCCTTCTCGTTTTTCTTCTTATCCCCATATGCAGTGACCACGGCCAGCAGATTAGCCTGTGCCAGCACCAAGGTGCTATAATCCAACACATCTTCTTTGTGCTTTAGCGCTCCTTCCACCAGCACTGTGCTCCAGCGCAGCGCATACAAGCCTGTCTGACTGGTGTTTTTCCTTGAGAAACAAATTGAATAAACTCGAATACAAGAACCTTCTCTTAACAGTTATCTGCTATATAATTTTCTTAACTTTGTCCTAATATAGTCCATATAATATATAAATAAATTGTTTATTTGTTGGAAACATTGTGCAATTAAGATGACAAAGACTAAATTTGACCAAACATGACTTTCTTCATTAATGATGTGCATATTATAATGATTAATTTTATTATTTTAACCCCTACTTATTGATTTATTTGACAATAACTAATCAGGGTCCGCAGAATATTATTTTAATATATTTTTCATTGCAAAGGCCTTGACTGGTATGAATTAAAATGCCCCAATTAAGCTTAATTTTTATGATGTCAATAATTATCAGGAAAAGAGGAATTTAAAAATATGTTCTATTACCCATTGGCTTATTAACGCAAACCTTTATATCTTGAAACCAAAGTTCTACAAATATCCCACTATTCACCATGTAATGACTTAAGCTATTTAATCTTTGCTAACACTTTGATATTTTAAGGTATTATATTTAAAAATCAAGTATAAAAATGTAAATATAGATATGGAACTCACGAGGGGTAAATGTTCCTCAGTTGTTCAGAAATTTCAAGCAGCGCAGGTATGAGGTTTTTCAGAGTCCATTCCGTGTGCTGTTTTGACAGGTAGGCGAGCAAACCTTTGACATAGGACTGAGATGTGGAGTCCCTATACCTGTTCAGTGTCAGTAGCAACCACCGGCACACAAAACGTACCGCTGGCTCTGTTATACCTGCACATTTATTTTAAAAATGTAACTGGTTTAGGTTCATTTATGTCAAAAGTTTATGTCACTGTAAGATTGCAAAAACCGTTAGATTGTAATCTAACTAGCAAAATTGTAAACTGTCGACAGACTAAAATTTAACGCATTATTGTTCGGTAGGTTAGGTATAATAAACCAATAAAACCTAAGTGCTCGCACTGAGGCCGGGCACTCCCTTGTTATTTATGTTGAATCCTAACCTAACCTACAAGAAAGAGACAAGAAAACGTAAATAGAATGAATATTTCAAAAATTGACACTCAGAATATTGAACGCCGAACGGTTCACAATCTGTCGACAGTTTAGAATTTCGCTAGTTAGATTACAATCTAACGGTTTTTGCAAACTTACGGTGACATATATATTAAAGCCCTTGCAGTCATAGTGAACTATATAATGTGTAATTGACAGGTTTTAATTAAACAGCCAAATATTTTAAAAATCTTACTGTAAAAATTTATTCAAGGATATCCGTAACATTGCAATGATCTCCACATAAAGCTCTAGGTTTGGATTTCAAATATCATTACCTATTATCATAAAAATAATTGTTGAATCCTCAGTTTAGAAAGAGGTTATGTTTAATATGTTACAGGAAATGATGAAGAGGCATTAAAAATATTGTTTCTGGGTTCAATAAGAGTACCGGTGCCCTGTGACCCGCACCCTGTTGCAAAATAATCTGGATCAATGCACTTCTGAAAGGTGACACTCAACATTGGTATGGATCAATAAAGCTGTCCCGGCGACCGACACAAAAGTCAATACACTGTCTGAGGACTATTTACATATTTTCTGTACACTGTATCTTTTCTTACTGACCTGGAGTCGATAAAACATTTTTAATCTCCTCGATAACTTCACGTCTCCCTTTCAAACTTGCGGTTTGAATTTTAAATGGAATATCCTTCAACCTCTTAAGTACCTGACAATAAACACATCTGTTAGATATCCGGCAACACTCTGGTAAGATAAATCTCGTAAAGGTATTGAAATTACCTCGGAATCTGCCATTTTTTAAACCATTCAGAATTTCAGAAAGAACGGCCTGCAAAAGAAGCACACGTCTTGCTAGGCACCACACCACAGGCACAGACATCACAGAGTAAAAAGAAAAATAGCTGTCAAATGTCAAGTGTCAACCGTCAATGTCATAGTGACAGGCAACTATACCTAGACAAGAGCTCAGATAATAACCTCCACGAGAGACATAGAGTAAGAATATCTCTTTCTCTGTCTACGACGAGAGACAACGGGCGCGGACGAGGTGCGGGTGGGGTGCAGGCGAGTGAGAATCCCGATATCGACCCGTCAAATGATCTTCTCCGTTTGGCCCGTGAGGGCCATGCGGGGGTACGGGCGTCGAGGCTGGGCCTCCTTACCCGGGCGGGGCGCGGGGCAACTCTGTGCCCCGGTGAGTTTCTTTAAACCGAGTCGAAACTCGGCTAGGGCCTGCCTTGTAGGCTACAGGCCCCTAGGTCGGGTGTCATTTCCGGGGTTGGGTCCGCACTGCGGGTGACGTCATCACCGCCGCGTGCAGGACCCATGTCTCGTCCAGGTGTCTCGGCGCTGCGGGCAATGGGGTCGCTCTCGCGCGCCGAGATGGTGTCAAATCCGGTGGACTCTGCGTCGCGGGCGATAAGGTCGCCGCTGCGCGCAGAGTCGGTGTCATATCCGGTATGAGTCGCGTCGTCGTCGTCGTCGCTACGGTCGCCTGCGTGCCGCGCAGGTGATGGCGATCGTAGGAGCTCACGGGGTAGTGGACGCCCGGTCGGAGGTCGGGTGGTCGGCGGTGCGATCCCGTGGAGGTGATCGTACGGTCCGTTGTCCGCGCGCGCAAACATGCACCGCGCGAGTGTACGGACGTACTCCTCCACGGTGGGCGTCTTGAGGTCGCGATGAATGACGTCATTTCGCATGTACCTCGGAGCTCCCACGATTTGGCGCAGGCACTTGTTCTGCCGGATGGGGTAGATATCGGTTTCCCAGGGGAACGTTTCGACATAAACAAAAACTGATTTTGGGGGTCGACGAGGTCTAAAATTTTCTTATTTGAAACATTCAAGATACTGTCTACTGTATTACGTGTACCAAATTGTTAGAAGACTGCATTGATGTATAATTTTAGTACCTTAGAATCAATGATTAATATTTTAGTAGGAAGTACCATAATTATACCATTGGTGTACTTTTAAATACTTTTCATCATCATACTAGTCGAAATAGGCGTGTGGTTAAAAACATTTTGACAAAACAAAGAAGCCGTTTGAAAATCAACGAACGCGAAGATTTAAGGCTTCAACTCACCAATAATGAACCGGGTTTAGCTAGATTGATAGACAGTCACCAGGTTCATCCATCAAACTGAACTTTTTTTTTAAATCTTCACTTTGCTATTTTATTGTTTTAAAAAAAAAACCTAACTAGGTACATAAGTATTTTTATGAAATTTGTAATAAATAAATAAAATAAAACAGCCTTTATTAACTGGAAATTCGATACATTTTTGTTTTTAAAGACGTTAACTACTTTCACACACATACCTAATCGAATGCTTAGGAGATATGAATACATACCAGGTGCCTTTTTTTATTACTTACAATTTTAATACTATATTTATAAAAAATAGGTACTTAATTTGTGTTAATAATTATTAATTACACTTGATATTTACTGAATTTTATGTCTATTAATTATGTTTTTTGATGAGAAATGATTTCAAGTTTACTCAACTGCAAAGTTTTGAAATTGGTAAATATTTTTTATCAATAAGAAAAAACGAGAGATAGGATTTTAAAGTAATTTGGCTATGAGGGCTTTACGTATTAGTACATTAATTAAGAATACGATGTTAGAAAAGGAGTCTCTTGCCCAAAATAGTTTGGGAATCCCTGCCTTAGAGCATTTAACACTCAGATTGTTTTTAATCTGAAATTCAACAAAACTTCTTGTCCACTATGTATCTGTTTTTCTTCGTATAACTTTTTGGTACTAAATAAACTAGTGGTTCGCCCCGAACTAAGACCTCGCGGCGCCATCTATTGACATAAATATGAAGTTCTGTTAAAAATACTGAAGCTCATTAAAAATTAAATAATTCCGTTTCCTTACAATATTTATCTAATTTTAGTATTTGTTGTTCAAGTACAGGATATAATTGAAATAATTGATCAAGTTTCAGGCTCATCCTTTCAGAAAATTTTGAGTTCTGAGATCATCTTTGGACGTTAGAAAATCACCAGTTTGAAAGCCCCCCATTTCGTCAATTTTGGGGGAAAAATTAAAATAAAAATATTTTTGGACTCTATTCCTAATTATCTTTAAAATGATATACCGCAACCCTATGTAACTTTATAAAAAATATTTTACTTCGCATTCGCTTCTATGAGAGCCCCCCTGAAATAAAGATTTTTATTATTTTTTAAGCCATATTCGGCGGGAGGCCATTGGTTTACATATTATATTTAAAGCTGAAGTAATTGCGTTCAGTAATTCAGAAGTTATAATGCTCTGACAGACGGACGGACGGACGGACGGACGGACGGACGGACGGACGGACAAGTGCCAATTCACCCAAGTAGACTCAGAGACCTTCGCTTCGCTCGGTCAATAAAAATAAAAAAAACAATAAGAAAAAAAGCAAAAAAATCTCAGATTAAAAACCTAAGGTTTTAAAAAAATTAACATTGACAAATTTTGTCTATGGCTATTTTTGTTTGTATTTTGGTTTCAAAAATCATAAAAATCAACCCCTAAAAAATTATTACTTATTCATGGTGATCTCAGAGTATTTAGTTTTAATCTGAGATGGTGATGATAGATGATAGACTACAATGACAGACTATGAATACTGAAACTGAACATCAGAACATATGTTTTTAGATTTCTTTCAGGTTATGTTTTTCAGATGCAAAATAAAATGTCTTCAAGGCAAGAAAAGTTATCTGAATTACAGAACTATATCAAAGAAGTCGATAAAGAAGTAACAATGATATTACAAAGTTTGCACTGGGACAGGAAAAAAATATTACAGGTTAGAGAGTGACTATATTTGCTGGTATTGAGCCGATAAACACCGATAAGCTGAGAAGGGGTAGGTAGCCCTGGCCCATATATAGTTCCTGGCTTCTTTATATCAAACAACAACAATGAGTATATCATACAACAATTTTTTGGATCAAATCTGGGTATGTCAGGTGAAAGTTAAATTCACAGAACTATATATATCCTACAAAACCTATTTGTAGACACTAACCAGAAATATCTTTGATCTATTAATTTCATAATTCATAATTTTTATTTTTAAGTGATATCATGAAATGGTGATAATAAAAATAATATCTGGCCGAGTTTGTTGTGGACTCTGCTCAGACCAGGGCGAGTCTGTAACCCTCGTAGCTTTTGTGTACAGTTGACGACAAATTATAAACTTTAACGACCTACCACATAACTGAATTTCAAAAAATTCTTTAACAATCTCTAAACTTAAATGACAGCTTTAAATCTCGAACAAGTGCAAATTCACTCAAGTAGACTCAGAGACCTTTAGCAATATTTATAATGCTGTCATTTTAGTTTAGAGATCACACCAAAGCACGCATAGTAGTGCACCTACAGAATCAGCCCCATTGATTGTTTATTTTTTCTTAATTATTAGATGATGCCCATGACTTCATCCGCATTAAGGTTAAGGTTAAGATTAAGATTTAGGTTTTTGACTCCCGTGGGAACTCCTTAATTTGCTGGGACAAAAATAAGCCTTCCCCGGGAAACAAAAAAGATGGGCCGGGAAAGCGTAGCAGAGACAGATAGACAGATACACTTTCACATTTATAATATTAAGTAGTATGGATGTATTTTCAAAAATAAATGATTTCAATTTATGGTAAAGGGTTTTAGAGTGGCTTTCAAAATATTTTTTTTGTAAGAATCTTAATTAATCCATTATCTATATTAGTTTGTCTATCCTTCTAATTAATAATAAAATTATAATATTTGTGTAAGTTTGGATATTTGTTAGTTTGTAAGATTGGATGTTTGTTACTCCTTCACACCACTACTGAACCGATTTGGCTGAAATTTGGAATGGAGATAGCTTAAAATCAGCGCTGTATGGTTTTTATATTGCTCTTGTGCATATTCAAATCATACAGCATTCTTCAGAGCTGGAGCATTTTCTCGGGTTATGCCACACATGACTCCTGTTATCCCGGCGCTTCTGTCACCTAGGCAGTTTAGCTCATTGCTGTTGGTGGTGGTGATGGAGGCGTCAGGGTAGCATACCTTTGAGGTAAGCAAATGTGTGGCAATACTGGAAAATATTTTTTTTTCTTTCTTTTCTTTCTTATATATCTTAAATTAACACATTTTATCTCAGAAAAAACAAAAAGAATCAAAAAACTGTAATCCGCGCGGGCAAAGTTTCTGGCATTATCCAGTCTTAAATAAAGCGTACAAGAAACTTGAGTACCGACAATGAATTCTAAATGTAATAATTTTTTTTATGTTGAAGAGCAAACCGAAGTGTACATGTAAGTATGACTCAAACCACAAAGTTCCTGTGGAGAAACTGGAGGAGCATGAGGCCAGATGCGCTTTAAAGTCCCAGGGTTACGCTGATGATGATATATTCCTGCCCAATGTGTTTGATGCTAATTCAAACACAGTTTTAAAACTCTGTGAGTATTGTTCTTGACTGGAAATAGTTACAGTAAAATTTTATAAGCTGCTAAGTTAGCTCTTAACTACAATTTCTCTTATTTCAAGGAAGCTGCTGTCTATTTGTCTGTTTTAGCAACATACTATCTCCAGTTCAGAGGTGCCACTTTTTTTGTTAGTATCATATCATACTAACATTATAAATGCGAAAGTCAGTTTGTTTGTTGGTTTGTCCTTCAATCACGCTGCAACGGAGCAACGGATCGACGTGATTTTTGGCATGGTTATAGTTGAGGACCTGGAGAGTGACATAGGCTATATCCCAGAAAATTGAGGAGTTCCCGCGAGAATCCAAAAAAACTTATTCCACGCGTACGAAGTCGCGGGCATCAGCTAGTTTTGCAATAAATTTGATTTTAAGGCTCTGTCATAGCGTAAAATCGGCAATTACGACCTTTACGACCTTTAAGAAGTCCTTCAAGCATCTCAAAAAACAAATTTAAAAAATCTGAATTGTCTTTTTTTTTAAACATGCCTTAATTCTCAAGTAATGGTGTTCTATTACGTTGAGAATTTTTAAATCCAGGTTAATAGAATCATAAATGCTTATTAAATGCATGCTCAAATGATTATTTTTTTGTACAAGATAATGCCTTGGCAAACAAATAAAATATTATTTTAGTATACCTAATGTGAACCACTTGCAGAAGCTGTTCACTTAATTTTATGTTATTTCGATCCGTTTTCTTTGCAGCATCAGAAAATATTAAGGATATTATCAACTATGCATCCAAGACAGATCCACCGTTCAACAGAGGTATTCTATTGTTTAACTGTAAAAAAGTATTCACTTAAAATATTATGTACATAAAACAATGTATTTATTCGACTTTTTACCTTTACAGTATGTAACAAAGAACTATTTGTTCTGGTCTTGAAAATATATATCCTTTTTATAATGTATCCTTTATAAAATATTTTCAAAATTAATTAATTAATTAATTAATTCATATACTACATTAATTAATTAATTAATTAATACATCCATGTATGATTTTTATCAATCATCAATTTGAACAATGCTCATATGATATAAACATTGCAAAATGATGTTTCATTCTATGAAGAGCACTTTCAATTATTTTTACATAATTATTGGTCAGCTCAATTTTGATTTTTGTGTGATTTATAAACTATAGTTCGACCATAGATTTAGGATTTGTCTTACGACTATGAGTTCGACAAACTTATCTCTCCCGGTGACAGCGTCGCTCTAGTATCTATGAAAAATAAAATAAAAACTAAACAGGCATAATTTTTTTTTAAATTTAATTTTGGCTACCAGGTCGAATAAGTTTGTGGGACTAACTACAAAATGAGGACACTTATGGTCAATTGCACCATCAATGGTTAAGGTTATCATTAAATTTACAACCTAAAGACCTCTTTGGGCTACTTAAGTCAAAATAATGACTAATTTGTGAGTAACTCACGTCAAACTCATTATTTTGACTAATTTCTTAAACTGGACACTTTCAAGTAAAGATTTTTATATAAACCTGTGAAGATGATATTCCTAAGCTCGCAATTTGAATGCCATAAGCCTACTTTGTCCTATTAGTTTACAAATTGTGAAAAACCAAATTAAATTTGAATTTAGCGGGCAGACCCTTGTCATCCACCTTAAGTTGGTGTCCTTATACTTTTTGCCATGACTTATGGTTGTAATAATTTTGATTTATATCACTCAGCTTGCGGTCTTTGCCTAACCGCCTCTTTGGCGGTCAAATTAAGTGTTAACCTTAACCATCGACGGCGCTATTAACCCTTAGAAATTCAACTTCTGAAATATAAGATCAAAGATGTGAGTATTATTTACACACATCTTTATTTATGTGTTTTTTGCTGGTACTTCTCTGTAGGAATGGCATTCCAAACGATTTAAAAGCACTCGTAAAAATTAATTTGAATATAAAGAATTTGAATTTATCGTATACAATATTTTCTTATTTGTTCGATAATTCTTCTGATCCTGATGTAATATAACATAGTCTCTACTCAACATCGAAGGTGATGTGAATGTGGGCCACGCGCCGCAGACTGCGGAGCGGCTGCAAGCGACGTACACGGCGGACGAGCGCCGAGCCATCTACGATGTGGTGATACATTCGCGGCCCGCGTGCGACGACCTCGCTGACTTGGCTGTGGGGTGAGGATCGAGGACGCTTTCTGTTTATTCTTCTTGTTCGTATCCTGGGGTTATTTTCCGCACTTTGACTAGTCCGGCCGCTGCACGTGAAACCACTGGTGCGACTCCCGAGGATGGTTTTTGAAAAGAACTGCTGAGTTTCTTGCCGGTTCGGTATGGAAGTTTGTATGAAATAAATAGTTGTGACGTCATCTTTCAATGCACTTTTCTTCTTTAATTGATAGAAACTAACAGAAAATGTGAATTTGCTTTGCTTAGTAATCAGTAAGAAATAATTTATTTAAAATTAGCACCTAAATTTATCACCGACGAAAATAATGATACAAAGAAAACTGAAACAATGGCTTATTAATAATTGTTTTTATGAGATAGATGAGTTACTTAAATGTCAAAACTCACTCAACCCCAACAACTCAAGACCTCAATTCCATGGGAGTATTCCTCAGTTCCATGTTTCGTATTCAATCCGACATAATTTATTGATTCATAATATAACTATTGAACTCGATCTTAAATATTAAGTTGACATATTTATTTAATTTTATTATTGTTTTGTTAGTGTTAATGTTAATCCAAATGTTTTAAATTAAAATAAGTGTCGTCGTCGTCGTCGTCGTCGTCGTCTCAACCTATAGACTGCTGGACGAAGGTCTCCTGCATGGATCGCCACAGAGTACGGTCTTGTGCTGCTTGTTTCCAGCGGCTCCCAGCTGCAAGCTGGAGATCGTCCGTCCACCTAGTGGGGGGTCAAAATAAGTGTAACCCATTGCAATTTTGACGACCTCCGTGGCGCAGTGTGTAGCACTGTTGCCTTAACGTGCGGAGGTCCCGGGTTCGATTCCCGGCAGGGTCAATTTAGGAATTTATTATTTCTGAATTTTCCCTGGTCTGGCCTGGTGGGAGGCTTCGGCCGTGGCTAGTTACCACCCTACCGGCAAAGACGTGCCGCCAAGCGATTTAGCGTTCCGGTACGATGCCGTGTAGAAACCGAAGGGGTGTGGGTTTAATATAACTGCCATGCCCCTAACAGGTTAGCCCGCTACCATCTTAGACTGCATCATCACTTACCATCAGGTGTGATCGCAGTCAAGGGCTAGCTTGTAGTGGATAAAAAAAAAAAAAAAATGCCCTGACGGGGCCTCATGTAAATAATGATTGTTATAATATGTACATGAATGCAATTAGTAATAAATGAATAAATATTTTCGACATAAGCATCGTCCCTGTTATTAATGAAATGTGTGTGCAGAGAGGCGGGCGGCGCGTCGCAGCCTCAGAATCAGCGCAAGTCGAAGCTGGAGGCGCTGGTGGAGTTGCGCGACATGAGGCGGCGCCGCGCCAAGTACAAGGTGGCCGCGCGCTCAACAAACTACTCGCACACGCTGCGCGGACTGATCGACACGCAGGTACTGGGCCTGTGAGGAGTTGCTTTTAAAATTAGTCTTAAATCATTAAAAATCATTTTTTAACAAGGTTTTATTCCAAGGTTCCTCCGCCATATTGAATTTAGCGTGACGTCATTTTATTTTTTTGTATTCTCAGCGAACCCTTTTAATTGTAACCCGTATCATGAGGGTGCATAAAAAATAACTAATCCGCCATCTTTGGATTAAGATTGACGTCACTTAACTTACCATGCATTGTCATTCAAACTAAACGCGTAAGCAAAACTTCAGCCCAATTGGTTGGGATAACGGTTTTAAAATTCAGTTGTAACATTTGACCTAAACACACAAACATTGCAAGTTAAATAAAAGCTTTCAAAAACCGAGTTTAAAAACCACTGCAAAGTAACAAGCAGAACTTATTAATTAAAAACTGTAAAAATCATGAGTCATGACCCTTCTTTTTGGCTTTGCCGTAGTCGGACAAAAATAAATTTTTGTTTCTACACACTATGTTGAAGTCAGGCGGGCGTCCCGCGTCCAATTTTTTCATATTTATATGCCAAAATAAAAGCAATATTTTATTCACAGATGGAGATGTATACTGAAGCACAAGGTCACACTAAATCTAAGTCGCACGTCGAATCCCATCCTAAAAATCTTAATGATAATGTAGAACATTCAGACAAAAGTTTAGATAACGCCGCAGACGGTAAAAATTATCATAAAGAGTTTGATAAAGATAGAAGAAATAACTACAGTGAAAATAAAAGAAAACGTGATTATGATGACGATAAGTACTCACAAAGGTTCGATAAACATCGATATCCATCTACAATGGAAGAAAGAGGAAAACAACATGATAGTTATAGAAGACATGAAAGAAATCACGATTCTTATAGAAACGTCGAAAAAGATCGATACCGTTCTTCAATAGAAGAAAGAAGACACGATAATTATGACAGCAGTAAGAGACAAGAAAGAAACATAGATACTTGTAGAGTAAAGATTGAAAAAGACGTAGACGATTCAACAGAAGACAGAGAAACGCATTATAATAGTGATAGGAGGAAGCAACAAAGAAATAGAGATACTTCTAGGGAAGAAATGGATTACAGAAAATATGATAAAAGTACAAATTTGGATAGTAAAAGTATTTTTATAAAGGAAGAAAGAGACAGTTCTAGTTCAAGGGACATTCAGAGATACCATGATAGTGAAAGAGAGGAGGAGAAGAGATATTATAAGGATAAATCGAGTGACCAGAGTAGAAGTGATAGGGAACATAAGCCTTATGATGATAAATATAAGAAACAGAGGGAATATCCAAATTATAGAGAGAAGAGAAAATAAAAAGTCTAATATTTTACGAAACTTATACAGAAGTATAACTTTAAAAAAACTAAATGTCTGCAAGGAGCTTTGTAACAGAGAATTTCGGATCAATAATTCATGCTGTTGAAGTCGCGAAAACAAAACCACCCTTGTTTGTTAACATTAATTATTGAGGAAAATAAACGGCACTCAAATACGTTATTCGATTTTATTTCATAAAATTTTGCTAAATAAAACACAGCCGATTTTAGCCAATTTTGTCACAGAAGTAACTTGACCTCGAGTTCTTGATCCTTGGAAAATAAGCGGGGTTTGTGAAAAACGCTTAACTGACGAACATTATGTATTAGTAGGTACGTGTTATAATTTGCCTAATAAAAATGTATTTAGTAACCAAGCGATATAAGTAAGGTGTGCCCAAACACAGGTGCACTCTCTGTTCATTTACTCTCAAAGCCTGATGGGACGGTCCGACACGACCGCACGAAACGACGAGGCGCAGAAATCGGCATTACGTGCTCTCCGAGGCAAGGGAGTGAAACACCGCTAACTTCCTAACTCCGCTAGTACATACCGAGAAAAGCTATTCTTGTCAGAAAAATCCAATACTTATTGTAGCCCAAACCGGGAATCGAACCCGGGACCTCGCCAGCCGCAGTCGACCATGCTAACCATTCAACACTACGATAATATGCAAATGTGTGAAACTCTACTTGACTAATGATGGATCGTGCGTGTCATCGTGAAATTAAACAGACATTGCAGACGGTTAGGTACTTACTTAGTTGATGCCGCGTCGGATGATATTGATATAATTTGAATACGATGACATTCATGATTTTCTAATCGATTTATTATCTACGGGTACATAGTCTGTTCCAATAGCAACGATCTATTTTTTCAACTTTAACACCTGTAGGGCGACCGAGTATCTTTTGCATTAATCATTGATATATCGCAATCACCTCTGATTGGAATCATCATCATCTTTCCAAACTTTCGCATTCATAATATTATTATAAAGAGTATCCATTCTTCCATACTATATAATATTCTATAATACTATATATACGATTGAAAGTAAATTTTTTTTTTAATCAACTACGTCAAGTTAGTCCTTGACTGCGATCACACCTGATGGTAAGTGATGATGCAGTCTAAGATGGTAGCGGGCTAACCTATTGGCATGGCAGTTATATTAACCCACACCCCTTCGGTTTCTACACGGCATCGTACCGGAACGCTAAATCGCTTGGCGGCACGTCTTTGCCGGTAGGGTGGTAACTAGCCACGGCCGAAGCCTCCCACCAGGCCAGACCAGGGAAAATTCAGAAATTATAAATTCCTAAATTAACCCTGCCGGGGATCAAACCCGGGACCTCCGCACGTTTAGGCAACAGCGCTACACACTGCGCCACGAAGGTCGCCAAATATTGCTTTACCTACAATCCTACTTGGAATATGAGCGTAAAATCATTGGTAGCGCGTTCGTTTTTAATTTTATATTCGTTCGTTCGTTTAAATTAGTCAACCTCTACAGACTTATTAGGCAACCCCGACGCGACCTGTGGTGTGAGGGTTCACAAGTCTTTATATTCTAAACAGCGCGATTATGCAAATGGAACGATAAAATTACCATAAACACTCCACCACACTGAACTATTTCTCTCACGTTTGCATACCTACTTATTATTATATAAGATTTTACAGCGAAAAACGTTCTTCACGAGATGATAAGCGATGCCATAAAAATTGATTTATTTAATGTTCCGTGTTAGTCTGAGGCGTGGACCGATCGATAGACAGTGGACTGTGGAATCAGTTAAAGACGCACCTAATCTATGGTTCGTTCATGCTAATTTGGCAATAACTTAAAAGAATGAGGACATACAACTGTGTGCTTCTTTACAGTTATCAAGGATATTTATAAAAATAACCTTGATTAAATATTGTAATAATATTTAATTCGTAAGTGTGTCTGTCTGTATGCTAGCTGTCACTGCCTAAATACCTATTTTAAATGCGATAGCATCTGCGAAAGTGTGAATATATCTGCTGTCTGTCTGTCACTTGGCGATAGGTAGGTACGTGTTTGCGTAATCTCTTTAAATTATCCCAGAAAATTAAGAGCTATCGCAAAATCAAGCACAAACGAAACGGTTCTGCTCTACGTTTCTGATTCGAACCGCCAGGATGTGGAATGCCCTTCCAGCGCATACAGTATTCCCTGCCACGTATAACTTAAGTACCTAAGAGTGAATAGGCATCTTCTAGGCGGGCGCGTCATCATTGCTTTCTATTAAGCGTGATTGTCGTCAAGCGCAAGCCAGATAATCTTACGCTTGGCAGGCTTGCGCAGGCTGTGATAAATAAATAAACAATATGAATTCACGCGACTGAAGTCGCGGTTATCTTCTCGTGTTGTATACCTAGGTGGCACCTAGATGTCATGCAGCCACATTGATGTATATAGCCACAGTGGTGCACATAATGTAGGTGAGCTGGATTCATACGGGTTGATGCGATTTCACCCTGCGATGCGCATGCAACAAATCGCAATGAGAGTGTGACGAGAACACGCCGCTGTAGTCCGTAGAGAGCCGATCTGCATTCTGTTTACAGAATACAGATTTTGGAAGGAGTTCGGAAGTTGGCGGTGTTTCATCCCCCTGCCTCGGAGAGCCCCGGTCGTGTCGCATTTTCCGTTCTATCGGGCTATGAGTGTATAAAAGGAACAGAGATTGCGCACACACTGCACTATAATATCTCCCGCGCAAGTTGCTAATCTCTCTGGAGATTGCCACCGTGGCCGATATTCGGTCGGGAGGATATTATTTTGAGACGAACCGCATGTTCCGTAGCGGGTCCGGGCAACACGTAATGATAATGGATCATGGAACATTGTATCATCTGGGTCAATGGAATGCCAGTTTAATTTCTCGTTTCGCCGTTGCAAAAATAAATCGAAGCAAGAGAAGAATGCAAAAAGGATCCTAAAATACTGCGGGCGCGAGAAAAACAACCGTCGCACGCGTTCCGGCGAGCGCGCGCCGCGCCGGGGTCAATTCATGTAGCCTAAGAGTCCATGCATCATTGATAATCTTATGCTTGATAATCTTTATTTTAGTAATTCTTTTTTGACAGTATAACGTGGGGGACTGGGCTGAAAAGTGTTCTAACCTTGCCAGTGATAGCTGATTGAGCATCGAATTGCAAACGGGGGCGACCTCTCTGGCGCAGTGGTGAGCGCTCGCGCTTTGAGCACCTCTATCTTTTTATACTAATTTAATCCGCACAAGGCTGCAAAATCCCCAGGACCACGATCTTCAGCAATGAAGGAACGACTGGAGAGAGAGATCTCTTTATAACCTACTTAGAATCTGCTTTTCGATCTGGTGGTAGAGTCCTGAGTTCCTGACATATATCACAAGTGGCACAACTTGTCCTACATGACAAACATTTCATTTCAAACAATCCGACTAGGTATTGGATAGAAGCAAGCGTTTCTTTGCGGAAGTCCATGACAATCAAAGAACAAGAAGCTTATTTCGCTATAATACCTACGCCAAAACGTGGCCAAAACAGACAAATCAATGTGGTACAGCGTGTGCCTGTGTTGAGATATTCACCGCCCAATAAGCCAGCAATTCTCACCGGCACAATACCACACCACACAAATCTTCCAAATTATTCTTAACGTATAATTCTTTGAACGAAGATTTGTGTTCTTGTTCCTTCAAAAACCGACTAGGGCACCTATCTGTGTATCTCTCTCCCAAACTACTCAACAACAAAAGCCATTTCGTTGGGGTCCGATGCGCCTCAGCGCCTCAGAGCCTCACCTCGCGCCTCGTACGCGGCAGTCCACCCGCGACCTTCCTATCGTACAACCGTGCCTCGCAGACCGCAGTTCTTCGGGCTACAAAATCTCGCGGCACTAACCCACCGCCAGTGTGCGAGAATTTAAAATTAATTACCTTTTTTCGGCGTTTTTGTGTTGAACCAAGTGTGATGTGAATGATGGTGTGACGATGGAGTGATGTGATTTGAAAGTTTTAATAATAAACAATCCTTGAAGGGATTTTCTTAGAGCGACTTTTTGAGGTGAGTTGTTTTATGGGTTTGATTTTATCTTACATTAATAATTGTAAATTAAATTCTGTTTTAATCGATTTTCAGCAGTATATTTTTCGTGTCTTTCTATGTAAATTTTAAGCTCAGACGCATATAATATAATAATAGTAATAGCACAGGTATAGTGATAAGTGAATGATGCATCACCAAATGAAATATCAGATGAAATACTCTAGCAGGAAACTAAGTAGGTATTTAAACCGTTAAATTAGGTATCTGAAATTGTCCCCTAATCACGTCCATATAAGAAGCATTCCATTAAGAAGGAGATACAAATAACCAAGATTAGGAATCTACTGTACCTATTGGAATTCGTTTCCCGAGCTGTGTACGAGATTTGAGGATTGTTTTCTTTAAAATTAAAACGCAACAATTTTGAAAAACAATAGCTTTAGGGCAAAAACATGGTAAGTAGTTACGGACAACTATTTTTTGTCGGGCGGACAAAGAGTCCGCGCGCGCATTTTTGTGTGGAGCCGCACATACTGCTGCGACACGACACTGCGTTTCGCGCGAACGTTTTGCCGCGTCCTGTTCTGCAACGCCGTATTGTTTGAATTTCTTTTATGAATCGGTGGTAGAGTCGCTATTAACCAGCGAATAACAAATAGGCCATTCAATTTATAAGTCGGTCTAGGTATATCAAATAAAATATATTAGCCGGGGTTCGGGGTTTGTTATCGTAGAGTAGAATGTTTTTTTAGTTTAAAGATTGTCAACAATACAACCGAATTATTAAAATCAGTCTCTATTATAAGCTATGTACATAATATTACTAGCTAGTATTATTACCTAGGCTACAATAATAATACCCTTATGAAAAAAAAGTCAAGCGTTCATTACGAGAGCGAGGGAAAGTGTCGATGCGCCCACTAACCGTTGGATTCCATGCGTTTATAGATTTATATCTGCACCATCACACACTGCAATGCACGATAATAATTAATTATAGTTTAAAAAAATATGTTTGCTTGCTATAAGTAGGTAAGAGTGTATATTCGTTTGTAGAATCCGCGCCGCACGGAACTCTCCTTCTCTCCTCTCGCAACGACGCGGACGCGATTCCATTTTACTAAAATGTCTGGAAATCTCTGCCATTTTGTTAGGACGTTAACTACGACCTACCCACGCAAAGTCGCAAGTTAGAATTCATAAAATGCGGTTAGTTCGTCCACCGAAGAATGCATTTTAAAAACATCATCAGATTTGACAACAATGGTGGAATTTATCCAGCTGATAGACTCTTGGAGCATTCAAATATATCTGAGGATAGAATGCATATAGTTCGAATACAAAGAATAAAAAAATTATACTTTAATTGCATCAAATGTGCGGCGCGTATATAAATGTGCGAACAGATTATAAATAAAATGTACCTGTATCTAATAGGTTTGTTTTCATGAAACAAACTAATGATTAAGGAATTAATAATAATTAAGGAACATATATGATATTTGTATATCATATTGCTAGTCTATTGCTTGACACAACGAATATAAAACCAATAGGTACATATTAAGTAGTTTGTAGTTTTCTTTTTTTACGTAAGAATATTGTTTGAAATAAATTATTTCGTAATTAAATTGCTTACATAATTGAATTTAGTCATTAGAACAAGTATTTAAAGTCCATAAATTTCCTAATTAGGCGTGAATAGATAACTCTCGATTCGATTATAATTTGTTTTTTAATTTTCCGGCTGATTACTATCAGAAGGTTTCTTATTCTACGATGAAGTACCTAGGTATGCGTTGCGCGTTACATGCTTACCTATTTGTGCTATTCTCAAAACAGATTCAAGTTACTAGTAACTAACATAATTATTACCTATGGACTATGGCCAATAAAGATACCTATTCAGAAAAAAAAAGAATATTACATTTATATGAAAAAAAATCTTCAAAAAGATGTGGTTTTTATTCCTTTGCCAGAACTCTAATCTAATAAAATCACGCGCCGAATTAAGAACCTTCTTCTTTTTGGACATTCGCGTTGGTTAAAACTAATTTTAAGTAGGTACCTATAGGTAATTCTATAGTGAAGGATACTTTATAAAAGCTTCCTTGTATACTTACTCGTTTTAGGAAAATAGACCCTAAGGTGTTTATGAATCCACCACTTATGTCACCCGAATGCAATGAAGAGTCGCCTTGAGTAAAGATAAAATAAGATTTCATAATGTTAATTAGTTAACGGTAAGTGACCGCTTTTAAATAAGAACGTGAACGTTTCAATCAGATATACTTAAGTACTGATACTTAATCATATTAAATCTGCATCAGTGCATTAGTAGAAAACGCGTCTACTCCCTGCGGAAAAGTGGAGCGGAGAAAGCAAAACAAATGCACGCATGCTTTATTATAAATATTCAACAGTAACAGTATAAAAATACTTAACTACCTATATTAGGTATATGTTATTATTTTACTTGACTAATGTGAATCTAAACAAAAATTCATAACCATGTAGCTATCTAAAGGTACCTAGGTAGGTACATGGTATGTTTGGTTTGTATATGGCACCGTAAGATTGTAAAATCCGTTAGATTATAATCTAATCTATCCCGCTAGATTATAAACTGTCGAAAGATTGTGAACCGTTCAATGGTCTGCAGAGTATTAATTTATGAAATATTTATTGTTTTTACGTTTTCTTGTCTCTTTCTTGTACAGTTCGCGCGCGAGTTGAATGCAGAGTAATTGTAAATGTCACCATACATTTACTCTGCATTCAACTCGCGCGCGAACTATAGTTTGGGTTAGGGTTTGACATGAATATTCAGGTAGTGATAGGTTCTATCGGGTTAATATACTTAATATATTACAATTTACCGAAAAATAACGCGTTAAATTGTAAGCAGTATGATACGGTTCACAATCTATCGAAAGTTTATAATCTATCGAGATAAAAAACGTTATATTATAATCTAACGGTTTTTACAATCTTACGGTGACATATACAAGAACGGTATTTGAGTAAATTAATTGGTACATTTGTCATATTGTCTAGTGTCTATCGTCTTTAAGCAATTGGTAAATACCAAGTTGCAGAAATCTGACTAGCTATAAAAATGCCATTTAATCAAATCCAGGTCAGTTTTTACCACTCTTACACTCCAAGCCGACAGAATACGAATAGTTTTCCCTTTACGGCAGCCGTAGATAGCGTTAGATAAGTATATGGATCTAATTAAGACTTCGGCATTGAATACCGAAACCCGTTCGACACTGGCGAGACAATGGGCTTTTGGAGTTCCCAGGCAACGCTTATTTGGAGACGGAATGCTGCAGCTAACAGACACCCAATTCAGTTCATAAAGTCTATGCACACGAACCACTATTAGCGACAGCCACAAGTGAATAGAATAGAATATTCTTATTTGCTTCATGTGTGTAAATTCATTTTAGTAAAAATTACAACAATATTAAAAAAATAAAAAAATAAACTAAGTATACTTGGAAATCACACAGCTAAAAAGACAATATTTGAAATTAGATTAGTACACAGATTAAGGTTACATCCTTTAGTGGTGATAAGTATAACTGCTGAAACGTGTCGGTGGAGTGGTTGAAGCGGTCATAGATAGTGGTCAAGACTTTACGGCCTCTTGCATGCACATTTAGTTTGTTGGAGCTTTTTCACCAATTGCAAAAGCAAATATATAACTTGCTTAGCGGTGAAGAGAAACATCATGGTGGTACCTATATGCCTGAGAGTTCTCCATATTGTTCTCAAAGGTCTACACTTAGCTGCAGACCTGTTGACGCTTAGTTGATGCTTTGTGCTGAGACTGTTGAAAATCACAAGGGCTTATTCTACTACTAGATGATGCCAACGACTTCGTCCGCGCGGCTTAATGTTTGGATTCCGGGATTCCGGGGGAATTTTCCGGGATAAAAAGCGTGTAGCCTGTGTATTTCCCCGGGATGCAACCTACTTTGTCAAGATTGGTTGGAAAAATGGGCCGGGAAAGCGTAGGTAGCAGATAGATAGACACAAATTTTCGCATTTATATTATTAGTATTGAAGGGCTTATTCTACTATCTATGGTCAGAAATATGAGAAGCGCAATCAGGCACAGTGCACACTAGGAGTAGCCTGTAGCGTAAATGTTTGAACTACTTACCGCGGAGTGTGGGCAGTACCGCAACTAGTGAAGACACTCATTCTCGCTGCTGTGATCGTGACTCGTGACTGGCCCGTGTGTGGAGACACTTATCTCTCGCACATTCAAATCTGAGCTCTGAGGACCGGGATATTTTGTAAACAAGTCGCCTTTAATTAAGAATGTAGATTTTTAACATTTTTATTATAATAAATGATTGTTTTGAATTCGTACGGTCATCTTTTTTAGCTTTTTGTTTGAATGTACGGTTTATGTTGTAGACATCTCAGGTTTAGTGTTCATTAATTATTATCTTACTTTGAATTAATTATAAATGTTTAATTATTTCTTAATTAATGTTAATTATAATGTTTATGTGAGTTAATAAACACCTACTATATAACTGACGGCTTGAATGTGGCTCAGTTGTTATTAATTCAGCTACAAGCCACCTTAAACCTTATTATAATAACGGTGATATTTAATGATGTATTATGTTATTACCTTTTCCAGTTAGAGATCTGCTAAAGCAGATTCCCTGTTCCGTGGGAGACGCAACTGAAACATAAGTAATTATCTGTACTTTTTGATTTTTTTCAAAAGGAGAAATTAACTATCAAGTCTTTTTCCCCTCGTCCCACGCCCCACGCTTTGTGGGGAAATAATATTAAGTCTATGTGGGAAACTGAATTTCAAGTATCAACGTCATATTAATGGGAATAGAGAACTAAGAAATAAGAAACTTGAGATTTTAAATGCTCCCATTTTCTTTCTGAATGAGGTTTTGAGAAATGGTTTTGAGGAATTATAACGGATTCGGTAAAAAAAACTAAAATCACGTGGACGAACTAGCGACAAAAAATTGGCTTACTTACGAGAAACTCGGCGCGCGTTGAAGTCTTCTCTACGTACTCGTAGGCCCTAATTATAATATTCTTTCATATCTTTGTTTTTTTTCTTACAATTTTTTTTGGACACGTTGGACATTCTTTATATATTATTATTTAACGTTAGTATTACGAACCGACCCCTAAACATACCTAACGATTTTTAATATGTAAAGCTTAGCTCTAATTAAAGCGCGCTTTCCTTTCTCGTCTAATCTATTAAAGGTGTACTATAATAATGCCCTTTTCCTAAACAAAATAGCTTTAGATATGGCATCCTGTTTTGTTAACTTATTTTTTATAAGTATTTTTGGAAAATTAAACTCTATCACCTATCTTAGAAGGTACAAATCTAGTTTTCTGATTTATTTTTATAGCTGCCGTTATCAGAGTACTGATGAATTAAACTTTATGGCTTACTGTTTAAAGTTTATTATCGTGTGTTAAAATTTAAATGTTTTAGTGATTATTATCCCAAAATCTCGCACCCTCCTAACGGATGCGTTAGAAGACCGTTGATGGTATCGGAGCATGCTAGGTGATTATGTTTTTTGAGAGTTTTTTTTTATGGAGGCGATATAGTGAGATGGTAACGGAAATTAAATTTATTAATTAATGCTAGAGGACGAGCGTTATATTTGTACCTACCTATGTTAGAGTTTGGTAGATGCTGATGATGGCCGAGGATGAGCTACTTAACTTAATATTTCAATTTTCAATAATGCTCTATATGAAGTACAATGAAATCATGGCTTTATACTCGTAGGTGCAATACATTGGCAGGTTGATACTTGGTAGTTTTGTGGACAAATTACATGCTATGTAAAAGTGTATGTAATTTTTATGTATGTTTATTATACTTTTAGGCAAGTACTTATTATATTTTTCTGTTTGTGTGTAATAAAGTGTTTTACTTAGATACTTACATGACATACTGCATGCCTATATCTATCGAGTTGCGTATATAAAGTTAAATATAACTTGCAACGTTTTTATCGAAACGAAAATCGCAGGCAACCTGCAGTGTTAATGTTGCAAACAACAAAACAACTGAAATACCTACGTAGTGGCAGGTCTGAGGTCCCTGTGCCTGCATCCCTGTATCTGAGACAAGGCTGCCGTCCACCAAGCGAGACGGTCTTACTTATTATTCTCTTTACTGTATTTCATTACTCATCGTGAGTTATAACTTTTAAAAGTAAGATTTATGGATTCGAAATTTCACGCAGATTTTGCAACGATTTTAGGGATATTTTAATACTTTGTCGGCATGATTTATAATGCTAAATTACAGCTTTGTAGTACTAAGGGCCTCTGAGCTATGCCGCGGACAGACAGACAGACAGATGGACGGATATGGTGAAACGCTAAGGGTTCCTTGTTGCCTACGGAAGCCTAAAAATACCTCAGTATATGCTCTTTGCATGCGCTTATCTAGGTACTAAGGATAGTAAGCAAGTTACAGGTACAATTTATAGTCAACTAGCTGATTCCCGGGACTTCGTCCGCGTGGAATGAGCTTTTCGTAAGAAACGTTTTCGTTCGACCGTTTTTTCTCCGTCTTACATTGCAAATCCGACATAAAATAATATTGCGGCTATAAATTATAAGATGTGAGCTATCCTATCTTTCAAGTTGGATCAAACTGCACACGGTGTGCAAACTTAATTTAAAATCGGTTAAGTAGTTTAGGAGTCCATCGCGGACAAACAACGTGACACGTGATTTATATATATTTAGATAATAAACATTACTTAATATTGCTGCAACTGTCCTACTTATCTCAGAAATCCCACGTAGTGTGAGACGTGCCTAACTGCCTACTGCCTACCATGATGCATTCTAACTTACATTAAGTTTTTTGTTTAAAATATTTAGCAATTGGAGAGGCATTGTGTCGTGCCTGGCGCCCGCACGAGTCAATCGCACACAATTTACGCGCGATTGTTGGGCTGGAGGTAAGTATTGTCCGGCGTTGTGCGCCCGCGCATAATGACACATAATAGGTACATTACACACGCAATGCTGCACTGTTGTGCCTTCACTATGCCCGCACGCTTTTGTTTATGCCCCTAAACAAAAATAAAGTATGTGAGCGAACGGCCTCCATTTATTTACTACTAGCTAATGGCCGCGACTTTGTCCGCGTGAATCGGTTCCCGCGGGAACTTTTAATTTTCCGGAATAAAACCCTATGTGTTATTCCAAACCATGCCAATCTTCCAATCTGCCAATCTCTGTGCCAAATTTCATCCAGATCCGTTCAGCCGTTAGGGCGCGATTGAGTGACAAACATCCATCCATACATATATACATCCATCCAAACTTTCGCATTTATAATATTTATTTGATTTGATATTTGATTTGATTGAGTATACAATAGAATTCAAACTGTCTAGGTTGTAATGGATTATTTTTGACTAGATGATTCCCGCGACTTCGTCCGCGTGGATTAAGATTTTTGATTCCCGCGGGAACTCTTTAATTTTCCGGGATAAAAAGTAGCCTATGTCCTTCCCCGGGAAACCATCTACCCCTGTACCAAATTTCATCAAAATCGGGTGAAGAGACAGTTTTTTTTTATTCCCGCGGGAACTCTTTAATTTTTCGGGATAAAAAGTAGCCTATGTCCTTTCCCGGGATACCATCTACCCCTGTACCAAATTTCATCAAAATCGGTTGAACAGGTGGGCCGTGAAAGCGTAGCAGACAGACAGACAGACAGACAGACAGACACACTTTCGCATTTATAATATTAGTATGGATAATTTGCTCTAATGTCTCTGATAGTTCCTTAGTATAAGAATATTTGTGAGATGGTGATAATAAAAATAAAAAAAAACCCGGCTGAGTTTGTTGTGGGCTCTTCTCAGACCCAGGCCGCGTTTGGAACCCTCGTAGCTTTAGTTTTAAGATACCGTTACCCATTATCACCATCATGCTTTTTAAGTACCTACTTATGTAATTTTTAGACGAAAATAAGTGTACCTACAGTGTACCTATATTTAATAAATAAATGACTATGACTATGACTATGACTATTTGTGCCGTTCGCCTGTTACTCCTAATGGCTAGCTATCGTTTCGATGGCTGAGACTTTATAACCTGGGTCACAGCTGAAAATCGTTGATTTGTAGTCTAGGGAAAGCTGAGCTGTAGGTACACGGTCCATTCTGGGTGGTGTCACATAAGCATATCTATATTATTACGTACAACTTTATGGTAAACTAGATGATTCCCGCGACTTCGTCCGCGTGGACTAAGTTTTTTCGATTCCCTCGGGAAATCCTTAATTTTCCGGGATAAAAAGTAGCCTATGTCCTTCCCCGGGATACAACCTATCCCTGTACCAAATTTCATCAAAATCGGTTGAATACATGGGCCGTGAAAGCGTAGCAGACAGACAGAAACACTTTCGCATTTATAATATTAAGTATGGATGGATGTTTAAATGTCTAAAACATATCCAGAAAACCATCTGTTTTGTTCGAAAGTACAGATTGGGGGACGCGGTTGTGCCTTTAGTAACCTCGTTGTTTTTTGTTTCTCGTGCCTTTATATCATTCTGTCTCACTACACAATCCTTCGTTCGTTCGGGGTGCAAACAAGGCACTTTTAAAAAAAACAACTTTGCTAACTTTGAACTAATAAGTATTTTAGGAAGAAAAAGCGAAGCATCAGGTATGTAAATTGCCTTATTTCAAGATCTTCCTATATATCTTGCTTATTTCACGGAAATTGGTCTTAGCAATAACAAGTATTAAGAAGATATACCTATACCAAATACATCAGAGGCACCAGAAACCGATTAAGAACATAAATAACGAGTTATTCGGCTACAAAGAGCCATTAAAATACTAAGCCGATTGTGATAACAAAAATCGGTTGATCGTAAACATTTATTATAAGGAAATGGCCCATAGAGCAAGCACAAAACCCATCCTCTTGATAATATCGACACAAAGCCGTCCGATCGTAAAATAGTGAAATATAGAACATCCGACGAGTGGAGTTGAGCAAAGTTAATATAAATTTGGTTGACGTTTACGACGTGATGTAAATACACCGTAACAATCGTATTATTGCACTACACAAGCGCACAATCATGCCTCTTAATTTAGAAGAGATAGCGATATTGAAATTGTCATCCCACGAAAAATCCTTCCAATAAGTCATCAATTAAAGTTAAGACCCTTTATCAGGTTAGGCTTGCTATCTTTAAGTTCTAATGTATTGTTTTCAATAAATGTAAAAAACACCCACAGCAATGTGTAATACAATGCAGAGAAAGCAATATAAAAAGTCATATAGCAATAAGCAAGTATGGTAATTGCACGTAGAGATCATTTTGTACCAATACGATCATATAATTTTGGCAATAATGCAGCTTAAAGATCTTAGTTAAAAACTAATATCTTTTTCAGACGAATTACTTATAATTTTATCAGCGTCTCCTTCCAAAGGATCCGTTATTTTGTTTACAACAGGCAAGAGTATGAAAACTTAAGTAGGTAAGTAAGTGCAAGGGAGATGCTTTTCTATTGAACGAAAACAGTTTTGAGTTTGAAAGAAAAAGTCAGTACTAAGTATGTACCTCTGGTTTTAATAATATCCTTGTTGAATCTTTTTTATCAGATTTATCTTCAAATCTAATAAAATACCGCACATAATTAACAATTAGCATCACTTCCTACAGTTGCTAAATTTAACAAAATTTTACTAACATACCTAAATATCTATAAAGTGCTCTAAACTTTATATATGGGCTTTGATTTCTAACTAACTCTGAATGATAGATCTGTTCAGAATGTAATTTAAACATATTTTAATATTCTCGCTTGATCTTGCACTTGCACCATCAGTTATGATTAATCCATTGTAAAGACTAGTTCAAGAGCGGATTTTATTTGAGGGTCGCTCCCCAGCTCCTCTGTAAGCCGTGGAATTCAGAGTTTTGATGGACTTCCACAATAGAGCTCTGATTTTGATGGCAATAATGCAGTGTAGGTAAGCGTTGGAAGATCCGTCATTAATATATGTGTCTACCGTTGAATACATTTACGGCTGAGCTGAATTAAAGTGTTTTTATTAACATATTCGGATATTATGTGATATTTCACTGTCACGGTGATAGAGTGCTTAGTGGCGCTCATAACTTTCTCTTCTATTTGCATCTTTTCCTTCGAACTGGTGACTTCTGAGCTAGCGAAACTCTGTCTGTAACTTTCTTTTAATATAATGTTATGTCTTATACTTGTATCCCTGAATAAAGATTTATTTCTTTCTTTTTCTCCGAATCCTGGAGCCTTAAGGACATATGCTTTATCCAAGAAAATTAGATATTCCTACGAATACCTAAAACTTCGCGGTTAAAGTAGCCGATATCATCTATTAATATATATAATAAACTCAAATACTTAGCACAACAGGTGTTCTGATGAGACGACTAGTACAGATTCTACCTCCGGTTCAGAAAATAGATTTTATTGATAACTAGATGACTAGATGATTCCCGCGACTTCGTCCGCGTGGATTAAGATTTCCTTCCGCGAGATACCATCTACCCCTGTACCAAATTTAATCAAAATCGGGTGAAGAGACAGTTTTTTTATTCCCGCGGGAACTCTTTAATTTTCCGGGATAAAAAGTAGCCTATGTGCTTCCCCGGGATACCATCTACCCCTGTACCAAATTTCATCAAAATCGGGTGAAGAGACAGTTTTTTTTTATTCCCGCGGGAACTCTTTAATTTTCCGGGATAAAAAGTAGCCTATGTCCTTCCCCAGGATACCATCTACCCCTGTACCAAATTTCAACAAAATCGGTTGAAAAGATGGGCCGGGAAAGCGTAGCAGACGGACGGACAGACAGACAGACAGACAGACAGACAGAAACACTTTCGCATTTATAATATTAGTATGGATTAGTATGGATATGGATGTATAACAGATATGTAACTCTAGTAAATTGTAATCCTCTTAGATATAACCTTTTAATACTAATACTTACCTATTGGTAAGTAACCAACCATAACCTTATATCGTCAAAATGGCTTGAAAATAGGTCAGGTTACCTGCTGCAGTTTTATGAAAAACATACTCTTTGAGTTCTATTACGTATAATATTATACTATAATCTGTGGTTTAATACTAAATCACAATTAAGTGTATAATGCGCTGTAGCATTCTTAAACGTATCTACGTAAGAACATGCTCGTTCATCACAGTCGCACTCCGGACGGCTTTTTAAATAACATATTTCAGTGTAAAGCTCCGTGAACTAAGTTAGGAAACAAAAACCGGTACGAAGAGCAGCTCCTGATCGTGTCCGTTGCTTTTCCTATTAACAAGATATCTAAGTTTTTCTTAGACCGATTACTTCGTGATTAGTTTATCTTTACAAGATTAAAAAAATAAAAGTCCCCGCGGATAAAGTCGCAGGCATCATTGAGTTACATGCTATTTGTACTTCTCCTTTATACAAAGACTAGACTCCGTGACTTCGTTATTTGATTTCCGGATCCTAACCAAAAACTAAATCCCCGGATTTAGTTTTTTGATTTCCAAATTTTTAATTTTTAAATTAGCCTATTCCGGTATAAAAAGTAGCCTATGCCCTTCCCCGGGATATAACCTATCCCTGTATTAAATTTCATTAAAATCGATTGAACAGATGGTCTCTGAAAGCGTAGCAGACAGACACACTTTTATACATTTATAATATTAGTATCAATTTGGAACCTATTTACTTTATTTTTGTATTCAAATTGACCGGGGCCGAGGGCCGTCACCCGATACTTCCATTGCACCTATTTATTTGCAACAAATCTTTCTTTGTAACTCGTTTTAATCTAGTCTTTACAGTTTAATCATTCTGTCCGTACGTTGATGTCCATTGTTGTATGAGTTATGTATGCCTGTCTGTTACGCTGTTCCGTTCTAATTCCAAATATTTTGTATTTGAAGGGTGTATTGTGTTCAACAAACACGTTTCAAATGTCACCCCATTTTTTTAAAAAAGCTTTGTTGGGAATACGAACGGTAGCTTTTTCAGAAAAATAAAGTCGTACCTATAGTTGGCACAACGATTATTTAATTCTAGATTGTTGAAAGATGACGAAAAAATTATCACCATGCGACCTATCAACAATCGAATTGTTTTGCTAGAAAACATTTCGCTTTGGTGGATTCCGCCTCTGCACTCTAGACTAATTCTGCACACTTGACTAAGGTTCTTATCCCAAAAACTCTGTTTTTGAGTGAACTTAAACTCATGTTAATAGGTAGGTATTCTATGCTTACCTACGTATACGTTCAAGCTAGTTTCTTAAACTGTGTAGAAACTAAAAATTGCTGCTAAGAAAAAACACAGATAGGTAAAAAGTAGAGTCGATTTTTTGCATTGATCAGAATCCTTGATACCCTTTTATAGACCTAACAAGTAGTTGCGTATCTAAAATGCCGTTGAGTAGCAATGCTAAAGGATCATGCAGTTTTGTAGGCTGGTAATGGTACAGGCAGCTCTAATGAGCAGTGCGGCGGAAGTTCTAAGTAATGTTAATTATTGACTTGGCTTCGGCTTCTAGGATAGGCAATGGAGAAAACACTTTGTTTTCATTTGATGCACAGTAATTCGACCTAAGCAATGCCAAGCATTTTCTTCATTCCCTAAGTTTTATTAAAAGAAAAAAAAATTGAGAGATATTAAGAAATAATAAATCGCGGTGGTAGAGCTACAGATGTAATAAGTAACACATGACCATAGTTCAGCAGGAAATAAATAAAATGAGTTTGTACTTTGTACACATGAATCTATACAATACATTTAACTAAGAAAAACAAGGCATTGTGATTTTAGAGGTAAATTGGACATTTAAAACAATATTCTACGGAAAATTCTTAATTATACCTACCCATACCATTTTTTTGCGTTCAGTTATAAATATACCTAATGCCAAGGTTAAACTTAAACTCTTGAAATTATTACAAAGCTGGTTTGTTGATTACTAAAACAATTTGATTTAATAAGGAAACATAAGCTACGAGTAGCCATAATGATGCTGACCAGTTGCATGTCAGGCAGACGTTACGTTAAGGTTACCGTTAACCTTTGAATATCGTCAAGAATAGAAAAATGAGGTAAGCCAACCAACTTTATAAATTTATGAAAACAGATGGTTATAAGTTTAGGAAGGCAACCTACCTACTTCCGTAGTTGTTTGGACTGTTGGTCTAATTGCTTGGTTCCACTAGTAGTGGGCCCAGAAAGATTTTCAACGAAGTAAAAATGGTTTCAATACAAGTTTCACTACATTGGTAAAAAGGTAAAGAAACTTTTTACCAAACTTAACTAAAACTTTTACTTTTTTTTAACTTTTTTTTTTTGGCTTTTTTGTAGTTTACTTAAGCTAAGTAAAAACGTTATGTCATAAGCTTACGTCGATGAAACTGGATATTTTTAGGTAGGTAGGTATTAGGTAAATAAAATAAAGTTTATAAAGTTTGAAGTTAAATTCTCTCACCAAAACACTTTGGGTTGCACAAGTCATGCTACGGTACTACGAGCACTGACTTAGTGCAAGTTTAATTTTTACGAATGTCTGGGTCGGCTTCAGGCCGTTACGTTACCGGCAAAGCCGTGCCGTACGGTCAAGAGATTCAGCGTTCCGATACGATGCGGTGTAGATACCAATTAGGGGTATGGGTTCAATGTAACTATCACATTCCTAAAAGTAAGCCCACTACCTTCTAAAACTGCATGCTTGCTTTTCACTAGGTGAGATCGCAGTCAAGGGCTAACTTGTAGTGGGAATAAAACACTTTAACCGCCGGCCGTGAAACTGGCCTTAACTTAGATAGGTACCTACGTCGTACTTTTATCATATATTATGTCCCATGAACGATTGCTATAGCTACAAGTAAGTAGGTATAAGCTGTAATGTGGGCGATAACAATACGCATTAGGATATCCTGCAGTTAATAGAAAACTCGTCTTTATCTGTGACACGGTCCGATGAACTCACACGAGCGCGGAGCTGCTCGTAGTCGTACCTACGCTGTTAAAGTGGCCATAATACGGGCGCTTTATAATATTACCCATAATGGCAAAAAAACAACATTTTTAACTCGAATTTTAAGTAGGTAGTTCACTTACAGCCAACGACCTGTATATGTATACTAATTCCAGTAATAACACGCAGAGTAACTAGCTGATGCTCGCGAGTTCGTCCATGTTTAAGTTTTTTATTCCCGCGAGAACGTCTTAATTTTCCGGGATGAAAAGATGCAATCTATCTCTATATCAAATTTCATCAGAATGGGATAGAAAGATGGGCCGTCAAAGGGTAGCAGACAGACATAATATAGACAGACAGAAACACTTTCGCACTTATAATAATATATCGGCAAGAAATAAGGCTGGATATTACGAATTTCCCACAGGGACGAAGTCACGGGCTGTCGCTATAGTTCGCCCATACCAATAGATGTTTGTTTCTCCACGTCATGGGGGCACTGGACGTAACGTGTACATCGTAACGTAGTAGGGGAGCCTCACTCGTAAATTCCTATGAGCTGGCAGTCGATCACGTAAACGTTTTTGCTCGAGTTTCTCTCCGCGGTGGCAGATCGAAAGTGGCTGTAATAACCCCTCATTTCGTGATCGACGGCGCCGTGTGTAATTCATGATGAATTGTACAACACATTACTTAGTCGTATCATTATCTGATCGCGT
Organism: Erebia aethiops; assembly: GCA_923060345.2. Lineage (NCBI taxonomy): Eukaryota > Metazoa > Arthropoda > Insecta > Lepidoptera > Nymphalidae > Erebia > Erebia aethiops. The sequence continues at coordinate 18,802,914 of OV281091.1, read as the reverse complement.
AATAGATCGGTAAACATATGATATCTGGCTGTTAAAAGATGACAGATAGGCAGACAAAAGACACAGGCTAAGTATACTGAGTGATCTAGGAGTTTATCTTAAGGGCAGGGATCAGGGTTCGAAATGAATAGATCCGCAGGAGAACCAACGTCACTGACATAGTCCAAACCATTAGGAAGTCGAAGTGGCAGTGTCTTGGAGCCGGAAAGTTCTAGACTGGATACCGCGTACAATTAGACAAGCGCAGTGTACGCCTTACGGAACGGACCGACGATATTTAAAAGAGGGTGGCGGCAAGTGGCTGAAATGATGATGATGATTATATTATGTTAAATTGGTCAAAACAAATTAATTAATATAGTTTACATAAACCAATTAGTTACGCTTATTATGAAACAAATTATTTATTTTCGATGCTTTTAAAAGATAGCACGCCAATAAATTGACATCGGCTAGGCTAGGGCGTGGTTATGGCGTGATAATGGGCTCAGGTAATGGCCAGCGGGCCGGTGTCGGTTGACAGCCGTAATGACAGCGTCGGTCAACTTCGCCTTTCGCGGTTCTTACCACGCCTATAAAACAATCAAATACTATATTGTTATGCTAACAAGTGAGTAGGCAGCCAAAATAAGGTAGACGAGTCACACACTATCGCGCGTTTCAAAGCGGCAAAAAGTCCTACTCTAGGTAAATATTAGTTCTTTTGGATTAGACTGCTATGGGCCTAATGATGAATGTTAGAGAAGGGCATTGAATGAACAGCGTTTGAAAAACTTTGGCATATTTCGACAAACTTATCTGTCCCGGTGGCAGCGTCGCTATCTATGAAAAATATAATAAAAACTTTACAAGCACTAAAATTGTTCCAATTTTGGCCATTGGGTCAGATAAGTTTGTGGGACATGTGGGTTCATGGCTCATGAGCAAACCTACCAGAAACAGCAGATGCATACTGCATATCAGCTTATTTTAGACTTTAGAAACTAAGATAAGGCTGATGAAGATTTGACGACCTCCGTGGCGCAGTGTGTAGCGCTGTTGCCTTAACGTGCGGAGGTCCTGGGTTCGATCCCCGGCAGGGTCAATTTGGGAATTTATAATTTCTGAATTTTACCTGGTCGGCCTGGTGGGAGGCTTCGGCCGTGGCTAGTTACCGCCCTACCAGTCAAGACGTGCCGCCAAGCGATTTAGCGTTCCGGTACGATGCCGTGTAGAAACCGAAGTTTTAATATAACTGCCATGCCCCTAACAGGTTAGCCCGCTACCATCACTTACCATCAGGTGAGATCGTAGTCAAGGGCTAGCTTGTAGTGGATAAAAAAAGGCTGAGTAGCAAGCGTAGATAGATGCCAGTTTAATTCAGGTTGGTTAATCCCCCTTACAAGTTGCAAAACTTTTGATTAACATTTCCCATCATAATGTAGTCTTGACAGGTCATAAATTGCTTAATGACTTATAGGCGGGCGTGTGGCAGTAGTAATAGTGGTAATAGGCGCATGGTAATAGGCAGAGGTATCTAATGGCTTAACGAGCGGTTGTCTTGAAGCGTAATGACAGCTGCGCCCTCCCGTCCCGACCTGGCTCTACTGTGATGCAGTGTCAGCTTTAACAAGGCTATAGGAGATCGAAGATTAATACAAATTGGTCGTTAATATCACTTTAACGAGCTTATATCAAACGTTTTAAACCTACATTGCATTCATTTAATTAACATTGCATGGTTGCATCCTACAGTAGGTACCATTATGTGTAGACGAAACGTACGTAATTTATTGTATGATTTAATATTTATATTTTATCATTTATCTATATATCTAATACGAAAAAGAAAAAAACTTTCTTAAAATTGCAAGGTGTCCAATGTCGAGTAATACAATATATATTCGGCCGTGTTACAGACAAAGCAACGAGATGTTTACGGGCTTTAGTCTGACCAAGATTCTGAGTTTTGTGCCTATAGTTTGCGCCAGTTGAACATGGTTTCAACTTTCAAAATTTAATTCGTAAACGTCGATGTGAATGCGCGTCGAACCGCAGATATGACAAAGATGCTAACACTTCTGCGAGGAGCAACTTTCGTTAAACCAACCCACCAGAAACAAACTACTACCATTACCTACTTAGCAATCCTTCATACGAAAATAGAGCGAAAAGCTTTCTATTACAGATGTCAGCAAAAGAGCAGCCATGACGCTAAAGAGTCGTTCAAACTGCAAAATGCCTACATATAAGTAACTGTATACCAGTGTTCCTTTAGGAGACTTGCAAGGAGCAAGGGCCCGCAGCGTGGGAGAGCTCCCACAACGCCGGTCACGCTCGAGCGGCCCGGCACCTGCCCGGCACTGCCCTGTCACGGCCCGCCGCCGGCGCGGTATCCCGGCAAATTGAAGCCGTATTGTTACAACTTTCGGCCGTGTCGCATACCTACATCCGGGGCATTCATTGCTTGGCCTACGAAATCTAAAGTACTCAATACTTAATTTTTTTGTTTAATAAAAGGACAAACAGGGGTATCTTATCCTCGACCCTACTACTTCTATTATGAATGTTATAAAATTGTATATTTATTTGATTTGATTGTGCGAGTATTCCCGGAGAGGATCTTAAACCACCGTTTAAGATCCTCAAGTCCTGCACTTGATCTCTTTCCAGTCGTAATAGATTTTCCGTCCAATGAGGCTATTAGAATAAGGGAATAAAGTGTGTTGTTGTGTCTTCGCATTCACTGCACTGCAGTGGTTGTGCACTGTAAATATCTCCCGCGGAGAGTAGCCGCCTTGGCTGAAATTTGATCATTATAATAATTATAATGCTCCAGAGTCCAAATCACCAGAAAATAATATCTCCTTTACAACGCATTGAAATGGATAACAATATGAGAAAATAAAAATTCAAAAAGACTGAAGTTGGTCTTAAGCACTTTAATGACAAGATAAGACTTTACTGTAGCACAGAATAACGAAGTAAGTAATAGTACCTAGGTATTCTGTGAGTCTACCACTGGTTCGGAATACTTAGATGCTTAGTTACTGAGAAAAACCGACAAGACCCTGAGCAGTAGCTATTATATAACCAAAATGCTGCGAGATATAATGCCACGGTAATTATTGTGTTTGGATCTTTCCACTTAGAGATTAATAGAGAAGATTAAGTACCTATATCTAAAGCTTGAATTTCTTGCGAGCAAAGCTGAGATTGTAAGCTTGTAAAGATTAATAGCCAGTTACAACCAGTCAAGAGGAACAAAAGGATGCAGTTTTGCAACAATAACAACAGCAAGATAATAGTTGTGATATTGGCTCACTTCCCAGCGATGGTTATGAAACTCTTGATGGACAGCCTAGATGCGTTCCGCCGAACCGGCCCGATAAATCATACTTGCAGCTCACTTACACACAACCGATAAAGTTATCATTAACAGCCTGTTGCAGTAATGAGTATACCTAATAGGTTCTAGATTCCAGATTAAACTATTTCCAACGACTCCGTACGGTTTCTTGATTGTTTCGATCTTCGAAACTGTGCGCCGAACGCATCAACAGGTATAGTAAACGGAGTTCATATTGATTTACCATTTTAATATCATAAAATCTCTCAAATTACTTTTAAAAAAAAAACTAAGCTTACGTATCCTATGCTATGGGTTAAAAGTATCCTTTGTCCGTCTTTAGGATGCAAGCTTTTACTTATACTGTGCCGAATGTCGCCAATAACAGTTCAGCGCTTGAGCCATAAAAAGGTTTCAGATAATGATAACAAACTAGATATGCCAGCGACTTCGCCCGAGAGGTTTTTTTAAAATCCCGAGGATCCTATAATTTTTATAACACTTTCACATTGATTACGTTTACTTCCCTACATGCAGATCCAGTTCGGTTGTACGTAATAAATAATGTATATGTCACCGTAAAATTGTAAAACCGTCTTCACCGTAAATTGTATACCTAATCTATTATAATCTAACTAGCGAGATTGTAAACTGTCGAAAGATTCCAATTTAACGCATTATTCTTCGGTAGACTGTAATCTGTTGGGTATATTAACCCGACAGAACCTAAGTACCTACCTAATACCTGATTATTTACGTTGACCCCTAACCTAACCTACAAGAAAGAGACAAGAAAACGTAAATACAATGAATATTTCAAAAATTGTCACTCAGAACATTGAACGGGTCACAATCTTTCGACAGTTTACAATCTATCGAGATAAAAAGCATTAGATTACAATCTAACGGTTTTTACAATTTTACGGTGACATAATATACCTAGATATTTTAGCTGCGGTGCAAGGTCTAGGTCCTAGAGCCGCAGCTATAAAGTATTCATAATTAATGTTCTAGAAACTTACTTTGGGTGTTTATTGTTATCGTGAAGCCTGCGAGTGAGTCTTCCTTTATGACATAATCACATGCATAATTACCTATATACCTAGTAAATCAGTTCTGATGTAGCCTGTAGTCTATTTTATTTAATTAAACGTTTTAGAGTCGCAATACTCTCTGATTACGTTTTTAATAACGAGATATGAGGTAGGAAAGTACTACAGAGTATCCTCAGAGAATATAATATTATTACTGGCTGCATAGTATAGCTAATAGGTACTTAATAATATTGCCCACTCTAAAACTTTAACATATTAATTATTATTATAGCCATTAGCACGTCGTCGCCATCGAATTTTACAGCCTCTCCGATGCATTAAAAAGGTATTTGAAATTTAAATTAACTAGAGCCTCTCTCATTTCATTCTATGCTGTTGACGACTGTGTTGTTGTAGGTTTACGATATTTTAAATAGTATTTTTTCCATGGCGTCGTCAATATTTTCCTAGTTATATAAGTAGCTAAATCTAAGCTATATAAACCACGGCTGAAGCATCTCAGTAGGTTAATTGCGGAACGGAAAACGTTTAAGGAACTACGTACTATTTAATACGTATTATTTACGTGGTTTAATTGGCTAATTATGTGTTTAAAAAACAATGAGGATAATTTACATCAATTTATTACGTAGTTAAGTTGAAAAACCCTTTTAAACGTAATAATTGTACCATTAATTGCGTGTCCTTAAAAACGAAACTCGTAAGTATAAAGAGTCGTAAGTGGTCTCCAGAGAAAACTGCAAATTATCGAGAGAAATCCTGACAACAATTAGCGAGGGCTGATAACCTGACATCGATTGATATCGTCTGTTCAAACGTGATTACTACATGACACATCGTTCACTCTGTTACCATCTGCTACTACCGAATACTGAGACAAGAGACTGGTAGCTCTAAATAGGATATTCTTCTGATTTTGTGCCAGTAGCCGTAACAATATTTGTTACTTTGTTATTATATACTTATATAATGTAGGCACTGATATACCCATCTCTAAAAAATATAATAATATATTATTCAACACGAGGGTAATGCAATGTCTTACGTTACGTAATGAAGGATATTAGAGTAATCCCGAGCGCAGCGAGGGTACTTTTTATCTAGAATTATAAGTGAATCGCGGCGTTTGGGGGCGCATAAGACGAAGACAGCATAATTGCCCCTACGTTGAATACTTACTCTACTGTTCACACCTCGCGAGACAGTAAAATCAAGGCTAATGGCTAAATAATAATAATCATGGATTATGATTCTTAACAAAAAAATTGCGTTGATTTTCTTGAAAGTAAACTAGCAAAAACCTTTTGTAGTTTTCCATTTGCAGAAATCTTCGTATGCTTTTAAATATCTGTCTGTAGAAGTATCTAGGACCTTTTGTACTTTTCCATTATATGTATATTTTTGTAACTATTGCTGAGGCTCCTATGTAATATACCTAATGCAAGTGATTAAATATATTTAAGTGCATCTCTAAGTAGTAGTACTAGTAGTACTTATGTGAGATGATAAATTGTAATGTCAAATTACCGCTACATTTAGTGAATATTTTATTAAACTTATTTTATGAACTCTATCAAACTGAAGTAGTTACGATAAAATAAACAAGTAGCGGTAAAGTAACAAGAAACAACAGTTAAACTGAATTAACATAAATGATAAAATCTATTAGATTTTTTGACGCGGACGTAACATTATAATTCGCACTACTTAGGTACTTACTTTTTATGTACCTAGTGTAATAGCTGGTATTTGAATCACCATTATTCATAATTTATTGTGTTTTTATTCAAAATTAAGTATTTCAATTATAATTTATGAGTTATTATGGTTTCCTCGATTCGGAAGTTAAAAACTTCCACGAAATAATATCTAAGTGAATCTGCGCACGCACACTAATTTTTATTTGTTGTGTTGCTTTATCGACATTTTTTTTAATAATTCGACACCTGCAGAATGCAGATCTTTTACAGAGTACATTTTGAACTTTTAACTGTTTTGAACTACGACTACGGATCGTTCATTCACTGGTTTTGAGTTTTTACTAATTGAAGTGCTACAATTCCTAATTCACTTTAATTACGTCCATAAGTTGGGGAAAATTAAACAGAATCTACCTATTTCAACAATTCGACTCAACACCCGTATTGAAAATAATACAATAGAACTTAATGCTAGCTAGCCTAACCTAATTACTATATAAATCATGCCCGCGTGGAATGGTGGCAAGAATGCTGGCTGCATTTCCGCGCTGGACAGCCAGGCTGATCCTTTGCGCAAAAAATGAGCCAGCCCTTCTGTCACCAGATGAGGCAATTAACCGCGGTGAAATATCTCGTAAAAATTTTTTGGCACTAAGACTCCATGGCCCCAGGGTCTCCACGGCAAACGGAACAAATATGTAACTCTCTATGAGAGAGGCATACTTCCGCCGCTTGCCGGTTTCAGCCTTTTCTGCTGCGGCTCCCGGCCTTGATGCTGTCTCCCTGATATGACACGGGGCCAATGTGTCTACGCATGTTGCGTCCCACATTAGCGCCCGTCCCCGTTCCCAGGGAACCAGCGTCAATCCATCAGGTCTCTTGCCATCATCCCGACTAATCCCTGCCGGCTCAATGAGCGCAGGAATATCTATGGTGGCAAGAGCCCTTTTGATCGTATCATTGAGAGAGCCATGCCGAAAAAGCCTACCAGCGCTCCTTTGGCAAGAGAGTCCGTGAATTCCAAATTTATCAACCTCTTTTCCACACGGGCATCTGTGCTCGTAGCACAGGGGTGTTCCCAATCTGAGACCTAGAGCCACACGAAAACTTTCATTATCTAAAAGAGTGCCGAGATTTTTCGATGGCAAGGCATGAAGCCAATACCCGGATTCTTTTTCAGATAAGGCTAGAAGCCTTGCTCGATCTCTTTCACTCGTAAGATTTTGAACCAAATTTGTATGTGTCAGCCGAACCAACGGCACATCCCAAAGTTTTTGTGTGAAACATTCCTTCGGGATGTCGTCATTGGGACACCTGAGCTTCCAACTATCTAGGGCCTCTGTGGCATAGATCAATGAAACTGAATTAGAATTAAGAATCTGAGAACTAAGCTCTTTTATACTATGCACAGAGGACAGAAAAGCCGGAAGAGCAACACTGGAAATTTTTCTCACGCCGATGCCACCATACTTGACCGGTAAAGTAGCTTGATTCCAGGACTGATCATCAAAAGATAAATTTAGAATTTTTTCTAGCGTATCTCTTAAGGTGGCATCCATGATATCGAGTAGTCCAGGAAATTTCCAAATTGGGCTCGCACGGAGAATATAAATTAATTTAGGTACAAATAGGCAATATTTTAGAATCGAAAATGCAATGTGAGAATTTAGATCGCCCAATTTGTCAGAATGTGCCGAAAATGTTTTGACTTTTTTGTCCAAGATTGGTTGTATGGCTTCGTTAAAAAGAGGAGCACCAAGAAGACAAAGTGAATGTTTATCAAGGATCTTAATATTAGGGGCAATTTCGTTAAATAATTCAGAAGCCGATAATATTCTATCTTGCGACAGATTTTCTGTAAAAAACAGTTCACATTTGGAAAAATTTAGTTCTAAACCAATTTTGCCAAATTGTTGCTTAACATTGTTAAGATCTTTTAGAACATCATCCACGTTGCCTCCAATGGTTCCATCGTCAAGATACCATATGTTAAATTTAGATGTTAAATTTGAGATATGGTTGTGGATCCCTAAGCTGAACAGGGCTGGACCTAAGGGATCCCCTTGCTGAACACCTACAGAGGACTTAATGTCGCCATCTCCAAAAAATAATTTTGAAGCAGAACTGTAACATTGCCAAACATACGGGTAAATTTCGGGAAGTTGTGTTAAAACTTCGTTAAGCAGAGTTGCCCTGTCCAATGAATTAAAAGCATTCTTTACGTCTACTTTCAGCAGTACCTCAACCTCGCCATTCGCTAAGAAAGTACGAGCCGAATGCACCGCTGCCTCACAACCACCTTTACTGCCAAATCCAACTTGAATAGGTTGGAATTTATCCTTTAGGGTCGAAACTATGTGTCTACACGTTAATTTTGATGCCAAACGGCGAAAACTGCAGCCAACAGCGATGGGCCGGATCCCACCGTCCTTTTTATTAAAAGCACAGAGCCTCGCACCGTAAAGGAATGGCAAAAAGGATGAATTTACCTCGCCAGATAACATAAAATTACAAAGTCTGGTAATGTCACTCAGAAGCGCCTTGCCGGCGTCCCCAGCAGTAACTCCCACAAGATCCTTTAGATGTTGTGGTGTTATGCCGTCCATGCCACCAGCAGAGCCACTGGAGAATGACATTATCGCAGCGTAAGTTTCTTCATCCTTTATCTGTAAAAATGAAACATTTGAAGGTGGGTCTGGAAGCAAAGAGTCGGGATTTGGTAAAGGATGCTTGTCATGTAAGGCTTCTAGCGTTTCATCATTAAATGGAGCCAGCGTATCATTAGAAAACAAAATGCGGGCTGCGTTTTTAAGATCCCCATCCATAACCTTGTTTTCCACAATTTTTTTTAAATTGTAATTTTGTGTTCGAAATGAGCAGTCAGGAATTTGGAAAACGCGATCAACCGAACAATTTTTTTTTAATTTTGAACATAACGACCCGCTTTCTGATTTATTTACTGAAAAATGTTTATATGAAAACAAAAAAAGATTTTGCCAAGCCAAAAGTGAATTTGATAAGACATTTTGGATTGTATGCGATAAGGATCTAGCCAATGATATTCTCGCCCCTCGCGGAATGCGTTTTATTAAAGGAATATTTTGATTATATTTGGATAATAAAATTTCGAAGGGTACCTGGTTTTGACTTCCTGTTTGCGTTTGATCGCACACGAAATTTGGGCAAGTTAAAGGCCTTGCTGGTGGTCCGTGACATCGTGCGATATGTATGTTAAGGCCTCTATGACCTTTAAACAGCTTGCCATCGCTACAGTGTGGGCATTCTATGTACTCAACTTGAGATGCACTAGTGATCATACTTCACAACACAACAAAAGAAAAAATAGAAAAAACTAAAACACTACACAATAGCGTCTATAAGCGCGCTAAGCCCCGGCAACGGCAACCAGAAGGCCTGCAGAGCAGGCGACTGCCCGCTGAGGCCCCTGGAAACCGTGACACCGCGTGGCAACGCCTCGCTCTGAAACAAAAACGACTGTTAATATCGCATATCGAGAAACAGTGAAAATAATACCACGGGGTATTTCGCGAATAAGCGCCAATTTGATGCCAATAATAATCCAAAATACCGAGCCCAATATTTATAAATAAAAATTTGGAAGCGAGCAAAATTTTTTCCATTGACGTATCTATATTAATAAAATTTGCACATGAAGTAAATAGGCTGATGCCTGATATCTATACATTATACTTACAAGATAGATTTCTATTTAGAACACAATTATATACTTAATAAAGCTCCGAGTTTAAAAAGTAGATAAAATAAGCACGCGAAATATTAGTAAAACACGAATTAGGTAAATAAAACTTCAAATTGGAAAGCGGAAACTCTGATAAAAATAGTATTCATATCATCGGCCGGATTGGCCTATCTATCAAGCGTCTAAGAAACTAAAGATTGTAATTGTTGTGGTCTTTTAACGTTATGAATTATTCATTGCATACGTACCTATCTAATTAAATTCTTGTAGACAATCCCACTTTAAGGGGCTTAACACAATTTTTCGCAACGAAATAAAATGATCTCAAACGTAAGTAATTACAAAGCTTACTTATGCTATTATTTTAATGATTCTGAAAAATCTAAAACATCCAAGATCTCTTCGCATACATACACCGCCTACAGGGAAAGCGGATTTAAAAAAGTCAAATTTCTAGCGACTTCATCTGTGTTGATTGAGCTTCTAAATATCCCGTAAAAAATTGCAATATCTGAAAGTTTCTAAACCAAGTATAGTGATGTAAGTTGACGAATAACTTGTGTGTTTTATATCATACTAGCAGTCGGTTTTTCATTTTGCGCATATTATATAAAATTAGGTATAAAATAAAATAAAAACTTCCAGACTTCCAAGCCCGGGGCGAAATATAAAAACCACAATCGGAGGTCCACTTACGTGCGAATAAGTATGATTGGTCCCTCAGTGGGATCACTTGTGGTGCGGTCTGGTATTATGTGAAATAATAAAAGAAAAAGTCGGATGCCGCGGCCCGGGTTGCGACCGGTTCTGAGACGGCTATCATTTTGGGCTGCCGAGGAAATTGCCCGGGATACGATGTGGGGCGCCCGTTGTGGCTGGGGATCTCGATTACTTGCTCCAGTCATGCGAGGCGCTCTCTACCTCATGTCACGAATCACAATTAACTATTAAGTTACGGAATGTTAGTGACAAAGGTTAAAGTACAGTTCGTTTTATAAAATTACGTACTTACTACTTACCTATTTAAGTGCTTTCCAGAAGATAAAAGTTTGATTATTATATTATATAGACATAAAAACACATTATAGGGACAAAAATCAAATCCAAATGTTTAAAAAAGCAGCATCATTAATATGTCCAGTAGTGGACATCCATCGGTTGACGACGACGACGACGACGACAATTAATATGGAGCACGCACACTAGCGCGATAGGACCAAATGTCTGTCCCAGGCGTTTGCTTAGACGTTTGTCCTCCAGTCCAGTTCAAAGTGTGTCACTCTTAGTTCAACAGGTTGCTTTGAGATTCAGTGGTTGGTAGTATCTAACTATCATAACTATGTAGCTGATGCCCGCGACTTCGTCCGCGTGGAACAAGTTTTTTTAGATTCCCGGGGGAACTCCTCAATTTTCCGGGATAAAAAGTAGCCTATGTCACTCTCCAGGTCCTCAACTATACCCATGCCAAAAATCACGTCGATTCGTTGCTCCGTTGCAGCGTGATTGAAGGACAAACCAACAAACAAACTGAATTTCGCATTTATAATATTATAGTCTTACTTCTTACTTCTTACTAATATTATAAATGCGAAAGTTTGGATGTATGGATGGATGTTTGTTACTCAATCACGCCACAACGGCTGAACGGTTCTGGATGAAATTTGGCACAGAGATAGATTATAGTCTGGAATAACACATAGGCTACTTTTATCCCGGAAAATTAAAGAGTTCCCGCGGGAACCACAAAACCTCGATCCACGCGTACGAAGTCGCGGGCGTCAGCTAGTATGATGATAAATGCGAAAGTTTGGATGGATGTATAGATGTTTGTTACTCAATCACGTCCCAACGGCTGAACGGATCTGGATGAAATTTCGCCCAGAGATAGATTATAGTCTGGAATAACACATAGGCTACTTTTTATTCCGGAAAATCAAAGAGTTCCCGCGGAAACCGAAAAACCTCAATCCACGCGGACGAAGTCGCGGGCATTATTTAGTTAATAAATAAAAATCATAAAATTCCTTTCCTGCAATTCACAAATTCGCAGGGATGTAACTGCGTGCACTCACTTAATAACAATTTATAACAAGGGCCTACAGCCAGCCCTGCGCAGCTGTCCGTCTCGCAGGAGCCCTGCAGGCATGTCGTAGGTGTAGCTACTCCAGCGAGCCCGTAAATCAAACGTCATGTCACAGCCATGTTTGTGCGTCGCCATTGATGAAGCACAGATCTAGAGAAGGCGGTGGAAAATGTAGCCTTAGAATTACGTAAAAAGACACGAATTTCCATTACAAATCTCGACTATCTCAACTTTGTTGGTTGTAGTAAACAACACACTACGGACAGGACAAGTCCGTAATTAGGTAGTAGAAATGATGATCCTGTGATGTAACTCTGTACTAAAAGTTTTTACGGGGGATGCCCCGTCGCTCACGTCCGCAGTATCTACCTTCTACCTCCCTGCACGTGTCCCCTGGGTGGTGCTAAACGAGCGACGAACTTGCAGGCGAAAATATATGTGTTAAACGCCATACGATTAAATAAAATAACTAAAAGTTTTTGTTAGCATTTAGGTGGCGTGTTCAGACTGAGATGAAACGGATATCCGGTTACTATCCGGTATCCGGCCTATCCAGCGCAAATTTATTATCCGGCCGGATACTGGATGTTTAAAAACTGCGACAATTTCCTAAAATCAACTTTAAAACACAAGTTTTTGTTAGGTAAATAATAAGAAAACGGCTTATAAATTATGTCTCTTATTTATAACTGAAAAGTTACAAAATCTCACAAGAAAGTTCGTTCTCTTCCAAATTTTTTTTTTATTTTGTCCTTACTGTAAAGGCAACAAGGTGGGGCGCAGCTTATCATGAAACTCAGTTCATTGTCCTATAAGTAGGTACGCCGTATCGGATTCTCTAAGATTTTATTGGATAAACCCGGAAAATTCCCGGGAGTTCCCCGGGATTTTGAAAAAACCTGAACTATGCGGACGTCCGCTTGCATTTTATAATACCTACTACAAAAATAAGGCCTAACAGCAAGGCTTAGGATATAAAAACCACTTTAGTTTTTGATAAGTCTAAGTTTTAAGTTTTTTAAGTTTAAGTTTTTGGTAAGTTGTAGTCTTATATTAGTAATCATAATTATGTGTTAATAATTTCCCAATGTAAACTTGTGTCAATTATGTACGACTTTTCCTATGTGCATGATGTAACTACCTATAAATTGAATTGCTTGTTACCTATTGCCTAAGCCATTCAACATTTTGTATACCTACTACTTGTAATTCTGTTGGTAGTTCAAATAAAATAAATAAATAAATAAATAAATAAATAAGGTTCAGTATTTGTAGATTATTGTTAACCTTTATAATTATATGTGGTAAATCAACAAGAACATAAACTCTCTTCTAGTTACGTTTCTGAGGTACTCCGGTGCAGTGTATCTTTGGCGTGTTATATAGCTACGGGGGACACAGTCGATCGGTATCAATAATGCATGTTTTGTTATACAGGCTACACCGCCACGGCTTATATGATTTATCAGTTGTCTGACCCTCAGGCGGCGACTTCCATCGCTAATCAGTGTGGTGACGCTATATACGATCGCTCATAGTCTGAGAAATGCCTTGTAAGCGTCGTTCGTATTCAATGACATTGAAATGGTCAAGGAATCACGGAGTGAAGGCAAGATGACTGATAAGTTAACTTTCTACACACCTGTTTCCATTTAATGTACTTAGAAAAAATAGTTATCATCACCATCATCATTTCAACCCAGTGCCGGTTGAATACTTACTGAGCACGAACCTCCTTTTAAATGGAGAAAGGTTTGACTGTAGTCCACCACGCTGGCCAAGTGATAAGGCAGACTTCACACACCTTGGAGAATCAAATCTCAGGTTTGCACGTTTCCTCGTGATGTTTTCTTTCACCGTTGTAGCAAATGTATATATTTTTTATATTTATATATATAATAATTTTTTTTTAACAAAGAATAGGCGTGCGCTTGACGACAATCATGCTAAATACAAAGCAATGATGAGGTCTAGGTTGGAGCGCGCTTGCCTAGAAGATGCCTATTCACTCTTGCCTTGAAGGTACTTAAGTTAGACGCGGCAGGGAATACATACGCTGGAAGAGTATTCCACACCCTGGTGGTTCGAATCAGAAACGTAGAGCAGAACCGTTTCGTTCGAGCAGACTGGACGTCAACCACATGAGGATGCCAATGCTGATGGTATTTAATTACTTAAAACGCACATAATATCTAACTCAGAAAAGTTAGAAGTGTCCGAAGGTGGAACCCCGACCACCAGGAGGCTGAACAAAGAAGCAACCACCGCTTAAAATCGTTTTTCAAAATTGGGTGCTCAATTCGGTGCACAATATTATATAGCTCGGCTACGAATCGCGATGCTAAACACTAAAAACTAGAGATAGTTTTGTATTGGTTTAATAAACTGGTGTTTCCCTTTCATCTTACAAGCGGCATCGTCTCGTACCATCCAAATTTATGTGCATGGCTAAACAAGAAGCTATTGTCAAGAGAAATCCTACAAATGAAGGAAAAGCATAAACACGCACAACAATCACACCACAAAATCCAAAACCTAAGTGTCCTCAGGAAATTTTGACTCTACAATGCGAGGCCTCCGTATCACATGGGCCTAAAAGTAAATTCGCTTTAAAGCAATCTATCAGTCAAAACGAACCGTAGATACCGTAACCGTACATTTTTTATCGTATCGATATACACAGGAAGCTTTTTAAAGCCAACGGCACTGAGGCGGTGCCGCCAGTTGTGAGCCGGCGAGCAACAGACGGTGAGCATCGACCCTAATCTCTCTGAAGATTATAAATTCCTTAATGTGACAGTTTTAATGGACCCTAGTACTGATAACGCGATTTATACTTCAACAATGTCACGTGCTCTTTGGATATTCATTAGGCATTAGCATTGTCATTAGTTTATATCTAAAGGGTATTTTTAGTTTTTGTTTATGTGTCGTAGATTCAGATTAAAAGTAGGTTAGGGTATAGGCGCTCTGCGGAATTTCACCGCGCGATTTTGCCTACTGGCTGTATAAGGAAAAGCTGCACCAAACATTCCTACAGTCACTATTGTTACAGTCGGCTGAATTGACCGTATTTTTCCTGCAAAAAATGCATTTTACCAAGATTCTTCAATCAGAAGCTTGTGTTGCCACTACTTAGTCCTTTTAGCTGTCATATTACCGTAATCGAACCCCTGCACAATTCTGTCAAAGCGTTGCATCAATCTCATCACTGTACATACATTTAAAGACCGACCACATACATGATTTATGTTTTATATAGCCAGGTGACTGGTCAGATTCTATTCAAATCTCAGAGCTAGGGCGATAAATTGATAACATTACAAAATCCTTGTCTTATCCTTAGTTATTCAAAAACAAACAAATCATCAAACGCATGGGTATTAGACAACAAGAAGATTATCCAAGACGAAGACAGAGCATAGTCTTAACAGGCAAAGACTTCAAATGAACCGTATACGAGGAAGCAGAAATGTACCGGGATCACAATCCTCGCTCGGGGCAGCGGGATATGCTGTAATAGCCTATGGGCAGCTATTGCAGGAAAGTGCCTGATGCCTATAATACACCCGCGCAGTCATAATAATAGGCATATGCCAGCTTGGTAAACAGAACTTGTAATCTTGAGATAATGAAATGAATACCTGAGCAACTATGTAATTCGTAAATTGGCTTAGGTCTGGTCTGGACTCAGTGACTTGAGTAGACTGGGTGGCTTTAGCCGTGACATATTTCAACTTTTCCACAAAATATATAAAACTACATATTATACGTCACTCTACCGCATGGTCCCGGCTGTACTGGCAGAAATAGGAGATCCGTAGAAGAACCAGTGTAATCTACTTGGCAACTTGGCAAGTAACGGGTGGGGCAAATAGCTGCTACATTGGCGACCAAGACCATGACCAATATCTAGTTGTAGACAGTAGACGTCTAACGGTTGAGGGTTACCAAGACGAATACGACGTTTATCCTATTAAAAAAATGAGAAATCTTACAGGTTTGCGAGCAAATTCCTGCTTTAGTTAAATTTTGACACACTGCCATTTTTTAACACGTTTATTTCAGGGTTGACATGAAAAGGACAGCAAAGTTTTGACACTTAACTAACTTTTGGTTTTGTGCAATTAGGTAGTGCTGCAGTAGGTGTTGTTTTCTGGTGGCTGGTGCTCATTTTAAAAATGCTGAAATCGTACCTATACTTTCACGTATTTGAGCATAACTAAAACTATTTGTCCTCATTTGTCCTTAATTTTAACTAGAGAGACAAAATCGACCGACTGCTTGACGAATTGGGTATTTTATACTCTATGGCTTGTTTTGAATTTTTTACGTAGTTTAAAACGAGATGTTGACCTTCGTCTGTAACTACTAGAACATTAGGTAGGTACCTACATCTTCAAGCCGCTGGGTTGGTAGACTTCACATACTTTGAAAATATTTTGAAGACCTCTCAGGCGTAAAGTGCGCAGGCCTCACGATGTTTTTCTCGGCACCGATAAGAAAGTGATAACTATTTCATTGCCTAAAAATTCACATAAGTCAGAAAAGCTAGAAGTGCGTGGCCACAGAGTACGCTCGTGTGGCGTGGGCGTGGCCACAGAATACGTAGCGTGGCCGAGGCCCGAGGCTCGAACCCCTAGACACCCTATTAGGAAGCCGGTGTATAAATCTTATCTAAGGTTATCTATATTAAAGGTTATCTATATCTATATATATTTATAATAATACTGTAACTGGAAGATTTCTGTACATTTAATATATTCTGAAAATTTTAATCGGGGTATGCTTTACTATCGATACTGAGCCCAAATTTTTATTTAATGTTTGTCTGTCTGTCTGTCTGTCTGTCTGTCTGTCTGTCTGTATGGCCACACATCACACGAAAACTAATGAACGGATTTAAATAAAATATGATATAGCGGTAGCTGATACTCCGGGTCAATATATAGGATAGTTTTTATCCCGAAAGAAAATAAGGTTCCTCCAGGATAGGGTTTTTTTTGTTGATTTTACTCCATAACTCAGTCAAATCTGAACCGATTTGAATAAATCTTTCTTTATTAGAAGGTTATGTATCATCAGGTAAGTATTGCCCAATTTTGTTGAGATTTGATAAATATTATCAGAGACAGAGGACAAGACTCCTCAACAGATAACAGCAATTCACTTGATTAGGACTTAATAATATCTTTTTGGTGGCGTTTGAAGGAAACAAAATCATACTAATACTAATATTATAAATGCGAAAGTCAGTCTGTTTGTTGGTTTGTTGGTTTGTCCTTCAATCACGCTGCAACGGAGCAACGGATTGACGTGATTTTTGGCATGGGTATAGTAGAGGACCTGGAGAGTGACATAGGCTACTTTTTATCCCAGAAAATTAAGGAGTTTCCGCGGGAATCAAAATATTTGAACCACGCGGACGAAGTCGTGGGCATCAGCTTACATATAATTTTTTGACACACAAACTAACGAAATCCTCTAAAAACAATTAGTTTCAAGGCACGGACCCATGTAACTAGATCTGCAATACAATATAGCAAGGCCGCTAAAGTATATGAACTCGTAATCAGATATGATACAAGAGCTCCCTGATGCAAGAAGGAAAAGACCTTGCGTTTTATTTTTATACAGTGTCAAATCGTCAACAATCCACTTTTTTGTGTGTTGATTAAAGATTGAACAAAAAGCTGTGGCAGCCTAAGCACAACCAATGCGACAACGTTTTGTCGTGGCTTTTTATTGACTTCTTCCTCTCGTTTGTTCACTCTTGGCAGAGTGGCGTTGGTTATTGGTAATGGTCTTTAAAGATGTGAAGGATTCACTTGAACTAAGCATTGCGTCAAAGCATCATGCGACACTTAATTAATGTTACGCGATTAATACGCAATATTTCGCGTGTTGCGCTCACGTTAAAAATGCTAACACGTTAAAAGTGTCGATTTCCCCTTGGGTGGTTCTTGCGATCTCAGTCCAGCGACTTCTGCGGCATCACGTGAATATTCGGAGATTAAGTTCGTCCACACACCTATTTGGGGAACGTCAACGCGGGCGTGTGTCCTCAACACAACCTTGTACTACTCTTCCTTGTAATGTACTTTCAACTCACTGACTCACTGACTGACTGAAGGATTCGCAACTATACAAGCGACGAAAGCCTTCTATTTATTTTTATATCTCTGAATATAAAGACGTTGGTTCCGTGTGCTGTCCAGCTTATTCGGATGCGCATCTAGCACGTTCCACGACATAATATTCGGACCGGACACATATTTGATTATCGGCGGCAAATAGTTTTAATTGTCAAAGAGGAGCAGAATTAATAGCGAGAATTTGTCGTGCTGATTGTACTCGGGCCGCAGGTGTTAGATGTTGCGAATGATTGATTACAACACGATGCATTTTCGGTTGATTTGCATCTTAAATTACTCCGCAAAGTAATCAATTCAGTAGCTGCTCCAATATTTTTTACATTAGGCAATGATTGTAACGGATAGGATTTCAATAGATTTTGACTTTTTATTGAGAATTTTAATAGAGTTTCAAACAATAGGAAAATGGATGTGCGCCAAATCAAAATCTTCAAATAATATGTTTTGCAAAGAATTGGAGCAGCTAAATATATTGTATCTTTTTTGCCGGATCGTCACGTTTCATATTTCCCAGACTTTTTCTTCTTATCCTCTCCTAAGTATTAAAAATTTTAAACAGTAGGTATAGTAAGAATTTTACTGACATCGTATTTCTATTAGAATAAAATAAAGAATTCGAGCAAGATTGAAATTGGGATAAAATGTATGACGATTCCAACTAGGTACTGGCTTTCCAGTTTCCTACGTCAGTTTTTTCAAATTTTTATGTTATGGTTTGTGTTGCTGTGTGGGCGATTAAAATAAATAAAACTTCTGTAATTCCTGGGTTGTACCGTTCGGCATACACTCACGGACTCCTAGTCTACGCTCCTATAGCGCTAGTGATGTAACAGTCAGTATAGTGATGTACCTCGCGGCATACCTACTCTACACTGGCGTTGTCTTTCTGCCTATCACCATTTTTCAAAGCCTACTTCAACATCGTGTTGTTTGTCGCAGGTCTGATGTGCGGTCCGGCACCAGGCCAGCATGTCGGCGGTGATGAGCACGCTCTCCATGATCAGCGGCGGGCGGCGCGCGCACCGCAAGCTCGCCAGGTAACGTGCACTGAGCGTATTGTTTGTCGCAGGTCTGATGTGCGCTCCGGCACCAGGCCAGCATGTCGGCGGTGATGAGTACATGAATAAAAACCATTTGATTTGATTACAAAGGAGGTACAGAAGTAGGTACCTACACATCGTCGCTAGCCTTTTATAACACGACTGCCCACAAAAGGAGTCAGATAATGTTTTCAGGGTTCACGTAAGTACGTATGTGAGTCTCTTTATTCCACCATAACTTCTGAATGCCTGAACAGATTTGGATATATGGGGTATCGTTAGAATACTGGATATAATTTTTTTTTAATTCAATATGGCTGTGGTTTTTTTTTAAATTATATTATGTTCAAGTGATATTTATCCGCCTTTTGCATTGATGTAGAATTTTAGTATCTAATGACCTTTTGTATCCTACTTCAGTCTGTCTGTGTTAATTTTATTTCAAATTTTTGTTTTTGTTATTTTTACTTGTTATGGTGGTATAAAATAAAGTGGTACAAAATAATAATAAAAATATGATACTTTTATTATATCCCTAACCCACTTACTTAGTAGCGGCGGACTCAGATCTATGAAGCGTTTCTTAATATGGTACTTCTTAAAAACCACTTTAGAAACTTAATAAAAACCTGTTTCTAAACCAGAAAACAGAGTGCAGATCCAGAATTATTATAACGAGAGCGAAGCGAGCACGTTAATTATTCTACTTTATTCTAAGCAAAAACAAATAAAACCTGGCTGATACTGAAAATATTTGGGACTTGCCTAGTAATAAGGATTTTCAAGTTATGGAGACCCATTTAACCAAAGGCCCCACCCACTTGTAAGGTGGTAACTGTCCACGGCAGAGCCTCCCTCTTGACTAGATACAATTTTCAAATTAAAAACTCCCGAATTTGCCCAGTCGAGAATCAAAACTTCCTTTTAAGCAATTACCACTGCGTCATTTACGAGCATAATAAGAACTTATTCCTGTTTTTACTGCAACTTAATAGTATCTAAATCTTCCCAAGAGTGCATTCGGCGCCCACGCAATGCGCTTATCGTAAAATCCCACGAACCGAAGAATACGAGTAGTCAGTAGATACTTAGATGATAAAACATTCCTCGCGTTTTTACCACCATCGTTGCGTGCCTGGTATTGTGAACAATGTCGTGAAAATTAATAAATGGCTAACACAATCAGTTAACAACTATAATAAAATTTAAAAGCTGTTTCTTTACGGAAGTTTGCACTGTACAGGAAACCTATTAAGATCTGAATATTAGCTAAGTTCATCCAACTTTCGAGTTTCTTACGTAACTAAATAGTCTTAAATGAGTACAGGTGCCTGACAGCCGACAGGCAGCTGGCAAAGAAAGTACTTAGATATCGAGCCATTATCGCCGACCCTAAACGTCATTTTTACCCAAAACTAGCTGATGCCGGCGGCTTCGTCCGCGTGGATTGAAGTTTATTGGTTCCCGCGGGAACTTATTAATTTTCCGGAATAAAAAGTAGCCTATATGTATTATGCCAGACTATAATCTATCTCTGTGCCAAATTTCATCCAGATCCGTTCACCCGTTCTGGCTTGATCGAGTAACAAACATCCATCCATCTATCCATCCATCTATCCATCCATCCATCCAAAATTTCGCATTCATAATATTAGTATGATAGCAAAGATAGCGTTTTACCGCAAACAACATTTTAAACTATAATGGACTAGGGCACGTCGGAATAATAATATTATGAGGCCCATTCTCAATAGACAGTACCTCATACGGTAGGTAATAAAACAGGCATATTTAGGTCTTACTTGGTGCTTGAAGATCACCGATTGACTGTTGTAATCTCACTAATCTGATATTCACGGTAGTGTGCGTTTTGTAAAATTAGCACTAGTCAATCTTCAATTCATTATTGTTGTGAAACTGTAACAAAGGCAGTGTTTCAAGGTTTCCAGAAGCTAGGTTGAGTTATACTATCTAGTGAGTAGACAAGTAGGTAGTAGGTATATCAGGTTACTTCCCAAGGCTATGAGTACCGGATCACTGCTTTTTCATCATATGAATGGAATTGAAATCCGGTCAAGAACGCAGCTTCTTGGACGGAGAATGTGAGTAAGCAAGAAAAATAGCTTTAATATAAGGTACTCACGCTGTCTTCTCCGGATGGGATAGGAAACCAAAGGGGAGCGATATTAATTCTTTACGACAACTGACTCGTTGACAGTTAGTTGTAAGTTGTAACATTATAGGAAAAGTTTTTTTTCTCTCTAGAATTTTTCTCTTTTAGAATTGAATTATCTCTAGAATTTCAGTTTCATAGATACATACCTACATATCTAACATCCAAGTCAAATTCAGTATTCGTGTAGCTTAATAACTGGATATATCTAAAAACCCCCTTAAAGGAGATTGGGTTTAATACAATTCATCACGTAGCACCAGATGAGATCACAGTCCAGGGCTAGCTTGTAGTGTAATAAAAATAAACAAGAAACCCGATTCGTTCCCGGAGAAAATCTTGAAAAAGTATTTGTTTGAGATAAGGACTCATTTAGGACCTGCTTACTTTTGACCCTTGATAATGTCAGTAATGGTGTGTTTTGTTGTCAGCTCGCGCAAGGCTGGGCAGTTCAGCGACGCTGGCGAGGAGCGCGGCCGCAGCCAGCATGACCTCAACAAGCAGCAGCGGTCGGCGTCCCTCGTAAGTGTCTTAGATACATTTACCCTCTACTAGGCAGTGGCGTGCAGTTCGTAGAGGCATAAAAGCACTGCTTGCCCAAATGGAAACATCAATGCTCATTTTTCATCAAAACAGCTAGTAAATAGGTTCTGACTAACTAATGCCTATATCCTAGCTCTATAACCTGTGCACGCCACAGCTACTAGGCACTCTCCTTCTCATTCTTGCACTCTTTGTTTATTTATTTATAGACTTAGCGCTTGCCTAGAAGATATCTATAGTTCGCGAGCGAGTTGAATGCAGAGTAAATGTATGGTGACACATACATTATGCATTAAGACAAGCGCGAACTGTATTTACTCTTGACAGAGTGGCAATGAATGCTGATAATGCGCTTCAGATGTCATCGCGGGCTCCTTGATTTAGGGTTGCCCCGCCTCCCGCCCGATGCACCTCCAGTTGTGACTATAGTAGATCACAAAATCTTTAATCGGTTCCTTCCATCTACCATTAACCGTACACATAACCACCACCAAACGGTCCCATTTGAACTTTTAAATTTTAAACACACTAAGTTTAACGAGAAATTCTCTTATTTCCAGGATAGATAAACATAAATAGCAGGTCTGATTTAAAAATTCAATTTCACTCACGATACCACCACGATACCATGGACTCGGACACCATGCCCATTAACAATCACTTTTGGACGGCGTGTATTTTTCGTAAATGTGATTAGTAATAGTTTTTTTAATTTATCATTTCTCAAAAAAATACCCGGCTGAGTTTGTTGTGGGCTCTTCTCAGACCAGGGCGCGTTTGGAACCCTCGTAGCTTTAGTTTAAGATGTCGTACTGATTATCACCATTATATTGTTACTCATAGATATGTTATAAATAACCGGACGTCAATAAGTGTAGTATACCTACCTAAATTGAATAGGTAAACGTTCTTTATCTTTGACTTTGACTTCTTTATTTATTTTGTATCCTCATTATGTACCTACAAGTTCCAATTCTAAATAATTACGTATTCAATTTGAGTGAGTGAAATTAATATAGTTACTCTATCGCACGTATTTGGACAAGGAGTCTTTGTCGTGGATACAACTTACGTTTTACATATTTTTATATGAAAAGAGCCTTACCTTCTAATTCAAGAAATTACGTATGTTAAGTATCCAGCGTGTAAACTTCATATTATGGTAATCAGTTTGTATTTATTTGAGTAATAGTTCAGCTGACCACGCAACTGATCGTTGCTCAAGAGTTCAATACGAATCGAATTGTATCGTGGGCGGCGCGCGTCGACGTCTCTACTCTCTAGTACCTATTGACAAGAACTATTGATTGAGTTTTCAAAGCCAAAAGGCAGAGAACTTATAATCCCAGAAAAAGTTACGATAGCATTACCAGGATATAGGTAAACCTAAATATTTAGGTAGGTTGGCGATTTAGGTAAGGTTTATTTTAGGTTAGGTTGGTTTTAGCGTCTGGTGATGTGTTTAACATGAATCTGATTAAAAAAGCCTTACCTTAGGTACCTAGGATTACAAATTGACAATTTTTGGCGCGTGTTTGAATTTAATTTTATTCATCATTGTACTTTTATTAATAAAGGTGCCTACTATCTATCTACTTAATCTTTTTTTTTTTTATCCACTACAAGCTAGCCCTTGACTGCGATCTCACCTGATGGTTAGTGATGATGCAGTCTAAGATGGTAGCGGGCTAACCTGTTAGGGGCATGGCAGTTATATTAAACCCATATCCCTTCGGTTTCTACACGGCATCGCACCGGAACGCTAAATCGCTTGGCGGCACGTCTTTGCCGGTAGGGTGGTAACTAGCCACGGCCGAAGCCTCCCACTAGACCAGTCCAGGGAAAATGCAGAAATTATAAATTCTCAAATTGACCCTGCCGGGGATCGAACCCGGGACCTCCGCACGTTAAGGCAACAGCGCTACACACTGCGCCACGGAGGTCATAAAAAATCTAGTCTTATTTACGATTATAACGAGTTTGAGTCCGCCTCTACAATGTTTACAATCTATCGATTTACTGAATGATGGCCCCTTCACTATCAACTTCGCTCGTAGTGATAAATTGGAGGTAGGAACTATTAGTACTAGTAGGTCCAAAACTCGTGTTTAGAATTCTTTATAATAGAATTATTAGAATAAATTTATTAGAAAAAATTGGCAGATATTTATTTTTTACATAGGTTTACCAGTGCCTTCAAATCAGATATATCTATTTAATTTTATTTTTGGGTCTAGGCTCCGAATATGATTTTGTCCCATTCGGTGTCGAGACCCTTGGTCCGTGGGGTCCTAGCGCTATAAGGCTTTTTAAGGAAATAGCAAAAAGGTTAGTCGACATCACAGGAGACCGAAGAGCTGGCAGCTACCTCGGACAAAGAATAAGTCTAGCTATTCAAAGGGGGAACGCTGCCAGTATCTTTGGAACCTTGCCTAAAGGGACTCCTTTTAATAATATATTTTAGTTATTATATTATTATTTATTTATTTTTAAGATTTTTAGATGTATTGTGATTATTTCTATTTAATCGTAGAACCCACCAAGTTTACTCTTGGAGTACCTAAAAACTTTAGTTTCTAACGACACTATCACAGTGGATACTTCTATTCTAGACTCTTGTATGGAATGTTATACAAGCATATTTTTAGAGGCGTAGTTATTGCTATCGCCGTGCGTGGCGTCGTGTTTATGACTCGATCCATCAACGTTGATCAAGCGTTGGTTATGGTTGCTATAAGTGCTAGAAGGTATTTACAAATGATAAATGACAGCCATAAAATAAAACTGTAGAGAAAATAAATACCTCGTTGGTTTTGGAATTCAGTGGCTGAATTTATTACAGGACTTTTTACAGTAAAGATTACTGGCTCTACTTTATTTTACAGTTAAGGTACTTGACTCTTCTAATTTTCAAATTAAATAAATTGGGATATGAAATGTACTATATATCTACATACTTACTTAAAGGAAAGGTATGTATATTTAGATTGCGACTCGTTTACGGCAATAATTATTTCATCAGTCTATAGGACTGAGCTGAGTGACAAAGAGTAGGTAATTAATTATTATCTATTAGTAGGCTAACATGAGATACAATATGGAACTCTCCACCACAGAAAAGATATAAAGCCAATCCTAACTTTAGTCAGTTTTTATCAAAGTTCGAGCATTTTTGTAGCCTCAGTTTACGGCGAGAGGCCGGTCTCGCCGTAAACTGAGTCCGACAAGAATGTGTAAAATGCAATTAGCCGATCTCAAACGACGGTTCCTCGCTTTTTCCCCTCTTCTCGGAACCTCTCCACGTAAAAACCGATTTTCTTATCCGCTCCAATAATTGAGCATTAAATTTTTTCCTGCTCAATCCGAAAGCCGAATATCCACCAATGAAGCTAAGCTATTATCTACTAATTTTAGATTTAGCATTGTGGTAACTAAGTATTTTTCTACTCCATTGATTTTCCACCACAACTGAGGGTTTGCTCGCAATTAAATAGATGTATTAACTAACAACCCTTGTAGGTATATAATAATTTTAGAATATTTAAAGTTAAATTTTTTCAGGAGCTTTTGAATAGCTCAAAAGCTCCCTAAAAATAAAATGGTCGATTCATTGAATGAGTGACTTTGAAAATGAAACGGACATGAGCATATGGTGGTACAGCTCCCTCGCTTGGAAATAAGTACTATTTATTTGTTGTGGCCCCCCCCCACAATCAATTTTCGTAAGACACCTCGCTTCTTGGGGGAGTTGTTGGATTATGAAGGATTTATACCAACTAAAACTGGAGACCACCCTCATGGCATTTAGGGACGCTCTGAGATCTCTTAACTAACGCATCCCTTCCGTAATGCCCGTTGTACTCATCCCGGCGCTCAACACCGTAAATTGCACTCATTGCAGCAAACTGCCATCTTCCTAAGGTCACGGATGGAAAAAGGAGATTAATGTAATTGCCCGAAATCAGTCTATTGTAATGATTCCATGAAATTAGCTAGTAGCTAGCTAGCTAGCTTTAGAAGAAGCGTATAGCTTCTTCCTTAGTGGACAATGGACTTTACGCTCATTAGGATGCTGGCATTTTAATAGCAGAGTAAAGAAATCATCAGAACATAAGCCCCCTAATTAAAAACTAGAAAGCTTTAAATTTTTACGCTTTAAAATAAAAATTAACCTTTGTTTACTTTTTTGGGAATGGGTAAGTAAAAATTAAAATAATCTTAACTGTTAATTAGCAGTCTCGGACTCTTAAATTAGGGAAAGGAACCATTGTGACACATCTCGACCTCAGCCGATAGATCACTGCATTGCGATGATTTTAAAGAAAAAAAAAGGAAATTTACAAGAGCAATCAAAAAAAATATTGAAGTAGTCATAAGTTCATAACAAAAGGCATAGTTTTTAAATTAGGTAGATAGTTTTTCTTAGCTTACTATAGTAAACAACATAATTACAACTGCACATCAAGCAATATAAAAAGCAGCGTATTGAAAGTTTAAACCGTAACAACTGACATGCACGTGTCTCCATGGGCAAAAGCAAGAACTCGGTAGGTAATTATCTAATTACACCCACTGCAATTGTAACGTGAAATTGTCTAGGCGTATCTAGCTACGTAGTCATCAAGATCATGAGACGCTCTGATCGATGATGCGCTTTCGTTTGTAGTTGTACTAGAAAATTGTGTCGAATTGACAACGATACTACACGATCCATAGAAAATGATTGTTATGTATAATGTACATAGATAGTATTAGAGAATAAATACATCCAACATGCATAATAACATGAAGTATAATAAACCGCCCTAGGTTCGTGACTCGATCGCTCCGGCCTCCGCCTCATGAAAGTCCGAAGAAATGAGCATTCTATTCTTTAACCAAATTCCACAACCTATTATAAACTTGCCTTTACACAAGTTTAAGAAAACCATTAATTATCCGTGTTTTCATGCAATGAAAAACTGCTACAATATCATTAGATTACGGAGGTAAAGGACATTGTCCAAATTCGCCTAAGAATCAACATACTTTTGAAATATACAGTAATTCTTAACTTATTTTTTAACCTTTATTCCAAATATTCGATTTCAACGGACACTTCAAATTAATTAAAAAATAAATAAATGGGTATTAAATTGATTACCGTTCTTTTCCGTCTTGTAACTTAGAGGTTAAAATAATAAACAATACCACTGCTTGAGCGCTGGTTCCGTAACTTAAGAAATAAGATAAAAGCAGCTTGAAGCGCTGAGTGCGCTAGTATTACGAATCTCGCAACGCCATCTATTGAAAGTACAATAAATTAATATTTATAACGCCATCTGTAATGTTTTTGGTGAACTACGACGAAACTTGTTGACAATGATATTTATTTTTCAAGCAGATTGAGTAAAAATAACCTCAAAATTGATAATATTTTTGGTAATAAATAAATTCTCTGAAGTGTACGTTGTTCAAATCTAATTACAATAGTATTTATGTGTTATTATGAATCCGATAATGTATGTTTTATGACTGTTGGTTCTTAGGCGAACTTTGTATGGGCGTTGGTCAATGTCCTTTCGCCACTATCTACAAGGCTATAATAGCTCTGTGGGAAACGGGCGATCCCGAATCCAGAAGACCCCAGTCTGAATCCGGATGTCTCCAGTCCGATTATATTTTTCCCTTTATTTTCAAGTTCCTTCTTTTGTGAGAATAAAAGTAAAATTAAAATTTTTAAAAACCTGCACAAAAAATAAACTCTAAAAACGAACTATTAATAATATTTTAAACCCATTATAATTATCATCGTCACACCTTAAAACTCCCTAAAGCTACGTGAGTACGCGCCCCTGCAGGTCTGAGAAGAGCCCACAACAAACTCAGCCGGGTTTTTTTATTATTATCACTATCTTACAAACATCGTATATTTAATAGAACTGTAATTAACAATTAGATTAATTAGCCGCTGGAACAATAATTCATTCCCATGCTTTTTTATCATTTAAATAATCCTTTACATTGTAATAGGATTTTTCAATTAGTTTTCGTTTTACAAAAACTTTCAACTTGTTGAGAGACATCTCCAATATGATGTTATGTATGATGTACCTACCTACCTATCTTCTAGAGTGTTGGAGCGGGCGCGAGCTTCGGCCTACGCTGATAATCTCGAATATGAACTTGGTATGAAGTCGATTCGCTCCGTTGAGCGACCAAGCAAGTGCAACTGTTCAAATATGACTCACTGAAAGTGTGTCTACGAAATGAAATGGAATGTTTTGGAATGAAATGAATTTATTTTATTCCACTACAAGTTAGCTCTTGACTGAAGGTTCTTGCTTGATTGCGATCTCAGTTTTAGGATCCATAGGACCCAAATTATATTTCATCAATTTCAGGATACTGTTAGATATAGTCAATAAATATTTCAGAAATTCAGGAAAAATTGGTTTATCAGCATGCCCACGAAATACCAATAGAAAAGGGAAAGACATGTTTAAATTTTGACTCTTTCAATGTAAACTTTAAAACAAGAATTAATTAGCGTAGAGCACAGCATGATCATATCAAACATTCATCCTTTGAAAGTAAAAAGTATTATATCTGTCAGGACGAGCGTGCAGTAGGGTTAGCATAAAATTTTACATATTTATTTTAATTGCCGCGGGAACTCCCTAATTTTCCGGGATAAAAAGCATATGTCCTTCCCCGGAATCAAACCTATCTCTATTGTAAATTTCACCAAAAGCGGTTGAAAAAATAGGACAGATAGCTTATACCAAATTTCATCAAAATAGGTTAAACAGATGGGCTGTGAAAGCGTAGCAAACAGACAGACAGACAGAAACACTTTTGCATTTATTATATTATAGTATGGATAGTATGGATTTGAATTATGGAAGCATGGATTAAAACAGCATATAACTGCGATAAGTTAGAGGTGTCCCACGAATGGATTCCAGACCATCCCAATAGGAGTTCGAGAATTGAAAGAACGAAAAAGAAAGGCCTGTGATAACACTAGACTATCACTGCTTTTTGGTGATGACCGCTACCAACGTTCATCCATCCATTAGCATCCACTGCTGGACATAGGCCTTTTCGAGAGCGCGCCACCAAACACGGTCCTCCGCCTTCCTCATCCACCTGCTTCGCGCCATCAGCATTACCCACGTTGGTCAGGTGTTATTTTTCATGCTAGCCGTACAGGCCGGCGTCCGGCGCCGAGAAAACGCCGACGGCACAAAGGGAGGGCCCTTTGTCCGACACCAATTACCATAACTTTTAAGACATTCCGTTTCATTGTTGCAGCAAACCCTGGAGCACGGTGGGGTCGTCAACCTCGAGAGCTTGGAGGCCAAGGTTCGTATACTACAGCACATAATATACAGCGAAATATTTACGCGCGGCAAATGTTATCGGAAAATATAAAATAGCTATAAAAAAATGGAAAATATAAATGACTATAAGAATCTTTTCGCGATTTAAAAATCGTGTACCTACTTCAATACCGAGATATCAAAAAGACAGTCGACAGACACAGGCGGTGTAATTGAAATCGTTATTTTTTTTTCAACTTTAATCAGCGATCTTTTAAATAGTGACTTTAGTATAAACGTCGCTACCTACAGTAAATATCCTATAAAGAGTCTAGATGCTGAAATTGAAGTAGATATTATCTAATGCGATCTTTTCCTCCATTTCGAGCTAGTTTCGAGCCAAAAAGGGTACTTGTATCTTTAAACTAAAGCTAAAGGTTCCTGCATTATAATTATAACTATGTAGACTCGCCTTTACACCCATTTTAATTCATCCCTCTTTTGGTGTTGTTAATTACGAAACAAAGTTATAAAAATGCATTTTAAATGGTGGTTTACTTACGTACCAAAGCTGTAGAGAAGTGGAATAAACATTTTACATATAGGGTCATTGTCTTTACGAAAAGTGTTTTTAGAACTACTTACGACGATTAAATTACCGTTAAAATTGATATTTAACGTTGACTACAATAATCACAGTGTAATTATTTAACATTATACAAATTAGGTATAATTTAGGTACACTAATTGTTCATTGAATCGCAGTATTGCCATTTTCAGTAGCGGTCATACATCAATCCATCCAAACTTTCGCATTTATAATATTAGTAAGATTATAATATCTGTAAATAATAAGCTAAAAAGCTTGTTTATCTTTGTTAGATTTTTTTTCTCAGAGTTCTACAAATTTGTAGAACGAAAGTGGTGCAGTATTACAACGTGCAGAACTCTTAAGAGGTTATTAGTGCTTTTAAGTTAAACCTGTACCTACGTATAATATTTTAAGGCTATTCATTTAAAATCAAGGTATACCTACAACTGAACAGTTCATTTTGCGATTATCACAATAATTGCGTGAAGCGCGTAATCCTAAGCTCTTCCTATGCAATTAAGTAATACTTCAACAGATAAGTAAATCTTCGTTAATTTATCTCATAGATACTTAAAGATAAACTTAGCCACACCAAGCTAAAGTCTCCTGAACGACTCGTGTGAAAACACACAAACTGTTGTTAACTTTACAAAACAATCGGACAATCGGTGGGAAAGCGAAGATTAGGCACTAGGCCTATAAATATACAACGCCGTTTCCGAGATTGTCAAATGAGCTGTCGGCTTTACTGTTATTAACTGAGTAGTCATTTGATCATTTTCTACTTACCTAGCTACTTTAATAGGATGATGGAAATAACAATCAAAACTGTGATTTTGAAAAGCATTGTAAGATAAATGGGCATTGTTGGTAGAAACAGAAATAATATAATTGTATTAATTTTAACCTTATTTTATTTTATAAAAGAAAACACTTTTTGCGAAAAGACACTCAAAATTCAGATTTTTCTTGAAAAGTGCCTAGACTGAGAGCCTATAAAGCGCCTCATATTACCTACGAGTACCAAACTATTCTACATTTCAGTACCGGGACGAGTTTGATTCGTCCAAGGATGCAACCTATCTCAGATCCTATCTCAGATCTCTGTACCAAAGTTGACAAATTCGGATAAACACACGGAACAGGGAATCTGCGATGGATCGTAAAAAGTGTAGCAGACAGACGGACACACTTTCGCATTTATTATGGACTTAGTATTAAGTATGGAGTGTGGACGCACTCGTATTTTCCAGGTTCATATTATACCCTGAGGGGGTCTTCTTGCTCCTATTTTCAGGTAATATGACTAGGGAAATTAGGAAGGGCCAAAACCTGTAACCTCTTTAGCCATTGCGAATCGAAATAAATAAGTCATCAGTAGTTACTTGTAGGTCACTGGTGACTGATGAATGATGAGTCAGAAAGAGGAACTAGTGGATAGCTCCAAGATAAATTCAATAAATAGATAAATGTTGCATAGTTTGAAAATAAACTATGATAAACATTATTATTTTGGCAAAAAAAACTCAAGTGTCCTGTGTCGTGACCGTTATACTAACAAGCAGGTGATTACTTACTTATCATAATATGTTCAGTGCTTATGTCTGTGGCATAATAGGACATATAATCAGGCAATTACCTACAGGTAAGTGCCTAGTGCCTACCTACTCGTAGAGCCAAGCCGGTGTATAGTCAAGGACCAAGGTTACATGCTCGAGTCGTATGCAACGAAGCGTGCGCAGGAAACCATAACCACCGACCACTTCCCAGATTATTTCAATACAAGTTGCAACATACCATTATAACATCATTGAGGTTCCTGTAATATGGTGTTAATTATAGGTTGATCATAATTCACACTAGAACTTACGGCTAGATGCCTAACCAAATTACTATACTAATCATACCCGCGTGAAATGGTGGCAAGAACTTGCTGCATTCCCGCGTGACAGCCAGACTGATCCGTTAAGCGAGAAATGAGACAGACCTTCTGTCACCAGATGACTTCACCGTTGAAATGTCTCGCAAGTTTTTTGCATTAAGATTCACTATTAATAGTAACTAGACGTAAGTCTACTCTAACATTAGTACGTAGAGATCGCACGCAGCTTCTCACGCATAGGAATTCGGACCTACCTTGACAAAATTTGGCGTACCTAGATTTACATCCTGTGAAATGACATAGGAAATGTTTCATCCCAGAAATCAAAAAGAACCCATGTGATTTAATAAAAAAAACTAAACGAGCTCGGACGAAGTCGCGAGAATATAGTAGGTACGTGCTATGACCACAGAAAACTTGAATCCCACGGGAAAACAGAAACATTTTAAAAGTACGGACGATGTTGTTATTAGTAGTAATGTGACACACGCCGCAAGGAAATCCCGGAAGTTAGTTATTTATAGTTGACTAACTACTTTTGTAAATATAGCTTGGACTGGACGACGGTACAGGGTCGTTTATTACGCATTTACAAGTGAGCTAAGAGGCAGTCGTAACTGCCTGCAGGCTACCCTACCTGCAGGGCTACCAGGTGAAAACCTAAAAGTCCTGAGAAAAAAACTTATTTTCTTATAGAAGTCCTAAAATTTTATCACGAGTCTTGCTGACTCATTCACGCCACGCGAGCGCGATTTAAATTAAAATCATGGTTCTTTTAATGTTTAAAAGTTATGGTTTTGTCTTTTGTATATCTTTTTAATAAAAAACTGAATAAGTAATAACTGTATTTAAAACGGAAAACACCTGAGATCTCTATCCGGTTGCATCCTGTTGAGAGCCCCAAAATCCTGTACAGGACAAATCCTGAGATATGGCAACCCTAGTAGAGTGCAGGCATTGATGTACCTACCTATAATTATTATTGTAGTATGACCACAGAGTAATACTGCAGGTAACTCGACGTCAGAAGCGACTTAGACTTAGCGAGTAATGCGACGGCCCAGGGGCACTGTTACGCTGCATTCGCCACGTGCCTGTGCTACGATCTATCGCCCATGTCCGGCTTGTTTAATGAGTACATTTAGGTACTTTATAATTTTATTTTTTTCTACATATTACATATTTAATTTAAAATAATACAATAGAACTTAATGCTAGCTAGACTAACCTAATTACTATATAAATCATGCCCGCGTGGTATGGTGGCAAGAATGCGGGCTGCATTTCCGCGCTGAACAGCCAGGCTGATCCTTTGAGCAAAAAATGAGCCAGCCCTTCTGTCACTGATGAGGCAATTAAAAATATCACGTAAAAAATGTTTGGCATTAAGACTCCACGGCCCCAAAATGATATTGTGAACTAGATGATGCGCGAGACTTCGTTCACGTGGATTTGGTTTTTTTGATTACCGGGGGAACTCCCTAATTGTCCGGGGTAAATTCCGGGGTACTGCCGCCGCCCGCCAGCCAGCAGACTGATAGACAGACACATATTTTATATGCGAAAGTGTGTCTGGTAACGGGCTAACAATTGGGCATCCTTCTCGGAGGTCCGGCTATTCCAAATAAGAATCCAGGCGCGCAACTCTTATAACTTTTCAAGATGCCGTTTTGAGTAAATATCACTTAATTTAACAGTAAAAAACATCTCGAGGAAACTGACATGCCTGAGAGTTACCCATCATGTTTTCAAGGTGTATGAAGTCTACCAATCCGAACTTGGTTAGGATAGTGGATTAAGGCTCATTCTGAGAGGAGATTCTGCTATCAGTAGGTCAGTGCGTCAGCGAAGGGTTGGTATGATGAACGGTCAGGACATGACTCCTTTTCATTCACAATTCGTGCTAACTGCCGGTAAATTATCCATGATGAGAATGAATATTTAAAAATAAGAACGTCGCAAGTGCAGGGAAAAGAGGGGAGAATGGGTTTCTCCGATAATTTCCAGCGATTCGTTTAGCTTTTAAAGTCAGCTAATATGAAACAGATAATATAATTGCCTCGTCTTCCAGATGGCCAGCATCGAGGTGTCGCTGGCGGGCGTGGGGTCGCGGCGCCGAAGCGCGGGTGCGCGCGACGCCACCAGGGAGCTGGACGCGCTGCGGGCCGCGCTCGCTGACAAAGACACGCTCATTCAGAGGTACTGCCACAGAGTGATCTGGGTTTCGTGAGGCTTAATGAACCTTCTCAGCCTCTCTGAGTCCAAGTCACCTAATTACGCAAAAGCTCACGAGATATGCCAGGCAGACTTAGATGAATTACGCCCTTAAATGTAGCAAACGGTCAAATACCACCGCACCCAAAGTTTCTCGGTTTTTGATCGCTTCTTAGTCCTTCCGTCGTAGAAACTTTCATCCCCCGCTATTGGATGCTTGGTTTTCTTCTACCTCTCATTATTCTCCCTAAGTACCTGCAAATTATCGAACCAGCTTCTACTGCTCTGTACTATTCTGTATGTATGCTATTTAATCAAACAGATTCCTTACAAGCCCACAACGCATTGGCGGTTCTCCTGCAAATTTTCATGGGCCGCGGAAATCACTTAACATCAGGCCCGCCTGCCCGTTTGAACGACTTGCTTTAAATGGTATAAAAAATACAACCGGCGCTTGACCTCAACAACCATTGACTATGAGTGTGAGTCATTAGAGAGAGAGAGAGAAAATTTGGCTAAAATAACTAAAACTAAAATATTTTCTTCTATGCCTCTAGTCTAAAGAAGCAACTCAGCGCATCCCTGAGCGCGGCGCGACTGGCTGCACACGCGTCCTCGCCCACGCCCAAACGAGATGAAAGCACCTCCTTGTCACAAGATGAGCGACGAGCTTTAGAGGAGCGGGCGACGGCGGTGCGCGCTGAGCTCGAGACCAGGAAGGCCAACATACTGGAGCTGAAGCGACGCTTGGAGAAGACTCATGTTACCGAGTGAGTGCCCGAACTATACTTATGAATAATGACAAAATTGAAGTTAGAAACTTAGAATACAGCATATACAAAGCTATCTCAGCATATAACACGAAATTTTTTTAAAAGTTTTTTTAACCTTCTTGTGTCTCGTCAGTATTACAATCTTATTAGGAAGAAATCAAACCCAGAAGTTCCTATGACAGAATCGTCTGACTTCACATACCTACCTTTGAGAATCGAATGGAAAACTCTCAGGCATGCAGGTTTTCTCGTTATTTTTGCCCCACTTACTCTCTTCGCCTCCACCCTAGGGCGCCATCGCTCATATCATAAGCATGGCCTGCCAGTTGCCACTTCAACTTGCTAATGGCCTGAACTATGGCTTAGTAGCGCTAGTAATCGTGCGGATTTCCTCATTTTGGATTCTATCTTTCAGGAAAACGCTCATAAAGTCCTCTGTATAGCTCTTCAGGGATCAGATCAATTGTAATGTGTCCACGCTTCAGCGCCATCATTATTAATTATATTTATTTCCATCAGTAACATAGACACGCGCATCGAGCAAGCCGAGCTGCAGTACCAGGTGGGGCGCGAGGAGTTGGAGCTGCTGACGCTGGGCGAGCAGGCGCGCGCGCTCGCTCTGCTCATCGAGCAGGCGGACGCCGCGCACCGTACCACGCTCTACAGGTCAGCTGTAGACTTCTGATCAGTAACATAGACACGCGCATCGAGCGAGCCGAGCTGCAGTACCAGGTGGGGCGCGAGGAGCTGGAGCTCATGCTAAATCGTTTTCTATAATAGAAACAGAATAGACACGAAATGTATGTATAACTTGGCTAGGGGGGCTGATCAGTAACATAGACGCGCTCATCGAGCGAGTCCAGCTGCAGTACCAATGGTTCAGAAATCTCTAAACTTCACTAAAATCTCTTAACTAAAGAAGTACATCGGCATGGGAATCGAAGAGTTAACATTTCTAAAAATATTGCTATCCACAACGTACAATGCAGCAGAAAAAAGCATAGTGTTTAGACCTATCAATTTTATTACAATGTGAGAATGAGTAAACCCAATCGGCACCAATATCTGCAATTATAGATAAGTCAATTAGCATCACACTGCAAGTGTTTTTTATTTTAGGCCTCGGGCCCACATTGGGCGCCAAATTGAGGTTCAGCCAAAAACTGTGTCCAACGTGGGATTAAAACTTTTACTTTTATAGGTACTTACATTGAAAACATAATTTGTTAGATTTTGAGTTACTATCATAGATTATAACATAGATATGGAAGTTTAGCCAGCCATCCGTTATGCAGGGCAAGGTGTTTCTATGTAATCCATTACACGCGCATGATTAGGTCATGGTACCGACATGGAGTCGACATTTAAAAGGGACATGTCACGCGTGATAAGATGGTAATAAATATTGTTAAAGTAGGCTGTTATGGCTGAAATTAGAACGCTGTTTAACAACGTTTTGGTAACGGCATATACGTGATCCAACTTGCAATTCAATTGTAAAATATAACCTTCTTACATGAATCTAATTACTAGTTTTGGCGACTTTCAAATCGTTGAACAAAAGCTTTAACTCACAATTACAATCAGTGGGCTTACTACCATCGCTTCAAGCAGTATTATTTTAATATTTTTGGCGCTCTTGTTTCGGAATTATAGTCCTTATTTTAGCGAGACAGGTATATAAAACTATCGTTTTATAATAATACCTACTGTTTGAAGCGATGGTAGTAAGTCCACGGATACTAGGTGATACTCGCAACTTCGCCAACATACGAGTTTATTAAGGTTTTTAGATATCCCGTGGGATGTCTTTCCCTAGGTTGCAACCAACAAAGTCAAATCTTACCAACCACACACTTTCGCATTGATAATATTAGTTACTAATCCTAATCGGATTAGTATTTTATAATTCGTATAATATCTGCTAATGTGTCAAACATCGTTAAAACGAGTTGTAACTTTGACTGGCGAGTTAAGTAGGTAGTTTACTCAAGATTTTTGTAACACTTGAACATTAGGCATAATGAGGCCGAGTAGTGTATTACATGATTTAATGGCTATTGAGACCAATTTTATTGTATGTAACGCCGTTGCAACATCTATGTGAGACTGATTTTTAGCAACTTTACGCTGTAAAGCGGTTGAAAGAACTATGTGAAACGGAGTTTTAGCATCCTTACACTGTAGTGCTTATCTAAAACATTTTTTGTCGAAATATTGTAAAATTCTAGGAGATACCTACATCTAGATCTTCGTTTTCCTCCAACGTAGCGTATACGTTGCCGACTTACACGTTGCCCAACGGCCAGTGCCAACGGTCCAAGTATGCTATAAATAAATTAAAAAAAACATTTATTTCGACCAAATATCATAAATTTTGTTAGTAAAAAAAACACACACAATAACCTAATGTTAGTAAATTTAAAAACTACCTAATCCTAAAACCTTATCTAAGACAGCCTTGATTTATCAGCACGTGAACCATATGACAATGGTTCAGGTACTGACAATCAAACCTGTCAGCAAATGCCCTCAGGATGCCATTGGAGCTAGCCCGAACCCTGCGCACCAGGGATGTGTACCGTTTGCGCATGGTAGTGTAGAAACAATCCACACGCGCATCGACATACATCCCCGACGCACTGCAGTATCTAGGCAGACCCATTAGCATCCTGAATGCATTATTATACTGTACACGCAGGGCACTGTACTGTTTTTGCGTGTAGTCGATCCACAGGCTGCTCGTGTAGAATGAGGTGCAGTAAGCTCTGAAGAGCGTTACTTTAACAGAGGGCTATGATCTCTCCGGGATCGCATGGAAGCACTGTGCGCAACTGCACAGTGAATTACCGATCTATTTGGAGTTTGGACTTTGATGGTACAACTAGCGGTTCAGTTCTGACAATTTACAGTACCTACTACCTACTTAATGCAGGCGCGCTAGTCGCGGTCCTCGGTCTCCCTTCCGTTTCCAGCACAATAGATAAGTAGTTACTATGAACCTACGCACGGGCACTACTGTAGAGGTCGGTTTACCTGAAATGAAATGAAATGTGTCGCTAAATGAGAACATGGCATTTCGTTACATGATTAATTATTTATGTATTGAGACCGTACGATTAGACTTACCGACAAAAAGTGTTCGGGCCGTGTACATTGTGATTTGTGACGGTTTTTTTAAGAAAGCCGTTAAGATGTAACGATAAACGCGTACAAATCGCCAGTTTATTGTTACATTGATTACGCCACACGCCCCATTGTCCGGGGGGCGTAGACGATCTCCTTGCTTTCTTTGATTCTTTTATGCAGACGCTAATCTATGGGAACAATCTCGGAAACCGAATGTGGGTTAATCCGTCAATAGTGGAAAGTGCAGATGCAGCGAGCAGTAATTAAGATACCAGTGGTTTATTACTTAGTTGCAGGAAACAGAAAGTTGCTAAAGTATAACTCGCTACAGAAATAGTTCTAAACGCTAATAAACAATTACGAAGAATAGCAGATTCGAGAAGTGGTCATAAAGCTTAAACTTAATAATCACCATGTAATAACTACAAGTGGTGGAAGTGGGACCAATAATCAATCTAAAAGGGATACTTATGGCAGCTTTCGCCTCAATCATCGGCTTTTACGCGTCCTCGTAACTCCGTCCTAGCCTATACACTCGTAGTGGAGTGACTACCGAGTACTGACTGAAGTGGCTGGCATCAAATGGATGCAAACAGCCAAGGATAGGAAACTTTGACGCAATCTAAAGACAACTGACTAGACTCCAGTCACTAGAGTGGTAGGTAGCTAGAGCTACCGAAAGCCAAAACCTTCCACCAGACAAGACATGAAGGGTTTAAAATAAAAGTGACGAACAAAGTTTTTTTTATCAACTACAAGTTAGCACTTGACTCCGATCTCACCTGATGGTAAGATGATGATAGAGTCAAGCCTTTTTTCACAATCACTCCATAGAGTTTGTAATTTTATACCTCTTTACCTAAACCTCCTACTATAGCACTTATGCAGGACAAAGAAAGATACACAAATCCGATAAAGCATAAGTAAGTGAATATATGAACGTTTCCCATCGTGCTACAAGGCATACCGTTAAATAATTACGGTTTCGTGTTACAATACGCCGCATAATAAGATCGCGAGGCGTCGGGTAGCCCCCCTATTCTTGAGCCATCGCCGCCGGCGCCCGTGGTACCTGGAAGCAGAACTGGAATAAAGGCCTAACTTTTTTGACGACCTATTCAAAAATTTCCCACCGACTCGAACTAAGTTGCTACTTGCTATATACGTGATTCGATAACGGTGGAACGCGTGTTGGAACTTGGATTACATCGCATCGAACTTTTTTACAGATTGGCAGATGTAAATTAGCCATAAAATTGTAATTGAGTTGGGGAATTCTACTAATGTTTCCCGATTTTATTAGAATACCTAGGTAAGAACCAAATGGCCAGGTGGCTATTGAAAGCAAATGCCATTAATTATACTTAATCTATGGTCATGTGAGTTGCGTTATTCCTATATTTATGGGATTTGACGCAATCTATGGCCACATGTCTTAGGTCTGTGGTTTTGGCGGATAAACTTTTGACATTAGATTTTTCGGAGGGGTTGATGTCGATGGCCGGCGTTTGTTTTGTTTTATAAACTTTTGGTCTCATGATAAAACTTTGTTATTAGTGGTAATCGGAATTGTGTGATTACGCGGTAGATTTATACTAATGTGTGCACCCGAGAAATAAATAAAGTGTTGTGATGAATAAGCGAGTTTTCACTATGGTTGACTGTCTCACTTTTCAGTCTATCCAAGGATTTCCATTCTGAGAAGCTCAGTTCTGTGGTTGGTCCCTAAAATTAGGTCTCCAACTAAGGTCTAGGTCTAACGATCGTATTAATTAGTAGTGGATATTAAACACTAGGTATTAGCTGCATCAGCTAACCCGGATAAAGATTTTTTAAATCTTTTATAATCTCTTTGATATTTCAGGATAAAATCGTTTTTAAATATTATGTAAGTATTATGTGTCATCTCCGGGGTCAAAACTGGCACTGTACGTCAAGATTGGTTTGCAGCGTTCATGAGCCCTGAAAGGTGACAGACAGACACACTTTCCTATTTAAAAAATAAGTATGGGCATAATGTATGTAGAAAAGTAGTTGTGGTAGGTATGCGGAAATCTTCACATGTAACCAACGGATTGGAAGAGACTCATTTCGACAAGCCGCTTTTCCCATCGACGCGGACGTGCGCGGTGCGCCATGATTGATATCGGCAGAACCCGTTGCACTATTTCTTGTGATGTCGGTTGACAGTTGACACCTCACTCAATCATCGCGGTTTATAATATAGATGAGAGATCACACGCTTCTTGCGCGAAACTAATGGGTGAAAATGATTGCTCGCTGTAAAGGGAGCAAAAACTTTGATGGATGCGGTAGCTAATTAATAAATCCATACTTAAGTACCTCATGCGAAAGTGTGTCTGTCTGGTGTCTAACCGCTTTCACGGCCCATCTGTTAAAGAGATTCTGATGAATTTGTAACAGAGATAGGTTTTATCCCGGAAATCACTTTTCTACAAAGAAAGTAAACCTACTTAGCTCAGATGAAATTTCAATTAACCACTTTTGATTTCTTAACCATAGTGGCAGCAGTACCTATTCTGTGGTGATAGTATAACTAGTAATTATAGAGTGAGAATTTTTACAATGCAACAGCAATTTTCGGCTGCGTAAGTAGGGTAGGCATAGTAGTTATTAAGTGATGTTGTGAAAGCGAAGTTGTAGGTCGGAGCCTGCGGTCGACTCGTAATGGTTACTCTTACTATTATCTTGTGGTCATGGTCAAAGTAGGTTTAATTTCATTTTGTCACTGACGGGATGATCCAACGTCCAAGAGTGATCTTACATAAGGGTGATGATCGCACTTCTACACTGCTAAAGGAACAGATTGCAAATTGCAATCATGGATTAAAGCAATAAAGATAGGCTTACCTAGGTATATCTTCTTCTTCTTCTTGCCCTTTTCCCACGCTATGAGGGGTCGGCACAACGTGTTTTCTTCTTCACCACTTCTGTTATCCATCAACCTCTTATTCACCCTTTTTACACGCATATATATATCCTCTTTCACACAATCCATCTAGGTATTATAACAGCTAAACTTGAATGCATGCTATCGCAAAGCACAGAATAACTAATAGGTTTACCTATCTAAGAACACTTACAGGCTTCTATGGAATCCAACAAAAAATGCAATAAGTAGGTAGTAAATATCCGCTGCACAAAATCGATCAATAAAATAAACATTTAAGAACAAATTGAGGTATAACCCCACAGCATAACTCCTTTTCGAGAGTTTCCTATTAAAGTCTCAGTAAAAAGCTTCATCGAAAGACGTCCAAGTCGTTCTTTGACCATTAATGTGAGCATTCGATCTATTTGATGAATTTTATCACTTTCCTAAGTTCACAAAGTGAAAAAAAAAGTATAGATACGGAATATAAAACATTTTTGATCCTTAGTTAACGTTATTAGAGTTGATTTTACATTTTGATGAGTTGCAATGGCAATTATCGAGTGTTATGCGCAAGCGCACAAAATTACTACCCTTATTTGGCGCCGACGACTATGGGTATCATATGTCGAGCTTTTATGCACTTTTTAATTATTAATTGAAGTCTTCTAACTGCTATCTTAAGCTTTGTCGTATTTTTGTTTCTAATAACTAGTACAATTACCTAGTAGTAATATAAGTACATCTACTTAATATTGCTACACTCCAATTGAAAATAGATAAAAATCTGACATTTATCTGAAAATTAGGATTTGACGTCTTTAGTAAGTTCTGTGACAACGCGTGACCAACGCATTCACAGGAGAATCTGTGAGAATTTCTGAATCTGACCAGAGCGGTCTGATCTGGTGGGCGGCTTCGGCCATGGCTAGTTGCCACTTACCACCATACCTTTTAATGTAGGTACCTTCAAGAGTGAAAAACTAGGCATCTTCTAGGCAAGCGCGCTCCACCTTAGGCTGCATCACCTCTTGCATGCAAGTCTGAAATATAAAAAAAAAATACCGGCCGTACCGCCAAGCGCCAACTTGGTCTAGCGGATAGCATAGTCGACTGCGGATCACGAGGTCCTGGGTTCGATTCCCGGTCGGGCATAAAAATTGTTAGGTATTGGGTTTTTCAATTAAGAATATTATATAGTAATAAATTGGCCAATATGCATAGAAACTAAAGTACTAGATTGTAAGTATCTTGTTCTCAATTATTATATTAATAAGTTCATTCGAATTCAAAAAAAATCGCTAATCAACTTATTTACCAGCTCATCCTGCTCGACCTATTGTTTACGTGAATTACTTGAATGTTTGATGTACATTGCTCGCTTAGTTAATGATTACAATTTGTACAAATACACTTCTATCCCCGCAATCGAATATGTTATAAGAAATCTAAACTATTACATCCTTTCTCTGTGTGTTACTAGCGGTATTATAATAGATACTTTGATAATTCCCTGCCAATATAATTATGTAACTTGTTACTCGCTTTTATTATTATTTACTACTTCTAATTGCATCATACGGACTCGAATGGTAAAGGCTTCACCACCTAGGTTATACTACAATGAATTTGTAATGAGTTATATTTGTTTACATTGTACGTTCTTATATTTAAAACTTGTCAATTACTACGATCCAATATTAATCTTTACTCTATGCGGACGTTGTTTGAGTTACTTATTTTGTACTATGGTTTACTTGAATAATGTAGCTTATTATGTAATATCCAGCATAACTATTGTAACCATGTCGGAGCGGTGTTAGTAAATGTTTTCTACCAAAACGTTCGCGGGTTACGTACTAAAACTACGGGCTTCCTTAAGAATGTTTTACAAAACCATTACGATGTAATATGTATCAGTGAAACCTGGCTACTGCCTGCAATCTTTGACTCAGAGTTATTCGATGCGCGTTATAATGTTTATCGGACGGATCGCGACTACGACCGGTTAGGACTAAAAATGGGCGGCGGAACCTTAATCGCAGTACACCGTGCGCTTATAACTAATATTCTAAACTTACGGCCATTACCAGTGTTCCCCGACGCTGAAATTACTCAGATTAATATATCTCTCTGCCGAAGCCCTATTTTAAAAAACCTCCGTCTGTTCTGTTGCTATTTCCCTCAGAACCCGCATCAGTTATGGTCTCAACAGCAATTTTTTGAATACTTATCTGATCTGAGCATCGAGTACCCCACCGACGAAGTTTTAGTGGTGGGCGATTTTAACATTAGGAATGCTGAATGGCTAGCTAATCTTAGTGATGGAGGTTGCACAATTTTAAATCCTAGCGTGGATCAGTTGACTTCTCAACTATCGTCGTTTTTATGTTTTACAGGCTGGACGCAGTTCAACAATATCAATAATATTAATAATAGATGCCTCGATCTGGTCATATCTACTTCTCCATGTACAGTTCATAGATCTGTCGGTCTGGCGATTCCTGAGGATAACCACCACCCTGCGTTT
This sequence comes from Erebia aethiops, assembly GCA_923060345.2. Lineage (NCBI taxonomy): Eukaryota > Metazoa > Arthropoda > Insecta > Lepidoptera > Nymphalidae > Erebia > Erebia aethiops. Next base: position 18,759,799 of record OV281091.1, on the reverse strand, counting down.
AGTGTTAATATCAATGTTCAAAGCTTGCAATCTAGCCTGCGACCCCCTCCTCGGCTTGTGAGGAGATTACACTCGGCAGATTATAACTTAATTAACGAAGAATTAGCAAAAATTAACTGGTACGAGCGACTTGATGATAAAGAAATTAATGCCGCAATTGATGAATTTTACCTTGTAGTGAACTTAATGATTGATAAGTTTATTCCATCTAAATTAGTTATAAACAGCACCAGCTATCCATGCTGGTATTCACGTCCTTTAATTAAGATTGTAAAAAGGAAAATAAAGGTACATAAAAAATGGAAAATATATGGAAGACAATCTGATTACTTTCTATTCTCTGATCTTAGACGCGAATTCCACGAGATGGAGGCTTCATGCTATCAATTATATATTAATCGTGTAGAAGACAATATTGCTTTAAACTCAAAATGCTTTTGGACGTTTATGCAGTCGAAATATAATGTCAATAGTGTACCTGATAGCTTGTATTTAGACAGCAAAAATGCCAACGACGGGCAAGATATAGCCCATCTTTTCAATAAATTCTTTGAATCTGTGTTTGAAAAATCATTTAACTACAATGTGAATGATAGTGTCGGTATGAGTAGATATTCTCAACCTCTTATTGGACATGTAGATATTAATTTTAAAATTGTAGAAAAATATCTATCACTTATTGACCATACCAAAGGCAGTGGCCCAGACGGTCTTCATCCCCTCTTTCTCAAAAAATGTAGTAAACAATTATCCATACCCCTAACACTCTTATTTAAGAGCTCCCTCAGATCAGGCATCTTACCTAAGATTTGGAAACGATCCATTATTGTCCCTATTCATAAAAGCGGTGATAAGCACAATATCAGGAATTATCGTGGGATCTCGAAATTGTCAGTCATCCCAAAATTGTTTGAAAAAATTGTGTATGATGCGTTATTCCCGGCAGTGCGACCTTTATTGACACCGTCTCAACATGGCTTTATTAATAAGCGCTCCACAGAGACAAATCTTTGCGAGATGCTGGATACAATTTTAGATGATATGGACAAGGGATTTCGCGTTGATGCCGTTTATACAGATTACTCCAAGGCGTTTGATAAAATTTCCCATAACTTATTAATAGCTAAAATGGAAGCGATAGGTATTCACGGCGACCTTCTGAGATGGCTCACGTCGTATCTGCGTGAGAGAACCCAAGCGGTAACTGTCAAGGGTTATACTACAACCTTTGTACCAATAACTTCTGGCGTGCCACAGGGCTCCCACCTCGGCCCATTACTCTTTAATATATTTATCAACGATGTGGTCAAATGTATAAAAAATTCTCAGTTACTATTATATGCTGATGATACTAAAATATTCAAAGTAATTAAAACGGAAACAGATTGTTATGGCTTGCAGGAAGATTTAGACCGCATTACTGAATATTGCTCAAACAACGGTTTACACCTGAACGTTGACAAATGTTGCACTGTCTCCTTTACAAGAAAGAAGACAGTGTCAACTCATAATTACTATTTATCGGGTAAAATACTCCGCAGAGTCGACGAGGTGAGAGACCTTGGCGTGTTGTTGGATAAACAATTATATTTTGAGTCACACATTAATAAAATTAAAAACAAAGCCTATAAGATGCTTGGGTTTGTCCTTCGCCAAACAACTGATTTTAAAAACCCAAAATCCCTTATTTTACTTTACAAATCCCTGGTAAGATCCCAGCTGGAACACGCTTCCACCGCTTGGAACCCACAATATGCCTGTCACGTAGATATGATTGAGAGCATCCAGCGCAAATTTCTCAAATGCATTAACAAAAGATTTGGTTCGTCGGTTAACAGTTTAACTTCTCTAGAATTAAGACGAGAACATAAGGATCAAACCTTCTTATACAAATTGGTTAATGGAATGATAGATTCTCCTTACTTGTTAAATAAAATTAAATATAGTGTACCTAAACCCTTACAGAGGAGTTGTCGGCAGCAGTACACATTTCATCTTTCACACGTAAACCGTAATTACTGCAGAAACAAATTTCTCCACAGGTCTTGCGACAGGTATAACAATAAATACCAACATATTGACATATTCTTTTATAAGTACGGGAGGTTTGCATCTGAAATCAGGAAATGTGTCTGATTCGTTTCGTGACTGCAGCTGCAAGCCTTACCTGCCTTTAACTATTGTATGCGGGCCAAAGTTAAATACTTATAATTATATCTACCCGATCGGGATATGTAGGAACTAGTATTTATAATTTTTTTGTGAAAACTTCACTGGCTTAATGAAATTTCTAGATTAAGGTTAAAACTATGTAATATGTTTAGCTGTTTGTTTTCTAAATGAATAAAAAAAAAAAAAAAAAAAAAAAAAGAAATTCTCAGTGGCAGCCCGGAGTTGGAAGTTGGCAGTGTTTCACCCCATGCCTCGGAGAGCACGATAAGCCGTCGGTCCCGGTTATATTATAGGCCTGTGCCCAACAGTTAACTCTACCAGGCTAGCTTAATCCACTAGGATCCACTGACTGGCTTCAGTGGGTTCAATATTTAATACATTACGAGTATGTACATTGTTGCAGCAAGAATATCAGATACTCTGCCAATCCCAACAATTGAGACTGATAAACTTTTCCGTATCTAATTGTCCAGCTGTCGGTGTGATTGTGGACAATAGTGTCTGAATTTTTTTTATAGTAGGTGTTTACAGTTTTTACTGAAAAGTTTAATTTTAAATCCTTTTATAAGAAATTCAGTATAGACTATGAATGCCTATTGTTTTGTTAGCTCGCGTCCTTTGCTATAGGGATAGGGTGAGCGCGCGCCGTTGATGTAGAATTTTAGTATATCTATGCGCGCGCGGAACGCGACCGGTTTCGACTCAATACCAATTCACACCATCTTGGATTCGATCTCATCGTTTTTGCGGTCAGATCGTTTATTTCTTGTGGAAATGCATTAAACATAAATGCTCCTGCACAATTTGTAAATGTGTTGCACAGGAGATAGGACCGTAGAGAATAGAGCTACGATACGTGAAGATATTCTGAGCATAGCACAGTTTGTTTGATTAGGTGTTAGGAACTTGATGAAGTTTAAAAGAAAACTTTATTGGTAAGTAGTCTCAGATGTTTTTAAAAAGCCTTAATTCCGCAACCTATTAAACTATACTTATTGACCGAGCGAAGCGAAGGTCTACTTGGGTGAATTGGCACTTGTCCGTCCGTCCGTCCGTCTGTCAGAGCATTATAACTTCTGAATTACTGAACGCAATTACTTCAGCTTTAAATATAATATGTAAACCAATGGCCTCCCGCCGAATATGGCTTAAAAAATAATAAAAATCTTTATTTCAGGGGGGCTCTCATATAAGCGAATGCGAAGTAAAATATTTTTTATAAAGTTACATAGGGTTGCGGTATATCATTTTAAAGATAATTAGGAATAGAGTCCAAAACTATTTTTTTTTTAATTTTTCCCCCAAAATTGACGAAATGGGGGGCTTTCAAAGTGGAGATTTTCTAACGTCCAAAGATGACCTCAGAACTCTACATTTTCTGAAAGGATGAGCCTGAAACTTGATCAATTATTTCAATTGTATCCTGTACTTGAACAACAAATACTAAAATTAGACAAATATTGTAAGGAAACGGAATTATTTAATTTTTAATGAGCTTCAGTACAGAACTTCACATTTATGTCAATAGATGGCGCCGCGAGGTCCTGTTGCTGTGCGCGGTCCATATAAAAGTGGATGACGCGGCCTTTTTATAAGCCAGATTGTTTCAATTGTGTACCTACAAATCGATGCAAACTGATTTCGGTCGAATACGATCAATCTACACAAAATTGTCGGTGATAGAAAAGAGCTTATAGTCAAATTACAGCCAAACCAATGTTTGCCGAGCAGCTTGGTGCTGCGTTTAGCGTCGGCTTCGGCCACTTCAATGGTCTCACGTTCCCCGCATGAGCTCGCGAAGCGGCGAGCGTGGGAAATGACCAACCCACGCTTTTTTATTGAACTCTACATTCACTCAGATATTTGGAAAAGTAGAGCGGCTATTTAGGAAATATTATTTTTTATTCATACCAAAATTATTTTTTATCTTTAACTGCAACTATAATAATTATCTTTTGCTACAACATAAAATAATAATATTTATAGTCCCACGAACTTATCTGGCCCGGTGACCAAAATTGGAAAGAATTTTTATACCTGTTTAGATTGTTTTTTTAATATACACTAGCGACGCTATCACCGGGTCAGATAAGTTTGTGGGACTTATACAATTACTTATCCAATGTCAGAAAATAGTATCAGTAGTACTGGAACCTGGAGATCCGGCAACCGCTTTGATTTGACAACTAGGCTATGTCAGTGTGATCACAATCATCTTTGATTGTCGATATTCTCGCACTCTTGCTGCACTGAAATCATTATTAGAAAGAAAACCATAAACAAAGATTGAGATAGTAACAACGATTGATGCAGCTTTTGCGCAATGACACAATTATAAGATGCTCCTAACATGAGTTAAATAGTGGGTACTTTCAAACGGGGTTCTCGTCGTGAAAATAAAAATAGGAATCTCTATCGGCCCCGGTTTCTAAAATAAGTATAAATAGTAACTTAGTGGGTAAAATGCGCCAATTGGCTTCTTTTTCTCAATGTATTCTTTAGTCCAGTCTGCTGCAAATATATCGTCCAAATATCTTGTAACGTTTAGCATGGTTTAACACCACTCTGCAAATAGCCGGGGCTTCAATAAATAATCGCTAATGTGGTTAAAATAGTATTGAAGCAATAAACATTGTTTGTAGAAAGATTCTTTATAAGTAGGTACCTACTTTATGTTTTTACCTACTTTCTTTATATTTGTTGGTTTGACTATCGAGAGGTCTAATAATATAAATGTGAAAGTGTGTCTGCCCGTCTGTTTCTTTAAAACGGCCCACCGCCCATCCATTGAACCGATTTTGAAAAAAATTGGTAGAGAGAGAGATAGAGCTTAGGTAAGAAGGCAAATACCGGAGACGGAATATTTGGAAAAATTAAAAACGGACCAGAATGTCACGGGTATCATCTAGTTTATTATTATAATCGGCATAAAATCACAGGCAGACAAAATCATAGACATAGGATTTTTTCGCTACCAAAATAGATCCCTATCTTTCATAAAAATGATCATCAACTTTTAATTGAACGCATTAGGTTGGAAATGCGTAGGTATACCAAGCTGAGCTATAATGTTTTTATAGCTTCGCGCGTAAACAATCCACCGTCTTCGCATGGAGCTCTTATTCTCTTATTACATTGCAAGCTGTTTTATAGCCTATAATGTTTGCAATAGGGTCCTAAATATAACATGAAGAAATAAGAAATAGCACCTACTTAGTAGATGCCTGTACTATACAAATGTTCTAAAACAAACAGCATAAATTGCTCATTGCAGTGAGCTTTTTAGATTGCCTTCCGCTAATTGTAAGTGATATTAAAATGCTCAAAACGCTATGTGCGTTACTTCGGAGAGAGCCACATAAGTGAGAAGACTTCCGGAAGCCCGTGGATAGATTCAATCGAACCACGTACCGCCCAAATAGAAGGCTGAGGTCTTAACCACTATAGTGACTAGGCTATCATCGCTTTCCCGCTCGTCTTAGCTTTCAGAGTCGGGATAGAGTCCTGAGCCCTGATATAACAATTTTTTTTTCCCAGAGGAGGTGGAAAAAAATCCCTTATGGACTCCTGCAATACGTAATAACCGTGTATTACGTATTGCAGGAGTCCATAAGGGATTTTATGACTGCAATACGTAATACACGGTTATTACGTAATACAAGGTTTTGGGCGTTGACATAACAATTATCATCTCATATTTTTCGAACTTTGATTGATTACGAGTAGAGGTGGCAGCCCTATCCCCAATAACTACTAACAAGGTATATGAAGGTACAAGGCACTGAGAACGGGGCGTAGGTGCCTGGCACTAGACCTTCGTACAATATCAGTAGAGGGGACTTGGTTTTCGTAACAATTCGGAGTAGGTACTTAGGTATTTCAACAAATGATAAACATTAATTCAATTACCTCGAGTGATTGGTAGGCGCCTACACTGTGCGCCTACATAATAGACACGTGGGAAGATGCGATGAACAAACGTATTTCAACACCCTATTGCCATTAACTACCTATTTATATTGGCGAATGGCAATAATAATCTAGGTACACGTATTTGAAAAATAAAATACGGTCGGACAGACAGACATACGGTCAGCAGAATTATATTGATAGTTCCTTGAACTATGGTATGGAGCCCTAAATACAGAGTATTAACACTCTTTAGTTGATTAAGTATGAAATCTTTGGACAGGTGTTCTTAAAATGGGTTAATTTTATACTATAGTTTGTTTTGGCAATGCTACAAAATTCATACTTAACTAATATTATAAATGCGAGTGTTAGTTTGTTGGTTTATTGGTTTGTCCTTCAATCACGCCGCAACAAAAGCAATGGATCGATGTGATTTTGTGCATGGGTATGGTTGAAGACCTGGAGAGTGACTACTTTTTATCCCGGAAAATTTAGGAGTTCCCATGGGATTTAAAATAAACATATAAGACGCGGGCGAAGTCACGGGCATCAACTGGTTCATAATAAATCAGCATTTGAGTCATGGCGATAATTATTAAAAGGTACGTACCTACTTCGTTCTCGACTTTGTGTAACAAATCAATTGAAACGCATTTTTATACAAATTTTAGCGATTAATGTCTTGTGCTTGATTAATTATTACCTAACTCCGCTAAAATCAAAGGTACGTTGAAACAATAAGTCCTAGGTAGTAAATAATATATTTACAAGCTTTTATCACAGAATAAGTAATATGCTTTTATGTAACTTGCAATATTTTTGTTTGTTTACGTCAAATCTTGCAACTGAATTTTAAAACAGTTATCCATAACCGATAAATCCAATATGGCGGACTTGTTATTTTTTATACATCCCCATGGTTTCATTTAAAAAGATTTTCTGAAAAAAATACGAAAATGAAAATGACGAGACACTAAATTCAATATGGGGGATAAAAGATTGTTTATAAAAAAAATCTAACGATTTAAGACGAAAAGTGTGGAACCGGCAGGAACTTTGCCTCTCTGCAAGTACCGTGCCCTGAACTCCTTGACTGTTAAGCAAGATAAAGCGTGTTGGGTCTGAAAGAGTCACGAGATCGAATTTAGTTTTAATAGACTATAATATAATATAGATTATAGAAATTTAGATGCCCGCGATTTCGTCCGCGTATAACTATTCAATATTCCGGGATAAAAATAAATATTTCCTGTCTCGATGTCCTTCCCTGGGATACAAGTACAACCTATCTCTATACCAAAATACTTCAAAATCGGTTGAAAAGATGGACCGTTATGGCGTCGCAGACAGACAGACGGACAGACAGACACACTTTCCCATTTATTATATTAGTATGGATATCACCATCGTATAACAATAGGCACTATCCCATGTAAAATATGGTCACCCTGCGGTCAGCGAACCGAATGCCCCAACGTGCCCTCCACCCTAAGTAGGTCCTCCCATTACCCTGAGGCCTGAACATAACATAACATAGCCTCGTAACGAGAGTATCGCGGATCAGCAATAACCCGGTCCTGGCGCAGCGGTCAGTGCTCCGCGAGGCCTGGGGCGTCACGATTCACGACTACAATAACTTGAGATACAACAGGGCTGGCACACTAACGTTATCGAGCCCATGTTGTAAAGTGGGGAGTATTTGTAGCCGTTGCAGGTCTCTGACAAGCGGAAAGCTGACTCTAGGCGCCACGAACAAGCAAGTGGTGTCTCCTTAAAAGCTCACTGTCACTGTCATAAGTTCACTCAATACTCTAGGTCATACAGGTGTCTTATGTTTCGTCATGTTTTGACTTTACCGCCGGTTCGTTAAGGAGTTCTACTGAGAAGATCATCTCTCATTCTCACTTTGACCATAGATGGTTTTGGTTAACGTTAGATATTATACTAGCTAAAAATCCACTTTGGGCTACGAAAATCAGGGTAAATTTAAAAAACTATGACAATCGAAACTTATGTGGAGTCGATCCGCCATATTTAATTTATGATGACGTCATATATTCGACGTGTTTTTCAAGTTTATTTTATCCCATAGCACTGTTCGAGAGTGCGGAGGCAACGCCGTGGTGGTCGCAGCGGAGGCGCGCGACAATGTGTGGAGCGCCGCGTCTAGGGGCTCCGGTGTGACAGTCGACTGGACGGAGCACCCTGCGATGAAGCCTGGCGACAGGTAGGTTCCATTATAAAAGCGCCAAGTGCGTGTCGTTTCTTGCCCGTTACAATATTATTCGAACATTTTATAAGAATATTTTTGAACGACCTAACTAATAACACCCCACACAAAATTTAATTTTACCACTGTCGGCGTATATGTATATCCATGCCAAATTACAGTTTTCCTCTAGTAACAGCCTATGAGTCACGACAGGACGGACGAGCATGGCGAAACTATAAGGGTTCCTTCTTGATTAAAACCACTGCTTTGGACAACAAGCCAATTTAGTCCTTTCCCCAAAAACTTATTATTGTGCATGTTCAGTGTTCTGTATTGACAATACTGATATTATCAACGCCCGTGCAACTAGGGTAGTTAAGGTAGGGTAAGGTAGTTCTTATATAATACTAGATGATGCCCGTGAATTTGTCCGCGTGGACTAAGTTTTTTCGATTCCCGCAGGATCTCCTTAATTTTCTGGGATAAAAAGTAGCCTATGTCTTATTGGGATACAACCTATCCCTCTACAAAATTTCATCAAATTTTTTTGAAAAGATGGGCTGGGAAATCGTAGCAGACAGACAAAAACACTTTCGTATTTATAATATCATATAGTATGGAATTTTATAAGATTCTCGGCTTTTCCTAGGTAGCATTAAAAAATACAAAGCTACAAATAATAACTGCCGCAGCAGGACATTAGACGTCTAGAATGAGCAGTCGGACTAGCTATGGTACCGATAGGTTTTATCGAGTGAACGACGACCAGTGACCAGTCCTATTAAGTGCACTTTGCAGTTGAATATTGAATTATTCCATTAGCTGCATAGGCATTAAATAGGTCGATTCTGTTTTTATCCGTTTTTTTTTAAAATGGTAACAAAGTACACTTTATATTCCCGAGATTCTAGTTTATCGATACCCTCTTTGGACATGGTAATCTACACGGCTAAAGAAGTTTAATGTATTTAATAAACATGGTAAGTTAAGCATTCAAATGTTTTTCATAAAATTAAAGGCGTGCTAATTTTATTTTGCGCTCATAAAAATGCCTAGTAAGTAGGTGTTCTTATTCAAACGATGGACATCCACAGGACGTAGGCCACTTGAAGGGATTCCCACATCAGCTAGAAAATATTGCCGCCAATAGTCGTAGGCAGACCACTCTACAGTCTACATTCATAAAAATAATTCTTGCACTTATTCTGCGTTGTTGCAGTTAAGTGTCCAAACCATAGGGGAAGAAACCTTATACTATTATACTACTATTTATTCTGTAGCCAAGCTCGCACTAAAGCGAGTTTGGCTACCTACAGAATACACAAGCAAACAAGTCTCAGTAGCAGCGAAACGCGTCGATTAACTACTTCCTATTTTTACGTTGTTTCCTTACATTGTCAATTTGCCCTCGCAGAATACTAGAAGTGAACGGCACACCGACGCTGTGCTGTAGTCAGGACGAGTTCCGTCGCGCGGCCACCAGCGCCACTCCAGCGCGCCTCGTGCTGCTCCGGCCGCACCACGCGACGCCACAAGCACTGGCCTTTACACAGGTTGGCACATTTGTACCTACCGCTGTTCATGTAACATCCGCCTTGGGTAGAAGTGTTATAAGACTAAAATTACACTTACTCTTCTAATTTCTTTTTTAAAGAATATCAGCCATGTTATATTATACAGTTCCGTTTCCCTCTAGGCGTAAAAAAATAACAACAAGTTCATTTGAACATAGGTAATTCAGCCCCTAAGTTTTATACGAACCCCATCTAGGGCCTTATTCACGCTACGCGTCGTAACGCAAAATGCGTGCTGCGCTGGTGAAAAGACACACGCTGTGAGGGGGTTGAAAAGTGAATTGTAATTTATCAGAATGAAGCATCATCTCTTCGCGCCGAGCTGGGGGCGCTGCGTTCGGCGGCGGAGGATGCGGAGCGCGCCAAGGAGGGGCTGCGCTGCGACAACACGCGCCTCACACACCGCATCTCCTACCTCGAGGAGCAAGTCGCTGAGCTGCTCAACAGGCATCCACAGGTATTGACAATTTAATATACTAACTATGAAGCATTTTTTTGGCCAGAGGTGTTTTGGTAAGGCTACAAACTTTGCGTAGGCAAAACTGCGCGGAGTCCTCGCCAATTTTCAACTCAAGTTGCATGAACTGTAATAAACTACTCGAGCAAGTCTTCTCAGAAATAATAGTAAGTGTACCTATCTTTTCAGCTACAATCCGTAAGCAGTAACGACAGCTGCATAACAGTGAACAAAACGAAGAAAAATGTGACCAGCATCAACATAACAACGGAACCGCACCAAAAAACGAGCCCGAAGTCAGAAGTACAGGTTTTCCAGAAAGGACCAGACATTACAGCTATTGTCGCCAAATTGCCAGGACTGGACGGCGCAGAGGCTAACTTGCCCGTTGTAAGGCCGCGGTCCAATGCATCCGGTGCTTCCTCCAGGGTAGCAACTTCCCCGAGAACATCACCAACGCCTAATAGAAGATCGCACAGTTCCCATAGTCTCGAGCACAGAGCCGGCCGCATGCGACATTCCTTATCACATCACTGCATACACGACTACAGCGCCGAAACCGACGCAGCCATCCGAATGATAGAAAGAAACCAAAGACACATGGAAAAGCAGCGCATGAAGACAGATAGATTCAGCAGATCTAGAACAGAAGAACATTTCCGATCTGACAGCGATCTGGACAAAGATCCGCGATACAAAGAAGAACCTATCGTGTGCGACCAAAGACGTAGCGAAATCAAGAAAGCGGCTGAAAGAATAGAGGAGAGCATCAAGAAAACAAACTGGGCAGAAAGAAAGACTATGTCAATAATTGAGCAACTCAAACGCTCACAACGTCTACGTAAAATAAAGAAAAACGAAAGCACTGAAAACATACAGGTAGAATCTGAGAGGCAATACAGTTACAGCAGGATAGATGGCAAAGTGTTAGAGAACGCCCACAAATCCAGTCGGAGATCGTCAAAATTGCACTCTCGTAGTGCCAAGTCTTCAGAATTCGAATCTGAATGTTCAGACTATCCCAACGGCGATGTTTACAGCAGTTCTCCGCGGTTAGACTGCGGCTCGGAGAGTTGTTCAAGGTTAAGCCATTATATTAAAAATGAGGACCGTGAAGAACTCAAAAGACCCACTCCTCCTAGAAAACCGATGCGATTATCTCTGCATAAAGCGAGGAGTGCTCATTCTCTAATGAACGGGAGTGAATCCGAGACAACCAGCAGACCACCTTCGGAAGCCCAGAACGGGGATACAGGACAGATATCGCATTGTAAAAGGCCAGTGAAAAGGACGCACGCGAATGACAAATGGGCGCGAGAGAGGATCCGGGACGGTGGTCGAGCCACGCCGCGACCCGCGAGGAAAGTGTTGAACGGCTTGTCGGCGTGCGAAGCGCCCGCCGCCGACGACTTGTACCCTGAGTCTATGCACGTCACCACCAGGACGCATGGCAAATGGTGCTAGCGGCCGATTGACTTAAAGCTTACATCTATCAGCATTTTTCTCCAATCTCAAATGAAGTTGCCAACAAGCCTCGATGCAGAATTGCGATTTATAGTAGTTGTAAAAGGACATGTCATTCGAATTTGTTTTCAGCGTGTGCTGATATTTGTGTGACAATAATTTAATAGATCTAGATATATTTTAATATTTAGAGTACATTACATATTACGAGTATATAAGTTTTAATGCAATTTATAAATAAGAACAACTTTAAAACAAATGCATTTTCAAACACAAAGGTCATTCCCAAGCAAAATACTGCAAGGACTCACTCGTTCACGTCATATACCACAATTACTTAGTGCCCAAAAAAGAGAAATTAACATGATTATCAAGTAGAAAAATCATAGGTAAGTGAGATATCCCTATTAATATTTGTTTTGACCAGAAGCACACTGCCAACACCTGAGCGACGTTTTGTCGGTTAATGTTTCGACTCGGATGTAGCAAATGTGTTTGTACCGTATGAGGCTAATAATAAAGCTGTGTATTAGGGGACAAATATCCCTTGACACGCGTCAACAGAAAAAGCGTAACGTCACGCGACGTCGCCCGACATCTGGTGTTAAGGCGCTTTTCTCGTGCACATTACTTCGCCAGACTTTTAATTCTTCGGCGTCATATTTCGCTAGACTTCGCAATACATGTCTGACGACTGCATAATAATCAGTCGTGCGGCGTAACCCGTTGTCCTAGGTGAGCGACAGAAGCGACACCACGCGACGCGACGCGATACGCGATACGCGACAACGAAGGCCACGTGAAGGGTCAGCTACTGTTTGATACTGTCGTATCGCGTCGCGTTGCCGCGTTTGTCGCTCACCTAGGACAGCGGGTTACTCGGCCGACGTCGCGCGATATCTCTGGACACGTGTCGCGGGCGATTTGTCCCCGAATAAAATTAATACACGACATCAACTTGTGTAAATATAAATTATAAATTCAGCACCCACCGTTAAATACTCACCTTTGTAAAATGTATTTATAGAGAGAAAATTAAAAGAAACCAGTATTTCAGACAACATCAGCGTTTTATTGAACATTCATACCCAAAAGAGTAGGTAGCGTTCGCAACGTACATACATAATATTAAATTCAATTTGATCAGAGTCACTAACCCCCTTTAACACGGACGGTTTTTTAACGTTAAACGCAGATTTTTTTTGAATTAAGAACACAAGCGAATTTCCTCCAATATGCAATTAAAAAGATGAACTCATTCATTAATTTAATTTTTACGCTTTTCATACGCGCGTTAGAAAAGCGCCCGTGTGAACGAGGGTTTATTTTGTGAGTGAAATAAACTCACCACTGAAGTTGGCAGCGGTTGCGGGACAGCTGGAGCCGTACTTCCAACGCTCAACTAATGCAGCAACATTACTCAACATGACAGTTTTATGTCACGTACCCTGACGTTCCTAAAATAATGATTATATAATTCTGAAAGTTCTTGCTGGTTCTTCTCAGTGGCAAAGCCATTCCGAACCAGTGGTTGATTCACTCGACAATTCAAAAGCACTTGTCAGTTTACTAGAAAAAAAATAGGTTTGAGTTTGAGTTTGAAAACACGAGCCATGAAACAAAAATAATAGGTGCCAGCGGAGAATGAATTGCCCATACAAACGTAATACCAAAATAATTAATAATTCGAGAACATTTCCACCAAAATGAGAGTTTATTTGGATTCAAATTGTATTTATCTAGTCCCCTGGATTTATATGTTTTCAAAATACTTTCCTAAAATGAAATGTAAATGAATTGCGTTTTGCATATTTTTACGACACGATGGACATGTTTCCCTCTTATTAAACCTCCTAAAACCAACGATATCTTACGTATTAATTGGTCAGCAGCATAGCCTATATTGTCAAGTTACAGAATAACAAAACGAAGTAAAAAGCACGATAAGTTTTCATTCATCATTTTTGGTATTCACGGAACAAGACTAAATGTATAACAAATTCTGTAAGCTCATATTGCTATCTCGCTTGAACGCGATCATGTGTCATCAGTGAAATAGAGATAGCAATATACCGGCAAATTTATATTTGCGGTTCGAATAGAAGTTGCGAGCGGCGCGAACCGGCCTCTTAAGCGGTGGCAGCCCCTGGAGGCATACTCCCATCGCTTAAATCCGTATCGTTTTAATATTGTTGACGTTCGTGTTCTAGAATTATAATCCTTATTTCAAAAAATCAAGGTACGTGACATAAAACTGTCATTTTGACGTAATATTGCTTTAAGCTATGGTCGGAACTCGCCTGTTTATTTTAAAACTCACGACACCGCAAGTGTACCTATGCGGTCCAGCAGCCGCCGCGGGGACTTGGCGGGCTATCGCCGTTATACTTACTTCACATATGAATAATTAAAAGGTCTGAAAGATTCAAGGTGCACGCAACGCAATTTTAAATTTTAAATGCTATTGATTACGAGTCGGATCTCAGGAGAAATGGTGGTCTTCTGCATTTTCAATACAGAAAAAGAAAATTCGCGCCTTTTCATTACTGATCTGATAAATCTTTATTTATTTTAACGCTTACTCTAGTGAGCGAGTTTTCACTCAACAAATGACCCTCCAAGCCTTACATACAGTACACAATAATTCATTATTAATCATTTATCAACTAAACAAATTCAATAAACTTATATAATTGCAACGAAAACAAATGACTAAAAATTAATAATATTTACATCAATATAAACAAATTCTTAACTCTCCGTAAGCGCACACTACAAGGGACCGCAACGCGACGCGGTAAACCTTTTCGTCATCCGTTATCCATTCGGGTAGGTATGCGTGCGAATGCATCGGTGTACTCAAAGTAAATGCGTTAGCGAACGACGCATTACAAAATACAGTCCCACAAACCCCTATCTAATCCGGTGGCCAAAATTTGAACTAATTTTGATGCTTGTATAGTTTATTTAATTTTTCATATAAACGCTGTCAACGGTTCAGATAAGTTTCACGGACTATAGTCCGATCTGTACTGAGGAGTGACATGCCGCGTGTTGCGGTGCGCCCGAGTGTGCGTAAACCTTAATTTCTAACATAATATAAGTTCGTGTAGACTGATAAATCAATAGATCTAGGACCCGCTTGCTGAAACGCGGGGATATCCTTTTAGCCCAGAGTTAACTGCTACTTTGACAGAATTTGTATGAAACTTCTGTCAAAATTTCAAATTTATCGTCTAAAAATGACAGCTACAGTGTAACGATCGCAATCACCTCTGATTGGTTAAAATTCTTCCACTATCGGCCAAATCTATTGGCGCAGAAAAAAATACCATAAATTCAGCCAATCCAAACAATTGAGACTGTAACAATGATTGATGCAGGTTTTACATAATCGCCCTGGGTTAAACATAACCCGGCGTCTCTGCAAGCGGGCCTTATAATCACTAGATCATCTGGCAGATGGACGACAACGTCCCCGTAAATTATCTACAGCAGATAAGCTACGGTCTCATAGGACGGCGATACCTCGCCACAGCGGTAGCAGAGTGGAATGCTGTCACTGAATGGAAGATGAAGATGGCTCCGTAATTTAAAGTCAATTTCAGTGTCACTCGACGCTATATAGTGGCCTGTACCGCACCGCTTTCCTAGGAGACCATAGTCACGTCACGTCACGAAAAAAAGTAGGTCTTAATAATTATTGTTCTACAAAACTGCAGCTTTTCAAGAAATTTCTCTACAATAACGAGAAAGATCCGAAACTGAATCAGTTTCTGGAACTTTGAAAAATTCGTAAAACTATACAAAACTCTCCTAAGAAAAATTAACGTGATAAGGACTAGACTAGGTTTACAAAATGTATTAAAGTGAACATTGACAAATACATATTTTTCATTGGCTACCAGAAAAATCCTTACATTATATTAGTCGGGCTATGGTGCCGTAATTTGTGTTTGATTACTATTATAATATATTTTCACCATGGATCCCTAGATTCTGATATACCCTTACACACCCTACTTAGTTAAATTCATCTAAATCGAGACAAATATTCAACAGCAAAGCAATTAACGCATGTTTTTTGGCGAAAAAAATACTACAACACTACGAGTGAGTGGGTGGGTAGAACTCAAGAACTACCACTATTTTAGATATTTTTAGACAACAATTTGAAGTACTTATCGTTTTTCAGAAATTCTGAAACGATTGACCTCCGGCAGATTGGTTAAAGCAGCTAAAATTGTAAAATATATTAAGTTACACCTATTTATCTGTATTAGGTTACACCATGTGTACCTACGTCTTAAGTCTAACCGATTTTGATGGATTGAAGTATTTTTTTGGGAACAAAATTTAACAAATTCACAAAAATAACATATGGATGGTATTTTAAATAAACTTTACCTAACATTTTGATAGATTTGATGCAAAAACATCAAATTCTTCAATCATGTTAATATAAAAAATCGGACGTAAGATTAATAAAAAAATATTAATAGGATATTTGATGATATTTAGAAGAACAACACGAAATTTTAAATGGGTATTCATAATTTGGTATAATAAATTCATTATAACTTCACTGTCAAATAATTTTATGCAAAACTAAACATATTTATATAATAAATCAATGACAAGATAATAAATTGCTTACATACAATACACGATCATAGACAAAGAACGTGGGATATGCGAATGGTGGTTCTTTTATCTTTGGTTTTGTTCAATGTTTCTGATATGATTTAAATAAATAAATAAAATCTTTATTTGCAAACTTACAATGTTCAAAATTAAAATTTGGCCTCTAGCTCCCAAAAAAGTAAAGACTGTGTTATGGGAGTTAGCGCCTTCCGGATTACATAGGTGCTATTTTTGCAATATTGGCTAAGGTTAACAATTATAAAAATTCAATAAAAACATAGCATTATTATGACATGTGTGTGTGTGTGTGTGTGTGTGTAAGTGCGTGCGTGTGTGTGTGAGTGCGTGCGTGCGTGTATACGTGTGTGCGTGTGAGTGTGTGTGAGTACGCTAGCGTAATTGTTGAAGGGTAAGTATACGTGGAATATCGGGAACTATTGGGGTATTGTGTTTTGGCATTTGCGTATATGACTTCCGTATGATGATACGGAATGACCATCCGGCCTCAGTGTTTTCTACCACATATAGTCTCGCTTACTCACTTATAAAGTGACTCAGTTTGAGGTTCACTCGCACACTTATGAGTGAGTTTTAGTTTGGTTTGCAACAAAGTCCATACAACCATTCACATTAGAATGGTAGTATGTATTTTGATTCACAATTAGTTAAAGCTTGCGTAAAAAGTGAATTAAACGTTGGCGAAGTCGAATTGGGTTCTCTCGACGTTCTTTCTCTATGGCCGAGTAAATAATAAATCACTAGTTATTCAGTCCTTACGTATAATAGAAATATACTCTCAGTACCCTTACCTCGAGATTTAAAATCACACCGACTTTGAGCGAAAAATACAGAACCGTTGGAGCGCTGGGTATGGTATGTACGAACAAGGATATCAAAGTCTATTTTCGTTTAACGCCAAAGTGTTTCGACGCTAATCGTCGGTTTGTATTTCAAATCTTGTGGTAAGGGTACAGGGCGCTTGTGGACATGACCGATTCGAATCCGAGGAAATAAGGATCAAGAAAATTCTGTCGCACTGAATTCACCGCAACGACGTATGACAATTCAATGAATAAGGTTATTAAGTACCTTATTTCGGACACCATTTCTCATTTTCGAATCAGACAAGTGCAAAGGAGCCCTTACCTATAATTATCGAGACTTACCTATCAAATCCTAAGAGCATTCTTCATACAATTCCTTCTCGATTATTGAATATAATAATATTTAATTTTATTCTTACCGTAACATCTACAAATGGTTAACTTTTTAATTTGTTGTGATCCACCTTAAAACTCGAAACAGCGGCCCAGGTTGACAAATCTAGAAAAAATAATCAAAATTGTAAAACACATATCTCAATCAACGCGGACGAAGTTGCGGACATTAGCTAGTAGTTGACCGAGCGAAGCGAAGGTCTCTGAGTCTACTTGGGTGAATTGGCACTTGTCCGTCCGTCCGTCTGTCAGAGCATTATAACTTCTGAATTACTGAACGCAATTACTTCAGCTTTAAATATAATATGTAAACCCTCCCGCCGAATATGGCTTAAAAAATAAGAAAAATCTTTATTTCAGGGGGGCTCTCATAGAAGCGAATGTGAAGTAAAATATTTTTTATAAAGTTACATAGGGTTGCGGTATATCATTTTAAAGATAATTAGGAATAGAGTCCAAAAAAATTTTTTTTTTAATTTTTCCCCTTAAATTGACGAAATAGGGGGCTTTCAAAGTGGAGATTTTCTAACGTCCAAAGTTGACCTCAGAACTCTAAATTTTCTGAAAGTCTGAGCCTGAAACTTGATCAATTATTTGAATTATATCCTGTACTTGAACAACAAATACTAAAATTAGATAAATATTGCAAGGAAACGAAATTATTTAATTTTTAATGAGCTTCAGTATTTTAACAGAACTTCACATTGATGTCAATAGATGGCGCCGCGAGGTCTCAGTTCGGGGCGAACCACTAGTATATACTAATTCAAATAATTGATCGGTTTACATATTATATTAAAATTTGAAGTAATTACGTTCAGTAATTCAGAAGGTGTAAGGCTCTGACAGACGGGCAGACGGACGGACGGACAAGTGCAAATTCACTCATGTAGACTCAGAGACCTTCGCTTCGCTCGGTCAATAATCTATAATAGGGATGATGCCTATATCAAAAATAAATTATTTCTAACCGATTATTTCTCGATATCATAACTCGATTACTTTTAAGTTTGATAACCATTTTAAAATATAGATTAAAGAAACAAAGTGTGGTGAAAATTGATGACGTCACAACTGTGAATTTCATACAAATGTTAGGGGCATGGCAGTTATATTAAACCCATACCCCTTCGGTTTCTACACGGCATCGTATCGGAACGCTAAATCGCTTGGCGGCACGTCTTTGCCGGTAGGGTGGTAACTAGCCACGGCCGAAGCCTCCCACCAGGCCAGACCAGGGAAAATTCAGAAATTATAAATTCCCAAATTGACCCTGCCGGGGATCGAACCCCTTTCGAATACGTTAAGGCAACAGCGCTACACACTGCGCAACGGAGGTCGTCAAAAAGGTGGAGGAGGTGTTTGTTAAAGAGTTGCTGATTTGATTGAGTTGTATATTTATACTGTATATTGATTTGATATTGTATATTTATACATGTAAATCAGGTGCGTGTCTCGTGTGTAACGGTGTATGCGTGTGCGCGTGTCACGCGTGTACTCACTTCTTGAGCGCGTGCGGCAGCGGCAGCTCGCGCACGGCCTGCTTCATGAGGTAGGAGAGGCGCGCGCGCCGCGCGTCCCCGCCCTGCGCGATGCGCCGGCGCATGCGCTCGCGGTGCGCCAGCTCCTCCGGCGACGCCGACCAGTACGACGGCGAGCGCGTGCGCCTCAGCCCTGCCGGACAAACGGTACCCGATCAACCAACTACGAGTGCATTCTCTGTCCAATCATAAACGACCTTTGCATAGACGGGCCCTGTCAATGAAAGAATGTGGGCGTATTTTTAGTAACGCCATCTAGCGGGAACTTGCTTGCAACATATGCGCCATTTGAATGACAGCTTGAAAACGTATGACTCGGTCATAGATAATATAGGTCATAGCCATAGGAGCCTTAGGGCCAGTTAGTAGAAAAAATAATATCATAGTTTGCCGCGGAAATTAAATCATTGCGTAATGGATAGAAATATTAAATAGGAAGATTAAATAACGTTTTTTTGGAAATGTATGGTTGTGAATTGAAACACTTACCTTAAAATTAAAATTATACAGTGCCAAACTAATAAGATTTTAGATGTCAATTTAATAATAACAAATTATCTACACGACGAGCGTACGTGACGACGCTACGACGGAGACAAAGACAGGCATATGACAGGTTTGGAACGTGCTCTGCAAGTCGGACGCCCAACTTTTTTCTATGACGGGGCCCATCGGCGTACATATATATCGATGTTTATTTAGCTTTTGGCAGCTCGAGTCAATGATATTTGCATTACTGATTAGTTTTTTTCATAACAATCGACTTTCTTTATGAAGAATCGATTTGACACTTTGATATTTATCTTTGCTCACCATTTTTTATTGTTTTATAAACATACCCAAGCGTTTAAAGGATTAAGTATATTAATGTATGTATTAAAATAAATCATTTATGTAAAACAGTACAGTAAATGTAATATGAATCAGGCAGTTTATAGAAACCATCCATCGCCAAAGATGTCTGGTGCAAGGACAATCTATAGAGATTGTGTTGCAGCTTCGTGAATATTTTGAAAAGGAAATTCATACTAGTAATTACTAGATGAGTATTGAGCATACGAGTTACGAAATATCGGTTAAAAGGAAACGTTGATTCACTATTGTAAAAAAACTGCGTCTATAAAGTATAACCTTTTTTTGACGATGATTGCCAATGACCTTCTATACACAAGGACATCGCACTGGTGCGCATAACAAGGGACCAAGTAAGCGTGCTTAAACTCGTTGTAAGCACACTTTTTTCATTAGTCGCATGATCACTGCGAAGCTGTCAGGATGCCTAAGTGCGCGTTCAAAAAGTGCCGAAATAATACATTAACGACGCAGAAAAAAGATGGTGTGACGTACCATCGATAAGTTAATTTTATTTACGTAAGATAATATGCAAAAAAGTGTAAAATACGTAGTAAAACTATTGAAATATAGAAAGAAATATTTAAAATTATTTACAATGTTCCCATTCCTTTCTCTCACGCACATCGGAAAGAGACAGATGGAAGGGCGCGTCATGAATGTCAGAAAAACAAAACTGTGGAGTAGCTTTTTTTGTTCCATGTAAAATCTATTGGCAATTAAGGTTATCACATTTTTTCACTATCTTGTAAGTTTTCCCAATTAAGGGCCTTTAAGCAATCAGGCCGCAACCAACTGTAGGTATAAAACTCGCCACACTACACTATATATCTGTAGGTACGCATATATAGCACTACGCTCTAGGCTCGATTTCGCCGGCGCGGCCCTGGATATCCCCACAGCTGTGATTCCTATTTCTTTAAAGTGTACCTGGAAACAGTATGACAGCGGTATAAGGCGCCTTAAGAAAAAACATATTACATGCCTCGAAGGTAATATTTTTTATCTTTACTCGATCAAATATAAATTACATAGGGTAAGTTGCGCAATCTGTAATGGCTGTTCTTTTAGATTTCCTGTACACGAGATCACAAGTTATTCAATAAACAAAAATTCTCCTCTTTTCGGATCTAAATCAAAAAATATCGATCCAAGGGAAAAATTGATAAGGACTAAAATTGTAGGAAATTTAATTTCAAATAACTTTGGTTATAACCATTTTTCGTGTAAAATTGAAAATAAACGAGTTATTCAATAAACAGAAATTCTCCTCTCTTTTCGGATCTAAATCGAAAAATATCAATCCTAGAAAAATTGATAAGTACCAAAATTTTTTCCGTGTCAGCCCCTCTTTTGATCTAACTCGACTGGGCTAATATAATAGTTTCATATTTACAAAAACGAAAAATCTCTCAGAAATAACAAAAATTAATAGCGCTACACTACTCCATTCCCTTTTTGTTCCAGTCTGTTTCTAAAATCACCTTATTAAGCTTCGAGTGATTAATCGATTTACATTGCGGCTTAAACACAGAGGTCAGTTTACAGGACTTGAATGTCAGCGGCAATGTATAGATGGAGCAGTCGAAGCAAAATAGGGTGAATTAGAAGCGTGTGCCATGTTTGGGCTCTGTTTTTGTATGCCACGATTTGTCCATTGTATAGAAGGTCATTGATGATTGCTTGTCAATAATTTGGAAACTTCATAGGCTTGCTTATGACAAAAGTAAAATAATTGGTTGGACAGATATAGAAGTTTAATTCACTATAATCCACCAAAGCAGCTATTCGAGTTGAGAAGGGTCATGTCATATATCCATACTAGATACAATATTATAAATACGAAAGTGTGTTTGTCTGTCTGCTGCGCTTTCACGGCTTATCCGTTTACTACTACTACTCCGTTTACTACTATGTATGCTGAAAAACAGTATAATTACACTCCTACATTTGTTCAATATGTAAGAAATTATTCAAAATTATTTAGAAATGTATGCATGCAAGCAAAATCACTTTATATAAAACAAAAAATTATTAATTCAGATAATAAAATAAAAGCAGTTTGGGAAATAATCACAGATGAAATTGGGAAACATAAAGTGGAAAAGCCTAAATTGGAGCTTAAAGTTAATGACCGTATTATTAACTGCGATACTGAAATTGCAAATACATTTGAAAATTTTTTCAAAAATATTCCTGTTACCACTACTAGCTCCCTTAATTCCTCGCCAATAGAAGCCCTTAAGCTTCTCAAGGGTAATGTCACCGAGTGCAGTGTGTTGTTTAAGTTTAAACATGTGACCCCATATGATATTATTAAAATATTTAAATCTTTGCAGTGCAAAAAAACCGGGGATCTATGGGGAATATCAGTAAAAATAATCAGCAATGTTATTGATATAATTGCACCATATCTTGCTTTAATATTTAATGAGTCTGTAGATTCAGGATCCTTTCCAGATCTTATGAAATACAGTAAATTGATTCCACTTTTTAAATCTGGTAGTAGAAGTGACCCTAATAATTATAGACCAATTTCTATATTACCAGCACTCAGCAAGATATTTGAGAAAATTATGCTCAACCAACTGCTTCTGCACTTTAACTCAAATAAACTACTACACTCAGAGCAGTATGGTTTTACTAAAGGCCGATCAACAACCGATGCGGGAGCTATGCTGTTAAAGCATATATTCGATGCGTGGGAGAAATCACAGAATGCTATTGGTATTTTCTGTGATTTGTCTAAGGCATTCGATTGCGTTGAGCATGAGACGCTTTTAGTTAAGTTGAACCATTATGGAATCAAAGACACTGCACTTGGCCTCATTGCATCTTATCTCAGTGACCGCATTCAAACGGTATGTGTCAACGATGTGAAGTCGTCCGGATCAGCCTCACTTATGGGTGTTCCTCAAGGCTCTATTCTGGGTCCCTTCATGTTCTTGGTCTATATAAATGATTTACCATACTACGTCCAAAATACTTGCGATATTGTGCTATTTGCTGACGACACGTCCTTGATTTTTAAAGTCAATAGAAACAAGGACAATTATGAAGACGTAAATAATGCAATTTCTCAAGTCACTAACTGGTTTACTGTAAACAATTTACTTTTAAACGCAAAGAAAACTAAGTGCATTGAATTCGCATTGCCGAATACCAAGTCCGCAGGAAACATAAATTTAACTGTAAATAATGATATTTTAAAAATAGAAGAGACCACTGTGTTCCTGGGGGTGACCTTAGATTCAAAGCTTCAATGGGGCACTCATATATCAACTCTGGCTGGCAAACTCAGCTCTGCTGCTTACGCTGTCAGAAAGATTCGACAGTTTACTGACGTTGAAACTGCAAAAATTGTATATTTTGCTTACTTTCATAGTATTATGTCTTACGGAATTTTACTATGGGGTAAAGCAGCAGATATTCAAAAAATTTTTGTATTACAAAAAAGGGCAATACGTGCAATTTATAATTTAAAACCGCGCGAATCCCTTAGAGAGAAATTTAAGGAAATAGGTATTCTCACAGTAGCCTCGCAATATATTTATAGTAATTTAATCTTCGTAAAACAGCACATTCATAATTACAAAAAAATATGCGATCTGCATGATAGGCAAACTAGAGGCCGCCATAAGCTCGTGACTCCATCGCTCCGCCTCAAGAAGGTCCGAAGGTCGTTTGTGGGAATGAGCATTCTATTTTATAACAAAATTCCACAACCTATCTTAAACTTGCCTTTACACAAGTTTAAGAAGTCCATTAAAATTACGCTCCTGAAAAAGGCTTATTATACTGTTGAAGATTATGTAAATGATAGAGGAGCATGGATTTGATCGCTCCAGCAATGCTGGGGACAGCGGTTACTTATTATAAATTAGTGTTTGAATATTAGTATTCAATTCGATGCTTTGATACGGGTAGACTGGGTATGTCACGCTCTCTTTAAACATTTCTGTGGTGGTGTCGTGTGGTGCGGGTTGTTACGTTCCCTCAAATATGGTCGAGCGAAGCAATGGCTGGATCATGCGTCATGCTCGTGAACGGGTGCCACCGGCGGGAATGGGGCTACTTTCTGTCTGCACGTCTTTGACATGAATTGAATAAACAAATTGAAGAAATCCATTAAAAGTAATAATAATAATAATAATAATAATAAGCCTTTTTATTTCTAATCTCATGATATTTACAATTGTATATAACTACTTTTTAGATGAAATAAGTGTTAGTTGTGTTAGTGTTTGTCTTATTCTAGTTAGTATTGTTATTTGTTGCAGTATTTGTTGGTTTAAAAGTATGCTCCTGAAAAAAGCTTATTATACTGTTGAAGATTATGTAAATGATAGAGGAGCATGGATTTGATCGCTCCAGCAATGCTGGGGACAGCGGTTACTTATGTACACATTGATATAATAATTGTAAATGAATTATTTAAAAAAAGCAACCACCGAGTTTCTTGCTGGTTCTTCTCGGTAGGAATGGCATTCCGAACCAGTGGTAGATTCACTTGACGATTCATAAGTACTTGTAAAAGTTTATTTGAATAAAGAATAATTTGATTTGATTTGATTTGATTTAACCGATTTGTATGAAATTTGGTACAGGGGAATATTGTACCCCAGGGAAGGACATAGGCTACTTTTTATTCCGGAAAATTAAAGTTCCCGCAAGAATGAAAAAAAAATTGGCAGTCATAGGGACTGCCGATAGAAGTGAAAACGAATATTTAAATATTGTTTTCTAATTTAAAAAATAAATAAATATATATTAAATATTAAAATATTAATATAAACCTTAAGGTGCCAGCGGACAGTGAATTGCCCATACAAACGTAATACCAAAATAATTTGTAATCCGAGAATATTTCCACCATATTATGCGGTTATTAAAATTGAACTTGTATTTATCTAGGTCCCTGGATAATTATTTTTTCAAAACACTTTCCCAAAATTAAATGTAAGCACATTGCGTTTTGCATGTTTTTACGAAAAAATTACATCCCTTCATTATTTGTTTCATATTAAAACTAACGATATCTCACGTACTAATTGATCAAGAACATAGCCTATATTGTCAAGTTACAGAATAACAACACGGAGTTAATACCTATTTATGCAACTGTATCGTAATGAGGGTCATTTTAATTCGAGTGCTGTTTTTTGATACGAGGCTTGCCGAGTATCAAAATAGGATAGTACGAGAATCTATCTACGACAAGGACGTCTTTATAATTTTTTACTTTGTAAATTAATAAAAAAGTCAAATCAATTGACTGGTTGGGAAAGTGCCAGAACCCAGAGCCGCTAAGCTATAGGTATCCTATTTATGAAGATAACCATATCGATACAGCTACGACTCATAACGATACAGCTCCCATACAACGAACTGTATCGTTATGAGAAGCAAACGCGAAAGAGGGTTCAATTCGATATAGTTATCAAATCCGAAATTGGAACTTTTCGATGCTGGAGTAGATAAAAACAATTTTTCATTGATCATTTTTGGTGTTCACGGAACAAGACTAAATGTATAACAAATTCTGTACGCTCATATTGCTATCGCGCTTGCACGCGATCATGTGTCATCAGCCAAATAGAGATAGCAATATACTGGCAAATTCATATTTGCGGTTCGAATAGATGTTGCGAGCGGCGTTCGCCGGCCTCTTAAAGTTTAATTACAAATGTAATATTAAATTTATACTTAAGACCTTTTGTCTTAAGAAGAATGGTGTCGATCTCGCGTATTCCACATATTTTTTACCCCCTACCAAAAAGTACTCAACGCGCCTAAAGAAGTTTTCACTTCAAAAACCTCATTCAGACGGACGAAGTCATCATGGTAAATTATAAGCATGTTTCAGCCGTGTACAAAGATTTACCTTCCACATAATAACCAAGGCCAAACCCTTTCCACTCGGTGAGGAGCTCAGGACTAGAGATGGTGATAATAAAAAAACCCAGCTGAGTTTGTTGTGATCTCTTCTCAGAACAGGACGCGTTTGGAACCCTCATAGCTTTAGTTTTAGGATACCATAGTTAATTATCACCATCACCATCAGAAGGTGTACCTACTTTGTAGGTACCTATTTTCAGTGGCGTGCAGGGCATAGAGGCATAAAAGCACTGCCTACCTTAGTAAATTATACCCCTTACAAAATAGTGAAAATAAAATTCATTCTAAGCCTACTCCTTCAAATAACTACATCTAGTTCCCGCACGGCGTAACTTGCGTCAGATAAGTGACAACCGATGAACGCCATCTATCGTTAGAAGAGATCGCGCGAAGCCGAAAAGCTTACGAACTATCTGCTTCTTTTGCGCGTCATCGTAGGCAGATATCTTCGCGATTCCGAGTAGAATCATGAATGAATGACGCGTATAACAGGCAGAGCTTCTTGGCTTGTGATTGGTCAATCGCCAGGGTTTACCCTTGACCAATCACAAGCCGCCGCCGTAAGCGTCTGCCGTCTATTGAATTTTCAAAACCGCGCGCGTCGAATGTTAAAACAAATGAAGGTTTTATTTTCGTGTTATTTTCTATAATCCAAATAAGTACTCTTGATTTCTTATAATTATAAACTTATTTTAATTAAATTAATTTATCCACATTTTTTGCGTTAATTTAAGTACGGTTTTAGATCTTAAAAAATTATTAAAAGTGATTTTTGACTTTAAATAATTATAGACCTTACAAACTTTTTTACGCCATATTTGTATTCTCGTATTACTTGTCAGTTGTCTATGCACATATTTATATTGTTTACCAATGGCAATGACTAAGGAATATGTTGATTGTTTACGCGTTGTTTACTTTCGTGTCAGTTCACAGTGTTTTGATTTAATTTGTGAATTATAATATTTTTGCGGGAATAAGTGAAGTAAATAAAAAACCAATCGGATTTATGATTGCAAAGTTTGTGTAAAGGTTTATTCATAGAACGCACTTCATTATTATTTGGAAAATGGAAGAGTATTCGTGCGAACTCTGTATAGGCGCTGTGTGTAAAAGGTACTTAGACAAAGCTTTATTTCCTTTCCCTGTAATGCAAAATTAGATATTATTCGCAAAGGAAGGTGTACCTTTGTATACATTAAGTAATTGATATTCTCACAAAAAAAAAGATGGAAAAGTAACTCGAGTGGGTATGATTCTTTTAACTGGCTGTGTTCACACTAACAGTTTGTTTTGTTTTTCTTGCGTCTTATTTTGTACCTAATGTATGACATATATGAGTACCCTAATGCTTACCCTAAGCCCAAACCCTGTGCACGCCACTGCCTATTTTGAATAAAGATGCTTTGACTTTGACTGAGCTGGCAATGGGTTGATATGATGATAGTAGGCTACTTACTCTCCATGGACCCCTCAGCGTCTTCAACGGGGCAGTCGGAGTGCAGAGGGCTAAATGTGTCCGAGTTCTCGCTCTTGGTCTGTTCGGTCGACGAGCCGCTGGGCGAAGGCTCCCCTGAACAATCAAATAGATTATTATTATTATTCGCTGAGAAGAGTATTTGTTTTTATCCACTACAAGTTAGCCCTTGCCTGCGATCTCACCTGATGGTAAGTGATGATGCAGTCTGATGGCAGCGGGCTAACCTGTTAGGGGCATGGCAGTTATAACCCTAACCCTTAATCAGTTTCTGCACGGTATCGTACCGGAACGCTAAATCGCTTGGCGGCACGTCTTTGCCGGAAGGATGGTAACTAGCCACGGCTCAAGAATTGCAAAAGAGATCTAACTTGGTATTATTGTTTACCAGTTTATTGAACGATAGAGAAGATCTTGGCAAATAGTTCTGTTGAAATCTGGTAATAAATGCTGAAGGAAGGAATAAAGAGAGGGCTTTACTTGTAAACTAGCTGATGCCCAAAACTTCGTTCACGTGGTTTAAGTCTTTTTATTCCCGCGGGAACTCGGCTAAAAAGTAGCCATGTCACTCTCCAGGTCCTCAACTATACCCATGTCAAAAATCGCGCTGATCCGTTGTTGCAGCGTGATTGAAGGACAAACTAACAAACAAACAAACTTTCGCATTTATAACATTAGTATGATTCAAACTTGAACACACGCTAAAAGCATCGCCAAAAGGTCTCACCTATCCCGCTATCCAGCTTCTGCCTCTTGGGCTTGCTGTTGCTTGTGTCAGTGTCTTCCTCGCTGGTCTCCACCGAGTCGCGCCTGGTCTCGTCCCAGACCATCTCCTCACCGGTGGCGGCCATCTTGCCCAGGTCTATCTCCACCTCTGAGGGCATGCCCGGTGGGTCTGGACGGGGGTGGGCTCTTTGTGGACCCTGCAATGGATTATAACTTTTGAACCAATCTATACAAAAACACGAGGTACAAGTGGCCTAGTGACTGCATGAGTGATCTATTTGTGACAACACACTGCTATTGTTAAGCAATGTTGACCTAAGTCAGTGGCTGGGTGGCCGAATTAGGAAGTTCGGCCTTTTCCTCCACATGATGGTTATTATCATTTACATTGGTAGTTCAATCTACGCACCGCGCTACTTTTCGTCTCATTAGGAAAGTTGCTCTAGCAACATTATTTTAATAAAGTTACGTGTTTTATGGTCACTAATATATCTGTCACCATAAGATTGTGAAAACCGTTAGATTATAATCTATCTAGCGAAATTGTAAACTGTCGAAAGAATACAATTTAACACATTATTTTGCGGTAGATTGTAATCTGTTAGGTATATTGACCCGAGAGAATCTAAGTGATTCCACCTGATTATTTATGTTGAACCCTAACCTAACCTACAAGAAAGAGACAAGAAAACGTAAATACAATGAATATTTCAAAAATTGACACGTTTCACAATCTGTCGATAGATTAAAATCTATCGAGATAAAAAGCGTTAGATTGCAATCTGACGGTCTTCACAATATTAAGGTGACACATACATACTGTTTATGTATTATATTGATGAATATTATAATTAATTCTGGATACTAAACAATCTCTTACCCGATTAGCATAATTTTCAATGGCTTCTCGTACCATAGTGTCTAGAGAAGTCCTGGTGACGCTATTATCGTCTTCGGCGGTGGAAGTGGATGGCCCGGGGTCACTCTCACACTGACCCATTGGCACGGGATCGCGCGGTGTTCCGAACAGCGTCCTAGTGCGCCCCGACTTGCGACTGTTACTCGATTTATCCTCATCTGTACTATTCGCTCTTGGCCTACGATCGTCGTCCGGATTACCAGCATCCGATACAGCGTTGCCACCTGATTTGTTATCAGATGTTGAAGTACTAGCAGCGTTATCTGGACCATCGGGTCTTGAATCAGTAGTATTATTGTTACTACAACCTCTATCAGTGTTGTTACTATCAACACGCCATCGCATACCAGTTGAATGCATATATGGATATTCTCTCAAAGATTTGTCGAATGTTTTTCTTAAATATTCTTCATCATCTGAGTCTATACAGGCTCCATTACTAAGACCGCTTCCTCGAAATCTAGGAAGATCATCATTTGAATTGTCTATACGCTTGCTACCAGGATCTCCGTCTGGGAATCGTTCTGTGGCTGGAAGCCTATCTTGGTTATCATTGACTAGGTTGTGGTTATCTGGTTGATCATTGTTTTGGTTGTGATTATCTTGGTTATCATTGCCATGGTTGTTGTTCACCTGGTTATCGTTGCCTTGGTTGCGATTCTCTTGGCTATCATTCTCTTGGTTGCGGTTATCTTGGTTATCATTATCTTTGTTGGGGTTGTCCTGGGGACCGTTGTCTGGGTTGGGGCGGTCTGGGGTGCCGTCGTCTTCGTCCTCGGAGTCGGAAGGCGTGATGCGGTCGAAGCGCAGGGCGCCGGCGCCACGGTTCTGCCCCATACTGATGACGAGGCTCAGCAGAGCGTTCATTTCGTTTGCCCCATTCTCGCTATCCAAATCGTGGAGTACATTGAGGCCCTCTGGGAAAATAAATCGGAGTTTTGAAATTATTTCTTTCATGTAGGCATATAATTTCATTATAGTTAAAAGCAGTTTTAGTTTTAAGGCAGACTTGCACAACACTGTTTCAACTGATTTAGTTTAATTTTGTGATGCTGTCACTTTTTGATTAGTTAATTCCGGGGTTGACATGAAAAGGACAGAAATACAGAAAATTTAACTTGAACACACTTGAACAATCTGTAAGTGGGCCTTGTTTTTTATATTTTGACAATATAAAGTCACTTAGCTATTGGAATGCTCCTATATTTTTTAAAGTAAAGGTCTGTAAACTTGGTCTATACTTATATTGCGAAAGGGAGGGGGTTAGTTGTTCCAGTATTTTGTGGCAATATAAAAGTTTCAGTATACTTTTGATTAATGTGGCCAATGTCCGTACAAAATGTCAAGATTTGGATTGTTATTGTATATACAAAATTTTACAGAGAAAAATGGCAAAAACAGCTAGTATTTTTCCTCCCTCATGTGGTGGAGTGTGAGTGTGGCCTCACCGAGTTCGCCCTCCGGCTCGAGGGGGATGCAGATGCGCCGCGGGCAGGCGGTGGGCGGGCGGGGGCGCGGACGCTCGCGCAGCTCGGGGTGGCGCCGCGTGACGCCGCCGCGCATCGACTCGCGGATGGACGCGCGAGCGAGGTACATCAGCCGCACTGGCGTCTGCTTGTCTGGAATCACGCATACTATTACAACTGCTACAAAGGGGTTCACAGCGGAAGCAACTATACGTTATAATAGACGTATAACTAGACGTTCACGTATAGGGGTGATGCCTGTGTCAAAAACAAATTATTTCTTACTGATTATTAAATAGAGACCTTAAATTCACATCTTTCGTTTATTTCAAGATTGATATAATCATTTTAATGAATAGATTTAAGAAAAAAAGTTGAAATTTGATGACATCATAACTATGTATTTCATACAAACTTCCATATACTTACTACAAGTGCGTTTATATAATTGATAAAGAGTTGCTGATTTGATTGAATTGTCATCATCAATTTTATACATGCTTTTGTCAAACCAAATACAGACCATTCATGAAGTATCTAGAAGATTCAAAAAGAAAATCAAAACCACATCAACTCTCTGCCACAGCTTGCTGGGTCTCATCACTGTTAATTTAATTTAATTTACTTTTTTATTCGTTAATTTATTTTATTTTGTATCTATTCCTGTTTTATTACCTTTTCTCTTACCCATAGTGAAATTTAACACTGTGGCAACATCTAATTGGGTTTACAATTATGCATATTACTCTATTATCTAGCTATATTTTTCCTATTTATGTATTGTAAATTTGTAACCTGTTGAATGTCCTAAAATAAAAAAAAAAATTAAATGATGCCCGCGACTTTGTCCGCTTGGATTGAGGTTTTTTGGTTCCCGCGGGAACTCTTTAATTTTCTGGGATAAAAAGTGGAGCCTATAAAGCATATGTGTTATTCCAGACTATAATCTATCTCTGTGCCAAATTTCATCCAGATCCGTTCAGCAGTTCTGATAAAGTAATAAACATCCATACTTTCGCATTTGTAATATTATATTAGTAGGTATAGAATAGATTGAAAAGTTAGCAGTTTGCATACCTAGGTTCACTTTGTCGTCGGCCTCCTCGGCGGTGGGTATGCGCAGCGTGGCGAAGCTCACGTTGAGCAGATTGCGCGACGTCCACTTGTCCTCGCCCACGCGCCGCACTTGCAGCAAGGTATCGTTCAATGGCATCACCAGTATTCCTCCCACCTGCGCCACACACGTTACGTTACACATACACTTCGCGCGCGAGCTCCGAGGAATCTTAAGGAATGTTGACTGATGTAATGAGATAGAGTTGTGATATAGTCGATATTACGTTATCGATACTAACACATCTTTTGTATCTGTGTGTGTGTTTTTGTGTGTGTGTGTTTTGTTTTGTTTTGTGTGTGTGCATTGAATTCATTATTAAATAATAATTCTATGAGGATAGTATGTGCAATGAGGAATAAAAAAACAAATTTTTAAGATCAAACCTCACTCACTAAAAATAATTTTAAGTTATTGCCTAGAGAAGGCAAGGTATGTCAGCTAGTCTAATAATTACATTACACCTGGGTCAAAATCTATATATTTTTGCTAAGTCATATTATTATAAAACACAACAAAAACAACAAAGTCAAAGCCTTAAGTAAAATTCCAAAGGCATCAATGACACTATAACAGTGAAAAATAGACAAAAAGATCTAGAGCCCCACTGAATTATTATCCCAAGGACAAGAGGAACTTTTTTTTTAATCTGCTACATGCATCAATATATATATATATATATATGTAGATACTAGAGGGACCCTTTCATAGAAAAAATTGGGCATCCAACTTGTACAGCGTGCTCCACACCAGTCATAAACCTGTCTTTGTCCCCGCTTTTCGGACTAGATGGGGTTAGTAAAATTAGTTCACATTCTTTTGACAGCGCCCGTATGTAACGTAAATTGAGGTTGTTGGCTATATGCTAGCCATTCATTTCAATCTCACCTGATGGTAAACAAACAGTTTAAGATGGTAGCGGGCTAATCTGTTAGGAGCATGGCATGTTAAGACAACAGAGCTCAACACTGCACCTGGAAGGTTGTTAAACTACACAGACTACAATATCTTAGTTACTTTATAAAAAGTTACTTTTATGAGCCTCTTGAAATAGTCCTCATACTCCGCCGGGCAGCCGGCGCCGCAGTACACGCGGTCATATCCACACAGGAGCTGGCTCAAACACAGCCCGTTACCTGAGTGGAAAATAATAACTATTACCTATTTGATCTGTTTGCTACTAAAATATTAATGTTTTTAACAACACTTAGTTTACAACTACATTTTCAGTGACTTCATAAAGGGAGGTGGAGGGTTGTCTAATCTAAAGATGAACATGTCTCCAGTGTTTATAGTTACGGGCAAAGTAGGTGTAGGTGCAAATTGGACACCATAATTTGTCTTTCACTGGATATTTAGACATGAATTTATGCCCCACAGTTGGCCAACTAATGCATAAATGGTATGAAAATTTTGTGAGGCACATTGTTTATTTTTTTGTTTGATAATCCATACTAATATTATTAATACGAAAGTGTGTCTGTCTGTCTGCTACGCTTTAACCGCCCACCTTAGCAACCGATTTTGATGAAATTTGATATAGAGTTAATCCTGGGAAAGTATAGGCTACCATTTAAACCCAAAAATTAAAGGGATCCTGCAGGAATTAAAAAACTTAACTAGTCATTAACATCATCTAGTTTAAGTAGTTATATTAAGTAAGGTTTCCTTAGACATAACTTGCAAATAAGTCAAGATCATCTTCCACACATAATTACTGTTTTTAGGTCGCCTAGAAATAATAGTAAATAATAAACAGAACAACAATGCATTTTGAATTATGAATATAACATTATTTCAATATTAAGAAATCCCTGTTATTACACTGTAACATGAAAAAAAAACCGGCCAAGTGCGAGTCGGACTCGCACACCTAACAAAATCACAGTTGAAAATTTGCAGCATAAACGGCTGTATCTTCAGATTGCATTGGCTTAGAAGTTTGATTTTTTCACAGCTCCAAGGGACAGTAGACCTGAGTATTTGATATGAATTTCAGCTTCCATGTGTTCCTGAGAAAAAGGGTCCTGACACACAGACAGATGGACAACAAAGTGATCCTATAAGGGTTCCGTTTTTTCCTTTTGAGGTATGGAACCCTAGAAGGCTGTTTTTTATTTAAGAATTTTCGCAATCATGTATTACTTAATATTATAGAAAAAATAAATGAATTCTTAAAATAAGTAAACATCAAACATTATAGAATTATATTACATAGAATTAACTGATTTAAGGCTTATTTTGTGGTATAATGATATAATAGAATGTTCACAATAAGGTATAGTAATTAGTAAGTGATTCAATTTACAATTCAAAAGCACTTGTAGAAGTTTATCTGAATGAACAATTACTTACATTAGAATTTTCATTAATAAATTAGAGATGATTCTTGCAATGTTATAACTCTAAGATAATATAATAATTATTATTTTATTATTATGTTTATTTGTTTGACCTATAATGATAAAAGTTTGT
The DNA here is from genome assembly GCA_923060345.2 of Erebia aethiops. Classification (NCBI taxonomy): domain Eukaryota; kingdom Metazoa; phylum Arthropoda; class Insecta; order Lepidoptera; family Nymphalidae; genus Erebia; species Erebia aethiops. The sequence continues at coordinate 18,725,679 of OV281091.1, read as the reverse complement.
GATACTATAATCAAGTTGTCCAAAAGCAGTTTTTAGCAAGCACAGTCACAAAATATTTGTTAGAGTACTAGAGGACACCTGTAACTTAGGTTTTTAAAATCCAGTGGGAGCTCTTTCATTTTCTGGGTAACAAAATAAGCCTTTACCCACCCAAACTATCACTGTACAAAATTTCATCAGTAGTATATTCAGAACATACAAATTACAGGAATTCGCTTGAAATATATTCAGAATGCCAATATTTTTACATTACTGCATCCACCAGTCATAAGCACCATGAGTGTTGCAATCAATAAATGCAACAGTCTGCAAAATGTATCATTTACAATGTCAAATAGTTATTATTAATGTATGAAAGATATAAAACCAATAAAACAATGCATTAAAAAATGTGACAGCATTATACAATGTGCTTAATTGTGGCAGCCCTGAGAAACTCACCATGATAAAACTTTGGCTCGCAGAAATCAAAGTCATCCAATATAGCAGAGTTTTCAAAGAACAGTTTTATCTTCTTTGTAGCATATTCCACCACTGCTGGATGCACCTCCACTCCGTGGCTGATCCCCGCAGTGCCCAGGATCAAGCCTGCCAGGGTGCTGAGGTACCCAGTCCCAGAGCCAACGTTCAGAAAGGAGAGACCTCGCTTCAGCTCTAGTCCTTCCATCACCTCACTGTCAGGCAACGAGGAAACAAATGCACTTAGAAATGGAGCCTTTCCAAATCTAAGTTAATGGTTCCCTAGGTACCCAAAACATTTAACAATCATATTTAACCATATTATTAATTTCATAAGTTACAATAAAATTTTTATAAGATGATATTAACAAAATTACAATTTATGTATTTTAAAGTCAAAGAAAAGAGAGAATAAAGAATTCCATCTTTGTTTTAGTGGCTTAAATACCTACATTTGAATGAAACAGCAATACAAAAAGATATTAATATAAACCCACAAAACCATTTGAACCCAATACAATAAAGCAATCTAAGATATAACTATGAGGCTTACCTGTAAATACACGGCGAAGACAAGTGCAGTGGCCCATTCCGCCAGGCCAGGTCCTTGTAGGCCTGCTCCCGTGCCTCTGGCGTCATGTACTCTGCGCGATCTAGCGCACGGAACACCCTCTCTACCTCCTTCGAACGGATGTAGTTCCCACTCATTAAATTGTCTATCAACTCATCGTTATCACGACCCGAACTCACGGCGCCCCCCATTTTGTATGTTCGCACTTCGCCCCAAGAACTTCTTCACCCTCGATTTGTGACGTCACAGTTGTTTTTCAATCTATCTTTTGTAAAACACCAATCATTTCGTATTGTCCTAGGATGGAATATCTTTTTCAAAAACTCTCAGAATACTAAGCCTATAAAAATAAAATGAGATGGCCTGACGCCCCGAAATGTTACGAGAAATTCTAAAACAGAATTCTGAAGTGAATTCTCAGCTTTTTTTTCTGGATCAGAGACAGCTTGTGAGACAGCAGAGCACCAGCAGAGACAAGTAACATTTATACTCAGATTAAAAACCTAATAGATATAGCAATGGTCTGCTCGGTCGTGAGACAGCCATATTCAAGTAAATTATATACTGTCTTTGACAGGTATATAATAAGATGTTGCCATATTCATAATTTACTCCCAAAGTGGTGAATCCTGGCAGATAGGATAGGGTTAGCAAATAAATAAAGTTGACCAACACAACTACAAATATAATATTATATTATATTATATTAAAATATTATCAAAAGTTAATAGTATCACGCGAATGTTTAAATAAATACCGATTTATGTAGTTTCATTTATTATTTTATCTGAACTCATATGTTAAAATCAAAACAATAAAATATTAATAACATACCTACATAATAATTTACCCTAAACTTTTCTTGATATTATTTCGTACCTTTCATTGCTATTTGTATAATGCCAGATGACATAAAACATATTTTCACAGTATTACAGAATCAGAAATAATGATTTATTGCATAATACACATAATATTACAAAGGTGGTAAAAGATAAAAATACAAGTGTATTACCATCGTCATGGCGTGCAATACTTAAATACACTCGATGTAGCCAATCACGGTATTAATTAGATAAATAGGTGACCAATTAAGAAAATTCTTGAAATATGGACAATACCTACATATTATTATGTCAACTGAACCTGAAATTGAAAATGTCATACATTTAGATTAAGTATTATCGATAAATTAATATAAAGCACTTGTTAAGAGTCAAAGAATTAGTCCATTGTAATTACAGTTAACCATGTCAATGTTACCATTGACATGGTATAGGTGCATAAACCATGCATATAATTTAGCTAGCCGTCATTGAAAAATTCATCTAGGCTGTAGTAGGCTTTGCTTATTAACCAATTCTTTATCACTCTCTTGAATTTAGGTAAAGAAAGTACTTTGATGCTCATCGGTCAAACAATTATAAACTCGTATGACCATAATGAACTTACTTTTACGGAAAATATTAGAATTACGTTAACTATAATACACATTTTCTCCTTGAATTTAACTTTTGACAAACAAAAACAGAACAATAATTTTTTTTATGTGAAACAAGGCGTCATAATTCATTTAACTGCGCCATAGACTACGCACAAACTAAAAAACATCTTTTTTCAAAATAGGTACCTACAAAGTAGGTACACCTTCTGAACGTCATGCTTACAAAGTATAAGACGTGATGTTGTCATTACGGTATCATAATAGAGTATCGGTACGTTAAGAGAGAAAAAATCGGCCATGCGCGCTTGCCCGAATGGAAGGATTTGAATTTGGATCCTGGCAACACTTCAAATATACTCGTTTTCAAAACAAACTTTTCTTATCAGATTCCTTCGATTTTCCTTTCGCTGCGGCTTTTGCAGCCTAATATACTGCAACTCACCATTGCGCAATAGCTTATAGAACACTAACTTTCACTTACGATTTCACCTACATATGTTTAAATAATAATAATTAATCAAAAACTTTGACTGCTTATCTAACCTCCAATCTCAGGTAAATAACCTCCAATGTACATAAGTTTGTGTGCCAAAGATGTACGTCAAAATGAACTTTGGCAGGCAAAAAAATTGAGCACGCTGACAGTGACAAAAAACAAGTATTCACTTACCTTTCTTATAAAGGCAATACGCCATAAAGCTATCTCGTTTTTGCATTGACAGTTTGGAATATGGCGAAATCTTTAGGTTTTTAATCTGAGCATTTATAGGATAGACATCACAGACAGTTGATCAATGAAAACCACCGACCAGAAAAAGAAGATGAAAATCTGTTGATCTGTATTCTGTGATGAAAACACATACTATGTCTGTGTGAAAACATATGTACCAGAGACAAGTAACATATATGTACAGACTACAGAGACAAGTTAACAGAGAACCCTCCAATGATTAAAGTAATCTGAGGATTAAAGAATTAAGTTTCCTTAGTCATTGGAACCCTCTGAGTCTGTGATCTCTGTTCTGTGATGAAAACTCCCCTTTATATATCTGTGATGAAAACAAATATTTTAGTTTTCACAATTCACTTTACTTATCTTGTCTCTGGATTTGAGCGGAGTTGACTTGCTTGACTTGTTTTATTTATGCGTTTACTAGATGGTGCCCGCGACTTCGTCCGCGTAGACTAAGTTTTTGATTCCCGTGGGAACTCTTTAACTTTCCGGGATAAAAAGAAGTCTATGTCCTTCCCTGGGATACAACCTATCCCTGTACAAAATTTCATCAAAATTGGTTTAACAGATGGGACGTGAAAGCGTAGCAGACAGACAGACACACTTTCGCATGTATAATATTAGTAGTAAGTAGTAATTAGTATGTTTAGTCAAAGATTATATAGCAAGAGTAGGTATTGTAATAATAATACCACAAGTGAGCGAAATGAGTATATATGCTAATGCCAGATAGACAGGCTTATGACAGTGACAGAGCGAGAAAATCGCTTTTCTTGTCCTGCTCAGCGTATTACTTTTTTTTGTTGGACCTCTAAGATAGTAGAGGTCAAACAATCCGGTTTTTGTTATTCACCCATATTCGTACGAAATCGGAATTGGACAAAGTGGTAACTGTGCTCGTAGCTTACGAAAAAATGGTTTAACTTATAGACGATGGTGTATTGCTGGTATTGCCTAACGTAAATACGAAAACATAACCTAATACGTAAGTTACAGATAAAAACAGGTTATACATAATATTATATCCTAGTAATCTGTGTTCGATATTATGTCTCATTTTTGCATACGTATAGCATTTTTGTCATAGTTAATTGAAACCTTAGAATCAATGCCAGCGTGTAACCGAAAGGGATAGGTAATAATAGGTAAAACGCTGCTATGTACCAAGCACAATACCAAAGCTTGAAAAAACAAACAAAACCCGCGACACGCAGAAAGGGATAGAATAAAACATTTTTTTCTCATTCTATCTTGTGTAACATCCCAACACTACATCTCTTTCATGTGGGAGTGAAAAGGAGATATGGCTTGGTCTATATACCTCTCTGTTTTCGATTTTTGTTTTGGATGGCAATAACAAGGTTACCAAGACTATCATGTTACTTGTCTCTGCCCGAGACAAGTAACATTACTTGTCTGATGTCTCTGATTTTGTGATCAACGTAAAATTCTGATTCAGTAAAATTCTGGGGTAAAATAATTAATCGTAAAATGTTTTGTCACTTTTTATGTTCACTGTGCTCAAGTTCTAACGTTGATATACCTATTATGAGTGCTATGTTTTAACCAGAATTAAGCGTGTTCCTCACATAAAAATTAAAAACTAATCGTGCTTTAGACTAATTGGATTTCAAAAGGCTGATCTCGAAGTGTTGTCTCGGTGTCGTTGATAAAGTGTTGTGGAAGATTATAGTTCTGTGAGTGACGTAATATAGAAAAAAGTTAGCGGTGTAATGGCAGAGACGAGTGAGGCGAAACCCAGCGCTTCGGCGCCCGGCGGCGATGCTGGGGGCGAGGAGGAAAAACGAGACGAGCGGATGCTAGAGTGCAACATCTGTCTCGACACAGCTCGAGATGCTGTCGTCAGTATGTGTGGACATCTGTTTTGGTGAGATTTACCATAATTTACACCCGCATTAGGCTCATGATAAGCAGCTTTTATCAAATTATACGAAACAGTGTCTATCTGATGAGATCTTAAACAATTTGACTGAAACTTCATATCAGCTGAGATAGTCTCCATGTTGCTTTTATACAATCTGGAATTAAATAGAATCGTACCTCTATGTTCTAGATCATCATCTAAATCCATTGCCAGCCCTCTCCTGACCATGAGCCTTATCTCAGTACTAGCTATTACCCGTGACTTCATCTGTACTTACTGTTTTTATAGTGTTGAATCCATTTCCATTTCTCTTTCCACCACCTGTGATCAGTCCTTGGACTATAAACAGTTAAATGTGGCCTTTATATTATTTTTATATCTTAGTCTGTATGTGTTTTGACCTGGCCACAATGCAATCTCTCTTAAAATTCCTGTAAAGCAGTTGAACATACTGCTTGAACTCATCACTAGTATCATATTGTTGCTCTGCATACAATTTGTATATTCTTTGCCTGTTTGTATGTAATTCATTTGTTGCTCATTCAGAAAAAACTATTGCATCAATAGTTAAGACTGTTTTACTTGTGAATATTGAATTGAAAGTTGCACTAAATGTATATAAAAGAATAAGTTATACATTAGGATTCAATCAATTTGGTAAAATTTGAAGGTCTTTTGCATGGCCTTTCCTTAAATATAGTTGACTAGCTGATTCCAGCAACTTCATCCGCATGGAATGAGCTTTTCGTAAGAAACGTTTTTGTTCGACCATTTTTTCTCCGTCTTACATTGCAAATCCAAGATAAAATAAAATTGCAGCTATAAATTAAGATTTAAGCTATCCTATCTTTCAAGTTGGATCAAACTGCACACAGTGTGCAAATTTAATTTAAAATCGGTTTAGTAGTTTAGGAGTCCATCGCGGACAAACAATGTGACACGTGATTTATATATATATTTAGATAATCATACATAACAATGTTAATGACATTCTACAAGGTAAAGTAGAATATCCCTTCAAGTTATAGTCACTTACTACATTTTGGCCAGTTGTTTAAAGGTGAAAAGTGCTGCCACTGGCATCCATGTAACTACGGCTGGGCTGTTTTGTATGACACTGAATTTATATTTGCTCTTTTACTGTGGGGTATTTTTTAGGGTTCTGTACCTCAAGAAGAAAAAGGAACCCTTATAGGATCAATTTGTTGTCCGTCTGTCAACCACCTTTTTCTCAAGAACGCATAGAGGTATCAAGTTGAAATTAATATTAAATACAAGGTCTACAGCCCCTTGGAGATGTAAAAAAATCAATCAAATCAATCACAAAAGATGCGGCCGTTTATGCCACATATTGCATATTTTAAACACTCACCAATAAATCGAACCTATTGACCTAGAATCATGAAATTTGGCCAGAAGTGAGGTCTCACAGTACAAATATAGGAAAAAATGCGAAAATCGTTATTTAGGGTTCCATACTCATAGGGTGTCAAATTGTTTGTCAGGCACTACCAGTTTAGTGCCATATGTAAGCCAGTTATTTCACAGAAGATTATATGTGTTGATATGACATGTTTCCTGTTATTTACTAAAATAATTTATAGTGTATGGTGGTACGGACCCCTTGTGCGCGAGTCTAACTCGCGCTTGACCAGTTTGTTTACATTAAATAAATAAAATTTGCGTCTGGAATTTCCTCCAGTTGGCCGTGCCTTCACCAGTGGTTGGAGACGAGGCCCAGTCGGCAGGTGTGTCCCGTGTGCAAGGCAGCTATCAGCAGGGAGAAAGTCATTCCCCTTTACGGCAGAGGCAACACAAAGCAAGAAGACCCAAGAAACAAGGTGAGATTTATTATTTACAACCATTTTGGACAAACGTGATGACATTCATAACAGTATTAGTGTACTGGGGGTTTAGAAGTCACTACTACTGTTTAATTTAAATTTAACTTTTGTAATCACTACCCATGAACATGTAAGAACTACCCATAAAATGCAAAAGGAGGTTTATTTGTTGGTTTGACCTTCAATCACCCCACAATGCGACTTTGCATGTAGATTTCTTCTACATGCAAACTCTTCTAGATGTACACTTTATTCTTTATTTTTATTCCACTATAAGTTAGCCCTTGTATCAATGGTAGCGGGTTAACCTGGTAGGGGTACTGCAGTTATATTAAACCCATACCACTAATTAGTTTCCACACATTATCGTATCGGAGCGCTAAATGGCTTGGCGGTACGTCATTGCCGGTAGGGTAACTAGCCGCGGCCGAAGCCTCCCACCAAATATCTGGAGAATGACTTGACTTTCATTCCGGAAAAAAAGAGGGTTCCAAAGGATTTTTAAAACTAAATCAACACAGACAAAGTCGTGGCCATCATCTATTTTTACAGTAAGAAGACGTTTCAGTCACTGTTTTTACAGTAAGAAGACATTTCAGTCACTGTTTTTACAGTAAGAAGACGTTTCAGTCACTGTTTTTACAGTAAGAAGACATTTCAGTCACAGTTTACAGCTTTATTATTTAAATTATTTAGCATTATGTTAAATAGGAATATAGAAGTAAGTAGGTATCCACTTAAACAGTTATTGACCTCCGCTTTATGATTATTATTAGCATGTCTTGTGGGTTGTTTAGTATTTATTGGTCCATACAATCACATATTAAAAATGTTTTGCATACTAAGTAATATGAATTATAAATGCGAAAGTTTGTCTATCTGTCGCTTACGTTTTTGATGGTGAAATTTACTACGGAGCAAAAATAGCTTGAATCGTAAGGACGTATTTTAAAACTTTAACTTTTTAAGCTACGGCTACGACATAACGAGTAAAAGCAGACTATTTTTCAATTGTCTAAATAACATCGCGCGTCATTAGTGACGTACATAATGTACTTATATTATGTATATAAATTAATTCACGAAATAAATTATGTGCGACCCATTCCAATTTTCAAGGGCATCAATTACTTACAATAAATAAATTATTGTAATCGAAATTTCGAAACGCGACGTATCGACTCGTGGATCTATCTTTCGATAACTTCGCCGTAATTTCGTAGGTGAATGCTTTTCTCGCCTGATTAGGCACGTTTTTAATATTATTTAAAGCATACATAAAGAATACATCTTTGGCCTTGTGCGACCAATTAATTACGCGTTTCAAGCGTTTCCTTGCTCCCACTGTTCAACTTTGGGACTCGCTACCTATAGGTAAATAAATATTTAAAAGTTTGCTATTCGTTCACAGCAACGACCTCAATTTACATAGATGGGCACTGTCCTTATTAAATAGGTTATACTTAGTATAGTATAGATTAAAATTTACACTTATTTATTTACCTGAAAATCTTTTTTGTTTTGTGTGGACAAAAGCTTAAGCCATAATTAGCAGATGATCATTCATTCAAGATGTTTAATAGCAAATTTTTCTTTCTCTGAAATTCGATGCTGTTAATAGTAATAATAATTGGAAAATCAATATAATGTCCTCCCGATCGAATTTCGGCCACGGCAGCCTATCTCCAGAGAGATGAGCCATCTGTTCCTTTACTCTCATAGCCCGATGGGACGGAAAATGCGACACGACCGGAGAGAGATCAGGCGCAGAACCGACGGCTTTACGTGCTGTTCGGGGCACGGGGGTGAATCACCGCCAACTTCCTAACTCCGGGCTAGTACTGAGAATTTCTTGTCAGAAAACCCAACACTTGTTATGGCCTGACCCGAGACTCGAACCCGGGACCCGGGAATATACTTAATTTTAAGTCAAAATGACAATCAATATACCTACTAAACTCATATATACAAACTGTTGGAAGGACATATGATAATATTATGTGCATACATTCTATTGAACAGTTATATTTAGAATTTAGATGTCCCTTTATTCAATCCCACTGCGCCTCTGTCTACGTTATAAGTTTATAATGCTGCCTCCACACATGGATATTCGTATTTGCGTATAATTGCTATATTTGGCAAATAACATCCACGTGTATAAGTATATGGAGCCGTTATAACATTCTTATCGCAGACTTCATCTATTCTACCCGGCTCACTATTGATCATCATCTCCTCTCAGAATAAGAAGGGTTTGGCCATAGTCCACCACGCTGTTTAAGTTATTGCGGATCGAAAGACTTTACACACCTAAGAGAACATTATGAAGAACTCTCGAGCATGCAGATTTCCTCACAATGTTTTCCTAATCATCGTTCAAACAAATGAAATAATTGCTTAAAACTCAGAAAAGGACGCAATACGTAAATTTATCACCGTTTTTTGTGGCACACTTACGTACTTAGGTGGATTAATTATTATAATCGCTAGAGAAAATAAATGTGACGTACGTTAATATATTTTATTATATGAATCCTCTTAACACATAGTATACTGTGTTGACATGATATTAGTGTCACTGATCCCTGAGAGCGCGAATTTTTTTCTGTTTTTGCTAGGTACGTAACCATAATATTATGATATATATAATTATGAAATTTTCCCGCTGCAAAAAGTCTATCTAAAGAGGCTTTATATAGCTTATGCAGGTTTTTATTATTTCAAACTTATAACCGAAATACTGAATTTTCATGTCTCTTTCTACAAAACATAATACTTTCATACAAATTTTCAACCCCCATTGCACCCCTTTTGAGGTGGATTATCGTAAAATGGCTTATACAGGTTAGTTTTATTTAAAACTTATAACCTAAATCCCGATTTTCAAGTATCTAACTTCAAAAACATAGAACTTTCATACAAACTTCCAACCCCCATTTCACCCTCTTTGGGGTAGATTTTCGAAAAAGTACTTATACAGGTTATTATAATTTAAAACTGATAACCTAAATCCCGATTTTCTAGTCTGTAACTTCAAAAACTTAGAACCATCATGCAAACTTCCAACCCCCATTTAACCCTCTTTGGGGTAGATTTTCGGAAAAAAAATTATACAGATTTTTATTATTTTAAACTTATAACTTAAATGCTAATTTTCATGTGTCTAACTTCAAAAACAAAGGATTTTCATACAAACATCCAACCCCCATTTCAACCCCTTAGGGGTGAATTTTCCCAAAACCGTTTCTTAGATGACGTTTACACCATAGAAGGAACCTACCTTCCAAATTTCAAGTCTGTATGTTTTATAGTTCCTGAGATATCGTGATGATCAGTCAGTCAGTGACCTTTCGCTTTTATATATATAGATAAGTAAACACATTGGATGAGTGTAACAAGCAGATTATCTGCCATTATATGATGATGAATAAAGCTGGCGGACAAATCAACCCGCCGATTGTGTAAGGAAAATGTTTGTCAAACGGATAATGGAGAGGTTTCATGATGTTGTGAATATCATATTTAACACAACGGAAGTAAAATATAGATTAAAACTAATAAATCAGTGGTTTTTTTTACAATCCATCAATAAGTAACTGAGAAATGACGATTTAAAAGTTTAATTATTTAATGTACACCGATTGCTGTATCTATCCTATTCGAGTGAGAAATTTTGTGAGTGAGTTTTAATACCTAGCCGAGATTTAATACTAAAAAATTATCTTCACACACAAATTAAGTGCTTTTAATTCAATTAAGTCACGTTAAGTCCATTTATTTCTTTTATTCGGCTATAAAAAGTCTGTTGATAGGGAATTATGACGTCACGTCTCCCGTCTTGCAAGCGCAACTTTAAAGTTCCATAACTTGACGTAATTGAATTAAAAGCACTTAATTTGTGTGTGAAGATAATTTTGAAGTATTAAATCTCGGCTAGGTAATTAAAACTCACTCACAAAATTTCTCACTCGAGTAAGATACAGCAATCGGTGTACCTACATTAAATAATTAAACTTTTAAATCGTCATATCTCAGTAATTTATTGATGGATTGTAAAAAAAAAACACTGATTTATTAGTTTTAATCTATATTTTACTTCCGTTGTGTTAAATATGATATTCACAACATTATGAAACTTCTCCATTGAACATCGGGTGAACAAATTAGTTGGGCAGTGCGACCTATTGAGAGAAGTTAACAGTTGAAGGTGTGCTCCCGCGCACAGGTGCCGCCGCGGCCGGCGGGACAGCGCACGGAGCCCGAGAGCGCGGGCGGCTTCCCGGGCTTCGGCTTCGGCGAGGGCTTTCACATGTCTTTCGGCATCGGAGCCTTCCCGTTCGGCGTCTTCACCTCCACATTCAACTTCGGCGACCCCAGGCCCAGCGCCGGTATGCTTCTTTTTACGATAATATACTCTTTTTTTATCCACTACAAGCTAACCCTTGACATCGATCTCACCTGATGGTAAGTGATGATGCAGTCTAAGATGGTAGCGGGCTAACCTGTTAGGGCATGACAGTTATATTAAACCCCTTCGGTTTCTACACGGCATCGTACCGGACCGCTAAATCGGTTGGCGAAGAAACTAGCCACGGCCGAAGCCTCCCACCAGACCAGACCAGGGAAAATTCAGAAATTTTAAATTCCCTGACCCTGCCGGACCTCCGCACGTTAAGGCAATAGCGCTACACAGTACACACTGCGCCACAGAGGTCGACAAAAACAAACAACTCTTTGTGAAACAAAATATTCACCTCTATAGACAAAGAGGGGATACACAAAATCAACTTACTAGAAACCGGATAAACTAGTAAATAATGCCGCTATTTACATTTACCCTATGTATCTCATGAAATATTCAAAGAGTGCGTAAAACTTTAGTTAGTATAACAATGAATCATACTAATATTATAAATGCGAAAGTGTTTTTATTTGTTGGTTTGTCCTTCAATCACGCCGCAACGGATCGACGTGATATTTGGCATAAGTATAGTTGAGGACCTGGGGAGTGACATAGTGACAATGAAAATAAAATAAAGTCATAACTTATAAACTTGTACGATGGTACGCAACCCATTGTGTGCGATTCCGACTCGCACTTAACCTGTTTTTAATATCAGTGCTATTTATATTTAACTGCTTCAATAAAATCTTTATTTGGGATTTAAATTACACAGAAAACAAACAAAATTACAAGAAACTTATGAACTATAAACTTAATATATACTAAACCCTAATGCTATAAACACTAATCTGTGTAAAATAAACACAAAGTTATGATATATCTTTGTGTTTAGCTGAATCAGCGCTGATTTTCTTGAAACGCATAAGTATAAGTCCAAAAAGGTTATAAATGCGTACCCAATGATCAAACGAATAAGAGGCGCACGTCTTAACTCTAAACCGCTAGGCTATCCTTTCACTTGGCTAGCAATTAGCACTAACTATAAAAAGTGATGAGTAAAACATATTATCCTCAATGGTATTATAATTCCTGAGGCCAGCTTAAAATTCAGAGCCTAGCTAATTGTGAAGCCAATCCGCCAACGTGTCGACACCTGCGCGCCAAAAGCGGCGAGGAATGCCTAATTAGCGGCCTTGGCCAATGTGTACTGGCTGGGGTTAATGTCTATACATGATTAGGTATTTACTTAAACTCATATTTTTTTTTATTCAAATTGTTCAAAGTGCTTTTGAATTGTCGAGTGAATCGACAGTGAAGTGAAATAGTTCGGAATGCCATTCCTTCCGAGACGAATCGGCAAGAAACTTGGTGGTAGGTCTAGGTATAAAATACAATTACGTCAATGTGTGTAGATACACACAAGTCATGTTATTAGAATAACTTTATTTTTCCACTGATACAAATTAAACAATAAGTATACATAAGTTATTCTTAGGTCTTTGATAAGGTACACAAATGAAAATAATACTTTTAGCAGTTTATGTATGTATGTTCGTTTGTTTGTCTGTGTATTTATGTATGTTCCAAAGTAGCGGCAAAACTACTGAGTCGATTTTGACGAAAACAAGTAGACGAACAGACAGGCAAGCGGACATGGTAGCCAGCCATCAAGTTTTATATTCCCACAGACCTCGTAGCTTCAGTTTTTATACGACTGCCTGAAAAAAGGAGTATATTGTTTTCAGGGTTCATATATGTATGTAAGTTTGTATATTCCACCATAACTTCTATACGCCTTAACCGATTTTGATAAATGAGGTATCGTTAGACTCCCTAGCTTATTCCGGGTGGCATAGGCTAGTAAAATTAAAAAAAAATTGATGGGGTGACCATGGTCCCGCATTAAAGACTAAAGATGAAAAAAATATATTCGAAAATAAGATTAACTATATAATCATCATCTAGAAAATGATGAGTGGATACAAAAAATATATGCTATACTTAGTTAAATATCCAGTGATTCACAAAAAAATATCATTTAACTTTTTTAGTTCGTTTTTAACTTTTTAATTCGTTTATTGGCAGGGCAGTGCTGTTTTCTATTTTTTTTTATTATTAGATACCGTATTTTCATTGATGTCACCACCACATTACTACTTAAAGTCGGTCAAACTCATCAGACCCGGTGGCCAAAATTGGAACTAATTTTTATGCCTGTTTAGTTTTTGTTTTTATTTTATTTTTCATTTAAACTAGCGACGCTGACACCGGGTCAGATAAGTTTGACGAACTATAACAGGGTATTTGAAAACTAGTCAAAAAGGTATGAGGTTTTGTATGAAATAACAAAATATACTTGCTTGTGTAATTGTACTTGTTAAATTCGACGTACTTTTTTACGGAGTGGATATTACGTCTTTTGGGTGATCCTCTATTTCAGTAAGAATCACTAAAAATAATCCATACTTCCATACTAATATTATAAACTAGATGATTCCCGTGAACTCTTTAATTTTCCGGGATAAAAAGTTGCCTATGTCCTTCCCCGGGATACCATCTACCCCTGTAACAAATTTCAGCAAAATCGGTTGAAAAGATGGGCCAGGAAAGCGTAGCAGACAGACAGACAGATAGATCTTTTTATCCCGGAAAATTAAAGAGTTCCCGCGGGAATCAAAAAAATTATCTCTTCAACCAATTTTGATGAAATTTGGTTTAGGGACCCAGGGGAAGGACTTTTTATCCCGGAAAATTAAATAGTTCCCGCGGAAAACAAAATCTTAACCCACGCGGACGAAGTCGCGGGCATCATCTAGTTTATTATAATCCCACAAAATCATCTGACCCGGTGACAGCGGCGCAGTTATCTCAGTGCTCCTTATAAAAATATTGGTGATAAGTTTGTACTTTTATACTTTGAATATATAATTTGAGTTTTTTTTTCCTATTGGCGAGCATTTTATTCGGCTATACCTCCGAGTTTCTTAACCTTTATATTCTTGGATGTTGCGAAATGTCACTCATTAAACTGGGCAGACTTGTTTTCTTAGTGAAAGGTTTTAACATCTGTGTTGGTATGATCACCTTGAACTTGTTTTTTTTTTTCTTAGTAATAAATAAATAAATAATCCTCTTATTTTCCTTGTCTTCACAATTACATTCATTTTAAATATGTTCTTTGTCACAATGGATTTACATTTTTATTTATCAATACATTTTTTATGTTGTCAGTTATTATTATTTTCTTTTAACATTACATAATATAGATATATTATATTAAATTCTTAAATTACTTAGATATTATTTAAAAAATGTAGGTGTGTATTATATGTGCTATTACTTAAATTAATAGAATTATTAATAAAAATTAATTACAATGAGTAACTGGAAACGTGTCTACTAGGGTTTTATAAGAGGCGCAAACTCATGAACTTGGTAGACATATTTATGATCGAACGCTACCGATTTGTAGGACTTTGTTATCTCATCTACTTGGTCCTACAAATAATTTATAACTTATTGTAAATACGGTATAAAAAACAGCGGTGTATTCAGACGGCCAGCATATTTGGGTGCAGTTTACACAGACCGGCATACCCAACAATGCACGCGGACTGCGTGTATGGCAGTTGCGCCAACGATAAACGCGAAAACACGACTCGATGCGACGCGACAGTATCATACAGTAGCTGACCCTTGACGCGACCACATGACTAGACCTATTTTGTCGCATAGATAGTCATTTTCTATGGAGTCGTATCGCGTCGCGTCGCTTAGCTAGGACAGCGGGTAACAGTGTTGTTTTGTTTGCAGCACCGCGCGGCACGGCCCAGTTCGAGGAAGAGCAGTTCCTGTCCAAGATATTCCTATGGGTGGCCATCCTCTTCGTGCTTTGGCTCGTCTTCGCGTGACGGCCGCTTCGACGCAACCGCCGTGCCTCGCGGGACTCACACCGTGCCTCGCGGGACTCAACCCGTATCTCGCGGGACTCAACACGTGCCTCGCGGGACATGTGCCCCGCAACACAATCACCCACGTACGGCGCCGGTCACATACCGAAATACAAATTCAGCATTTCATCTAAACTTTCCAGCATCAGTTAAAGCTATATATTTTTTTTTAATTAATGAAAATTTTCGCGCTCGTTCCGCTCTAGTTAATATACGATAACTAATAACTATTATAAGAATATTTCTGTTCGGTTTTCCAAGCATGCATCTAAACTAAATTATAACCTTTTTCCTTATCTAGAAACAATTTAAATGTAAATGTATGTGTAAAACAAGTACAGTCCGATTCAAACTTTATGACTTCTCACCAACATCATCGAACATTTCACTCAATCACTCATTCTCACGTGAGGATCTCAGGGTGGTCTTGGAAATCCCGAAATTCTCTCACGTAATTGATGGATGCCCCCTAATATGCGTCCTTTGCACGGCGGATAGGACGTTGCTACTGTGATCTATCGATGTAATCCCGGTACCGATTTGTTTACCTCTTTTATACTCTAACGAAAACTAGACTACACCAGCAGTAAAAGTTATTAACACTTATTTAAAATTAAACAAAAAATTAGCATTTCTATAAAATAAAAAATTCGTTATTATAAAAATATTTCCTAACCGGTTTTTTAGCTACCGCTATTATAACCTGTAGTACAAGTTAAAATACATGGTGCTCTCTTTTTCAATTACCTATAAAATTCTTGCTGAAATACAAGAAAAAAGATGCACATTTTTTTTTTTAATTTGTGTGATTTTGGTATGTAAAATACTTGGTGCCTAGCAGCCGCCCGTAACACCAGGGCTTTCAGTAAAAGCGTAAACACTAGAAATCGGACAGTCCTAAAGTCCGCATCGGAGGGAACGTCGTTTTTACCTGTTGCCTAGTGTAACCATCCTCCATATAAAAGAGATTTCTCGTCTGTAGTATGTGTTCGCTTTAACCAACATTATTATATCGTCTTACAATAAGCAATTTGTAAGTGATCAATATTCATAAACGGGTTCGTTTTTCTGCAACTTAAATGCTGGATCGTCAACAGAACTGGGTATTTGACAACTAGTCAAATTATTATTATTAAATAGAGGATCTCCCAAAAGTCGTAATCCTCCCACGTCTCCTGTTTAATAACCATTTTAAACTATCGATTAAAGTTAAAAAAAGTGAGTCTATTTTTGCTGACGTCACAATTCAGTATTGAATACAAAATCCCATACTGAGAACGCGTTCTTTTCTTGGTTATTGACGTTTGAAGAAAAGTTGAGTGATTTGACCAGTTGTTAAATGCCCAATACAATTTCTCCAGTTGCTAGAGAAATTGTATTCGGCTTGCATTTGACGAGCAATTTACAGCAACAATAGCCCATGCAGATGTGCAATCTTTTTCGTTTTAATTTAAGCTATAGTTTAATTTATTATTTTTAATTTTGGATGCAAAATATACTGGGGGGGGGGGGGCATTATAGAAGACTATTTATGTAAAATCTTACTAATGTTATAAAATTAATGCCAAAGTGCGTTTGTTGGTTTGTCCTTCAATCACGCTGCAACAGAGCAACGGATCGACGTGATTTTTTCATGGGTATAGTTGAGGACTTGAAATAGGCTACTTCTTATCCGGTTCATCGAGAGTTCCCGTGGGAATTGAAAAACTTATACCACGCGGACGAATTCGCGGGCATCGGTAAGTTCAAAATAAAATCAATAAGGTTGCTTACAGCCCAATACTTAACCTATTAAGGTTGTCAGAGTAGATAATTTTGTGTCTGATACTTACATACTCTTGCAGATACAACTTATTTCAAAAAGTTTGAAGTGTTGTTCTACTAGATGATGCCCGTGACTTCGTGTGCGTTTATTAGGTTATTTTTTTATTCCCGCAGGAACTCTTTAATTTTCCATAGGAAAGAGTATGCAGAGATAAGTTGCATCCCGGGGAAGGACATATCCTTCCCCGGGATGCAACTTATCTCTGTACCAAAGGAGACGGTTCAGATTTGTGTGGGGCGTAGGCCTAGTCTTGTACAAGTAGAGAAATGAAGGAAAATAAAATACTAGACCAGTTTTTATCGGCCAAATCTACGAATTCGTCGTAATTTCAGTGGTAAAATTATTTAATCTTTCCAGGTTAAGGAACACTAAATATGAGATGGTAACAATGGCGGATACATATTTTTGACGTTTTCTAAAGAAAAACACGATATTTTGACAGTGATACATTTCGCGCCTACTGCCTTCTCTATGGCTGAAGGTTGCCATCTTGGAAACGTATCGAAACTTGAAATACATATTTTATTTTTTCCTCGTTATTTACTTTACTGTTCTAAATTATTATATTTTTAATACAATCTATGTATTTCCCTCTATTCATGGTAGAGTGTACAAGAGTAGGCCTCAAATGAACCTTTTCTTTTCATCAAAATCGGTTGAAAAGATGGTCCTTTAAAGCGCAGGACAGACACACTTTCACTAATAGAACATATTATAAATGCCTTTCTGAAAGTATGTCTGTCAAATGGATTTATTGTTAACTAGACTAGATGATTACCGCGACTTCGTACGCGTTTGGAGAAAGATAATTTGTTTCCCGCGGGAACTCTAGTTATCCAGGACAAAAAGTAGCATATGTCCTTCCCCAGGATACAACCCATGTACCAAATTTCATCAAAATCGGTTGAACAGTTAGGCCGTGAAAGCGTAGCAGACAGACAGACAGACGCATTTATAATATGATTTATTACAAAATTAAGATGCGATTGAAAATTTCGTCTCTGCTTACCGCAACTGTACCTAATTAATAATTATGGATGTCTTCACCTTTATTTAAAAAAAATTAAAGACATAGTTTGATTTGATTTTTATATTTCAAATTCATGGGACCTTTTTACTAATTGATATATGTATATAATAATAATATATTTCGTTACAATATTACTATAACTAAATTGTATGTATCCCTTGCAAATTGAGTGTTCAAATCGCCAGTACAAAAGTGGCCTAAGTCCTAACTCACATTTTCATAAGCAATAATAAATGGCCTATACTTGACCTTCTCGCCTTTGAAATGCATTTGCAAAAGTGGCGTAACTCTAATGTATAAATATTCGCTTACACTTAAGTTAGGCAACTTTTGCTAAGAGGCCACTAATGTGTTCAGTTGACTGCAGAAGCGAGCTTGTACTGGGGAAACTAGAATATAAAGTAGTCCTTAGAACCCTAGAGTTTTTATAGTTTTCAAAATACAGTTAATTGTATAATTCCTTCATACTTTTGTTAGCCAGCGCCTCGTTAAAACTAGATAGAATTGAAGGCATGTATGCATAATTTATTATTATAAGAACGAGAATGTTCATTGAGAAAAAAACATGCCACCACTTAACGGTTTGTTTTAAAACATTCACATCGCGAAATTCGTGTCATAGCACTTCTTACAGCAGGAAATATTATGCTTTTTATATTGAAACTAATAAGTGATTTCCGTACAACCTCAAGAGCTTTCGCGACATATGGATGTCTTGAAAGGAACCACAGAGTGTTGTGAGCAGTTTTGTTTCATTATGCGTTGTTTGTTTGAGTGTGAGCTCCCGTTGTTCTAGGTTTGAAAGTGAGTCCCCATTGTTCTTGATGAGTGATGAAAGCGACGCCATTCGACTCCGTTGAAGATTACAAACTTATCTTTAGGCGACAACATATGCCACATGTCAGGTACTGTTTGAAATTGTCGTATCGAGTCGCGTTTGTCACCCTTTGACCTAGGCGAGTGACAGAAGCGACGCGACGCCATAGAAAACAGACGTAGACGTAGTAGTCGCGTCGCTTCTGTCGCTCACCTAGGTCAGCGACAAATGCGACAACGCGACGCGACGCGACTGTATCAAACAGGAACTGATTCGTTGTCCTAGGTAAGCGACAAACGCGGCAACGCGACGCGACTCGGCACTCGACAGTATCAAACAATAGCTGACCCTTCACGTGGCCTACGTTGTCGCGTCGTTACGTCTGTCATTTTCTATAGCGTCGCTTCTGTCGCTCACCTAGGACAACGCGGGTCACGTAGTACATATCAAAACGCAATAAAAGCACGTTGCCCCTCAAGAAACAATAATCAGACATAGAAAGAGAAAGAGCTCTTTGTAAGGAAGAACTTTAGTTGTCTCGGAACGACCCTATTCTATCTGCATTAGTTCTTGTATTCGTACTGATATTATAAAATATGTAAAAGTGTGTCTATCTGCCTGTTATCCTTTCACGTTTCGTTCGTTTGATGGACTTAGTCGAAGTATGGTACAGACTACAGATATCACTCCAAAGCTGGACAAAGGATACTTACTTTTATCCTGGAAAAATCAAAGTCTCCCTCTGGGAGGGAACTCTGATTTTCGGCCATCACAGCGGCGGAATTCATCCAGTTGTAATATAAATGTATAGCTACAAGTGTGAAAAAAAACACTTTTTTTATCAATGTTTTTAATTCGGTAGAAAGTTTTATTTTTAATATTCCTGTAATATAAGTGTATATATTTGATTTCCAAATGTTTTGATGTAAATTATTTAAATAAAAATAAACATGCTATCATCTATGTGTTTTTTATTTATAAACTCGTCTGATAGTGAGTTAAAATAGGCATTTTATCACTTCATATTGTGCCTTTCGACGGAAATGAAACAAATTAAAACACGCGATATGTTAATGACGCAACCACAACAATGTTGTATCGATAACATTCCGCTATAAACTAACTCAGAGATTTCGCTCCTAACAAAATGAGGTTGGTTCTGTTGACTTAGCTACACCACCGGCCACCACTACAGTGCATAAACGTCCCACTGCTGGGCACAGGCCTCCACTCTCATAGGAGAGAGGGAATTACTCGTAGAGGTTAAACTCACCACGCTGCATTAATGCGGGTTGGCGGGCTTACAACAACATATAATGTTAGTGATAATAACCAGGATGGCTTGACGTGCTCTCCGAGGCACGTGGGTGCCTCACCGCCAACTTTCAACTCCTGATTTCTTAGGATTTCTTATCTGAAAAACCCAATATCGATACAGATAAAAATACGACAAAAATGACATATGTGAAGAATACTAAGTGTCACTCGTTTTTCGATCTTATTTCAATGCTAGTAAGTGCGAAATGCTCTGAGCTACGCTTCGCCTGCCAATAAGAAGTACAGTCACACAAACTTAGCTGAACCCGGTGACAGCGTCGCTAGTTTCTATTAAGAATAAAATTAAAAAAAAACAAAAACTAAACAGATATAAAAATGAGTTTCAATTTGTACAGCGGGCCAGATAAGTTGGCGGGGCCTCACAGACCAAGATCCGTGGAAGTACTATTTTAATTAGTATAATTTATGTGACAATAATTTAAATCAAACAAACATTTTCAGTGTCACTCAATTTATTTATTATACCTAGTAACAAACAATTCATAGTACATATTCTGTGGTTTTAACTTTTAATGTAAAAGGAATAATTATGATTACGAAACAAAATATATAATTTCACACGTTCACAGCTGAATTTATTTGAGAGGCAGAGTCAAAAGAGAGAGAGAGATCGCAGTCAAGGGCTAACTTGTAGTGGATTAAAAAAAAAAAAGTGTTACAAATTATTTATTTATCTAACAGCAAAACGTTTGTTGACAAATGAAAAATATAAGATCCTTTAAGCTATGTTAGGTATATGTTTAAGTTACTTACTACTGCCCCGGATTAGTAGGTATAAACAAAATATATCAAAATATTATAAATGCGAAAGTGTTTGTCTCTCCCTCTTGTCAGTCTTTTACCTTTTCAAAGAACATCCGACTAACTTATTTTGAAGGAATTTGATACAGAACTAAATCTGACATTGTTGAATATCGTAAATCGAATCGTATTTTGACGTGATAACGTCTTTATAAATGGATGAACACCGGCTGCACGCACGAAAAAGTGTCACGTTCTGCCTGAGCCTGAGCGTGCAAGGGAGAGCGCGGAACAAGCGATAGAGAGGCACGATCGCGTGACGTCAGAGCTAGCAGTTCCAATAGTTCTGCTACTGGAACGCCGCCACGGAGCCTGAGCGTGCAAGGGAGAGCGCGGAACAAGCGATAGAGAGGCACGATCGCGTGACGTCAGAGCTAGCAGTTCCAATAGTTCTGCTACTGGAACGCCGCCACGGAGCCTGAGCGTGCAAGGGAGAGCGCGGAACAAGCGATAGAGAGGCACGATCGCGTGACGTCAGAGCTAGCAGTTCCAATAGTTCTGCTACTGGAACGCCGCCACGCGATCGCGCGAGAGAACTTCTAGTTATCACGTAAAACTATCGTCCGTAAACCGACACAACAGACAACCGTAAATTTTTATGATTTCAACGATGTCATCAGAATCCTGAAAGCTACCTATCGTTTTTCTGGATACATATATCCCTAATGTTAACCCAGTTTAGTTGTTGAAGTGTGATGCGTGTACAGATAGACAGACAAAAATTTTATTACCTCTGGTTACAATTTTCAAAATATAGTTTAATTCGATTCGGCGGATATAGCGAATCAAACTTCTGGTTCCTTCATTATCATGGGCTTCCGCAAAGTAAAGCCTGCTTCTATCCAATAAATATTTATTTGTTAAATGTACAGAAATGGTCAAGTTATAGTATTATTTAAAAAAGAAATCAGACTTAATGAAACTTTATCATTCACGTTTTAAAATATAAAAAATTAGGAATCACTTCTTGCTTTCTAATTTTAGAAATCCTAATTATATCCATATCCATACTAATATTATAAATGCGAAAGTGTTTCTGTCTGTCTGTCTATCTGTCTGTCTGCTACGCTTTCCCGGCCCACCTTTTCAACCGATTTTTCTGAAATTTGGTACAGGGGTAGATGGTATCCCGGGGAAGGACATAGGCTACTTTTTATCCCGGAAAATTAAGGCGTTCCTGCAGGAATCAAAACAACTTAATCCACGCGGACGAAGTCGCGGGAATCATTTAGTATATAATAACTTCCATAATTTCTTGACACAAAAAATTATGAATAGACATACCTAAATTAACAGGTCTAGCCATTTATTTTAGTTAAACATAAAAAAATATCCCGGAAAATTAAAGAGTTCCCGCGGGAATGAAAAAAAAATGGCTCTTCACCCGATTTTGATGAAATTTGGTACAGGGGTAGATGGTATCCCGGGGAAGGACATAGACTATTTACTTACTTTTTATCCCGGAAAATTAAAGAGTTCCCGCGAATCAAAAATCTAAATCTACGCGAACGAAGTCGCGGGAATCATCTATTCTAAAATAAAACTTAAAGTAATATATTTATATTAACTTTAAGGCGTACAATGCAAATTGACACCAATTTCGACTTCAATAAACCATATTAACAAACTTATATAACATGAAAAAAAATAGAGCTTGTTTTACTTTTAGTTGAAAGAATATTCGGCTTGAATCTTATGCGAACACTACACGCCCAATAATAGGGACGATGACCACTCAATCAAATCAGCAACTCTTTATCAAACTTAAAAACGCACTTCTAGTATGGAAGTTGTAAGAAATTCACAGTTGTGACGTCATCAAATTACAACACACTTTTTTTCTTTAATCTATATTTTAAAATAGTTATCAAACTTAAAACTAATCGAGGATGTGAATTTTATGTCTCTTGGAAGACCCTCTATTTAATAATCAGATAGAAATAATTTGTGTCCATTATAACTAAATGTCAGTCAAGAAGATTGAATTTGGGTAAAAAAGTCCATAGAACGCTCAAAATAATCTAAGCTTCTGTCTTTCTTAGTGGTTGCCGTTGCGACGACGAACCGTTTCTAAAGACCGTTCTCTGTTCTGCGACGGTGAAACCGTTTTTACGTCCTGGGTAAAAAAGTCTTCGTTGCACAAACCAGTCTTCGAATAACTTGGTGCGATTTTATATTCTACGCCAAAGAAAATACAGTCGAGAATGAAATGATTCAACGACACACGTCGTCGCGAACGTAGTCGTCCTCGTTCCACGTTTTTTCACAAAACAGTTCTTACAAATTACAATCAAAACTGAATTTTATACCCATGACATAAAGTCGAGGATGAATTGATTCAACGACACACGTCGTCGCGAACGTAGTCGTCCTCGTTCCACGTTCGTTCTCAAAACAGTTCTTACAATCAAAAGTGAACTTTATGCCCATGATATACAGTCGAGAATGAATTGATTTAACGACACACGTTGTTGCTACTGGTTTGAAGATGGTTTTTAAGCCGTCTTTAAACTAGTTGCAACGACGACCGTTTTCTGCAACCGTTTTCGTCGCCAGGAAAACGGTTGCGTTTCGTCCGTCAAAAATACGACAACGACCCACCACTAAGTCTTTCTCGATCAAAGTAATAGTGACTTAACTGGACTGGACCATTTAGTTAGTCAGCAAGTGTAAAGAAGTCTACTTAAATATTATATTTTTATTTTGCATGTCGTTCGGCAATTATCGCATACTGAGGTTTTTTTTCTTATTTCACTCCCCAGCGGCGAAGCCCAAACGCCCATTAACAAGTTTCGCTTCATTTGCTTCAGTACAATCAGTTAATTTTACTTATAACACGAATTAGTATAGCACATTTGATAATATCTACTCTAAATCAATACCGTACAGCTTAAGCGTCCTATCCATACTTGTGGAAGCCAAGTACTGAGCGTTCTTACCGAACCTCACTCCGGTCGCTGAAGCTGTGTGCTCGTTGAAGACTTTGAGCTCCTGCCATTGTCTGCACAAGTATACGCGGACATCCGTACCAGCGATGGCCAAGTATGTACCGCTCTGATCGAAGCACAACTCCTTGATAGCATAACCTTCCTCCAGCTGGATGGTCTTAAAGTTCTTCAGCTTGCGGAGATCCCAAAGTTTGACACAGGCGTCCTCAGCGGCTGTCGCTAAGTAATATCCGTTTTCTGAGAAGGATATGGAGGTGACGGGGCCCAGATGTCCGGGGAAATTGGCTACGTTGCTCTGTTCCTTCAAGTCCCAGATCTTGACCTGGGAGTTTTCGGTTCCGGTGCCAAAGATCAGACCGTCCGGATGGAATTGGGCGGTCGTGAGGCTGACGCCCGATGCGTCGCTAACCTGTGGATGGAGGGATTAGAAATTTAGAAACTGTATACAAGAAACAGTTTTAGAATAATAGGGGCTACAGTTTCTTAGTTCTCCTCTGTTGAGAAACAATTTAGTTAAAGTAACCTTCGATATCGACTTTTACAAATTTGACCAAGGCTCATAAAATTAATGTTTTTGGGAAAATAGTAAAACATGCAAACCCAATATAATCTGTTATGTTGTGGAATAACTTGACTTCGATGGTAATATTATAAATGCGATTTGGATGGATGGATGTTTGTTACTCAATCATGCTCGAATGGCTGAACGAATCTGCATAAAATTTGGCACAGAGATAGATTATAATTTGGCATAACACATAGGCTACTTTTTATCCCGGATAATTAAAGAGTTCCCGCAGGAACCGAAAAACTTCAATCCACGCGGACGAAGTCGCGGCCATCAGCTAGTTAAATAATAAATGTTATATGCCTTGGTGAGCAGTGCCCCGGTACGTATGTCTGAGAAGGCCCAGTGCTGGTCCGTGGAAGTGGACAGAACGTAGTCGCCCGTGGGGTGCAGAGACAGGCCCGTCACCGGACCGTCGTGCGACCGGAGCAGGACCGTCGTTTGAGACCTGTAAAAGAGAATTTATATTACAGCTAGTCTGTTCAATAAGTCAGTAAGTATGTGATCAGTTTATGTAGAAATTTTAGAAAAAGAATTAAATTGCATTCTACAACACTAATAAATTGCTGTCAAGTACTTTTGAAGAGTTGCACTGTTTCACACATTTGTTTGATTTATCGATGATTCTTCGATAAATCAAAGTTCTCACAGTGTTGATATAAGAAATTTTTCAATTTCCATGAAATTTACCTGTAAACTGTTCCATTGAACAGCTTCTAGATTCGTAAGAACCTAAAATATAGCAAGTATAAGCAAAAACTGAAACACGTGTCGAAAATTTCAATTTTTAAATTGAATACTTGCTAAGTTATAAGCGTCATTGTCCTCGCAAAAACATGGTCACCGCAAGCGTATGTCGCTATCACAATAGGCATGATGACAGTAACCAAGAATCAATGAAATTATGAATTTATCTAATGAAATAGGATTCATGGATTATAAAAAACGTATTTATTTTTCTATTTCGAGTGAGATTGCTATTTATTTTGATAAAATAAAATTATAAAATACAGCAATCCGCCATATTGGTTAAAACACCAATAAGCGAATGACGTCACAATAGTTTGTTTTCGAGCTTTGACAATCACACTATTGTTTACTGCACACTGCACGAGTACATTGGTAAAAATAATAGTGACGTCACAAACGACGCCATGACACCGGAGAGCTTTTTGGCGTGAATTTTAAAATTTAAATTTCAAATGCCAATATTCTCTACCAAACCTTATTTTTCTGCTGAAATAAGATATTTTTTCGATATAGATACTTCCGAACATAATCTGACCATTTTTCAAAATCAGTCATCATGCCTATAATACTATTACACTTCCACCACTTGCTCCGTGTCCTTGTGTGCTAGAGGCCAGGGGGCTGAACAGTGGTCACACTCACGTGGGCACGTTCCAGACGCGGATGGTGTGGTCGGGCGAGGCGGTGATGACGGTGTCCTCGTCGGGGTGGTAGATGACGCGCGTCACCTTCTTGGTGTGGCCCTTGAGGATGGCCACCACTTGCTCCGTGTCCTTGTTGAACACGGTCGCGTTCCGGTCGTTGCCGCCCGTCAGCAGGCGGCTGTGGTCCGATGGGTTGATGTCCAGAGCCAGGATTCCTGGCACACTCGCAGAGTGGAGACCCTGATAATAAACCACAGTGATAGATTCACATGACGATTCAAAAAGCACTTGAAAAGTTTATTTGAATAAGAATCAAAAAAACATTAATATAATATATTTTATTTATTTATTATGAAAATTGCAAATTAAGCAATGTTCTATCTATACACATTTATTACTAGCTGCACCTGTTTTGCCTCAATGGAAGTTTTGATGGAATTTCCTTGGGGATGGACTCCACAAAAAGCCTGTACAGCCTGTGTAGTTTTTTACAGTTAACAGTCCATAATATTTTTTTATACTACGGACAGGCAGGGATAAAAAATGATTAGAATGCAACCTAAAATCATCCATACTTGCATGTTGTTGAGTGTGTGATGACAGCAAGCACATCACACACAGGGCTAAGTAGGCAAACAAATTGTCTAGAATAAAAGTGAACACGTTTTGACGACCTCCGTGGCGCAGTGCAGGCGCAGGCGCAGCCTTAACGTGCGGAGGCCCTGGTTTCGATCCCCGGCAGGGTCAATTTGGGAATTTATAATTACTGAATTTTCCCTGGTCTGGACTGGTGGGAGGCTTCGGCCGTGGCTAGTTACCACTCTACCGGCAAAAGACGTGCCGCCAAGCGATTTAGCGTTCCGGTACGATGCCGTGTAGAAACCGAAGGGGTATGGGTTTAATATAACTGCCATGCCCCTAACAGGTTAGCCCGCTATCCATCTAAGACTTCATCATCACTTACCATCAGGTGAGATCACAGTCAAGGGCTAACTTGTAGTGTATAAAAAAAACGTTTGTCACTTGAAATTAAAATAGTGCTCTATTAATTAATTAACAATTTGATGTAAACTAACACTGTTATATCTTTAGAATCCCTAGCATTACTTATATTTTATTAGAATTTGTTACCCTTTTTTTGTGGGAACTGTTTTTACTATGGTATCACCAAGAAACGTCAGAATTCCACGCAATTAAAAATCAAGGTATAGACTGCATCATCACTTACCATCGGGTGAGATCGCAGTCAAGGGCTACCTTGTAGTGGATAAAAAAAAACACACATACGGGATGCGAGGCGAGCGTGAGGAAGGAGCGTATCTGGTCGGGCCCCAGTAGCCCCTCGGGCACGGTGCGGCCGCGGCGCTTGCGCTCCTGCGTCAGCGCCGTGGCGCGCTCCTGCAGCCGCGACACCACCTCCGCAGACATGCCCACCGGCACCGCGCCGCCTGCGCCTGCGCCGCTCTCCACCTGACATTAACAAGAGAGTCAAGAGTCAGGAGTTTTTTTTTTTAATATCATAAAGTACTAACAAAAGTTAGTAACCTACTAAATTTACGATCTAGCCTATGAGTAAATAAAGCTAATGAGTAACATTATTTTAACCTAAACTTATACCATAAAATTATATCTAAGAATTGGTCCATTGACTTATCTTAGTTTACGCTAGATATTAGATAAGAGTCAAGAGTCAAAGAGTCAAAGAATGTTTCTTCAATTTAGGTAGGTATACTACACTTATTGACGTCCGGTTATTTATAACATATACGAGTAATAATATAATGGTGATAATCAGAACAACATCTTAAACTAAAGCTACGAGGGTTCCAAACGCGCCCTGGTCTGAGAAGAGCCCACAACAAACTCAGCCGGGTTTTTTTTTTTCATTATCACCATTTTACAATCATCTTAACTAAGGAACTTTCAGGGCGATTAGAGAAAATCATCGCCAAGCTTCCTTGTCATTTAAATAATCCTTTACATGGTAATAAGATTTTTTAATGAGTTTACGTTTTAACACACATTATGAGGAACATTCAATACAAAATGAATAAATCGAAATAATGTTTATTCTTCATCTAGCTAGAATCAAACAGACTATATTTTGTCTGTGACATGAAAAATACACAGATATTGACCTAGAAGTAGGAAATTTCGTGAAAAATAATCTGGAAATTTTTGGAAATTTCTACACAATGCATAATATAAACAATTATTAAGTAATTTTGCATGCCTGAATAATAAGGTGAAACTTTTCTACTGGAAAATAATGATAATAACATCTCATTGTAAAAAATGTTTCTGCAATTAAAGAATTTTGAATTTATAACACAAAATCGTTTAATGCCAGGTTTGAAAAATAGGGGAAGTGTGAAAATGCCTTACCGCATTCGCCGGCTGAGGCGCCACGATGCCGGCTTGCGGCTTGAGCGTGGCGAGCGCCTCTCTGGCCGCTGTCACCTCCTTAGTGAGGCGCGCGATCACGCGACACGCCGCGTCGTGCTGGTACAACGCGTGACTTAGCTCCTGCCGGCATAGATACATAATACACTCTCTCAAAAACATGATAGTTTCAAAGTAGTGGTGCATCAAGCAATTAAAGTTCGCCATTAGGAAGTTGAGTCGCCATATAAATGGCGCAATGCCGTCGACAATCCTGTCACAAGTCATTTAGAGTCATGACATTATTCCCACTGATGATAAGTCACAAGAATCAACCACTGCAACGGTTCGAAAAGCTGATTCTACTGAGAAAAGCTGGCAAGAAAGTCAACAGTTGCTCTTTTCATAAACAGAAAAATGTTACAATGCATACATAACGAAACAAGTATTACACTGACTTGTGGGTTACTGGATGCAAAGCTATTTGCTTCCATGCAACTTCGTCATTGAGAAAATCAAGTCAAATAGTAAGTATAATAACCTGGACTTAACAGATTGCAATGGAAAATCAAGAAACTCTTTTGCTATGCATTACCTGTCTAGCAGTCTGGAGCTGCTGTCTCTGAGTGAATGTGTGCAGCATCAGAGCATCCCACTCGTCCTGCATGCTCTTCAGGGTGGCGGGGATGGATGTGGCACTGGGAGGCTTGGGCTTCACTATTGCAGGGGCTGTACAAAAGAATCTCTACTGTTATAATGACCAGCTTAGCTCATGGTTTAATTTATTTTAAGTTTTCCTTATTTCTAAGCTCTTTTTCTATGAGGGATCTTTCTTCTCAAGATGCCTAGAGGCTAGAGATAATGATTATTTATTAGTATACCAGCTAATTTATTAGAAACATAGTTGGTTGTAAACTGGAATAGTTTCAAACAAGAAAATCATAATTTAAACATTATAAAATTACTCTCAAATGTATGTATTTTATCTCTGAGTATTTCATTATTTTTACTCACTCTTAATTTCAACAAGGTCTTCAACCCTCAACTCTTTTCCACTGATAGGGTCGACGCCATTTTCTATTATGTATTTCTCAATAATACGCCTCTCAAACACGGCCCCCGAACACGGGGAAACCACGGGGACTTCGGGCACCTCATTAGATACTGAGGAAATTAGGTTATGTTAGTGTAGGTGTACACAATATATATAGAAGATATCTAAAATTGAGTTCAATACACCTTCGCTCTCAAGAGGTATTATTAACTAATATTAATATTCGGATAAAATAAGTATATATCAAGTAAAAACACAAAGTAATGTCCAAAATTCCGAATATCAACCGGTTTCTGACGCCACTGTCTTATTGTAAATATTAGTGCCGCACATAAAACTTTTGCGTAAATACGTACTTGCACAATAAAGAGCCATGATATTTCATATAATTTAGCTTGAAATTAACGAATAATTATTAAATATCACAATTCACAACAAAAACAATTCCCTCCGTGAGGAATCAAGAATCGAACACCAGAGACAAAACACCCATAGACTATACGTAATACGTATATACTGGGAAAATCCAGTCCAGCACCAGTCGAACACTTTAGACTTAGGTCCGGTCATGGTCCGGTGCTTAGGTCAGGTCAGACATTAGACAAAGTTAACCTTTATGTTACTTGTCTCTGGACAAAGTACTCTGTGCCCACAGACATAATAAAGAAATCTGTGGGATCTGGGTCTCTGGTCTCTGAGTCTTCTCTTCTGCATTTTTAAGCAATGACTAGAGTTTATGTGTTCTGTGCTAAATTGTTTTTAAAAGAGTATATTTTCTTTTTTATTAAGCGACTTCCAAAAAAGAAGGAGGCAGCGCGTATGTTTTGTCTTTGACAAGTCAAGTAAGCAACTTTTTTCAAACTTCAAAAATTTAATTTTTTTCTGGGTTCCAATGTACTCTGTGGTTCCAACCTCGTTCCAGCTCTTTTGAGATTACTCAAGTAATATTATTTCTCACTTTAACTTACAGCAAAGAGCGAGAGCGAGTTATTTATATATGGTATTTTATAGGGAAATTTCCCCCAAAATAAATTTCATTTTAACGGGAAGATTATTATTTGCAAGAAATAGGTAATTCATAAAATAAATCACGTTATATTGTGCTGCTGCTTTCCTACACTAGATGGCGCTAGACGTTTTGGTTAGCGATGGGTTATCGAGTTCAACTATTCGAACACAGATGGCAGACAGATGCAATGTCACAGGGCGTTCCTTTAAACGCAGTGGTTATTTAAAAATGCTTTGTTCGATCAAATAAACGATTCATTGAGGCTTGTCAAGAAATAAAAATTAATTATTAACAATACATACATTTCCTTTTCATAATATAGTAACAGAGGTACTTAAATGGTATTCATATAGATTATCATCACAAGATTATTATTCGGCATGGATGAAATGGAACTTTAAAATGGAGTAGTGTCTAAAATGAGATCTAATTGCTAAAACATCTAAAAGAGGAAAGCGGATGCTCTATATAGATTTAAACGTATTGTTTGAACTTATTCAGAATAAAAATCCATAATGATTTTGGTTATAATTTTTAAACCTTACTGTAAACACGGAAATTCTGCACATTGTGCCGAATTGGAGGGCGGAAACTGGTAATTTCCTTAAATTAAAACGTTTTTATTCAAATAGACTTTTTACAAGTGCTTATGAATAGTCGAATGAATCTACCACTTAATAAAGGTTCCTGAGAAAAACCACAAATATGTCTTCTAGGCAAGCTGAAATGAAAAGAAAGTAAGACTTTTCAAAAGATTTATTATAATTATTTTAGAACATTATGCACCAAGTAAATGGCACAATTTTAGCACTAGACATTGTGTGTAAAAACTTACAATATGTATACTAAGCTATATGAATACATAATTAAAAAGAGTTTATTTACAGTTCTATTTCAAATTAAGGTACTAATTTAAATAAAGAGTACCATAACATTCATGGGAAAATAAAATTAATTAGTTAAAAGGAAATAACAAAATAGTAGTCAAATTATACACTAATGCTTACATAATTTTTAGATTAATTTTCTAGTAAAGATTTGGTTTTCATCATGTCGATAAAAGGTTTAAATTTTTTAAGGTGATTTAAACTGAAATTTATACCTAGCATAATTTTCTACTTGAGACTTAAAAACATACTACCAACACTACACTATCCACATGAAATAAAATAAAGGATTGATACTTATATAGTTTAAGAAATTCATACTAAAAATATTTTTGTTATGAATAAGGAACACAAGAAAATACAATGTTGACATCTAAAGGATTTAACTAAAATGTAACTTTCTATCTAAATTATTTTATAATTTTAATATTTTATATACCTAACTATAATACCTACAGCATAACTAGATTGCACTAAGTACCTATTTTAAAGTAGATATTTACAAAAAAAACTTTATACTTTATAAAACATTGACTTCACCAAAATGTAGATTTCGGTTTAATAATATTTTATTTACATCTACTAACTACAATGCGATCAAAGTAAGAATAGGAAAGTCAATGACTTCAAACTGATCCGTCACTTGAAAAAAGCAGTATTCGATTGTTGCAACGAAATTAAATGAAAATGAAAATGAAAAAGTTCATTTTCCAAAAACAACTTATGACAATTTTTCCTTACATCCAATGGTACCCACACTAGGTAATCCTGTATAGTGGGTACCTATGTCGCATTAACAAAGATTTACAGAAGCTAATTGTCGCTCGGTATTTTAAAATAGATTTTTGTTGCGTTCTTTTAAAAATAACAATTTCTAATTAACAGTAAATAATAAATAATGATTTAATTAATTTAAATCTATAGTTTATTGCAATAATTTGTCTGTGAATTGATAGCCAAGCCAGCCGAGCCAAGAAAGTTATTCCTTTTCTTAGTTTGAAAGCATAGAAAAGGGTTTTGAATATTTTAGCCTACCTACTGTCTCACCATTTTTATTTTTTTGTCAAAATAGCGGCTACTCATTGAACCGGTATTAATCAATAGCTGGTGTTCTTCTCAAGTGGCAGGATTTCAAGATATAATCGATGAAAGTTATACTCTACTTGATAATGGTGCCTACAGCACAGCTTTGATAGCCTATATCTTGGTAACCTGTCATTTTACAAGATTTTGTCCATACAAATATATTCAAACCCCTGTAACAATACCTTCTTTGGTTTGGTTTAATTAATAAAATGTGTACTTGATAATTTTTTAGTATTTGTATAAAAGTGAACATTTTGGATACAATTTCATAATTTTTGATTAATACATAGTGAGTTAGTATGTACTTTACGTTTAGATCATAAAATGAAGTTCAGTATTAAACAAATACTTTACAGAATTTTAAAATTCTTTAAACTCATGTTGATTTTAAAAGGTTCCAGAAAGTTTTGTATTGTATACAATCACAACCTCTAACCTTGCATTTTGTGCTAATAGAATAGAAGCTTATGATACAAAATAATTAGCTGTACTAGCCTACTTCAATAATATTGTCAAGAGATTTAACAGCTCCAATATTACCACAATCTGTAAAGGCCAATCTTCACTCAGGCGACGGCCATTCGCAGGGGAAGCCCGCAAATTACTCCATATAACTACAAAAAAACATGAATGTGGATATACCTCAGTCTCTTTGATGTAGACAATAAAAGGCATGACACCTTCCACACTATTGTTTTGAGGAAACAAATCAAAATAAAGCAATGCTAAATTCCACCACACTTACACACCATACACTGGTGTACTTTGTAGTTGTGTGAATGCCAGCTGAGAAGTTTCAAGTACAGCCAAGATATAATCCCTGCCGATTGGCTGATATGTGTGTCAGCAAATCATAGGTGCACTGTATAATACTTGTCAATATTTAAAGCACGAAATATGGGACATTTCTTTATATGGTCATGTAGATATTTTAAATTTCTTACGTCTATTAACATCCAAGTAAATATTTTGCAAATGATTTTACAAGATAAAACAGTTCTCATAATGTCAAGTTAGTTTAAAAACACAGATGTTTCACCTAAAAAGTAACTTGTCAGACATTTAACATAAAAGCAAAATATGCAAGAACATCTTAGATCAACATAAATATGTAGATAGAAAATGAGCAAAAAATCATAAACATAATAATTTTGTTGTACAGTCCATGCCATGAGCATGTACATAATTTAACATTAACAACATTTTGATAAGTCCATTTATTTAAATAAAAATTGTTTTTGTCTGATAATTAGGTATTAACTTTAAAGAAAAATAAACGAAAGTTTATATCTCCATCATAACCTGAGACACTACCGCATAATACTGGTAATTTGGTTCACAACCAACACTACATCATAGTTCATACTAGCACATAGAGTAGATGCTGCAGAGCTCACGAAAGCCAGTCTCCCAGATGGAATATGAACACACACACTTTGACACCAGGCCCTAGTCTATGGGGATCTTATGCAACACTAGGATGGTATCTCAGTCGCAATTCAAACTAGCACATAGACTCAACTGCATATACTTGAAAACCAGGCACCACTCTTGGGGATGTTAGGCAACACTAGGATGGTATCATAGAGCACAGTCACCAATAGCGTGTAGACAGAGCCCTGGATCACGAGAGCTTGTTGCACAGCTGGCGCACGGCTGTATACACTTTGACACTAGATCCCACTCTTGGAAATGTTAGGCAACACTAGGATGGTATCGTAGAGCAGTCGGCCTGGGTCACGAGAGCTCGTTGCGCAGCCGGCGCACGGCTGCACACACCAGGCCCAACTTTCGGGGTTCACAACACTACGCGGAGCACAGTTCACAGTTCACACCAGCACCAGGAGCGCGCGGCGCAGCGCCTCGGATCACGAGAGCTGCCGGCGCAGCTGGCGCACGGCGGCGTACACCTTGACGGCGGGCCCGAGCCGCAGCCGCAGACACGCCACCAGCTCGTCGCACGACGCCATCACCAGCTCGGCGCCCGACACGCGCGCCGCCGCCGCCGCCGCGCCCGCCGCCGCGCCGCCCACGCGCGACACCAGCGCCGCCACGTCCTTCTGCAATGCACAAACATCGGTGTACATACGTTAAAAAAAATATTGGCAGTCATAGGGACTGCCGAAAGAAGTGAAAACAAATATTTTTTTTAAAATGAAAATTATTAAAATATAAACTTTAACACTAAGGTATTTAAGTTTAATTTCGAATGTAGTATATTCATATTTAAGGCCTTTTGTCTTCGTAACCACGCGAGCATGTCGGTGTTCGCGAGCATAGCGGTTCGCGAGAATGTTGTCACGCGAATCTACATTTTTACGCCCTACCAAAAAGTGCTCAACGTGGCTCAAGAAATTTTCACTTCAAAAAATACGATTTAAAGTTTAGTCATTTAACTTAAGTGGCGATATAAATCAAAAATATATTGAGTGTGGATTTGAAAGGCAATATTAGGCGCCATGGTCCACCCATGGAAATTTTTTTTTTTTTTTTATCCACTACAAGCTAGCCCTTGACTGCGATCACACCTGATGGCAAGTGATGATGCAGTCTAAGATGGTAGCGGGCTAACCTGTTAGGGGCATGGCAGTTATATTAAACCCACACCCCTTCGGTTTCTACACGGCATCGTACCGGAACGCTAAATCGCTTGGCGGCACGTCATTGCCGGTAGGGTGGTAACTAGCCACGGCCGAAGCCTCCCACCAGGCCAGACCAGGGAAAAATTCAGAAATTAAATTCCTAAATTGACCCTGCCGGGGATCGAACCCGGGACCTCCGCACGTTAAGGCAACAGCGCTACACACTGCGCCACGGAGGTCGTCAAAATTCTGTGCCCATCACTATCCACAGCCAAGTTATTTGGTGATATTTTGAACGTGACTGCGAAATCCGTTCACCATGCTATCAAGTCGCGCGAGTTCGTAGAAGGTTTCATCGATCGAGAACTCGAAACAAGAAAATTATATTATCTGAAAGTCATTGAATGTTCTGCAATATTCTCAAAGATGCGTGAAGCCTACCAATATGCAATGTCCAGTTTATTAGGCCTAACTCGGAGTGAGAGGTCACTCCGAGAGGATCCATGCTCCGTAGTGGCAATGGGTTGCTATGATGATGAGAGTTGATGATAGTAGACGAAAACATACTAATAAACCAACATTAAGCTAAGATCATGTTATCATATATCAGTCAATCTATGGCCTGAATAAATAAACCAGCATTAATAAACCAACATCGGGTCATAAGTAACAATTGACTGATACTTGAGGACCTTTTCTTAGCTAATATGGGCCTATGCTAAGCTAATATGGGCCTATGCTGAGCTAATATGGGCCTATGCTAAGCTAATATGGGCCTATGCTTCCGATACTTGAGAACCTGTAGTTTGGCTTCGGCCGTGGCTAGTTACCACCTTACCGGCAAAGACGTGCCGCCAAGCGTTGTAGCGTTCCGGTACGATGCCGTGTAGAAACCGAATAGGGGTATGGGTTTAATATAACTGCAATGCCCGTAACATTAGACTGCATCATCACTTACCACCAGGTGAGATTTCAATCAATGGCTAACTGGTAGCGAATAAAATAAAATAAAACTCATAATCCGGACCCAAGATACTAACCTGTGTCCAGGAGTCCGGGTCTGGCGGCAGAGCGAGGTCGGCCACGTGCCTCGCGAGGAGCGCGCGGGGCATGGCGGGAGCGGGCGAGCGCGAGGCGGAGTGGCGCGAGGGGGAGTGGCGCGGAGCGGAGCGGCGCTGCGCGGAGCGGCGCGAGCTGGCGCGCGTCCGCTCCTCGCTGCCGCTCCCGCGCCAGCGTTTCCCCCCGCTACTCGACACCGACTCGTCGTCTGATACCTGTGATTAAACCAATAACAAAATATAGGTATTTTGAGTTTTGTGACATCACATCTTTAAGTGTACAGTAAACCAACTTTGAATAAAGATATTTTGATTTATTTGATAGATTTATTGCGTGTTGTGTCTTGGATGAAAATTTTTTTTTCCAATTTTTGTCTTTGATATTTTTACTTATGGTGGTACAAATAAACCGTACCTATAATAATCATACTAATATTATAAATGCGAAAGTCAGTTTGTTTGTTGGTTTGTTGGTTTGTTGGTTTGTCCTTTAATCACGCTGCAACAGAGCAACGGATCGACGTGATTTTTGGCATGGATATAGTTGAGGACCTGGAGAGTGACATAGGCTACTTTTTATCCCGGAAAATTGAGGAGTTCCTCCGGGAATCCAAAAAACTTATTCCACGCGGACGAAGTCGCGGGCATCAGCTAGTAATAATAATAATTGTTGTAGATCTATTGCTTTCGCAGTCAAGTTGTTATTTTAAAGTTTAGAGATGGTGTTTAACGGAATTGGCCTCAGTGTCGCCATGTTGTTATAATCATGAAACTGGCAAAGTGAATTGTGGCAGTCGTGTCATTCATGTGTATTATTGCTTACCAGATCATTTCTGGAAACTTCTTCAACTCTTTTGTGTTTGGGCGGTCGTCCTCTTGGAAGTCTAGGCATTAAACAAATATAATAAGTTTTTAGTTTTTGAGCTTTATTTATTTAATTCAAATCATAAAAGTTATTGACCGAGCGAAGCGAAGGTCTCTGAGTCTACTTGGGTGAATTGGCACTTGTCCGTCCGTCCGTCCGTCTGTCAGAGCATTATAACTTCTGAATTACTGAACGCAATTACTTCAGCTTTAAATATAATATGTAAACCAATGGCCTCTCGCCGAATATGGCTTAAAAAATAATAAAAATATTTATTTCAGGGGGGCTCTCATAGAAGCGAATGCGAAGTAAAATATTTTTTATAAAGTTACATAGGGTTGCGGTATATCATTTTAAAGATAATTAGGAATAGAGTCGGAAAATATTTTTTTTTTAATTTTTCCCCCAAAATTGACGAAATGGGGGGCTTTCAAAGTGGTGATTTTCTAACGTCCAAAGATGACCTCAGAACTCTAAATTTTCTGAGAGGATGAGCCTGAAACTTGATCAATTATTTCAATTATATCCTGTACTTGAACAACAAATTATACTAAAATTAGATAAATATTGTAAGGAAATGAAATTATTTAATTTTTAATGAGCTTCAGTATTTTTAACAGAACTTCACATTTATGTCAATAGATGGCGCCGCGAGGTCTCAGTTCGGGGCGAACCACTAGTACTTATTTGTCAATTTGCTAACTCACTTTTCTTTGGGTGCATCGCTGTTTGGTGTACTCGTCGAAATGATTGATTTAGGTTTACTTTGTGCCCTGGAAACAAAAGCATAATATACACTTACAAAATTTATTGTACACTTATTTTAGAAACTTTATTAAAATTATGTTCAGAATGAAGATCTATCCAAATAACAAAATGGACCAATTGATAAAGGCCTATTACAAATATATTATGTATAATAAGAATTTCAAGTTAACAGTGTAATCAAAATAGAAAATGGTTGCCAAGAGAGAAGTGAAAATTCAGATTTTTCAAACTTACGTACCTGTGCAGGCGGTCGGGTTAGTCTACGCGCCTGTGCAGGCGGTCGGGTTAGTCTACGCGCCTGTGCAGGCGGTCGGGTTAGTCTACGCGCCTGTGCAGGCGGTCGGGTTAGTCTACGCGCCTGTGCAGGCGGTCGGGTTAGTCTACGCACCTGTGCAGGCGGTCGGGTTAGTCTACGCACCTGTGCAGGCGGTCGGGTTAGTCTACGCACCTGTGCAGGCGGTCGGGTTAGTCTACGCGCCTGTGCAGGCGGTCGGGTTAGTCTACGCGCCTGTGCAGGCGGTCGGGTTAGTCTACGCACCTGTGCAGGCGGTCGGGTTAGTCTACGCACCTGTGCAGGCGGTCGGGTTAGTCTACGCACCTGTGCAGGCGGTCGGGTTAGTCTACGCGACTGTGCAGGCGGTCGGGTTAGTCTACGCGCCTGTGCAGGCGGTCGGGTTAGTCTACGCACCTGTGCAGGCGGTCGGGTTAGTCTACGCACCTGTGCAGGCGGTCGGGTTAGTCTACGCACCTGTGCAGGCGGTCGGGTTAGTCTACGCACCTGTGCAGGCGGTCGGGTTAGTCTACGCACCTGTGCAGGCGGTCGGGTTAGTCTACGCACCTGTGCAGGCGGTCGGGTTAGTCTACGCACCTGTGCAGGCGGTCGGGTTAGTCTACGCGCCTGTGCAGGCGGTCGGGTTAGTCTACGCGCCTGTGCAGGCGGTCGGGTTAGTCTACGCGCCTGTGCAGGCGGTCGGGTTAGTCTACGCGCCTGTGCAGGCGGTCGGGTTAGTCTACGCACCTGTGCAGGCGGTCGGGTCAGTCTACGCACCTGTGCAGGCGGTCGGGTTAGTCTACGCGCCTGTGCAGGCGGTCGGGTTAGTCTACGCACCTGTGCAGGCGGTCGGGCGGCGAGACCGGTCGCTGCGCGCGGTACGGGCACGCGGACGCGGCGCCGTGCTGCTTGTGCGAGCCGCCGCGCACCGAGCCCAGCCCCCGGCAACCGCCCACGCCGCACGGACCGCTGATGCGCAGCTCCTCCGCGGCTGTACACAATCGGGAGAGACATTTGGTATTGCCTGTACTGTACTGTAGTAGTCATTTAAGTTACCGTCGTTAATTATTACCATTACATGTGACACTGTATATTTGACGCTCATAGAATACCGTGTATTCCCACAAACTTATCTAACCCTGTGACAGCGTCGCTAGTATATAGGAAAAGAAAACCAGAAGAAAACGATCGAGTTCAACGATGTTTGTTAGCCAATCACGCCAGAACGGCTGAACGGATTGGGATGAAATTTTGCACATGATTTGGCAAATAGATTATAGTTTAGAATAACACATAGGTTACTTTTTATCCCGGAAAATTAAAGTTTCTGCGGGAACCAAAACAACCTGAATCCACGCAGACGGATTCGCGGGCATCAGTCAGTAATGCAATAGGGGAAACAATAGGTATAATTTAACCATAAGTATTATTGAACTCACTGAGCGGCGGTTCCAGCGGGTGTCCGGTCTTAAGGCACCAGCCCACAGGGTGTATGTCCGGCGAGTCGTCGTCGAGCCAGCACGCGAGCTCGTCGGGCCAGCCGTCGAACGACACGCGCACCTGGTGGCCCTTCACCGCGCTGATGGTCGCCACGCGGATCAGGAACGGCACCTGCACGTACACCCACACGACATTGACTACATTTTTCTTTATTTAAAACTGGCTTTACGGCGCTGGGTTCCTGCCCTTCTGAGCATGACATTGACTATAGGCTGTTCGCGTTCACGGAATAGTGACTCGCATCACTGTCGGCAGGTCCGAACCTATCGACGTGGAACCGGCTTGAGCCGTTCAGAAAAAGCTTTAAGTATTCGGTATTAAGGGTAGAAACGCCTCGTACGATGCGACGCGACGGCTACCGACAGGATGCGCTCTTAATACCGTATACATAAAGCGGCCTGAGCCACGCATTCCGACCAATGAAGTTCAAGAAATCAAATAGCTATCTGCTTTCTCGCAACTTCATTGGTCGGGGCGCGTTACATGTGATCCCTGATGTGATGTAGTCCCAGTCGACAGTGTGAGTCAGCTCACCATCCCCTGTTTTGGTGAAATGACTGTCATTTAGAAAACGCTTTCTTGAAGACGGTCGAAAGGCTGAAAATAATATATTAAATCTATATGGATTTTATAATTTAGCGATGAGTTACTGTATGGACTTTTGGAGACGGAGGTGGTCAGAATATAAAAATGGTCATAGTGCATAGCAGCTGGATGGATGAAGTGAACGGCGGCGAGCTCTTACCGCCTGGAGGGTGGAGGAACCTACACAGGAATATTGTCACACTTGTGTATGCTCTCCTGCGAGGACAGAATAATACTCACCCTGCGGTCAACAACCTCCAGTTTCATCCCCGGCTTAAAGCCGAGCGGCGGGCGCGTCTTGAAGGCGCGGGGCGGCGCCGCGCTCGACATCGTCTCCGACAGGTAGCTCTCCCATGAGAAAGACGACGGCTCCTTGAAGTCTGTGGACAGGAAGCCTCAGCTCAACTCAACACCTAAGATTCAGAGTAAGAAGGGAAAGAGTAGATGCAAACGCAGAGGTATGCAGGATGGATGGATATATGGCAGCATCCGTCGAATGTGCGCTGGAATGAGTAGGTCTGTCGGGAGCCTGTAGATATCACAGTTAACGTCAGGTTGAGGCATCCTCGCGCCAATGATGGCGTACGACCAGCCTGCTCTAGCAGCCACGAACATTTTCAGATTCATGTGTTACATCTATGAAAATATATACTTGAAACACACCAAATTTTTGAAGTGAAAACTTCTTAAGCCGCGTTGAGCACTTTTTGAGTAAACTGATGGATTCGCGTCACCGACATGCTCGCGTTGTTCAAATTGACGTTCTTAATATTGACAATGTAATGCCAAGAGTTGCGTCTAGTTCCAAAATAGAGTAAAGGTACCAATTTGGCAACGTATGACGTTATTATTGCTTACACGTTAAGTTTTATTTTAGAAATGAATATTTTTGTACATATTTTAAAAATGACTTTTTATTTTGGATTGAAAGGTTATTCCTACGTTTTTTCTGATGACAGAACGTCTTAAAAATTAATATTTTCCAATCGGAATATAGCTTTATGTAGGTAAGTCCTAAGGTGCATAATTAACTGAAGTTGTAACTAAAATAATACCTTTTTCTACATTTCCGAGTCAGAAACTCAAATGTTTATGTGTGTGCAAATAGAGTGCTGTGTATATCTTTACAAGTAAAATTTAATGGATTTAGTTTTCACTTCTATCGGCTGTCCCTGACTGCCAATTTTTTATTATTATATTTCAATTTTCTTTATCCCATTTTCAAGTGCACTCTGCTGCGGTCCAACGCGTTGCGGTTATTTAGTCTGAGTAATATTTTAGGTCCGGGCGGTCCGGTCCGGCATCACAGAGAGTAGCCAAAGGGCGCCACTATGTCAAACTGAATAAAGCTTAAGTTTCAGTATAAAAAATACAGACCTTTCTCTATCTACGGCATCCGCACTCTGCAAGTAGGCGTTGTGCCTTATTTAAACTATTAGATGATGCCCGAGACTTCGCCCGCGTGGATTAAGTTTTTTAAATTCCCGCGGAAACTCCTTAATTTTCCGGGATACAACAACGCATAGAATCAATTAAAAAGGGGATTGGAAAGTACTGCCACACACCCCCTCCATTCCAGGTAAAGCCTGTCTTCATATTATATCATTTGGGCCTTTGACTTATCATCGTATAAAAAAATATATCGAGTATAACAATACTAGATTAAGTTTTTAAATTCCCACGGGAACTCCTTAATTTTATGGCCTATGTTCTTTCTAGGGGTACAAGTTGCAATCTCTATACCAAATATCATCAAAATCGGTTGAAACTATGGGCCGTGAAAGCGTAGCAGACAGACACACACTTTCGCATTCATAATACTAGATGAAGCCCACGACTCCGTCCGCGTGGATTAAACTTTTTGATTCCCGCGGGAATTCTTTAATTTTCCGGGATAAAAAAAAACACCCCATGTCCTTCCCCGGGATACGAAAATATCCCTATACCAAAATTAATCAAAATCGGTTTAACAGATGGGCCGTGAAAGCGTAGCAGACAGACAGACACACTTTTGCATTTATAATATTAAGTATGGATGGATAGTATGGAATTAATATGAATATCCTCTCCCGAGATAAGCAGTTTTCTTTTTTATCACAATCTATATCCATTGTACCTGATAACGACTGCATCTGACGATAAGTGATGTTTTAGTTGATTAAAAAAAAGTATTTCTTTGAACTGAATCCATAGTCATTGGATTAATCAGCAAAACATTTTTTACACGACGGATAAATGTTTACGAACGAAACTGCGAGGACAGGCTCATTTCAAACTCAAATTAAACATAACAAGATACGTAACCGAAGCAATTCCATAAGATAATAATAATGAATTGACTCACGCGAAATTATCAAAACCGTATTTCATATCCCACTCAACTTTAAACCATAAATAACATGACAAATAACCATTAAATTGACATCTATTTAGCAAGAAGTTAACTCGAATTATCTATTATGAATCCGCGATGTATATTAAATGTGAATTTACATAGGTCCGTTCAGGTCGAATGTTGGTAGGCAACTGATAGTGTTTTGAAGGCGACTTGGTAACGTTGCACGTAAACAGCGCAACGATTAAATTGTAGATACTTAATTATCCTCGTTAGGTAATGTAGAAATCGAGTGCTATTTTTCTTATTTTACCAAATTTAGAACTGCTTTGTGTTCTATGGTTCGACTTGTTTATCTTAGCGTTTTGGTTGCCTAATGCCTATCTATACCTACTTGTATTACGTGCGTTATGACCTCTATTTTCATTATTGATATAATAATTTATTCTACTTATTCTTTTTTTTTTTATTCTTGTACCTATCCCACTGTCCCTTGTAAGTAATATGAGTCTAAACAAAATAATTCATTCAAAAGGCTGTTTGGTCGATATTCAAAATAAACAATATATTAGCATCACATCAGAAGTATAAAGAATATAATAAGACTGTAAAAAAAGAAAAATAAAGAATAAGCTAATGCCCGCGAGAGTTTTAAAAATCGTATGAGACCTCTTTTATTTTCCGGGATAAAAAGAATCGCAAGGCGTCTATTCTCATACTCGTAGACGTAGTACCTAACTTGGAAAATGAGACTTATACAAACTTTTATTTCCTTTTTAACCCCTTTGGGGGTGGAATTTCCAAAAATATTGATACATAATACATACTACATTTCAAATCTCATAGTCAATTAAAGTATTTTTCATAGATATCACTTGAAAAATTACGGATTTTCAATTTTATAAGACTTTATGGATTTTCCAAAGCTATCTGTGTGCCTTAATCAAAGCCGTACAAGTAGACACTGTTAAAAATAAAATAAACCGGCACTTAGATGGAAACTGGAAGGATTTAAGATAAAAAGAGTGCCATCAAATAGAAATAAAAAGATTTTTATTGGAATAATGTTTATCAATCGCTTTTAAATCGTCAAGCGAACCTACACTGTAGAGTGTAAGAGTCAAGTGTAGAGTTTTTAAGTGACCATAATTTATTATAATAATGATTATGGCCACTTAAAAACTTCTCTCATTTGGGTAAGTACAGCTATAGTACGAGTACCTACGACATTGATAACAAAACGAGTTTGCGCTCAACCTAAATAAATTCTTTACGGAGCACGTGCCGCTTGACCATGTCACTATTTTACCAAACAACTGTTTCAAAGTTACTTTCGACCGTGTTTCGACCTAATAAATAAACTAGACAACTTTACCTGAGTGGAATTTTTGAAAATCGGGAAGAAAGTATTTCTAAGAATCCTGAAACATTTTTTTTAAATTCCTAAGTTAGCCCTTGACTGCAATCTCACCTGATGGTAAGCGAAAGTCTAAGATTGTAGCGGGCAAACACGTTAGAGGTATGGCAGATATATCAGACCCATACCCCTAATCTTTTTCTACACGGAACGCTAAATCGCTTGGCGGCATGTCTTTGCCGATACCGATAGGGTGGTAACGAGCGACAGGCGAAGCCTCCCACCGGGCAAATACATATCCAGCCTAATCCTTGTCTACATAAAAGGAACCCACGAGTATTATGCAAAGTGTCAGTTTTCTAGATACAAGGATGTATGCTGTGCGTTGATGGATACATATTTTGCAACACAATACACGAACGTGCGGTTTTTTACATTGAATAGACACAAGAAAAACTTACACAACTAAGGCGCTATTTTTCTTTCTTATAAGTACTTCGAAAGGAACGAAAACTCGATTAGCCGTGAGTTGAGGCTCAAGACTGACTCTAGCGGCTTTCCTAGGTACACTAAACACCCAACGACGAATTACTTTATTTTCACAAGATAATATTTACACGTAAAATGATTATGCTAATAAAGCCCATTTTGTCTTCCGGCTTCACACGCGGAGCGCGACCTTCGAGCACGTGTAGATGCAATTTTTTTTAATTAACTTTAATTTA
This sequence comes from Erebia aethiops, assembly GCA_923060345.2. Taxonomy (NCBI): domain Eukaryota; kingdom Metazoa; phylum Arthropoda; class Insecta; order Lepidoptera; family Nymphalidae; genus Erebia; species Erebia aethiops. Next base: position 18,681,200 of record OV281091.1, on the reverse strand, counting down.
CGATTTATTTTTAATATAACCTGTAGTAACAATTAATTATTTATTTAATCGGTGACTGTATGCAGTGTCGCGCATTTCACTACCTTATAATAATTAACTAACAACTGAAACATTTTGTTTCAAGATTTCAGTTTCACAAAGAAATTGTTTTCAGACACAGTACCCTTTTGCCACAAGATTTTAAACACTGTGGTGTTAAAGTAAAATTGATTTAAAAACGATAAACACAATATCAAAAGGAAAGAGGTTAAGAATTCGCCTCGCTATTTTGATTTCTTGCACGATCCTGTGTTTTGGTTTACTAATCTATTCACCAAAGATTACTCGTATTTTACCAATAACAGTAGTTCTATATAATATATTACTAGCAGATGCCCGCGACTTCGTCCGCGTGAAATAAGTTCCTATCGAGTAGCCTATGACACTCACAAATAATGTAGCATTCTATTGGTATTTTTTTTTTTCAGAATTTTCAATATCGGTTCAGTAGATCCAGAGATTATCCCCTACAACGTCACAAACTGTACCTCTTTATAATATTAGATGTGTGTTCAATAAAGATCTAAATATATAAAAAGAAAAGGTGGCTGACTGGTCTTTCAACGCACAGTTCAAACCACTGGACGAATCAGGCTGAAATTTGCCATGCAGATAGCACTATGGCGTAGACATAACCGCTAAGAAATAATTTTTGAAAATTCAACCACTAAGGGGGTAAAATAGGGGTTTGAAAATTTTGTGTAGTCCACGCGAAATCGCGGGCACAAGCTAGTATTTAAATAAAAAAATGTAGCACTCACAGTTGGGCACACTCTAGGTAGGAAGCCAGGCAATATCGCGAGCCAAGCACTCGACTGAAATACTGGAATCCTCAGGGAAAAAGAAAGCGTGGCCGACTCAAACAAACTTGGCGGCGTACGGTTCTGGCGGACGTCGCAAGGGATGACGCGGGATGAGGTCATGGGTGAAGATTCTAACTTTTTGAGATGGCGCACCACTGTAAACACCCTCTGCCCCATTGGGGGGTACATAGGATATAAATACATACTAATATTATAAATGCGAAAGTGTGTTTGTTTGTTGGTGTCCTTCAATCACGCCGCAAAGGAGGAATGGATCGACGTGATTTTTGGCATGGGTATACTTGAGGACCTGGAGTGACATAGGCTACTTTTTATGCCGGAAAATTAAGGAGTTGACGCGGGAATCAAAGAACTAAAACCGCACGAACGATGTCGAGGGAAACAGCTAGTTTAAACATAAAACTCACAGTTGGGTGGGGTCAGGGTGACGCCGTTCTCCTCGGCCCAGCCCACGGGGTGTATGTACGGCGAGGCGGGGTCGACCCAGTAGTCGTACACTTCGTCCCAACTGTCGAAGTTGACCAGCAGCCTATTGTCCAGCATGGAGTTCAATAAAGAAATTCTAATAAACAAATGTAGCACTCACAGTTGGGTGGGGTCAGGGTGACGCCGTTCTCCTCGGTCCAGCCCACGGGGTGTATGTACGGCGAGGCGGGGTCGACCCAGTAGTCGTACACTTCGTCCCAACTGTCGAAGTTGACCAGCAGCCTATTGTCCAGCATGGAGTTCAATAAAGAAATTCTAATAAACAAATGTAGCACTCACAGTTGGGTGGGGTCAGGGTGACGCCGTTCTCCTCGGCCCAGCCCACGGGGTGTATGTACGGCGAGGCGGGGTCGACCCAGCAGTCGTACACTTCGTCCCAGCTGTCGAAGTTGACCAGCAGCCTATTGTCCAGCATGGAGTTCAATAAAGAAATTCTAATAAACAAATGTAGCACTCACAGTTGGGTGGGGTCAGGGTGACGCCGTTCTCCTCGGCCCAGCCCACGGGGTGTATGTACGGCGAGGCGGGGTCGACCCAGTAGTCGTACACTTCGTCCCAACTGTCGAAGTTGACCAGCAGCCTATTGTCCAGCATGGAGTTCAATAAAGAAATTCTAATAAACAAATGTAGCACTCACAGTTGGGTGGGGTCAGGGTGACGCCGTTCTCCTCGGTCCAGCCCACGGGGTGTATGTACGGCGAGGCGGGGTCGACCCAGTAGTCGTACACTTCGTCCCAACTGTCGAAGTTGACCAGCAGCCTATTGTCCAGCATGGAGTTCAATAAAGAAATTCTAATAAACAAATGTAGCACTCACAGTTGGGTGGGGTCAGGGTGACGCCGTTCTCCTCGGCCCAGCCCACGGGGTGTATGTACGGCGAGGCGGGGTCGACCCAGTAGTCGTACACTTCGTCCCAACTGTCGAAGTTGACCAGCAGCCTATTGTCCAGCATGGAGTTCAATAAAGAAATTCTAATAAACAAATGTAGCACTCACAGTTGGGTGGGGTCAGGGTGACGCCGTTCTCCTCGGTCCAGCCCACGGGGTGTATGTACGGCGAGGCGGGGTCGACCCAGTAGTCGTACACTTCGTCCCAACTGTCGAAGTTGACCAGCAGCCTATTGTCCAGCATGGAGTTCAATAAAGAAATTCTAATAAACAAATGTAGCACTCACAGTTGGGTGGGGTCAGGGTGACGCCGTTCTCCTCGGCCCAGCCCACGGGGTGTATGTACGGCGAGGCGGGGTCGACCCAGCAGTCGTACACTTCGTCCCAGCTGTCGAAGCTGACCAGCAGCCTATTGTCCAGCATGTCCGCTACGGTGGCCGGACAGACCATGTCGTTGTGCCGGTCCTCAGCTTCCAGCTTCATGCCGATGCGGAAGCCGTTGGGCTTCACCATCTGATAGAGAACACATCTGATTAAAAAATAGCAATGGCAAAAATAATAGGTATAGTTCTTGTAATTCACGAGTGCGCGTGGCTCATGGTTGTGTTAAAGTAATATCTATATTACATTTACATGTATACAAATGTTTGTATGTGTGCGTGAATATGATTGCGCGTACGACTGACCACTCTGAAAGGCACGCAAACTTACGCACACTTTGTATGCAATTCAATTCAAAGTTCTTCATTCAAACTTAGTACACTATACACTTTTTGAACGCCAATTTAATATAAATATGTGATGGTGATAATAATAACTATGTCATCTTAAAACTTAAGCTACGAGGGTCCCAAACACGCCCTGGTCTGAGAAGACCCCACAACTAACTCAGCCCAGCTTTTTTTTATATTATCACCATCTCACAAATGAGATGCGCGATTTCGTATCCAAATTAAATAATGACATACTAATATTTATAAATGCGTCAATCTGCTACGCTTCATAGCCTAACTGTTCATACGATTTTGACGAATCTTGGGACAGAGATAGGACATCCCAACATAGGATATGTTTTATCCCGGAAAATTAAGGAGTTCCCAAGAGATTTTTGAAATTCTAAGTCCACGTGAACGAAATCGCGAGCGTCATTTAGTGTTAAAATAATTTGCATTTGGCAAATTTAAAGCAACACTTTGTCATACGTTTTAATGGAAACCAACAGTCGTTATTGTAGTGAATTTAACTAAATGTGCAGTAATCGGCAAACTTTAAAGCCCTTCTGAAGTCTGAACATAGCCGCGTTTCGATGTGAACGACGCGGGTTGCTTTGAAATGCGTCGTTTGAACTCAATAGTGGGCGATATTCGATAGATAAAGATTACCAATTACTGTAACATATTCTAAATTACATTAACAAAGCCTGCAGCGTTACTTACAGCAGACGTGATATGTGGGAAAAGATGCCGAGGCGCTGTGACGGCCCGCATCTGCTTTAGGTACAGCGGCCACGAGAATGTGGCTGCGTCGTATCCCGCGGGCGGCTTCAGAACACGGCCGTTCTTCTCGCACCAGCCCGCCGGGAAGATGTCGATACAGTCCGCGTTCACCCAGAAGTCGTACATATCCGGATACTCGTCGAAATGCAGCCGCATCCGGTAGCCCTGCACTTCGGCGACAGAAACCACGCAGAACAACGAAGGGTGCTGCGGATCTATCGCCTCCATTCGCATCCCAACTTTAAACCCATTTTTATTATAAGGAAACGGATCCTTAAAGAGCTTCACCGGCGCGGCTTTCGCTTTGCAAACGTCCAAGTACCGCATCCACGAGAAACCGTTCTTCCCGCACATCCACGGATACTTCTCGTTCTCGACTGAATCCTCACCTATTTTCATTATCTCAGACGTCTGAGTGTCACTTGTTGCAGAATCGTAGTGCTTCAGAGGAACTGTGTCGCCTTTACTTTCCAGAATCATGTCCGAGTCCGACAGCTGTTTCCTCATGAGCAATTTCTTCATCTTGTTCCTTTTCTTGTTCAATTCTATCCTTTCCCTATCCTTTTTCTTTTGCTCTATCTTTTGGACCTCGGTTTGGCACGTGGAGCTACAGAAGTTGGGAGTTATAAACTCGGCTGCCATACCGTGGCACCCGCAACCGTCGCACTTGTATAGGTCTTCGGGAGAAGTCGGCTTTTTCTCCTTACTCATCTCTATTCTCTGCTTCAGTGGAGTGTGGTATTTGGTGTTTGGATTACTGCCGCCGGCGTCTTGCTGTTCCTCCATAACATCGATAAGACCGAATTCATTCGTGCGAAAGTGAAGATTACTGCCTCGGAGCTGGGCTATCCCGTTTTTCCATAACAAACCAGGTGGGTCTTCTTCTAATGTGGGATCATGTTCCCTTACCTTTATTTCGTCTTTAAATTCATAGGCATCTATTTTCTGATAGTAGACTTCGTCAGGTTTGTCGTCAACTCTCTCCTTGTATTTGTATTCACCAGGGTCAGAGTCACCCAGGTTAACTTTGGCTTCGAGATCTTTATCAAGCTTTTCGTCGCAGAATAGAGATGGCACCCGATGGTCATCGTTATTATCGGAATCTAAATTTTCGTCAGATTTTGATTGATTAACTTTCATAGGTGGTACATTTAATTTCACATTTTTGCTCGTCATATTCTCTGTACACAGTGATATTCGACGCTTAATATTGTTGGCGGTTATGGTTTTTCTATCGCTGTTATCGGAATAGGATCGCCGCAGAATTGCAGGCGCCGCGATGGGAATGGGAGCCGCGTCATTTCTGTCGAGCATGTTTCTATTCAAAAGGCTCTTGCCTTTCTCTGGTATGGCCAAGGTAAAGGATTTTTCTCGAGTCATTCCACCTTCATCATCTGCTATCGACACAGTGTAAATATCATCATTCATAGAAGCATTGGTCTCGGGTATAGACAACGTGTACTCGCCTTGCTCGCCCGTGGGTTCCGCTCTAGATCCCGGTATTGAAATAGTGAATGTTTTGTCTGTTTTGTTTGGGCTCTGGGGCACACAATTATCTTTCCCGTTAACGGTAACTAGTTTCGCCAATGGCTGCAGAGGTGGCATGTCTGAGGTTTCCACTGATGTGTCCCTCATGACTGTGATGTTACCTTGGGGATCGTTCTGTATCTGTCCGTTGGCTATCTGGAGGTTTATTATTGGGCCCTTGGAAGCCATAGTTGCTGGCAGAGTCACCGGTAGAATAAACTTGGTGTTTTGCATTTTGGGCATGTTCATAGGGGTCAGGAATAGTTTTTGATTATTTGAGTTAACATTTGTTTGATTGCTCGAGATGAGGATTGATTGATTCTCTGACATAGTTTTAGTGGTTGGCTTTTTAACAGAGCCCAAGTATGCTATAGCTTGCTTCCCCTGTGTTCCAGGCGCAATGCTTACTGGGACCATCATTTTGTCATTAGTTTTTGGTTTTTGGATCACTATCGGCTGAGCAGTGTTAGCTGGTGCGAGTATAGATTTGCTCTGTCCAGGCAACTTAGGAGCAATGTTGGGTTTTGTACCAACGTTTGATATTAAGTGTATATTTGAATTATTTGTGACCTGAAAAACAAGTGTTGTCAGAATATGCTCAAAAGTCTTGTTAGTGCATGGTTTTATATAACTAATCCTAAGTTATAAGCCAGTGTAAAATTATAGTGTGTTTATTTTATTATAATAGAAATAATAAACCTTACCTGAAAATTTACAAAAAATATATAACTTATGTATTCAACTAAAAAAGTGTAGAATGCGGGCATCAATTAAAAAGTATGCAAATTATTAATTTCAGAGGCCAAGTTACAGACACTAGACTAGTTTTTTACTGCTTAATCATTTCCATTATCATACTGGTATCACATTATTGTCATGAAAAAAAATGCAGCTGAATGCACAAAAAAATAAATTTCAAGTACGAACACTATGTTCATCATTATAAATTATAATTTTAGGTTTGATTGCACGATCAATAGCAATGATTATCTTTAAAGCTTACCAAATAGATATCTTGTAAAATGAGTGGAACAAGTCAGTATTCTTAAACCATAACTAAGATTTTAAGACAAAATTTGGTAAAAAGTAGAAGAAAACTGACTATTGTAAAGTGGTTGTTTTTAGGTGTTTAAATCCATACTTGCATACAAATATTATAAATGCGAAAGTGTGTCTGTCTGTCTGAAGGACATAGGCTACTTTTTATCCCAGATATCAAAAAACCTTAATCCACACGGACAAAGTCGCTGGCATCATCTAGTTTAACAATGACTATTACCATTGATGGTGCAATCAACCCTTACAATTGCAATGCTAATATAAAGCTTTGAAATCAATAATTATAAATCTCATCCAATAATAAATTATTAGTAAAATAAAATTTATTAAATTTGATGGAATGTTACTAATGTAATAACAATATACAAAATTGTAAGATAGTTGCTCAAGTTGTAAGCCAAGTTTATGAAAGTTCTATAAGTGACAAAATAGTAATTTGTAAAGCAAACCTAATAACTCGCAAAAGCTTAAAACATATTGATTATAAATTATATATTTTTTTCTTAATAAGATTATTCAATTTAACTTTCACTTATTAACTTTTCATTTATAACACACATTATTTTATTATTCATTTTTAAAAGCATTCTATATAATATGGAAAAATATCATTATAATAATTATATTGTATGTACAAAGACATTGTTCTGTCAATGAATAAAAACTAGTTATTGGCCTCATTTTGTGGAGATGTCAACATAAAAATACTGATGAGTTTATAAATATTATTGCAAACAACACTACAATTTCAAGTAACATAAAATAACACTTACAGGTCTTCTGACAATGATCTGCGGTGGGTTTCCACTGGTGCTGGCTTGGCTTATCACTTCTGTACTGGTCACAGGCTTCAATCCAGTGGGGGTCTGTATGTAGACAACGTGAGGGACCGTTCGGGGAGCTCCCCGCAGCTGCACTGTGCCAGCACCTCCAGCGTTAGGCAGTGCCAGTTGAATTGAGTTACTAGACGAGTTAGGAATTTGCATTACAGTCGAGTTGGAACCGACTTGCATTTGTGCCACAGATGTGGGCTTGTTCATCTTGAGTTGAACACCAGAGTCTGGGAGCTGAAGCTGTGAAGAAGTGGACATGTTCATTTCTGAGCTACCATCGAAGTTAGTAGATCGGGGATTGGAGCCCATGTGCACATGAATGATAGAGCTGTGGAGAGGCTGAGTGTTCTGCAGCAGAGGCATGGAGGGGAGTTGGAGGCTCTGGCTAGCCGTGGGGATGCTAAGCGGGACATTGATGGTGTCCCCAGCCGGCATCTGCACGGGGATGTTAGTGGTGGCGGACACCTGCAGCGGCAGACTCACGGGCGCCATCTGCACGGGCACGCTTAGGTTGCTGGGCGCGCCCGGCAGCTGCACGGGCACGTGCACGGTGGACAGCTGCAGAGGGTAGGGGGAGCTGCCCGAGTGCAGTTTCATGGGGGCGAGGGAGTGGCTCACGAGGCCGTGGCTGAGCGACATCGAGCTCTGCGGCGCCTGCACCGAGGACACGATCATACTGCTCGTGATTGGCGCCTGAAAAACCGTAAACGATGTCATTGAGGGCGAATTCATTTGCGCCTATCGGAAACGAAGAGTTTCGACACTCACGCGTAACGTGTTCAATAGCACATTCTGCTGAGAGTTGCCCTGAGCCAGATTGCCGCTCGTGGAGGTGCTGGTCGCCTTTAATAATCTTTTTTTTAGAATTTCCGTTTTCGGATCGTCAAACTTTTGAAGTGAATTACACTGCTGTCTCTCCATTTCTCGCCCCGAAAAACGTAAGTGACACCATTACCGATGTTTAATTAACTTTTTTATTTCATTATTGACGACCTGCAATGCAAGAATAAATAAAAATTTGTATTCTAAAAATCGTCTCAAAGCACTGCTCGTTCATGTTTCACAGACAGTCGTAACAAAAGTTGTCGCATGTTATGAACTCAAAATAATATAAATAACTAAATTATTTTAAGCTAAATTATATTTAAAGAAAATACTACAATTTTCTTTAGCGAGTATCGCACATATCAATATTGTGCAGCTACTTTTGTAGATCCACAACCTTTTAAAAAGAAAAGTTCATAAAACAGTAAAACATTATATTATTGCTTACCTTTTACTATATTAACATGTATAACGTTTTCACAGGTATTATTCTGAGGAATTCATTAAGATTATCCTTTTGAAAACCATTAAAGAAAAATAAAATTCAGTCAGCAAAGCGACGAATTTTACCTGCCTACACAACTGGTAATAATTGCTGACAACATAGCCAAAATAAACAGGCAGCTGTTAAGTTGGTACTTTCAAATATTTTAACCAATTGCTAGCTAGCATTCCTATGACGAAGCTTTCGCGCCCGATTATTCAGCTAAAAAAATTAGACTGATTTGTTTTAACAAAAATACTATATTTCGCTTATTTGCAAGAAAATATTTAGTGATAGTAACTTGATGATGGTCTCGTTGATTTATTGTTTATAAATTAATGAAAATGTAGGAGCATATAATATTATTATGTTTTTATATTTTTAATCTTTTGTTTTGAAAAGTTGAGTAATTTATGTACTTATAATATATTAACTATATGGCTACGAAATATTTCAATATTACGTAATGAAGCCAATGGAAAGGGAATACTTTTTTACCGATATAGGAGTAATTAATTTCATTGTTCATATCAAAACAAATTATACCCTCGTACTTTGTTTTGAATAAAATAAATAGTTTATTTTTTAAGAGGGCATGTCAAAGATTAGAAAATGGTCGGAAGACGGAAATAGAACATGAACAAGTTTTCAATATCATCTTCCCGCTGCGAGTTTCCGTTACAGACGTTCGGATACACGTACCCAATCCTACTCAACTAACAAATTGTAGACCAAAAGAGCTCTCGTAGAATTTGAGGAGTCGGTTTCACAAGGCCAACTTGAGAGAGAAATATTTTAAAACAAATTATTTCTAATCATCGGATCATGCTCCAGTACTCTCTTCATAGAGTATTCTCTCTCATATAACATGACTTCTCACTGCTCCGGCAGGGCTAGCTGAATGTTACTCATAGATTTTAATATTTAAAATCTATGATGTTACTTGTCTCTGTAGCTGCCCTCGTGTGAAATTACCCACGTATTTTATATACCCACGAAGGTATATAAACTTGATGGAATGCTCACTCTAAATACCTATTTGAAGTCAATCCTATTTAATTTTATCGCTATTGCACTTCAGTTGCCGAGCTCACGCTCGGACACCAGTGTCCAAGAAACATATTTAGCCCGACATCTCGTTCTCGTTTTTTATGTTAGTCGTAGTGGGATAGCGTTATGTAGGTGTACCGAATTCGGTTGAGTAGATAGGCCGTGAAACCGTAGCAAACAGACAGGCACACTTTCCCATTTATATTACAAGATTTGAATTTCTCCAAGACACGAACTAAATATTATAATTATTTACAAATGATAAAGATCTGAGTACTTTGAAGTTGAAGCAATACCTACTTATCACGTCACTTGTCTCTGCTTATCGCTATCCCGCTTCGTTTAGGCGATCACAAAGTCTGACTCATAGGTCGAACCTTGGTCGAACCATATACAAGGTTCGGTCTTTGGGTCAGAAACTATTTTAAAGAATCCAGAGCTGAAAAGCCAATAAAAAAATTTCTTTTTTTCAAATTCATCAAAACATGTCCTGTTGGCTCAGAAGGACTAGAATCGAGAGCCGTTAATTAAATAAAAGATAAAAAACAAATATGTCAATGTCAAAACCAAACCTGGTCAAAACTCAAAACATTATTCTGGTCGGGTGTTCTGGTCGGTGATTAAAATAAACAACAAAGTGATGAAAGTGTTTTGCCACAAATGGATTTAATAAATATTATATTTAATAAAATTCTCTAAAATTCAAATTTAACAAAAATTTTTAGGAAAAGTTTTGAACCACATTTAATGGTTTTCAAAAGTTTGTGTCGAAATTGCATACATTGTTGAAGTGTATCGTGTAGGTATGGAAAGTATTTTGCAAGACATAGGTATTATTTAATTGTGAGCAACATAAATAAGTTTCCTTCAATTTGGTGCAGAACTTTTTCGTACCAATCAGATTAGTTGAAGTTGAAGTGACACAATTCAATAATTATGGTGGAGTCAGATTGTTCTTGTGGTGCATTCGGATGCACATCGTTGTAATAATAAGTACTACTGACTTCGACTTCGTAGTTTATCGACATAATATAAAATAATAATATAGATCCATACCACAATAAGTTCAGCTATTTATCAATGGAAATTATTGTGGTAGGCACTCATTATTCTTTCATAGTAATGATTACGAATTTTGGGTTCAAAGTGCTAATTCTGTCGGACATAAACTCTAAACTATAATGATAGCAGTGTTTATTATACTATACTCCCTGCTGAAAGGGACAACACTAGATTTACTCCTGTCAATTTAGTTAAAGTACAGATTGTGTTCAACAGAATTTGCCACAATGTTGTTTAATAATTTTGTGATCAGGTTCACAGACTGATGTAGAGGAGCAACATGAGTAGTCAGCACCAGTACATGTCGGTGAACAACCCATCCAGCTCAAGAGTGGGGGATATTGAACACATCAGTGAGTACCTAGCCAGTTTCTAAAACACTAATACATTTTTGAGTATCCAATATCCATACTTAATATTATAAATGGGAAAGTGTGTCTGTTTGTCTGCTACACTTTCGCAGGCCATCTGTTCAACTGATTTTGATGGAATTTGTTAAAGGGGTAGAGTGTATCCTGAGGAAGGTCATAGGCTACTTTTTGTCCTGGAAAATAAAAGAGTTCCTGTGAGAACCGAAAAACCTCAAATTATATGCGAATATGCGAACAAAGTTGTGGTTATCAGCTAGTTTTTAAATATTTTGTTCAATTGACATCCATACTAATATTATAAATGCGAAAGTGTGTCTTCTATGCTTTCATGTCACATCTGTTTAACCAATTTTGATGACATTTGGTATAAACACAAGTTGGATGCCAAGGAAGGACAAATTTTACTCACGAAAATTATTATTAGTTTTTAAAACCTAAATTATCAGATATCATCTAGGCAACACAAAAAATCTTTCTACCCACCTATATCCGTTGTAGACTTTGAAACCATCCAACTGATGTGTAACCGGTATCATTAGATAGGCAATAATGCGAAGATTTTATTTTTTTATCATAGTAGCACACACTGGGTTTCCGCTAGTCTGTAATAAAGAAAGCTTCCGTCCAGGTCACCTGTCAGAGCACATAGGCTCCCTGTGCCTGTCGTCAGAATACTCAGATGTGACGCTCATCGTGGAGGGGCAGCGCATCCCGGCGCACAAGGTCATCCTCGCCGCCAGCAGCGACTACTTCCGCGCGCTGCTCTATGGCGGCATGAGGGAGGCTAACCAGGTAAGGGAAGCCCTAACACCCTGAAAAAATTACTGTACTGGCAAAAATGTGCCACCAAGCGATTTAGCATGCCTGTGTGATGCCGTCTAGAAACCGATTAGGGGTATGGGTTTGATATAACTGCCATGACCCTAACAGGTTAGCCCGCTACCATTTTAGACTGCATCATCATTTACCATCAGGTGAGATCACAGTCAACTTGTAGTTGATACAAAAAAAGAAAAACAAAGTGTGCATTTATATCTTCATTTTTTAATCTCCAAAAGAGGGGTTATATTGTTCTCAGTTTCAACACTTTGTCTGTCTGTATTGTGGCATCAAATGCAGAGTTCAATTTGAATGCAAGGTTTGACTCAGAGTAGTAATTGACTTAAATTGAGAGGATTTTTAATCACTTCAAACTTTTAATTCTAACTTGTACAGTTTTAATAATTAAGACCCAGTTTTCTTGTAACTTTCCTTTCATTTTGATATGTTTAACTAAAATAAATGTCTAGACCTGTTAATTTAGGTATGTCTATTCATAATTTTTTGTGTCAAGAAATTATGGAAGTTATTATATACTAAATGATTCCCGCGACTTTATCCGCGTGGATTAAGTATTTTTGATTCCCGCAGGAACGCCTTAATTTTCCGGGATAAAAAGTAGCCTATGTCCTTCCCTGGGATAAAACCTATCACTGTACCAAATTTCATCAAAATCGGTTGAACAGAAAGTGCCGTGAAAGCGTAGCAGACAGACAGACAGACGGACTGACAGACAGACAGAAACACTTTCGCATTTATAATATTAGTATGGAAGTATGGATATGATTAATTAATTGACATTTTAAAAGTGTCAGTAAAATATACAGAGCCTCTTTAATTTTAGGAACTTTGTTAACCACCCATAGCAAATAAACTTCAAATAAATAAAATAAACTTATTTATTCTTTTTTTACCATTCAGGCAGAGGTGGAATTGCAGGCACCACTACAGGCTTTTAAAGCTCTATTGCGCTATGTTTACTCTGGTAAGTGAAGTTTAACATTGAGTAAAACAATTCTTTTTGAATTTTTAAAACCACATGACTCCCTTAGAGAGAAATTCAAGGAAATAGAGCTATTCCTACAGTAGCCTCGATATATATTTACAGTCATTTAAAAGTTTAAGAAATCCACTAAAAATATATGTTCCTGTAAAAAAGCTTATTATACTGTTGAAGATTCTAAAATGATAAAAGAGCATGGATTTGACTCGCTCCAGCAATGCTTAGGATTGCAGTTGTAATTGTATTTTTTTTGTTTTCAAATGAGCAACCACAGCTCTTTTTGCTGTTTCTTCACATTCCGAACCAGTGGTAGATTCAGTTGACTATTCAAAAGCACTTAAAAGTCTACTTGAATAAAAAGGTCTATTTGATTTTGACTTGTCTGTCTGTTCACACGGTCAAGGTCACATGGGGCTGTCGCTGCTGCGCGAGGACACAGTGCTGGACATGCTGGGCCTGGCGCACCAGTTCAACTTCCAGGAGCTGGAGGCCGCCATCTCTGACTACCTGCGCCAGGTCCTCGCGCTCAGGAACGTCTGCGCCATCCTCGACGCTGCTAGGTATGCAGTAGATAGATTTAATACCACTTGTCTGACCCGGTGACAGCGTCGCTAGTATATGTTAGTGATGTGACGGATATCTGAGGGAGAAGAAAGATCCGTATCCGTATTCATATCTGTTACTTTTTTGACGGATCTTTTACCTTATTAAACAACTTGACCGTTATTCGAAGCCTAATAATACTATGAGATATGCCATCGCTTCCGTTTCCGTTTTCTGTCCCTTTTCTTTGCTGTATACCTGTCTCTTTCTATTTCCGTTCCCACCACCAGCAGTGAGCGCCATGATTGTGGGCGCACAATTTTTCGTCATTGACGTCGTCGTTGCCGTTCCGTCAACACGTGCACTCAGCTGCATAGTTAATTTTCTGTCTAAGTGATTTTATTATATTCGTACAATTATTGTGGTTCGTGACATTATAACTGGTATGTACACTTTTGTTTTTAATTAGATATCGATTAATGCGACTATTCATTTACGTGCTACGTGACTTTACGTCATATTATTTCTTAATGCTCTTAACTACCTGCATAATTTTACTTTAATGTTTTTATCTTTTATTGAACTACTTGTAGTCGTTTTAACGGTGTTACCGTTCGTCAAGAGTTTGAATTTAATGTGTTCACTAGTTTAATTTTATTTTTAGCTCTTATTTAAAATGAGTGATTTTCCTGAATGTGTTCCGGGACCGAGTAAAGCTAGTGGAACAGATGAGTGTCATAAAAATAAACGTAAAAGAACACGGGAGAACAGTGTGAGTTCTGACTCGTCTTCTTCCGGTTCAAGTAGCTCGACTTCTTGTAGCACAAATTCGGAACAGCCTTAAACGTTCTAAGCGTTCCTCGAAATCAAAACGGTCTCGTCGTAATAAAGATAAAATGTTTAATAAATTATTTGCTGAAATCTCTCAGATTAAAAAAACAGCTTGCACTACCCCAGGAGATCGAGGGAGACTGGGTTGATGATAATGTCAGTGGTCACCTGTATGATGGTGATCATACTGAAAACGAGACAGAACCACAATTTTCGTTAACTATCGGGACTAAAGTCAAAGATTCAGATGTTTTAAAAACACCCGCGTTGTATTTGGACATATTGAAAAATATCCAACGTTTGGGCGATTCGGACTGGCGAAATGTGAGATATTCAGACGTGCAGAAAAGTTATCTTCATACTCCCGGATTTGCGGATTTAGAAGCGAATGACGAAGTTAAACGGTTTGATAGCTCACGAAACACCATAAATACCGAAAAAGCGTTCGCTTCTATATGCTACGCTCTGGTTAAACAGCGCGATCAACTGGAAAAAGAAATACGAAGTTTTTTGTTATGGGCTAAGGATTCTCCTACCCTTACTTTTAGTGATGTAAATGAGAAGATCCAGGATATATTTGTTACGGGTGATTTTTCAAAAATATCTAATGACGCCCTGCAGTTGGTTTGCGGCCATAGGGCGGAAGTTATTCAGCAACGACGCGAGACTATTCTTGCATCCGTGAAGGATCCACTTCACAAAAGCATGTTGCGCAAAATACCGCCAACGTGTCAAAACTTATTTGAAGCTGAAAAGTTTACGGCTGCCCTTGAAAAGGCAGGTGGAGTACGAAAGGTGTTCTGGCCTCGACAAAAAGATCGCGCACCTGCACCGCAGTCCGATCAAAGTAATTCTGTGCCAGATCGTGGGAATCCACTACCGACTTCGAAGACGATGAACAAAGGTCAGCCTTACAATAATAAGTTCAACAACTCTGGAGCACATAACAACAACTCCAAGTCCTTTCGTGGTAGAGGAGGTAAAGCAGCCACAAGTCGCACAAATAATGAGACCTACGGCCATACACGCAGAAGCTCTCCCTCATCCCACCGGGATAGGAGAGGCAAAACTCGAAGATACTGACTCACCGAGTCACTTCGTAGCCGGTCAGCTCGTATACTACTATCGGAGGTGGAAGGTAATCGGAGCTCCAGGTTATATCCTCAAGGTTATTTCCGGATACCGTATACCATTTTTGGAAAAACCTCCACTACATGTACCCATTCTCGCCCTGAATCAGCTGGAAACGCCAGTTTCAGACGAAATGACGCTTGCAATAGAAAAGATGTCATCGGAAGGCGTGTTGACAACTGTTCCAATATCTCCAAGTTTCGTTTCGTCAATGTTTCTGGTCCCGAAGACAGACGGAACCATGAGACCTATTTTCAACCTTAAGGCGCTCAATTATTATGTCCATTCACCTCCATTCAGGTTGATAAACAATCACAAAATTCCCGATTTTTTACAACCACAGGATTATCTAACAAAAATCGATTTGTCTCAAGCATATTTCCATGTGCCGATATCCCACTCGCACAGACGCTTTTTACGCCTGTTATACAAAGGAAAACTGCTCCAAATGAACTGTCTGCCCTTCGGGCTAAGTTCAGCGCCCAAAACCTTCGCGTCAGTAAGCAACTGGGTTGCACAGTTACTTCGAAAACAGGGCATGAGGATCTTAGTATACCTCGACGACTTCTTATTGGCCAATCAAAATGCCGACAACTTGGAAACTCAGACACAAACTGCACTGAATCTATTGAAGTTTCTAGGGTGGAAGGTGAACTACGAGAAATCAATCCTTGCCCCATGTCAAACCGTAGAATATCTCGGCATATTATGGGACCCCTGGTTGAATCGCAAGTCGCTACCGGCGAAGAAATGCGTGAAATTAAGAATGTTAGTCACAAAAATTTTAATAACAAAAGCTGCATCCGTAAAACAACTGCAGAGCTTAATCGGCTTTCTGAATTTTGCAAGTTTCGTTATTCCACGGGGCAGGCTGAATTATCGTCAACTCCAAAGATTGTGTTTAAACAATTTGAATCAAGATCCACATCAAGCCCTGTCGCTGCCCGAGTCTGTAATAGACGAGCTGAGATGGTGGCAGACTCATCACACAGATTGGTCAATGATACATGCACCATACCCGACACACTATATTGTAACGGACGCATCAAATCAAGCTTGGGGAGCACGTATAAACAATACGGTCTTATCCGGAATATGGTCAAGTATAGAGAGGAAGTTGCACTACAACCACAAAGAGCTTCTTGCTATCCTCAGAGCCTTAGAAGAACAAAGTCCGAACCTACAATATGCAACGATACACCTTCAGTGCGACAACAAGACTGCCGTATCATATCTTCGGAACGAAGGTGGTACCAAATCTCAAGTTCTTCTGGACCTGACATACAAGATCATGAGTTTAGTCGACCTTCTCCATGTCAATTTAACAGTGCATCATATTCCGGGCAATTACAATGTGGAAGCAGATCGACTGTCGAGGCTTCGAGTTGCCCCAGAATGGCACCTACTGCCGCAAGCCACGATTCAATATAACCAATATTCAATAATAATATGCAATATTTTCCAAGTGGGGAGTTCCTGTCATAGATCTGTTTGCTTCAAAAATAGCGCGCGTAGTCCCCAGATATTGTTCACTGGATTGCCAAGATACTCAAGCGGACTTTCACGACGCTCTGTCTCGTGTATGGAATTATCCCTTGGCGTGGGTATTTCCTCCCCCCTTTTTAATGCCGAAAATTCTGCAACATCTGAACCAATGTCGTGGAACGTATTTGATAGTGGCACCAAGATGGGAACAAGTGTTTTGGCGACCGGATCTAAAGAACCGAGCGACAGCACCGCCCTGGACAGTCCACAATCTTCCACGGGTATTGATAGACATATCAACCGGTCTAGCTCCCCACAAGATATCGGAAATGACACTGGAAGTGTGGAAATGTGGGGGAGGAATGAAGTACTGAATAACTGGACAGATCAACAAAGGAACCTACTTATGTCTAGTTGGCGACCTTCCACCGTTAGGTCTTATAAACCTGCATGGTCGCGTTGGCTTTCATGGGCATGTTTGAATAATATCCCTGAAAATAAACCTAGTGGTTCTGATTTGGCAAGGTTTTTAGCAGACTTACATAACAAAGAAGGCTTGTCTTATAATACTATACTATGTTATAAATCTGTAGTGTCTACTCTGAGTAATTTAGAAGCTACGGAGCCACTTAGTAACCATCCTCTCGTCAAACGAATTTTAAAAGCTATTGCTGCAGCAAGACCTAAAATTTTGAAACCACCAATATGGGACGTTGATTTAGCCATAAATTGCTTAGCTCGAGTGAATCCAGATACTAATAATTTATATGAAATATCTAAATATACAGCATCAATTCTTTTGTTATGCTCTGGTCGGAGGGTACATGATTTGACACTTTTGCGTACAAACTCATGTAATTGTATTGTAGCTGATGATTGTATAGTCTTAGTACCTGCGTTCGGTTCAAAAACGGACTCAATTGATTACCGCCAGTCAGGATGGAAATTAAAAAAAATAATCCATGTAATAAAAGTCTAAGCCCAGTACATTGGATCAAGCGATTGATTGAAGTGGGCCAACAAAGACGCCAAGACGCAAGGTGCGAAAATTTGTTTGTTTCTACGTGTGGTCAGCCAAAACCGGCTTCAAGATGTGTAATTGCTAGCTGGGTTAAAAATATGTTGAAAGAATCTGGAGTCGAAGCATCGGCTGGTAGTTTTAGAGCCGCGGTTGCCTCAAAAAGTTGGGTAGAAAATGCGCCTCTTGACGAATTTCTCACAAGAGGTAACTGGAGATCTGAAAAAACCTTTAGACGTTTCTATTGCCGCCAAGTTTTAGGTTCCAACAAGAACACTAGCAAAGTCACACAACTATTTAGTGCAGTGGATTAACTTTTATTTTTATTTTGCTATTCATGATAATTCCTTTGAAGATTATTGTACTTCATACTTGTTTGTTAATAAATTTCATACTCGATTGCATCTTTGTTTTAAGTAAATATAAATTTTACAAACACAATCTGATGTTTATCGTGTCGATGTGTCCCTAACAGTTTCTTAGTCACATTGACGCCGTTCACCACCACCAGGCGATAACAAACACGTCTCATAGTATTATTAGGCTTCGAATAACGGTCAAGTTGTTTAATGAAGACGTTTTACCTGAAAATAAAACGTGTATTAAACATACTTACCTTATTCGAAGCCTAATAAATTTTAATTCTGCCTGGTGTTATTCGACTTAATGACGAAAAATTGTGCGCCCACAATCATGGCGCTCACTGCTGGTGGTGGGAACGGAAATAGAAAGAGACAGGTATACAGCAAAGAAAAGGGACAGAAAACGGAAACGGAAGCGATGGCATATCTCATAGTATTATTAGGCTTCGAATAAGGTAAGTATGTTTAATACACGTTTTATTTTCAGGTAAAACGTCTTCATTAATTTTCAATACAAAGATGAAATTCTATATATAGGTGATTAGGTAGCAATGAAAAACTATTAAATTCCATTTAGATTATTTTTTATTTCTTAAAATCAAATATTTGGCACCTTTATATTGCAACAATTTATCGTAATGAGTTTCAAAACCTGTATTCGGATCGTATATTAATCTGTATTCGGATCCGTATCCGCGTATTTATATTGTTAACGATCCGGCACATCACTAGTATCTATAAAGAAAAAAATAAAAACCAAACATAGAAATTCCAATTTTCGCCACCGGGCCACATACGCTTCTGGGATTATCGATAGATAGATAAATGATTTATTTGCCGATAAAAACAATTTACAATATTTGTAGAAGTAAGGAAATCTATTGCCTATTAGAAACGTTCGTGAACAATTAATAAGGCAACAAGAGTACGGTGTGCAGGTCAAATCCGAGATGACGGCCGCGTCAAATTGTCACTTTAAAAGAGAACTACAAAGTGTCCTTTTTGGAGAAAGTTTAAGTTTTAGTATCGATGTAGTGCCCAAAACCATTTTTTTTAGGTTTTCGTCTGTCTATCTGTTCAGACATCACGCTGAAAAGGGTTTATTCCTCCACACACATGACATAGTTACCTAATACTATAAATACATCATACTAATATTATAAAGGCGAAAGTTTGTGTGTGTGTGTGTGTGTGTATGTTTGTTACTTTTTCACGTAAAAACTACAGGACGGATTTGGCTGAAATTTGGAATGGAGATATGTAGATTATAGTCTGAAATAACATAGGGTAATTTTTATCGCAGAAAATTAAAGAGTTCCCGTGGGATAATGTGTCTTATAAGTATAATGGTGTTTTAGGTTGTACGGCTTAGAGGCTCTGATGGACTACTGTTACAAGTTCTTGGACAGAAACGCGACAGAAGTGCTGCAGCACGACACTTTCCTGCAACTCTCTGTTGTGAGTATAACTGCCTCATTGTGACTAATAACACATGGTTTCCTAAGTAAGAAATAAGGTTCCCTATCAAAAGTTCTAAGAAGCATAACATCTAGAACAGTTTAACAAGCAATATGTCGAATAAGAAATTATGTCTTAATAAGTGTTAGGCTCAGTCTGAAGGAGGCATTATTTTGTAGTCTACAGCTCTGCGTAGTCGAGAGTGACAATACAGGTCAATGGTTCATTTATGTGGATAACCGAGTTTCCTTTTAACATTAGCGAAACGTCCATTTAGGAAAACGGACATATATATGGAAAGGAATATAGAATAACATATCTAATGATCATATTAGGCAGTTTAATGAAGATCTAATAGCGCCATCTGTTGTTGTATGTAGTTGATGTATCTCTACACCTTAAATAGTTGGAAAACAACAAAGTAAAATATGTTGATGTATAAAGAAATGTTCTGTGTGCATAGGAAGCTCTGCAAGGCCTGTTGGAGCGGGACTCGTTCTTCGCGCCGGAAGCGGAGATCTTCAAAGCGGTGTGTAGCTGGTTCAACGCTAACCAGCAGTGGGTCAAGTCTGACAGTGGCATGGCTCAAGTTGTGAGTATGCTAAACCTATAAAGGTAACCAGGTGACACTCGCGTCTTTGAACACGTTGATTTACGTTTTTTTTAATCCTGTGTAAACTCCTTGATTTTCCGAGATAAAACTTCGACTATGTGGCTATGTTCTAGATATGCAAGCTATCTCAGTCTATACTAATGTTATAAATGCGAAAGTTTGGATGGATGGATGGATGTTTGTTACTCACGCCAGAACGGCTGAATGGAACTGGATGAAATTTGGCACAGAGATATTTTATTTTTATTTTTGCTCACTTTTTATCCCGATAACATAGAGTTCCTGCAGGAACCAAATACTTTCAATCCACGCGGATGAAGCCGCGGGCATCAGCTAGTAAGTTATATAAAGTGATGGTGATAATCAGTTACGGTATCTTAAAACTAATGCTACGATTGTTCCAAACAAACCCTGGTTTGAGCTCTCAACAAACTCACCTGAGTCTGAGTTAACCAACTACCTCAATTTACATAGGCGCGCTCTGTCAAACAAAGAATGTGGACGTATTTTACTAACGCCATCTAGTCTGAAAAGCAGGACAGCGCTACGGCGGGGACAAGGACAGGCTTATAGTATGAGAGGCATGCACTACAAGTCTATAAAAGGGCTCATCTAGTACCTACATAATATATATCGATGGAATGAACTACTTCAGAAGTCCAAAGAAACCCTTTACTTGATTCTGTCGCAGGAGAAGATCCTGAAGTGCGTCCGCCTGACGCTGATGAGTCTGGAGGAGCTGTTGACAGTGGTGCGTCCCTTCTCGCTCGTCACACCGGACATGCTGCTCGACGCCATACAGGAGAAGACGCAGACCAAGAGCACCGACCTCCGCCACCGGGGGCTGCTGGGTGAGCTTACATCATCATGTTTTCTTATAGAATAGAATAGAATATTCTTTATTTGCATAATGTGTGTAGGTATACATAAGATGTTAATTCTAATAAAATAGTCCAGCACATTAGCCGTATCGGCGTACAAATATTATAAATAGGCAATTGAGGTTAAATTCATAATAGTTACCGTTACAATAATAATATTACAAAATAGATTTAATTTAGCATTACATTCATTTGAGAGTTACAATTATAATATTGCAACATATAATTAGATTTCAATAATTATACAATGTCAATAATAGTCATGATTAATGTCAAAAGCTATAAAATTAAAGAAATGTAAAAATGTTACAAGTATTTTTTGTCATGTTGAAAAAATTCTTCCAAGGTGTAAAATTTTTTCCCTTGTAACCATTTCTTAAGTTTCAATGAAAAGTGTTTTGTCGTGCTTGATTTTATGTCAGATCTTGGGATAATATTGCGGTCCTTCCGCATACGACTCGACTAAGAGTTCTATTTCAACTCTTAGGTTTCTAACGATTAAATTATTATCAGATGTTAGTGATAATAACCGGGACCACCAGCTAAACATGCTTTAGAGCACGGAGGAAATGAAAAGGCCAAATTCGGACTTCCGAATTCGATCATCCATCCAGTTACCGACTTGGATCAACGTTGCGATTTCGATTGTTATCGCAATCGACTGATATGCGTTTTCACAACGAGGCAACGTAGTTCTGTAATAAATAAAACTTGTTTTAGTGCCGGAAGAGAACGTAGCGACAATGAAGCGCGGCGCGCGCGTCATCGCCGGCGACATGCGTTCAGCCTTGCTAGACGGCGATACGGATACATACGACATGGAGCGAGGATACACCAGGCACACCATATCCGACGCGCCCGACAACCCAGGCATCATAGTGCGGCTCGCCACCACAACCATCATCAACCACATCAGGCTCCTGCTCTGGGACCGCGACAACAGGTGAGCCTGCATGGAGTGTTGAAATTTTAACTATTTTTAAATGAAAAAATAATTTTACATCATAACCCCCTATATATTATTATTATTTAACTCTATATTTTATTTGCACCATATATATAAATAACTAGACGATGCCCGCGACTTCGTCCGCATGGATAAAGTTTTTTTGGTTTCCGGGGGAACTCCTTAATTTTCCGGGATCATAAGTAGCTTATGTCCTTCCCCAGGATACAAACTTTCCCTATACCAAATTTCATCAAAATAGACTGAACAGATACTCGTAGGCCGTGAAAGCGTAGCACTCTTTCGCATTTATAATATTAGTATGGATATCTACTAGCGACGCTGTCAGAGAGACAGCGTCGCTCCCACAAGACAAATTTGTGGGACTGTTTTTGCCAAAGCGAAAATCTATCTGGGTAGACTTTTCAGCCGCGCATTGTCTAACTCATTCTTCATGTCATCTAACTTAGTTCTTTTACCGTTAGTTCATTTGTCTAACTTTTCTTTTTACGGACTATAAAACTACATACCCATGCATAGGCTGCAGACATTTCCTCTAAGCAGCGTTATTCGCGTTGAATTCCTGATTCACAAATACCCCCGATACGCTGAGCACATGCTGGCCTTTCCTTCTGACTATCTACATAAATCGAATTATTTGTTGGCCCTTAATAATTTTTTTCATTATGACAATGTCTACGCAAAGAAAATATAATTGCCTCAGTACTTAGTTCGATCTCTATAAACTCCAACCCTTGAAATGAAATCTGGATCCTAAAAATCCAAAATTTTTGTTCGAAATAATCAAAATATTGGCAGGATTATTCAGTTTTTATACTATTTTTATCATAGTGAGCCCTGTTAAGTTGATTTTATTACAATAATTGGGAATTTGGCTACTAGTAAAATAAATAATTTTTAGTGATTATTAAATAGAGGATCTTCCAAAAGTAGTAATATTCACGTTCCCTGTTAGTTTTATGCTGAGCAACCATTTTATACTATCGATTAAAGTAAGAAAGTGCGTCATACTTTGACGTCACAATTATCTCATTCAAAATCCCATACTAAGCGTGTGATCTGACGTTTGAAAAAAAAAGTGTCTGATTTGACAAGTGGTCAAATACCCCATTGTTCCACACAGATCGTACGCGTACTTCATCGAGGTGTCAGTGGACCAGAAGGACTGGGGCCATACTGTCAACGCTTAAAACAATATCACTCAAAATGATAGTTCGATGTCACATACCTTGACTTTCTTAAAATTAGGATTATAATTCTAAAACACGAAAGTCGACAGTAATGGAACAATATAGCTGTAAGCGTTGGCAGTATGGCCCCTGGGTGCGCGTGATCGATCGCAAACTTTGATGACGTCACAATTATCTCATACAAAATTCCATACTAAGCACGCGTTCTGACGTTTGAAAAAAAAAGTGGCTGATTTGACAAGTGGTCAAATACCCGCTTGTTCCACGCAGGTCGTACGCGTACTTCATCGAGGTGTCAGTGGACCAGAAGGACTGGGTGCGTGTGATCGACCACAGCAACTACTTCTGCCGCTCGTGGCAGAACCTGTACTTCGAGCCGCGCGTCGTGCACTACATTAAGATCGTTGGCACCAGTAACACTGTCAACAAGGTGAGGATATCACATCAGCCCCCCCCCTAGTCGAGTTACATACATATACATATTAAACTTAAATGCATTGACGAATGTTTATTAAAAGAGATGGTTTTTTGGTGGACTCTTTGTACACTCTACCATGAATATAGAAAAATACAGAGATCGTATTAAAAATATAATAATTTAGAAAAGTAAAGTAAATAACGTAAAAAAAAATGTTTTTCAAGTTTTCGATACGTTTCCAAAATGGCAACCTTCAGCCATAGAGAAGACAGTAGGCGCGAAATGTATCAAATGTCATTTCTAACAGTCACTGTCAAAATAACGTGTTTTTCTTTTGAAACTATTAACTTTTTTATTAACACAAGATTAACAAGATATATTTTGGAAACATTATCATAGTCCTATAATTCAGTCGATCATCATTTTTGTCAGCTCCTAACCCAGACTATGGTCTACTCTTGGACTGCAAATTACAAACTCTGCTACTCTGCTAGAGTTTGTAATTTGCAGCAAGCAAGCAAAAAAAAATCGAGCACGTCAGATATTCAGAGGAGATGTTATGTGGACCCAAGGAAGCTCCTATTAAAAAAACTAACAATTCTGACGTCAAGCAAAGTCACTGCGGTTTTTTGAAAATGCAAAAAAATGCCATTTTCAAATACTCGAACGCGTCAGATTATTATTATCATACAGACGGTTCAGTTTCATGTCCCAAACGTGCTGACCCATAATCTGACGATTATCTTGAGAAATTTTCTTGATCTGATGATTTGAAAAAAACCCACAGGTGAAAGAAAGGACATTTACATCATATAACCTATTTTTCTTTCTACCATCTAATCTTCAAAATCTATTAGATCTCCACGACGCTCGAGTAAATCCACATTTAGCATCATGGGCTTCCCTACTATTAGTATGGCGTACGTTTACAGGTGTTCCACGCAGTATCACTGGAGGCGATGCACACGGCTCGCGTGCCGCCATTACGCGACGGACTAGTTTGTCCCACTCACAACGTCGCTACGCTGGACCTTTCTGCCGTCGTCATTGAGGGCATCAGGTGAGCGCGACTGCTACTTGTGATAAGTTGCTAATACAAGGCAACAAGGAACGATGGACTTGACGTTAATTGTTTTGTAATGAAAAGCCTTCAAATAAATCAGATTAATAAATTACGGTTGTCTGTAAAGTCGGTTTACGGACGATAGTTTTACGTGATAACTCGAAGTTCTCTCGCGCGCTCGCGTAGCGGCGTTCCAGTAGCAGAACTATTGGAACTGCTAGCTCTGACGTCACGCGATCGTGCCTCTCTATCTCTTGTTCCTCGCTCTCCCTTGCGCGCTCAGGCTCAGGCGGAACGCGACACTTTTTCGTGCGTGCAGCCGGTGTTCATCGATTTATAAGACGTTATCACATCAAAAAATAATTAAATTTGCTCCTAGCCGTTCCCGCAACGCCCTCCTCAACGGCGATACGGAGCACTACGACTGGGAACAGGGCTACACATGCCACCAGCTGGGCTCCGGCGCCATAGTGGTGCAGCTGGCGCAGCCCTATCTGCTGTCCTCTATCCGGATGCTGCTGTGGGACTGTGATTACCGACACTACTCTTATTACGTGGAGGTCTCGCTTAACTATTGGCACTGGGACATGGTGGCTGACCGGACCAGGGACCCTTGCCGGTAAGTTAACGAAGATTTCTGTGCCTTTTACAGGACTTCAGAATCTATTTGGGGATTTGGGTATCGATTTAAAAACATAGGGATATATTTTTGGTGCTTGAGGATCTTTTTTGGGACTTTGTGGGTATTTCTCCGGAATTGGAAATCCTGTTCGAGCATTTGGGATCTTTTTTGGGACTCCCGAGATTCAAAAAAAAAAATGAGATTATAAAAAAAAAAACGGTAAAATGTATCGAACAGGGCTACACATGCCCCCAGCTGGGCTCCGGCGCCATAGTGGATCAGTTAGCGCAGCCCTATCTGCTGTCCTCTGTCCGGATTAATTAATTGAGATCGCAGTGAAGAGCTAACTTGTAGTGGATGAAAAAAATTGGAGAATTTGAGACATATTTCAAGACTTGGAAAGATATTAAGGGGTGTATTTCTAGACTTGGGGATGTATTTTGGAACTTAAATACTGTTATGACCCTATTTTGCAATCAATTCTGGTTTTTTTTTGGAATCGACTTCGGGATCAATTTAGGCATTCAGGTTGGAACTTCGGTGCATATCTTGGAACTCTAAGAGCTTGAATTCTAGAACCTAGTTGGGAGACCTCTCCTGGGACATTGTTTAATGTGAATGCTGGACTTGCAGGTCATGGCAAGTGATCTACTTCACGCCGCGGCCTGTCTCCATCATCCGTATCGTCGGCACCAACAACACCGTTAACGAAGTAAGTGATTCATACTCATTCAATTTATTCTTTGACGGTCATATAGTTTGGGTCACCTTATGGTGACGTCATCATCCATTCAATATGGCAGGCAATATGTTTCAAGGTGTTTAATATTTTATTTTCACTACCACGAGCGTTTTTGAGAAAAAGACCGATGAGCTAAACTCAAATGGACAAAATTTGGTACGTCTTTTCTTGTTTCTCTGTTTGTCTTTGTTATTTTATCGTGCGGTAGGTATAAACAAATATTTTTAATACTAACCGCTTTTACGATATTTTCGTAATAATTTGTTTTTAACAATCCTTTTATTCCTCAAGGGATTTTTCGAAAACCTAAATCCATCCAGTAAACAAAAACATAAATAAAATTTGTGCTATCTAATATTATAAATGTGAGATTTTTGCATGGGTATAATTGAGGACCGGAGAGGGTCATAGGCTAATTCAACAAAAAATTACAATATTTTACTTATGTACTAATAGAAGTATTGTTTGTCAGGTATTCCACCTGGTGCACCTAGAGTGTCCGGCGCAAGTGGAGGAAGCGCGCGACGACCCCGCCGCTAAGAAGCAGCGGCCGTCGCGCGAGCGGGACGCGCGCGGGACAACAGACGCGCGTGAGCCGCGCGCCGGCAGGCGCAGCCCGCCTGAAGGTCAGTAACATACTTGACAGAGACGGTGATAATAAAAAAAAAACGTGTGGTGTGTGGGACACCACATAGGAACGAAGTTCCATATATTACATAAATATTAATTTCACGTTCTAGTCGAGGTAAAAAGAAAATAATTGTTCGGTTATACATTTTTTTTTATTTCATTAAAATATAAACACTAAGGCATTAAAGTTTAATTTCGAATGTAGTATATTTAAATTTAAAACCTTTTGTCTTCGTAACAACGCGAGCATGTTTTCACTTCAAAATCTTACACATTTTCGTTCGGACGTTTTTTGCCGGCTAGGGTACCTCTCCGCATCGTCCCATAAGGAACTTTGTTCCAAAAGCCCACAACAAACTCCGGCTGAGTTTGTTGTGGGCTTTTGGAACGAAGTTCTTTTCTCAGACCAGGCTGAGTTTGGAAACCTTGTAGCTTTAGTTTTAAGATACCGTGGTATCTTAAAACCAAAAAAAAAAAAAATATCACCATCACGTCTTATACTTTGTAAACGTGACGTTCAGAAGGTGTACGTGTAGGTACCTATCTTGAATAAATATACTTTTAGTTTTGAGTTTGATAGGGAACCATTAGCGAACCTTCCTCTGCAAAATTGTAATGAGATAAAAGGCTAAGCGGAACGGCATGGAGCGGACTGATTAGACTGTAGACAAACTCAAACTCATATTTTTTAATTCAAATAAACTTATTAAAAGTCCTTTTGAATCATCGAGTGAATCTATCACTGGTTCTGAATGAATTTCCTACCGAGAAGAACCAGCAAGAAAAGCATTTGTCATAGTCTACTTAAATAAAAATGATTTTAGTTTCAAGGGTTTAGTTAGTTAGTTGTTGTTGTTGATTTGATTAGTTGGCAAATACCCGATCAGATATACTTAGTGTTTGTATAATTTATTTTAAACTAATAATAATAAAAAGTATAACGCTGTGTGTACAAAAACACAATTTGCTTTATGTTGCAGGTCTTAGCCTGTTCAAATTTGAACTAAGTATGATCTTATATTACTTTTCATGTTAGATTGTTGCTTTGTTTTTGTTTTAATGTGTATTTATTCAAAAGTATTGACACCCGCGATTTTATCGCGTAGATTTAGGTTTTGAAAATACCGGGGGAACATACAAAATTTAATTCTGTGGATTATCGTGGGAACGGAATTTACGTGGGTTTTGACAGAATTCACACACTCGATGAAATATTAGTTGTATAATATTTTTACAACTTTATTTACTAGCAAGCTTAGTATGTCACTGTGGTGTCAGAGTAAACTAGAAACAATGAACGTGTGTCCAGGTACCGGCACCCCGGAGCCGGGCGCCCGCACGCCGTCCCCCGCGGGCGAGGGGGAGTCCTCCGGGGGGGAGGGGCCGCCCTCACCGCCCCCCGCGCCCGCCCGCCTCACCCTCCCGCCCGCCGAGACCGCCACCGAGGCCGAGGAGGGCTACGACGACTGAACCCCGGGACAACACTAGTGCACCGCTTGCTTCCCACTAACCAACATGCACTCGCCACTAATTGGACAGGTACAGTTTGATTCAATCGTTTTGTAAGCCGCGAAATTGTAACCGCGCAGACAGTAAATTCAGTCATTTTGGTTGCTTTCGATCTATACTAATATTATAATTGCGAAAGTTTGGATGGATGTTTGTTACTCAATCACGTCAGAACGGCTGAAAGGTCCGGATGACATTTGGGACAGAGATAGATTATAGTCTGGAATAACACATAGGCTAACTTTTTCCGTCCCCGCAGGATCAAAAGCCTCAATCCACGCGGACGAAGTCGCGGGCATTAGCCAGTACACACACACACATATAATACATATTTAAAAAAAATTTGAAAATATAAGAATAACTTCGAATTTAAGCTTAATTATTTTATAGTTCCTTAACAAAACAAAAATGTAATATATTTATGTGTAAAGTAAAGCACTAGCACGAAATGTGAGATTAGTGTCGAATAAACTAAAAAAATACGTAAACTGTAGGTACCTAATGAAGATCAAAGAATTCACCATTATTTCGTTTACACTGAAGATCCTTAGGAGATTATAATGAATATAACATATTTATTATCCATATAAATGTGTAAACTTTTCTAATGTTCCGTCGTTATCCATTGATTATTTAGTTTGTAAGTAGTTTAGTGATTTCTAGTCTGTTATAATGTTCTCCCTCCCTATTCTATAACTTAGTGACTACTAACTAGTACTAGTATACAGTTTTTATCTATTGAAGGTTTACTATGAAATTTTATTTTATTAATTCATAACAAACCTTCAATGGTTTAAAATATACGTCAGGCTTTGATTTTTTCATAGAGGGCCTCGTGTGCCTGGGCTGTGGAAGCTCATTGGCTAGTGTCACACTTTTAACGCGTCACGAAAGTTCTAAAAGTGAGCAGTCACATACTTTCAAAATGTGCTTGTTAAAATCAACGGCTGCTTATAGTTAACTTCCCAACTGTTCAATTTTACTATCGCATTATGCAGGAATTTGGCATGCGATCTATGGAGAAAATGTATGCAAGCCTTAAATAGTGAACCATGTTACCTTCGCATACTATTTGTGTTTTAATTTATTCCGTTCTAATTTATGCCTTGTAAGTTTTAGCCTTTTAGCTGTATGTTATCTATGTTTATATTCTCAAAATGTATCATTGCTATGAAACTTTTCGGTTTAGTTTTGAGCCAGTGTTTGTATATTTGTCTTGTATCCCTCTGTCGAATCCTGATCAATAGTCAGGAGTTTACTATTAAGTTTGGATAGCAGAGTTTTATACCTATATGAAAGAATAAATTCTGAACTAAATATACTTAGTCAAAGTTTGGCTTTTTAACAAGTGCTATTGTAAATATATAATTCATTTCATGTATCTGGATGGATCTTCGCAGAGATATTAATATACCAAGTAGATTAACAGTAAAGGCAATGTTAGTTTGCGATTTTCAGATAATTCAAGTACGGTATAAGCACTAACCTATGGCATGCTATGGCTATGTAAGTACTTAATTATGCGAGCAAAATATTTTAAATATAATCTAATTTTATCTGTCGCGGTCTAGATAGCTGGTGTAGTTTCCTTACTCTCCTGATGTTGTTTTTGATTGTGGCCAATTCTGTACTATCGCAATCTCTCAACTAAACTAAAATGACAGCGATGTAGTTCTGTCCCTCTCCGCAGGTCCCTAACCTAACCCTTAGTAAGCAATATTTTTAATGCTGTCGTTTTAGTTTACAGGTTGTACAGAATCAGCCCCATTAGCTAATAATTTGTATATTTTTCTCACACTTCTGTTGGAAACCCACCCAAATAAATCAACATTAGCCCTTTACCAGTTTATCATTATTAAGAAAATTGTTTTGTATCTGTACTTAGTTTATAAGAGAATGGGTAACATTATGTACTGTGATAAAAAAAAGTTTGTATGAACTGCTAAGTTGATGGTAAATTATAATATTATGAGTAGTTTAGAATTAATTTCGATTATTATGTAGATGCTATCAGTAAGGCAAAGTTTATTAAGCTTTCTTTTTAATAAAAATAGATTGTAATTTTATTGGCCTTTTTATTTACCAGACATTTTTGTAACTTCAACTTTCTAGGTACTCTGATAGACCTATCTATGTTTTTGAATGGATACTAGTTACAAATTATGCTATAATAGTAATCAAAAGAATGGATAACTATAACAACTTCATCAAAATTGGTTCAGTAGTTTTTATAAATAAATGGTCAAAGTAAAATAATTGTGTCTAATTAGTGTAGATACTCTAAACCGTGCTCCAAACTAAATCTGCTGGTCTAAATCTAGTGCTATCCTTTTTCAGTGTTGTTTTAGTTGTTGTTGACCTGTTATTTTAGATAACAGGATTGTGTACAACAAACAGAATTAGACAGTACATTGTATTCAAATTGAAATTTCTATATGAATATAGACAAGTCTCGTGGTTACTGTTTGATTGCGACCAACAAGGTCCTGAGTTCAAGTCCTGGTTCAGGTCATAATGAAGTATTGGGGTTTTCTGACTAGAAAATTCAAATTAGAAAGTTGGCTGTACCTATTTCACCACATTAAGTCATCGGTCCCGGTTTAATCCCACTGCTGGGTACAGGCCTCCACTCTCAAAGAAGAGATGGAATTAGAGCTTAGACCAATGCTGCTCCAATGCGGTTTGGTGGGCTTGTACAACTATTATCATGTTAGTGATAATTCACTGGTACAGGCCTCCACTCTCAATGAAGAGACGGAATTATTAGAGTGGAGGCCTGTACCCAGCAGTGGGACGTTAATAGGCTGCACCGGTGGTAGTTGTGGATAGACAAGTATAAACTAAATTTTTATGAATAAATTTATTTACAACTAACAATAATTCAAATTTAAGCTTTACTAAGTCACTTGCGAACCTCTTTCTCTGACTATAGCTCTATTCTTCTTAAGCAGGGTACTTGCATCTACAATATCAGGGTTAGTTTCCTCTGCATACTCATCTAGTCGTTTTCTCAACAAGTGCTTCAACTCATCAATGGATTGTCCTTTCAGGGCTGATATCCCAATAATATCTTCAAATTTAATAATTTTTTTTGGCCTTATTTCTTCTGGAATGTCTTTTATAACATTATTTATATTACTGAGGGCTTCTTTGACTTCTAAAAATGTATCATTTGCACCCGGCAAGTCCAATTTATTTACAGCTAATATTGCAGGCTTGTCTAACAAGTCTTCATCATAGAGCTCTAGTTCTTTGTTGAGAAGCAATATTGTTTCCAAACATGATCTGAATGGGTACTTATGGCTCAATTTGAAACCTTGAACATCAGCTATGAATAGTAGCAGTTTGGTTCGCTCAACATGCTTCAAGAACTTATGACCCAGACCAACATTGATGTGTGCACCCTCTATAAGACCAGGTAGATCTGCTATAGATATCTGTCTCAGATCCTCATACTGTATAATGCCTTTGTTAGGTTTTATTGTTGTGAATGGGTAATTTGCTATCCTAGGCTTTGCTCTGGATATTGCTCGTAATAAAGAACTTTTTCCTGCGTTTGGAAACCCTACAAGGCCAATATCAGCGATTAGTTTTAAATCTAAACGTATGTGATGCACTTGACCAAAATGTCCCAGAAAGTTATTGTCCTTGTTGCCTCCAGGGCCACCGCGCGCTACTATGAGCGTCTGATCCTCTTTGTCAATCGACCCTAAAATTTGACCATCCTCTCTGTACACTGTGACGCCGAGCGGAACCTCGAGCTTCACGTCTGCGCCGGGAGTACCCACAATCTTCGTTTTACGACTATCTTCGCCGTGTCCTGCAGTAATAGATTTGCCTCGATATTTATTCATAATAGACTTCAAGTTGGCATCTTCTTTGCCCACACAATAAACACATCCTCCTTGACCTCCAAGCCCTCCAAATTTTGGAGTACCGGTTCCTCCTGTACCTCCTTTTACGTGAATTCTTACAGTATCGATAAACTTACTTAGAAGAAACTTCCGCGGGCGCTTAAATTCTTTAAGTGCAAAACAAGTTTTGTTGAGGAAAACCATTTTCAACCAAGAATCATAGTATTATTATAATGATTGAAATTAAAATTTAGCAAGAAATTGGTTTTTGCTTTGAGGTTATGTTTTTATATTTTTTAAATCTAAGTCACTTGAAGATTGTCATCGTTTTCAGATCGTTTTGTCTGATTGACATTTGTAGTGCTTTGGTTGGAACTCGGAATTTTCTACGATATCCTCATCAACTTGTTCGGAAGATCAACTTGTTGAAAAGATTTGAGTTATCGACAACTAATTTGCTAAAATATCAACTTGTTCTATTCTTTCTCATTTTTTTATTTATTTAACTGGTTTAACGGCTCTGGATTCCAGTCCTTCTGAGCCTATTCTTTCTCAAATACACTATCAACCACAGAGTACATTGAATATATCAACTATTCAAAGCTCGGCCACAGAGTACATTGAATATACCTCATGAATATACCTTAGGGCCTCGCCTTGGGAGGAGTAATAAGTGTTCTGTGGCCTTGGGCTAATGATCGTCGATGAAACCTCAGAGCCGTGGAGCCGGTTTAGCTTAGACTTTAACCCAATGAATACTGTCATTGGTTTAGCCAGCGAGGAACATAATAGGTATTTATCTTTAGTGTGTGTAGTGTGTAACATATATTTTACCACTACTAAGTAGTATCCAGGGCCGTTAAATAAATTTAAAAAAAGAAAAAGTCTACGCTTGTCTCTAGTCAAAAGTCAAAGCGGTGGTCAAAAGCAAAACGTCAAAACCAGAGACAAGTAACAACTAACAAGTAACATATTATAAACAAAACTGCAAAGTTTTAAAATTGTTTTTAAAGCGAAACACAAGTGTTACAATAAAAATTACAACATATAAAAATAGTGAATAGTGTACATAAAATCATATCATAAGTTAGTCTATTTCGATTCGCTTTCGATTTTTAGTCATAAGTTTATTTGAATAAGCTCACAGTTTTCCCCAAATATTTTTACCGATGTATGAATTAAAATATTACATTATACTGTGTTTGTTCTTACAATTAGTTCCCTATATTTCATGTAGTGACGGTGATAGATCGCCTTTCTATCAAAAATGTTTGCAAAAGTGTAAAAACACCAACTGCACTTCAGGTAATTAAATTTCTGTGTTCTCTTAAACTTTTCAAGTTATTAACTTTTGTTTTAGTCCTCAATAGTTCAGCCCAGAAAATTAAAGAATTTCCATGGGAACTCTATGGGTTATCAAGTAGGTACCTTAGCCAAAAGTTTGCCAAGTATTGGGTAAAAACAAGTAGATGGTCCCAGTAGATCGAGTCCGCGGAGTTAATCCACACCGTAGGTTCATGACCTAGCTTTATTAATAACCAGATTTATTATACTTCCTCGGGATGCAACATATCTCTATACTAAATTTCATCAAAATTGGTTAACAAAATGGGCTGTGATAGAGGAGCAGATAGGCACTTTTGTATTTATAATATTAGTATGGATCAATATCAGATGGAGTGTTTACTGGTGAGGCGGCGAGGTTGCAAGAGGCGTGGGACTGGCTGCTGGGCTGGGGCTGCGAGGACGAGTGCCGCTACCACTGCATGTGGCGCACAGTGCAGGGGTACCAGGAGAGGGGATATCATATACCTAAGTTTCATGGAAAAGTATGCATTATTCTCTCTTTGTCATTGAGTCATTACTTTTGCTCCTCTTCTTGGCAGCATACATTGCTTCATTATTGTAAAAAAATCTGCATCTATGAAGTATTGCATTTTTTTGTGAATCTTTGCCTGTTAATAATTATGAAACTTTATAAAATGTCTATAAAGTTCCAAATGTCAAAAGTTAAATAAATTATTGGACAGAGAATAGATGGTGTTTATGACAATAGATTGGCAATGGCAGTGGTAGATTCATTCGACTATTCCATAAGCACTTGTAAAAAGTCCATCTGAATAAAAAAACATTTGATTTGATTTGAATGGTCAAAGTAACACTGGGTCTCTAGAAGCTCTACATAGCCTCTTCAAGAAGAAGAAAAGAGTCACTATTACATTCGTTACTTGACTTCTTCCATCAAGTCATTACTGTGTTACATGACACCACTTAATGGTAGTGGCTTTTGTGGATTCTAAATCTTTCATAATAAAATTAATGCTTATTTTCAACATTTGCCTTTTAAAGGACATTGGAGAAGTTTATAATGATTATAATGTTTAATTGACACATGCAATCTTCACAGCTTTTTTAAAAACAATTACAGAGCATTGCACATAATTTTTTTAAGTTTGCTAATTTGGGTGTACACAATCTCAACTTAAATAAATTCATATTTTGCATTTGCATCTCTCTTCCTGTGTCATATTCTTTATTACTGAGGGGTTGTGACCCCTTTCCATTAATCACATAATGGTAGGAGTTTTCTTGGGATAATAATGCAGTGGGTTTCCACGTTCTTCCGCATAATATGTCTCGACAAACAAAACAAAGGTTTTTGGAACAATTATCATCAGATTATTAGCATTAGCATTTGCTTAAGAGTCTCTTAAAGTATCTTTTTGGTCTATAAATATGGTCTACTCTAGACCTGTCAATTTAGTCTACATTAGAGATTTGCAACCAAATTAGTACTAAAGACCAGAGATCTGCGGCTAATAACATGAAAATGAAATGACATATTTCAAGTAGGACAACTTGTGCCACGTATGATAAGTCACATGAATCTACCACCGGTTCGGAAAGCTGAGTCTACTGAGAAGAGCTAGCAAGAAACTCAGCAGTTGCTCTTTTCGTAAACAGAAAGATGTAATATGTTCTCTTGTCAACCAGTGGCCGTTCAGAAGGATCCTGGGAGTGCAGGAGCCCGCCTCGGCCTTCGCGTCAGTGCTGAATCTGCTCATACACATCCACATGTACAGGAAAATCATCCGGGAGTTCCCTCTCAAGGACACACCTATGATCCTGTTCTGGCATTGTTTTGCTTGGGTGAGGCATATATAAATCTATCCCTTAATTTATTTTTTACCTAGACACAAATTACGTCTTTTATTACGTAATATATAAAAGGTGACTGATCTACACTGGACGAATCGGGCTCTAATTTGGTATGCAGTTAGCTATTAAGACGCAGACAACCTCTAAGAAAATATTTTTGAAAATACGACCCCTAAGGGGGGAAATAGGAGTTTGAAATTTGTGTAGTCTACCCGGACGAAGTCGCGGGCATGACGTAGTTTCATTATAAAAAGCGTCGCGGTCGGTTACCTCAAATACATTAAGCTATTCAAAGAAGTGAATAAGAGTTGCCTACCAAGTATTGCGACCGTATATCTCGAAGTCAACCTTATTTCATATAATGAAAAAAAGTGCGAAAGTATCCTTTTATTATCTTTTCACTACTAAGCAGCTGAAACCCGTTGGTAAGACTAGGTCATACTAGTCTAACCATAATCTGACCACTGGGAAACACTCAAGTTTTGATGAATGGTACCTAGTCAATAGCCATCATGTAGTCAAGGCCTGAACCTGAAGTTGGTCTTTCCTCAGGTGTGCATAAACGCATGGCTGTGGTCGACAGTGTTCCATACGCGAGATAAGTTCTTCACGGAGTTCATGGACTATGCGGGCGCTTTGTCCATGGTGATGATGCTGCTCATTGCGGCCATAGTGCGGTAAGTAGGTATCTGGCCTTTAAATAGCGGCCATAGTGCGGTAAGTAGGTATCTGGCCTTTAAATAGCGGCCATAGTGCGGTAAGTAGTTATCTGGCGTTTAAGTAGCGGCCATAGTGCGGTAAGTAGTTATCTGGCCTTTAAATAGCGGCCATAGTGCGGTAAGTAGGTATCATAGAGTAGGATGTATTGGTAGGTATCTGGCCTTTAAATAAATCTGCCGCCGCCAAATCGTAGAATCCACTGTTCGTAGAAGTTTTACAAACCGGCACCTAATGTTGAGACATTGCGATACGTTACAACAATTTTTGTCCTGACCGATTGACGCGCTTTTTTTTATTGCGAGATAGGCTTGCGCTTGACGACAATCATGCTCAGTGCAAAGTAATGATGAGGTCTAGGTCGGTCTATGATGGTAGAAGATGTCTATTCACTCTTTATTATACGTACCGTACGTACGGTTTAACGACCTACGTGGCGCAGTATTGAGCGATGTTGTCTTAACGTGCGGAGGTCCCGGGTTAGATCCCCGGCAGGAAATTGGTAATTTATAATTTTTAAATTTTCCCTGGTCTGGCCTGGTGAGAGGCTTTGGCCGTGGCTAGTTACCACCCTACTGACAAAGACGTGCCGCCAAGCGATTTAGCGATCCGGTACGATGCCGTGTAGAAACCGAATAGGGGTATGGGTTTAATATAACTACCATGCCCCTAACAGGTTAGCCTGCCACCATCTTAGACTGCATCATCACTTACCATCAGGTGAGATTGCATTCAGGGGCTAACATGTAGTGGATTTAAAAAAATACGTGGCAGGAAACACGTGCGCTGGGAGGGTGTTCCTTGTCCTTCCACACCCTAGCGGTTCGGATCTGAAACGTCGAGCATATAAACGTTTTGTTCAGCATTTATCGACTTATCAACAAGATAGTCAGTTGTAAAACCGCTCTATTCTAGTATCCTGCACGGCAGAGGGCGCGGTTTAGCGGCGACGGCGACGTGTGTGCTAGCGCTGTACTACGCGGCGCACGCGCAGTATCTGTACACGGGCCGCGTCGACTACGACTACAACATGCGAGTCAACGTGCTCTTCGGTGAGGTGCCCTGCACTGTTTACGAAACCTTTGATTTTTGACGACCTCCGTGGCGCAGTGTGTAGCGCTGTTGCCTTAACGTGCGGAGGTCCTGGGTTCGATCGCCGACACGGAATTTATAATTTCTAAATTTTCCCTGGTCTGGCCTGATGGGAGGCTTCGGCCGTGGCTAGTTACCACCCTACAAGCAAAGACGTGCCGCCAAGCGATTAAGCGTTCCGGTACGATGCCGTGTAGAAATCGAAGGGGTATGGGTTTAATATAACTGCCATGCCCCTAACAGGTTAGCCCGCTACCATCTTAGACTGCATCATCACTTACCATCAGGTGAGATCGCAGTCAAAGGCTAGCTTGAAGTGGATAAAAAAGATAGAAAGTAGCCTATGTCCTTCCCCAGAATGTAATCCACATCTGTACCTTTTTATTTATCCCAATCGTTATATTTGCGAATGGGTTAATCCCAGTCAGCCTCGCTCACCATCTGAGGCGACTGGGGTTCCGTGGCAGTTCGCTCGCAGCCAGGATGCAGAAAGCGGTGTTGCTAGACTGGGCTAGGATAGTCCGCCGTTTTCTCAACCTGTCCCCCTGACCCCCGGCCGTCTGGTCTCCCCTGCCGGGGTGTAATCCTCCGCCCGCTGCAACTATTTATTTGTGTATGTAAGTTTATTCGTTTATTTTTATTTAAGTAAATTTATTTTATTTTATTGCAAGGGTACACAAAACAGGTTGTTACGTTCCCTCAAATATGGTCGAGCGAAGCAATGGCTGGATCATGCGTCATGCTCGTGAACGGGTGCCACCGGCGGGAATGGGGCTACTTTCTGTCTGCACGTCTTTGACATGAATTGAATAAACAAATTGAAGAAATCCGTTAAAAGTATGCTCCTGAAAAAAGCTTATTATACTGTTGAAGATTATGTAAATGATAGAGGAGCATGGATTTGATCGCTCCAGCAATGCTGGGGACAGCGGTTACTTATGTACACATTGATATAGTAATTGTAAATGAATTATTTAAAAAGAGCAACCACCGAGTTTCTTGCTGGTTCTTCTCGGTAGGAATGGCATTCCGAACCAGTGGTAGATTCACTTGACGATTCAAAAGTACTTGTAAAAGTTGATTTGAATAAAAAATATTTGATTTTGATTTTGATTTTGATTTTGATTACTAAAACATCGTCAAAATACAATATTGTCAAAATTTAAGTCAAAATTTAAAATAATTACAGTAGTCAAAAATAATTATAAAAACTAATAAAAATAAATATTATTGAAAATGTCAATATTATTAATATTATAACTTTTATGGCCATATATGTATTTATTTTGTAAGCGGGCGTGAGAGCTAAATTTATACCGATTATAATAGGCATGATGACTGATTTTGAAAAATGGTTAGATTATGTTCGGAAGTATCTACTATTTCGAAAAAATATCTTATTTCAGCAGAAAAATAAGGTTTGGTAGATAATATTGGCATTTGAAATTTAAATTTTAAAATTCACGCCAAAACGCTCCCCGGTGTCATGGCGTCGTTTGTGACGTCACTATTATTTTTACCAATGTACTCTGTGCAGTGTGCAGTAAGCAATAGGGTGATTGTCAAAGCTCGAAAACGAAACATTGTGACGTCATTCGCTTCTTGGTGTTTAATCCATTATGGCGGATTGCTGTATTTTATAATTTTATTTTATCAAAATAAATAGCAATCTCACTCGAAATAGAAAAATAAATACGTTTTTTATAATCCATGAATCCTATTTCATTAGATAAATTCATAATTTCATTGATTCTTGGTTACTGTCATCATGCCTATTACTATCATGTAATTTAGTCACGTGTGTGTGTTTGCACACAGGCGTGTCGGGCTCAGCCCTGTGGCTGGTGTGGTCGTGGCGCCAGTACGCCCTGGGGCGGCGCTACGTGTGGCGGCTGGTGCTGTTCACAGCACTGTCCGGCGTGTTCCTCACTATGGAGCTGTGGGACTTCGCCCCGCGCCGCGGCTGGGACGCGCACGCGCTATGGCACCTCACCACCGCGCTGCTGCCGGCCCTGTTCTACAGGTTGGACCCTTTTGCTGTGCCAATCTATATATATCTACACGAAATACCACTCACTCACTAATCATGATATCTCATAATATAAAGCATACAAACTTGAAATTTGAAAGGTAGGGGTTTTCTATGGCTTACATATCAGCTAAGAAACGGTTTTGAGAAAATTCACCCCTAAATGGAAGTAGGAAGTTTGCATGAAAGTCCTATGTTTTTTTAAGTTCGAGACATACAACTCGGCATTTAAGTTATTAAGTAGTTTTAAATAATAAAAACCTGCATAAGCAGGTATATAGATAGCCTCTATAGCCTATTGTAGCGATAAGATTTCATAATCTCATAAGAAAACAGAAATTGTAATAATATATAGGCTATTGTTGAACGACATAATATAATGTAAGAATCGTGTACACGTATCTAGATCACTAGTAATAATACGAGTGAGTATATAGGGCTTATATTTAGGGATTTTAACAAAATCCACGCCGACGAAGGGCATAATCTAGGGCCGATTCCTACCACTCTGAATAGCGTTTAACCTAACCTCTCAATCAATCAGTTTAATCAGGTGAGATCGCAGTCAATGGCTAGCTTGTAGTGGATAAAAAAAAAACTATGAAATCTATCAACATTTCTTTATTTGTACGTTACTCGGAGTTCAAGAAATCGGCCCCAAGTCTGTTATATTGGTTCTGATATACACGTGTTGCCCGCAGGTTCGTGATCGACGATCTGAGATATCTGCGACAGTCGAGCGTCAAGAGTGACCTGAAGTTACCTTAGGTATTAGTTCGAATGCTAGCTTTAATCACTTGCGATATTACATCAAAAATAAACCTCTAGTCGAACATTTACGAGAATTTTATTTAACTGGCACAGAACATTACACAAATAAATAACCGTTAAATAAAGTATTTAGCACAATTAGCCTGGGCGGGATCCCCCTCGAGATTTACAATCTAATTTTCTTGAATTTGAAAGAAAAAGGTAAACAATAATTGGCAGCTATAGGGTAGTGGAACCAAAAGATGAACGACACCCAATAGATGAACGGCCGAGCGAAAATTCAATAAAAATAAAACATCCCGCTATTTATTTATGTGCATTATTTTTTTCCGCACGTGGCAACATTATTTCTTTCCGATTCCCTAACAAAATCAACAGTCACAGCTCCGACGCGCTCGTAGTTCGACGCTGTGTGAGAGTTTCCCGGCAAAAAATTGTTTTATATGGAAACCTTCCTAAGGTAAGTGCTTTTCAAACTTAAGGATTTCGGCAATTTAAAGCAATTTTATACGATAGATTTGAGTAGTTTTGGTTGGAGTAAATCTTGATATATCTGTCTTTGATTATAATGATACATATACATATTTATCGCCGTATTTTTTGAAAAAAATACTGTTCAAGTGATGGATTCGATTTCGTAAGCTTGATCCAATAGATGAACGCCGTTCAACTAATGGAGAAATGGCATATTCATACACAGGTCATAACATTTATATTAATGCTTAGAGACCGAAACAAAACAACGCAAATTAATTTTAGTTAATTAAGGAATTTAGTTACCAAAAGTTGAACACGTTATTTTGTGTTCTGAGGTTTTATTTCAGTATGAAATCTTGCGTTGTTCATTTTAAGAATTCACGTCCAAAAGTTGAACTAATGAATTTAATCACATTTTATTCGTTCAATTATTGGGTATCGCGTTTTAAACTGAACGCTGAAGTAAATTATATACGTTCATTTGACGGTACTTTAATCCTAAAAATGAACGAATTGAATTAAGTAGTTCAGTTTTTGGGACTTATTTTATCACTTTATTGAGCTGATTACTTATCAGCGTACCTACATTCAGTACCTACCTTACCTACAGTTATTTGTGTACCTACAATCTTTCTTATATTTTACAGATGTTGTCTACACTAAAAAAAAATAAAAAACAATATGCACAGAGCACTCTGGAAGAAGCTGTGCGAATGGTCCAAGCTCAGGAGATATCATTATCCAAAGCTAGTGCTCAGTTCAGGATTCCGAAGGGTACACTGCACAATAAAATTCATGGAAAAACTGCCCTCCGATGTAAAAAAGGGCCAAAAACTTTGTTATCGGACGCAGAAGAAAAGAAAATATGTTTTTGGATTTTAAATATGGCCAAAATTGGTTATCCAGTAAACGCTACAGATGTACGAGAAACGGTGGCAAACATTTTTGAAATAAAAGGATCAAAAATTAAGCCGGGTAAAAAGTGGATGCAACTATTTTTAAAAAGGCACCCTCAAATCACCAAAAGACATGCAGAAATAATTTCTAAAGCAAGAGCTTTAGTCACAGAGCCAATGATTAGGAAATGGTTTCAAGGTTTGCGTGAATATCTGCAAGAGGAAAATGCGGACGATATATTAAACTATCCTGAGCGAATTTTTAATCTAGACGAGACCGGTGTACAACTGTGTCCAAAGACTGGAGTTGTTTTGGCACCTAAAAACTATCGTGCAATGTATGATGTTGCCCCTGGACAGGAAAAACAAAGTGTTACTGTGCTATGTAACTTTTCTGCTAGCGGTGGAATAGTTCCACCATTTATAGTGTACCCAATGCAAAGAATATCAAAAGAGTTAGCTCAGTCTGTTCCAGATGAATGGGGTATAGGGAGATCCGATTCAGGTTGGATGACGGGTCAAACGTTTTTAAATTATATGAAAGAAATCTTTCTTCCTTGGCTCCACAAAAAAAACATTGAACTTCCAATACTTCTTCTTGTTGACGGCCACAAAAGCCACATAAATATGGAATTGCATGAATTTTGCATTCAAAACAAAATCATTCTCTATTGCCTGCAGCCCAATACAACACACATCCTACAACCCTGCGATGTAGGAATTTTTGGTCCCCTGAAAGCCGCATGGAAAACTGCAACTAGAAAATATAAACATAAAAATAATGCTCAGATAACGAGATCAAACTTTGCAAAAGTATTTGCACAGTCCTTTGAGATATCTATGAAGAAAACCGTGATAGTTAATGCATTTAAAGCGTGTGGAATATATCCTTTTAACCCCGATTCTGTAGATTATTCCAAATGCATTTCTCATAGACAAGAAGAAATTGAAAATGACATATCTACGAATGATTATAAAATAACTGTCGACGTTATCGAGAAAATTTTACACAAAAATATATTGGACAAGTACAAAGAATACAGAAGACGTAATAAGACATGTAAGAGCAGTCTTTTTAAATTTTGGAATAAATGCAAAAATAAATTGGACAACGTCTCGCTATCACAGTCTTCCAATATTGATGATTCTGCTATGAATAGTTTGAAAATTGATGATTCTAACCCCGATACGCATGCAAGAAGTGCAGAAATATTATCAAAGCCTTCAGAACAGTGTAAAGAAGATCAATTAATATCGAATACTCATGAAACACATCTGGAAGAAAGAGAATGGACTCTTGGGACAAATACTTTTATTGAAGGCATTATGGATGTTGAACTTATGCCAATCGAAATAGATGGAGTGACTGTTCTGTTGGACGAATTTATAAGAGACGCTAACGGAAGCCGAATGACACCAAGTGCTGAAATATTAACTGATGGAAATCAAAAAGGTGTCATGAAATTACAGGAACCCCACTCATACGCTAGTAATCTGCTTGATTTGACGAACACCGAATCTTCTGTTTATTGGGTTGCGCCTCAAACAAGTTCTACGCCCATTTCATCACAAGCAATTCCATTGCCTTGGTACACTGAAAATGAAGAAATCATTCTAGATAAACCACAGCAAGTCATTAGGCAAATGGATGAATTGCTAAGACTGCCTCAACCCAAAAAAGGCACGAAACGTAAGCAGTCGAAATCGCCAATACCTTTAGCAATAACTTCTAAAAAGTTTAAAGAATATCTGCAACAAAAAGAAAACGAAAAGAAAAAGAAAGCAGAAGATATTAGAAACAGAAAAATTCAGCGAGAAAAAAAGAAAGCAGAAAAGGAAAAAAATAGTAGAGAAAAGAAAATCAAAGGTTTGAAAACAAATTCTACCATAAGTAAAGTCAAAACTAGTATTGATCCAGTGAATGAAGCAACGATGACTTCAAATAAGGCAGTTGAAATTCCAGTTGTGGAAAATATATTGACAAATAATTTGCATACTAACTATTGCATCCCAGAGACTGAAAAGACCAATAAAAATATCGAAAGTCTGATTAAAGATAAGGAGAATATAAATTTAGAAGATTTTGTTGTTGTAGAATTTGAGACTAATAAAAGAAATCGTTATTATGTTGGGCAAGTGCTAATGTGTGACTTTGAGAATAACTTCATCAAAGTTAAGTGTTTGAGAAAGAAAGCCAGCAAATTCGACAACTTGACCTACTTTGTTGAGCCTTCTACTGTTGATTTAACGGAAGTGTCAGTATCAGCTATTACAAAGATATTGCCATCTCCTCGAATTGGAAGAAGAGGAATGATTACTTTTGAAAATGCTCAATTTGATCTCAATTTGTGTGAATAGCTATGTAGTTATTTCATGCATGGTATTAAATAATAATTCTCAATTTGATCTCAATTTATAATACTAACATATTTCTACAGGTGTTATTAACGAATATGTTTAATATAATAATTAATATTTTATAAGGTTATCAAGAGATTATTAAAGTTAAAGTTACATTGTGTTGTTTTGTTTCTAACGTTAGTATAAGCAAATCGTCTCATAATTATAGTTTTGTCATAGCTGTGATCTTTATGGATAAATCATTCATCAAAACTCATAAATGTATTCCTATTAAAATGCTAGTTCAACTATTGGGTTCAAACTATTCATAATTAGGGCTCAGTGTTCAACTATAGGGGTAAACCCCTTAACTTCTTACAAAAAGCAACTTTAAAAAATATATATTAGATAAAAGAGTTTATTTTTTTAATCAGTTAAACCTTGAGGATATGTGGAATCACAAAGAA
Organism: Erebia aethiops; assembly: GCA_923060345.2. NCBI lineage: Eukaryota > Metazoa > Arthropoda > Insecta > Lepidoptera > Nymphalidae > Erebia > Erebia aethiops. The sequence goes on along the minus strand of OV281091.1, from coordinate 18,637,170 downwards.
AAACCCAGCAAGCTTCAATGTCATTAAATAACTAATCAGAGCTGTTCAAAGTTTCCAAAATCGCTTATGCGTTCATTTATTGGTTCCACTACCCTATATTGCAATGAGGACTTTTTCGGAGCAAACTTATTGCAATAATTGCGAGTAAAAACTGATAAAGAAAAACCAAAGTTAGAAAAGACTAACGCCCTCGTTATTGAAAGTATTTTATTTATTGTTTCGTTTCTTTTGTAAGAAAGCTTCTTTTCCTGGGATTTGTTTACCTTTTTGTCAAATACAGATAATACAAAATAGTTTACTGCATAAAATCTGTGAAGCATATTTCATACAAAATCTCCCGCCTCGGCTAAGTGTGTAAACGCTCAAAAAACCGTCATAAATTTTTAAACGAACACATCAATTCTCCAATATGAATTTCTTCCACTGTTCTCCACAATTTGCTAGTTTATGTTTCTTGAACCAACCCGGCTTTTCTTTCGCAGCGCCGTCCTTTATTTCATCGAGCGTATGCAATGACTGTTCACTTATCCGCGCTGTAGATTTAACATATTTGAGTGGGCTTGGCTTGTTGTCAACTAATACGCGTCTAGCTTCGTAGTTATTCCAATACACAGGACGAGAATCTTTTATAGGTGATTGTTTGGAAAACGGTCGTTCGGAGGAATACTTTCTTTCTTGCTGTTTGTCAAACATGATTCGTTCGTTCCACTGCCGCCTGTACTCTTGCTCTAAATACGGCGACCTTCTACCTTTCTCGTGTAATGGTCTATTGAATGCATTTTGTTCCGCTGATTTTATTTTTGAATTGCTTTGATGTTTGTTATTCTGTCTATGATACTTAGGTCGCAGCACGGCGGTCCTGCCGCTGTATATAGTTTCGTAATCGTCAGAGTCACTCGCTTCGGAAACTTCATTTTCGTTTTCTTTTTGCTGGCCTATTTTTCTTTTTTTAAACATTTTTACCGAATTAAACATTCTTTTCAACAGACCTTTCCTTTCATTTTTAGGCTGAAATCAAACAAATCAAACAATATATTATTGGTTATACAACAGTGTGTATTTACATATTGTAATAACTTATTGTAATTTCAAGTATTTACCGGTGTAAATTCCTTAATGTCAACGATATCTTCTTCTTCAGTGGCATCACTGGAGTCATCAGTTTCTTCATCGTCTTCAATAATAGTCTCAGTGCTGTGCTGTTCAAATCTATGTAATATTTTATCATGGTTTGGTTCTTTTGATTTAGACTTATCGTAATAGCGCGACTCGATCCTTCGGGCCGTGTCTTTCGGTTGGGTACTGGCTGTGTTGTATTCTATTTTACTATTGCTCGATACATTTGAAGAGATCGTTTCTACTTCAATATCTCGTTTATCTACAACTGTGGCAGCACTTCTCACGGCTTTTATATTACTTTCGTTTATAAAATTATTTTTAGTAGATTTTACATCGTCGTACTCGCTCACGGAGTTCTCTTTTGTTGGGAAGTCCATAGTCACAGCCATAGACTTATAAATTTCTTTGATGAGTTTTTCTGTTTCGTTGTTACCGGCGTTCTTTTCTATCCCTCCGGTTTTCTCTCTCTCTGTGTTAGTTGCGGCCGCAGAGGCTTGCTTATGTTTTGATGATTTATGAGAACTATTTTTGTAATAACAGGCGCATAAACGTCGTCCGGACGAGGGATGAACGAATACTGGGAAGTTTTGTAAATACTTTAAAGAAGGTTGGTATGGCGGCACACCCGCTAAGCAATATTGGCCAGCTGAAAGTTGTCGTGAACAAGAAGGCAAGTAAGGGTTTGCGTTATAAGAATTGTTGTAAGTGAAACTATGGAGTAGAGTTGATTGCCCCTGCATGTTATTTTGCGATGCTCCTTTTTGCACAACCGCATCTTTTTTCTCCGTTTTTTCCATGGAACCGTTTACTTTTGAATTTGTTCTAACCTCTGCCAGAACGGACTGCAAAATACTTTTTATCTGATTTAAAGTTGATTCCGTTTTGTTGTCATTTGGAGTTAACTCTAGTTGCGTGCTCTGGTTGTTAAGGAGGAGATTCATGTTCAAACCATCTGTTTCAATTGATTCGTTTTTGAGCACAATAGTTTTAACGGGTTCAGATTTTTTTACCTTAGCTGAGGAGAAAGAGTCATTCTTGTTAATTTCACTATAATCAATAGAACATCTCTTTGTTGGGGCTATTTTACTTGCTTCGTGAACTTGTTTATTGATTCGCTTTTGCTCCACGTTACCTTGCTCTAATTTTCCCTGCTGCTTTATTGTTTGGACAAGTAAGTTGTCACGTCGTTTAGGAGGACTTTCAGCTTGGTATTTGACCGTTTTGGGGTCGTTTCGATATTTGCTGCGAAATTGTTCTGGCCAACATTTTATTTCCACGTTCCTTTTAGGCAAATTACCTTCCTTAAGGAACTTGTTTGTAAATTCTTTTACAGGAACAACGTCATAGAGATTTGAATCATAGTATGTTTTGTTTGCGTAGTTCGGTTCGCACTGAGTTATTTTGTTTATGAAATCGAAACCTTTCGGCATATAGTTATCGATATTTTGAAATCGTCCGTGGCAGCACGAACACACGTCGGATTCATACAGGCGCGAAGGTGCAAAGTTTTCGCTGGTATCTCTACAAACTGGTCGTGTAAAGTGACTAGTGTCTGAAAACTCCTGGATGACAAATTTTGGATCATATTGTTTTCTCATTACATTATCTAAATATGCGTGGCCCATTGACACGGTGTTGGCATCCAGAGATTCAAAAGGGTCCAGCGAGGAATACGCATTGAAAGGATTGTTTTCTGTGTGTTGGGAAAAATATACCAGGTGTGTTTTCAGTTTACTCTTTCCTCTGTGAACTTTTTTCTTTCTCTTCGGTTTTTTAAAAAGATTACTGTAATAACGTTCGGCTGCGGCGAGTTTACGTTCGGCCTCGGCGATATTTCTAACTGCGTTGTCTGGATCAGCGTTTTCATGAGAGCTAGTACTACAATATGGATGTTCTTCTTTATCCATTGTGGCGGGTAAAACAAAGGAGACGTTTGATTTCCTATGCCGGGAGGCGCCGCTGCCGCTATGGGAAGGCTTGTACCGTGACCTGTCGCTCCTTAGCGACCTATCGCTGGAATAACCTACGGTTTTAGACTCATTGGCGTAAGACCCTCCGTATAGAATGGTGTTCACTACCGTACCGCCTGTATTGATCTTACTAGATTTATCACCAGTTGCCCCGTCCTTTTCACCGACTGCACCGCTCTTATCACCAACTACACCGCTCTTATTACCACCTACACCGCTCTTGTCACCAACTACACCGCTCTTACCACCATCTACACCGCTTTTATCACCAACTACACCGCTCTTATTACCACCTACACCGCTCTTATCACCTACTACACCGCTCTTATCCCCAACTGCACCGCTTTTATCCCCAACTGCACCGCTCTTATCAACTACTACTCCGCTCTTATCCCCAACTGCACCATCGTTTTCACCAACTGCACCACTCCTTTTCGCGGTTGCACCTCTTTCACTCTCTGAACCACTTTTCAAAGGTTCGAACGGTCCTAGTGGCGGTGCTACTTGCGTCGACGGCTTTGATTTTGACGACTTGCTACGGTGTCTGATCGTTTCCTGCAGTTGCCTTTCTAAAAATTGGATTTTTGCTTGTAAATCAGACACGTCGATGGGGATACATGAAATGATTTTAACTTCAGTCTGTGACGGAGTGTTGCCTGCAAAATAAAAGTATCGTAAATTAGTCACTTTAATGCCTAAATGCCATAAAGAAATGTGCCACGCTACGTCGCATCTATCCTGTGGGAGTTTCGAAAAATACTTATCTACGTTATAAGGGTAGCCTATGTGTAAAATTTCAGTTGTCTAAGTCCAAGCGATTGAATAATGAGTAGGTACGCGAGTTTTCCTTTTTAACCGACTTCAAAAAAAGGAGGAGGTTCCCAATTCGTCGGAATCTTTTTTTTTTTTAATATTATGTAGAGATACACTACCTGTTTAGGCGTGCAATAGAGATGTACAAACAAGAATCTGGATTAAAGATTATTGTGTACATAAGCAATAAATAGTCTTGTAAGCTATTACAGAAATAAAATAAAGTGCTTACCCAAATTGAAAGCAACTCTGCGTAAGAAATGCTCGATACCTTTGAAGCGTTGCTTGTAGGGTTTGTTCAATTTAACATCACTGAAATATTTTATAATATATGGTTGAAAGAATCTAAGGACTATAGTTATTAAATTCAATTCAATATTTATTTATTTAATTTAGGTACATTGTACACTTATTGACGTTCAAACATAAAACGTGATGGTGGTATTGCTATTTACATCTTCCATAACAACGTTGGGGACTTTCTTGGGATACTAATGGGTTGGACATCTCTATACAAACGACTAAAGCAACTAAAAATCTTCTTTAAAAGTATATAGAAATTATAATTAAGTAGGTTTTTGGCACTTGCGTTAAGGTTACCAAGCAAGCCAGGTTGCCAGCAAATGTTAGGCATAAAATACTTAACTAGTGGAAAATAAATACAAAAATACAAACTTGCCTCATGGTTGCTCTGAATGAATTTTGCTATCTATTAAAAACTGATAATTTCATTTTCTTGTCTTAACACTGGATTTGTTGTTAATTTATTCCTAAAAATATTTCATATATTTTAACGGAATGTTGATTTTGGACATATAAACTGACAATTTAAACTTTTTTAGGAAACGTCTTACTGGAATAAATAAGCAGACATCATCCCTCCCTGATTTGATCACAAAGAAGATTATATTATAACTTTATATCTACCTTCATGGTTTTATTATTACGTACTCTGTAAAAAATGTCGCCAGTAATTTCAAATTGTTATGATAAAACTTGGATGTAATATTGGAGTTCTTCATTGGTTCTTGATGTCACAATGACGGAAACAAAATAAGAGACACGTTTTCTTGTTTTCTTGGGTATCCTTTCCTCTATTGACAGAACCGATTTGACTGGATTTGACTGAAATTGGGAATAGAGATAGACGGATAATTCCCGATTGATGATAAAAGTTCCCCAGCAACTGGCAATAACTAAACACAGACAGACAAAGTCACGGGCATCATTTTTCATCAGATTTTTTATGGGTCCATGCTAGTAGAATATAAAAAACATCCTACTTTAAACCTCGTCAGTAAGGCCGGCAATACACGAACAGCGTTAAGCAGTTAGGATGGATTGCTTCAAGCTGCGACTGCATAGTGAACTACAGTCTTCTACGTACACACATACCTACATGGAACCGTTCGAGCAGTTCAGACTGCTTCGGGCGGGATCCTACCGGGCCTAAGTACAAGGTCCTTGTACCTATGTTAAACACTTTTCAAGCAAAGTTTACTTACACTGTGCTGTTGTACCTACGTTGGACTATGCTAGGCTAGACTACGCTAAAATGGACACAAGTATTTCGGATTTTCTTAATTAAGTATATTAACGACCATCTTAAAAACATTCTGACAAACAAGAAGACAAACAACGGCACTTTCAATTTAAACAAGAAACGCACGGATAATAGACAAATTCACAGGAACATCCGGGGCCGGTACATTTTCGGTGGGTTGCCGTAGCTAGACTTGTCTTTCCCGAGTAGAGTTCGCACTATCAAGTTCCTGGGCGAGAAAGGGTTCTTTTTGTAGAACAATTTCTTCATCATCGCGTTTTTCATGTTCATGTCCCCTTGGGTTAGTTGCTTTTGCATTTTCATAGAGAAGTTCATAGTGTCGTTGTCGTTTTGCTTAGCCTTATCTTGTAAACTCTTCCAAAAGTTTGGCTTCTCTTTCACGGGAGCGTTGTATCGGGAGGATTCTTGCTCCTGCTGTGGTACTGCTGTTGGTATCTTCTTCGCGAGTTTCTGCAGAATTGACACTTTTCGCTCACTCTGTGTGCCTATGCTTTTCACTTCGATCTCTTTGAGACACAGAGGCACTTGTGGAATCTGGTTGTAATGGCGGTCGAAGTTAGGATAGGGCGATGTTGGATGTTTTGGGTTGTAATGTTGAGTCGGAGCGTGGTCGTGGTGGTGTGGGTTGTGAGTATAGTAGTCGGGAGGTGACGGGTGCTGGTAACTAGCCCTGGGTTCATAGCTGTGGCAACAGTCGTGGCGAGGAGTGCCGCAGCAGTGTGGCGCGGGTACGGGCGGCGGGCGGTAGTACTCTTGGCCGTGCATCGCGTAGCTCTGAACGTGTTGCCTGAAGGGAGGCTTCGGCTTCACTTCCACCTCCACTGTACTCTCACTCTCGCTCATTTCTTCAATTACATCCTTTTTCTTCTTTCTGAATAGTCTCCACGGATTGAGAACTTTAGTTAATTTGGCTCGTTTTACCTGAAAAATATTTTTGATATTACAAAGTTAAAAATGATTGATATAGCTACACCAATAGACACACACATTATTCCGATAGGTGCTAATTCAGTGTTTGATTGGTAAGCTGTATCTACGGCGTACTATTATTATTCGGCGAATGTTATTAAAATAATGTGAGCGAGTGCATTGTATTTCTTGAATAGTTGCTATTTTTCATGCAAAATAATTACCTTTTTTCCAAGAACATCTATACTTATGTCGGATTCAGTAGATGAATGGGTCGCTTCCAAGCTTAGCTTCTCCAATATCGTATCCGAGTAACTAGCGTTCGTATTGTAAGTATCCGAAGCTATTCTAGAGCCGATAGCTTCACAGCTTTTAGAGTAGTACTTCAAGTGCGGCGTTCCAACATTAGCGTCATGTTTTGAGGCTTTACTACTGCCGCCTATGTATCTACTAGTTTCCTTTCTGTCAAACCATCGATCATTTTTTGATCTAGCGCTGTGCTCCTCGTTGCCACATCCTTCTGTCGTCCGGGGTGATTTTGGTTTTTGTGACACAAATTTATATATTTCCTTTATTAGCTCCTGGGTTTCGTTGTTAGTATTGACTTCTTCGGGTTTGTGATCATGGCGTGAGTCTTTATCGAGGCAGCCGTGCTCTTTAGAAGTTTTAGCACACACAGCGCATGTGTAACTAGGACTCGGTATTATGTAGCCATTTTGCATGCAGTTCATAGGACACATGGGAAGTATGGGGTAACAGCACGGGTTAGGAAAGGCCGGCATATACGGCGATACACCGCATTGCCCTACGCCGTAGTTAAAACTGTGGCCACTATTCGGTATTATATTAGAGTTTGTCTTGGTACTCTGATGCTGAGTCAGCTGTTTGTTCTCAATTTTACTCGTGCCGTCTGAGCTATTACTACCCGTTGATTCTTTTTTTATTTCAAGTAAAAATGTTCTCAGTATGTCTTTAATTTCGCAAAGCGTCTTGTCAGTTTTGTCTACACTTGAGTCTGTCAACTGTGTGTTTAGTGTGGTGTCATTATTTGGTATGTTAACTTGTCCGTTAGCGAAATTAGGATACTGAAGACTGCTCATCGTTCCAACGTCTTCATGAATTGGAATAGATTTCTGACACTTTGCGCTGTTCAGGACTTCAGCTTGTGCTCTTTGGTGATAAGAAACGGAAGATACATCACTTTCTACCACATTCGTGACTTTCTTTCGGAACTCACGCGTGGGCGAGTTCCTTCGGCTCTGATACCTTCCTTTGCATAAGCAATCCTCATAGTCCGCATACTGTTGTACTTTTAAATTTAGTCTCGGCCTATGGCTTCTCGGGGAGGGCGGGACTTCCCTTAAACAGTGATATGCAATCGTATTATCTTCTATGAATTTTCTTCTTGTCTTTGGGCTTGATTTTTCCCTTACAGGAATAACATCATATAAAGCTGAATTATTATAATCGTCAATGCTATCTCTTTCAAGTTTATGTCTTCTGTGTTTCTTAGAACTGTAGAGACGCGTGTCGCAAATGCTTCTCATGTCACTGAGATCGGTATGACGGACATAGCTGTTTCTTTTCCTTCTGCAATCATCGAAGCAGCACGAACATAACTCTATACCTTCTTGGATCTCATTACGCACCGTAAACTCTTGGTCGCGACATACTGGGGCTGAAAACTGACTAAAATCAGAGTCCCTCCTACCAAATAATTTAACAGGTCGATATTGTCTTTTTATAATGTCAGCTATGAAGTCTTTATCTACTTCGGAATAAACACGTTTGGTTCTCTTCGTTTTATATCTATCATCGAATCCTCTTTCATGATTTCTTAAAAGTTTTTTAACAGTTTCTCTATCTCTTTGTTGCTTTAAAACAAACAGTTCGGTATCTTTTCTCGTAGCTCCCTTTTCATGTCGGTGACTAGAACATCCGGGTTTGGAGTAGTGCTTATTTCCTGGCTCTACCAACGAGTGAAAGCTACTTGTAGAATAAATTGGTCCTATTGTTTTATATTTGGAACGTGTTCTACCTCGATCAAGTAAATCAATATCGTGCCCTTCACGCCTTTTCGCTCGAAACCCACTATTGTTTTGATTAAATTGAAAACCTTGAATGTTTTGGGCGACTCTTTGATTTGTAGATGCCATATTGGTCGTATCGTCATGTCGAGTAGCGCTCACGGTTTTCGGTTTCTCATCGGGCTTGCGATGTTGGCTGTCCGAAGACTTGTATAAAAGTTTAGTTTCTACCTCATTAGCATCTGTATCACAGGTTTCCTGTTGGTTTACGGATCCGTCATCCCTCTGCGATTGCGCTGCGGAATTTTGTGACTCCTTTCTGAAACTGTGCTCGAGACAAGTTAAGTCTCGACAGTGCTTGCTGACTTTGTTTAGCTGCTGCTCTATGTCTGTTATTTTGCTTTTCAGATCTGATACGCTGACTTCGATACTTGAACTTGTTTTAGTACCCGCTTGAGATGAAGTTCCTGCAGTCACAAAAATAGATGTAGCAATATAATTTATGATTTAGTATTGTCCCATCGATGATAATATACATAATACGAATAAGGCTTAGGTAATCTTTCTAGGTGATAATTAAATGCGGTGACAGCCTAGTGGGTAGGACTCCTATTTGAGGGAACTCCCTGAGCAGAGACGATGATTTTTTGTAGGATAATTATTATGCAAAAACTTACCTAAAGCTCTCCGTACGAAGGCCTTGATGGCGCGGTATCTGCGCTTGGTGCGAGGCGATATGCGGCGGCGCGGGGTGCGGAGGGGCATAACCTTCCACTAGCCACTATTTATAACACAACATTCGTTCAAGTAAGCATAATTTGTGTAAAAGAGTTGACGTTTTATTCAAAGATTAAGAATAAAGCTAAGTTTTGTTATGGTGTTTCTTTTGTATTATGTACTAGAGTAAAGAAAACTCGTATTAACTCGTAACTTACGTACAGTAAGTGAGTTTTTCTTCTTTCTGCTAAAACGGTAGGAAAATAAGCATGAGAAATGGCCTATTTCGTGCTCCAGGTTTTTATATTATGCAATCCTGCAAACCTACAATTCGTCATGTGCTTGACATTAAAGTGCTCGTATAGGGACTGCCACGTCCACCTGGTGGGTGGTCAGCTAACGCTGCGCTTTCCAACACCTTGGGACCCCAGCGACTATCGTTTCATTACTGTGCTTACGATACCCGTTTAAAACCATAACCATAACCAAATTCCATCTTACCAAGAATCAAACGTGAAAAATTAGTTGTGTTGTAAAATTTCTGTGACATCGTAAAATCTAAATTTCATATTATATATCTATTTTTCTTTTATTAATATATATTTTTAATTCCAAATAATTTGCTCTTACAGTTTAAAGTTTTTTATATATCTAAATGAAATTGTTTGACTTTTGAATTTCATTACAAGAAAGATTTCAATCTATGGTTTCCATGATTGATTGACAAACTGATATGACTATGCCAGGATTCTAAAAAATAAAACCAATAATTATTTTGTACCGTGATTTTTAAACGCTCGAAGTTCGAAGGTAGGTACAAAAATAATATTACAATTTCATTTCGCTTTTAAATTACATAGGAGACCCTAATAACAGCTAGGTAAAGTAAATAAATTGGGATAAAAGTAAACTTAGTTGAACTTTACATGTAACAAAAGGAACTCTGTAGTGATAAGATAGACTAAATAAATTCTACCTAAAAAAACTTGACTGTCATTTATGACTTAGGGACGTAAATGTCACAAAACATTTTTTAAAATAAAACATTCGGCCGCAATTAAGAAAACATGCTTTCGAAATTCTTTAGACCGTTATACCCTTGCGCCAGATCTCTTCTAGTTCCGAATACCGGAGTTAAGAGACTGGTCCACCAAAGCGCGGCGCGGTATAGCGAACTGATACCTGCGTCGCAATATGATGTACCCTTACCGAAGAAACTGCATATCACTTACGCCTTGAAGCACTACTGGGAGCTCATACCGCTCGCCATCGTCACTCTTACCAGCCTTTCCGTCCTGACATGCTCCATAGCATGGGCTTTTTTCCATAAGGTTAGTGTCAGAAATAGTGGGTGACACTTCGCTTCTTCGCGGGTTCTGTTTTCGATCAGGCGTTTAAGCGACGTCTTTATGTGCTTTCCGAGGCACGGGGGTGAAACCACCGCCAACTTCCTAACACCGGGCTGAGAATTTGGGGCTGGAAATCGAGAGCGGGATCTCGTCATCGAACATGCTTTGTGGAGCTGTGTTTGTGTGCGTTTAAAGAAATTAAATATCACCTGATTTATAGAGTGAAAACATCATGAGACCGAGAGTTCTTCATAGTGTTCTCAAAGGTGTGTGAAGTCTGCCAATCTGCATTTGGCCCATGACCAGCGTGGTGGACAGTGTCCAAACCATCCTATCATTTTGAGAAGAGATTAGTGCTCAATAGTTCACAGGTTTTGAAGCTAGGGTAAACATTAGCTAGTCAGAATACCTATAATTATTGAAAAACTAGATAATGCCCGCGACTTGGTCTGCGTGGTGTAATTTTTTTTATTCCCGGGGAACCCCTTAAGCCCTTCTGAGTCTATGACCTATCCTGCGATTCAACCTATCCCTGTACCAAATTTCATCAAAATCGGTTGAACAGATGGGCCGTGAAAGCGTAGCAGCCAGACACACTTTAGAATTTATAATATTAAAGTAGGGATGAGCATTGACGTAATTTAAATTTGGGTAAGCAGTGCTTTTATTCCTCTACGAGCTGCACGCCACTGTTGAGTAGTGAGCCGGCATTGGGTGGAAGTGATGATGATGTGTTAGGCAGCAGAGAGTGCAGCGGTGTTTCCCGTCAGGTGGACGCGGTGTACACGACGCACAACCGCTCGAACATCTCTCGCACCATGGATCTGCGGAACCCGTCCGTGCATAAGATCATCATCATCAACCAGCGCTACGAGCCGTGGCCCGAGATGCAAGACTCGCTCGACAAGATGCGAATGGCGGAGAAACGCGCGCTCGTGCGCCTGCAGTCCTGCAGCCACGCGTAACACGGAGCAAACTTGCCTTACAGTCCCACAAACTTAACCGACCCGGTGACAACGTCGCTAGTAGATATCTATGAAAAATAAAAAAAAACAAGCGTAAAAAATAGTTCCAATTTTGCCCACCGGGTCAGTTAGGTAAGTTTGTGGGACTGTAAGGGAGGAAACTTGCCTTACTAATTATTACAGTCCGATTCAAACTTATGACGTCTCGGCAACATCTCGGAAGTTAGCCGCGAGTGTAGGTTCGCGCAGGTACCTACAGTCAACTGAACCGTCCCGCTGTTACCTAATATCTCAGATTAAAAACCTCCTAATATTGTATTCTGCGCATCGAAACGCACGATGTTCGTTGATGTTGATGAGAAGTACCTACTAAAGTTTGAATCGGACTGTACCTTACTGGTTTTACACACGTTGACATTTTTATTACACAAAATGAATTTACACAGAAGCTGTATACTTACTTGGTTATTTTTCTTTCCACGCATAGACAAGTTTTATAAATTGTTATGTATTTTGTGAGGTGATTTTATTATTGTTTGTTATTGAAAATCTTATTAAAATTTTTGAAGACTTCTATTACGTTTGTTTCTTTTTTTCTTAAGTTTGATGATAGCTGTGGTTCTAATTCGAATTATCTTAAGCTGCTTTTAACATGTGCTTCAAACTTGTCGAGTGTTTGTTTTACAAGTACCTACTCTAACATATCTATTGTTTGCTGGCTTGATATGATCTAAAAAAACGGTTAAGTGCGCGTCAGACTTTTGCACAAAGGGTTCCGTACCAACACTATTTTTTTTAGTAAATAAAAAGAAAGACATCATAAATTCATAACACGTGATCAGCTATGAAATAACTGGCTTACATATGGCGCTAAACTGGTAGCGCCTGACAAACAATTCGACACCCTATGAGTACGGAACCCTAAAAATCGATTCGGATTTTTCCTATAGGTACCTACTTGTGCTGTGAGACCTTGCCAAATTTCATGATTGTAGGTCAACGGGAAGTACCGTATAAGTTTTGATTTATTGAAGAGTGTCAAAATAGTTTTTACATCTCCAAGGGACCGTAGATCTAAGAGAATTTGTGGTTGACAGACAGACACAAAGAAGTGAAAATCTATGGGTCCATTTTTTCTTCTTGAGGTACGGAACGGTACGGAAAGTTAAAAATAAGGTTTAAAAAAGCTTTGCTTTAGTAGATGCAAATAACTGTGGAGCGTTGAATAAAACTAACAAAATTGTTCAGAGATATTTTATTGTCATTCACAAGTGCATTCACTAACTCTACAATGTATTATACATAGAAATTCATACATTTTATCGCCCGCAATGATGTATCACGAGACTGTTTTATTCTTTCTAATAAGCTACTGAACCTCTCTGGGCGAGTTAGACTCGCGCTTGGCGGGTTTCTTTATTGTTTGCATGCTTCGCTCAAGTCCGCTCATCACCATTGCTCAAAACTTTAACAAATTAAATCTAAAATAATGGCTACAAGTAATAACTACAGTAAGCTCTTACGAGTGGAATGTCCAATAAAATATATTAAATAAGGCAGCAAACTTATTAAAATAAAGTGTACATAGCTCAACTGCTACTTAAATTGTAGGTGCATCTCAAAGACGAAATCAGTATTTTTTGTTTCGGTGTAGGTTTTCACTACCTCCCTGGCGCAAACGTGAGGTAAGACCACAATCTTACTAGTGTGGTACCTTTGAGAAAGGTCGATTTGGGAATCATGGAGAAGTATAACATTTTTTTTAAAATTCAATATGAAAATTAAGACAAAATAAAACAAAAATAAGAAAGAATGATTAAAATATCTCAACAAATGAAAAAGTTATGGAACTTTAAAGTTGCGCTTGGAAGACGGGAGACGTGACATCATAATTCCCTATCGACAGACTTTATAAAGCCGAATAAAAGAAATAAATGGACTTAACGTGACTAAATTGAAATTAAAGCACTTAATTTGTGTGTGAAGATAATTTTGAAGTATTACATCTCGGCTAGGTATTAAAACTCACTCACAAAATTTCTCACTCGAGTAAGATACAGCAATCGGTGTACATTAAATAATTAAACTTTTGAATCGTCATTTCTCAGTAATTTATTGATGGATTGTAAAAAAACCACTGATTTATTAGTTTTAATCTATATTTTACTTCCGTTGTGTTAAATATGATATTCACAACATCATGAAACTTCTCCATTTCTAAATTGTCACTGGTCTGGACTGGTAGGAGGATACGGTTGAGGCTAGATACTATGCTACTAGCGAAGCCGTAACTCTAGGCTGTTACAGTCCCACAAACATATCTGCTCCGGTGGGCAAAATTATTTTTTATGCCTGTTTAGTTTTTGAAGTGAAAATTTATTTAGGCGCGTTGAACACTTTTTGGTAGGGGGTAAAAAAGTGGAATACGCGAGACCGACACCGTTCTTCTTAAGACAAAATGACTTAAGTATAAATAGTACATTCGTATTAAACTTTAATGCCTTAGGTTTGATATGAGTTTGAGTTTGAGATTAACTAATGTGCTAAAAACGAGACAAGCTTAGAATAGCAAAAAAAAAAAACCAAAAGTTGATGACGTCATCAGTCAGCATTTCTCTCATACTAAAAGTGTGTTTTGGCGTTTGATCAAGAGTTGCAGATTTGATTAAAGTACCACAGTCTTATCTGACCCAGTGACAGTAGATATGAAAAATAATAAAAACAAAAACTAAAAACACAAAAATTTGTTCCAAGTTTGACGGACTATAGTTGGCTTGTTCCTTGGTGCAGTAAGCTCATGTTCCCCTCCCTGACTGAATTTTTCCCGATTGAAGTAAGCATCTCTTTCAACTTTAGTGGCGCATGCCCTACGATAGTGTGGACACAAAATACGCTGGACTAATATAACTTATTTGTCTACATAAAGTGTTTAAGTATATTGCAGTTGTACTATTTGTCCCATTTACACAATTATTCAGAGTATTTTTTTTAATCATTACAAACTAGAATCTACTTACATCTTTAAATACAATTTTCAGATAGTATTTTAAGTATAGCTTTTAATCTTATTTTGTGCTTCGGATCACAACCGAATAATCAATAGATATAATAATAATATTTTTAAGTTAACAAAATTTCTACAAAAAACAAACACTTAAGATTTCTTTACTTAATACAATATTTTACAGGTTTAAAAAAAATACATAACGCCTAGTTTCGAAGAATACTATAATTACTATACTATAATTTATATATATAAGCTAAAACAGACTTGCATCTATCTTTACGTATACTTTATTGTATAATATTACTTATACGCTCTGGATCCGGTAATAATATTATAATCGTGATAGAAAAACATTTTAAAACGAGTACCATAAAACCAATTTGGCAAGACGTTACTAAATACAATTAATAATTAATTAATTAAAATGACGAACATTATATATGTCACCGTTAGATTGTAATCTAACGCTTTTTATCTCGATAGATTGTAAACTATCGAAAGATTGCGAACAGTTCAATGTTCTGAGTGTCAATTTTTGAAATATTCTTTGTATTTACGTTTTCTTGACCCTTTCTTGCATGTTAGGTTAGGGTTCGACATAAATCAGGTAGTGCAGTTACTTAGGGTCTCTCGGGTTAATATACCTAACAGATTACAATCTACCGAAAAATAATACGTTAAATTGTAATCTGTCGACAGTTTACAATCTCGCTATATAGTTAGATTAGGTTTTGCAATTTTGGGGTGACATAATATATACTACGGTACTCGAGTACAATAATATACGTAAAGCATAAATCAGTAGTGTCTTACTTACTTGTTATTTTTTAAATTAGATATTCGATTTCAGTGACTTAGAAATTTGTAAATTATCAAAAGTTAAAATACCTACGAGTAAACATATCTTAACTGAAACAATGTACATATATCTACATTTCTACTAAGTAGAGTAATTTTATTCATAAGCTTATTTTGTATCATTTAGTACTAAGTATTTACATTGATAAGGTTTGATAAGTATTTCATTGACTTTTGAGAAATAATAAACTTTAACATATTGTGATTTAAGTACATAGAGTACAAGAAAGTAGGTATTATTTATGATGTAATCGTACTAATATTATAAATGCGAAAGTTTGGATGGATGTATGGATGTTTGTTACTCAATCACGCCCCAACGGCTGAACGGATCTGGCTGGCTGGAAATTTGGCACTGATGCTACTTTTTATCCCGGAAAATTAGAGTTCTCGCGGGAACCAAAAAATCTCAAACCACGCAGACGAAGTCGCGGGCATTCGCTAGTACATTATATGCATATGGAAAGTCTTTATGAACACTAATAAATTATTCTGGATCTTGCAAAATATAGTCAGTCTTGAATAACATTTTAGCATATGCTAAAATCCAATGATTTATATATGGTCAATGGGCATATAATAATAATACATATACAAATTTGTACCAATTCCTACCAATTTAGTAGAAAAGTGACAGCCGCATTAGTCTATAAAGTGGGTTTCCATACTTGTTTGATGGAGTGTTTTTTATAGGAAACAATTTTAAATGTGTATGTATTAAATTTTCTGTATAATTTTATATACGAACTTTATTATGAAAAAAAAAAGATGGATTTAAAGGATATAATCCGTGCATAATTCCTAATCTCAGTCTTATTTGGTCATCTTTTGTTATAAAAAAACTCGAGCTATTTTAAATGCATAATTTGACAAATAACAAGATTTTTTTTTAATTTTTTTTTATCGAAAACATGGATATTGCTACTGACTAGTAGAAAATGCCGCTACAAGTTTGCCGCTATGGTTCGTAAATAAATATGACAGTCGTAAAAGACAAGCCTAACTTGCAAAAAAAATTAATGATAAAAGACCTGCAGAACTTTTACTTACTACTCGTACTTACTAATGGTTACCAAATATTTAAATAAATATTTAAAAGACAGCATGAATGAGTTAACCGTATTTCAGTAAAAGAGCTAACTTATCTGCGGAACTTCGTGAGCCTCAATCGAGACTAGAAAATGTTATATTGCTATTTGCTACCAAAAACTACTTTGGCGACCTAGGGGACCAGCGTGAACATGGGTTGAGTAATTTTATTACCTAACTAAACTTAGTTTTTTATAAATTGATATACAACAGACTTTGCTATACAATCTTGGAGTATCCCTAAGTGATCAGATCAGAAACCTCCGCTTTTTTCCGCAGCAGAACCGACATTGACTGAGTTGCCAAACTTAAGTGCGAATATGCGGGGTATATAATTCAATGAACAGATAGGCATTGGGGTCTCAAAATAGCACCCTCGCACTAGAAATCGCAGCGTTGGACGGCCCCCCACTAGGTGGACGGACGATCTCAAACCATTAGCTGCGAGCCGCTGGAAACAAGCGGCACTAGACCGTGTTCTGTGGAGATCCATGCAGTCAAGCTATCGTCAAGCAGTAGACGTCTATAGGTTGAATTTGGTTTAAAAACTTTAACTGACGTCGTTATACCAAAGTAAATAAAGCTTAATTTGAGCTGAATTCAGGAAAGACAGTGCACAGATGCGACGCGCCTTGCATCTAAACCACTAGAAAATAATCGAATGAAGAGAAGAGGGAGTTGATGTATCCCCAAATTCTTATAATACTTCAGATTCACTAATACTGGAGCTCGCTACAAGTACCGTATCCCTAATTTTCATTGAAAATTCTGTATCAAAAGAACAAGGCCTGGATCCTTCAAATCCAGTCTCCAAGCTTTATAAGTATCAAACTCGTCCAAGACTTTCGAAATAGTCAGTAGGTATTATTGGTGTTGGAATTTTCGAGTAATGATTATTTCTCTTTGAGTCATATTCAACTCGTTTTCTACGAATCAAGCTCGTTACAGACAGCAATTTCTCTTTCAAGTCGAACATCACCAGTTGTAAGAATTTCTCGGATTCTTCTCGAGTTATCGACGTTTCTCGAGTCATCGATAAGTCTCAATTTTCACCGTCACACGATTATTCGATACGTCAATTGTGAGCCGCCCGTTTCCCTTGCATGTAGCCCTCCCATCTTTTGGCCGTGTTTATCAAAATCGGGTCAGGGTCTAAGCTAGCTAGAAGGTACAACTGATTCACATGAGTCGCGTGGTAGTCCCATCTGGCAATATTGGGGCTGACCCCAAGGGTGAAATGTCTTAGGTCGTAGAAACTGCCGCTTCCCGTGTCGAACAGTGGAAGCAAGGCTTTGAGAGATACCATTCCGTCGTCGAACATCTTCTTCGCTAGAGATATGGAGTTCTCACCTTCGATGACGTGGAGATCGTACAGGCCGAGCAGAGTGTATATGAAACCGTTTAGAACGAATAGGGGCGGTTTGGTCGGGTATTCTTCATACCTGGAAGCGAAAAAGGCAAAACTTTTATAATTCTTAGTTATAGTTTGTAAGTGTATTCTCAATTATTGTAACATTTTTTGTGGCGTAGTTACTATACAGTCCTGTTTGGATGTAAACAACTCATGATTTACGAAATGAGTCAGCTACCGATGATGCCGGGGTAGCATACTTGAGGTAAGCGAATGTGTGGCAAAACTGGAAAATAAATGTTTTTCTTTCTTTCTTTCTAAATAACTTACAACAACTATACCTGACTTTTCGGCATAGCTCTATACGTAATCTAGATCGCGTGAAAAACATCAGAGGGAATTGGGAAGGAGATGGGACTCCTCGTACAATGTCCTAAGGGAAATCTGGCTTAACCACAGGCTAACTGTACGTTCACACGGACAGATCCGATTCTTTGCGGGAGCTGTTTTTTGTAGGATCCGATTTAGTAGCATTACTATTTCAATACATTTGTTCACACAAGCTCGGATAGAACCAGTTGAGTCCAGTTCGACAGGACCCTAGGTTCCTACCTTCAGGATCCGATAACACTTGACGCTGTGTGAACGGGCTGTTACATTGGTCCTTTTAGAGTTAGCTCGCGTCTCCACTGCGGTGAAACAGCTCAGAACTAGAGTCTCACCACAGATATTTGTCCATCCACATCGCCTTGACCCCGCCGGCGTGGCTCGGTACGTCCAGCAGGTACAGGGCTCGCTGCGCCGCGCGCAGATAGCTCGCGTCGCCGCTGCGGGGGTACAGCTCAGAAGTAGAGTCTCACCACAGGTATTTGTCCATCCACATCGCCTTGACCCCGCCGGCGTGGCTCGGTACGTCCAGTAGGTACAGGGCTCGCTGCGCCGCGCGCAGGTAGCTCGCGTCGCCGCTGCGGGGGTACAGCTCAGAAGTAGAGTCTCACCACAGGTATTTGTCCATCCACATCGCCTTGACCCCGCCGGCGTGGCTCGGCACGTCCAGTAGGTACAGGGCTCGCTGCGCCGCGCGCAGGTAGCTCGCGTCGCCGCTGCGGGGGTACAGCTCAGAAGTAGAGTCTCACCACAGGTATTTGTCCATCCACATCGCCTTGACCCCGCCGGCGTGGCTCGGCACGTCCAGTAGGTACAGGGCTCGCTGCGCCGCGCGCAGGTAGCTCGCGTCGCCGCTGCGGGGGTACAGCTCAGAAGTAGAGTCTCACCACAGGTATTTGTCCATCCACATCGCCTTGACCCCGCCGGCGTGGCTCGGCACGTCCAGTAGGTACAGGGCTCGCTGCGCCGCGCGGAGGTAGCTCGCGTCGCCGCTGCGGTGGTACGCTCGAGACAGCACCGATATCGCGTGGCCTTGACTCATTGCCGAGTGCCTGCCCACACAACAATTAAGTACATTACAGTCTTGGACTGACTGTATGTATGTATTCCACTCCTAGATGTTGTTATACTAGGAACCACAATGTAAAGGGTAGTTAGTCCTGACAAATCATAAGTGACACATGAAACATTTCAGAGGCCCAAATGTCTAAGCAAATCGTAATCATTCGACATCTTAAAACGTATTACTCCAACTGTTTAAGTAGTTCATACATGCTTTATGACGCGCAGGCATCTGTAAACTCCTTAAACAGGTTTCCTTACCCAATGGGGGGAAGTTCGTTTCAAAGATACTCAAACTGCGATTCAAAGTCAAAAGACATTCGCGAAAAGTGTATATAGCTAATGATTTAAATTCTGTATAAAAATAATTGCAGTCATAGGGACTGCCGATAGAAGTGAAAACGTATATTTTTTTGTTTTTTTGAAATAAAATTATTAAAATATAAACCTTAACAATAAGGTATTAAAGTTTAATTTCGAATGTAGTATATTTATATTTAAGTCGGTGTTCGTGAGTACGATTCGCGTGGCCGACACGCGAATCTACATTTTTAGCCCCCACCTTTTGGTAGGGGCTAAAAATGTAGATTCGCGTGCTCAACGCGGCTAAAGAAGTTTTCACTTCAATAGTAAAATGAATCTAAAGGCCCTCGATTTAGTAGGTCACTCACCATCCAGGCTTGAGGTCAGGCGCGGCGGGCGCCAGCCTCCTCCGCGCGGGCACGGGCCAGCCGCCGCGCGCCCGCTGCGCGCCGACCAGCCAGCGCGCGGCCGCGAAGAAATGCGCCATGTGCGACGATGACGACACGCGCACGTTGCCTAGCGCGCCCGACCCGCTCAGGATTATACTCGATATCTGAACACGGCACCACTAATTAAACGTAGCGGTTCTATAGTGCGTATAGACCCACATAACTATCAGACCCGGTGGCTAAAATCGGAACTAATTTTTATGCCTCTTTAATTTTTTTTTAAATTTTATGAAGCGAATCTTCTTTAGAATCGTTGTAATTAGAAAATTCGATAAAACTAAACAATAAAGCTACACCAAAAAGAGACAAACATTCATAAATAGGATTTGGCATGCGAGAGAATGAAATAGAATACAAGTTATATTTATCTCATTCTGTTGTAGGCTATTCTGAAGTTTCACTATCTGTAGTGTGTAAATTGCACAAGGAATTGCACACACACACACTTAAATTAAAATAAATAAATCTTGTCTGTTTCTCAATCTCCGAGTAACATTTAACTGATTAATAAATTTGATGTTTTGACAGATATTGTATCAAAGTTAAGGTATTTGGCCAAAGTGAAACAGGCCCTTAGAATATATACTTTGTTTCACACTCACGATCAAATTTTGGTTTTATAACGCGACTTTAGTCAAGTGATTTGTCTTCAACATATTTTGATGAAATTTTGTAGAGGTAGGAGTTGTACAGAGTACTTTTTATTCCGGAAAATTAAGGAGTTCCCGCGGGAATAAAACATACTTAATTCACGCGGACAAAAAAATGCAATATGGCAGAGCTGGTACATAAAATATGCTTTTTCTTTCTTTCTGCAATTTGATGTAAGTGCGTAATATATCTCCGTACCTTAAATTTATTTCTAGGTGATTTTCGTTTAGGCCGGTCTTGCAAAGCCCAACCTTTTTGCATGTCAATAATCAGGTCCCTGGTGAGCCGACGCCATTTCTTATCCACGCCGATGCCGTAGTAAATGTGGTCCTCCTGCAAATACATCGTAATAGCATAATGCATATTTTCATATTTGTAATCTGTTTCTTTTGTGATTTTGTGGTGTACAATAAAGTATATCCATAAATACATAATCCACTGAAAATATATAACTTCCGAATATGCTCATGTGCTTGGGTAAAACGAAAGCCTGGAATCCATACTAATGCACAAACATAATATTATAAATGGGAAAGTGTGTCTGTCTGTCTATCTGCTACGCTTTCACGGCCCACCTGTTCAACCGATTTTGATGAAATTTGGTACAGTGATAGGTTGTATCCCGGAAAGGACATAGGCTACTTTTTTCCCGCGGGAATTGAAAAAACTTAATCCGCGCGGACGAAGTGGTCATCATCCAGCCTCATATAACTTGCTATATTAGAATTTCACGTATGAAATGAAATGATTCACTTGCAGGAAGTATTGCAGATAAAAAGAGAATAATAACAGACGAATGGCTTAGCTGTGTCAATTCAACGCATATCAGTCAATTGCGATTGTTAAGCAACGCCGACCCAAGTCGGTGACTCGATGGGTGACCAGATTTGGCCTTTTCGTTTCCTCCGTGCCTCGGACAGCACGCAAAGCCGTCGCTCGCGGTCATTATCACTTTCATCAGATAATAATTGTTACAAAAATTTAATAGTTTCAATACTCTTGGTCGATTCGCGAAAGGACGTGGGTACTCACCGCATTATTATCCCAAGAAAAACTCCTACCATTATGTGATTAATGGAATGAGGAATACGACGCAGAGAGGGGCAAGATAACAGTAAATTATCAAGGAAGGAAAATGCACACTGAAGATTGTGATATCATAAACTAACCTGTGCGTATATCAACTGCAAACTCGTCACATAGTGCAGGTACACCGTCTCTTTCTTATCCTTGTTCTGTAACACCACCGTCATTGAAGAATTAGGCTTCAGCATAAGGTCCATGCTTAGCACAAAGTCCTGAGTGATATTCACTTTCAACCACACCTGGCTGGACACGTGATCCGTTGTCGAGAATCTCAAGACATTAGCTTTGAGTTCCGGATCATACTCTCTTGTCATGTCAGCGTCGGTAGTGACTATCCACTTTTCTTGTATCTTCTCCCCGTCATCTAAGATCCGTATCCTCGGTTCTGGTTCTGTAATGTTCTTGCTGTAATGCGCTAAGCCGAACTGTGCTATTTGGGTCGGATAGAAAAACCCTTTCGGCTCCCATTGAGTGGAAACTGGGACGCCTTCGATGCCGCTGATGCATTTGACTCGGTCGCGGACTTCGACGTTGTAGTTTTCGAACGTCGCGAATGTTCCGCGCGGATCGTATTTCTTCTTCGGATGGTACACTTTGCTGTAACTGTGGGACCATTCGAACTTTTCCACGCCGTCTACTGAAGTTATTTTGCCGTATATCTGCCGATGAGAGAGTAAGGGGTAAAATTTATTGACCGATTTAGAAAGGCACTATTTTTAAGGAAAAGGGATTCGAATTAAGAACCGATATACATCGAAGCCTGGATGTATATCGGTTCTTAATTCGACGTATATCTTTTTGAGGATGTAACTCCATTGTTCTATGAAATCTGAACCATTTCGAAGGGTTAGTTATATGTTGCTGATGATTGTGATAATCGGCTGTTCGATTGTGGTAAAATGATAGCTAAATACTTTGTGACGTTCGCCATCATTTCTTATTGGCGACACTCTAAATATTGTTGCAGAAAGAAAACTATAGATTCAGTCAATTTATATTTATTAACAACATAAAGAACTGATAAGCAGTTAGTATTGAACAGGAATTTTAGGTCAAGTTTGCTTTACGTGATAAGCTTCAAAGCAAATATTTGTTGGCACGATTAAAAGGTCATTCTGGTCAAATAGTAAAATAATTTGGTTGTTAGGAATTGGATTACCAAATGTACCTACCTAATGCTTAATATTTATTAATAGCCAAATACTTAAATGCTACTTCCTTTAAAAATATTTTTGGAGTATGATGTAGGTTCTTGAAAAAAAAAAGTACCTCACTGGCGCAATGGTGAACGCTGGTAGGTCCAACGGCTCTGGTTGGATTCCCGGCGGGGACAATCAGGAGATTTATAATTTCGCAACAATTAGGGGTATGGGTATAACTCAGGTGTTGATTGCCCGTGAAAATGTAATGTGCAAAGAACGTAATAATTCAATAGGAATGTTGCCAACTAATCGAACCGGCAACTCTTTATCAAACTTCAAACCGCACGGTTAGTATGGAAGCTTGTATTATATATTGGTTTGTTAATTGATAATTTAAAATGGAACAATTAAACCTAACATTAACGTCTATAACAATGCCAGAAATCATTTATTTTTCACATCCCTATTATGTAACGCAAAATAAATAAACTTGATAATAGCAAAGTTCAATTCAATCTTGTTCGTTACTGTTCGTAATCTACGTACAGTATCAATTCTCCTTCACATAAACTACAGCGGGATTGAAAACTTTAGTCCCGGGGGAGCTCGCCCCGCTAGTGAACACGCGATACGATACCAACGCTAACATTATTAAAGGGTCCATACAAGATCTTACATTTTAAGTTAATAATACGACCTATTAAAGCCAGATAACCATAGATGATGCCCACGACTTCATCAAAGTCAAACCTAAATATGTTTCTGTTTCGGCCCGGGCTTGTCCGTACAAAAGAATTAGATCCCGGGGCCCATCAGCGGGTTAGTTCGGACAAGCACAGGCAGCGGCCTAAGTAGAGGTCGTAACCTCCAACCAGACCGATGGTGGAAGCGGAGGGGGGCAAGATCGAGGGCACTCAATTAAATGGGACTAAGATTAGTACCTAAGATTAGTACCTATTCTTAGCGAGTTCGTGCGACGGTTCTGCAGTTCTATAAGAACACTACATAAACGGGTTGAGTCCGACACGAGTGCTACGGCTGTCGCCGGCACCTACCTATTACCAACGGCCCTCAGCCGATCGACCTGGCAAGGTAGAACAAATTCGGGTCGGACGACAAATGTCGTACGACTGTCGCAAAATTACAACTCGGTACAATCTTACAAAATTCACGTTAAAGGAAGCACGTTAATAAAGAATTAATTACGGATACAACACAAATACATAATCACAATTAAATTAGGAACGTTTATTAGGTACTACACTAACCTTCAGTCCCGGCGCACTTCATTTAACTGGTCAGGCCTGAGTGTGTGTGAGTGGTGTGAGTTATGAGGGTTGTGGGTTCTGTGAGTAAGTGAGGGTGTATCCAGGCCTACCAAACCGGCGAGACGCGGAGACCCGGGCGAGCGGACAAGCTCCCTTTAGCGCCGACAGACTGCGGCTTACCCGCACAATATACACAAAAACGTGGCACAAATATATCAACTCACTGACACAGGTTATCGTACAAGACGAACAAAGATATGTTTATTTCAATAGTCAAACACAACGGATAATTACAACTTATCACAATTCAAGCAAATGGGTCGCGTGAGCACCAAAAAGAAAACAAGTACGTCCAACAAACCAAAGGCACGCTCACGACTTTTAACCTCAAAATTAGCTGTGTTTTTGCGACAGCTTGCGCTCGCGGACAAAAGTGAACTGTTTTTTAGACTACAGCGCCCGCGTCACTCGGCGCCGACGGGGCGTGTTACGTCACGCGCCGAGGCTTGCATCGGGCGCGAACAGTTTCTATTCAAATTTTGGAAGCGCTTTTGTATCTGCCACTAGTTCGGAATGTCATTCCTATTGGGAAGAGCCAGCCGGTAATATTTCATATTCGAGGGATTTTAAGATTTTACCTGAGCAATAAATAAAGCGTAACCTTACAGTTTACACACAGCTCAGTTGAAGATAAACAAAGCGCGGGATACTCTATTTAAATAAGAGCTATTGATGGCACATAAACTACTTGATACAATTAATGATGGAGGCCCAAAACAACTGAACGTTTTGTGGAAGTTAATTACGGAGGTAACTTTCTCGGTAGATTCATTTGACTATTCATAAGCACTTGTAAAAAGTCATTTGAATTTGAATTTGGAGGTTGATACTGTCGCTTAAAGCAGTATTATTTCAAAATAGCAGTTTTACTTTTATGCCACAAACCTTGACGCCCCTAAAATAAGGATTATAATTCTAAAACAAAACCGTCAACAATATTGTAACAATACGGTTTAAGCGATGGTAGTATGCCCTCAGTTTTTGCTTAAAACCTTTGAGTTTTGTTTCAAAAGCGTCGTCCCCACCACCACCCCTACAGCCCGTTAACGTCCCACTGCTGGGCACAGGCCTCCACTCTCTTAGGAGAGAGGGAATTAGAGCTTAGACCCACCATGCTGCACCAAATCGGGTTGGCGGGCTTTAACGGTATCAACCGGGACCGACGGCTTAACGTGCTCTCCGAGGTACGGGGATGAAACACCGCCAACTTCCTAACTCCGGGCTAGTACTGAGAATTTCTAGTCAGAAAACCCAACCCATGATGGCCCTACCCGGGACCTCGTCGGCCGCAGTCGAACATGCGAACCACTAGACCAACGAGGCAGTTACTCACCTCAAAATACTTGTGTATGAAGGAAAAGGGCACGTAGACCTGGTCGCGGTCGCGCAGGCACGCCACTGAGTACTCGCCGTTGATCCAGCACTCGATCTCTTCGCTCGCGCGCTCTGACAGCGCGTTGGACAGCACTGAGCTTACTGTACAACAAATAAGTTTTGCTAAATATATATATATAGATAGTTCATTAGTTAAGATGCTTTGTGAGATGGTAATAATGAAAAAAAAAACCCGGCTGAGTTTGTTGTGGGCTCTTCTCAGACCAGGGCGCGTTTGGAACCCTCGTAGCTTTAGTTTTAAGATACCGTAACAGATTATCACCATCATATTTTTATGTAACTGGACGTCAATAAGTGTAGTGTACCTACCTAAATTGAATAAATATTTATGACTTTAAACTATAACAAGCAGTAAGTATTAACTAACAAAACTGTAACCCAACTATGCAAAAAAATCAAAGGCGCCCATTTTTTGGATGTGAATTCCGTCATTTAACTTATTCTCATGTATATTATACATACCTACTTTTGTAGTTGCGTGCAAGTTTCTTGCTGGCTCTTCTCAGTAGAATCTGCTTTCCAAACCGGTGGTTTGGTAAATGGATGCCATCAGTAGTATAATGACAATGCCTATACGTTAAATTGTGTACCTAACCTAACAATAACTTAAGATGTATAAACTGTTTAATGTGTATTTGTGAGAATTAAGTAATTTGTATTCTTATATGATAAAGTTTCTGTAAAACTTTTGAATAATTTAAGATCTAAAATGAATCCAAGACAGGACAAATATCAACCAATCAGTACAGAGAAGATAGAGAGCATTCATTATCATTTGCCTATCTTTACTAATTTCGATGAATGGATGGATGTTTGTTACTCAATCACACCAGAACGCTGAATGGATCTGGATGAAATTTGGCTCAGAGATAGATTATAGTTTGAAATAATATGTAGGCTACTTTTTATCCCGGAAAATTTAAGAGTTCCCGCGGGAACTAAGACCTCAATCCACGCGGACGAAGTCACGGGCGTCAGCTAGTGATTCCATATATAATAGCTGTGTTAGTTTTCAGGAGCCAAGATGTATTGACTCCTGATGTTATGCACATTGCAGCACTGGGAAAGGCGGCAGAAGGGTTTAGTCCATATCCATCATATCCAGTCCAGGAGCATTATTCCCAGTGAATCCATTAAAAGCTTAACTAATGAAGAATGACAAAAGAGCATGTATTTGTCTTGCTCCAGCAATGTATCAACAGTTACTTATGTATTTACACATTGATATAATTGTAAATTAATTTTTTCAACAGAGCAACCACCGAGTTTATTTTTGGTAGGAATGGCATTCCGAACCAGTGATAGATTCACTTGACTAGTCAAAGCACTTTTCAAAGTCAACTTGCCTAAAAATATTTGGTTTTTTTTTTATTGGGCATGTATATAACCTGTTGACATTCATGAGGATTTCCTCCCGCTTAGAAAAAAGAAGGAGTACTGACTGGGTCTCCGCGCCACGTCTCCGCAGCGGCCCCAGTACAGCGTGACGAGCAGCACGCCGCCGCACAGCGCCGCTAGCGCCATGCGCATATTCAGCCGCACCAGCATCATCATGGTCACCTGTGGGACAAAGTGAACCTTTGAACTTCTTTTCTTTTTCTTTTATCCACTACAAGCTAGCCCTTGACTGCGCTCTCACCTGATGGTAAGTCATGATGCAGTCTAAGATGGTAGAGGGCTAACCTGTTAGGGGCATGGCAGTTATATTAAACCCATACCCCTTCGGTTTCTACACGGCATCGTATCGGAACGCTAAATCGCTTGGCGGCACGTCTTTGCCGGTTGGGGTGGTAACTAGCCACGGCCGAAGCATCCCACCAGAACAGACCAGGGAAAATACAGAAATTATAAATTCCCAAATTGACCCTGCCGGGGATCGAACCTGGGACCTCCGCACGTTAAGGCAACAGCGCTACACACTGCACCACGGAGGTCATCAAATGTATACTATGTATATATGTAACTTATATGGCTAAGGCTGCACTGCGAAAAACATTCGCGGGAATTTTATTCTCGCGATTTATGTAGGTACAGCATGTAGCTTGCGACATTCACTGGCTAGTAAGCCAGCAATTTACACCGGTACAACACCACACCACACAAATCTTCTCAATTGTGAGAAAACTCGCAATTGCACACTGTACGACATGAACTTGTCTATTTTGGCAGATTATAGAAAATTAAACTTCAAGTTTTTCATTATCATGGACTTGTGCAAAATAACATCTGCTGCCAATATCCACACACCTCGCTGGCACCAATGCAATGTGATGTATTACACATCTCACAAAGAAACTAAATTGTGTCAAACATAGCACATTCACACAACTGAAGAGACTGTCATAATGTTAATACAAGAAATAAGAATAAAATTGTAGTGCCCAATTAGTGATTCATTTGTCAGTAACTGTATACGTTTTTTTAGTAACCTCCCAAAAGACATATTGAGAGCAACAAGTTCAAAGTTTTTGTAAAACGTAAACTAATTGAAAAATCTTATTACAGTGTTACAGATTATTTAAATGATGAAAAGGCATGGGTATGAATTGTTCCAGCGGCTAATCATGTAATTGTTATAATTATAAATCTAATTATTAAGTAATTTACGATATTTGTGAGATGGTGATAATAAAAATAAACCCAGCTGAGTTTGTTGTGGGCTCTTCTCAGACCAGGTAGAATTTAGAACCCTCATAGCTTTAATTTTAAGATAGCTTTAGTTTTAAGATACTGTAGTTAATCATCACCATCACATTTTATACTTTGTAAATGTGACGTTCAGAAGGTGTACTATGTGGGTACCTACCTATTTTGAATAAATATACTTTGAGTTTGAATTTGACAGTACACTTCTCTCTCAAATAACCTTTTTTGGGATACCACTCTCAGAGCAGAACATGCACGGAAATAAGTGCTACAAGACATTAGAAAATGTACAGGGCAGCATAGGTTGAGATTTCACACATCACCAATGTAAAAAGAATTAAAATTATGTTATTGTTAATAATGTGAAATACTAGTGTTTCACATTATTAACAATAACATATCTGACCTAAGCAAAATCAACATTGGATCCTAAGCAGTTCTATCTGAAGACCTCACCAACTTAGGTAGCCTGCTGGAATACTAGGGTGAGCTCTGCTTGCTTACATATCAGCTATGTATTTCAAGAAGAAAAGTGATTGTCATAATGTCAATACTAGACATAAAAATAAACTTGTAATGCCTGTTTCTAGGCTTAGTAAAACTAGCAATTCATTTGTTGGAAACAGTGTCCGCTTCTATAATAAGCTTCCAGAAGACAATATGTTGAAGATGTCTCTGAATAAGTTCAAAGTTAATGTAAAACGTAAACTCATTGAAAAATCTTATTACCATGTAAAGGACTACTTAAACGACAAGGAAGCCTGGCAATAATTTGCTCTAATGTCTCTGATAGTTCTTTAGTAAGAATATTTGTGAGATGGTGATAATAAAAAAAAAACCCGGCTGAGTTTGTTGTGGGCTCTTCTCAGACCAGGGCGCGTTTGGAACCCTCGTAGCTTTAGTTTTAAGATACCGTTACCCATTATCACCACCATGCTTTTTAAGTAAGTAATTTTTAGACAAAAATAAGTGTACCTACAGTGTACCTATATTTTATAAATAAATGACTATGACTATGAATATGACTATTTAAGTACTACTGTGCAGTACAGGATCTAAGAAAACTAGTATTTTCTAGCTAAAGCCTAGTTTTTAAACATTTTGTAAGGAGAGGAGGCTAGAAATGAAGTCCTCCACACCTCTTTCCCAGTGAAGGAGGGATGGAAACTGTCACAATTTCTCTTATTAATGGTTAACTTAGGTCTTAGGTTCAGTACCTAAGTTAAGTGTTACTACGAGAAACCGTTGTGGCAGTGGCCAATGAAAGCCAGAGAGAGCAAGAGGTTGATGCTGAGAGAAAAAGGTTTAAGTTTTTTAACATACTTCTTTAACTCGTCATTTCATAAAAAGGTTTACGGCTTAGGCAAAACCAAAACAGAATGGTACAACATAACAGGCATAGAACTGTTCTAAAACAGGTTCGTAAACGACATAGGTTTACGTAGGCGTTTTAAATAGTTTAACGTTTGTTGACACCACGGATCTCGAGATATTTACCCAAACTTGAGATTACATGTGTGATTGCAACAATACAGAATGACATATTCAAGTCAAGTACCATGCCAAATAGAGGAATATAACAAAATATACGTACTCAAAACACTGTGATCCATCCGTTTCGTTGTATGAAGTGAAGTGGACACTTCTTGGCGAATTTAATCACATTATTAGCAACACAAGTTCGTGCAAAACTAATGCGCACTTATTTAGCTTTCTCTTTTAGTATTAGCTCAAATATTTACATTAAAAACGTTGAAATTTGTCACTGAACAATGCATTGCCGTGCTTCTTGGACTACTCAAATGACATATGTGCACAGAACACTTATACTCCTAGCGGAGAAGAACGCCAACTTCATACAAAAAACGTGGTTACAAAGTTCGACTACTAGCGGCGCTTGTGGGCCCCTTTGGTAACTTCATCGTGGCGCGAAGTTTGAATTTTGTTTGTAAATGGCGCGAAGTTTGAATTTTTTTTCTAAAAACAGGAAATTAATAAATTCGAGCTCCTTCCAAAATAAATCACCAATTTATATTATTTAAATAGTTTTTGAAAATAATATAAATTGGCAATTTATTTTGGAAGGAAGCTCGCGCTAGGGACAGAAATTAAAACTAAAGCTTTTATGTTTGCAGCTTTATTCAAATCAGCCATCATATTATTATTATGATTTATAATAAGTACATAATATTCGTATTATTTATTGATATTAATTATTTTATTTGTGGTTGATGCAGCTTATCTCTTAGACATCCTCTTCCTATCATCCAACAGATTATACTTGTTTATTTTGGTACAGTAATATTATCTATTGATTAACAAAACCACTACATTACTACGAACCAAGAATTATTCTTATGATTAATAATGATAAAGATGTAATGAAGTATAGAAGACTTGGAGATAGTGCGCCGACCCCAAAAATACAAAGGAAAATTTTGTTAGGGCAATCGTTATTATGGCTAATACAGAATCACAAGACAAGGAGAAACCGCAATTTTACAATTATAATTTTTTCCTTTGTTTATGCAGAATAACATACTTTTAATTTTGCATGGGTATGATTTAGGACCGTGAGAGGGATATAGCCTATTTTTATCCCTGAAAATTAACGAGTTCCTGCGGGAATTAAAAAAAACTTAACCACGCGGACGAAGTTGCGGGCATCACAATTTAAACATAAACTTAACATTTGTTAATGTGGCCAATTCTGTATAACACAATCTCTAAACAAAATGAAAATGACACCTCTTAATCTAGTTCTGTCCCTTTCCGCAGGGAGAATTATGAAAAGTATTGCTTTTTAAAGCATTCATTTTAGTTTAGAGATTTTGTACAACAGAATCAGCCCCATTGTAGCTTAAAGCACACGTGATTTTTTATTTTACTCTCAATCTCCACTGACTGTCCAATCACCAACCTATTGGTTTGTTAAAAGTCTCAGCAAGTGCAATAGAACATAAAAATGTACAAAGACACCATTAGTATGAACCATTAGTAGGGATTAAGAGAATTATAAATAATCATGTGTGCTTCAATATATTAATTTTCTTCTGCAGGCTTTTTTTTTTTCCTGTAGGAGGGGAAAATCCTCGTGGACATCCGACTCCGAATCGGATAGTGCCGGACTCCTACCGGCTAAAAACCCCTCCTTTCTCCAAGCAGTGATGTCCCCACCTTGAAGGCCTACCATTACTGCCTCAGCTTGCCTCATCCTCTTCCATTCCTTTCCTTTTCTTTTTTCATTACATCTTCAATAAATTCTGGGACTACAGCCCAGTTTCTTTTTATCTCCAGCATTATACATATGATACTCTCCACTCTGAATTTGCCTCCTAGGTCATCAATCACTTTTTCATTTTTTCTTTTTTCCTCAAACTGAGGGCAATGAGGGCGTGTGCTCAGCATCATCAATTGGATGTATGCAGTACATACATTTACTACTATCCCTTTTCCTTATGCGCTCTGTATATTGCATAAAAACCCCATGCCCCGTGAAGCACTGTGTCATATGGAAAGTCAGTGTTCCATGTTTTCTGGATACCCAGGTCTTTATGTCCCCAATGAGTCTGTGCGTCCATCTCCCATTCTTGGACTTGTCCCGTTGTTCCTGCCATCTAGCAAGTTTCCTTTCACGAATGGATCTTCTTTCTTCTGGCAGCTTAAGTCCATAGCTTTCTGATCTTTCCCTAGCCTGAAGATGAGCTGGAATTAAGTTCGCCAGTACAAGGGCAGCATCGGTGGATGTTGTTATATAAGTGCAGCAGGTCGCGCCTTAGCGCCATTGCACGCTGGGTGCTCAATACTTTCTTCCTGTGTATGTACTTCCTTTCCCATGGCAGTTACCCATATTGGAGCCGCATACGTAACTGTAGACTGCGTTGCTAGGGCTAAAGTCCTTCTCTTCCCTAAGTCAGGTCCACGTGTATTGGGTAATATTGCGGAGAGTGCTTTCATAGTTTTTCGAAGTGAGGGCTTCGGTCTGATGTACATATTTCTGAGATATTTTTTTTACCTCTTTTAAGCTTGGAGTCTGCATTTAAGCTGTCAAACAACTGGTCAATTTTTTGAGTAAGTTGACACTGGCAAGAGCTTCTTTTGGTAATTCTCCTGTAAGAATAGACAAGTGCTTTTAAAACATGAAATTTGTTACTTACAATAATATTATAATGTTTTTATGAATCTACTTGCATATAAATTTCATGGCAATGCCAATATCGATACTGTGATAAATGCGAAAGTGTGTCTGTCTGTCTGCTAAGTGCTACACTTATATGGCCCAATTTTGCAACTGATTTTGATGAGTATAGATATAAGTTGTATCCTAGAGAAGGACATAAGACTTCTTTTTGTCCCAGAAAATTAAGGAGTTTAAAAAAACACATCCATGCAGACATAGTCGCGGACATCATCTAGTTATGAATATTTTCAACATATATACCTTGGGCAATTTTTGCAATACATTCCAGCAGAAACTGTATGGCTCAACACCTGCGCCGCTAACTTCACCTTTATTTTTTGTTTATTGTTTGGTGCTATGTGGGTCTTAGTAAGAGCAGGCGCAAACACGAAGAATGGATTGTTGTTATCTAATTCATAAAAATTTTCTATATGATTCCATTTTGCGATATCTGAAAATAATGTAGTATTTTGATAAGTATCTCAAAAGAGACAAACATAAAAACAATTATTTCATCATTTAAATGTAAATATTATTATCACAGTGATACAATGAACTTTGCATAACACTTACTTAATTAAAAAAATTCCATTCCTTACCTGCAATTTTTGATAATTTCATTATTTTTAAATTTGAAATATGGCTTTTCAACTGACGCAAATTACGTGTGGCAGCCCTACGAAGATCGCCGACGTTGCAACCCCTACCAACGCGTAATCTTGTTTATTAGGGTCAAGCCGACGCATCATTATTAATTAAGATCTAGATTAAATTATTCTATTCCTAACATCGGTTAGAGTCACCATTTTCAAATATTCCTAGTAATAATTATTTTTTTGGTAACTAATTAAATAAGTTATAAAGTAAATCCTTTTTTTTAAATCCTCCAAGTGCCACTAACGTATTTGGCGCAGTCGGTAGGATCTTCGCGGGAAGACTTGTGTTCCCGGGGGCTATCAAGTCCCGAAGTCGAAGAGAACCTACGGACCTGTGGCACATCAGGAGGAGAATCAAGAAATCGATTCCGAAGAAAAGGAGCCATGCGGTATATGTGAGTACACTAGAATATTTCTCGTGTTGCTCTCCTTATCCTTAAGTACCTTTAAATTCCTCAAGATTCACCACCCAAGAGCCTCTAGTTCTCGCGAGCCTGGATTCAGACAGGCCCGACGACAAATAGCAGATAATAATAGATATTTAGACTTAGGAAGTAATTTAGGTTTAGACCAGTTGTTTGAGATGGCCCAAGCCCAGCCAGACACAATTTTTAAGGCACTTCGCCTTGTCCCAGATTTTGATGGTAACCCTAACATATTGACGCGTTTTATAAAAATATGCGATCAGCTTGTTGCGCAATACGTAAGCACTGCACCGGGCAATGAGTTCGCTAACTCGTGCGTAATTAATGGTATTTTAAATAAAATCACAGGCACCGCGGCCTGTACCATCAACTCAAATGGAATACCAGATAGCTGGTTAGGAATCCGTACAGCCCTTATAAATAATTTCTCAGACCAAAGGGATGAAACAGCCCTCTACAACGACCTCTCCTTAGCCACTCAGGGGAATAAAACACCCCAGGAGTTTTATGAACACTGTCAAACTTTGTTTAGTACGATCATGACATTTGTGACATTACACGACGTTATCCCGACAACTATTGAGGCGAAACGCGAACTTTACAGGAAAGTCACTGTGCAAGCATATGTACGCGGGTTAAAGGAACCCTTGGGATCGCGCATACGTTGCATGCGGCCTAGCACTATGGAAAAAGCTCTCGAGTACGTTCAGGAAGAACTTAACGTAATCTATCTGCAACAACGAAACGAACCCTCCAGAAATCAATTAATACCTAAGGTTCCTATACCCCATAACATACCGCCAGCCACACTACAGTTTATACCACCACGACCGCCAACCTTCCAGACACCTACACCGAACTGGCCTGCACCTTACGGACAGCGCCCGATGAGACCTCCAACCCAGCCATTTAATCAAAATCAACCCCGTATGCTAACCAACACCCAAAAAATGTTCGCTGCTCCACCGCCTAACTACAACCTCCGTAGCAACGTATTTAGACTACCACCCCGAAACAACCAGACTAACGGACAAACACTGCAGCCTATGAGTGGAGTCCAAAGATTCAATACCCGACCATTACCTCCTACTAATGCCCCAACAGGTTATAATTGGAATAGGTCCGGGAACCCTCCAGCTGGTAATAATTTCAGACCGCGCGAAATGCACGTAAATGAATGTATGCCATATTATGACGGATCATATTACGATGACTACAATACCTACTACGAGCCCGAGTACGATTACACTTACAATAATGACTATAGTAATGCTTATGACCTGGGTTTGCCTTGTGACTTTAACAATTCTTACTACTATAATACGACCGTTGACGATCAATCTCACGACGAATCCCTACCACAGGCAGTGTCTGACCAATCAGAACAGGATTTTCAGAAGGCTTCGAAATCATCAAAGCCAAAATAGAAGTAAATCTTCAAACGCAGAGGCAATTACCCTACATTCAGATCGCGAACCCCCCATTAAAATTGTTGGTCGATACAGGTGCAAACCAGAGCTTCATAAACCCTGAAGCTGTCGAAAGATACTATACCGATTTTCCCCTAAACTTTGACCCGTTCGAAGTAACAAACATACACGCGACCAGTAGGAGTAATTATTCTATTACAATACCTTGTTTCAAAGAGTTCAACGACACAAACTATATCAAGTTGTTTGTGTATCAATTTCACAACTACTTTGATGGTCTTATAGGTCTAGATTTATTAAATGAATGGGAAGCCCGCATAGATTTAAAGGAAGGTCGTCTAATAACGCGCTCTGCCGCCAACCCGATCAGGATGTATAACTCATGTAATGTAAATCTTTATGAGGATGTCATTCCAGCGGGTTCCTCGAAAATTATACGTATTCCAGTCGACGTATCGGACGGCGATGCCTTTATTAACGAACAGGTGATATGTAATTGTATAGTACACGAGTGCATCACCACAGTAAAAAATAATCGCGGTTACCTAGAAGTCGAGAACCCTTCGCGAAACGATGTCATTTTCTCACTCGATCGTCCCGCGCACGCGAAGTTATTTAATATTGAATGCACGCGTACACAGCAGTTATCACCACGCGCACGGGAAGTAGTCTCCCGCTTACGAACCGACCACTTGAACGAGGAGGAAAAAGCTAACCTTATTACGCTTTGCTCGCGCTACTCCGACGTATTTTATATAGAAGGGGAAAATTTGACTTTCACGAACCAAATTAAACATCGAATCAGAACAATCGATGAGGTGCCAATTCACTCCAAAAGTTATCGCTATCCATTCATACACCGACAAGAGGTTAGGGATCAGATACAGAAGATGCTGCAACAAGGCATAATACGACCCTCTGACTCTGCCTGGAGTTCACCGATCTGGGTAGTACCCAAGAAGGTAGACGCTTCCGGAAAAAAGAAATGGCGTATCGTAGTTGACTTTCGGAAACTTAATGAAAAGACCATCGACGACAAATACCCAATACCGAACATTAACGACGTACTTGACAAACTAGGAAAATGTCAATACTTTACGACCCTAGACTTAGCCAGCGGGTTCTACCAGGTAGAAATGGACCCCCAAGATATTTCTAAAACAGCTTTTAACGTAGAAAATGGGCATTTTGAGTTCCTTAGGATGCCCATGGGCCTCAAAAATTCACCGTCTACATTTCAACGCGTGATGGACAACGTCTTAAGAGGATTGCAGAACGAAATATGCTTGGTTTATTTAGACGATATCATAGTATTTAGCACCTCCCTACAAGAACACCTAGTAAATCTAGAAAAGGTTTTTCAGAGACTTCGAGAGTCTAACTTTAAGATACAAATGGACAAATCGGAGTTCCTAAAGTTAGAGACCGCCTATCTGGGTCATATTATTAGCAAAGACGGCATTAAACCTAACCCTGATAAGATTGCTGCTATCGAAAAATATCCGATTCCAAAGACTCAAAAGGAAATTAAACAATTCTTAGGCCTTCTCGGTTATTACCGAAAATTTATCCCAGACTTTTCCCGCATAACCAAACCCCTCACCCAATGCCTCAAAAAGGGCAGGAAGGTTATCCCTGACAGAGAATACATTAATTGCTTCGAGAAATGTAAATCTCTATTGACTAATGATCCCATACTACAATATCCCGATTTCACCAAGGAATTCGTCTTAACAACCGATGCCTCCAACGTAGCCATCGCAGGTGTACTATCCCAGGGACCCATAGGTTCCGATAAACCCATCTGTTATGCATCCAGGACCCTAAATGATAGCGAAGTTAACTATAGCGTCATCGAGAAAGAGCTGCTTAGCATCGTTTGGGCCACAAAGTATTTCAGGCCATACCTTTTCGGACGCAAATTCAAAATTGTGACAGACCACAAACCATTACAGTGGATGATGAATTTGAAGGAGCCGAATTCACGACTAACTAGGTGGAGACTCAGACTCAGTGAATATGACTTTACGGTCGTCTACAAAAAAGGGAAAGCGAATACAAACGCTGACGCCCTGTCCCGAATAGAAATTCATAACAACGACATCGACACTGCGTCTCTATTTCAGGAAATAGAAGACTACGCTAGTTCCTTAGCTGGAAACCCATCCACATCAATAGCTCCTCAAGCAAACTCTTCCACCGAAACAGCTCATACGAGTGCCGAAAATCCCATACTAGAAATCCCCATCACTGACGAACCCCTGAACAAATTTCACCGACAGTTACACCTCACTCTCGTAAACGACATCAAACGGAAGCCGATCATGACTAAGCCATTTGACACCCATACACGAGTCAGCCTGCAACTATCGGAATCCAACCTAGAGACTGACGTCATTAACGCCATAAAGGACTATGTTACTCCAAAGGTTAAAACAGCAATTCTAATTAACCCACCTCTAGCCATGTATTCCATTATACCGATCCTACAGGAAAAATTCAAAAGTTCATCAATGAATCTTGTATTAGCGAAAAGGGAGCTAGAAAACGTAAAAGAATACCTCAGACAACAGGAGATTATACGCCATCACCATGACGGAAAAACGAACCACCGCGGCATCAACGAATGTTATTTAGCCTTATCCCAGAAATATTACTGGCCTAAGATGCGGGAACATATTACTAAATTTATAAACGAATGTACCATCTGTGGGCAAGCTAAATATGACAGAAACCCTATAAGACCCCAATTTAACATTGTACCGCCAGCAACAAGGCCTTTCGAAATAGTTCACATAGACTTATTCACCGCACAAAATGAAAAATATTTGACCTTCATTGACGTCTTTACTAAGTACGGTCAGGCATATCACCTGCAAGATGGTACAGCTATAAGTATACTACAAGCACTTTTAAGGTACTGCACCCATCATAACGTGCCCTTGACCATCGTCACAGACAACGGCACCGAATTTGCCAACCAGTTGTTCATGGAGTTCACAAGACTCCATAAAATTAATCATCATAGAATCCTAGCTCATTCCCCTAACGCTAACGGAAACATAGAACGATTCCATTCCACAATACTGGAACATCTTAGGATCCTGAAATTACAACATAAAGACGAACCCATCATAAACCTCATGCCTTACGCTATCATAGCTTACAACAATACCATTCATAGTTTCACAAGATGTAGACCGTTCGACTTACTAACCGGGCATTTCGACTCTAGAGACTGTCTTGACCTTGACATTACCCAACAACTATTACAACAATATGTCCAAACCCACAGAGATCAAATGCAAAAAGTGTATGAGATCATAAATTCCACTTCTCTCGACAATCGTAAAGCCTTAACAGAAACTAGGAACGAAACTCGCGAACCAGAGGTACAATACGCTCCGGACCAACAAATTTTCATAAAAAACCCCCTAGCCAGCCGGCAAAAAACAGCCCCACGCTACACTCAGGACACGGTATTAGCTAATCTACCCATTCACATTTACACCTCCAAAAAACGAGGACCAGTGGCAAAATCTAGATTAAAACGAGTCCCTAAGACAGCTAATTTGTTTCAGGATGCTGCTATTATTGACGTTCCGAATAACTCGACCCGAAGAGATAAGACTTGAAAGCCTGGATGACGGACCGGGACTGTTACCTTACAAACTTGGACCAATGAGATTAACTACTCAGCACCATACGTTCCTACAATACGTACAGTTAGACCAGATTGAGATCCGAATAAACTCATTAAAATCCCATTTACTGACCTACCAGGACCTGATGACCAATAATACATACTCACTCTACGAAATTCAGACAAGCCATCTGCTTAACAAGCTTGACAGTGTATTGCATCAATTAAAGTCATTAGAACCAAATCGTACCAAAAGAGGTCTAGTTAACGGTCTAGGTTCAATCATAAAAAGCATAAGTGGCAACTTAGACTACACTGATGCCCTGAAGTACAATGAGGCAATCAAAATGTTGCAAACAAACCAGGACAAAATTGTGACAGAATTCAACAACCATATTAGCCTGGGAAAGGACTGGATGTCTAAACATAACCATATATTAGAACAAATAGTAAAAAATCAGGCCACAATCAACTCCACATTACAAGACATAGTCAAAAAGGAATCATATAAAGATTTAAGTTTGGTAAAATTCACGAAACTTTCCCAACTTTTAGTTATTATTAGCTATAACGTAGAGGATTTAATGCAAGAATTAATTAGAATAGAAAATAGTTTAGCATTCGTACGCGCATCGAGCACGCACCACTCTATGATAGATATAGATGTATTAAGTTCGATGATTAGTAAGCTTCAAAGTATTTACGGGGTAGATCAAATATTAAAATTAGAACTAAGGGATTATTACGATATCATAAAACCAGCGTCGTATTACGTAGAAAAACAAATAGTTTTCGTATTTAATTTCCCAATCTTGTCTAAGGATATATTTAACTTATATAGGCTATCGATAGTTCCTAACAAAAATGCTCAGGCTCTCATCCCGTCCTATCCCTTCATAGCAACTAACGGGGAATCATTCGTGTACATAGAGACAGAATGTCCGAAGTTTAACAACTGGTTCCTATGCGAAAAAGGGATCGACCATCAAATCCGCACTAAATCAGACTGCATCCACGAACTGATCGTCAAGCAAACTCTACGGGAATCCTGTCAACTTGCAACCATCAATCTAGCGGATGAAGCAATGGAGAAGCTAGACGATAGACACTACATTCTGTCATTTCCCAAGACCACAAGAGTACAGCTTTCCTGCGACCAGCAAGACCACACTTCACTCCAGGGAAGCTACTTCGCTACAATCCCGGTCGGATGTCGCCTGAAGTCCGAGGACCTTACCATAGTCAACGACTACGACGAAATCAAGGGCCAGGCTTTAAAACTATCTAAGATACCCTACGACGTCGGAAAACAGGCTATCACATCACCACGCTTCAATTTAAGCTCCATCAACCTTCAAGATCTTCATAATATTCAAGAGAAAATCATGGTTCAAGCCCCTCTCAGAATCGAACAAGTACAGTCAAGCACCCTTTATCACACTACCATACCCTTCTACATAATACTATCGGGTATATGCATTCTTCTCATCCTCCGGTTACTTCAAAGGTTCCTGAAGAAGCCTGGCAGGGAGACGAGAAAACCAACTACAGACAACGCCGAGAAAACCGCCGAGTTGGAAGACGTCCCGGCATCATTCTCGCTGAAAGTGCTCAAATAGTTGCCGTTCTGAGGGTGGAGGAATTACGTGTGGCAGCCCTACGAAGATCGCCGACGTTGCAACCCCTACCAACGCGTAATCTTGTTTATTAGGGTCAAGCCGACGCATCATTATTAATTAAGATCTAGATTAAATTATTCTATTCCTAACATCGGTTAGAGTCACCATTTTCAAATATTCCTAGTAATAATTATTTTTTTGGTAACTAATTAAATAAGTTATAAAGTAAATCCTTTTTTTTAAATCCTCCAAGTGCCACTAACGTATTTCGCACTTAGTTGTGTAAGTGCTCTTCTATTTACCCCATCCATATCGCAAATAGTTGCAGCAATAGTAATGCCAGCTTCAAAACAAGCATGGAGTGCCTGTAATGTACGAGAAAATTAATTGTAACAAGTCAAAGTCTTCTCATTTATGTAGATCACTGGACATACGTATATTATTTCTTCATTATAATATGACATGAAATATGCTTCACTGGATATTAATCAGTACCAATCATTAGCT
This sequence comes from Erebia aethiops, assembly GCA_923060345.2. Taxonomy (NCBI): domain Eukaryota; kingdom Metazoa; phylum Arthropoda; class Insecta; order Lepidoptera; family Nymphalidae; genus Erebia; species Erebia aethiops. Next base: position 18,596,523 of record OV281091.1, on the reverse strand, counting down.
AACTAATAAAAAAATGGATTTCAGTTTTTAACAAATCCTGAAATGACAAGTAGCCCGCGTTATTCCAGGGTATAAGGTATTTTCCATTTCAGCCAAACTGGTTCAGTAGTTGTGTGGTAAGAGTAACAAACATCCAAACATACAATTTATAATATTTATTGATATCAATGAATAAATTAAACTGGTGTGTCAGTCAGGTTAAATTTATTCAATGTAAAAAAATAATTATGAAAAGAATTGATGCAAAAATTATACCTGAATGGTATGAACCATTAGTAGGGATTAAGAGAATGATAAAATATAATCATGTGTGCTTCAATATATTAATTTTCCTTTGCAGGCTTGCTTGTGCAGCACTTTTCTTCAAATTCTGAAAATTAAAAAAATAATAATTTAATTCTGAAAATTAAAGTGATTTAAAACTAAGGATTACCTCTCATAACAGAAACTACAAAAAGTTAATATATATAGGTAGTTATAGTGTGGGAGGTCCTGGGTTTTGGATTTGGGATTTTCAATTTGGGAATTTATAATTTCTGAATTTTTGCTGGTCTGGCCAGGCCTGGTAGACTTCGGCCGGGGCTAGTTATCAACCTACCAGCAAAGATGTGCTGCCAAGAGATTTACAGATACGCGTTCCAGTATGATGCCATGCAGAAACCAATTAGTATAGGTATAGGTTTACATAACTGATGTACTCCTAACAGGTTAGCCCGCTACCATCTTAAACGGCATCATCACTTACCATCAGGTGAGATTGTAGTCTAGGGCTAACTTGTAGTGGTTAAAAAAAGATTGGTATTCTTGGTGTCATGACGACATAGCAAACTAAGCTAAGCTATAAGGAAAAATACTAAACTGAAGGCTGCAATTGATTAAAATATTTATTTGAAACTAGACTTTTGCCAGCTGGATATTTAATTTCTGGGGATAAAAGTAGCCTATATGTCACTCAGGGATAGTGCAGCTTTTATATTTAGAATCAATTAAGTAGTTCCAGAGATTACCCCTTACATACATTTGATGATGTAGATCTTACCAATAACATCACTAGTAATCATGAGTAGGTAAATAAGAAATAAGTAGTAAGTACAAGGAAACTTTGTAAATACTATAGTCAGATTAGTTAGAATTGAAAAATAAAACTTACATCAGATGCAGCTGCAGTCTGTGCTGTATGTATGAGTGGATCAGAGGCTCTCGAAGTGCCAGGCTGTGGACCTGGAGTTTCAGTTGAAGAGGTGATCGTTGCTGTTGTAGAGAGCTCTGATGGAAAAGCATATCTATGCAGCTTATCCCTTTGTAAATGATCTTGAACAAATGCACTTCTGGGAAAATGCTTAGAGCAAAGCATTTTATGGCTTGAAAAGAGCTTTTTTTGAAATTCCTTAGAGCCAGATGAAGACTGCATCTGGATAGCAATATCTTGCCCAAGCAGCAGCCCTGAAAACATTCAGTTTAAGGTTTAATTTTTGTTAACAACATAATGATTATTAATAAGTTTGAGACTGAGTAAGGATGAACCTACCGCCGCGTGCTGGCTTCGCCAGGTCCTGGCTTTGGAAATCAATGTAAAACAAGTTCATATAAGAAAAACGCATAAAACGATATCAAAATTCAAAATCAGATCAAAAACAAATTAATACAGCAAACTGTTAATCTGTTTATAACCGTTAGAATAGAATTTTGAAAACTCTCGATTTGAAATTGACAAGTATGACATTTCATGTCAGCTAAAAGCTTTGGTGCTGCCGTTGTAATAAATCATTTTTGTCATTTATTTTTTCCAACTGAACACCCTATATCAAACCCACCTACTGAACCAACCAATCCCTACAGAGTTGACTGCCTGCATATGTGGCAGAGACAAGTTAACCAGAGATTTGTGGTAAATTTTGACATTGACATCTCACAACAAGGCAAATGACATTGACAATTACTTTTTTAAATGGTTCATGGACTTAGATTCTTGCCTTTTCTAACTGTGGGATTTGAGCACTCAGTGCAATGAACCACAGATGAACAGCTCTTTAAATATCAATTCAGCAGTATCACCTGACGAATTATTATATCTACAACTCCACTTTAGTATTAATTAAGTACTTAGGTGTATTTTATTTTTTTAAACTTCCTCAAAAACATTTTTGAATCTAACTACTATTTAGTGTCCTTTGTGCTAGATATAAAATTATATTGTTCCTGTAGTATAGCAGCTCCTTACAGATCACATTTTGTTAATAATTTATCATTAGGTATTTGATATACTTAGTTAAAGCGCGAACGAATACCAACTTAAATTATTTACTTAACTACCTACTTACTCTCTACTATAATATTATTATCTCGTGATTAGGTATCTCTCTTTAGGCGGTAGATACTTCACGTAATTTTATTACAAACAGCTGTTGGCCAGCATTTACGCAAAGAATTTACGCAAACGCTTACCTAAAATCAACTCTACAATCAAGTTTATGCTTTTATTTCACAGTTCGTTATTCACTGTTTGTCTCCCCGGCATATAAATGCCAACTTATCTAGTTCCTCAGTGCAATAGATGCACGGTAGGCGACCAGTTCTGGCGACTTATAGTCCCATATTATAATACGCGACTAACGCTATTATGAAAAGGGATTAAAGTTTAGAGTAGCGTTATGACTCTTACTGCAAGGGTAGTTTAGAAACGCAGAATGGTGTAAATGTCGCATCGAAGCGATTCGCAATTCGGTTCGTTCCCGTTGTAGAGCTACCATATTCTGTCAGTATTTTTAGGATTGGTCCAGGTGGATGATTTAATTAAAATATAGATATTCCACATGAAATGAAAATCCTATGGGCAAGATGAGAATAAAATGTAAAAAAATGCAAGATGTGACTCACGGAAATTGTACCTTTTGTCTAGCGCGAGGCTTCGGCCATGGCCATGAGTGATTTAAAGTACCAGTACGATGCTGTGTAGAAACCGATTAGGGATAGGTATGGGTTTAATTTAACTGATATACCTACCGCCTATGTATATCTTGCGCCCCGTCACTTGTTTACATTTTGTATGAAATATGATAGAAGCGGGTCGAGATTTTAAATAGGTACAACAGTGAAAGCGTTACGACTTAATATAACACAAAATGATGCCCGCGACTTTGTCCACGTGGTTTAAGTTTTTTATTCCCGCGGGAACTCCTTTATTTTCTGGGATATATGTACATATAGTGAAAGTGCCTAAGTTCTTCCCAGAGACACAGCCTATGTCTGTACCAAATTTCATCAAAATCGGTTTAAAAGATGGGCGGATGTTAAAGCGTAGTAGACAGTTAGACAGACACACTTTCGCATTAATAATATTATTATTATTATATTATTTTTTATTTATTTATGGATGTAGCTGTTTTACGGCTGGCCATAGTTACTTAGGTACCTGCCTACCTACCAGTAATATTTTTATAGACGAATATTTTTTTACTGTATGCGATTATAATATGTGAGCAAAGTTACAGCACAGAATATGACCTAATTACAGCCTAATCTTATTTGATCCATAATTATTTGACATACGAGATGTACAGTCCTCGCTGTGTTTCGTAGATACCTGCACTGTACAACTTATGACTTTCTTTTGTGATATACTTAAGTGAAAAACGTTGTCGCATCTAAAGCGCGCCACTTGCGTGGTTCTCCAAGAAGTTGTCTTTACAAAAAAAAAACTAAATTATTATAGTAATACATTTTTATTGAAAAGATACATGATGTATCTCCAAATGCGTATTGTGAACTTACTTATTGGTAATTATCTCTAAGATCAAGACAATAGGATAGTATGAGTGCAGCTGTCCCGAGTCGGGCAGATGTTGGATGGTCGCCGTGGTGGATTGTGGCGTGCGGCGAAGGAGGTCAGTGTGCGCAGGAAGTGGGTCAGGGCGGATGCACCGGGCGCTCGGGCGCGCTCGGGCGGGCTCGGCGCGGCTCGGCGGCGCAGGCGCGCGGCGCGCATCGATCCTCGCCCACGCGGCGCACCGCCGAGAGCTCCGCGAGTCGCGACGCGAATCCCGGGCTGTGCCCCTCGAAGATGGCGGCGTGAGCGCGCGCCCGCGGCCTCCGGCGGTCATGCCGCGATGGCCAGAGAGGTAACCGCGCGCGACCGGCGCCGCGCCGAGCTCTTGCGTAACCGGCGACCCGCGACACGCCCGCAGACATGGTTATTATCCCTCCGCCGCGATCACCCACGCTTCTCACCGGCGCCAGCCCCACGGTCCCGCCCGTGGCCCCAGTGCCAGCGATGGTGGTGGTGCAGGAGGGTTGCCGCAGCCGCACTCCGTCCCGCTCGCACGCGCCGCGCTCCCGTGCGCGCGTCCCTCTCGCTCTGCCGTACACCGTTGCACATGCAACCATCATTATTTAAAATCTGTGCCAGATTACATACCATCCTTATGTGAATCGAGCCTTTTCACGTTTAGAACTATTGATTACTTTCTGCTTCACCTCTGCCTTCAGGATTTTATTTACGACTACATAGTAGATATAACTTATACATGTGTGGTATTTTAAAACGAAACTGATTTTACTGTTCATTAGTTTATTTAGCGATGAAAATTTTAAATGCTACATTATTTTAAAAAAAACTTAATTTACAGCTACGTCATCGAAATTAGCAATACATGTGAATAAAGATAAAAAGCTAGTGTTTAAAAATTAGTAGAAAATAAATGAAGAAAATAGTGCAGTGTTCTTGGCACATGCGTGAGACGTAGGCCCCGTAGCACTGTAGCAGCGGTAGCTCGTAGCGCTCCGCGTAGCTCCTCAGTTCTCGCTCAAATACAGCTCGATATAATTTTTTTCATTCTATGATCCACGTAGGATGCGAGTGAAAAGTGTGTATTTGTGTGTTAAAAACCTATGTTTGTGTGTTAGTTCATTCTAGTCATAAACTGCAGAACCAATGGCCAAGTATCTATAGGCTCTTAGATATAGTTCACAGCAAGAAGAAATAGGGAATGCTGCAATACAGGTTTTTTCTTAAATGATTAAGTACATTCTTTTTGCAAACATGATATGTATAATAATGGTAATGTAATATACATAATGACTAACTTTTATTAAATACGAATTGTCGCAAATACAACGGCATTTCTTTCGGCGAAAAATAATTTCGTAGAGAAAAGTAAGAGAAAGCACAGGTGCACTCTCTGTTCCTTTACTCTCATAACCCGATGGGACGGAAAATCCGACACGACCGGAGAGAGATCAGTCGCAGGACCGATGGCTTTACGAGCTCTCCTAGGCACGGGGGTGAAACAACGCCAGCTTCTTAACTCCGATCTAGTACTAGTCTAGTAGTAGAATTTGTTGTCAGAAAAACCCAATACTTAATGGTTGCCGAACCCGGGATTCGAACCCGGGACCTAGTCAGCCGCAGTCGTACATGTAACCACTAGACCAACGAGGCAGAACAGACGATATAGTACTATAGGTACCCGTCAGTCGGTCGTCATTGTTAAATTCTTGATTTTGGTGGGAAGCTTCGGCCGTGGCTACTTACCCTAGCGGCAAAGACGTACCGCTAAGCGGTTATGCGTTCCGGCACGATGCCCTTTAGATACTGATTAAGGGTATAGGTTTATTATAATTGCCATACCTACGCTTAACAGGTTAGCTCGCTACCTGTTCGCTACCTGCATCGATCATCACTTACCATCAGGTGAGATCGCAGTCATGGGCTAACCTGTAGTGGAGTAAAAAAAGCACTGCACTACTAATTACAGAATAATAACACTTTTTTTTGATGATTTGGGTCATTAAACATTCTCTTGTAACTCGCTGATGCTCTCGACTTCGTCCGCGTGGATTGAGGTTGTAGCTATCCCACATATACTGTGCAATTTTCCGAGAAAAAGTAGTCTGTGTCACTAATAGCTGGATTTAAAAAAAAATGCCGTTGATTTTTGGATTAAGGAACTCTTTGATTTTCCGAGATAAAAGTGTCCTTTTCCGTGAGACGATATATATCGCTGTACCATATTTCGTCAAAATCGGTCAAACAGATGGGCCATAAAAGCGTATAGATCTAAGACATTTACACATAACATAAATATTAATTTAATTATTACTAATAAATAATCCGAAGACTGCGCCTAAAGCCTTAGAATTTTTAACCGTTTCCTATATTTTCCGAGTTGAATTTAAACATATTTGAGTTATTAACTGCGAAATATGTTTTTGATTACTCTTTCTATGTACAGGTTTAGCCGTAGGCGTTGTAAATTCATACTTAGTTAATTTACACCACGATAAATGTTAGTAAAATGGATCAAAATTTCATAAAATGGAATCTGATAATCAACGTTTTCCTGCACAGCGATATTCGCGTTTATGGAAACTTTATGAGAAGATTAATGCTAAGCCAAAGAATTAACATGATCTCCCGTTCCGGTAGTGTGTCACGATCAGGCGATGAGGTTTTGTTAATGTCTAAAACCTTACGTGATACTTTGTAACGAACTAGTTATTAGATCGCAGTTTTAATAAAAAAACTATTAACGTTGAAAAGTCGAAATTCCGTCTGCCTAAGCCTAGGATAACTATAAAAGTAGCAGTTTACTTATACATATAAAAATTCAAGCATCATCCGAAATAAGTGTCCTATAATAAGAGGAACAATTTTAGGCCTTTTCTTGTTCCTAATTTGTATTTAAATGATCTACTCCTACGTTACTTACCCGTAACGTTGTATATTCGCAGGTCGTTAGCACTATATACCAAACAAATCTGACGATGTAATTAATGAACTGGTATTTTTTAAAGTTTACCCGAATTTTCCTTTCAAAGTGTCTGTTACACACCCACACATTCTAGTCTCCTTTGATTTCTAAAGAACGATAAGTTTACCTTTAATTTAGTAAATTATTTTCTGTATCTTGACATTATCCATACTTCCATACTCATATTATAAATGCAAAAGTATCTGTCTGTTTGTCTGTCTGCTACGCTTTAATGACGCCGCACATATTTTTACCGTATTTGATGAAAATTGGTACAGAGATAGTAAGTAAAGTAAGTAAGTAAAAACACTTTATTACACACAAACAATTAACAAAACAGAGATATAACTAATCATGATATAATTAACAACTTGTTGCGGTGTAAGGGCGGCCTTATCACTAAGAGTGATCTCTTCCAGGCAACCTTTACGAAAGGAGATTGGTTGCATGATGACAGGGTGGTGCACACGTGTAAACTAAAATAAAAAATATAACAACCTATTAAATATTACAATATAATAAACTTACATAACGGTACATCTATAATTACATACAATTTTACTTAAATGACAATATGAATCTAAAAATAAAATAAACATAATATATACTCAAATAATAAATATGATATCATAAACTTACTTACAGAAGCTTTACATAGATATTTATACTTTTATAGCGATAAATAGTAATTTTTAAGACGTCGTTTAAAAGTTGGTAATGATACCTGAGACAGTCGGATATCCCGCGGTAGCGCATTCCAGAGAATCACAGCTTTGACAGTGAAGGAGTCGCCGTAGCATTGCGAGCGACTGCTTGGCATCGCTAATTTGTTATCGTTCTTTAACGAAGGTTGAGAAGATGGCTAGACCGAAGAAAATGAATTATTTCCTTTATATATGGAGGAGTACGTGGAAGAAAGAGGATAGAGTAGAGAAGAGAAAGGATATGAAAATTACGGCGTTGTTTAACGGTGACCCATTTGAGTTGGACTCGATATTGAGTTATGTGGTCAAATTTCCTCAGCCCAAACACAAATCTGATAGCCATATTTTGCAGACGTTCAAGCTTATTAAGGAGAATCTGTGGTAAATCAGAATAGCATGAATCTGCATAATCTAGGAGGGGAAGCAGAAGTGATTGAGCCAGGGATATTTTGGTTTTGACCGGCAAAAAGTTTTTCCATCTTCTCAACTTACCGATCACGGCGTAGATCTTCCGACTAACTGCAGCTATCTGGGGAGCCCAGGAAAAAGAGTTGTCCATAACAAGACCCAGGTTTTTGACAGTGCTGCAAATTTCCAGATTAGTGCCATTGAATACTACAGGAGAGAGAGATGAGGGATTAATTTTGGTAATTTGCTGCCTTGATCCAAATAAGGAAACCTGCGACTTACTTGCGTTTACACACAACCCATACGACTTACTCCAGTTGCTCACAGTATTGAGTTCGGAATTTAGTCGTGCTATAGCATCACTAAGATCGTCGACGGTTGTTGATGTGTAAAATTGCAAGTCATCCGCGTAGAGATGAAAGGATAGTGAGAGAAGGTCAGTGATAGAGTTGATGAAAATAGAGAAGAGGAGGGGAGACAGAACACCTCCTTGAGGTAGGTACACCCGCACTGAGATAGCAGAATGACGAGTATTTATCATCAATACGTATGCATTGCTTGCGATCATAAAGGTAAGAGCGAAACCAGCCAGTAACATCAGAGGAGACATTTATTGACTTAAGAACTGCTAGGAGAATATCAAAATTGACAGTATTGAAGGCATTTGCTATGCCCAGGGTGAAATCCGGATTGGTATGGACTCGGAATATTGTGCTTAGAGAGGAATAGTGTCTGTGGACCACACGTTCAAGCACTTTCGATAAAAATGGAAGAATTGAGATTGGTCGATAGTGAGAAAAGGTTGAAGGATTGGAAATTTTTGGAATGGGAATGACATACCTAAGCCGAGCACCAAATATTCGGTAAAGTGTTAGAGGAAAGAGAGTGATTGAAAATATGGCAAAGGACAGGTAGGATTATGTCAAGTGCCAGCAAAATCATTTTACGACACACACCATCACTGCCGATGGCATCAGATTTTATAGCCATGATATGCTTCTGGACTTCTATGCCCAGAATAGAGATAGGTTGCATCGGGGAAGGACATAAGACTATTTTATCCCGGAAAATGAAGGAGTTCCCGTGGGAATCAAAAAACTTAAACCATGCGGACGAAGTCGTGGTCATCAGTAGTACCTATACTTAAAAAAACGTTTCTTTGGTTAATATACTGGAACATTGGGTGCATAACTTATATCATAGGTAGTTATTGAAGTCAGTCAGTCAGTTAATTAATCTTTAGAGTTTAAAATGGTTGTTTCAATTTCTAAAAACTATTTTAATTAAGTATCTACTCATACCTTTTTCTTCAATTCCCGTAATACAAAAAAAACTAACGCATTTTAACCGAAGCCAAGACTGCGTTTAGGAGAGCCATTGAAGCTGTCAAGCGTCAAGCCGTCCTTAAGGAATTTCCGAGAGCAGGACAAGCGCTCTCCAGAAACATACATACAACATACTTATACCCTGCAATTACACGTGCTTGCTCCAATTACCGCGGCTGCGGCGTAAGCTGTGTTTTATATTTTTTTACAGCTTTATACGGCCAATTTTAAGCTTTGTACAAGTCACAGTATTGTTCGTCCAGTAGGTTTAGTCCAGCATCTTAGACTGCATAATCGCGTGAGATCACAGTCAAGGGCTAACTTGTAGTGGGTAAAAAAATTGTGAATTTAAGTTAATTCGGTAAAACTAAAACTTCGTTGTAAAAATCTAGTTTTTTCTTAAAGTATTAGCCATTATAGTCGGGAATCTCAGAATCATGCATTTTGTATTTGTTTTTTTTACAAAATTCATTTTTTGATACACAATCCATCTAGCCATCCAGAACGGGTATCCTCTCAGAATGAAATATACGATGCTGGTCATATTTTGCGTTTAAAAAAAATAATAACGTTGGTACAACCACAGGTACAGCAAATTTCCTATACAAATTCGTATGAAAGGTAATCATAACAAAAACAACAAGCTTTATTAAAAAATTAATAAAAACGACTGAAATAATTGTTTTAAGAAATTAAAAGAAGAATTTAGGCAAACAGACAGACAAAAATTAAATAAAAATCTGTTTTGGGCTCAGTATCGATAGTAAAGCATACCCCGATTAAAATTTTCAGAACATATTAAATGTACAGAAATCTTCCAGTTACAGTTTTATTATAAGTATAGATATATATAATCTATGCGGCCTTTGTTTTTGGATGGATTCATTTTGGGAAAAACATTAGTTCGCGGGAAGCAAGCGCATAAAAAATAATTACAGAAATGAACCAAAAATATTTCGGTTGGGTTTGGAGTTCTTAATGAGAATTTTTCAAATTTTGGAAGCCCTCTAGAAGATCTAGAACCCAGACCCGGAGCAGACCGCCCCGACTGCTCTACCATTAGTCTGCCACTGTTGCCAATTCTGTATTTAACACAATCTGTACCTAAACTAAAATAAGTACATAAACTAAACTAAACAGCTGTAAATCTAGTGCTGCCCCTTTCCGCAGAGCAAATTATGAAAGGGACAGCAATATAGCTACCATTTTAGTTTAGTTTAGAGAATTAGAAATGGCGTACCTACAACAGAATTGACGTCACTATTCTAATCCCCAGAACATTTAAACGTGGCACAGTTTAGGATAGAATCAAGGCTGAGTCCACAAGAGTGTTTGTTGCGAGCTGTCAAGCGTCAAGAGTCAAGACGCCCTTGAGGCGTTTCCGAGTCCACGACGAATGCTCTCCAGCCGCGTGCATAATATTACACTCGGTGTATACGTGTGCTTGCTCCAATTAATAAGAAAATCTACGAGTAGATGAAGAAACTAGAAGTTTAATTTGCTATAATCCGCGACAATAGGTAAATCTATGTGGTACAGTGTGTACCCCATACTTACTCGTATAGCTCGCGATATTCACCACTAAACTTCTTCAAAGTCAAAGTCAAAGAACGTTTATTCAATTTAGGTAGGTATACTACACTTATAGACGTTCGGTTATTTATAACATATACGAGTAACAATATAATGGTGATAACGACAGTACGACATCTTAAACTAAAGCTACGAGGGTTCCAAACGCGCCCTGGTCTGAGAAGAGCCCACAACAAACGGGTTTTTTTTTTCATTATCACCATTTCACAATCATCTTAACTAAGGAACTATCAGGGCCATTAGAGAAAATCATTGCCAAGCGTCCTTGTCATTTAAATAATCCTTTACATGGTAATAAGATTTTTTAATGAGTTTACGTTTTACATTACTTCCATACTAAAACTTCTAGTTCCTTCATTAGCTGTTTCATATCGCCCTTTATGTCATTGTATTATATTCAAAAGATTTCATAGTATTCGTTTACTCAGATAATCTTTAATAATTAGGGAAAAGGAACATTTATTTGCACGTACTGACTTACTTATCGAGGGACGAGTGGCCTAGTTGTGATAACTCATATCAGATTGCGATTGTTAAGCAACTTTGACCGAAGTCGGTAACTGGATGGGTGACCGAATTTGGAGGTTCAAATAATTGGTTTTTGTTTCCTCCGTGCTTCGGAGAGCACGTTAAGCCGTCGGTCCCGTTTATTATCACTAACATCTGATAATAATCGTTACAAAAACCTAAGAGGTTAATCTAAGAGAACTCTTAGTCGAGTCGTATACGGAAGGACGTGGATCCACCGTATTATTATCCCAAGAAAACAACTAAAGTACCATTATTTAATTAATGGAAAGGGATCACGTCTGTTCATCGATTATAAAACATTTTGATTTTAATTTTAACTCCAATTAAGAATTTTCGGTGTTCTTCCTATACTTGTGCTGCGAGACCTTGCCTATTGCCAAATTTCACGATTCTAGGTCAACGGGATGTACCCTATAGGTTATGATTTATTAGCGAGTGTCAAAATAGTAGAGAGAGTGAAACTAATTTCAACTAGATACCTCCAGAGACGCGTTCCCGAGAAAAAGGTGGTGGACAGACGGACAACGAAGTGATCCTATTTAGGGGTACCTTTTTTCCTCTTGATGTAGGTACAGATAAGTTAAACAAGTAATAAAATTAAAAATTTTGAAATCCCCACGACGAACTGCAGAGCTCCATTGAAACAACAATTAGAACTTAGCAAAAGTATATATAAAATAATATCTAAAACACAAAACTGCATATTTGCCGGCTCAGTAGTTTTTTTACCAGCGTGGTGGACTATGGCCAAACCCTTCTCATTCCGAGATAAAACTTGTGCTTAGTAATGAGTAGAGGTGTCAAATAGTGTTAAATTTTAATATGCTGATAAAAATTGTAAAAAAAATAATGTGATCACTTAAGGAGTTCCTGTGACCACTTCCTGGCTCCATCACGAGACCCTGGACAGCATCTAGGTACAAAGCTCTTGTCAAGACAAATCAAAATATTCCAAATACGACGGGCTTACCATGAGAACTTAACGAGTTCCCATGACCACTTCCTGGCTCCATCATGAGACCCTGGGCAGTATCTAGGTACAAAGTGCTAGTCAAGACAAATCAAAAGAGTCCAAACACGACGGGTTTACGATAAGAACTTAAGGAGTTCCTATGACCATATGAACATATTAAAAATTTAAAATCATAGACTACAGCTCAGTTTGGTTGTCTATAGTCCTAAAATATATCTACGAACCTTCTCACAGGCTATCTTTAATGCAAAAAATCGTATCTCAATCGGCCCAGTACTTTTTGAGAAAAATTGTAATATATTGAAAAATTAAAATCATAGACTACAGCTCAGCTTGGTTGTCTATGGTCCTTAAAGATATCTAAGAACCTTCTCACAAGCTATACATATCTAATGCAAAAAACCGCATATTAATCGGTCCAGTAGTTTTCCAGGAAAACGGTAACAAAAAAGTGCACAAACAAACATATTAACATACATTTTTAATATATTATGTATCGTTAGAGGCAAGTTAGAGATATCTTCCATAAGGCATTAAAAAGAGCAATAATTCATCCAATATTCAAAGGGGGGGATAGAAATATTGTAAGTAATTACCGTCCGATTTCTGTCCTGCCAGCCCTATGCAAAATTTTTGAAAAGCTTATAAACAATAGACTTAACAAATTTCTGAACCAATTTGAAATATCAAATAACCAATACGGATTCCGAGCTGGCAGGTCAACGGAAGATGCAGTCACCAAACCGTCGATGTTATCTCAAATAATCTGGATCGGAAAAATAAGTGCTTGGCAATATTCTTAAACCTTGCCAAATCCTTCGATACCGTTTCTGTCCCTTCCCTTTTAGAAAAACTAGAATCAATTGGAATCAGCGGTACGGCTTTAAATCTTTTTAAGAGTTACCTATCCGACAGAGTTCAGCAGATTAGGATCGAAAATAACCTTAGCGATGTGGAGTACGGAGTCCCTCAGGGAAGCACCCTAGGGCCAACTCTCTTCTTGATCTACATAAACGATCTGTGCCAAATCCAGTTAAAGAACGGAAAAATATTTACATTCGCGCATGATACGCCTATTGTATTTCAAGGAGAGAGTTGGGATGAAGTCTACTCAGTACTCACTGGCACAAGAGGGTTTTCAGACTGTTATCCATTGGCTCAAGTTTAATCTGCTAACACTCAACGCAAGTAAAACCCCTAGCTTTTTCAATTTAAAAAAGAACTAATTTACCACCTGGATCAAATTACATAATCCGAGAACATAACCTCAAACCTGACTTACTACGGACTATCTATTTCGCTCTATGTCAATCCATATTGTCGTACTGCATATCTGTGTGAGGAGGTATTGGCAAAACCCACTTAATTCACCTTGAACGGGCTCAGAGGTCAGTTCTCAAAGTCATGTATCATAAACACTATCGTTTTCCGACTCACTTACTATATGCCACTAGCAACGTACTTACAGTTCGACAGTTGTTCCTCTTATCTATTACCCTCAGGACACATCCTTCGCTGGTATTTGATCTCAAATTCCAGACTAATAAACGCAGAAGCGATATAGTTTTTCCAACCAAATATAGGCCCCGAACATCTTTCTTCAAACCCCAACATTCATTTCTAGCTTACTTCTTGTACAATATAATCAACAAGCATTTAAACATCTATCCCTTGACTAAATACATATAAACTAGTGGTTCGCCCCGAACTAAGACCTCGCGGCGCCATCTATTGACATAAATGTGAAGTTCTGTTAAAAATACTGAAGCTCATTAAAAATTAAATAATTCCGTTTCCTTACAATATTTATCTAATTTTAGTATTTGTTGTTCAAGTACAGGATATAATTGAAATAATTGATCAAGTTTCAGACTCATCCTTTCAGAAAATTTAGAGTTCTGAGGTCATCTTTGGACGTTAGAAAATCACCACTTTGAAAGCCCCCCATTTCGTCAATTTTGGGGGAAAAATTAAAAAAAATATATTTTTGGACTCTATTCCTAATTATCTTTAAAATGATATACCGCAACCCTATGTAACTTTATAAAAAATATTTTACTTCGCATTCGCTTCTATGAGAGCCCCCCTGAAATAAAGATTTTTATTATTTTTTAAGCCATATTCGGCGGGAGGCCATTGGTTTACATATTATATTTAAAGCTGAAGTAATTGCGTTCAGTAATTCAGAAGTTATAATGCTCTGACAGACGGACGGACGGACGGACGGACGGACGGACGGACGGACGGACAAGTGCCAATTCACCCAAGTAGACTCAGAGACCTTCGCTTCGCTCGGTCAATAAATTAAGTACTTGTAATTCAATTAAGTCACGTTAAGTCCATTTATTTCTTTTATTCGGCTTTATAAAGTATGTTGATAGGGAATTATGACGTCGTCTTGCAAGCGCAAATTTAAAGTTCCATAACTTTTTCATTTGTTGAGATATTTTAATGATTCTTTCATATTTTTGTTTTATTTTAAAATAAAATAAAATAAAAAAAAGTGGTAAACTTCTCCATTGCTAAAATTGTGTTCTTTTGAAAACAAGCGATTCGGTAATGTGAATGTCATAGGACCACAGGCCTACACTTTAGCTAAATTTTGAATTTATTTAATACTAGCTGATGCCCGCGACTTTGTACGTGTGGAATAAGTTTATTTTCAATTCCCACAGGAATTCCTCAATTTTCCGGGATAATTATAGTAGCCTATGTCACTTTCCAGGTCCTCAACTTTTACTTTTACCAATGTAAAAAATCACGTTGATACGTTGCTTCGTGATTTAAGTACAAACCAACAAACAAACACACTGTCGCATTTATAGTATTAGTATGATTTCAAAGTATCCGACAAGATACCGATGTACCGATTTTATGAATAAGTGTCCGATCATATTAAAGTTTATTGAACAGTCGCTAAAATAGAGTCCTAAATAGCCATACATAACTCTAACACACGGGTAAATATAAAAATATATAATAAAACTTAAGTATTTCACATTAATCCATACTAATTTTATAAATGTGAAAACATCTGAATGTCTGCTACGTTTTCACGGCCCATCTGTTCAACCGATTTTGATGAAATTTGGTACAGCGATAGGCGGTATCCAGGAGAAGGACATAGGCTACTTTTTATCCCGGAAAATTGAGGAGTTTCTGCGGGAATCGAAAAACTTAGACCACGCGGACGAAGTCGTGGGTATCATCTAGTATGTAAATAATTCAATTCACAATAGGTATTAATTTACTTATCATAGGTATTGTGCTATTGAAAAGTTTTTTCGATAGACTCATCTCGTAGACCGTCTACGAGCTACGGCGTAGTGTGTTTATTTAAAAAAGTGTGGCTCACTTTTTAAATTAATTTAATTAGTAACATGTTCTTTTTATAAACTTCATATACCTAGTTGCCAATTGAATTTACAGAAAGAACATGTTATTTTTTATAAAAAGAAGGAGTTATAATTTAATGAAGTTTTTCTTTTGTTTTAATAAAACATGTTTTGATTTGGGTAGGTACTATGCATAAAAATAACAAAATTGGCTTTTTTTATTATTAAGCATTTACTAAGTAAAGTAGGATTCAAAACTATTGGTTTGGCATGATGCAGTACTGAGAGAGAGATAATCCAATGTTTGGCTCTATATCGATAAAAATCATTTCCTTTGAATGAAAGCTTTTAAAAATTTATTTAATATACAGAAATCAAGTTTCAATTTTTTATACGACTGCCTGAAAAATGGAGTATATTGTTTTCAGGGTTCATGTATGTATGTATGTATGTATGTGAGTTTGTATATTCCACCATAACTTCTATACACCTGAACTGATTTTGATAAATAAGGTATCGTTAGAATCCCTAGCTTATTCCGGGTGACATGGGCTACTAAATTTTTTAAAAGAATTGATTGGTGGTCCGTGGGCCCCGCATTAAAGACTAAAGTTGAAAAAAAAATTCGAAAATAAGATTAGCTATATAATCATCATCTATAAAATGATGAGTAGATTCCAAAAATATATAACACTATAGTTCAATATCCAGTGATATAAATGTGAATAACGGGCTACGGCAGAGCAGTTGTATTTTTTAATAATTTTAATTATATTCACTTGTATCATAATTATTATAAATTTGTTCTATGCTAAGCACGATGTGAAACTGAAATCAAACTCACCAATCAACGCGCGTCATCGTAAAACATAGTTGGTCACAGTAATTGTAAGTAGTAAGTAAGGCCGAAAAGTGCATTATCGGGGTTGCTACTCGTAATTCCGAAGATGTTACGGTTACGACATCGGGCAGGGCGCTGCAGTGCGGGCCGAGGCCTCAGCGGGCGGGCGGGCGGGGGGAGCGGGGCGAAGGTGCACGGGGGAGGGGACACCAGTGATGGAGGGGGGAGGGTGTAAGGCCGCGACCCGGTCACGAGTCACGAGTCGCGAGTCGACAGTGCGGTCGCGGCGCTCGCCGGCGCACCGCGCCGCCTGCTTCCCCAATATAACCTAGAATGTGACTCGCCGAGACCGCTTACCCATATTTACGGATACGTTATTAAAATGAATTTAGTAATGACAACAGAAAGTGATTTTAGCGCTTACTATTTTAAAAACTAGATAGTTAAATGTTCCCAATTATACAGTTAGGGTATACTTATAAGAATTTTTTACAAGTTATTCAGTGGATTTTTTGAAGGAGGTTCCGACGCTATCGTTCGGGTTGTGCTCGGAGTATTCAAAACTTTATACTTCACATTTTTGTGCTAGTTAGGAATATTTTTTTTATATATCTGCAAAGTTGATTCACTTTCTTCACTTTTTGGTTACATACATCATCCAAACATTCTACACCGAATATTGATAAGTTAATATTTTTCTTGGACATTTTTAAAAAGTACTTAAACATGAGAGAGACTTCAACTAATTGTATAAATTGTTCCAAACGGAAAGTGACTTTAAAGTGAAATAAAGTGAGAGTGAGTGCACCGTGAAAATGATAGTCGAAATACAAGAGGTAACTTTGCCGACAACCACTCATGCACTACCACCATCATTCCATGGCGAACTATAATTGTAAATAGACCCTTACCCTTTGTTGGTTTTATTTGCGGCGTATTCATTTATTTTTGAAGTGACATAAGTGAAATGATTAAAAGCAATCACTTTTCTACTATTCTTTTTCGATCATTGTGTTTCGATCATTTAATTCCTTACACACTGAGCATACTATAGTCTATTATTTGCAGTACAACCCCGCTTAATAGAAATAATACAGAATGTTGTGTGCGACGTTTTTGACGTTCTTTACTCAGGATATCAGCTGATCCCGTATGGCATTGTCGAAACAACACCTCCTGTCACTGACGCCTGTTGATTGTTGATCTGGGTGTTCCACGTCTGGGAAGTGGGCAGTGGACAGTGGGCTAGTCCAGTCTAGATTAAAGATCGTTCGATGTCAGTAGGTCAACGCACAGTGCGTGCGGTGAGGGGCGTGTCAGGGATAAGGCGCGCGGGGGGGTTTCGGGCGGGTGCGGGCGGGTCGCGGGGCGGGCGGAGGGGGCGCAGGTCGCTCGGGCGTTGCACCGCTGCATCCAGTGCAGGCTCTACGGACGCCGGCTACGATGTAGCCGCTACGCCGTAGCACCTACGCTATGCATGATTTTGATTATGCTTTGTAGTACGATTTTGATCATTAGATGACATATTTTACGTCCATGCATATTTTATGTAATGCAGGAGTCATAATTAACAATGTTGAATGCAATGAAATGTCAAAAATAATGTTTTGGTTTGGAAATTGAGTGGATGGTAATTATGGATAAATTTCTTATACTTTACAAAAATATTAAAATTTCTTTAGATCTCTTGATAGTAATTTGACTTAGTTGAAATTGTTATAAATTACCTAATTTAAGTGTTATCAAATTAAAGTAATTAGGCAGAAAGGAGTCTAATATTTTTTCTTTAACATTCAATCTGCTTTAATAATTTTAAAATGCCACATTACGAAACATAACACCATTGCATCTAGATTATAAACCCTGCTTTTAGAGAACCTAACAATATACCTACTAGTACGTACTAAATTGCTAAGTTTTATGATCTTAAATGTATGGGATTTACTAATTAAATAGTCCTTTATGAGTTGGTTGAGTGTGTGTGTTAACGCGATTTTATTTAAATATGAATTACTGCATTGAATGCTTAAACACGTAAATTCATATAAAAATAAACTATAGTCTACTATTATAAAATTATACTAATGTAAATCAGTATATTTAATAGCAGTCATTTTTAATTGCGTGTAACTTATGAATCATTAAAGAGTAGTATTACTTACTGATTATAATCATACAAATTAATATTATAAATGCGAAAGCTTGTTGATTGACAAGCTTTTGCATTTATAATATAAACCCTTCACTACGTTCACTTGTTCATAACCCTTACAGGATCTATAATAAGTTCAACCAAGTTTGAGTTTCAAAAAATCTTGGGCAGTAATAATGACTGCTAATAAGTACTTAACTATTATAATTTTATGACATTATTTTATGGATCCATCTTATAGCGTCATTAAAATTCACGTATTAAGAGCAGTACGCAGTTAAAAATCGGTAGCTTTTGAAGGCATTTAGTATTTGAAGCTTCACAATAATATGTGTTTTACGTGTTTTTGCAAAGAGTATGTACTAAAATTTTGTTTTTATGCGTGTATCTGACGACTGACAAGAATGAAT
This sequence comes from Erebia aethiops, assembly GCA_923060345.2. Lineage (NCBI taxonomy): Eukaryota > Metazoa > Arthropoda > Insecta > Lepidoptera > Nymphalidae > Erebia > Erebia aethiops. The sequence continues at coordinate 18,577,502 of OV281091.1, read as the reverse complement.
AGTGAGTGGACGGAGTCTAGGATTGTGTGAGTGTAGGAACGTGTCTATGTGTGTTTCTGAAATTAGTGGGAGTTTATTGGTGAATGTGTGTGCATGGTTGTACAAGTATTTGTGATACTCTGGGGGGTACACTACCATCGTTTAAAGCAGTATTATTTCACGTACATTGACATCCTTAAAAATATAAGGATTATAATTCTACAATACTAACATCAACAATATTAAAACAATACGGCTAAATAAGCCATGGTAGTACGGCCCCTGATAATTAAATGCTACAAATTGTGAGATAATTAAGGCTGAGAATAAAGTGGTGTTTTTGTTAACAGGAGGTTAGAGGGAAGAGGCCTTTTAAGATATGGGACAGTTCTCGAAACGTAAGGAAGGGGCTGGTGGTGACTAGCTTCGAGGAGCTCATACACAGAGGTGATGTAGGCTCACTTTATTATATTTAAGAGTAGAAGATGATGCCCGCGATTTTGTAAATTAAGTTTTTTTTTTTTTTTTTTTTTATCCACTACAAGCTAGCCCTTGACTGCGATCTCAGCTGATGGTAAGTGATGATGCAGTCCAAGATGGTAGCCGGGCTAACCTGTTAGGGGCATGGCAGTTATATTAAACCCATACCCCTTCGGTTTCTACACGGCATCGTACCGGAACGCTAAATTGCTTGGCGGCGCGTCTTTGCCGGTAGGGTGGTAACTAGCCACGGCCGAAGCCTCCCACCAGGCACCCGTGAGAACTTCTTAATTTTCCGGGATAAAATGTAACCAAATTAAGTGTTTCCGCAATTTACACAGCCTGTGATAGGCAGTAATATCGAATGGATCTGCATGCCATGTCACTAAGAGACTAATTATTGGCACTTACCCGAAGTCCCGTGGTGTGGGTTGAGATGAAATCCACTTTCAGCTCGCTGTTACTTTGGACTATATTTTGGTTGTTTCAGGGGCCCCTTTTCTCGCTTGATGTAATTGCCTTTTACTTTTAGTCCGAAAAAAATATATATGATTTCGAAATATGAAAGTTTTAACACAGCACAGGGAACCGAATGAATGACTGGTCAGGTTGGAATGGTAGACTACGTAAAACGTAGCGTAGCGTATTATATCCTTCCCCGGGATGTAACCTACACCTATATCAAATCTCATCAAAATCGGTTGAAAAGATGTGCCGTTAAAAAGCGTAGCAGACAGACAAATAGACAGACACGCTTTCGAATTTATAATATTAAAGTCTGGAATTATGGATTTTTGTGGTTGCTCATTGCACCATAGAAAGTGATCGTTATATAGCTAACTAGCTGATGCCCGCGACTTGGTCCGCTTGGTATAAGTTTTTTTGGATTCCCGCGGAAATTCCTCAATTTTCCGGGATAAAAAGTAGCCTATGTCACTCTCCAGGTCCTCAACTATATTGATTGCGTGATTGAAGGACAAACCAACAAACAGACTGACTATCGCATTTATAATATTAGTAAGTGAATATGGCACAAAGTCAGTATGTAGTCCCTTAATGTTTTCTTTATATTTTTATACTTGGTGTATTGGTTTACAATCACGTTGTAACAGAGCAACGGATCGGCGTGATTTATTGCATGGGTATAGTTGAGGATCTAGAGAGTGATATACGCTACTTTTTATCCCGGAAAATTAAGGAGTTCCCGCAGGAATAAAAAGTTTTATTAACTTTAACTGAATATGTCGCGGCCAACAGCTAGTAAAGTAGGTATATTTTCTATTCATTTCATTTATTATGATGATGATGATGATTATATGATGATATAGATGATGATTATATGTATACACTAGATGATGCCCGTGCGTGTGTTGCAATCAACATTAACCTTTGTGCTGCCGTAACGTTAAAAAAAAAGGTCTAGTAAGCTGCCGTAAGGTCACGTGACCTAGGCGTAATTTGATCTGATCACGCCTACGGTGCAATTTGATGTATTTTTTCACTTTCCTTGATGTGCTATGAACTGCCTGCTTTATATATCGAAACTTAGATAACTAATTTATGTTATTTACTACTTCATTTACTGAAAATAGTCTTCTATTACATAATTTTGCGAGATTATAAAGTAAACAAATTTGAAAAAGAACAACATTTCCGGTTACCGGAAGTGTCGATTTGATTGATGGAATTTTCGAAAATTATGCGAAGTTTATTTATTTAATTTGTTTTAACAGCTTCTAAATTTAGTAAATAACAATTAAACATAACATTAAAATAAATTTCGTTTGTTACTTTTGTTAAAAATAACAGATTTCTCCGACACTGGCCGCCATATACCGCGTTCCATGGCGGGCGTAGCGCGCGAACTGTTTTTGTTATTTCAAATATGACCTTCAAAGTGACATGCAAAGTTTGAATGAATGATTGTCTTTGGTTATTTAATTCCTTAAGATTCATGTTCAAAGAAGTTTATACTCTATATTCACGAGAATAAATCTTAAATCGCATAAAAATGCGACCGACACAGGGTCAATTGTCGGTCGGCTAGATCTGACCCAAAGCAGCGTACTACCTATCGACAGAGCTATCCCAAGGCATTCCAAAGGTTAAATTATAATAATAATATTTTATTATTGCAACACTGCGCGACCACTTAACTTCCGCTCTCTTCTCCTGTCAACATCCGTGCAAAGCAGTGGCAAATTAAATGTGATTCAGAAGAAAAAGGTGCTGTTTTCGTTACTACCAAGTCTATGTCAAACTACAACCCACAGTCTCACCAGCGTGGTTTACGGTTTTCTGATTCCCGCGATAGAATTTGTCCTTCCCCGGGATGCAGCCTATCCCTGTATCAAATTTCATCAAAATCGGTTGATTAGATGGGCCGTGAAAGCGTAACAGACAGACAGACACTTTCGCATTTATAATATTAAGTAAATAATTTCGGTAAAAGTAGAAAATCCTTGCCTTGCAACACAAAGTAGCTTTTTTATTTAATCATTCTTACTCGTACAGGTATATTTAAAATAAGTTACTATTCACTTTTTAAAAAGGTATATTTTGCTTAGTTGAAACCAGTGGTAGGTACAGCCTAAAAGTTCAAAACAAATCAATTTTACCACAGTGGCATTTGGGGATTCGATCAAATAAGTTTAATTGAACTAAATTCAGTCATCGTTATATTATATTGTCGAACGTTTTAGAACTATTGGGATTCCAGTTGGTTTTTCTTAGTAGAATCTCATTTCTGAAATGGTGGTGTAGTCAAGTAGATACATTATATATACTACGTATATTACGTAATATTGTTTACAAAGTGTAAAAATTTTGTGTTCATGAAAAGAGAAACTGCTGAGTTTCTCGCCGGTTCTTCTCAGTAGAACAGCTTTCCGAACCGGTGGTAGATTCTTACGACTTATCACAAGTAGCACAAGTGTGTGTTTCATTTTCATATTGATGTAAAAAGTCGCCCATTTGAAATTAACGAATTACCTTTAAATTCATGTTAAATATTTTTAATTTTACAAATCTAGCCTTGAAATCATACTTTACAATGATACCATGATGATTTGTTACTTTGATAAAACAATTTGCAATCCCTAAATTCTTCTTCTCAGTAGAGTCTTACATTATATACCTACATTATACATATTTTTAGTCAGTTTAGGTTTTAGAAATTTCACAAAATTATTTTAAATGAATATAGCTTTGAATATATTTTCACTGGTGACGTGTAAACGTTGCAGGCAAGGAGAAGTTGTCGGTAGCGGCGAGCGAGCCGGTGCGGCTGGTGCTGGAGAGCGACGGCACGCAGGTGGAGGACGGCGACTACTGGCGCACGCTGCCGCCCAACACCGTGCTGCTGCTGCTGCGCGCCGGCGAGCGATGGTACCCCACCGGCGTCGACGTCATCAAGGCGGGTGAGTGCTCACACCACGCTCGTAGCGACAGTGGCGACCCGTCCGCTAGCGGCGATTCAGCACCACTTCTGTTCCGTTTCAGCGATATCGGCGATCCCGAAGATCGTGTGCGAGACGATACACGCGCTCGAGTTACACGATGAAACGCCTTCATGGAAAATCATGGACAACAAGGGGCGAGTCACGGTGGTGCTGCACTGGGACCAGCGGCCGCAGGCGTCGCCGGCCGCGCGCTCGCCGTCGCGCCAGGCCAAGCCGGACCGGCGGCCGTCGCTCGTGATCCAGACGTCGCTGGAGCGCGGGCAGCCGCCGCCGCCGCACATCACCGTCGTGAACCACGACGAGCCGGGGCCGGCGCGCGCGCGCCTGTCCCGCGCGCCCGCCTCGCTCGAGCAGCACGTGCACACGGCCGAGTGCCGCGCCGCGCCCGCGCCGCCGCACGCGCACCGCCCCGCCTCCGACGAGTGCGACTTCCACTGCTGCGCGCTGCACGAGGAGGGCCGCCGCATCGCCGTGCACAAGAGCGTCGCCACCTCGCCCATCCAGGACGCGCAACCGCGCGCGTCGCCGCAGGGCCGACCCAAGGGCCACGTGCGCTTCCTGGACGCGGAGGCGGCGCGCCGCGGCGGCGAGCGCGACTCCTCCGAGAGCGAGACCGAGAACACGCTCGTCGAGGACGAGGCGGTCACGTCCGAGAAGTTCCTGCTGCTGATCGACCAGCTGAGCGTCGACCAGAAGCGGCACCTCACCATCAAGGACATCGGCATCATCCTCGAGCGGCTCAGCTCCAAGATCCTGGACGTGGAGCGGCTGGACCGCGAGTCCGAGTCGGACGACTGCTACAACTGGACCATCAAGGCGACGATCCGCGGCGACGCGATGCGCGAGCTGGGCGTCATCTACAACGGGAACTACTACGCGATCAGCGAGCACCCCGGCTACCGGGAGGAGAACGAGGAGGCGGGCGACGAGGGCGAGGAGGAGGAGGAGGAGGACCGGCTCTGATCGGGCCTGTGCGGCGCCGCCGTGCCCGCCGCCGCCGCGCTGCGCCTGGCGCTGTGCCGCGTGGCCGCGCGCTGAGCGCCGCACACCCCCGCACCACGTGCCCGGCCCTAGTTTATATTCATAGCGAAATTGAATGAGCAAAACTGACTTCCTATCGATCCCTAAGACGATACATCGTCGGACGAGTTTTCGAGTCGATTTTGTATACATTTTCGCGAGAGAACAATCGAATATTTACTTTAACGTAATGTGTATCGATTTATCCAACTTTGTGGAACAGCAGCACAAATATTTATCACCGACGTTATTGTCTTTATTAATAGGTAATAATAAATTATAGACGAGTTAGTGAAGAATGCGAAAGATTACATCTATCGGCCGTTTGATCAATGTTCAGTAAGAGGTACTTATTATCCCCGTAGACACGTGGTAGGCCTAAAAGTCCGTTATCGATTTGTGTAAAAACATGTTATAGTCTTTCCATTGTCAACATCTGAGTATTAAAACTGAGACACCATTAAGTATCTTCTTATGGATAAGACACAATAACTATAGCGAAGTTGTCTAATTATTAACAGGTCAGTATTAAATAGGCGTCAGCAACTGTTGCTGCAGTATATTCGGGAGTCGTTGTTATTACGACGAATATTTAGATGTCGTGGTAGATAAAAAGAATGTATTTAATTATTGTAATGAGATGATTCTAGCTGTGCGGAGTTAGACTGACGAGCGATCGCTCTTAATGCGTTATTTTTAACAAACAAGAAGGGTAAGTGTGTACCTCAGTGATTGTAATTTATTTGTAACACACTACGAAAAGTGTCCAACAAAATATACTCACGGTGACTTAAGAGTTACAATTATTCTATCACTATCGATGTGTTGATCATCACTGAAATTCAGAGCCCACGAAAATTTTGAATCTCTATTGAAGTAATCGTAGGTACATAGGGTGTTGTAGCACTCCATCCTCAATTTTATTTTGTTTTATTTTATTTTAAGTATTGAAAGCTATACAAAAGAGGTTACAATCAAAACATGGCCAAATAACAAGAACAACTGTACCCAACTGTACAAAAATCGGTTACAAAAATGGTACAAGGTGCTAGTCACACTCGACTACTTCACGTTTACTTCACTTTTTATTTATCCACTACAAGTTAGCCCTTGACTGCGATCTCACCTGGTGGTAAGTAATAATACGTACGGTACGGGTACGGACCCGTAATCGGCTTATACACGGCATCGTACCGGAACGCTAAATCACTAAGCCTCATCTGATTAACTTTGCCGGTAGGGTGGTAACTATAGCCACGGCCGAAGCCTCCCGCCAGAAAAATACTTTATCAAAGTATTCGTGCCAAAGCCTCTTTAATTCAGTTGGTGTTCGAAGTGATCCAATAACGAATGGGACTTTTTGTTGTACACTATCCGCAGTGTGTAGAGCCGGTGTCATGAAAGAAGTCCCTTAACGTAACTAATAAATACATTTTACATAATATATTATATTGCATAAACGTGCGACTGCAGCGTGGCCTGTAGGGGACTTCTTTCGTGACACGGACTTTAACTTTAATTAATTAGGTAAATGTCCACTGAGCTGATTTCTGATGAATAGACATGCACATCAGCCGAGCGTAGGGCTGTGCAGGAGGGCGATTGTCTAAAAATGGCAGCTACAGTGCAAATATCGCAATCGCCTCTGATTGCTTAGCATTCTTCCACTATTGGCCAAAATCCATTGACAAAGCCAAAATACCATAAATTCAGATTGAGACTGTAACAATGATTGATGCAGGATTTACACAATCGCCCTGCCGGTGACGGCGGTGAGCGTGCGAGGGAATGAGGAACTCGCGCACACTTGACGCTTCTCAGGGAAGCCGGAAGACGCGTGTACGGTTCCATAGATATTAATAAAGCGTTTAGCTAATAAACTGAGTGTTTAAAAAAAGGTTGTAACTAAAAATACGAGTATACCGTCACCGTAATGAGTCATCATGCCAAATTGGTATTTGGTAGTCGTAAGTCGATTCTTGTATTTGTAAGCTCTATGATATATCGGTAGTTATTATTGTATAATGTTTTTAATTTTTGTATAGTACCGATAAAGTTACACGAATGTATAATATATTGAGGATTAATAAGTTTTTCAGCCCCACTGGGTGCCATGAAATAAGCATAAATTGTATAGTTATTTAAGGTGTAATAATATTACGATGATTAAAAATAATTATCGAATGATGCGCCCTTCAGTGAGGCCGGGTGCACATAATATGGAGTATGTTTTGAGTCGAACGTGTGTATACATTTTGCTGTACGAAAACCAGTGTCATAATATTTTGTGTGCTGTCTATTTTTTTTTAGTGATATGCGTTCAGAACGGTTCATGAAATATACTAAAAACGTTTTTTTCACAATTACGCTATCAATTCGCTTTGTCTATCCAAGTTGACAAATACCAAACATTTCTAAGTATTTGTACTTAAATGAGTTTTAGGACAACAGTTTATTACTTCCATGAAGATTTAAATTTTTTGAGGGTATGTCAGCTTTTCGCTTCCAAGCGTTTGGATGGTTTTAATTTTAAAGAAATTATAGACTTTAAAGGCATAGTTATAAGTATAAGTTTAAAAATTAATTGTTTAAACATGGTATACAGCGAATTCTTTTTCTAATTGAACAGAAAATAATTAAAAGAAATTAAGTATCATGAACCGATTATTAATGTTAAATACTTTGATAACAATTTTGATGTTTTGGTACGTGTAAATTAATAATATGATTTTATTTTAAGGTTTGATATTGTGACTTGTCTTTATTAATTCTAATTAAATAATTTCTAAAATACTATTGCTATAAAAAGATAAGGTGAAGCTATTTCAAAAAGTGGCTGAGTTTGATGAAGGAGTAACGGGACTTTGCAAAATATAAAAATTAACTTTATTATTATTAGAAATTAAAAAAATAACATAAAATAATCACATGTTGGTCGTAGAAACGAATATTACAAATAAAGAACAGCTCAATGTATTCTTCTTTTGAAATACCAGTGACTTCAAAAGTAATAGTTATTATTTAAAAATACATATTTAAAAATTTGAACGTTGTTTTACGTTAATGAGTAATGGAAAATAATTTGAATCAGTAAACTAATCGATAGCAATAATTTTAAAATTATGTTCCATTTTATCCAGTAATTTATAAACAAACAATCAGTGGGTTAGGTACACTAGGTAGGCACCCAAACAGTAAGATGCACACATAAGTTCCAGAAGCTCAAGCTAAGCTTTGGATTTGTGTGTGAGTGCGCACGCCGATATTATAGAGTGAAAAGTGAAAACGCCACACGTCCCACGCAGCGAATCGTTCTTTCACAAATGTAACGCTCGGCTTACACCGCGCGAACTGGACGGTGCTTACAATGAGTGATTATAATTGGGATACTTTCCGTGTAATTTTTTTGTGATTAATAATAGAGGATCTTCCAACCTGCCCTACGTTTATGTCGAATTTAGATAAATAACGTAACAAGTCAGTATAATATATTATGATATCCATATTATTATAATATAACCATCTATAAAGAAATAAGTATATTGCGTTGAATTTGTTAATTTTTAATTTCTTTCCTATTTTAAGATTTGTTTGTACAGCTTGTAAGTCTATGATGTTTAAAGTTCAACGTCGCTTATGTTTGAAATATTTTTGCCATAAAATTATATGGTTCAATTTGTAGAACTAAGTAAATGAACATTAAATAGTTCCGTTTTGTTTCGGACACGGAGCAAGGATATGCTTATTCTATGTTCTGTGATTTTGGTTATGAACTTAAAACATTTTTGAAATTCAACCCTTGAAAGGCGTAAAGAAAAGTTTGTACACATTGATGTAGAATTTTTTTAGTACCTATTTGTACAGGATGTTTTATCGAGTACCTACTTAAATATGTCACTCAGTCATGTCATGTCAGTAAGATTGCAAAACCCGTTAGATTGTAATCTAACTAGCGAAATTGTAATCTGTTAGGTATATTAACCCGATAAAACCCTAACCTAACCTACAAGAAAGAGACAAGAAAACGTAAATACAATGTATATTTCAAAAAATTACACTCAGAATATTGAACGGTTCACAATCTGTCGACAGTTTACAATTTCGCTAGTTAGATTACAATCTAACGGTTTTTGTAATCTTACGGTGACATATACATTGATACTTAGTTACAATTAGTTTTATGGTCACAATATTTATAAGATATAACTGGGGATACCTAACTATGGTAATTGTTTATCCGGATATAAATAGAATAACAAAAACATAAGTAGCTATTTCATGGCTGTGAAACGAATTTTCTAAAAGCATTTGGACGTTTCCACGCCTTAAACTATAAATGGCCATTTTCGACGCCCTAAGTATTTGTTAGTTGCTCAATAGGTATTGCCGATGAGAGTTTATACTAGATTCGTAAAATAGAACCTAGATTAGAGACCTAAACTATTCAGAGCTAAATTATACAGATAATTCCTAAGTAACTTTATGACTATAATAAAGATCATAAACGAAAATTCAAAAAACATTGGATATGGAATCATCCGAAAATGAAAAGTATCTGGTAAAGCCCAACACCGGTTAAATGTCCGATGCCCTCTTTTCCGCATTCCCGAGATGGGGATAGCGGTGGAACTTGAACCCCGTTGTCCCTGATACAGGGACCCGGCTTAAGGGGAAAATACATACATTGGGGAAAGGACATACTCGTATCTACAGGATACACGTATCGTCAACGGCTGTCAATTTTGAGTAATTTTATTGCACTATTTCAACGACAATAGCTGGTAACTGGGACAACCAATGACTAAGGATATATTTCTTTATTCATTGGGGACAACGGGAAGATATTTCAATAATTCAGCTACCGCAGTCCGCTCTCTTCGACGAAACATGCAACGATATTTTTACCCTCGACGAAACGGAGACGGTATATGTGTTTGCCCTAAAATGTTGTGTGTTTGTTTGTTTGTGCACTTTTTTGTAACCGTTTTCCTGGAAAACTACTGGACCGATTAATATGCGGTTTTTTGCATTGGATAAGGATAACTTCTGGCAAGGTTCTTAGATATATTTTAGGACCATAGACAACCAAGCTGAGCTGTAGTCTATGATTTTAATTTTTCAATATGTTACCATTTTTCTCAAAAAGTACTGGGCCGATTGAGATGCGGTTTTTTGCATTAGATATGGATAGCTTGTGAGAAGGTTCCAGGTTTTAGGACCATAGACAATCAAGCTTAGCTGCAATCGTGATTTGGTAAGTGGTCATAGGAACTCCTTAAGTTCTCATCGTAAACCCGTCGTGTTTAGACTCTTTTGATTTGTCTTGACTAGCATTTTGTACCTAGATGCTGCCCAGGGTCTCATGATAGAGCCAGGAGGTGGTCATAGGAACTCCTTAAGTTCTTATCGTAAACCCGTCGTGTTTGGAATCTTTTGATTTGTCTTGACTAGCACTTTGTACCTAGATGCTGCCCAGGGTCTCACGATGGAGCCAGGAAGTGGTCATGGGAACTCCTTAAGTGATCACATTTTTTTTAACAATTTTTATCAGAATATTAAAATTTAACACTATTTGACACTTCTACTCATTACTAAGCACAAGTGTTATCTCGGAATGAGAAGGGTTTGGCCATAGTCCACCACGCTGGTCAAAAAAACTGCTGAGCCGGCAAATATGCAGTTTGTGTTTTAGACATTATTTTATATATACTTTTGCTAAGTTCTAATTGTTGTTTCAAAGTTATAAAGGTCATAATGGAGCTCTGCAGTTCGTGGTGGGTTTTTAAAAATTTTTAATTTTATTACTTGTTAGCGATTCGATGAAACGCATAATTACACCTAGCCTATCGCATAAAATGCATGTCCTTTGACCATTTGACTTTCATGAGCATCTTTATTATTTTGCTTGCATTGAAAATTCATGAATTCTGCTCTGTCAGCATCTCAATGCTTGCTTATACATAAGTAATATTCGAGTGAAATAGCAATTAGAAAGATATGTAGGTACACCACAATAATAATAGGTAGCATTATATATGTGTAAATGCGATGCGCAACTGATGCGTAGGTATAACTGTGCCATAATAATTATTGGACACTGCCATTTAAATTAATGCAATCACAGATGGACCTTAAAAAGCTATTCAGTATGTTATACCTTGAAAGTGTACGTATTAAAATAAAACTTCATATTTTGTAACTCAACTGCAACTTACATGTAAAATAGCAGCGTTTCTTTTCAAATTAGACATTAAGAAATGAAGTCACTGTTGTTATTTCCAAAGTGCAAAAAGAATAGGTAGGTACGGCTAATCGATACTACTCAAATAAAGCTTAACTATAAATAATAGTAATAATAATTACATAATGTAATCCACAAAGAATGAAAGCACGTCTAGAAGATAATTTAAATGTGCCAATCAAGAAAGAATGTTGTAGTCATCGTTTTTTATTGTACGAAAACATAAACAAAAAAACGGTTATCCAGTCGAGCAAAATAATAATAGGATATTCTATTGTAATAATTTGTATCTTCCTCAGACCTATTTCGTCTTTGATTTAATTATATTATATTCTTTAGTTTATTACTTAAGTACTTATTTATTTTATAAAATGTACCTACTTAGCTAAGATTGTGTATTCAAGTGCCAAGATGTGTATTTTGTAATTTTTTTTAAATTAAATATCCAAGTTTTTACATTGTGCTGTGGTTACATAAAAACAACATATTTTTGCTTGTTGTAGTGTTATAATTAATAAAGTGTATTATAATATCTAACAAAAACAAATATCTAAGTACCTTTATCTTTATATACTATCTGATGCCCGCGACTCCGTCCGCGTGGATGAAGGTTTTTTTGGTTCCCTAATTTTCCGGGATAAAAAGTAGGTACCTAGCCTATGTGCTATTCCAGACTGTAATCTATCTCTGTGCCAAATTTCATCCAGATCCGTTCAGCCGTTGGGGCGTGATTGAGTAACCAACATCCATCCATACATCCAAACTTTCGTATTTATAATATTAAGTATAGATTTTCAAGAATTAATTTGGTTACCTGCATGCCCCATAAGCATACCTACTTAATTTTTTTATTTGAGCTAAAAAATAAAGAAGAATAATAAAGGTAGGTATTTATTTCGAACTTTGAAAGATACATCGGTCAATGAAATAATTTTGTTCATACTTAATAAGTTCGTTGCACAAATAATAATATGATGTTAACACTTGGATATTTTTCGAAATTGACAATATTTTAATATGTTTTCTAGATAATGTATTTTAGTGTTTCAATTATTTTTCGTAACGACGACTGAGAGAACCGGATTCTGTTAGTAACATTAAGCAACATCTCGTAAAAACTTCACTGCCACTAAATTAAAATAAAATATTGGAAAAGAATATAGAGGCGTTTTATTTAATAATGATATTGTTTATTTTGATTCGAGTCAAATCAAATCAAATCAAATCAAATTATTCTTTATTCAAATAAACTTTTACAAGTACTTATGAATCGTCAAGTGAATCTACCACTGGTTCGGAATGCCATTCCTACCGAGAAGAACCAGCAAGAAACTCGGTGGTTGCTTTTTTTAAATAATTCATTTACAATTATTATATCAATGTGTACATAAGTAACCGCTGTCCCCAGCATTGCTGGAGCGATCAAATCCATGCTCCTCTATCATTTACATAATCTTCAACAGTATAATAAGCTTTTTTCAGGAGCATACTTTTAAACCAACAAATACTGCAACAAATAACAATACTAACTAGAATAAGACAAACACTAACACAACTAACACTTATTTCATCTAAAAAGTAGTTATATACAATTGTAAATATCATGAGATTAGAAATAAAAAGGCTTATTATTATTATTATTATTATTACTTTTAATGGATTTCTTCAATTTGTTTATTCAATTCATGTCAAAGACGTGCAGACAGAAAGTAGCCCCATTCCCGCCGGTGGCACCCGTTCACGAGCATGACGCATGATCCAGCCATTGCTTCGCTCGACCTTCGAGATGGGAAGGATACGTAAAAGAAAATAACCTGTATATTTCCATTTCTTAGCAGGTTAATTTTTAGCGGGAGTTTTTACTTTACCGCGTGACTTCGAGGCTTTGGGTTCAAGCTTTTTTTGGCTACCCATGTCGGTGCTAGTTACCCATTTTCAAATAGTTGCTCAGTGTTCTGCTATTAAAACCATTAAATTGTACCTAACTTCCATGGTTTTGAGAGATCTCAGGATTATATTATAGAGTTAAGCATTATTATCCAGTACATAACAGTGTTTTTTACAATATTAAAAAGTCAATGGCCTGGACTATTTAATAGTCTTGAAAGGAGGACATCCCTATAAATTATTGTCTTTGACAGCTTTGGCAGCTTTGCCTAGGACCATAGACATAGGATTTTTTCGCTACGCTCCTAGGACCAATGACTAAAATATTCATTGCCTAGGCCTAGGACATTTTAAAATGTAACATTTCCTTAATTTTATTGTCTATGATCTGTCTATGATTGCGATAAGTTTGACATTTGATTTTTTGACATTTTATTTGATTCGATTAAGTTACTTGTCTCTGGATTCCATCACTCTCTGGTTAACTTGTCTCTGCATCACACAAACAACATTGAACATCTTGCGTTACGATTATAGTATTGGTGTTTTATTGCATTTCCAAGCATTGATGCGAAATGAAAGTGCCCCAAAACGAGTTGTTAAAGGACAAGTAAACTTCGGGGATCGACGAAACAAGTGACAAGATGATCGGTTTGAACGCCGTGCCATTAAGTGCACTCAGTGGGGAATCTCGAAACTTGCTATCCGAACGTTTAAATCCAAGAAAAGTGCTGCCAATTCTTAGCCCAGATGAAATTACTAGACACAGGTACTTACACTTAACGTTTAATATGATAACCTTATAACCTCGTTAGCCGCGATATTTTATTTGCGCTAACAAATTCCTTAGTCGTAGGAACGTATTCATGTTTGTCGTGTAGATTGACACGATTATACTATGAGTTTTCATAATCATGTCTCTGTTTGTAGATTTATTTATTAATTTACAGTTTTCTCTGTCTAACATAATATTCACAACCTATGAAATCGACAATCAATGATATAGAGCTAGTCTGATTAAAAATTCATCATACAATTCTATTTTTTTTAATCTTAAAATATTTGCATAGATCTAGCTAGGTTTTTAAGTAGGCTCAGTGAAGTATAAGCAATTAGGGAATGTAACATCAAGGTTTGATGTGCTGTGAAGTGACTGATTAAGGCATAAAGTTCCTGATTAAAGAGGCATTTAGATGAGGCAAAGTGCTGATAATCCACTGTGGGGCTGCAGCAGCTCTAGTTTCAACATTGCTGGAATAAACAGGCACAACATTTCCATGTGAATTTCCATTTCACATGGGTAACAATGTGCACAGCCTAGCCAATAAAAAAGTTCATTGCCTTTGTCTGTCATTTATATTGTTGTCCTCTTTGTTATCAACCGATAGATGTCTAATGCTGGACATAGGTGACACAACACATGACACAGTCTTGTACCTCCTGGAACCAGGGATTCACTGCAACTTTTTTGATGTCATCCGTCCACTAAGTAAAGGTCTGCCAAAGCTGCCCTGTCTAGTGAGAGGTTGCCATTCCAGCACTTTAGGACCCTGACCTTTATGTTTTAGTCTTCTATTTATTCATTTAAATTTTTGTAAGGTTATCTTCTAAAACATCTGTTCAGAAGCTTTGGTACATAAAATACATTGTAAGTATATATTCTAGAGATTGGCGGGGTGTTGCATCTCTCGTGCCCATATCTGCAGAAGCTGCAGCCAGCATAAATGAGGTTCAGGACAAAATAGGCAAAGTGCTTGATGTGTGGATAAGCAAGAATGATGGTACTGCTAACATTAGCCGATTGTTGGACATTCTGCAGTTGCTGGACAGATATGATGTATGTGAAGACTTGCTGGAACTAGCGAGGGACAACAAGCTTTTAAGTAAGTTTTACTATAATACTAGTTTATTTCCACTATGATTAAAATCCAGTGTCTTATACACTGGATTTAATATCAGGTATTATTAGAATCTAGTCAGACATCATTAATTTTCTGGGATAAAAAGTATCCTCATATGATAACATCCATCACCAGGATGCAAGCTCAAAGTAGTCTGTGAAAATTTTGTCAAGATTGGTTCTTCAGTGTTTTAGTCATGGTAACTTTTTCATAATACCAAGGATAAAGTCAAAGTCAAGGTATGTTTATTCAAAATTGGTTCCGTTTTCTGGGATAAAAAGTAGCCTATGTCACTCTCCAGGTTCTCAACTATACCCATGCCAAAAATCACATCGATCCGTTGCTCCGTTGCAGCGTGATTGAAGGACAAACCAACAAACAAACTGACTTTTGCATTTATAATATCAACCCTGAAGATTGAACCCCTAACCACTTGATTTGTAGGCCTAAACCACTAGGCTATCACCACAGTATGAACGTGAGATGATGTCATAATAATATTTACTACAACCCATTGTTTTGTGATATTAAACTTAAATTGTATTGAAATTTTTAACTAGCTGATGCCCGTTACTTTGTTTGCATGGATTGAGTTTTTTTGTTGGATCTTTAATTTTCTGGGATAAAAAGTAGCCTATATTATGTTATTCCAGACTATGACCTATCTCAGTGCCAAACTTCATCCAGATCTGTTCGGCTGTTATGGCTTGATTGAGTAAGAAATATCCATGGATGGATGGATGAATATCCATCCATCCATCCATCATCTTTCACATTTAAAATATTATCATATTTTTGTTTTTTTTTATAATCACTAAGTATTACTAAATAATAGCCTACTAATAAATCAATTTGGGTTTTTATATGTGTTATCATATTTTATTGTTTTCTTGAACCTTTGCCCCTGTTAATTATTAAATCATCAGTTATTAAAAAAACAAGTCTTATAATATACTTACGTCATATAAAATAGACTGACTGACCGAATAATTGTGTAGCCTAAAATGTTAACCTACAGATTTGATTGGGGGACATATTTCTTAATGGAAGAAATAAAAACTAGTTGTTTAAAAATTGTAAACCATGCTCAATTTTTCTATTACAGGGCAAGAGAATCACAATAATAATAATGCACAGATTGTGGTCGCCGTTGATGGGTCAGATGAGAATATAATCACATATGACGACAAACTATTTGGAACCCCTCAACGGTACCATGCATACGTGTTGTATGCTAAGGAGGACAAGATTTTTGTTGAAGAACTTCTCATAAGAATGAGAAGTGAAGGTTTCAAGGTAATGCTTATTCGAATTTTGCAACGTAATACAACTTCTGCTGTTGTTTTATTTCTATATAGATGATGCCCGCGACTACGTTGACACGAATTAAGCTTTTTCATTCCGGGATAAAAGCCTATATCCTTCCTATCACATACACATACAGCCTATCTCTATAATTTCATCAAAATCGTTTGAAAAGATCTGCCGGGAAGGTGTAGCAGACAGACACTTTTCCATTCATAATATTAGTATGGACTAATACTAGTAGCTGTTGTCCATGGTTTGGCTCATGCTAAACTTTTCAAAATCCTTTCTTAGCAGATATGCCTTTGTATGCCCAGCCCCAGCCTGATCTGTGTGGTTTAAACTGTGTGTTGTTTTCCATTTATTTATTACAATTTGAACGGCACAGGCAAATTACATTAATTATTTATGTATTGATAGATCACTCACCTTTTCATTTGACACATTTAGATATGGAATAAATGAGAAATGATTTATTTAGGACAACTTGCGTCATTACCATGATAATATTTTTAGATGATTAATGAACTTTTCCCAAATATTATAATGTATAAATCCACGTAATTTAAATACAGTAAATGCCCATTACCGGAATAAGCTAGTAGTGAATAAAGTCTCTCTGCGTTAATAACTTATTGTTTCCATTATCACCATCATATTTTATTATGTATTTGGATTTCAATAAGTGTACAGTGTACCTAATTTGAATAAATGAATATTGATTGATTGATTTTATGGGATCTCCATAATTTTTCGGATTAATATATATGACACTCACAAATAAAGTGGCTTTCTATTGGTACCAGAATTTTCCAAATCGGTTCAGTAGATCCAGAGATTACCCCCTACAACGTCACTCATCATCATGTGGTGCCATCTTCAAACTGAAGCTCGGCGGTCAGTATGAAAAAACTTTTGCGGTCAAATTTAATTTAAAATCGGTTAAGTAGTTTAGGAGTCCATCGCGGACAAACAACGTGACACGTGATTTATATATATTAAGATATATTTTTAAATTTAAATTCTAGTTTTTTTTTTTATTGAAATTATTAAAATATAAACCTTAACACTAAGGCCTCAAAGTTTAATTTCGAATGTAGTATATTTATATATCGATCGATGTGAATAATAATACTCTAGCGTCAAATAATTTTCCAGCTGTGCACAGAGGAGGACCTTCTGCCAGGTCACGCGACCCAGTTCGAGCCGGTGTCGAGGCTGATCTCTGAGCGCTGTCGCTACATAGTGCTGGTGTACTCGCCGGATTTCCTCAGGAGCCCTGCCATTGCGTTCTACATGAACCTGGCGCAGGCCGATGCTATCAGTGAGCCGGTTACACTTATTTGTACCCCTTGTAGCTTTAGTTTTAAGGTGGCTCCGGAGGGTCAATTGCCCATACAAACGTAATACCAAAATAATTTGTAATTCGAGAATATTCCTACCATATTATGCAATTATTAAGATTGAACTTGCATTTATTTAGGTCCCTGGATAATTATGTTTTCAAACTGTCCCAAAATTAAATGTAAGTGCATTGCGTTTTGCATGTTTTTACGACATTAGTGACATGTTTTCTCCTTATTTATTTCATATTAAAACCAATGATATCTCACATACTAATTGATCAGGAACATAGCCTATATTGTCAAGTTACAGAATAACAACACGAAGTTAAAACACAACAAGATTTCATTCATCATTTGTGGTATTAACGGAACAAGACTAAATGTATAACAAATTCTGAACGCTCCTCATATTGCTATCGCACTTACACGCGATCGTGTGTCATCAGCCAAATAGAGATAGCAATATTCCAGCAAATTTATATTTGCGGGCTGAATAGAAGTTGTGGGCGGCGATCACTGACCTCTTAAGATGCCTTGGTTAATTATTACCATCATGTCTTACTTGGTAAATGTCAGAAGGTGTACTCTGAGTGGGTACCAATTTTGAATATACTTTGAGTTTGTAGACTTGAATTTACTCCATTTATTTAAATCATTTGATTATTATAAGATACTAGCTTTTGCCCGCGGCTTCAATCGATTTTCATACAAATTTCAAAGCCCTATTTTACCCATTTTAGGGTTGAATTTTCAAAAATCCTCTCATAGCAGATGCCTGTATATATCTAGCTATCTATATGCCAAATTTCAGCCCGTTCCGTCCAGTGATTTGAGCTGTGCGTTGATAGGTCAGTCAATCACCTTTTCCTTTTATATATTTAGACTAATCTTTATGCTTAGTTTGACACTAAGTACTGACAACATCAGTATTTGTGCATGAAGGATTTGCTTGTTGGAAATTCAATTCTCATTTGCCTCTCGTTGCAGACAAGAAGCAGAGCAAGATAATACCTCTGATGTACCGCGAGTGTACGCTGCCGCGTCACCTGGCGTATTACCACAACCTGCGCTACCCGCACCCACAGAACGGCACGCGACCCCCGTACAACTTCTGGGAGCGCCTGTCCAACTCGCTGCGCATCGTCGACCGGCCCAGGTGAGCTGCGCCCACCGCCGCACCCTGCGCTACCCGCACCCACAGAACGGCACGCGACCCCCGTACAACTTCTGGGAGCGCCTGTCCAACTCGCTGCGCATCTTCGACCGGCCCAGGTGAGCTGCACCCACTGTCGCACCCTGCGCTACCCGCACCCACAGAACGGCACGCGACCCCCGTACAACTTCTGGGAGCGCCTGTCCAACTCGCTGCGCATCGTCGACCGGCCCAGGTGAGCTGCACCCACCGCCGCACCCTGCGCTACCCGCACCCACAGAACGGCACGCGACCCCCGTACAACTTCTGGGAGCGCCTGTCCAACTCGCTGCGCATCGTCGACCGGCCCAGGTGAGCTGCACCCACCGCCGCACCCTGCGCTACCCGCACCCACAGAACGGCACGCGACCCCCGTACAACTTCTGGGAGCGCCTGTCCAACTCGCTGCGCATCGTCGACCGGCCCAGGTGAGCTGCGCCCACCGCCGCACCCTGCGCTACCCGCACCCACAGAACGGCACGCGACCCCCGTACAACTTCTGGGAGCGCCTGTCCAACTCGCTGCGCATCGTCGACCGGCCCAGGTGAGCTGCACCCACCGCCGCACCCTGCGCTACCCGCACCCACAGAACGGCACGCGACCCCCGTACAACTTCTGGGAGCGCCTGTCCAACTCGCTGCGCATCTTCGACCGGCCCAGGTGAGCTGCACCCACTGTCGCACCCTGCGCTACCCGCACCCACAGAACGGCACGCGACCCCCGTACAACTTCTGGGAGCGCCTGTCCAACTCGCTGCGCATCGTCGACCGGCCCAGGTGAGCTGCGCCCACCGCCGCACCCTGCGCTACCCGCACCCACAGAACGGCACGCGACCCCCGTACAACTTCTGGGAGCGCCTGTCCAACTCGCTGCGCATCTTCGACCGGCCCAGGTGAGCTGCACCCACCGTCGCACCCTGCGCTACCCGCACCCACAGAACGGCACGCGACCCCCGTACAACTTCTGGGAGCGCCTGTCCAACTCGCTGCGCATCGTCGACCGGCCCAGGTGAGCTGCGCCCACCGCCGCACCCTGCGCTACCCGCACCCACAGAACGGCACGCGACCCCCGTACAACTTCTGGGAGCGCCTGTCCAACTCGCTGCGCATCGTCGACCGGCCCAGGTGAGCTGCGCCCACCGCCGCACCCTGCGCTACCCGCACCCACAGAACGGCACGCGACCCCCGTACAACTTCTGGGAGCGCCTGTCCAACTCGCTGCGCATCTTCGACCGGCCCAGGTGAGCTGCACCCACTGTCGCACCCTGCGCTACCCGCACCCACAGAACGGCACGCGACCCCCGTACAACTTCTGGGAGCGCCTGTCCAACTCGCTGCGCATCGTCGACCGGCCCAGGTGAGCTGCGCCCACCGCCGCACCCTGCGCTACCCGCACCCACAGAACGGCACGCGACCCCCGTACAACTTCTGGGAGCGCCTGTCCAACTCGCTGCGCATCTTCGACCGGCCCAGGTGAGCTGCACCCACCGTCGCACCCTGCGCTACCCGCACCCACAGAACGGCACGCGACCCCCGTACAACTTCTGGGAGAGCCTGTCCAATTTGCTGCGCATCGTCGACCGGCCAAGGTGAGCTTCACCCACCGCCGCACCCTGCGCTACCCGCACCCACAGAACGGCACGCGACCCCCGTACAACTTCTGGGAGCGCCTGTCCAACTCGCTGCGCATCGTCGACCGGCCCAGGTGAGCTGCGCCCACCGCCGCACCCTGCGCTACCCGCACCCACAGAACGGCACGCGACCCCCGTACAACTTCTGGGAGCGCCTGTCCAACTCGCTGCGCATCGTCGACCGGCCCAGGTGAGCTGCACCCACCGCCGCAGCCGCACCTACTAGTAAGTAAGTAGTAAAATAATATACGGGTGTAATGAGCAACAGCACTCAGTCACTTTTTCCTCACTATTCTATTACTATTAAGAGGTCAATGGGGCCAATTCTGTATAACAAAATTGGTCCCAATGTCGAAAATAAACTGTTAACTCGTAGTACTTCATATAAAGTGTTGTCTCTCTTTTTTACAGATCAAATAGCGCAGAAACAACACATTCCAAAATAAAAATAGTCGAAGAAACAAACACACAGAATATGACGAATGGATATCAACAAGTGAATGAGTACAAAAACCACCTGGCCCTCCCGGAGATACCTACTGCAGCATCTTCTTTAATAGACTTGAGTTCGACACATTTAGAGATACCCTCAATGCATTCCTTCGAAACAAAATCTTTGAGTAGTTCCAGTACAAGTGAGGTCAAGAAGAAAAAGAAATATGGACCTATCAGGAAATTCATCAACACCTTTAGGGGGAAAAAACCGAAGAAAGCGATCGCTGTTGAAAATTAAGTTGAAACCCCTAAATAGAATTTGTGCTAAAAGGAAAAAATAAACTGCTGTGCTTTAAAATATTAGACTAAGAGATAGCTGCACTTTTGGTAACTATCGCTAGAAAGACTGATTCAGTATTAGGTGGGTGCTTAGCAAATCATCGCGTCATACGATGTAATAAATTGCTAATAATTATATACAGTTTGTAAGTCTATCACGTCTTTGAGAGGTGATATCTAGAGAACGGCCCGAAGAATAGCGTCAGTTTTTTCATACTTTTTACATATGTCCTCCGCATACTTTAATGCTGTACAAGAATCAGCCTTTCTAGTTATGGTTCATTTTTGGTAACCATAACACGTCTTTGAGCGGCCATATCTAGTGAAAGGCCAATCCGCATGCGGGCAGACTTTCACTATTGTCATCAGTGGTGAGCGTAGCACCCACCTAATACTGAATCAGCCTTTCTAGCGATAGTTACCAAAAGTGCAGCTATCTCCTATAATATATAGGGACAGTGGGGCCAATTCTGTATAACACAATTTCTAAACTAAACTGAAATGGCAGCTCTAAATTTAGTTATGTCCCATTCCACATATAATGAACGATTGGAATATAATGAAAGGGTTAGCATATTTTTAATGCTGTCATTTTAGTTTACAGATTGTGTACAACAGAATCAACCCCATTATCATTAACAAAAATGTTGTTTTAACTTATCACGTTTTTGTCATGAAGTTATTTCATAAGTGTATGAAATTAATGAGGAGGTTTTTGACTCGGTGTGGTGATTGTCGACTGCGCCAATTATATATTAAAATTGAGTCGATTTTTAGATCGCCAATTTATAGCTAATGTATAATGGCAATAATAAAATCAGCTTTTAGGTAAATTAAAACGAAAATGAAACAAAAAGTTAATATTTATTCTTAGAATCCTCTAGGAATAAAATAAGTTAATATCATGATGTACAAGTCAAAATGACCATGATTTCTCAGATCACAGTGAATATTATGTTATTGACTATTTTAAGACAAAGTACTCATAATTACCGTATGAATTGAAACTCAAAACTATTTTGGCATCTTTCATTGCTGCTCCTGGTCTAAAATCCAGATTAGGTTTGCCTAATAACATCAAGTCAAGTAGAGTTAAAATTAGAATTAAATTGAAGGCCGACGCTATTAAGGATCTCTTACCATGTTCAAACTTTTATATTATAAATGCGAAAGTGTGTTTGTTTGTCCTTCAATCGCGTGGCAACATACGCGATGGGTATAGCTGTTGAAGATCGGAGAGTGAAATTAGCTATTATTCATCCCGGAAAATTTATTCCTTGGTATATTTATAACCGTAAACCACGTAGACGAAGTCACGGGCATCTTCTAATAGTAATATGATATTGAACAAACAAGTTTTGTATACGTGTGACTATAGCATAGAAAACAGACGTATCTACGCGACAACGTTTGTCATTTTTTATGGCGTCGTATTGCGTCGCGACTCGTGGCGTCGCTTCTGTCGCTCACCTAGGGCAACGGGTGAATCGTAGTTTGCGTTTAGGATCGGCGATCCTACGCGATACAAACGCGATCCTGGATCGCGTTTGTATCGCGTCGTCATTTACACCCTACAACTGTGTAAAGTGTGTGAGTGGGACAGATTGATTCGTTCTCGTTGTATTAAGTATCGATAGTAAACACCTAGTTTTCTAGATTTTTTACTAAGCTAGTTAATTTGTTTGTATATAATTTAAAAAAAATATGAATGGTCTAAAATGATTGTCATCCTTTGCACAATGATCCCTGTGAAAAATATATCATTATAATATTCTAGACCTATCAATTTAGATATTTGTATACGTCTGAATTAACACCAATATGTAGTTAAATTGTATATAATGTTATTGTACATACTTTGTCAAATTGAAACGCAACACAGAGTTACCTATTGTTAACGAAATTAAAAATACTTTATAGAATTTATCCAAGGCGCTTCCAAACAATGTTACTGTTAATCTTTTACTATTGTAAATGATATTTTGTTGGTTCCGTACTTTGTAATATACATATTATATAATACAAAGTATAGAATCAACTAAATATTGGATAGGCTGTACAGTTTTAAAGACTAAGTATTACAAATTGAAATTATTATGTTATGTATTTTAATAAAATCTTACCTGTATTATTCTTTTGTTTTTATTTAAAACTGGCGTTATGCGACATATAAACAGTTTCCGCTAGATTTATAATATTCTTTTCAATACACTTGCTCGAAAAATGCACTTACAGAGGCAGTAAACAGAGCTTGTAGGTTAAATTTACTGCCCTCGTGCTTTTTTTGCAGAATTTACTGCCCTCGTGCAGTAAATTTGCAGTTTTTAAATTTTTGTAAGTCCACTTTACTTCTAAATAAAAAGTTTTCTTGTAAGAAGGTTCATAACGATAAAAATAACATGGATTGATGAAATTAATTCATGAAATTCTCCTCCTGCACGGCTCCTGTGCATTACTGCAGTCGATGAGTGATATCGATAGTTGTTTTTTTTGGTATCTTTTTAAATGGGTGATAGAAATAAAAACACGTTTATTTTTTTTTAGATTTTTTTTAATTATCACGAAAATTATAACATAGCATATTAAATATATAAACATAAGAACGTATATATAAAACTAAAAATACAAAATTAAAATTCTATGTCTGACTAGTCGTAATCGTCATCATCATCCACATGAACGATGAACTCTTCGCATAAATGTGCTTTTCTCAAGTCTTCATCATGAATCTTCATCTTTTAAACATTGTTGATAACAATACGCGCTTGAACAGCAATATTGTCGCCAACAGGTAAAACGTTACTTTGAAAAGAGACAGCCATTGTGACACTCTTGTAATCCAAAATAGTAATGGTCTAATTTATTTTTGTAGCGGTTTAAATATACTTAATAGCACAGCACAACTAAAATAGTTATACTAAATAGGCTAAACATATTTGCTAATTACCCTTTTTAAACTAAACTAAACATATTTCCTAATTACTTTAGTTTTCAATAATTAGTTAGTTAAATACATTAGTACCCATTAGTTACCCTGCATACTTAATGAGTGCAATATGTTTACGTCGTAACCTTGATGATTCCGTTATCGCTAACGGCCTTGCGCGCGCGCAACTAGCGCACATCCCTAGTCCGGTTATGATTTATGGCCGAGTCTGCAGCGAGATAATAACTGCACTACTATAAAAGTTAGAACCTAGAGCCATGAAGCCAAGGACAAAGCAATTACTAAAACTAAATCTTTAATCTGTGCGCGCTATCTTTAAGTTTCATTGAGTTTTTCTTATAAATTATTAAAACATATTAAGAGTGGTTTATGTGATATGGATTGTGGAATAATGAAATTAATCAACAATTAGGTATTTTAGATGTGAGAAAAAAATCGCGCTATTAATAGCCGCCAAAAATCTCGAAATAAGTAAGGATGTGAGAAACCATTTTTTATTGAGTACCTAGTACCTACCTACTCGAGTTTTATTTTCAAGTTTTCTCACAAATGTATTGAAAAATATTGTGGATAGGTACACGAGCGTTAAGGTTTTAACAAACTCGTAACGATGGTCAGCCCTCGACTAGCGTCATCGGGCTGACGCCTGACATGAGCATTGAGCACAGAACATAATACTGGACATGAGTCAACTCGAATGTAAAAACCTGCAGGGGACCGCGTAACTTCTGCATCAATCATTGTTACAGTATCAATTGTTGTGATTGGCTGAATTTATGGTATTCTTGCTGCGTCAATGGATTTTGTCCAATAGTGGAAGAGTCAAGAGTCAGAGAGATTGCAATCACCTCTGATTGGATAACACTCTTCCACTATTGGACAGAATCCATTGACGCAGCAAGAATACCATAAATTCAGCCAATCACAACAATTGATACTGTAACAATGATTGATGCAGAAGTTACGCGGTTGCCCTGCTGCTTAACTACTATTACAATGACTATTTATGAAGAAAATAAAAGCAATCTTGAACAAAATATATTTTCTTTTTATTTATTACATAATATTCACAATACATTTATTTTATTGATCCTAACAAAGTGATCACTGCCGCAGCTGGCCAGTAGCGTTTCTCCGTTCGTTTCCGCGTCAAGTTGCCGCGGCTTGAAGAACAACCGTTTCACTGTTAAATGATGCGCCATGCTGGAACAACGAAACATAATAACTAAATTTGCCTCGATTTTTCATCATACTTTTCTTCTAAAACAAAGTTGACCAATGGCAATCCACAGTAGCCAAATGTATGTGGTATCTTGCACTTGTAGCTTGCGATATTCACCACACCACACAAATCCTCCAAAATTATTCTCACCGTTTCAATCCGACACTGGGGCATCTTCAGGAGATGTTGACTCGACTTCCATTTCTATAATATTAGTCTGGTAAGGGTGTTATGGGATAATTGTAAGGGTGATTACTTGTTGTCCAGTTCGCACAGCAAGCTCCAGGTAAGGTCGAACCCGTATACCCTGACGGCTCCGCTGTCCAGCCCCACTGCCACTATTCTAACGTCTGCCTCCACCGGGGCGAATGCTAGCGCGGTCACCGAATCGGCCAATTCCAGTGGTTTACCTGTAATACTAGGCATGATGAGTGATTTTGAAAAATGGTCAGATTATGTTCGGAAGTATCTACTATTTCGAAAAAATATCCTATTTCAGCAGAAAAATAAGGTTTGGTAGATAATATTGGCATTTGAAATTTAAATTTTAAAATTCACGCCAAAACGCTCCCCGGTGTCATGGCGTCGTTTGTGACGTCACTATTATTTTTACCAATGTGCTCTGTGCAGTTTGCAGTAAGCAATAGTGTGATTGTCAAAGCTCGAAAACAAACCATTGTGACGTCATTCGCTTTTTGGTGTTTTAACCAATATGGCGGATTGCTGTATCAATCTCACTCGAAATAGAAAAATAAATACATTTTTTATAATCCATGAATCCTATTTCATTAGATAAATTCATAATTTCATTGATTCTTGGTTACTGTCATCATGCCTCACCAATGGGGACTATCGTTTCTTTGCTCACCAGTTGGCGCCACTGTTGACTAAGGTCCAAAGGTATAGCTGTCAAAGGCGACTTTATAAGATTGGCGCCGAAAGAAAGTTTTAAATCTTGAATCTCATTAAGTTTATTAATTACTAGCGATCCGCCCCGGCTTCGCTCGGGTAGCACTAATAATCCTAATATATAACTACCCAATATAGCCAGTGGGCAGTGGGCAGGTTACATTTTAATATTACATTGTAAGAGTACGCCCCGTCCTCATTATTTCTATGATATCTCATAAGCTATCCATTTAAATTAAATGGTGTACAGGACAATTTTTATCTTAGTTAAATACTTGAGATGATTAAAATATATTTATTTTGTTAAGAATTAATACTATGTCGGTTAAAACACCTTCGCAAGTAAAGCATTGGTTTAGACCAAATTTGAAAATCATAAAAATGGTTATTGTGAGTCAACCTTAAAAGATAGATACCTATGTATATGCTATCGCGGACTATTTTTTAGAACTTTTTAAAAGGAACAATTTCACCATACATTGTTTTCGTGTAACTTTAACTATTTACGCAGCGCACGCCGCGTAAGCTCTCAGAAGAGACGATTTTTTCCGACTTAGTTCACATTATTACAATTTTCGTAAGGATCTCTAATTTTTTTGAAAATAAAATATAGCCTATGTTACTTGCTGATAATGTAACTTTCTATAGGTGAAAGAATTTTTCAAATCGGTTTAGTAGTTTTTGAGTTTATCCATTACAAACAAACAAACAAATCTTTCTTCTTTATAATAGGTATTAGTTTAGTTAAATAGTTACTAACTATCTATCCTCATATCGAGTAGCTATGCCGCAATGTTGTGCAGTTCCGTTTTAATCGGAAAAAAGAGGAGAACACATGTTTCCAAAAGATAAAACTCTTCTAAAACAGTGGCTAGTGGCGATTTGCAGGAATAACTATACCCGACAAAAATTTTCTCGTTTTTGTAAAAAACATTTTAACCCCGAGGATTATGTGTTACCTAAAGAATCAAATAAGTACAGAAAATCGTAAGTAATTATCTTTCTTATTCATCTCCTAAATTAAAGCCAAAGTTGTACCTACTTAGTCAAGAGAGAAGAGAGAAAGGAAATTAAAAGAAAACGTGCACAAAAAGCTCAACAACGTCAAAAAAAGAAATTTTTGCGCTTATTTATGCGCCTCTTTTTCTTAATTCCGCCTTCAAAACGTTCACATTAGTTAATCGCTAAATAATCGATATTTGCGATAATTTCACGAAAGAGATAACTTTTCAACAGGTAAATTTAAGAAATTGTAATTTATGTCACGAAGCCCGCCAAAACCAGTGAAAAGTGAATGTTACTGGACCTCACGCGACACCAGCGCCTCTAGTGGCAAATTCACGCGCGATAGCCCCCATTAGCCGCTCACCAACTAGGTGGGCACCAACCAGCTGAGGGAGTCTAACACGTCGAAATTTCATTCTTTAGTGAGAATGACTACCAACAGAGGCCAATGGAAGCGAATGATCCGTTCGAGGGTAGGATCTAGCCAGGACCACGATCTTCAGCAATGAAGGAACGACCGAAGAGAGAGAGAGTCATCATGCCTATTGTTACAGACATGTTAAACACAATACAATAATACTTTTTTTTTATGCCACTACAAGTTAGCCCTTGACTGCAGGAAGTTAAGGTAGTTATGGTAACAGCTGATGATATCAATCGTCTTACCTAGCAAACTGTAGTCTTTTAGTGATGAGTCGCTAATTGTGTCCGTTTTGGACCACACGCAAACCTGCAAAATACAAACGAGACTCAATTAAAGCCGATAGCCGCGACGACTTCGTCTGCAGGTCTTCAACTATACCTATGCAAAAAATCACGTCGATCCGTTGCTTTGTTGCGGCGTGATCGAAGGACAAATAAACAAACAAACACACTGTCGTTACATAATATTCGATGATGAATTTATAAATATTAAAAATAAATACAAAAAGCGCCTTTGGCAATAAAGTTTAATTTAAACCACACTCATTTCAATACCGTCTCTACTCTCTACTTGGCGACTAAATTGATCGAGAAATTTGTACCCTATAAACTTAATAATAACACAGAATAAAAAGTAACAAAACCCCTTGACCGTAATTGTGATTTGAAAAATCAAATATCAAATATCAAATAAATATTATAAATGCGAAAGTTTGGATGTATGGATGGATGTTTGTTACCCAATCACGCCCCAAGGGCTGAACGGATCTGGATGAAATTTGGCACAGAGATAAAATTATGGTCTGGAATAACACATAGGCTACTTTTTATCCAGGAAAATTAAAGAGTTCCCGCAGGAACCGAAAAACCTCAATCTACGCGGACGAAGTCGCGGGCATTAGCTAGTAAAGTCTAAATAAGTCCGTACAAACTCACCTTTCCATCTCTAGAGCCAGTACTGAACACACTGTTGTCATGCGCCCAAGCACAACACCATATGATCCTAGTATGTACTCCGTTCTTCTTGTCCGTACTAGCGGCTATGTCGAAGGAGTTTGAACCCTCTGCCCTCTGGTATAAGGTCCACCTTCGATCGCGGGACACGGAGAGCAGTTTTTGGCTGTCCGGTGAGAACGCGAGCTGGGTCACGGTCAGCTGGTGCGATATTAGCTTTTGGATCTGTTGCCAGGTTTTGGTTTCCCTGTCAAAATGAATTAATATAATATTAATACAGGTTATGCTTTTGTTATTAACAATGACAAATAAACTAGACGAAGCTCACGAGTCACGACTTCGTCCACGTTAAGGTTTTTAAAAGTCATACCCCTCTAGCCAAGTTATAACGTTTCGTGTCTATTATCTTTCTATAATCCCCGTTAATCCTTTACCGGAGAGATATAAATAAGTGAATAGACTAGGGTAAGAATTTTAATCACTGTGTCTTGTACCTATTGTAAGCATAATTCCTGAAGTGGGCAAATAATTAAATTTACTTTTTAAATATGTTAGTACTCTCTTTAAAACGTGCACGAGCGAATGGTCACAACATGTAGCGGTTTCACTAGAGATTTAATGTAAACAGTTAATTATAAAAACTTCGCCAAGGCATCACAACAACAATAAATTAATCATTTGATCAGGCTGCAGTTGCTACTGCTAAGCTCTAAATCAAATTGCGATCTAAACACAAAAGTATTCACTAATCACTGAGTGTGCCCGCAACAGACTAACTTTCAAACGTCAAAATATTCGTATTTATGCAAATTATTTCAATATGGCGTTCACGCCAACGAACTGACCGAGTGAATTATATCGAATGAGTCGAATATCAACTTAAATAAACCTTCGTCATTAAGCAAATACACAATCTTTTATATTTTCTAAAAATTCAATTCAATTTTAAACACAAAGATGACACTATCAGTCTCTGCAAGTGCACACAGAGCGATGACAGCTCAGCACTCACCACAGGAGCACGGCCGCGTGTTCCGCAGTGGTCGCTCTACAGGCGGAGGCCACTAGGCCGCCGTCAGGGCTCGCGTCCACGCAGTACAGCTCGTAGCCGTGCCCGTACAGCTTGCGCGCTTCCGGCCATAGGGTGTTCTGCATCAGAGTCTCCTCCGTTGGGGGCTCTGCAAGTGTACACCAAACAAACAGTGTTATGTACTAGTGCACCCGGCTGACATTGTCCTGCTCTCAACCTAGAACCCGATTACAGACCTGGTGGCGCTGTAATTGGGTTCTAGGTTGAGAGCAGGATAAATTCTGGTCAAATTCTAATAAGGAATCTAAACCCCCCACTCAAACAACACAAACTTCACCGGCCTAGACACTTTGTGGAAATGCGCCAAAATAGTATCCATCTATAAGAAGGGTGGTCGCAAGAATATTGCCAATTACAGACTGATCTCGATCTTATCAGCCTTGCCGAAGGTCTGCGAATCTCCCATACATCCTATACTATCACGTCATGTACATCATGCGCTTTCGGAACCTCAACACGGTTTCATGGCGGCTCAATCCACTATGACTAATTTAGCCAACTTTATGAGATATGTGATAGCTTCTGTAGATTCTCGACTACAAGTGGATGCCATATTTACGGATTTCTCGAAGGCTTTCGACAAGGTGAATCATAAACTGTCTAATTTTGGACTGGGTGGATCGTTTCTTTCGTGGCTTCTTATTTGACTGACAGATTCTCATTTGTAGCAGTTAAGGCCCATACAGCCCAACCTACAGCGTACCATCTGGAGTTCCGCAGGGATCAATTTTGGGACCACTTTTATTCAACATTTTCATAAATTACATCACGAACTGCATTCAAAATTCAAAATACTTCATCTTCGCAGACGATTTAAAACTTGCCAAAAAATTGATAAGGCAGATTACGTCACCCTGTTACAAGATGACGTAAACAGAGTAGCAGATTGGTGTAAGCTAATATGATTAGAATGCTAATTGTCATCCTAATAACATCTGGATATGATTGCACTTCCGAACATTATTAAACAGTTTTATTTTTAATCTGTCATTATGCCTATAGAAACTGTTTTCCGGACGTTGCCAAGTATGTTTATTCAAAATCCGTACCTACCCAGTACACTTTCCGAACGTCAAGTATAAGACGTGATGGTGATAATTAACGACGGTATCTTCAAACTAAAGCTACTAAAAGTGTAGTTTCTAAGTTGTGTCCTAGTAATTTTGTGTTTTGTATTGTACTTTATCTGTGTCCTTGATAGTTCCAAATAAAAGTTTTTTTGAAGTGAAAACTTTTTTAGCCGCTTTAAGCACTTTTTGGTAAGGGGTAAACTTGTGGATTCGCGTGACCGTGACCGACATGCTCGAAAGTTGTTCTACATTCGAAATTAAACTTTAATGCCTTAGTTTAAGGTTTATATTTTAATTGATTTAAAAAAAAATCGTTTTCACTTCTAACAGCAGTAATGACTGCCATTTAAAAAAAATGATTACCATGCAGTTCCACGGGCATGAAGTATCCATCGTTGTCCTCCGCTTCGCCCGTATCTTTTGCGCTGAACACAGCTTTGTTGGACAGACCCAGAGACGACACTGACGCTCCCTCGGGACCTGGGAGCAGACACTGTGCTGAACCTGGAGCTTTACCACGGAACAAGAAGCCAAATCCATACTAATATTGAAATGAAATGATTTCTTTATTTCACATAGGACCACTTGTGTCACTTATGATACGTCAAGACTCTATCACCGGTTCGGAAAGATGATTCTACTGAGAAGAGCCGGCAAGAAACTCCAGTTGCTCTTTTTTCAAAAAAGAAAGAGGTAACAATATTTTAAGCAATACATACGTAACATTACAAGTATTACACTGAATTGTGGGAAACTGGATGCGAGGCCGGTTGCTTCCATGCAACTTTGTCGTTAATAAGATCGTCGATAGTATAATAACCTCCTATTATAAATGTGAAAGTGTGTCTGTCTGTCTGCTACGCTTTCACGGCCCATCCGTTCATCCGATTTTGATGAAATTTGGTACAGAGATAGGTTGTATCCCGGAAAATTCAATTGTCCCCGCGGGAATTATAAAAACTTAATCGACGCGGACGAATCGCGGGCATCTCTAGTGGCTAATAAAAAATGGATTGTAACCAGTTGGGAACCCACCGCAAATATTTAATATAGAAATATTGCAGGCGAGAGCGTCGACTCACCGTCCGCGTCGTCCGCGGCGAGCGTTCCGCCCGCGATGTTGCGGAAGTTCCGCGTGAAGTTGTGCGGCGCGCGGAACACGCGCAGCACTTTCTCCTCCGCGGCGGAGACGAAGGCGGTAGGCGACACTAGTGCTATGGACGCCATGTCGTAACCGTGCACTTGAGGACGGGCTATTTCGTGCCACTGGGTTCCACTTCCTATAATAAATGTAAAAGATTGAGTGTAACCTTTACGGTTGAATTTCAACTGAACGCAGGATCCATTAGAAAGTCAAAATAAAAAGTTTTTTTATTTGTATCATGTCATACAAATCTATACTAAAATTAAAAAGAGGTAAAGTTTGTGAGTTTGTAGGAGGTAATCTCTGGATCTACTGATTACAATTTAGAAAATTTTGGTACCAATAGAAAGCCTATTTTTATTTTAGCCTAAACTAAACTAAGCTAGTAAATAATAAAATTAAAGTAAAGTAAAAAACACTTTATTACACACAAACAATTAACAAAACAGAGATAAAACTAATCATGATATAATTTACAACTTGTTGCGGTGTAAAGGCGGCCGTATCACTAAGAGTGATCTCTTCCAGGCAACCTTTATGAAAGGAGGAGGAATTAAATTAGTTTATTTCATCAACTAAATTATTTTTAACACATAAAGGTTGGATGTTTGTTGCTTAATCAAGCCAGAACGATTGAACGGATCTAGATGAAATTTGGTACAGGGATATATTAGTCTGGAATACAACATAGGCTACTTTTTATCCCGGAAAATTAAAGATTTACCGCGCGAGCAAAAACCTTAATCCACACGGACTAAGTCGCGGGCATAGGCTTGTTAAATAATATTTTTAATAAATGCCAGTCATAGGGACTTCCGATACAAGTGAAAACGAATATTTAATTATTTTTTTGTTATTATAAAAAAAATTCAAATATAAACCCTAAAAAATAAGGAATTAAAGTTAAATTACGAATGTACTATATTTATATTTAAGACCTTTGTCTTCGTAACAACGCGAGGTGTTGCCCACGGTTACACAGCACTTATTAATATAAACCTTAAAACTAAGGCATTAAAGTTTAATTACGAATGTACTATATTATTATACTTAAGACCTTTTGTCTTAAGAAAAACGGGGTCGATCACGCGTAATCCACATTTTTACCCCCTACCAAAAAGTGCTCAACGCGCATAAAGAAGTTTTTACTTCAAAAAAATCATTATACTGCTGTGTTACACAAGTTTAAGAAAACCATTAAAAAAAAGCTTATTATACTGTCGAAGATTACTGTCATATAAATAAAACAAAAACGAAATTATCTAAATTTATATACGGCCTCAGAGAGTTAAAGAAAACTACTAACTTAAAAACTGCATTAGCCGCGTATTACGCTTAAGGGTACGCATTTTTGCGATACGGCATTATCCTCTGGGGAAACAGCACAAATGTTCAGGATCTTTTTATATTACAAAAAAAATGCATTCGCATCTTAGTAAATATAAAAACTACAGAGTCGTGCCTACCTCACTTTAAAGAGTTAAAAATCTTGACCTTACCTTCTATTTATATATTTGAAATGTGTAAATTTGTAAGAAAAAATATAAACTTTTACACCAAGAAAGAAGACAAAGCTCGCCGGTTCCCCGAGAGACACGCAAACAAACTGATTCTCCCACCGTCAAAATTGGCACTGCACAGCTCAAGCCCCTATTCAATGTCAATAAAAATATTTAACAATCTGCCAGACTGCATTAGGAACATCGGGAAGGAAAAAGAGTTTAATAACACGCTAAAAAACTATCAGATTGAAAAATGTTACTACAATATTGATGAATTTCTAAATGATACTGACAAACACTAATTAAATCGGTCTCCCTACCACCATGTACTATTCTGTTGCCACACCCAAACTGGGTATCCATAGCATGCTTTATTTACTAATGACTATAATAATATGTTAATTAAGAAATAATGTAACTATGGAATTGCAATAATAAAGAAACTGAAACTGAAACTGAAGATTATATAAATGATAAAAGCGCATGATTTGACTCGCTCCAGCAATGCTCAGGACTGATGTTACGAGTACTTATGTATAATTGTAAATATACTTTATTTTTTCAAAAGGGCAACCACTGAGTTTCTTGCTGGTTCTTCTCGGTAGGAACGGCATTCCGAACTAGTGGTAGATTCATTCGACTGTTCATAAGCACTTGTAAAAAGTCTATTTGAATAAAAAACATTTGAATTTGAATTTGTTACCATCGGCCCTCCGCCAGGGCGCGTGTAGCCTCGTGGTCTGATCCAGGGAAACGCTAACCAGGTACCGACCCTGACTCTCCCACCGGATATCCTCCACCGCACTGAAATGGCCTCCTACCACCACGCTGGGCTGCCACTGGCTCGACTCCTGAAGGAGCAAACTCCATACTAATGTCATGGATGCAAAAGTGTGTCTCTTTGTTTCTTTCATTTTCAGATTCAGAGAAAAAAAAATCCGTTGTGGAGTTCTGCGTAGTGGTAGAACTTGGCCGACTCTCAGCGACTACTAAAATAGTACTAGTAATATTACTACTACTAAAATAGTACATCCATACTAATATTATTAATGCGAAAGTGTGTTTGTCTGTCTGCTACGCTTTCACGGCTCAACCGTTCAACCGATGTTGATGAAATTTGATACTGAGATAGGTTGTATCCCGGGGAAGGGCATACAGACATAGGCTACTTTTTATCCCGGAAAATTTAAAAAATTCCCGCGGGAATCGAAAAAAAAAATTAGTCCACGCGG
Organism: Erebia aethiops; assembly: GCA_923060345.2. Taxonomy (NCBI): domain Eukaryota; kingdom Metazoa; phylum Arthropoda; class Insecta; order Lepidoptera; family Nymphalidae; genus Erebia; species Erebia aethiops. The sequence continues at coordinate 18,542,788 of OV281091.1, read as the reverse complement.
ACAAAGTCGCGGGAAACCTAAAGTTATAAATAATACAATTCACGGCTAAGTAATATTGGAAGGCCGAGGCGAAGTAAACGAGTAAATGAATATAAAATATAATATGTATATGTTAGTGGCTTTAATTTTTTAATAGCCACTGTTAGAAAACAGGAAGACTGCTCGCTATGAGTGCATATAAAAAAACAAAAATGCAATGTGAGATTCTACGGCATTATGATCATGAATCTCAATCTCAATTTATTCAAAACATGTAGGACATACAGGTCTCTTATCATGACTTGACTCTACCACTTCAATTCAATTCAATTTCAATTCAATTTATTTCAAACATGTAGGACATACAGGTGTCTCTTATGCTACGTCATGTTTTGACTCTACCACCGGTTCGGAAAGCAGATTCTGCCAAGAAGAGCCGGCAAGAAACTCAGCAGTTGCTCTTTTTTTTTACACTGGTTGGGAAAGCAGAAATACCAGGCTTATTCTCTTACTTTGTCGTATCTCCATATGTGCAGCGATCCGTTGTATCCGTGGCCGAGAAACGCGTCGGGTCCGAACCGACTGCCATAGTACCCCAATCCGTTCCCCCCCACTTCCCCCACCCTCACGCGCTCCGTCCACGCTCCGCCATGGCTCTCCGGCTGCCATATTATGAGGGTCTTGTCCAGAGATGATGACAGGAGTCGGTACGTTGGCTGGTTTGTTTCTGGAAGATATACCCACACCCATAACTAGGACTTTTCATAGATATCGGTTCTTAATCTGGTCATATAGTTTACCCTACCAATCCTATGCTGATTACTTATCAAAAGTTATTTTAAAAGTTTAAACAAAAATTTGCAAAATGTGTTTAACAACACACAATTAAAGGCTGTTTTCTCACAAATGTATTTTAAAATGTCGTATGATATACGGGCGTTAAGGTTTTTACAAACTCGTGACGATGGTCAGCCCTCGCCTGAATCAACACATTTGTAAAAAAATTCCATTACCATAAGTTAAGAAATAGCGTTTCGAGTGACAGTTGTGTCCAACTTGTGACCAACTTTCAAACATTTGTTTTTTACGGCCATAGCCGTCTTTTCATATGAAAGCTGTAAGACGATAATATTTAACAGGTCAGTACTGTCTTTGTCTAATTTAACGACACAAACGGCTAGAAGTTGCATGCTAAAACAAAAACAAAACAAGTGATTTTATTATAACTATTTACTTTTCATTTAGACATGCGTAATTTTGTTGTGGTAATGGATATTTGTTACTCAATCACACCAGAACGGCTCAACGAAACTGGATGAAATTTGATACAAAGATAGATAAAAGTCTGAAAACACATAGGCTACTTTTTATCCCTGCAAAGTTCCCGCGTGAACCAAAAACCTCAATTCACGCGGACGAAGTCGCGGGCATCAGCTAGTATTACCATACTTACCATTATCTAGGGTTGTCTGCCACTGCACGCCATACACCCAGCCCTCGTGCCCCGCGAGCACCGCATCGAGCTTTACCGACCACTTCACTGTGTACGCCTCAAACACTCTCTCTTCCACCTTGATGCCCGATACTGGTGCATCCTCGTAGCGCTGGATCTTCCACAGGCGAATGTAGGTGTCTTGAGAGGCGGATGCTAGCATTAATGTGTTATCATCTGTAAATGAGACAGATCTGGTAGAGTAAAACATAACATCATAAGAGAGACTTGCATGCCCTATATGAAATTGAGTATTGAGCATTGAAATCAGTTAAATAAACTTGTTTAACATAATTTTTAAAATAAACCAAAATGCTATTCTATCAGTTTCACAAGGTTATTTACAATAAGAACAAATTTTAAAGAAATATATACAACCAGATGAAGTCCGCGACTTTGTCCTCATGGATTAATGGAAAGGAAATCCTTAATTTTCCGGGAAAAAATTAATGAAACGCTGAGCCATAAAAAGAGCCGAAAAAAAAAATTTGGCTTTCACCCTCTATAATACTTTTAAATAGGTATGTATATTAAAATTATAATAAGGTTTGGAAAAAAATAATTGTTAAATAATGACTAAAGAACCTTTACTGATCACTTAGGAATTTATTACTTGCCCTAGATATTATGTATGTTTATAACATTACTAGCTGACCCGGCGAACTTTGTACCGCCTTAGTATGCAAAATTAAATGTATATTTTTCAATATTTCTGAGAGATTTTCTTAATATTTTTTTCCGTAAGAACCTTCTCCTAATAATAACAAATACAACAAAAAAAGAATTAGTGAAATCGGTCCAGCCATTCACGCGTGATGCCGTGACCAAGGAAAACGGGTTTCATTTTTATATATTATATAGAATAGATATAGATGGACATGAAATATTAGGGCCTTACCAATGTTCAACACATCAAGCCCTCTCACCCAGTCCTCATGCCCCGCTAACATGTGCACTCTGTGATACTGTTGGTCCTCTTGTTCCACAAATATGTGCACTTTGTGGTCGTCCAGAGCACAAAACAGTACCGGCCTGTTGACTGAGGGTTGCACGCAGCTGTGGAGAGTGAGAGCCAGCCCTGACTGGAGATTGATCTTCTGTTTCAAAGTTGTGGTACCTGTAAAAAATTGTGAGGGAGACTACATACTAGAATATTATAGAAAGTGATATTTTCATTGCCCATCTGTTATTTATGTATTGTTATTAGTATGTAAAGTTTAAATAATATTATATTGTATTTCTATGTATTTTTATGTTTTGTGTAGCAATAAAGAGTTTATCTATCCATCTATCTGTTTAACAAATCCATACTGACAAAGTTGAAGGCATCATTAGTATCAAATAGAATGTGATGCTTAAGAGTACAAGAGTTCACATATAAAGTAGTGCAGCAGAATTCACACACCTATGACAATATCACAGGGAAGGACATAGGCTACTTTTTATCCCAGAAAATTAAGTAGTTCCCGCAGGAATCAAGAAACCTTAATCCATGCCGACAAAGTCACAGGCATCATCTAGTTTACAAATTAATTTGTTGTACTGTAAACTGTTGGTCAATAAAAATTTATTTATTATTTATTTGCTAAATTTATTATCATAGGATAAGTCTGACCATAACCTTATGGACCTTTGTTGTTCTATTAAAATAAAATAAAAAATACTTTTATTATTAAAGTATTAATTATTTTACTTACCATCTATTCTCTCCCACACACACACACTAGAGTCAATAGACCCCGTATAAACCAACAAATTGTTTCCATCAACATATACACCATGAATACAAGTCACTCCATCTTTGTGCTCCACCAAACTACTGGAAACCTTCCACAATCCATTATCTAAAGTCCAGATAGCAGCGGTCTTGTCCGCTGAGCATGATAGCAGTTCTGTGCAGGTATTATCACATTTTTGGAGCCACTTTACCGAGTTTACTTGTGATTTGTGATGGCTGAGGACTGTGAGTGGATCATTATTTTTGATATGCTGAAATGAAATAAAAAGGATGATTATAGCATCATTACATATCGGCCAATAGAGTTCCACTGCTTACATTACACCATCCCCTTCCAACCACTAAATTTTTAATTTTTATTGTTGGTCGGCAAATTACGTTCTTATTGGTGAAGTAAGGTGTTGAGTATCTATCTGTTTAGCATATAGGTCCTGGAACATTATTATGTTCCCGGACTACAGACTTTATATTATTATCTAGTCTGTAGTTATAAATGCTATACTTATGTATTTTGAGGACATAAACATTATTAGCTTCATAAAGCTCAAGTTTTATTGTTGCTAAGCTTATTAATTCAGTTTTTAAAGTTAAGTTTTACTTTATTATTCACAAAATAAATATGAAAACATAACTTTACCGTGTCGTAAATAACCACTGCATTGCAAGCACCGAAACATATAAGACCTTCGTTGTTCCAATCAGCTATTTCTGGAGTGCGGTTGCACGCTGCTGAAGTATATACTTGATCCACTGATATCTTCATATTATTTTATTCATTTGTAATATCTACCACTACCCGTGAGAGCACTTGTTTTGTTTTGTTTTTTATGTTGTCAATTTTCAACATTTTAGGTTATTTTTTTGACATTTGGTGAATGGTGACCACCGACCAGAAATGGTGACGGTGTCCAACTCCATAGACAAGAGTAACAGGCTGCACCAACATCACCAACGTAAATATAGGGGATTTGGATTTTGGACTATTTGCAACGATATTAACTTTTTGCCTGTAGGTTAGTTTCGGCGGGAAATGGGTCAGAAAGTCAAAACAAATCGATGACATTTTTGTCTTATTTTTACAAACTGTAGTGATTTTTTTTGGAAAATATATTTTGGCATACCTCTAAAAATGCCCGAAGTTATGGTGTATGGTATTCCAGTAAGTTTCCCTTTCGAGCCTTACGATGTCCAAAAGGCGTACATGGAAAAAGTTATTGAGAGCCTACAGAATAACACAAATGCCTTGTTGGAGTCACCTACAGGAACCGGGAAGACCCTCAGCTTGCTATGCTCTTCGCTGGCGTGGTTGTTGGTAAAGAAGGCTCAGTTACAAATGAATGCTCAGCTCGGGAACTTCTCTGAGCATGGCGGTTTTAGCGGCAACTTACGGGAAAATTTGAACAAGGCAACTGCGGGAAAAGGGAAGGATAATACGACATGGGGTATGCCAAAAATTATTTATTCTTCCCGAACACATTCACAGCTCACACAAGCTATGCAGGAATTAAAACGGTCCAGCTACAGACATGTAAAAGCATCAGTACTGGGTTCCAGAGATCAGATGTGTATCCATCCTGAAGTCTCAAAAGAAACCAACAATATGAACAAAGTACACATGTGCCAGTTAAAAGTTAAATCTCGTACTTGTCATTTTTACAACAATGTAGAATCAAAGAAGGAAGATAGATCTGTAAAAGGTGACGAGATTTTAGACATTGAAGATTTAGTTAGCGCAGGAAAGAAATTAAAATGCTGTCCATATTATCTATCAAAAGAGCTCAAACAAGAAGCTGATATAATTTTTATGCCATACAATTACTTATTAGATCCTAAATCGAGGAAGGCTAACGGTGTCGAACTCTTAAATAACATAATTATTCTTGATGAGGCACATAATGTAGAGAAAATGTGTGAGGAGTCTGCTTCCTTGCAAATTAGAACAACTGATGTTGCATTGTGCATTGATGAAATTACGCATGTTATGAAATCATTTGTCGAAGGGGCTGAGGAGCAGATGGATGCAACTATGGATGCTAACCAGCCAAAAGATTTCACCTGTGATGACTTATGCATATTGAAAGAAATGATGCTGGCTTTAGAAAAAGCTATAGATGAGATAAATGTGGGCGCAGAAGGCACTACATTTCCTGGTGGCTTCATTTTTGAGCTCCTTGCTAAAGCAGAGATCCAGGATCATAACCAACTGTCTGTGATTACTTTAATAGAAAATCTTATTCAATACCTGTCTACAGCAAGTGCATCTCCATTCCAAAGAAAAGGGAATGGACTACAAAAGATTGTTGATTTATTAAATGTGGTCTTCAGTGGCACTACACATAGTTATAAAGAAAGAGTAAAGCTATGTTACAAGGTTCACATCCAAATAGAAGATAAGAAGAATAACAAAAAGACAGATAGCTGGGGTGCACTCAAAACAGCAAGTAGTAAATCTGCTGAAAGAGTACTGAGTTATTGGTGCTTCAGCCCTGGATTTGGTATGAAACTTTTACTAGACCAAAATGTCAGGAGTATTATTTTGACTAGTGGTACTTTGGCTCCACTAAAACCCCTAATATCAGAATTAGGGATACCAATTGGAGTGCAGCTAGAAAATCCACATATTGTTAAATCAAACCAGATCTATGTGAAGATTATAAGTCAAGGTCCTGATGGGGTCACATTGAATTCAAGTTATCAAAATCGGGATAATCCAAAATACATCTCTTCTTTGGGAAGAACTATCTTAAGTTTTGCCAGAGTTATACCTGATGGCTTGTTAGTTTTCTTTCCATCATACCCCATTATGGCAAAATGTCAGGAAATGTGGCAGGCTGAGGGGATCTGGTCAAGCATTACCAATATAAAACCTATATTTGTAGAGCCCCAGAGAAAAGACACTTTTAATACCATCATCAATGATTATTACAGTAAAATAAGTGACCCAAGCAGTAAAGGAGCTTGTTTCATGGCAGTTTGTAGAGGCAAAGTGTCAGAAGGTTTAGATTTTGCTGATATGAATGGAAGGGCTGTGATTATAACAGGGTTACCATTCCCTCCGCTTAAGGATCCAAGAATAATTTTGAAGAAGAAATATCTTGAAGAAGTAAGAGTTAAACACAAGGAATATTTGTCTGGTGATGAATGGTATTCATTAGAAGCCACCAGAGCAGTGAATCAAGCCATAGGAAGAGTTATCAGACATCAGAATGATTATGGAGCCATTCTACTCTGTGACAGTAGGTTCAATAATCCTAAATTGAAAGGCCAATTGTCTGCCTGGTTGAGAGACTACATAAATGTCTCCAACAAGTTTGGTGAGACAGTCGGTGAGATTTGCAGGTTTTTCAAAACTGCTGAAACATCTTTACCAGCTCCTAAACTAAAACCTTTAATGCCACATGAACCAAATACTACCTACAATGAAAGCAGTAGTACTAGTTTAACAGGGGTTTCATTTCCTGTGGCAAATGTAAGAGCAATTAGTAAAGATTTCAGTAAAAAGTCTGTCAGTCAGTATCCAAACTCAAATGAAGTGTACGCAGACTTCTCAATGGACTTCTATAAGAATGCACAATCATCATCTTATGTTAATGAGTTCAAGCCTAAAGAAACTAAGGATCTGTTTAGTGCATTAGACAGTAGTAGTGATTCTACACAGATAACAACACAGTCAATGGTTACAATGCATAAGAGAAATGCAGAAGAATCTAATATTACTACAGTGTCCAAGAAAAAGAAGTTAAAAATCAAAGCTTTTGGTTTTGAAGAAAATTTGAATGGCAGCAAAAAAATTGTTGATACAGTTGTAGAAAGAGTAGCTCCAACATCTCTGATTGATTTTGTTAAAGAAATAAAAACTTTTTTGGATCAAGAAAATTATAAGAGATTTCAATTGGCGATTTCTTCATATAAAAAGGAAGGAGATTATGATTTATTTCTCACTACATTATCTGGTTTATTGGAGAATAGAAAATTGTTTTATTTATTTAAAGGCATGAAAAGATTTTTAAAAGAAAATCATAAAAATAGTTTTCAAGAATACTGTGATCATGTAAAGTTTCAAAGTTGACATACATAGTCTTATTTAGTGAAATAGGTATAGTTTTAAGTAGGTAAATATAATTATGGTTTTTATTCTTATTTGAAATAATTTTGTGACTAAAAAATTATAATGCAATGTTTTAATTTCAAAATTTGTCCATCTGTATTTTAAAAAATTCACTCTACAATAAATTATTTAAAACTAATAAAATAATAAAAGGACTGGTTTCTGTTTAAGAAATTGTTTTATTAAAACTACTCTCACTAAGTTACAAACTAAAATACATTCTTCGGAGCTTCATTAATCTTATTCTTTATTTCTACAGAGTTAATTCTCAACATAGTTTGTTGTGCTCTTTGAAAATTTATCCTCATGAACTGCTTCCTACGTTTCTTCTTGAAATGTGTCTTTGTGTGTGACAGACCCTTTGATATAATAGTCGCTGTTACTGTTACGAGGCCAGGTTGGACCAATGGTCGGCCAATAAGAGAAAAATCTTTGGAAGCAGCTAATAAGACCTTGTCCAATGTAATCTTATCACCAATGTTTGGTGGCCAATAACCTTCCACTACTAGTAAATCACCGTCCGTGACACGCCACTGTTTACCAAGTAAATGTACTATGGCGAAATTGCGATGTGATTTCTCTTCAATTAGTTTGTTACATGTTGTTATTACATCCTTTGTTATATCCGCAGCTGGCTGGTTGTGGGCTGGAGCATTCTGTGTTATAAATCGAGAGAGAATTCCACCTGAAACAAAAATATTAAAGTTTATTTATTGTTTTTAACTAAGTACATAATTTAGTAGGTAATTGTCTTCTTGAATATACCTTGACTATTAAATACACTAGTGAGACGTTGTAAGCCGGTTCTGATCATGGCTCTTTATAATAATTTTTATTATTATATCCGTAAATCTTATTACTTTTAATGAAACATTTCTGCGAAAACAAAATTAAACATAACCTTAAAACACAATTTGAGTTTTGACAAATGATGGATGACCAAAATATGACAACCAACTGCAACATACTGACACTGACAACAAACCATAGACTTTAAGATCAACATTTTGCAATGGACTTTTCCTACCCTATTTACCATAAATCCGCGCGATATTAAATTGTACCTACTACCCAGTAGTTCAACTGATTAGTAGAGAGCTATGTACTTTTAAAGAGGAATTTAACCTTAATCCCCGCGAACGTAGTCGCGGCCCGCGTTGTTAAATATAATCACATCACACTTATAGGCCTATTACACTGCACTTCTCACAGGGCTCGCTTCTGGCGTCTCTTATTACAAACCAATAAGAACCAATTTAGGGTCCCTCAATCACTAAATTTTATTACACTACACTAATCAGGGTCCCTATAAAAATGCAGTGTAGTAGGCCTATTAACACTATCACATCACATTATAAGTATTATAAAGACGAAAGTTGGTATGTGTGTGTACGTTTGTTACTCTTTCATGCAAAAACTGCTGACGGATTTGGTTAAAATTTGGAATAGAGATGCATTATACCTCCCATGGATTAATACGGGGCTACTTTATATCCCGGAGTTCCTGATAGGTATAACCAAAAATCTCATTCCACGCCGACCAAGTCGCGGGCATCAGCTAATATTATTTAAATTAACTAAAATAAACTCATTACCTATACTTTTTACATTACATTATAATTTTTAACAATTCTTCATCACAATAATAATAGATAAGTTTTAGTATGCTTGTCGCATTCAAATTCATTCAGTACTTTCAAATGAACAGACAGACAAAAAATCTAAAACAAGGATGTTTTGTGATCTGTATCGATACTTCCCCGGTTGAAATTTTCAAAAAAATAATGTACAGGAATCTTCCAGTTTTACTTATGTACCTACTTATGTTACTATTTACTTACCTAAATACTTATTAATTATTTTATGTACAGTTTTATTTTAGTAGGTCTAGATGGACTAGATATTACACTCCGACGGACTCCGAGGCGGGCAAGATGAAACTATTAAGGTTCCTAGGAAGCTAAAAAGTAGCAAAAATCCGAACACATTCTAATGCGCTTTCCAATAGAAATGCAGTACTTACTTAGCTTTTTCACGAGAGGACGTTGATTTATTCAGAAATCAATTTATACCCAAGTCGTTCTAGTTTAGGTAGAGTCATAGAGGTAGGTCCATACTAACTAGAACAGCGATGGCGAACCATGAATGGCACGCGACACAATATTGCGGGCACACGGAAACACGGAATGCGTTACCAGACACATTTAATAGTTTGAAGAAGCTGACTCGTGCTATTTTAACAATATTGTCATCTAACTATAACGAGTCATTATTTTCAGAGATGAATAACATAAAAGACTCAGTTGGAAACCGTTTGACAGATGACTAGTTCAGCATATTGTATTCTGCTAAAAGTAACACAACCCATAAAAATAATGTTTTTGTCTAATTTTACTTTAATTTAAATTACGCGTTTGTAGTAAATAAAGAGTTTCGAGTTGATAGTTTCTTATTATTTTACCAATAATCACAAAATAAAAATTATTTGATGGCACGTCTATGACCTCATTAAAGATTTCTTTAGAAAAAATGTCACGTTGATACAAATAGGTTCGGCAACCCTGAATTAGAAGCTGGCGGGATTTTTCCAGACTCTTTGTGCACTTATGAACTTCGTAACGCTAAATGAAATTAAAAGCATTTCCTTCACGATAATTTTTCAGAGGGCTGTGCTGTCGTATTATTTTTTAGAGCAGCAATCTCCCGCAAAATAGCCTTCAGCCGGCCATTTTGGACGGTGCTCAGGGTCTTCAAAATCTTGCATCACCTCAACCGCTCTAGAAGAACGAGAAAAAATGTGAGCGTTGGCATCTTTATGTGTTTGACATCCATTTTAACTCACACAAAATGTTTATCCGATGAGGTATGGAATATGGAACTCATACTTATTCAAACTCAAACTGATATTTTTTTATTCAAATAAACTTATTAAAAGTGCTTTCAAACATGGCAGTGTTTTTATGGTTTTTTGCCACTTAAAACTTAAGTTCTTTCAAGACAGTGGTGAATAGACATCTTCTTGGCAAGCGAGCTTCGATATAGATCTCAATGCTTTCTACAAGCCATGATTGCCATCAAGCCGCATGCGCAAGTATCATAATACTAACGAATGCCCGCGACTTCGTCTGCGTGGTTTGAGTTTTTTTGGTTCCGGAAAATTAAAGAGTTAATGCGGGCATTAACTCTTTAATTTTCCTATGTGCTATGTGTATTAGCCTATGTGCTATTCCAGACTATAATCTATCTCTATGCCGAATTTCAGCCAGATCCGTTCAGCCAATGGCGCGTGATTGAGTAACAAACATCCATACATCCATCCAAATTTTCACATTAATAATATTAGTAAGATTATATCAGGACTCTACCACCGGTTCGGAAAGATATTCTACTGAGAAAAATCAGCAAGAAATTTATTATAGTTATAAAGTTTGTAAATATTTTAATTAGCAAGAAACCTATTGCACCTATTGCAACATTAATTGAACGTCTCGGTAAGATGCCACGAGGATGAAGTCGCGGGCATCAGCTAGTGTTTAGTGCTTCTAGTAGCTTAGTGTTAGTTCTTAAATTAAACTTGGAGCATGCGCAAATGAGTAATTATTATACAGCTCAGAATCTTCAGCAATTTGTCAGGTCAGTAAACTTGCGGAATGAGTAGTTACCGTATTTTGGCCACAAACTGATGACTCTTAGTAAATAATACGTGAAATTGTTCTTGTGTAATTTACTGCTATTTTTGAGCAATTATAAAAGTCGTGTTATGTACATTGAGTTTTAATGTACCAACTAGGTAATGTCTGAACGTCTTTTAATTTTGTTACAGTTTGTTTAAAGTTTATCGTTTAGTTTCCTCATACGTGCCAAAGTTTGAGTTTTACGCTGAGCCTCAATGACACTCCACCTTGCTGGTGTGCGTTGCGCCTTAGCCCAGCTTAGGTCATAAACAGACTTATCCAGACAAAGCCGGAGAGCAAGTAGCACGCAGTGCACCTATTAGCAAAGGATGAATAATTACGGCGTACTGTAGGTACTTACAGTTGAAACTGCAGGTAAAACGTGTCAAGGTTTTTTTGAGCTCGAAATAGAAATACTGCTTTAGTTCGCTATATTTTGTATGTAGGCCTGAAACCATTGAAGACTTGTATGAAATATTTCATGCTAGCTAATGCTCGCAACTTCGTCCGCGTGGAATAAGTTTTTAAACTCGTTCAATAAAAAGCTTATGTTACTCTCTAAGTCCTCGACTATACCTATGCAAAAAATCAGGTCGTACCGTTAGTGTGTTGCGGCGTGATTGAAGGACAAACCAACAAACAAACACACTTTCACATATTTACAATCCACCACCACCACCACTACAGCCTATTAACGTCCCACAGCTGGGTACAGGCCTCCACTCTCATAGGAGAGAGGGAATTAGAGCTTAGACCCACCACGCTGCTCCAATGCGGGTTGGGGGGCTTTAACGACTATTACCTATCATGTTAGTGATAATTACCGGGGCCGACGGCTTAACGTGCTCTCCGAGGCACGGGGGTGAGACACCGCCAACTTCCAAACTCCGGGCTGGCACTGAGAGTTTCTTAATTGAAAAACCCAATACCTAACAATGTTTATGTCCGACCGTGAATCGAACCCAGGACCTCGTGATCAGCAGACCGCAGTCGACTATGCTAACCGCTAGACCAACGAGGCAGTCATTTACAATATTAAGATCCATTAAATTAATAATTAATTTAATTTTTGATGCTTTAATTTTAATTATTTTGAACTTGCGCCAGTCCGCGGTTACGCTCCCGTGGGAATTGGGTATTTGTAAGTAATCAAATCAGCAACTTTTACCAAGTTTCTTGTTGGTTCTACTCGGTAGGAATGTCATTCCGAACCAATGGTAGATTCACTCGACGATTCGAAAGCACTTTTTATAAGTTTATTTGAGTAAAAAATATGAGTTTGAGTTTGAAATTGAAACGTCAAAACGCTTATGATGGGATTTTGTATGAAATACTAAATTGTGACGTCATCAAAGTTAGACGCACCTTTTTACTTTAATCGTTATTTTAACATGATTTAAATACATAAAATTAACAGGGGACGTGGATATTACAACTTTTATGAGATCCTCAATTTTATAATCACTAAAAATAATTTATTTGTTTAGTTGACAACTCTGTAACCTCTGTGACAATAAATTCACCTTTCCATGCGAGTGCGTTACTTTTTCAGTGCAATTTTAAGAACATTTGTAGGAACAGAGATAATAACATTTATCCCAGTAGCTGACATAGGACATATTTTTTATCCCGGGAAATCGAAGAGTTTTCACGGGATTAAAAAAAGCCCACGCTGGCGTATTCATCTAACGTCAATTTAATTCAAACTTTTGAGAGTAGTTAGGTCACTCGAGAGCTGGTGTTTTTTTTTAAATGTGCTAAAATTTGATTGTAACTCGTAAATATGTCATTGACTTAAATAAGTACTAAATTAGATGTCAAGTCAATTATTAGTTCTCGAAAGTTGAAATTAACGTAAATCTGAAGAGCTTACTAACGCCTCGGTTTTGTACAAAGTCCTATTTGCTCGTATCAAAAATATTTTGAATCCAAGTAAAAATTGTGTAGAGCGCCATAACACTTTTTCAACAAAACACGCCTAAGATTCTATTAAAAGCACGAGAATACAAAATGGAGCAATATAGCCTCGCGTTTATTCCGAAACCGGGTAGGTTTTTCAGGGCGTCCACTCGGGCGTTTCCGTGGGCGCTCGGGCGGCTTCGCCCGCGTCTGGGGCGCGTTGGCATGGCAACGGGCGGCACGCGGAGTGCCTCGCCCGCCGAAAATAAACACCGAAGGCCTCTGGTACCTCTGGGCCTCACGTGACGTTCGGTTGCGCAAAACTAGGGAACCTCGTGTCTACATGTGTAAACTGGTACGGGAAATGAAATAGCTGCGGGTGAAATTGCTCCGTCATTTTATAGCTACACTATACTCAAATACAGGGCGGAAAACTTATCACAATTTCGTCAAAAATACTAAGCTGTGATAATACAATTTTTTGATTGAGAATTTATGAGCTACTAGCTATTACCCGCGGCTTCGCTCGCGTGGCTCAAGGGAACAATAAATGAGTTTTTGTTAGAAAACTGTATTTAAATTAAGCATGCAAGAGGATGCCATGGAGAAGAATACTGAGACGTTTAGTATCGACGTATTTCATCGAAAGGCAAGAGCAAGGTTTTTCATGCACGAAAAATGAAAAAAAATATTCACGATATCTACGAAAGAAAACACAATGCTATAGGTTACACGTTATACAGATTCCTGATTATACAAACGATGTCGCATAGTTGCAGCAGCATGTAACCTATGCGTCTTCATATATACCCATGTAAAAAATGACGTCGATTCGTTGCGCCGTTGCCGCCTAATTGAAGAAGAAATGCGAGAAAAAGAGCATTCTATCCCACAGGAGCTGTTAGTTTTTCCGGGATAAAAAGTAGCCTATGTTACCCTCCAGTTCCTCAAGTATACCCATGTAAAAAATCACATCGATCCGGTGAGCCGTTGCCGCCTAACTGTAGAACAGATGCGAGAAAAAGGGCATACTATCCCACAGGAGCTGTTAGTTTTTCCGGGATAAAAAGTAGCCGATGTCACTCTCCAGTTCCTTAATTATACCCATATAAATAATCACGTCGATCCGGTGTGCCGTTGCCGCCTAATTGAAGAAAAATGCCAGAAAAAGAGTATCCTATCCCACAGGAAGTGTTTATTTTTCCGAGATTAAAAGTAGCCTATGCCACTCTCCAGTTTCTCAATTATATCCATGTCAATAATCACGTCGATCCGGTGTGCCGTTGCCGCCTAATTGAAGAAAAATGCGAAAAAAAAAACATCCTATTCCATAGGAACTGTTCGTTTTTCCGGGATAAAAAGTAGCCTATGTCACTCTCCAGGTCCTCAAATATACCCATGCAAAAAATCACGTCGATCCGTTGCGCCGTTGAAGCGTGATTGAAGGACAAACCAACAAACCAACAAACAAACTGACTTTCGCATTTATAATATTAGTATGGATATGGAAGTATGGATGTCAGTCTCCAGTTCCTCAATTATACCCATGTAAAAAATCATGTCGATCCGGTGTGCCGTTGCCGCCTAATTGAAGAACAAATGCGAGAAAAAGAGAATACTATCGCACAGGAGCTGTTATTTTTCCGGGATAAAAAGCAGCCTATATGTCACTCTCCAGTTCCTCAATTATTCTCATGTAAAAAATCATGTCGATCCGGTGTGCCGTCGCCGCCTAATTGAAGAAAAAATGCGAGAAAAAGAGCATACTATCCCACAGGAGCTGTTAGTTTTTCCGGGATAAAAAGTAGCCAGTTTCACTCTCGAGTTCCTCAATTATACCCATGTAAAAAATCACGTCGATCCGGTGTGCCGTTGCCGCCTAATTGATGAACAAATGCGAGAATAAGAGCATACTATCCCACAGGAGCTGTTAGTTTTTCCGGGATAAAAAGTAGCCTATGTCACTCCAGTTCCTCAATTATACCCATGTAAAAAATCACTTCTATCCGGTGTGCCGTTGCCGCCTAATTGAAGAAAAATGCGAGAAAAAGAGCATCCTATTCCACAGGAACTGTTTGTTTTTCCGGGATAAAAAGTAGCCTATGTCACTCTCCAGTTCTTCAATTATACCCATGTAAAAAATCACTTCTATCCGGTGTGCCGTTGCCGCCTAATTGAAGAAAAATGCGAGAAAAAGAGCATCCTATTCCACAGGAACTGTTTGTTTTTCCGGGATAAAAAGTAGCCTATGTCACTCTCCAGGTCCTCAAATATACCCATGCAAAAAATCACGTCGATCCGTTGCGCCGTTGAAGCGTGATTGAAGGACAAACCAACAAACCAACAAACCAACAAACCAACAAACCAACAAACAAACTGACTTTCGCATTTATAATATTAAGTATGGATTATTCATAGGCCACGGATGATATTTTGTTCTATAGTGCTAAAATAATATCTAATCAATAATCATAATTTAAGTGTATTTTTCGAAATGACATCACCAGATGTGGAAAATTTTTGACTCCTCGCTGCGTTCGGATAAGAATTAGGTTCGACTGGCAAAAAGGTTGGAAAGGTTGTGGAAACTTGTGAAAACGGGGGTGCTGTTTGCTGGGCCCGGGACGGGCGCGGGGTGGGGGTGCGGCGGCGGTGGTGGGGGGAGTTGTGTGATTGTGTGTCGGGGTGTGCGTGCGCGCGCATCGCTCCCGCGTCAGTCGCTGGGCGGCGCGGGCCGGCGCACGGTCGATAGCTGCCGGCACGGGCACGGCCATGGTGCGCGACGCGTGCACGCGCAACCCGCCTCGACGCGCGGTGTGAGTGTTGTGTGGTGTGGACGCTAGCCCCGACGGCGTCTTGTGCTTTCGGTTAGTATGCCTAGCCCTAGCCGCTAATCAATCGACACTCAACAGCGTTGATTACGTATGAGTGTGACACGACCAGGTGCTGATTGTTTTCGAACGGGATTTCAGATGAGATGGGATGACTATTTTTCAAAAAAAAAAAACATTCAATTTTTCAGGAGCAATACTGAAAGAACGAAATTATTTAAATGTCCGATTTAGTAACCGTTTCTCATAAAAATATCTCTATCTCGAAATAATTACCATCCTATGTAGCTTGTGTAGCACAGAATTAAGAGTAATGGTAAGTAACCACGCGGTTCTTATTTTTTTAGGTCATTTGTCAAATAACCTGAACCGCACATGTGCTTTTATTCCGGCCGCTACCTTTTGACACTCAACAGCGTTGATTAAGCATGAGTTTGTCACGACTAGGTAGAGGTTGTTTTCGACCGGGAATGAGATATCATTCCCGGTCAAAAAAATGAATGCATTTTGTTGAGAAAATGTAATATTAATGTAACTTGTACTTGTATATTACTGTTTTCTCAACAAAATGCATTAATTTTTTTTCAATTAATTTTTTCAGAGGTCTATAATATCTAATTTAATAATCATTTCTCTGAAAAAATTATAACTGTAATCATAATCACCCCGTAGGTACTAGCGTATGTAGCTTAGGTAAATGAGATATGGTACTTAATTAGGTCATTCGTCAAATATTCTGAACCGAACATGACGTGCTTTAGATTCTGGCAGCTCTCAATCGCCACTCAAGCGTTGATTAAGTACAGGTGTGATACGACTAGGGTATTAGGTAGAGATTGTTTTTCAACCGTAATGAGATATATGTTTTAGTTTAATGATTGTCGAAAAGAGTACTGATTTTCAATGCCATTTTTCCAACTAAACCAAATTCGACGTGTTAAATTACAATACTGTGATGATTTCTCACAAATATCATGACAAATTAGTCATCAAACTCATTAATATCTCGATCTAGATTAAAAGAGATTATGGGTGCACCTCACCCATAGTTAATTATATGCAGCCACGCCGTTCTCATAGTCGTGCACTCTAATTAGGAAATTCCTCAAATTAATGATTTATTTGAACCAAATACGTGTTTTAAGTTTTGGCCTCTTCCTACCGACCTAGCGTTGATTAGGTATATTATTTATTGGTATAAGCGCTATACGACCAGTTAATGATTGATTTCAACTAAAATGTGGTCTTACCAAACAAGACGTAATCTGTGTCATATCTATTTCATTACCAGCCACGTAATAAAGGGTGCTTTTTGGAAACAGTTAGCAAGGCGAAAATTTAGAGCATTCTCTACGAGTTTTTTTTTCGAACCGAATCCCATATCCTAATATCCAGTGCTTAATGATGCCCGCGACTTTGTCCGCGTATATTTAGGTTTGTAAAATCCTATAGGAACTCTCGGAAATTGGAAAAATCATTTCCAATTAGTCAACAAACTAATAACTATCTTGTAGATGGTATTATAGGTACATAACTAACAGCATCATAGGAAATATTATTATTTCTTTAAAATACTTAGTTTTTCACTCATGATCATGTAAAAAAAAGATTCCGACGAATTGAGAACCTCCTCCTTTTTGAACCTTTTTTGAAGTCGGTTAATAAGACCCTGATTGTAAGTTAAGGTAATAACTTGCCAATAGAGGCAGTTAGAACGAAAATGCGTAACGGAGAAAAAAAATTGTCTAGCGGACATAAAAAGTTCACTTTCATATAGAGCTGCACACACTGCCCGGTAAGACAAAACCTTTTTGCGCTACGATACTTACGTTTCGCGCAGACGTTTTGTCCATACTTAAAGTGTCGATTTAAATGACAGATTTATAAAAAAGCTCATAAACATTTAAAATACCAGGGCTTCAGAACGGTTAGGCGTCACGCGGTTTTCAGTTTTATGCATTCTAATTAGAACATTCATCATCGTCGTACATTCGCCTCGTAGCAAATTCGTAGTCACGTAGCGTCCTCGTAGCACCGTAGCACTGAAGCAGCCGGTCACAGGGATTTGGGTTTTATACGCGTTCGAATTTAAATTTTGCGGTTGTATGTGGCCTAGTTGCGACAGGTTTGACGACCTGCCTGGCGCAGTAGTGAGTGCTACGTTATCCTACGTAAATGAATGGTCCCCTGGTCTGAGATTTATCTATCTAACATACTAGTTATCTATCACACTAATATTATCAATGCCAAAATGATTTTGTTTGTTGGTTCGTTGGTTGAGGTTTTAAACTAACAAATTGAGCCCTAGTTGCTATAAAGAGCATTATTTTTAGCTAGATGATGCCCGCGACTTCGTCCGCGGTGACTAATTTTTTTCGATTCCCGCGGGAACTCCTTAATTATCCGGGATAAAAAGTAGCCTATGTCCTTCCTCGGGATACAACCTATCCCTGTACTGAATTTCAGCAAAATTAGTTGAACAGATGGGCCGTGAAAGCAGACAGACAGACTGACACACTTTCGCATTTATACTATTTATTAAGTTTGGATAGGATGGATACGACTGAGAATTCAACTTTTATGGTGTTCACTTACAAACTTAGAGTTCAGACTAGACATTAGTCTGAACTGTAAAGTTTTGGCGTAGTTCAGTAAACCTCCGATAGATGCCGCTGCGCGCCACAAGTTCACAAGTCAGCCCGACCGCCGTAGATTATTGCAAGTGATAAAGATTTGACATCCCATTTGCATTTTTGGATCGGGTTCAAGTTTTAAAAAAAGTTTCAGACATAAATATGTATGTTTTTATCAGTTTTGTTTGGAGCAAAATATGAATTTTAAATTTATTTTCAAATTGCCGTGCGGTTATCAGAGTAAGTAACTAGGTCGAGCGGTTTTCTTAACGAAGAAAAATTTATTTTTAAAACTTTACTAATTTAAGTGTTGCTAGGTTGATAAAAATGTTTGCATAATCATTAGTTTTTGCTTCATTCATCTTGACATGTGATTTCAAAAGTTTATTAAAGACTAGCTGATGCCCGCGACTTCGTCCGCGTGGATTGAGGTTTTTTTTGCTTCCCGCGGGAACTTTTTCATTTTCCGGGACAAAAAGTAGCCTATGTGTTATTTTAGAATATAGTCTATCTCTGTGCATTAAGTCGTTCTGGCGTGATTGAGTAACAAACATCCATCCATCCAAACTTTCGCATTTATAATATTAGTATATAAAGTATATTAGACTAGTAGGTGCCCTTGATTTCGTCCTATATTTGTACCAAATTTTTTTACCAAATTTCCTCAAAATCGGTAACAAAGATGACCCGTGAAATAGTGATCGATATGGTCATTTTTAGAAGAAATAAGTCGGTTCCACTAGTGCATGTTACCCCTCCTTTCAAGATAAACAAATCTATTTTCGGCCTCAGTCATGGGTCTCAGTCCAACATACGAAAATCATGAACCGATTACCGGATTGGGTCGTAAAATGAAATCTTATTTTCCATTAGCCGTTGCTATAAAAATAAAACGTAGGTAATGTAATTTGTCTAAATTCAAGGTTCATCTACGATGGAGATTTACCTATATGTATGTATGTATGTACGTACCTATAGTATTTTAGAGATTCGAAGAGACACTTTTTGAACGTCAATCATCCTTATAAATTATAAATATGAAAAAGTGTTTGTTTGTTGGCTTGTTCTTCAATCACGCCAACAAAAGCAACTGATTGACGTGATTTTTTGCATGGACATAGTTGAGAATTTGAAGAGTGGCATAGGCTTCTACTTTTTATCTCTGAAAATGAAGCTGATGACATCTTTTTAGAGCATGAGAGGTGAAATAGTAGATTGTTCATCAAGGGACTAAAATGAGCCATTTCATACGAGATAGCGAGGTATGCTATAATATCGAGTATAGAATGGCTTTTTGTCCCGTGGTAAACACTCTACTTTTCACTTCGATGGCGAGAAAATAATAGTAGATTGTTCATCAAGGGACTAAAATGAGCCATTTCATTCGAGATGTTTAGCTTACGGAGCGTAGCGAGTAGAATGGCTTTTAGTCCCGTGGTAAACACTCTACTTTTCACTTCGATTGCGAGATAATAAAGTAAATAACGATTATTAATTATTTATTTGCCTTTCTGTTACATTTTCATAATATATTAGGGGTAAGATCTTTATGTTTACTTGATGATATTAACAAATATAATATACTAGTCACATTCACTTTACTTGCCTTCACCTTGTACTTATTACAATTGTGCATCGAAATTTGAAATAGATTAATTATCATCCATAAAACATCCATTTAAATAAATGTACTAATTACAACTAAAAAATCTATGCTTTCGCGGCAAACTGAAATACCAACTTTATTTTTCTCCGTATCGTTATCAAGAAGGAATTTTAATCTGTAGGATAATGGTAGGATGCGATGGGTAAAATTGACATTCAATTAAAAGTGATATAATTTTTTTGGCTGTTGATGGTAACCATAGACTAAAAATTTTGGATAACCGAATGAGGAAATCACGCATACAGATATGAGAATAGTACGGCAAAAATTAAAAAAAAATTATAATCCCTAGGGGCTAAATGCTTATAACTTTAGTCCGCCTACGCTAAGCTACAATGACATCTTTTTTGAGCATGAGAGGTGAGAAAAAACTGATTCTACGTGAACGAAGTCTAAAGACTCGATGGTTTAAAGAGTTGTTAATTAGTATCTAACTGGTATTATTGATGAATTTCTATGATTGACTAGCGAAGGCCCGCGGCTTCGCTTCCGTAGGAATTTCGTGAAATCCGGCATTATTTACTGTGTGCAATACGAAGGAAACCCCTGTGCAAATTTTCAGCTTTCTACTTCCAAGGGTACGGTGGGCGTTGCCACTGGGCGTTGGTGAATCAGTCAGTGAGTGAGTCAGTACTTATTTTTACACGACTGTCCGAAATATTTCAAGGTTCATATGTATGTAAGTTTCGTTATTCCACCATAACTTCTAAATGCCTGAACAGATTTGGATGTATGGGTTATCGTTAGAATCCTTGCATCATCCCAACTTCCCTAGTAAAACTGGCTATAAATAAAAAAAAAAATTTGGTAATGTAGTCGTGTTTTTCATATATTTTGGTTATTAATTATAGCTTGTTATTTTATCCGCACCAATAGATATTGAGAGACCCTTACTCCCTTACTTAGTTACGAAGCTGTGACGTTAAACGTGGGAGTATCCTCAGGAGCATTCCCACCGACCGATTATAAAGTACACTTCACTGCGTTTAATAACTACCATTAAAGCCATATAAAGCGATTGGCTAATTTGTTTATCGGCTATATTTACCCGCAGATTACGGTGCCTGCCATTGCCGAGGTAAGATCTGGTTGATTGAGTGGTTTTGATGAGCCACTAAAATGTTTTGAAAGAACTATAAGTGACAACCGAAATAAATCTTTAATGAAGGAACTAGAAGTTTTATTGACTATAATCCGCAACAATAGATAAATCTATGTGGTACAGTGCGTATCCCGCACTTTTAGCCCGCGTTATTCACCACACCACGGAAATCTTCCAAATTATACTCAACGTACGTTTCACTCTGACACCGGAGCATCTTCAGGAGATGTTGACTCGACAATGCACGATTGGAAATTGCCTGCTCCTATCCAATAAATAAATCTTTATCAGGGATTACGATTAACACAGATTTAAGCAAACAAAATTATAAAATGCAGGAGAAAACTTAAAGACGCAGAAGCGCTGTGAATTCGTCATTATCGTAAACTATACACATCCACTAGTGGTATTTTGAGACTTTCACAAAATTATGGCGCTTATATAAGCTATTTACGCCTTATGCAGAAAAAGAATTACTAATTTGACTACATAACTGACATGACATGACCCATGACATCTATCAAATTTGACTTTATATCCGTAATAGTTAACAATAACTAACTACTATTTAATTCAAACAACTTGTGAGATTAGACATTTTTATTTTTATAGTAATTACATTAGTACGTAGGTAGATAAATTGAAATGTAATGTTTTTGTGTTAGACTTACTGAAATAATTGTCTATAGTACTAATATATAAATTGCAATGCCTTGACGGGGCCTCATGTCATTATAATTAATTAAACATATTATATTGTATGTACATGAATGCAATGAATAAATGAAATAAATAAATAAAAAAAAAGAATAAGAGCTCTCATCTCTCTTCTCTCTTATCACTACATTGCCGGCTCACTACCAACCACGAGACTCTTAGGATGAGAAGGGTTTGGCTATTGTCTACCACGCTGGCTAAGTGTGGATTGGCAGACTTCACACACCTTCGAGGACATTATGAAGATCTCTCTTTGGTATGCAAGTTTTCTCACTGTGTTTTTCTTTACCGTTTTACACATAACTTCTAAAAGTTGCAGGTCTCGGAAATCGAACCCGCAATCCCGTACATGAGGTCGGGTGTCTTAACCGCTAGGCTATCATCGCTTCATCAGAGCTCCCAGGGGTTTTTTAAATCAATCAATCAATGCGAAATAAGTCATGGGCATATCCTAGTTGCTAATATTTTAACGCTAACATTACTAATTACTACATTACTGCCAAACTACATTAGGAACATCGGAAAGGAAAAAGAGTTTAATAACACGCTAAAAAACTATCTGGTTGAAAAATGTTACTACAATATTGATGAATTCCTAAATGATACTGACAAACACTAATTAAATCAGTCTCCCTACCACCATGTACTATTCTGTTGCCACACCCAAACGGGGTATCCATAGCATGCTTTATTTACTAATGACTATTTATGTTATTTAAGAAATAATGTAACTATGTAATTGTAATAATAAAGAAACTGAAACTGAAACTAATACTCAATTCGAGTTTATATTTTCCGATTCCCGCGGGAACTCCTTAATTTTCTGGGATAAAAAGTAGCCTATGTCACTCTCCAGGACCTCGACTATACCCATGCCAAAAATCACGTCGATCCGTTGCTGCGTTGCAGCGTGATTGAAGGCCAAACCAACAAACCAACAAACCAACAAAGAAATACACTTTCGCATTTATAATATTAGTGTGATTTTATAGACCAATTAATGGTATGAAGATTCTCAAATCAATCTTAGATCCCCTATCATTGATGTATTTTTTTTATCCACTACAAGCTAGCCCTTGACTGCGATCTCACCCGATGGTTAGTGATGATGCAGTCTAAGATGGTAGCGGGCTAACCTGTTAGGGGCATGGCAGTTATATTAAACCCACACCCCTTCGGTTTCTACACGGCATCGCACCGGAACGCTAAATCGCTTGGCGGTACGTCTTTGCCGGTAGGGTGGTAACTAGCCACGGCCGAAGCCTTCCACCAGACCAGGGAAAATTCAGAAATTATAAATTCCCAAGTTGACCCTGCCGGGGATCGAACACGGGACCTCCGCACGTTAAGGCAACAGCGCTACACACTGCGCCACGGAGGTCGTCGCGTATTCAAGAGGCATATCTTTCATCACGACAAAATGTAATATCGTGACATCTTCAAATCGGCTTAAAGCGTACCGAGGCGTTTTGTCAGAGCTTACACTGTATCTTATTTTACAATCGATTTTATTGCTGCATTCGTAAGGGATATTCGTTCTGATTGTAAGGAATTCTACAGAGAGAGAAGCATTTTAAAACTAAATTGGAGGAATTTATCAGAGCTGTCAACAAGATGTTATGGAAATAAGGATTATATTGTATTAGGTATTAATTGTTAAAGTGTAAAATGTGATTTGATTAATAATAATAATTCCCTAAATGTTGCATGCCAGAAATGGCTGAATGCATGCTGATGTGTTCACAACGAATTCACACTAATATCCATACTCCATACTTAATATTATAAATGCGAAAGTGTGTCTGTCTGTCTGCTACGCTTTCACGGCCTATCCGTTCAACCGATTTTGATGAAATTTGGTATAGGGATAGGTTGTAGGGTAGGTAGGGTATCCCGTGGAAGGACATAGGCTACTTTTTATCCCGGAAAATTAAGGAGTTATAAAAAACTTAATCTACGCGGATGATTCTTATTAAATTTTAAAAAAAAAGTTTCAACACCGCATCATACCGGAACGCTAAATAACTTGGAGGCACTTCTTTGCTGATAGGGTGGTAATTAGCCTCAACCGAAGCATCCCACCAGGCCAGACCTGAGAAATTATAAATTCCCAAAATGACCCTGCCGCGGATCGAATTCGGGACCTTCCACGTTAAGACAACAGCGCTCAACACTGCGCCAGGGAGGTCGTCAAAATTAAATTGGTACTCTGTCATAATCGTCCCGACGTAAATTCCGGCCACGGTAAAATTATACCTAGAGCACAAGATTTTGCTCTAAGCCTATAATACAGGTTTATTCTCGACTCTCTTTCTGTTATAGTCCCAAAAGACGCAAACATTTAGATGATCGGAGGACATCAATTCAAGATCGATAGCTTTACGTACTCTTTGGGGCAAGATTTTTGACGACCTCCCTGGCGCAGAGGTAAGCGCTGTTGTCTTAACAGGTCCCAGGTTTAATTTACGGCAGGGTAAATTTACGAATTACATAATATATTAATTATCTCTCTGTGTGTAAATAAAACTGCTTAACTAACATATAACTTAACCCCACGCTGTTGTATAATATCAGTTTTTATGACTATCAAGAGGCCAAAGGTATAGGGCCTATAAACAAATTCGTTGGGTATTATAAGGTTTCAACGCTGTCATTAAGACCATTAAAACCATTACTTTATTTTGTAACGGCCAGGCATTTTCAGGCCATCCCTTAGGACTTAACGTGCAGTATTAAAATTGAGTGAAAAACTCTTTTATAACTGACTAATAGACTGACTAATTAGCTAATCTACTGGTTGAACGGATTTTCGAAATAATGGTTTAAAATGTCCTAATTTATTTAAAGCACTAAGCTGTAATAATGAATCTAATATTTCAAATGGATACGTGATATATTTTCGACTTTAGGTGACTAATTGATGTCAATTTTGCTGCACGTAAAATACTCTTCATGTAGAAAAACAGATCGATATTATCATCTGAATTCGTTTAATGCAATTAAAATTATACAATAATCATAAGGTTTCCAAGCTTTAAGTTTCAAGCTTTATAAGTAAGTTTATAAAAAAACTAGACGATGCCCGCGACTTATGTTTAAGGTTAATGAAGCCCGTGGGAACTCTTTAATTTTCCGGGATAAAAAGTAGCCTATGTGTTATTCCAGACTATTCAGCCGTTCAGGCGTGAACATCCATCCATCCAAACTTTCGTATTTATAATATTACTATAGATCAGTATAGGATGGAAACGACTACTGTCAATTAATAGGTACCTGTTTAATAAAGCTAAAACAACTCAAACCAATCAGCGTTCGGCGATGTAATCTCCGAGACGACAGGGGAATAGGGGAGTCTAACAAGATTTGCTAGTCATACAACGATCTAATTGATCGTCTATTGCATTTCGGAGTGGCCAATCGAAGATAAAGTTTTAATTAAAATGAATCGTCACAGTTCAAACTAAAAGCAGACTAATTGATTCGGACTAGGCGATTAGATTTAACGTTATTATGATTTCATTTCTGAAGTTGCTGGGTACGCGTTACGCCAATTGCATCATGAAATGAAATGAAATCTTTATTTCATGTAGGTCAACTTATAAATAAATAAACATTTGACCCACACATTATCTGAGCACAAATTAACAAATTAACTTATGTATCTATGTACTATACTTAATTTTAAAAACTAAGTAGGGAACTAACTAGACGTGTGTCGGTTGTGATAGGTATGTAAGTACTCTACTGATGGTTTGCGGATCGGAAGATGATTTCACTGAGAAGAACCGGCAAGAAACTGAGCAGATGCAATATCACAATAGATAATATGATGTAGATACTATACGTAATGTAACAAGGTAATGTACGCCGCGAGGTCTCAGTTCGGGGCGAACCACTAGTAATATAATGATGTCCTCCCGACCGATTTTAGGCCACGGCGGCCTATCTTCAGAGAGATTATACACAGATGCACTCTCTGTTCCTTTACTGTCATAGACCGGCGGCGAGAGATCAGGCGCAGGACTGATGGCTTTACGTGCTCTTCGAGGCACAGGGGTTAAACACCGCCAACTTCCTAACTCCGGGCTGAATTTCTTGTCAGAAAAACCCAATTGTTATGGCCCAACCCGGGACTCGAACCCAGGACCTTGTCGGAAGCCGTCGAACATGCTAACCACTAGACCAACGAGACAGTAAACAATGTACAATACTAATGTTAAAAGTATTTATATACCTAACACTGACATGTGGGATGCTGGATGCGAAGCCGATTGCTTACATGTCAAAATCAAAGTCAAAGTCAAAGTCAAGATCATCATTTTTCACACAGTCTTTTTTTTAAATCAAGGATTTGATCGGTAGGTTAGTCAACTTAATGTAAAACGCAAGAATATTATAAATGCAAAAACATAAGTTGGTGAATTTTCCTGACATGGCTATAAAATTTTATGGTGCATAAAATTTAATGAAAAAATATCAAAAATTGCTGCAGAACCTGCAATGCTAAAAAGTGTGCTTCAAGTAATTTGTTTAGTAGGTAGGTATAACCTGGGAACATACGTATTTTAATAATTTTTTACATACAGCTATCATACTTACGTAATACGTTATTTTTTTGCATGCAGCTATCATACTTTTTTTTCTTATTTTACTAATAAAATGTGATATTTTATAAAAGACTAGTGGATGCCCGCGTGGTTTAAGTTTTTGATTCCCGCGTGTTGCCATTATTACGATTTGTCATTATATCTCATTAAACAGGAAGTATAATATCCATCAATTTGACTCGTTTCATGTCATTCGATTTAATCTGCGGATACGGACGCCATATTCTTAATTTTCTGGGATAAAAAGTAGCCTATGTCACTCTCTACGTCCTCAACTATACCTGTGCCAAAAGTCACGTTGATCTGTTGCTCCGTTGTGGCGTGACTGAAGGACAAACCAACAAACAAACACACTTTCGCATTTATAATATTAGTATGACTTATGATATGAAGTTATAGATATGAACTGCCTCGTTGATCTAGTGGTTAGCATAGTCGACTGCGGATCACGAGGTCCTGGGTTCGATTCCCGGTCGGGCATAAAAATTGTTAGGTATTGGGTTTTTCAATTAAGAAATTCTTAGTGCCAGCCCGGAGTTGGAAGTTGGCGGTGTTCCACCCCCGTGCCTCGGAGAGCAGGTTAAGCCGTCGGTCCCGGTTATTATCACTAACATGATAATAGTCGTTAAAGCCCGCCAACCCGCATTGGAGCAGCGTGGTGGTCGAAGCTCTAAATCCCTCTCTCCTATGAGAGTGGAGGCCTGTGCCCAGCAGTGGGACGTTAATAGGCTATAGTGATGATATGAAGTTTGATTATGCTCATTCCTTGTTAAACTCCCATTTACAATGCAAAAGACTACAAAAACAACTCCATTTTGCAGTGGACGCTTGTCTTGAATAACCCTGGCGGCCATTACAAAAACCGGTGTGTTTAACGGCGGCAATAAAAACCTTATAACGTCCCACTAATTTGTTTATCGCTACTGTTTACTGTGCTTGCCCGCAGATTACATTAAGTGTTTTAATTACTGGGGACTGTCGTAAAAATGTTTACAACTTTTAGTTTGTTACCGTATAGCCTCGTATCCACTAGGCAACAATTGACGCGCAACATGTGACGCTCAACAGGAATGGTAACGCTGCACAACAACGCGCGACGTTGCCAGCTGGCGCGCAACTTGACGCGCGGCTTGTAGTTTGTTTCCGTGCAACATGAGCACATAGATTTAGGATTGATGCATGAGCATCAAATGTTGTCAAGTGTGTTTAGACGCGACGATTTAATACGATAAAATTATTAACACCACCTTATATTTCCTTATTGTGTTTCTAAAAGATGCTATCTACTTCCTCCACGTGGATTTCATTGTCTGTAAGCTTCGGGCGTGGATAGTAACAACCCTACCGGCGAAGACGGGCCCCCCAAGCGATTAACCATTCCGGTATAATGCCTCGTAGTACATTGTCACTTTTCTATTCTGGTGTAATGCAAAAAAGCAAGTAGATAACTACTAATATTTTATATTAGCACAGCTCGTAGTTAATCTGGAGTAATCTTGATACAAAATTAAACCAAAAATTTATTTTGTTTCTACGTTTTATTTTTATTTTGTGAGGAAATTTTATAATAGCGGTACACGGAATGACTCCAGTGTATTATTTATTTTGAGCGAACAAATTACGTATTCGGCCGGTCTGTTGGAAATGAAACTACCACTGCGAATCAATTCCAGAAATATTGTATTTGCAAAGAGCGATGTCAATTATAAAAATTGAATTCATTCCAATTTGAAATAAATCAAAAAAATGTTTCGTTTGAAATACACGTTATATAAACGTGAAAATATGATTCCCGATGGTATATCTCAAAGTGTGTCACGTATAAAATATACAGTGGGATATTTTAAATCAAATAATGTTAGCAAGGTTGAAACGGAACGAGCACGGCATGAATGCAGTGGCGGCCGCTACTTCCGCGCGTGACGTCACCGCCCGCCCTGACGCAGCGCTGCAACTCTCTATCCGCCCGCCCTGACCCCCTTTCCCGCCCGCTGCTCGCCGCTCGCCGCACGACGCTAAGCGCTTGCACTGAAGCCACAGAGATCGACGCTGACTTCACGAATTCAGACAAACCTTTGTTCGATTACAATCTATATGAATCAGTGAATCCAGTAATTGGTATGTTACTGCGGATTTATAATTTTAACAGCTACATTATACCTATATTTATCATAGACTCAACACTGAATGCTTAGAGGTTACTTGCATTTTTTTATTCACTACAAGCTAGCTCTTGACTGCGATCTCACCTGATGGTAAGTGATGATACAGTCTAAGATGGTAGCGGGCTAACCTTTAAGGGGCATGGCAGTTATATTAAACACATACCCCTTCGGTTTCTACACCGCATCGTACCGGAACGCTAAATCTCTTGGTGGCATGTCTTTGCCGGTAGGGTGGTAACAAGCCACGGCCGAAGCCTCCCACCAGACCAGACCAAGGAAAATTCAGAAATTATAAATTCCCAAATTGACCCTGCCGGGGATCGAACCCGGGTCCTCCACATGTTAAGGCAACAGCGCTACACACTGCGCCACGGAGGTCGTCAAAACTTAGGCACGATTTGGTCACTTGTCCTTGTGTAACTAATTAATAAGTTTAAATCTAGTGATAACACTGCTACCACCTAGGTTTTTTTACTATAATATGCGTGGGGTATTGTTGGTAACTTACTTTTACTAAGTAGTATTGAGCTAAGTAGTCGAAAGTTCCTTTATGTAAAATAATAACTAAGTACTCGGGGTTCTTACCAGTCATTCCCTTAACAGTTAACCTAGCTGATTGCTGCGACTTCGCCCGCGTGGATTAAGATTTAAATAACCTTTTGGAATTTCTCAAAATAGTTTCTTAGTTGCGGATAGTATTTTTTCAAAAATTTTCATTTTAGCAACGAAACCTCAACCTGCCTAGAAGTTTGGGGAAATTGTAGTTACAAAACAGTAAAGTGGTTGTACTTCCGCAATTATCCATACTAATATTATAAATACGAAAATGTGCCTGTCTGTTTGTCTGTTTCGATTTTGAAGAAATTCGGTATAGAGGTAGGTTATATTCTGGGGAAGGGCAGAGGCTCCTTTATCCCGGATAATTGAGATGTTCCCCGGGAGTTAAAAAACCTAATCCACGCGGACGTAGTCACTGGCGCTTGAGTTATATATCTTGTAAAAATAATATAAAAGCCTACATGACAGAGCGTATTTACTACTGTTTTGTTTCTTTTTTCATTTCCGGTTTAAGCGGTAAGGTTGCCGGTGTGAACAGCACTCTAACAGTACTTCACACGGGGACTGTTTAACAGCTTTTGAAATATTATAATAGCGGTGACTGTTATTTTAAACTTTCGTATTTAAAGTTCACAAGGTTAAAAAGCTTTCAGTACGCTGTTGCTGAGTAGTATTAAAATTGTTAACAAAAAATATTCGTATTTTTAAAAATACATTTTTACGTAAGTCAACTAGCAATAAAACTGGCAAAATAACTTCACAACTTACTTTTAGATCAAGTCAATGTCTATAACGAGTTTTGTATACTACTAAAACAGATAGACATCTGGACTCTGTTATTATTGCTAGTGGACACTTCGATGAAAAAAATGAAAATGATTTATTACCATATACAATATCAACAAGTTATTGTGGCTGAGGCCTTCTGTTAAGCATAAGAATACCTGTGTCAGAAGGCCTAGCTCTTCCAATTTTAACAATAATTAAATATTGGTACAATTTTGATACAGGTTATAATCATGCAGGCATGCAAGTGAGTGTGTGTGTGTGTGTGTGTGTGTGTGTGTGTGTGTGTGTATGTGTGTGTGTGTGAGAGAGAGAGTATATGAGTGTATTGTATGAGTGTGCGTATCCATGTATTCCAGTTAAAGCCACAGTTACACCTACCGAACAATCTGCAGAAGAGCCTCCGTTTCATCAAAAGATAGTGTTTTTAGCCAGTCTTTAAGTGTTCTTTTACAGTCATGAATTTTCTTTGGGTAAATGTTCAGGATTTTGTTAACTTTATTATATAAGTAAGTAGATTTATGTCGGTATTGATACCCAGCAAAGGCAGATCTTGCATGGACTAGTTCCACAACAGTATTATTTGTTCTTTTCTTTAAAATACTTGGGTCAAAATATAGAGTTTTGTGTAACTTAAGGATAGCGAAAAGGACATATAATTGCATTACTGTGAGTACATTACTTATTGAATACAACATATCAGTATGGTATCGATAAGGCTTAAAATGCATTACCTTCAGTAAAAAGCGCTGAGCTCTTTCTGCTTCAATGAATCTAGTCTTTGCAGCACCCCCCCAAACTGGTATACAGTATGTAATAATTGATTGGGCAAGAGCTACGTAAATTTTATGTAGTAAGTCAGTTGGGGCGATGTGTCTCAATTTCTTGAAAATCCAGGTTAGTTTCCTTACCCTACTTGCCACAAGTTCTATTTGAGGATACCAGGACAATCTTTGATCCAGGATAACACCCAGATATTTAGTAGAAGTTACTTTATTTATAGGTGGACAAGAGCAAATTTGACTATAGGTGTCTCCACAATTATGTATCTTTACAGTTAAATCATTATTTGGTTGCATATTATTTTTAATCGAAAAACAAATATAATTAGTTTTAGTTACATTAAGGGTTAATAAATTTGAATTAAGCCAAGCAGATATCTTAGCGAGGCCTTCCTCACTCGTCCTCTGTACCTCTTCCCAGGTGCTGCCAGAAAACACAATAGCGGTATCGTCAGCATATGAGAAAACCTGACCATTATTTAAACCAAGGTTACATAATCCATTAATGTAGACTAGAAACAGGGTTGGCCCCAGAACACTTCCCTGAGGCACTCCATAAGCTATATCTATCTCAGAACTAACATATTGTCCTATTTTGACTCTTTGTTTGCGATCACTTAGGTAACTGTTAAAAAGTTTCAGTGGTATCCCTCGAATTCCCATTCGTTCCAGCTTGTTTACAAGGATGGTGACAGAAACGGTGTCAAACGCTTTTTTTAAGTCTAAGAATACACACAAACACTTTTTCTTTTGGTCAAGTTTCTCAACAATTTTAGAGGTTAAATTAATAATAGCATCTTCGGTAGATTTTCCCTGTCTAAAGCCAAATTGAGAAGTAGAAATTAAATTGTATCTGTCTAAGTAGTTAACCAACCTTTTATTCAAACATTTTTCTAGTATTTTCGAGATTGCTGGAAGGACAGATATTGGTCTGTAGTTGTTAACATCATTTCTGTCACCATTCTTATGAACTGGTGTGATAATAGCTTGTTTTAAGGGAGACGGAAAAGTACCACTTGCAAAACAGAGGTTTGTAAGGTGACAGATAATCGGAGCGACCACAATTCTGGCCAGTTTTAAAAAACTAGTCGAGATGTTATCCCACCCTGCTGAACTGTTAGATTTTAGTCCAGATATCACGCTGTGTATTTCGTGGACTGAGGTATCCAGAAGAACAAAGGACGAGAGTTGGAGGTGAGATATTTCTGAATTAATATTAAAATTAGAGCTATTTCCTGAAATTATTTTCTCTGCAAGGGATTTTCCAATATTAGCAAAAAAATTATTTACGTCGTTGACTGAGTCAGTAGGGGATGGCTTGATATTCAATAATGGGGTATTATCTGACCTATTTGAAGTTAAATAAGTTACATTTTTTATATTTTTCCAAAGCGCTTTAGAATTTCTTGAAGATTTAACTAATTGGTCTCTTTCGTATTTATGTTTAAGCTTCTTGATAAGACTATTACAGTAGTTACGGTAACGTTTGTAAGATATTTTTAAAATTTCATCTAGCGGATTAAGTTTTAACTTCTTTTGCATTTTATTTCGGTTTCTAATACATCTAAGGATACCTGTTGTAATCCAAGGTTTAATGATACGTTTGTTTTTAGGGATTTTAACTGTTTTAGTATTCTCTTGTAAAGACTCTGTTATTTTCAGAATAAGCTGTTCAATTACGAAGTTAGGATCATTACTAAAAAGTAGCAAAGGAAGGTTTTTTAAAGCAAGGCTATTTAATGAGTCGTTAAAATTTGTTACAGTTTTAGTTTTTGGGGCTTGAATTTTGTTTCTGACCGATTTTAAATTAAGAAGAATCATCGAATGGTCTGTGATTGTAGTATTTAGGACAACTGTATACGCAGAAACTTTATTTTTGTTTATTTTCAGGAAGATGTGATCTAGACAATTAGCCTCTCTTGTTGGCAGTACGTGTCCTGGTAATAATCCATGGGTGGAGAGCATATTTAAATAATTCGACCTGTTGTTTCGTTCGTAACTTTGTTCAGTTAATTTTGGGGTGATATTTATATTGATATCTCCAGTTAATATTAAATTTTTATGCGTTTTTAGATTACCCAAGTAGCTGTTTAGAGAATCGATAAAAGTATCTGCGTAGGCGTTGGAGGGTGAGCGATAAATCCCTAGAATAATGTTTCTGTCAAGTTCTATTTGCATACATGAGGCATCCAGTAAAATTATTTCGCTAGGATTAACAGTTAGCGATTTTATTGTATAAATAACGACTCCATCATTTTGGTTCAATTGGTTTGTTGTTGCAAAGGAGTTATACCCCTGTAATATTGGTATAGGTTTATTAGTGTTTAACCAGCATTCTGTTAAGACAATAATGTCCGGATCAAAATTAAGAGTTGAAAGAGTAATTTGTAGATCGTCTATGTTACTATAAATGCTCCTAATATTTTGAGATATAACTGTAATATCTTGTTTTTTAATATGTAAATGTTTAGGTAAATCCTCAACATCACACTGGAATGACTGCGAGATCTCTGAATTGTCAATTTCATGCACATTTGTTAAGTTGCTATCCATTATATTTCATGAAAAAAAAAAAAAAATGATCGAGAGAAGAAGAGGGCCCAAAATAATTTATATCGATATTTCTTTTGAGAGATCCACTTGAAAAAAAAAATATGTTATAAGCGAACACATTTAACAGCTCTTGACTTAGGGTAGTGTGAAAGTGACAATGTAAAATTTGTGGTATGTGAGAGTAGTTTAGACGTGTAGTAAAGTTTTTGTGTAACGTTAGACATTTTACAACATAGTTTAATAATTGGCAAATGATAATAATGGTTTGTGTAAAAGCGTAGATTACAAGCATGCATAAAATACAATAATATTGAAAAATAATCCTTGTATTTGCTAGTCATTTAACTTCTCCTCCAACTAGGTTTGTAAAGCTCTGTTCCGACTTAATATAAATAAAAGGAGCCCCCTCCCTTTTACGCAAGTAGACTTTTCCATGGGATGTCCAACAGAAACTATAATCGTTTGCTTTAGCAAACTCTCGTGCTTGGTAAAAGAGCCTTTTTGACTTAAAGGTGAGGGCCTCCGAAATAAATATGGGCTGGGAAAGACAGTCAAGCTCTAAGGTTTTTGTACACAGCCTATCACTGCCTCGGTGTTCCCTGTTATAGTTTTTAAATGCATGTAAAAGCTTTTCTTTTGTAATTACAGAGGCAAATTCTATGGTTATGGGTTTATTTGTTTCAGGCTTAGAGTTCACCCTATAGACATCACGGATTTCATAGCTTTCCAGAGGCACTTTCAACGCCAGGCTTAATTTTTGCGTCAGATCTAAAAGTTGTGACTTACTTTCGGATTTCTTGGTAGGGATGTTTCTAATTTCTAGGCAGGGTGACTTAAATTTTTTCTCTAAAGACTCTATCCTCTCTTCAATCTGTTCTATGCTGTAACTAAATCCTTTTTCCTCTTTTTCGATTTTTTCTATTTTCTTCTGTATGCCTTCGTATTGTTTAGATAAAAATTCCATTGAGGATCTAATTTCCCCATTTTGCTTTTTTATATCCTCGATTGTGACAAACAGTGATTTTTGGAAAGCCCTGAAATTTTCTTCCTGTTGTGATCTGAACTCCTGAAACATTTTCTTCATGTCTGTCATAAAAACACTCAAATCGTCATCGTGTTGTCTCTTCCGTAACCGCGGTTTAGACATGGTAACTGGGTTCTCTTGTGTGTCAGTATCTGTCATCGCAGTAGAACTTAGGTTGGAGTCCGAGTCAACTTGTAAGCCTGATGAAGGCAGGACTTTCTTTTGTGGCATGAGTGAAAAGTTAAACAGTTCTTCTTCTTATGAAAAGTACGTTCATAAACACCAGGCAACACTCACTCTTATGGTCCATACAAATAGAGTCCAAATTAGTTGAAGCGATGAGCAGTGCACGAATGTAACCAGCACGATCGCGTGAAATGAAGATGTGCAAGCGCCGACGTCACGTTATCTCACTTGTTCTCGACGCGCAGCGGATATGTAATCAAAAGCCGTCCTCCTCTACCTGTGTCCTCTACGGCGTGGCGTGATTAACCGTAGTAAGCGAAAGGCAATGTGTGCAATAAGAATTTGCCTATGTGTGCAATCTGTAATAGCGGTTAAACTCTTCGTTTTTATGTGCTCCTGGTACACTCGCGTTAATTATTTCGCCGAATTAAAGTTTAAAATGAATTTAAATGAACGGAATAAACATAACAAACACGTCTACTCTGTGCCGAGGGTCCGGGGGAAGAGCGATAAATTAATAAAACATGAATAACTAGATGATGTCCGTGACTTCGGCCGCGTGGATTAAGTTTTTTCAATTCTCGCAGGAACTCCTTAATCTTCCGGGTTAAAAGTACCCTATGTCCTTTACGGGGATGCAACGTTAATTATTATTACTAAATTATTCTTAATTTAAACCATCTTTTATGGGACTTCATTTCAAAAACAAGGTACGTCATGGCTATCTGAGTTTTCGCGGAAAAAAATGTATGCCGCTTTTTTCCTCACATTGAGATGCCATGGGTCCATAGATCAAACGCAATCTTTAATTTTAATTACACCTTTTATCAGTAATTCTTTGTTTTGTTCCACAAAATAATTGTTTTCCTGCCTCTATTGTCTCGGCTGTGTCACAATACAGACTTCACACACACACACTAACTTTTACTAAAAGTTTATTTAATTCATTTTAAAAACCTGTTGTTTATTCTTCATAATTAAGTACTTGTTCATTCATTGTTTAAATGCATGTTTTAAATATGCTGTCATTTTGCCAAATAAAGAATAATATACTTATAGTTACCTTATGATTTCATTCACAAATACATCCTCCTGGATCGGTCAATATGTTAGAGGTATATAATTTTATAGTATTATGTTCTTATACAATAGAGAAAGCTTACCAATGTGAAAAAATGGATAACGTGATTCGAGAACAAGTAAAAACTTTTTTCACGAGCTCCCCACTTTAGTTGCGATGACCGACTTTAAGTCTCTTTATTATTCGAACGAACTTTGTCTTATTCATCCGAAGAATGCACCACTTTTACCAAATAGTATTATGTATAATCATTAGTCCTTTTTTCTGGTTCTGTCTGTCAAATCTATTATTAT
This sequence comes from Erebia aethiops, assembly GCA_923060345.2. Taxonomy (NCBI): domain Eukaryota; kingdom Metazoa; phylum Arthropoda; class Insecta; order Lepidoptera; family Nymphalidae; genus Erebia; species Erebia aethiops. The sequence goes on along the minus strand of OV281091.1, from coordinate 18,506,914 downwards.
TATTCTCTCTACTGTACTGAATTTAAAAAAAAATGGCACTTACTGTTATATAGAGTGCGCACCATTTGTATGAAATTGATCGAGCGCCAGCTCATCTTCAAGTATCAAGCGTTTCATACAAATCTAATCCTCTTCATATAAATCTTTCCTCATCAGCAGGAAAACGGTGTGGGCCTTTATTATCACATTTGAATGCACAGCATTTACTATTTACTACTAATATTATAAATGCGAAGGTGTGTTTGTTTGTTGGTTTATTGGTTTGTTGGTTTGTCCTTCCATCACGCTGCAACGGAGCTCGGATCGACCTGATTTTTGGCATGGGTATAGTCGAGTTCCTGGAGAGTGACATAGGCTACTTTTTATCCCGAAAAATTAATTGCCGCGTGAATCGGAAAAACGTAAACCACGCGGACGAAGTCGTGGGCATCAGCTAGTAGTGCTCTCCGAGGCACACTTCTTCAAACTCCGGGCTGGCACTGAGAATTTTTTAATTGAAAAACCCAATAACTAACAATTTTTATGCCCGACCGGGAATCGAACCCAGGACATCGTGATCCGCAGTCGACTATGCTAACCGCTAGACGAACGAGGCAGTCGAATCTATTATTAAATAAAAATAAAAAGTAGGTTTCATCTGGTATCGGTGAAGGTCATTGTATAGCCGGCTCTTGACTAACAGTAACGAATATTTGTAAAAACAAACAAACTTTGAAACAAAAAATTACATAAAGAGATTCACGGTATTTCCTTTTCGGATTACAACGCTACCCAAAACACACACCTGGTTGCTCGGTTTCAACAAAACCGCTCACAAAACCCCTCCAAAAATAAATGAACAGTGTAAATACTAAATACTCCACCTCAATACGGCGTTGCAGCTATTCAAATAATAGAAGTCATGATAATATAAATTCAGCGTTGAAATTCATTTCCGTGTACGCAAACATTGCACGATTCCACCATATTTTACATTTTGGGTCGGTGATAACGCGGCGCGGGTTAGTATATGTACCTACTTAATTAAGCCATGCTATAATTAACGTTATGACGTTTGCTTACATTTGTATTTGAATACGTTTTATATTTTGTTTCGTTTCATTGTTGTATCAGGCGGTTGTACTGGGATTAGATTAAAATATTTAATGTCAGTTTGTATGTTATATTTAACCGATTTCCGAAAAAGGACGAGGTTCTCAATTCTGAGCGTATTTTTTAATTTTTAATGTATGTCGGTGCATATCTCCGTGGTTTCTGAGCCGATTTGATTTTTTTTCTATCAGTCTTTAGAGGAAGCTCTCGAGGTGGTCCCAGAAAAAATTCTGACTCCAAATCCTGAACCCAGACACTAAAAAGTTAATAAAAATTCTTTCCAAAAAACCGACTTCCAAAGCCACTGTAAATCAAAAAATAATTTTGATTTCTACACACTATGTTGAAGTCGGGCGAGCCTGACACGTCAACTTTGCCTATCTCTGTATACTCGGTTTTTTGGAAAGAATTTTTATTTTTATTTCTACCCACTATGTTGAAGTCGGGCGGGTATAACAAGGATAAGCAAAGTTGACGCATCAGGCTCGCTCGACTTCAACATTGTGGGTAGAAATAAAAATTATTTATTACTTTACAGTGGCGTTGGAAGTCGGTTTTTTGGAAAGAATTTTTTAAATTAAAATATTTAACTTAATTCTTAGGTACCTATACTAATATTGGCCAGTCAATTAGGTCAGTAGCGTTGCTAAGTATATAACGACTCTGAGTCGTGGTCCAACGGTGGACATCCACAGGCTGATATATGACAATGAAGACGATTAAAAGCGAACCGAGGGAAGTGTCCGGTTATTTGTCTTGCAGACGTATATTAAATCAATCCATCAATCAATAAATTCATTTAATATTATTATTATTAAAAGCTTTATTGCATAAAGAAAAACGAAACATACAAAGGACATTATTACAACTTTTAAAACTTTTGTGAATAGTGTACATTTGAGGTAGAATTGGTATAAAAGTGCTCCTATTCTATTACAGCGTGGTGTACAAATATCTTAATTTTATACTATTCAAATTAATAACATAACTGTCCTAGTTAGTCGTAAATAATTCCTATAAGTTTACGCGTCTATGCAATAAATCGCGATAACCTAATGAGACACAATTTTATAACAACCTTACTTAATTATTTAACACAGTATTAAACATTTTAAAATGTCACTTTTGAGTCTGAGGGGAGTATGGGATAATGATAATTATGTATTCATAAACGTCATTTATTACGCCTACTGTTGCTGATTTCTGTATTAAAGAAAATATATCCCTGTCTCTGCGTCGTATTCCTCATTGCTGAGGATGACTCCTCTCCATTAATCACATAATGGTAGGAGTTTTCTTGGGATAATAATGCGGTGGGTTCCCGCGTCCTTCCGCATACGCATCGACTAAGAGTCAAACTCTTAGGTTTTTGTAACGATTATTATTAGATGTTAGTGATAATAACCGGGAAGGACGGCCTAACGTGCTCTCCGAGACACAGAGGAAACGAAAAGGTCAAATTTGAAATGCGGTCACTCATCCAGTTACCGATTTGGGTCAACTTTGCTTAACAATCGCTATCGACTGATATGGGTTGTCGCAACTATAGGCCACTCGACCCTTATAAAGTCGTCATAAAGAAATATAACTCCTAGTAAATAAGCTCAAAATCATGGAGGGGCTAAGATTGAAACTCATAAGCTTTGCCTACCTACAGGCACTAGGAGTAGGCTGACGTACGGTACCTACTCCGGAAATAACCGTCGGGTCACGGACGGTTCCGGACCGCCTGCGAGGGCGAAAGTGATTTATTTTTAAATCCTTCAATTACATTTTATTTTCTACGTAATCCTGAAACTGCTGTGCATGGATTCTAGGAAAAGGTTTAAGTTTCCTTTTATATTAGTACAAAGAAGATTAAAAAGAAATGATATTCATAGTTCGGACTCCACTCCAACTATGCCACTGCCAGGATAGATAAGTCTAGGCAATAACTATAGTTAATAATGTAAATCCTTGCGTTCATAATGATATTGACTTTGTATGTAGAAAACTTAAAAAATAATAATATTTAGATGTGGATTAATGAAATTAAAAATTGTATTTCATCTGATCAAAAATGTTATGAGTTTTATAAATCAAAAAATAAAGGCTGAATGGTTCAGGCTGGAAGTTAGGAGCAAGAACCTAGAGCCATGAAGCCAACAATTAAAAAATAAAACGCAGATACAACTAAAACGCGCCATATTTAGAAGTTTCATTGCGTTCTTCATAAAAAAAAGTGTGTGTGTAAGTGTGCACATACGGCAGAAGTGAAACTTCAGAAAAGTGGCTTACGAGTGCAGAATGACATAAATATAAATAACTTGTATTCTATCTCATTCTCTTACAGGCTATTTATGAATATGTTTGTCTCTTTTTGGTGTCGCTTTTTCGTTTTATTTTTTCGTTTCGTTGAATTTTCAAATCACGATTCTAAAAATAAATGATTCATATTCTGGCAAAAAATAAATGATTTATATTCTGGCCAAAAATAAATGTTTGATGATTGATTGATAAAGAAGTTTCACTTCAATAATTAATTATTGAGAGTGGTATTTATGTGATGTACAATAATAAAATTAAATCAACTATTAGGTATTTTAAATGTGAAAAAAAATTGTGTGTGCGCAATTTAAAAAAAAACACTCAATTTATAGCCGCCAAAAATCTCGAAACATGTATGGGTCCGAGAACTAATTTTCTAGTAATTACCTGGTACCTACATACTCAAGTTTATTTACATGTTTTCTCAAAAATGTATTGAAAAACTTTGTGTGATACACAGGCGTTAAGGTTTCTACATACTCGTGACGATGGTCAACTCGTGTGTAAAAACCAACTTACCGCTCTTATATCACAAACTACTATTGTTGAGCTGTAACGATATCAAGGTAGATTAATTTGTAAATTGATCCGATGTAAATGGCATACTTCTGCCCCGGTCTAAAGCTCCTTTTTCTCGATGATTGGAATTGCGACGGCCGCAAAAACGACCACGTTCCACGAACCGGACGCAGCTCGAAACACCAGGGCCGGCAGACCGTGAACGCGCCGCTGCAGCTCGGACAAACGTTTTGTCAAATGGTAATCGAAAGTGGCGGGATATTGGGAATCTGGCAAATTGCGAACTGGAATTTACCCGTTAAAATTCATTTAAAATTGAAAATCGAAGCTGAAACTGAAAACTACAGTGTAGGTTCTAGGATGTGAAATTAGTATAGGTTTTTACCTGGCACTAGGGTTTAAGATTTAGGTTTTGTCAAATGGTAATCGAAAGTGGCGGGATATTGGGAATCTGGAAAATTACGAATTGGAATTTACCCTTAAAATTCATTTAGAACTGAAAATCGAAGCTGAAACTTAAAACTACTAGGTTCTGCGATGTGGAATTAGTACAGGCTTTTACCTAGCACTAGGATTAAGGATTTATTTATTCAATTTTGAATATAACATTCATACAACATTTAATAAGTCAACAAGACTACCACCGGTTCGGAAAATTGATTCTCCTGCAAGCGATTACTGAATTTCTTGCAGGCTGCAAAATCGCTTTTTTCATAAAAAAGAAAATTGTTACACTTTGTTAATAATATACAACAATAATACACTATTATCGAATCGAGCCCGGGACTCAACACAAAATACTAACATCAATTAACTTAAACTATTTAAAAAATGTTCTCAATAGTCTTTCTTAATTAAAGCGAGTAAAAGGATAGTATCAGCGTACTGTAAAATCTAGGTCGCTATTAAAGGCGAAACCACACTGCGGGTAGGATCTTTTCTTTTATCCACTATACAAGCTAGCCCTTGACTGCGATCACACCTGATGGTAAGTGATGATGCAGTCTAAGATGGTAGCGGGCTAACCTGTTAGGGGCATGGGAGTTATATTAAACCCACACCCCTTCGGTTTCTACACGGCATCGTACCGGAACGCTAAATCGCTTGGCGGCACGTCTTTGCCGGTAGGGTGGTAACTAGCCACGGCCGAAGCCTCCCACCAGGCCAGACCAGGGAAAATTCAGAAATTATAAATTCCTAAATAGACTCTGCCGGGGATCGAACCCGGGACATCCGCACGTTCAGGCAACAGCGCTACACACTGCGCCACGGAGGTCGTCAAAATACTATATATATATAGGATAATATTATGAAAAGTCCGCGTGAAATCTTTGAAGACCTCTTAGGTGCAGCGGTGAGCGCTGCGGTCTTATAAGCATGAGGTCTCGGGTTCGATCCCCGTCAGGGGCAATTTGGGAATTTCTGAATTGACTCTGGTCTGGTCTCAAACTCAAATGGTTTTTATTCAAATAAACTTTTAGAAGCGATTTTGTATTCCAGTACGTTGCCGTGTACAAACCGTTTAGAGGTATGGGTTTAATATAACTGCCATACCCCTAACAGATTAGCTTGCTATCATCTTTGATTGCATCATCAATTACCACCAGGTGAGATCGCAGTCAAGGGCTAACTTGTATATTAATACAATAAACGCCCACGGTTACAGGGAAATACGTATTTTGTGCAGCTCTGGCGTGGCGCGCTGTCGGTTTGCCTTATGCTGAGGGCTTGTGATGGCACCAATCGTGATCGTCTTTTTGTCGATTAGTGATTGAGTTAAATAAAGCAGATTCTTATAATAATACTTTAGGATAAAGGACACTTCGGCTTCTGGCAGTCTTTTTGGAAATTCGCGTATTCCCAAGGGGAGTGGATGCGCACACTCAGGCTTGGGCAGCACATTGCGTCAGGTGAACAGACAGGCTAACCAATTCACTCTATCTGTTTCGCGAGACTCGAGTTGAGCCTATATTGACAATGTTAGGGAGACTTTTATCCAACACTTTGAAATAACTAGGGAGACCATGAAATTTTAATTTTACGGACAAGTTAGAGTGGATGGTTAGCTGATGTATGTGTTTACCTCTTTTTGGCCACCGTTCTGACCGATTTCCCTGCTAGCACGGGGGACATCCCTACGCCATTCACTATGGCTCTGAACCGTATTATGGGGGCACAGCAGACTCCCTTGGAACGCTGCGAAGCGTAAATTCCCGAACACCTGAAAGGCTGGTACTAAGATTTCCCGAACACCTAAAAGGCTGGTACTTTTTGTTCCCATTTACCCATGCGGGTTGGTACATTCTTTTATTTGAGCATAATAGCTCGCCCCGAAACCATGGTTTTGTTTATTTGTATTTATTTGTTTCAGTTAGGTTTAGATTTGGCCAAATCTAGGTCGGGAGTCGATGCTGTAAAGACATGGCGTGTTTGGTTGTGCCGGAAAATCGCCGCCGAGAACGTCACCGATAACCATGTGCTGTTTGGTTATAAAACTTGACTGATATAGTCAAGTTGCAATAACATGATTTAATGCCCAATCGAGCCTCGGTGTCCCTTACTCGTCAGTACCAATATGGTCACCCTACGAATTTAAAATCAAGAAAGTACAAACAATAGACCCTTTTCCTACCTGCTTGACAAACCCGCCCGGCTGCCTCGCCTCGCCGACTGCGCTTGCACGTGGCCACACTCCAACTCGTTGTATAAAAGATTACACTAGCAGTTTTGGATAATAATTCTATTTATAGAATTCTAAACTCAGTAATGAGTTTCGATACTAATTTAACTATTCGTTACATAAGGCAACTAAGTCAAAATTCTATAGACTGCGTTATATTTTGACTTCACTTGTTTTTATCTGCTCTGTTCGGAAAGAACTCTAGCTGTTCTGAGATAATTTTAGTTAATTATCTTCGGTATATATTTAGAACTATTTACCTAGGTAAAGGTAAAATATATGATTCTTTCTAGCTCTACTTCTTATATAAGTCATGAATAGGTTATGAGAGAGAATTCATTATTGGTTGATTCATTTTAGTTCATCTCATAAGTTAATTAAATGAAGCTTTAGCTCGGTCTTCTAGCGATAACACAATAGACTTGAACTTTATGAATGTCCCAGTATTGAATAATCTAAAGGGATGTTTGAATTATATCAATAAAAGAAGGTAAGTTTGACTCAAGGTGGGTTTATTGTCATAATATATATTATTATTTCCTCAACACTTGAGTGTATCAAAAAAAAGAAACTGTTTGATTATTTAAACTGAATTTCGAATGTGATAACATATCGAAATTCAATTGGATATCTCGTTACTAAACAGCCATGCTAATAAGGGAAAAACGACATATCCAAGCCAAAAAACCCTTGCGGCTATCTATTCTAGTTACACCTTAATAATTAATACACACATGCCACATAATTATTTACGTCTAACAGATATATGTATATATATATATACACACGTTCTCTCACCTTCGTAAAGGAAGAAGGACACACCTTAATTTTACAGTAAAATTATAATTATATATTTACTTCACGTTTAAATAGGTTCACAGATAGGTGGTCTTTGTTCATCTCCTTTTTAAAAGGATTTGTTCCCGCTATACTTTTGGACAGGCATGATAAAGACAATGGCTTGTATGGATCGTTATAGATTTTCACCCCTTCTGAATATCCAAATTAGACTACATAGTCTTATGAGCAGCCATATAATATACATCGCGAATATCGCAATAAACTCCCAATCCAGAACTACTTTTGTGTAGTCTCTGTCCCTTTGTTTTGTCGAGTACAATAACTCTAAGGCGGTTTCTGGGTCCATTATAGCTATTTCCAAATAATTATTTCTCAAGTGAAAAATAAAAAAAGTTACACTATATCTGTGAAACTACTCAGACCGTTAGTTATAATTTGAATTAGAATACATTACCCGGTACCGGTGTCTTGTGTCGCGTCGCCTTTCACTTATTTAATAGACTTCAAATTATTACCCCTTTAAATTCTTATAAAATGAACCTCCCGTCTAATTTTCTTACACTGGCGTTAAATGTATAGGGACTGACAATACAATTATACTTTCTAATATCGAGCTAAGTTGAGCAATGCCAAAATAGAAGTGCAATTGCTTATATTACAAATCAAGATTAACACCGAATCAAACTATTACTAGCTTAACTCTATATTTGACCCTCTTCTCGGAGTCCTAAAATCGAAGTGAAGTCTCTCGTCTCCCGTCTGAAGCTAGTATCCCCCAGCTCTCCCTCCAGCTTTTGGGCACCGCCCTCATTCGAGAAACTGAAAAGGTAACTCCCACAGTAAAATGTTCAAACGTGATTTGTCAAGGCAAAATGTATCCACCTTTATGATTTTTTCGTTAACAGCTAGCGCTAGGCGCCACACATCTCCGTTTTTGTTAATATTGCATAGGCGTTTGTTCGCAAATCCACAAAAAATACCTCTGATTTATTGCTCTACTTTCTAAGTATTTGCTTTTAAACGTTAAGTCGCCTACGGCTCATGTTACTTTAGTTTATTAGCTTTAATTTTTTCCTGGGTTCAATTTATGGTATATTTCAAGTGATTTTGCGTTTTGTAACTCACTCAATTCTGTCTATGGCTAAGAAATTTATGGACGTCCAATGTTGTTTTTAAGGGTCCTCTGGCTTTACATTATTATTCGAAAAATTTTAAATATCCGTGGCGCCGAGTGATTTATGGTAATGACTGTACACACTCCCCCGAATAGATTTTTAAATACACAAGGTCCTACTATATACTTTAGTTTCCATACCTAGTTGTTTTGGAAATCTATTCCTCGTATGTATCTGCGCGTTAATCCTAAATTTTACTCAACCAATATTTGTGCTTCCGGATTCTAAAAAAAAAACTCGACCCTTTGTCTCTACCCTTCGCTACTATCTATTGTTCGCATTCATTGTTCCTTAGTGGAATCCTCATCCTTTGACGAGTTTTTATAATAGCGGAACAAGTGAATCGCATTGTAGTTCCCTTTTGTCTTGTCCGTATGAACGTCAATCAATGTATATACATTATTGTACGGGACTGCCCCTATCACGTAAGGTCCCTCATAAAGCCGCATGAATTTCTTTGTTAATTTTTTGTCGGCATCTGACTTGGCAAATGTCTTAAGTTTCACCCAGTCACCTATCTCGAACTGTATCAACTTATGGTTTTTATTATAATGGAACTCTCTACTTTCCGCCGCCTTAACTATGTTCCGTCGCGCCTGTTGCCTGATTTGTTCTAACGGTTCTCTTTGTGAATCGTTTTCGCTCAGTACGCTCTTGTCGAAATCAGTCGATAGTATAGTCCGCTTTCCCCATACGATTTCGTTTGGTGCATAGCCCGTTGTAGCATGGACTACTTGATTGTAACAATTTTCTATATCGGTCAACAAATCTACCCAAGACCGGTGTGATTTATAACAATACGTCCTGAATAACCTCCCTAATTCCTTATTAACTCTCTCCGTTGAGTTTGGTCGTGGATTCCTAACGGAAGTGTGTGTTAACTCAATGTTTAATTGACGAACACCTGCCTCGAAAATCTTTGAAGTAAAGTTTGCGCCTCTGTCAGAACATAATGTCTTAACTTCTACCTGTTTGTGGAACTTTTTCACACATGTTAAAGTGGCTTTTCCACTCGCCTGACGTAATGGATATAACCTAATTAGCTTACTATAAGCGTCTTGCATTACAAATATATATTTGTAGCCAAACTGACCTGACGGTAACGGTCCGTAAATGTCACAAAAGACACGTTCTCCTATTTCATTCGCTATCACCGTTTTGATTGGTCCCGTATGTGTTACTAACGCGTGTTTTGACTTCTGACATGCCTCACAAGCTCTTACAATATGGTTTATCGCACGTGACATATTCGAGAAATAGTAACGACGTTTCATCATAGCGTATACCTTGTAACGTCCGAAATGACCTATTTCTTCGTGGATACTAATAATCAAATCTCTTTGTAAGACTTCCGGGACATATAGCCTCAAACTATCCCTATTTATTCCTGACCTATAAAGGATTCCCTCCTTAAGTATATAATACTTTGACTCAGACGTGCCTAATACTTTCATTCGCCTAACTATCTCGCTAGCGACCTTGTCTTTCTTTTGATAGCTACCTATTTCTTTCCATTTCGCTTGTACTACTCGTCCTAATGATGTTTTGAATAGATTCATCTCAGGCCCCGCGGTCTTATTAGTCAATACATCTGTAGTCCCTTTTATATGTCGAGATAATACATCAGCTACTGTGTTTAATTTTCCTTTCACATGTTCAACTGTGTAATTAAATCGTCCTATGTAGTATACCCAACGAATCATTCGTGCACTCAGTAATTTACATGTCTGTAAAAATATCAAACTCTTATGATCGGTCCTAATCACTAAACGTGCTCCTCTTAAATAAGTTTCGAACTTTGACAAACTAAAGATGATTGCCCACAGTTCCTGTTCTGTAACAGTCCAGTTTCGTTCAGCATCCGTCAATGCCTTACTACAAAATCCTATTATCCGCTCTTCACCTGTATCGCTCAGTTGATAAACGTACCCGGAAACTCCCAAATTACTGCTATCGGTTTGTAAATAATACGTCTCCTTCGGATCGGGGTGTATAAGGAGTACCGTGTCTAAAAATAATGTCTTGACCTTCTCAAAACAATCATTTATTGCTTGGGTCCATGACCATTTGGTATTTTGTTTTAATAAATCGCAGAGAGGTCGGACCTCTTCGCTATATTTTGAAATGAACCTTCTAAAATAGTTTATTAATCCCAAAAATCCTCGTAATTGTTTTATTGTTCGAGGTATGGGGAAGTTTAGTATGGCTTCCACTCGTTCAGGATCCATACGCACTCCTGTAGTATTTACTATATGTCCTAGTAATTTCACTTCAACACATAGGAACCGACATTTCTCTATTCTGCCCGTTAAACCTGCGGTTTCTAAACTGTCTAATACGCGGTCTAAATGTTCTAAATGTAGTTTTATATCTCCTGTAGTGAATATAACAATATCGTCTAAATAGTTTACGCAAAACCCACGTACTTCTTTTAATATTAAGTCCATTGTTCTGGAGAACCCTGCCACAGATGTCTTTAATCCTTGCGGTAATACTTGGTAGGTATAAGTTTTTCCCATAAAAGAGAAACCCGTATATTTTCTAGAATCTTGATGCAAAGGTATTTGAAAATATGCATTATTCAAGTCAATCAAGCTGATATAATTTACTCCATGAAAGGATTGCAAAATCTCAGACGTGAGTGGTGGTGAACCCGCGTCTCCTACCATCTTCTTATTAAGTTCGCGTGCGTCTAATAAGAGCCTTATTGACCCATCCCGTTTCTTTGTAAACGTGAGAGGACTGCAATACGGAGTTGCCTCCTGTCGGATTACGCCTAATCTCTCTAGTTTTTCTAGCTCCTCCTTAACTTGATCCCTATATGCTAACGGCACTGGATAACTATGTTTTACGAAAGGAATTTCGTCTAATAATTCAATAACATGCTCGTATCTACTAGTCAAACCTAACTCGTCTGTAAATACCTTACAATGTTTTTCTAAAACAGGCAATAACAATTCTCTTTGTTCCTTGCTTAGGTTTGAATCATTCAAACAATAGCCCTTTTGTTTGTCGTCGTCCGATTGTCTACCCAATACGCCATGCCCTACCGGACTATCATTTTGATTTAATATCGAATTAATTGTGGCAGCATTCGCTTCTCCTCCCAACCTTTCGATCTTACAATCTGAATTTAACCTAACGCAGGACTTGACCCCCAAATGTTCAATCGTCAATGTCCGTTCGTTACCGCAATCCACTACGCCCTTTACCCGTTCCAACCAATCGTATCCGAGTATTAACGACCTAGGCAACCGTCGCATAACTAGTACAGGTGCTTCAACTAAAGTACTACCTAATTTGAACTCTATTAGTACCAACCGATTTGTGCTTTCGCTCCGCGACCCAAATGCTCCCTGTATCCTAATTACTGGGATCGCGACCTCAGGTAAAATTATGTTTTCACCTAGAATAGATTCGTACAACTCTCTAGTCATACCGCTAATCTGACTTCCCGTATCGATAAGAGCGTCTAATCTCCTTCCGTACAACCATACACATACCTCAGGTAACTTAGGTAAAGAGTAATTAATTCCTACGTCAACCTCCTCGTCGAGTTCATGGAACATTGTGTATATGTTTAACTCTCTTTTCACACAAAACTCACACGAAACTCCCATCTCGTTACATTCTACTATATTGTTAAACTGGTTCTCTAATAATATACCTATACCTCTAACTTCCGACTGACAGTCACTTTCGTCGCTATGTCCGCTACTCTTTAACAATCGCTTAAGACCCTTTTCTCCAATGCCTAGACTCTGTCCTGGCTTCCATCCATTTTTAGTCAAAATATTATAAGCCACTCCTACCGTTTCGCGTTCCGAGATCCCGTTATTCCCCTCTCTACACAACACTAATGCTTTGGACCTCGTATGTGTGGGGAAACCTAGTTTTTTGAATTTCCCTCCCCCACATTTTCCGATAAAGTAGAGCCTTCACCCTCCTTTACAAAGGTAATGGCCGGTCTAACTTCAACTCCTGGCAATGCAGGCCTATTTACATTTGCCCTATACCCTGACCTACTCTGGCGATAACCCCGCCCTCTAGTCGTATTCCTTCTAGTGTTCCATTTATTAGTGGAAATCGTCGCAACAATAGGGCGCGTCAACGGTAATTCGTTATAACGCCTACCTCTAAAACTGTTACTAGCAATAACTCTCGCGGCCTCCCGCGGTTTTTCTACTATATTTTGTTCTATACTTCTCAGAAAATTCGCCCCGCTCATTATGCTAACTACATCGGTTCTAGTAAACCATAACCGTTGTATATCAATCGCGTAGTGCCGCATAATCGCATTCACTAAGTCACTCTCGTTAAACGCTATAGTTAATGATTGCATTGACTCAACCTGGGCAGCAAAATGCTCAGACATCGTCATGCCCGAATTATTCGTATACACTGCATTAATCAATCTATGTCTCACAGACTCTTGGATTTGCTCTGTCCAATAGGTACGCCTAAAATCGTTTTCAAAATCCGCGAATGTAGCCCAATTCTTGGAATATAACTCCATAACCTGACGCGCGTGCCCCGTAACGCAACCTAACGCTATATCAATCTCTCGATCCGATCCATTTACCGCTCTAATATACTTTTTTAATCGCTTTAAAAATGCGATAGGATTCGTGAATGGCTTCCCATCGAAGCTAGGCTTGGTAACAGAAGGTTGTACTACGTAAATGTTCCGGGTTTCCGATGACGATGCATTGGAACTTGCGGACTCGAACCCGGGACCCCGTCCTCCGGACCTGTCACTTTCATTACTCGCTACCCCAACCGACTCGTGTGACGTCACACTCGCATTTTCGTTCGGCACTGAGTTCACTTTCGAACTCAGCTGTTGTAGTTTTCCTTCGAATTCAGTAATTTTTTGCAAAATCAACTCTAACGCCGAGCTATCTAAGGTTCCCGTTTGCTCACTCGTATCCACCGCACTAACGTCGGGTCGCTCCGCTACTACCTGCTTTGTTTTACGTCCCTTCCTAGCTGACATGTTTACCGTTAGGCTTCGCCGAATACTTATTTGTTATGTAGTTTTGTGAACCGCCAAATGATACAATATTAACATCAGATGTTAGCGATACTCGAATTGCGTTTCGCTTTATGTAGAATCTCTAGATTCAACAGAAATTATTCCCAAAATATAGCAAGGGTAAGTAAATAAGTCTAAGAAATAAGCAAGCGTAATATCTCGATCGCCGCGCTCTCCTTTGAAATCCTGTAAATTGTACATTTATAAGACATACTGCTTATTTCTGCTCCCCCTATACTTGAAATATCCGTGCAACATAATAATTAAATGTACAATATAATAATAACATGCACAGTGTGTCCCAATTCCTTTGTCCTCCATTTTTGTTTATATATTTCTTACAATAATTCGCTCATATAACCCATTCATGTTTTCTACGTTGTGTTTTTTTTTTTCGTTCTTAATATAGATCTAGTCATATCGTTATTTCGAATACGTACATTAGACCCCTGGTCTCGCGGCATCAAATTTCTGTGACCTACATGGTCACAGATCTGTGACACAGGACATAGATCCTGGTCACGGCACCAAATTTCTGTGATGGCACCAATCGTGATCGTCTTTTTGTCGATTAGTGATTGAGTTAAATAAAGCAGATTCTTATAATAATACTTTAGGATAAAGGACACTTCGGCTTCTGGCAGTCTTTTTGGAAATTCGCGTATTCCCAAGGGGAGTGGATGCGCACACTCAGGCTTGGGCAGCACATTGCGTCAGGTGAACAGACAGGCTAACCAATTCACTCTATCTGTTTCGCGAGACTCGAGTTGAGCCTATATTGACAATGTTAGGGAGACTTTTATCCAACACTTTGAAATAACTAGGGAGACCATGAAATTTTAATTTTACGGACAAGTTAGAGTGGATGGTTAGCTGATGTATGTGTTTACCTCTTTTTGGCCACCGTTCTGACCGATTTCCCTGCTAGCACGGGGGACATCCCTACGCCATTCACTATGGCTCTGAACCGTATTATGGGGGCACAGCAGACTCCCTTGGAACGCTGCGAAGCGTAAATTCCCGAACACCTGAAAGGCTGGTACTAAGATTTCCCGAACACCTAAAAGGCTGGTACTTTTTGTTCCCATTTACCCATGCGGGTTGGTACATTCTTTTATTTGAGCATAATAGCTCGCCCCGAAACCATGGTTTTGTTTATTTGTATTTATTTGTTTCAGTTAGGTTTAGATTTGGCCAAATCTAGGTCGGGAGTCGATGCTGTAAAGACATGGCGTGTTTGGTTGTGCCGGAAAATCGCCGCCGAGAACGTCACCGATAACCATGTGCTGTTTGGTTATAAAACTTGACTGATATAGTCAAGTTGCAATAACATGATTTAATGCCCAATCGAGCCTCGGTGTCCCTTACTCGTCAGTACCAATATGGTCACCCTACGAATTTAAAATCAAGAAAGTACAAACAATAGACCCTTTTCCTACCTGCTTGACAAACCCGCCCGGCTGCCTCGCCTCGCCGACTGCGCTTGCACGTGGCCACACTCCAACTCGTTGTATAAAAGATTACACTAGCAGTTTTTGATAATAATTCTATTTATAGAATTCTAAACTCAGTAATGAGTTTCGATACTAATTTAACTATTCGTTACATAAGGCAACTAAGTCAAAATTCTATAGACTGCGTTATATTTTGACTTCACTTGTTTTTATCTGCTCTGTTCGGAAAGAACTCTAGCTGTTCTGAGATAATTTTAGTTAATTATCTTCGGTATATATTTAGAACTATTTACCTAGGTAAAGGTAAAATATATGATTCTTTCTAGCTCTACTTCTTATATAAGTCATGAATAGGTTATGAGAGAGAATTCATTATTGGTTGATTCATTTTAGTTCATCTCATAAGTTAATTAAATGAAGCTTTAGCTCGGTCTTCTAGCGATAACACAATAGACTTGAACTTTATGAATGTCCCAGTATTGAATAATCTAAAGGGATGTTTGAATTATATCAATAAAAGAAGGTAAGTTTGACTCAAGGTGGGTTTATTGTCATAATATATATTATTATTTCCTCAACACTTGAGTGTATCAAAAAAAAGAAACTGTTTGATTATTTAAACTGAATTTCGAATGTGATAACATATCGAAATTCAATTGGATATCTCGTTACTAAACAGCCATGCTAATAAGGGAAAAACGACATATCCAAGCCAAAAAACCCTTGCGGCTATCTATTCTAGTTACACCTTAATAATTAATACACACATGCCACATAATTATTTACGTCTAACAGATATATGTATATATATATATACACACGTTCTCTCACCTTCGTAAAGGAAGAAGGACACACCTTAATTTTACAGTAAAATTATAATTATATATTTACTTCACGTTTAAATAGGTTCACAGATAGGTGGTCTTTGTTCATCTCCTTTTTAAAAGGATTTGTTCCCGCTATACTTTTGGACAGGCATGATAAAGACAATGGCTTGTATGGATCGTTATAGATTTTCACCCCTTCTGAATATCCAAATTAGACTACATAGTCTTATGAGCAGCCATATAATATACATCGCGAATATCGCAATAAACTCCCAATCCAGAACTACTTTTGTGTAGTCTCTGTCCCTTTGTTTTGTCGAGTACAATAACTCTAAGGCGGTTTCTGGGTCCATTATAGCTATTTCCAAATAATTATTTCTCAAGTGAAAAATAAAAAAAGTTACACTATATCTGTGAAACTACTCAGACCGTTAGTTATAATTTGAATTAGAATACATTACCCGGTACCGGTGTCTTGTGTCGCGTCGCCTTTCACTTATTTAATAGACTTCAAATTATTACCCCTTTAAATTCTTATAAAATGAACCTCCCGTCTAATTTTCTTACACTGGCGTTAAATGTATAGGGACTGACAATACAATTATACTTTCTAATATCGAGCTAAGTTGAGCAATGCCAAAATAGAAGTGCAATTGCTTATATTACAAATCAAGATTAACACCGAATCAAACTATTACTAGCTTAACTCTATATTTGACCCTCTTCTCGGAGTCCTAAAATCGAAGTGAAGTCTCTCGTCTCCCGTCTGAAGCTAGTATCCCCCAGCTCTCCCTCCAGCTTTTGGGCACCGCCCTCATTCGAGAAACTGAAAAGGTAACTCCCACAGTAAAATGTTCAAACGTGATTTGTCAAGGCAAAATGTATCCACCTTTATGATTTTTTCGTTAACAGCTAGCGCTAGGCGCCACACATCTCCGTTTTTGTTAATATTGCATAGGCGTTTGTTCGCAAATCCACAAAAAATACCTCTGATTTATTGCTCTACTTTCTAAGTATTTGCTTTTAAACGTTAAGTCGCCTACGGCTCATGTTACTTTAGTTTATTAGCTTTAATTTTTTCCTGGGTTCAATTTATGGTATATTTCAAGTGATTTTGCGTTTTGTAACTCACTCAATTCTGTCTATGGCTAAGAAATTTATGGACGTCCAATGTTGTTTTTAAGGGTCCTCTGGCTTTACATTATTATTCGAAAAATTTTAAATATCCGTGGCGCCGAGTGATTTATGGTAATGACTGTACAGGCTTACTACTTTCACTTACCACCACTACAGCCTATTAACGTCCCACTGCTGGGCACAGGCCTCCACTCTCATAGGAGACAGGGAATTAGAGCTTACACCCACCACGCTGCTCCAATGCGGGTTGGCGGGCTTTAACGACTATTATCATGTTAGTGATAATAACCGGGACCGACGGCTTAACGTGCTCTCCGAGGCACGGGGGTGTAACACCGCCAACTTCCAACTCCGGGCTGGCACTGAGAATTTCTCAATTGAAAAACCCAATACCTAACAATTTTTATGCCCGACCGGGAATTGAACCCAGGACCTCGTGATCCGCAGTCGACTATGCTAACCGCTAGATCAACGAGGCAGGCACTTTCACTTAAAGAAGTATTATTGTAATTTTGTTGACGCTCTTGCTTAATTATTGCTCGCTTATTTTAAGGACGTCAAGATACCTACATCATATAAAATTGCAATCATACTTCGTATATTATAAATGCGAAAGTATTTGTTTGTTAGTTGTCCTTCAATCACGCTGCAACAGAGCAACGGATTGGCGTGATTTTTTGCATGGCTGAGGACTAACGCTTACGCTTGCCCACAATCATGCCTGATGGGTATCTCGCTTGCCTAGAAGATGCCTATTCACTCTTGATTGAAAGATACAAGGATTGTAATTAGTGGGAAACACAGTTTTTCGTAGTGTTCCAGGCCTTAGCCATGCGAATAAGGAATGAAGACGCAAAGCGCTTCGTAAGACATAGGGGTGGAAATTATAATTCGTGGGCATTAGCCAGTATTGAAATAATACTACTTTAAGCGATGGCAGTAAACCTTCAGTCCATAGTGTGGCTACGCCCTAAATGACCCCACGTAGGTGAGGCATCGCTTATTGCTGCGCGCGCTTGGCTCCGGAAATAGACGGCAGGTCACGGACAGACGCGAGGTGAAAGCGAAAGTGATTTATTTCCAAAATCTCGGAACTTATTTCTGTAGCTGTACTGCAGCGTTTTTCCTTTTTAGAGACTAGCTCTTGCCCGCAGCTTCGCTCACGTGTAGATCCATTTTCATACTTTTTTACCCCCTTAGGGATAGAATTGTCGAAAATCTGTTTTAGCGGATGCCTACGTCACATAAGCTACTAGTTTTTGCCCGCAACCTCATCTTTTTTCCTATTCAAATTCTATTTTTTTTTTAATTCAAATAAACTTTTAAAAGTGCTTTTGAATCGTCGGTTGAATCTACCACTAGTTCGGAATCTACCATTCTACTGAGAAGAACCAGCAAGAAACTCGGTGGTTGCTCTTTTGAAAAAAATATTTTTACAATGTCATCAATATGTGTAGATAAATAAGTAACCGCTGTCCTTAGCATTGCTGAAGCGTATCTTGTTCCTGGAGTGTTATCGCTGCGAATGGGTGCTGACTCATGTACACCCTCAATACTAAATCGAATTGAACTATGGGTCATTACGGAATTCTTGCGGATTTTTGTCGCCAGCTCTTGGACTACAACATCTAGCGATCTAAGCTGTGAAAATCAAGTGTTTATTGCTGGGTTTGACACAAATCCGTAACTTAACAATGTAGCACATTATCTCTGGTGGGAACGCATTATAGTGGTCTTATTGCAAGACCTTTAGGCATGGTTACACTCAAGAAACTGTCATTAAACTCGTAGGTTGTAAATGGGATAGACGGGCATTTAAATGTTTGTTTTAAGTAGGTAGTCTAAATTCCTTGTTCCTAATTCGAACCTCTAGGATATGGAATGCCCTTCCTGATTCTGTTTTCCCCTCCTCTTTTAATCAAGAGTGAATAGGCATTTACTAGGCAAGCGCGCTCACTCTTAGGCTGCATCACCACTTGCAAGCAGTTCTGAGGTACAATCATGTAAGGATTGCCGATCAAATAGGTATGTACGATACCCTAAACGTATGAGAATGGATACATGAAATTGAGCTCTAATTCAATGCTGTTATGGTTTATTTTACTTTGAAGCAGAGCTTTAACGGTTTGATCGGCGATCCTTACATGATTGCACCTCTGATTGCAGCCAAGCGCTATCATATCTTATCTTCTTATATATATAAAAATGGAACCCGCTTTCCTTGGTCACGGCATCACGCGTGAATGGCTGGACCGATTTCACTAATTCTTTTTTTGTTGTATTTGTTATTATTAGGAGAAGGTTCTTACGGAAAAAAATATTAAGAAAATCTCTCAGAAATATTGAAAAATATACATTTAATTTTGCATACTAAGGTGGTACGAAGTTCGCCGGGTCAGCTAGTATATTTAAAAAAAAAAAGCGCAGATAAAGTCTTGTAGTAATCAATAGAATTTTAGTAGAACTGTTCTTAGCCTAAAATTTACTCGATGGAAAATGCTGGTGACAGTGGCATTATGATCGAATTGTCTGAACAGTAGAACCTAAATCAGACTATTGCTTATCAAAAGTTTCGTCTCAATCGGTTCATAATTGACCGAGAAAAGCGAAGGTCTCTGAGTCTACTTGGGTGAATTGGCACTTGTCCGTCCGTCCGTCCGTCTGTCAGAGCATTATAACTTCTGAATTACTGAACGCAATTACTTCAGCTTTAAATATAAACCAATGGCCTCCCGCCGAATATGGCTTAAAAAATAATAAAAATCTTTATTTCAGGGTGGCTCTCATAGAAGCGAATGCGAAGTTAAATATTTTTTATAAAGTTACATAGAGTTGCTGTATATCATTTTAAAGATAATTAGGAATAGAGTCCAAAAATATTTTTTTTTAAATTTTTACTCCAAAATTGACGAAATGGGGGGCTTTCAAAGTGGTGATTTTCTAACGTCAAAAGATGACCTCAGAACTCTAAATTTTCTGAAAGGATGAGCCTGAAACTTGATCAATTATTTCAATTATATCCTGTACTTGAACAACAAATACTAAAATTAGATAAATATTGTAAGGAAACGGAATTATTTAATTTTTAATGAGCTTCAGTATTTTTAACAGAACTTCACATTTATGTCAATAGATGGCGCCGCGAGGTCTTAGTTCGGGGCGAACCACTAGTAATTATTGTGTGATACATTCACAAGTCTCCCAATCCGCACTTGGCTAGCGTGGTGGACTATGGCCAAACCCTTCTCGGAACCGGCAATAGATCACATTTTGTGTATGTCTCGTGAAGCGCTTATCATAGAAATGATCCTATGAAGTAAGGTCTTACCGGCAATAGGTTGGAAAGATGTAGTTGACTTTTACAAATATACTAGTGGTTCGCCCCGAACTGAGACCTCGCGGCGCCATCTATTGACATAAATGGGAAGTTCTGTTAAAAATACTGAAGCTCATTAAAAATTAAATAATTCCGTTTCCTTACAATATTTATCTAATTTTGGTATTTGTTGTTCAAGTACAGGATATAATTCAAATAATTGATCAAGTTTCAGGCTCAGCCTTTCAGAAAATTTAGAGTTCTGAGGTCAACTTTGGACGTTAAAAAATCTCCACTTTGAAAGCCCCCCATTACGTCAATTTTGGGGGAAAAATTAAAAAAAAAATTTTTTTTGGACTCTATTCCTAATTATCTTTAAAATGATATACCGCAACCCTATGTAACTTTATAAAAAATATTTTACTTCGCATTCGCTTCTATGAGAGCCCCCCTGAAATAAAGATTTTTATAACTTATTAAGCCATATTCGGCGGGAGGCCATTGGTTTATATTTAAAGCTGAAGTAATTACGTTCAGTAATTCAGAAGTTATAATGCTCTGACAGACGGACGGACGGACGGACGGACAAGTGCCAATTCACTCAAGTAGACTCAGAGACCTTCGCTTGGCTCGGTCAATAAACGAACAAACTACTACAAATTTTCTATAGTTGATTTTATGATAAGATAATAAAAAAGAGGTTTATATCATACATCATAGCATAATATTTCATATTAAGGTGCATGACAAGGGTCTGCCCGCGAAATTCAAATTTAATTTGGTTTTTCACAATTTGTAAACTAATACGACAAAGTAGGCTTATGGCATTCAAATTGCGAGCGTAGGAATATCATCTTCACAGGTTTATATAAAAATCTTTACTTGAAAGTGCCCAGTTTAAGAAATTAGTCAAATTAATGACTAATTTGTGAGTAACTCACGTCAAACTCATTATTTTGACTAATTTCTTAAACTGGACACTTTCAAGTAAAGATTTTTATATAAACCTGTGAAGATGATATTCCTACGCTCGCAATTTGAATGCCATAAGCCTACTTTGTCGTATTAGTTTACAAATTGTGAAAAACCAAATTAAATTTGAATTTCGCGGGCAGACCCTTGTCATCGACCTTAATCTGTATATTTATAAGCGAAATACCACTCACCCATGCATTCACTCGCTCATTAATCACGATATCTCAGGCACTATAGAGCATACAAACTTGCCGGTTCCTTCTATGGCGTAGACGTTAGCTGAGAAACGGTTTTGAGAAAATTCACCCCTAAGGGGGTGACATGGGGTTTGAAGGTTACATAAAAGTGATAAGATTTTGAAGTATAGACATAAAAATCAGCATTTCAAATTTAAAATATTTTTTATTCAAATAGACTTTTTACAAGTGCTTATGAATAGTCGAATGAATCTACCACTGGTTCGGAATGCCGTTCCTACCGAGAAGAACCAGCAAGAAACTCGGTGGTTGCTCTTTTGAAAAAATAAAGTATATTGCATTAATCTAAAGATACACAAGTAACAGCAGTCCTGAACATTGCTGGAGCGAGTCAAATCCATGCGCTTTTATCATTTATATAATCTTCGACAGTATAATAAGCTTTTTTCAGGAGCATTTTTTTAATGGTTTTCTTAAACTTGTGTAAAGGCAAGTTTATAATAGGTAGTGGAATTTTGTTAAAGAATAGAATGCTCATTCCCACGAACGACCTTCGGATTTAGGTTATTAGTTTCAAATAATATACATTGCATAAGCTTTATATAGCTTCTATAGATAGGCCTTTTGCAGCGGGTTTCATAATCTCATAGGCCCAGAAATCGTACGTGGACGAAGTCGCAGGCGACCTCTAGTATTTTATAAACGCGAATGCGAGTTTATTTGTTTGTGACGAGTTCAAAGCTAATTTTGACGAAATTTGGAACAGAAGTAGACTATGTCCCGAGGATTTAACCCGGAATTCTCGCGGGAATTTAAACCACGCGGACGAAGTCGCGGGCATATCTAAGCTAGTCGTCACAGTAAATTACTTAAGTACAAAATCAATTATGAACAATCCGCTGCTCTGGTGATTCATTCGATTTGAAACCGTTGCCAAGTAATGGCCGGTGATTGTATATTAATTTTCATTTTATTACATCAGCCCCCCCGCATTGTTTGTATTGTGATTAATTGCTACAACTTGGGCACAGGTTGTTTTCGTACCGGGCTTACTTAGTTATAAGTTGTAATCTGTAGATTGAAATGTGGTTTTTAGTGAATTAATGAATTAATATTTTAGTGCCAGTATTTTATTAATATAATAGAAAACAAGTATTAATTATTAATGGTATGAAAATATTAATATACAATACAAAGGCATTCCAAAATGCCGGTCATACCTACCAGGTTAGCATACATCTAAAGAGTTTCTTTAGGAAGGCTTTTATTTCTACCCTCGTGGACGGTTACAGGAAAGAGATCTTCCAAGTACACTTCCCGTTATCCTAGGTGAGCGGCAGAAGCGACGCTACGCGACGCGACGTGGTGCGACGCCATAGAAAATTACAGTACGCTTACTCTGAGTTTTTACATTGCAAATACGATTGATCGACGTGAGAGCTCACCACGCCAAGTGTAAGCGGATGTCAAAGTAAAATGGACCCAAAAGCTCTCAAAAGAAATTAACTCTAAATCAATGCGGTTAAGGTTCATTTTACTTTAACGGTCGCTTACACTTGGCGTGGTGAGCTCTCACGTCGATCAATGGTATTTGAAATGTGAAAACTCAGAGTAAGCGTACAGACGTATCTACGCGACAACGTAAAGGCCACATGACGGGTGTGAGTAACTGTGTGATACTGTCGCATCGTGTCGCATCGCGTCACGTTGCCGCTCTTCTAGGACAGCGGGTTAGCTTTAACCAATATTTAAAACGGGTTCACTAATGTTTCAATCAAACGTTTTTATGATAAGGTTTTTTTAAATAATTAATGTAAATAAAATAAAATTAATAAAGAGAAATTAAAATTTGTCAGCAAAAAAATTGTCAAAAAAGTCATTTATAGAACCCGTTGTTTGTATAAAGATGAATTTTTTGATTCTTAATTTTGCCAAACGTTGATTGTGTAATGAAAATTTGTCATTTGTTTTTTGTAAAATGATAGGTCGCGTTTAAAACGATGGTGTGTGACGTGTATTTTAAGCTACGAGTATAATCCTCAAAAAAATGAATGATATCCACACGTCATTCAATCGTCAACCACGTTATTGATAATATTTTCAGTATAAACTTAATCAATTATGGACAATGCGACGCGCTGTTGATTCATTCGATTTGAAACTGTTGCCAAGTAATGGACAGAGATTGTATACAAATTATATTATTTTATTAAATCAGGCCCCTCGCCTGTGTATTGTTTGTATTGTGATTAATTGCAACTTGGGTACACAAGGTTGGATACAACAAGTTGGATTCACTTTAGTTTATTTTGAGTGGGAATATGATTTAAGATAATTTTGGGGCAAAATAGGAACGGGATATGAGCAGAGGTTGGAACATTTGCCCCAAAAGGTATTTTAGGTTTGTTTCCCGACTGAGCTTTCGTTTGTCATGTTCACACATTGTCCGTGAAAAAATATGATTTAAAGACTTATTCCAAGAATAAAACATGTAGCCCCTATAATAAAGTTTTAGTACCCATTTCTAAATAACGAACGTTTATACCTAATTTACTCTCCGGCGAAGGAAAACACCGTGAATCTGCATAATATCGTGGAGGAAATTTTAAGCCAAATTACCCTCTATGCGCAGGCAAGTGATGCTTTAAATCCTCTTGTTAGTGTGAAGGCCCCGTTACATACGGGGAAGCTTGGAGAATATTCTTCCTCGAATTCAAATATCCTTTTTATTGTATATCGAACAAGATATTTTCTCTGGTCTGGTCTGGTGGGAGGGTTTGGCCGTGGCTATTTACCACCCTACCGGCAAAGACGTACTGCCAAGCGATTTAGCGTTCCGGTACGATACCGTGTAGAAACCTACTAGGGGTAAGGGTTTAATATAACTGGCATAACCCTTAACAGGTTAGCCCGCTATCATCTTAGACTGCAGCATCACTTACCATCAGGTGAGATCGCAGTCAAGAGCTAACTTGTAGTAGCAAAAAAAAGCCAAACAAATTAATGATTTTTAAAAACTACTACAAATTATATTTACAAATAATACACATCGTTCAAATGATCCATAATGGGCATGGCGCCCAAAACACTGGCGCTTTTACCTCGTTGAATAGCAAGGCTAAGCCGTTGGGCTAAATAAGCGAAATATGCTATTCTTCTTCATTTACAACCTCTCTCACTGCCAAGGATACAGATCTCATAAGAGATAAGTGCTTCCCTGTCTATGATTATTTTTCTTCACTTTTTAAAAATTCTTTCTACATTTAAAAAAAATACCCGTGAATTAAAATACGACTTCCCCGGCGGAGTGGGGTGCGCCATGGTCAGGAATATCCTTGGTTTGATTCCTTGCTTTTTTCTTTGGAGTCAATTTCAGAATTTATGATTTCCATAAATAACACAATTGTATTAATTTTCCATTTTGTATTCCAATTATTTAATAATAATTTCGTTGGTTTGGTCTGGTGTGAGGCTTCGACCAAGTATGGGTTTTAGGTAATTTACGTAAGAGGATAAAAGAGTACAAGGGTTACCCAAGGAACGCTTAAGCTTATTAATGGGTGCAATTAATTCTGATCTGGTTTAAATCCAGGCGGTAATAACAAGCTCTTAGAAACGCCAGCTAGCTTGTACCCAGGAGCTTAATTAAAAATTCTAAAGAAATCAAGGCGTCACAAATGCGTAAGAACTCAAATGCGGAAATGTTTTATTCAGAATTTTTTGGCAAAAAATAAATGATTATGATTATGATTATGATTATGATCAGGCCTGGGAAAAATCAGCGGAATTCCGCGAGCGGAAATCTTCGGTTTTCTTTTTCGTTATACATTGTTGAAATGTTAGTAAGTACCCTCGTATATTAACCTACTTCATGTGCGGAAGAAAGAAGAAAAATTTGCAAGTGTTTTTTGAAATAGTCTTTGTTGTTCTAGTTTACTGGATGGGGTGACTCTTGGGTAGTCAAATTCCGCGGATACGTAGAAAGCTGTTACGGACGGGAGCTTCGTGCCACGCGCTGCGCCCGCCGTGACTAACGCTGATTGGTCGGCCGCCGTCGCCCCCGCTCCCCGCTGCGCCCTCACCCCCGCGATCGCCTTATCTCTCGCTTGGCACGACCGTATGCGCTTGCCGAGTGGGAGACTTAGATATAAGATCATGTTTGAACTGTATAGAATCACTTCGTCGACAACTCCCGAACCGTGAAGACAAGTAACAAGAACCCTGCGAACCACTGTGAACCATTGTAAATAGAACATAGAACCTAGAACATTGTGAATATTATTGTGAACAAGTAAATACAGTCCACTGAACAGAACCGAGGGATATTATTTTGAATCCCTCCCCAACAAAAGCGTTTTGCTTCCCCGTTCTTGAATCGGACTGCTAGGATATGGAATGCCCTTCCGGTTTCCGTTTTTCCCATCCTTATAATATTGGTACCAAATCAAGAGTGAATAGGCATCATCTAGGTGAGAGCGCACCACTTTAGGCTGCATCACCACTTGCAAGCAGGTCTGATTGCAGCAAAGCGCTAGCCTATAAATAAAAAAAAAGAGATCTGGTCATTGGTCATTTCCTCCATGAGAGTACGCCCTAGATCGTTTGGTTCGGTTACTTACTTTTTCCCGGAATCCCGTAGCAACTCCCTGATTTTCAGGTATGTCATTCGCCTGGTCTTTTACAAGATCTATGCTTTTTGAATCACATTGTTACGTTGTTCCGTTACGGCTTTATTGAAGGACAAACCAACAAAGAAACACACTTTTGCATTTTGTATACCTATGGGCAGTGAAAAATATGGGTGGCAAGTTAGTCGTAGGTATAAGTTATGGATAGGAAAATTAGGTTTGGACCCTCATGAATGAGAGAGAAATGATGCTAATTGATATTCATATTCACACTGTGGGAGTAATCTTTATTACACTATACAGTTTTTGGATGTCAGTAAAATATAAAAAGTGATGGTGACAATAATAATATGGTACCCTGAAACTAAAGCTGTTTAAAGTACGCTTATGGTCGTTCCAAATTTTGTTAATTTGCCCTAAAAATTATTATATTTTCATTATAGTTCTGGCACATACTTAATCTGGTGAGTGGACAAAGACTTCCTTGTGATTTTATTTTACTTTCGGTATTGGCACCGTTTTAGCCCTTTATTTTTTAAGACCGTCAATAGAATGCTTTGTTGTTCCCATAGATTTTAGCATTGGCTCTATCTACGATAATAAACATAATTGTTTTTCTCCTAAACTGAATTGCAAGTATAACCTTTTTGATCATACCAATAAGGGTCGTTATCAAATGGTGTCACGGCAATAAACATAATTGCTTATCTTCTAAAATTGCATTGCAAAATTGAGCTGTTCAGCTACACGTATAAGGGTAAATTTCGCGTGGATTTGCAATGTAACATGTCAAGTTTATTTCCATCTTCATCGTTAAAGCTCGGGAGTGGAGGCTGGATGATAAGATGCGAATCTTAAAGTTATGCGATTATCTTTTTATTTGCGTGAATTCGTCGCGGAAAATTTGACTATTATTTCAAAGTCATATTTATTTAATGCTTTTATTTCTCTAAGGGCAGACTTTAGCGAGCAAATTAAACAAAAATGTCTGTATTTTATATAAGATTTTCGTTAAATGAGTTGGTATGTGTTTGCATGAACTTATGCAGTAGCTTGCAAGGCTTTCAATTCAATTTTCAATCCTAAAAAATATTTAAAGATCTTTACCACATTTAAGTCTTGCTGTTTTAATCAAGATTTGTTATGTGTTCTAAGATGTTTTGATTAATAATTGGCGATAAAAGACTTTGAAGTTCGGCCGATAGGGTTACGACTAACTACCAGAAAAGACAAATAGGAAATTATAAATTCCTAATTTGGTTTAGAATCGAACCTAGGACCTTCCGTTTTAAATAAGATCACAGCGCACACTATTGGACCAGGGGAGTCGTCAAAAATACTCAATTTGTAGGCAGAGGGATCCTCTCCGGGCCTCCACTCATTAAAGAGAGCGATATGGAGCTTAGAGCCACCCGTGCACGAACCTTACAAGAATGCGTGATAAATTGTAAACATAAATCTGAGGCAACTTTACGAGGAAACCTCAAGGTGCCGGAATGTATTCCAACCATCTAGAACTCTACTATTGAATGTCCTAGAGTTATTGGCACTGTTTAACCGACTTCAAAAAAGGGCGTATGTATGTAAGGGTATTGGAACTGCAATATATTCACATAATTGTGAAAATATATAAGAGCTTCCAAACAAATATACACATAGGTGTATGTATGCATGTATGTTTGTAAGAGGATTTCTCCGAAACTATTAATCAGATTGTGACCATTCTAGGCTTACATTGACTTAAAGGAACAGTGCCGCCAGTTTCATCAAAATTATTTCAGTAGTTTTCAAGATATTGGTGGTGAAGTCGGTATAACTTTCAATATTTTAGATTATCACTTGTTACATACATATAACAAAAGATCGTTTTACATCATAAAGGTAATTTTGTTAAAATCAGTAAGGTATTCTGTTTTTTTTTTAAAGAATTTATCGTTCTAAATTAAAACAGCACTCCCTATTTATGGACTCTACGTTGTAAAATATGAAAATCTCAGGCTTGCAGGTTTTGCTCACGATGTTTTCCTTCGCCGTTAAACCAAGTGATACATGATTGCTTTTTCCTTTCATAGTCTTTTCTCATAACGAACCCAACACCTCCTGAATAGGAAGCAGAAGTTTTAACCACTCGAGGGACTCGCTAATGTTGGGCCACCTGGTTTACGTTAGTACGTAAAAATCCACTACAAGTTAGCCCTTGACTGCGATCTGACCGGATGGTAAGTGATGATGCAGTCTAAGATGGTAGCGGGCTAACCTGTTAGGAGTATGGCAGTTAAAATATATGCTTGTGTACATACATATTATGTACCCGCAGTCCTAAGCATTGTTGGAGAGAGTCAAATTCATGCTCTTTTATCATTAACATAATCTTCAACTGTATATAATAAGCTTTTTGTCATGAGCATACTTTTAAATTCTTAAAATAAACCTTCATAACCCGATTTTCCCTCCAAGAAATTCAGTAAAAGGCCCCGGCAACAAAAAACCACTTGTTACCCGTGCCATTTCTATATCAAAACCTATTTTAAACTCTGTGAGTGCAGTACCATATCTAAAATGGCAATCATTCGTCCCGATTGCTAGACAGATCTTTACATAAAATCGAGTAGATAAAAGCACTGCAAAGTGGTTTCTGAGAGACGGATGCCAGTAATCGACTGTCGCGGGAACCGATCGCGGTGATTTGTCGCTCGTGTGTGTACGCCCTTAGCTGAAGCTTTATCCACTTCATTCGTGGTTCGAAGTTTCAATTATTGGAACTTGAGAAGAATGATAGTAGTAAGAGTGGAATAAAGATCGATTGTTGATAATAAATTATGTATTAATGTACACTAAAATCATTATTTTAATTTCTTTTCATTGTTTTGATATATATATATATAACAAAAGAAATGTAGGTGCATTAATATTGTATTTTTAATATACCTATCTGATCAAATAAGAATACTTAGTTCGTTTTAATATTATTACTAAAATAAAACATGAGTTACAATAATTATTATACTTCGTCGCTTCATTCTTCAGATATAAAGATACACACGTAGTTTCCCCACGTTGAGCAAATAATCGCACGTTGTTCAGAGGAGTTATAAAAAAAAGAACCCCCACTACTCGCGTCTGTCTCGCACGACAGAGCGGATTCGTTCGTCATTCCTTTTTCGTGCGTAGCAACGATCACACGTTCCTACTTTCTACAAACAAAGATAATTTTATCTTTAAAAATATAATAATATTAAAATTAAGATAGTGTTATAAAGTGCTTTTTACAAGTAAGTGTTTAATCTTTCATTTTCAGCAATTTATTTCAGCACCACGTGTCTGAGTAATCATTATTTGATGCAGTGTTTATATTTTACACTAAAGGTTTTATTGGGGGTTGGCCAAGAGTCAACACGAAGGAGAATAAACCTTTCAACATGACGCGCCTAAACCATTATATTTTCATGCAGTGTTTGCTTACACTAAAGGTTTTCCTGGCGGTTGTCTGAGGGTCAACACGAAGGAGAATAAACCTTTCAGCATGACGCGCCTAATGAATTATACTTTCATGCAGTGTTGGTTTACGCTAAAGGTTTTCCTGGCGGTTGTCCGAGGGTCAACACGAAGGAGAATAAACCTTTCAGCATGACGCGCCTAAACAATTATATTTCCATGCAGTGTTTGTTTACACTAAAGGTTTTCCTGGCGGTTGTCTGAGGGTCAACACGAAGGAGAATAAACCTTTAAGCATGACGCACCTAAACAATTATATTTCCATGCAGTGTTTGTTAACACTAAAGGTTTTCCTGGCGGTTGTCTGAGGGTCAACACGAAGGAGAATAAACCTTTCAGCATGACGCGCCTTACTTTCTTGGAGTGTTGGTGTACACTAAAGGTTTTCCTGGCGGTTGTCTGAGGGTCAACACGAAGGAGAATAAACCTTTTAGCATGGCGCGCCTAATCAATTAGGTATACTTTCATACAGTGTTTATTTATACTAAAGTCTTTTCCTGGAGGTTGCCCGAGAGTCAACATGATGGACAATAAACCTTTCAATATACGACGCGCCTGAGGAATTGTAGTACAATACCATATAAAATGTATGATTTCCTAAGGAGGGTACTTAAAATAAAAGTTAGTATTGAATCAGCTATACGCGCTCATTACAGAAAATATATACTTTCATGCAATGTTAAATTGCACTAAAGGATTTCTGGGAGGTTACTCGAGAGGTACTTAATACAAAAGAATATAAACGTTTTCAGCATGGAACGCACTTAAGAGATTACTCGTCCATGTAGTGTTTAATTGCACTAAAGGACTTTCCGGCGGGTCGCCTCAAAGTTAACACGAAGATTAAGCATTTCAGCATGATAAACCTAAGTAAAATAGGTACTTACACGAAGACGTGTTAAAGTACGACAATGGTACACTGGGAGGTCGCCCGCGAAGTAGCATGACGGAAATCAAACCTTTCAGCTAGACGAGCCGGGCGATGACATCTGCCCAATTAGCATTCCGGCGATGAAGAATTTGTCCACTAAATCAAGATAGCTGGCACTTAGCAAGCTGTTCACCGTCCTCTGAACCAGGGGGAAGGCGTTGGGGGTTAAAGTGGACCAACGATCGGATACGTCACCAAGGCCCAGCTTAGTACGCCTAACACAAAGTGATTTCGAGCAATACTTGAGAAGTAATCGGAACTCAGGTAAATACTATGCACCTACCATAAAGAAGGTTACCTTCTACTTTATTTATCCACTGCGGTAAATTATTAACAATCTTCAGGATTCACTGGGTCAAAGATTGTATGGATACTTACTTAATTCGAAATCGAAGCTAAATATTATCTTTTGTAGGTACCTAGGTGTTACCGCTCAAAATAGTGGACATGATTTATTCAATCACAAGTACCATGTAATGTAATGTATCATAATTATTATTAGTGTTTGCATCGCCTACCATATTTTTTTTTTTGCTTTGTCTTCATAGTTCACACACTATCACCGATAAGGCCAAAAAACCTTTAAATACTAATGAGGTTATGTTTTTAAGATAAATATATTAGCATGGCCATAGCACAATAAAAGTGTTTATTATTTACGGCGACAGATAAACAGAATACTTAAAAATATCTATGTATTTAATTTCTTTCAAGCAAGTAAATGCAATTATTAATCTAATATCGGTATCACAGAACCTTATTTTAAAATGTAAACCTACGGAACAAATTCCATGATATAATCTTTGGAGTACCGTCTTACAAAAAAGGTAGGTATGTCTAATCGACCTTATAGAAGACTAGTAAAATTCTATACCAGTGTTTTTACTTTCAATGAAACACTTGTGGTGATTCTAGTCATTTCTGCAAACGTTACTTACATAATATCTGCTCGACTAAAACATGAAAAGATTTTCATTTCAAACATTTCAGATTTTTATTTTGAGATTGCAATATAGTAATATTGAAGCACCGCTATTCAGCGTAACACCGCTATTTAAGTTTTCAGCTTTTACAGATTTCAGCGCCTCACACGCAGTCACTATGGACAAAAGAAACATAAATGTTTCATACAGTGTATGCAGACTCAAGATCTGGGGCTCAAAATTTTCAGATGTAATTTTTTCAATGCAAAGCCTCTCGGTATCAAACATACACCTGCGGAGTGGTAACGAAAGTTCTGACAATTCTGAGGTAATAAATATCTTTATCTTTTTTATCAGCTACTTCAGCAATAAATCAATTTGTTTGCTAATATGATACAGAAACGTCAAATTAAAAAAAAAAAAAAAAAAACTGCTAGTATTCTACCCTCAGCGTGGTAGGTATGCAAAGAACATTTACGAAGGAAATTCAGATTCAGATTCAGATTTATTTATTTCTGAATACAGTGGAGGTATACATAGATGTTTTACAATAAGGTATCATGTATTCTACCACAGTGTGGTGCACAAATATTTTAACTTATTAATTACAATTAATATTATTGTTAAATTGTGTGGTTAGATTGCAAAATTACCCACAAGTTTTATGTTTTTTCCCTAACAACGTACTCTCGAGTTTTACAACTCTTTAGTGCCCGGGAAGCATATATCATACACCCGTTGACATGTAATACGATTGACCGAAGGGGTATGGGTTTAATATAACTGCCATGCCCCTAACAGGTTAGCCCGCTACCATCTTAGACTGCATCTTCACTTACCATCAGGAGAGATCGCAGTCAAGGGCTAGCTTGTCATTATTTAAAGATTATCCATAAAAGAGTTCGAAAAACCAAAAACTAATAAAGAACCTTCTTCATTTTGGAAGTCGGTTCAAAATGATAATCTAACGGCGAGTATTTTAACGACCGGATGAAGACTATATAATATTACGTAATAGGTTAAAATCTCCATCGTATTATTGTTTTCTGTTTTAAAAATATTTCGTTGGAAATTGTTTCTGCAGACACAGTAAAACGCGTAGGTTGTCTTACCCGAAACGCGAATCCAAGCGGGGTGCCATGGGTAACTGGTAGAGATCTCGTATAGAGATAAGTGCTTCCTTGACCACTATGTTTCTGTTTTTCTAAATATTTAATAAGTGTTGGGTAAAAAGTTTTTAAGATCCATCCATAAATATCCATTATCCGCATATTGGAAACAATCTTTGAAAAACTGTTATAAAACTGTCGTTATAATAATATGTACTCGTACATCGTAATCGAAAACATGGTACAATTTACTCGCGTAAACAATATGCTCCCGCAACACTTGCATAGAGTTGTTTGCAAAATTAAAATTCTTGTTTAGTCAATTCAGACCCTGAATGAGAGTTACCAATAAAGACATTAATGAAAACCAAAAATCGGCATTGAGCAGCGGCCGCAAATGTAACCTCTGGATCACACTTACCTCACATAGGATCAGTGGTGTCAGTGCATTTTCCATAAAATATCAGGGAATTAATGCATCGGTTCAAAGATTCTCATTAATTAAATAGCTTATAATGATGTTTATTTTTCTCATTTCAAATGTTTTTTTTTTTATTCAAATTCAATATTCAATGACCTGCACAGCTAGGTTACGCATCGTTAAATAGTATAGAAGTCTAGACTTCTTAGATAACTTACTTTAAAGCTTCTAACGTCAGTGGGGCTAAAAAGTTCAAACCAATCGATTAACCCTTCAAAGTCGATATTAGTAGTCTGTCACAATATCGACCGAATATTCATTCTTCACCTATAATTTCGGGGTAACTTTTATGCGGGTAGGAATTTATTACATTCCATAACCTTATTGACGATATAATTGTTCGACAAACATCTTAAAACGGTATTTTAATATAAAATTTTACTCAAATATATAGTTAAAGCAATACTCGAGATAGTACCTTCAGAACAGGACCAGAATAAACCTGTTCTTTTCTCGCCACGCTTCCAAAAAACAAAACGTTCCGTCTTCTGCTACTGGGCAGGATTTCGCACTTAAACGTCCCATTGGACGTCTGTTGTGCTAATTGTGTAAATAAAATAAAGTATTGCCCCGGCTAATATACTTGGTATTAGATTATAAATCTTGCTACTAGTTATGGACATCAATAACTATTTAGTTCCATTCGATTGCATCGAAACTATAATACGTTTATGCTTGTTACTAGCAACTAAAGCAAAAGAGCGCAAGATTGTATTATTGGTAAATTGAAAGTTATTTAAATTGAAACTTAAGTACAATAAATACTTAAGAGAAATTTTAATGTCATCTTAAATGTACGTAAATAAGCATCTCGGGGAAATCAGCTCATGATTCCAACCTTAAACATAAACTGTTTAAAACATTACAGCTCAAATAAGAGATAAGAAGAATAAATAAAATTATTGATAACAATAATTAGTATCTATTCAGCGTAGATACAGCTCTTGCAAAAATATATAATATCTCTTAACATCTACGTGTGTATCTTTATATCTGAAGAATGAAGCGACGAAGTATAATTAATGATTAAACGAACTTACCTGTAAGTGAAGTTCTATCATAATTATATGAGTCGCTTCATTCGAAGATATAATATTAAGTTCCCAACCCACCCATCCCGAAACATATTTTCGCAAGAGCTTTAAGTATAGGTATATATCTCTAAACTAAATGACGAACGAATCCGCTCTGTCGTGCGAGACAGACGCGAGTAGTGGGGGTTCTTTTTTTTATAACTCCTCTGAACAACGTGCGATTATTTGCTCAACGTGGGGAAACTACGTGTGTATCTTTATATCTTCGAATGAAGCGACTCATATAATTATGATAGAACTTCACTTACAGATAAGTTCGTTTAATCATTAATTATTTCTTAAAATCTTACTTAAAATCTAAATAAATACTTAAAAGGAAACGGTGACTGACTGACTGACTGATCTATCAACGCACAGATCAAACCACTAGCTAAGGATCCTTGAAAATTCAACCCTTGAAATTTGTATAGTCCGAGCGGACGAAGTCTAGGCAAAAGCTAGTTATACTCGTATATAATATCCTAGATAACTGCCTCGTTGGTCTAGTGGTTAGCATGTTCGACTGCGGCCGACGAGGTCTCGGGTTCGAGTCCTGGGTCGGGCCATAACTAGTATTGGGCTTTTCTGATACGAAATTCTCAGTACTACCCCGGAGTCAAGAAGTTGGCGGTGTTTCACCGCCGTGCCTCGGAGAGCACGTTAAGCAGTCGATCCTGCGCCTGATCTCTCTCCGGTCGTGTCGGATCTTCCGTCCCATCGGGCTATGAGATTAAAGGAACAGAGAGTGCACCTGTGTATGTGCACACCCTTGTGCACTACAATACCTCCTCCTCTGGAGATTGGCCGCCGTGGCCGAAATTCGGTCGGGAGGACATTATTATTATTAATCAGAAAACCAGGAATCAGTAATGCTAGAATGTAAGCAAGATTCTCGTAATCAATATAGAAGCCTCGATGTAATATTTCACTAAACTCGTCGTTTACGTATCACCGCTCTTCGAAAAAAATTCACCCACTCTATTCAGGATACAATTTTACGCGAAAAATTGATTCAATTTGCGTTTCTACGAAGTGATCTTAGTTTTCCCGTGTATGGATGTTGCGTCGATATATTTTGTTCTCACATTTTTTATCGTACATTCATACATCGAATTGCAACCTTTTTTATATTGTATCTATTTTTGCTATGATTTTGTGCTCCTATTGTCGCTCGAATGTGGTCGTATTTTATTCTAATTCTATACAGTGATGCGGTCTAAAATGGTAGCGAGCTAACCTTTTATGGGATTAAGGGTATGGGTTTAATTTAACTAGCATACCCTTAATCGGCTACAACCCTCGTAGGTTTAGTTTTAAGATGATTCCGTAGTTAATTACCACCATCACGTCTTATACTTTGTTTAAATGACCTCCAAAAAGTGTACCTACTGTGTAGACCGTACCAATTTTGAATAAACTTTGATTCCTTGATTGATCGGTTTCTACACGGCCTCGTACCGGAACGTTAAATCGCTTGGCGGCACGTTCCTGCCGTAGAGTGGTAATTCGCAGCGACTGAAACCCTGGGAGGATTGGATACAGATTTTCTTTTTCATCGCCTCACCAAGAGGATTGAGAATTTTAGATAGTAGAATAGTAAGGATTCTGTAGGAGAAGCCTCTAATGAGTTTTTAACCTGGTTTGTGCGATAAATCAGTCGATAATGATAGTTAAGCAACGTTTCGACCCATTCAGTAACCGACCTCGATGGGTGACTGAATTTGGAAGAACGATTTGGTGAACTTCCCCTTTTTATTTAATTTATTTATATCTCAAAAATTACATCGGGTCCTTAAAAACTATAGAACGATAACAGCTGCGTTAGTTTGTAACTGTGTTGCAGTTGCTAACGCCCACCTCCAGATTACATTTTCATGAGAAATTACACATAATGAATAAAAATAATAAACTGTGAGTGTGTGTTTGTGTGTGTGTGTGTGTGTGTGTGTGTGTATGTGTGTGTGTGTGTGTGTGTGTGTATCTTGTTCGTGTATGTGTTTAAGTGGATTATTTCATAGTTACGATATCTTCTGTGTCACTATAAGAGAGTTTTCTAAGCCATTTAGATGTAAGTAATTTACATGAGCGTAAGTTTTCAGGGTATATATTTAAGTGATAATTAACTTTATTGTAAATTATTGAGCTAGCACTACAGAAGTGCTTACTAGCTAAATCAGTTCTGCAAGGTTTGATCCTGCACACTTTATCAGACCTTCTCTTACGATGTTGTATGGTGGGGTCAAAGTGTAGCTGTTTGTGCTTACGTAATATTACATGGAGTATGTATGTCTGTCTGACAGTAAGTACATCGCATAAAACATATAACTCATTAGTTGGAAAGAGAATAGGCTTCCCTAGCATCACTTTTAGGATAGCTCTTTGAGCTCGCTCTGGTCGTAGAAGTAGGGTTTTTCCGCAACTACCCCAGCTAGTTATGCAATATGATATGATCGACTGTACCAAAGCTAAATACACAATTTTCAACGTTTTTGTGTCAAGTATAGGTTTGAGATTTTTAAATACATATATCATTTTCCTAGTTTGACCAACAAGTTTGCCTATTTGTGGAGCCCAGGTTAGCGAGCTATCAATAATAACTCCTAGGTATTTTATAGTGTCAACGCGGTCCATTTTACTGCAATCACAGTTAGCAAGATCTAAGCCACAGTTATGTACTTTAATCAAGAATGTTTTATCAGGCTGAGAGTTTTATTTTAGAGAAAATGTGATAAATTTGCTTTTTTTACGTTCAATGAAAGTAAATTTGAGGAAAGCCACATCATAACCTTTTCTAACACCCGTTCTGCGTTAGTATGTGTTTCAGTCCAGTTTTTACCCTTAGTCGAGTCGTATGCGAAAGGACCTGGGAATCCACCGCGTTAATGTCCCAAGAAAACCCCTGTCATTATGTGATTAATGGAAAGGGGTCACTACTCTCGGCAATGAGGAATACGACGAAGAGAGGAGGAGGAGAGTGCGATGATAATAATCTGTGGTAGAATTTTTGAATTAAAAGCAACAGCAAACAAGCTGGCTTTATTTCAACGACACAGAAGTGCGGTATATTTATTTTAGCAGCTCTAACGCAATTTATAACTCCCCCAGAGCGCTGGAGCTCTGTGTCCCCCAATCGCATTATCCTAAGTTTGAGTGGAATACCAAATAATTGTAATTAGTGCTCAGACTACCGTAAGGGGTTTATGCAGTTTCTTTGATACTGGTAATTGGTTTCTCTGTGACTTGTGTAGTATTTTAGCTGATAAAATATTACGACTTATATTCAAAACGTTTTTGCTGATCCCAGCCGCTAGGGTGTGGAACACCCCCCCAGCGCACGTGTTTACTGCCACGTATAATTTATGTACCTTCAAGGCATTGAAATAGAATGAGTACTAGAAGCAGGGTCACGAACAAAAAATATCGCAAAAATGTCCCAATTTGCACACACATAAACATTTGTATGCTGAGTGGGAAATGTAGAAAAAGGTATTATATTAGCAACAACTTCAGTTAATTATGCACCTTAAGTTTAACACATAAAGCTACATTACGATTAGAAAATATTAATTTTTAAGACGTTCTGTCATCAGAGAAAAGGTAGGAATAACCTTTCAATCCAAAACAAAAAGTAATTTTTAAAATAAGTACAAAAATATTTATTATTAAAATAAAACTTAATGTGTAAGCAATAAGGTACTTCATACGTTGCCAAATTGATACCTTTACACTATTTTGGAACAAGACGCAACTCTTGGCATCACATTGTCAATATCAACAACGTCAATTTATTATATACCTTAAAACTTAGATTTTAAGTTGAATTACGAATGTAGTATGTTTATATTAAAGACCTTTTGTCTTTGTAAAAAGGCAAAAACAAAAAATTCAATGGAACGAAATTCAAATAGAACAATGGAGACATGGAGTTGCTGATTTTTTAAAAGTTGTATATCGTGGTGGTATGTGGTCGTGTATATTTATTACTAGCTTACGCGCCCCAGCAACTCACTTATGTGTTATACTTGTACAGTATGTTTTATTTATCAAAATAAATATTGATACAGTTTTGGTGGGTAGCACTGCGAAAAACCACGTAGGTTTAAATGGCGTACTCTCTCCTCTTCTATCAATATTTATAACTATACAATGTTATGATATGCATAAGTATCTGTGTAAAAACATGAGGAAACTAAAACTAAACTACCTAACATTTGTTTAAGAAGTAAGATTTTAACTTAAAATTAAATTTTCCTTACTTAGTTTCATTTTAAAGTTAATATCAAGGTTAAAAATCTACGTTTTATTGACGTATTACACGTAAACTTAAAAAGTACCAAGTAAACTTTATTCAGATTTAGCCTTTGCGGTTTTTATAATTTTTACTACATTTTTTTATAAAATATTTATGTAAAGTATATAATATCTTTATGTACCCATGTATTTTATGTGTATTTATGTAACTAAGGTATGTGTGTTTCCAGTAATATCAATTTATCAAAATGAATTTGAACATAATTAATGTTATCTGTATAATATTTGAGATGGCTTAAACAACTCTACTGCATAACGAAATGGATTACCAGGGAATCACTAAGCAACAATACTTTTAAAACACCAACACTACTCCATGCATCCCGTCTATCCAGAACAGTCAATGTTTGTTACAATATTTGACGCATTGTCACAAACATTGGCCAAAGGATATTAGCACACTTTTTATATGAGCACTGCAGCATTTTGACGCGTCGTTATGTTGGCTAAGGTTGGCCCGTACTAAAGTCAAATAAGAGCACTTTCGTATTTGTGCTGTAATTTATCGGGGACATTTTTGAAGCGCTAATCCTACATCTAGTATAGGTACTAAAAAAATTCTACATCAATGCTTCAAGGCAAGAGTGAATAGGCATCTTCTAGGCAAGCGCGCTCCAACCTAGACCTCATCATTGCTTTGCACTAAGCATGATTGTCGTCAAGCGCAAGCCTATCTCACAATAAAATAAACAAAAGACTCGCATATGGATTGTTGTCTGTAAATATATGGGGTCTCTCCTATCGTTTGTTTCCTATGTGAGTTTGTTTATTGGTTAATTATTGTCCTTCAACAGAGCAATGGCTTAACTTTTTCTTGCATGGGGTTTGACCTGGGGAGTTACATAAGTTACTAGTAATCCCGTAAATTTAATATCTTTCAAGATCTAAGAGCAAAGATTAAAAAACGGCCCATCTTTTCAACCGATTTCGATATATTATATATTGTATGTATTTTATATACACCGTTGAGATTGGGTTCCATGGCTGAATTTCCGTCAGAAGTAGGTTCGATAAACTTATCCGACCCCATTGATGTAGAATTTTAGTACCTATGACAGCGTATCTATGAAAAACAAAATTAAAAATTAGTCAAAATTTTGGGCACTGGGTCAGATAGCATCATCTGGGTCAGAAGTTTCTGGGAGTATAGGTACATAAAGTTTTTTCAAAAATCCACCCATCACCTCATCGAGCCGCTTATACTATGCGGTCAACAAGCTCTCAACAAGTTCAAACTGTGACAAAGTTGGGGCGTAAAATCGTTATTGTCATCACACGTCCGCAGTAAATAAGCTGCGGGCAATAAAAAACTTTTAAACGAAAATCCCCCGACTCGACCGCGATTCACTGAGGCGATGTAATCAGTGAAATCTTGGCCAGTTTTAAATCTTACACATACGGACCCGACCACCTATAGGTACCAACTTTGCTAAGTGGAAGACTGGTTGTGGCAATTTAGCCCGGTGGAAAAGCCGTGCTGCGAATCTATTTAATGTTAGATGCTGATTAGGCTAGCTGATGCGCGACTTCGTCCGCGTGGATTGAGGTATTTTGGTTCCCGCGAGAACTTTCCCTAGATGAAAAGTAGCCTATGTGTTATTTCATAGTCATAGTCATAGTCATTTATTTATTAAATATAGGTACACTGTAGGTACACTTATTTTCGTCTAAAAATTACATAAGTACTTAAAAAGCATGATGGTGATAATGGGTAACGGTATCTTAAAACTAAAGCTACGAGGGTTCCAAACGCGCCCTGGTCTGAGAAGAGCCCACAACAAACTCAGTCGGGGTTTTTTTTTTTTAATTATCACCATCTCACAAATATTCTTACTAAGGAACTATCAGAGACATTAGAGCAAATTATTGCCAGGCTTCCTTGTCGTTTAAGTAGTCCTTTACATGGTAATAAGACTTTTCAATGAGTTTACGTTTTACATTAACTTTGAACTTATTCAGAGACATCTTCAACATGTCTTCTGGGAGCTTATTATAGAAGCGGACACTGTTTCCAACAAATGAATTGCTAGTTTTACTAAGCCTAGAAACAGGCATTACAAGTTTATTTTTATGTCTAGTATTGACATTATGACAATCACTTTTCTTCTTGAATTTATC
Source organism: Erebia aethiops (assembly GCA_923060345.2). Lineage (NCBI taxonomy): Eukaryota > Metazoa > Arthropoda > Insecta > Lepidoptera > Nymphalidae > Erebia > Erebia aethiops. The sequence goes on along the minus strand of OV281091.1, from coordinate 18,466,330 downwards.
AATGTGCTTATGCACGTGTACTAAATTTTCAAATATATATTGGTTGTGCACTGTCATAATATTGATTTCTTTAAATTTATCTCTTAGTGACTGCCTTGGTCCCATATTATATATGGCTCGAACAGCCCTCTTCTGCAACACAAAAACAGAATTAATATCAGCAGCATTACCCCATAATAATATACCATATGACATAATGCTGTGAAAGTAACTAAAATAAACTAATCTCGCCGTTTCTATATCTGTTAACACACAGAAATAGATTATATTCTAGAATATAATCTATTTCTGTGCCTTTCATTCAGATCCGTTTGGCCGTTCTGGTGTGATTGAGTAACAAACATCCATCCATACATCTATCCATCCAAACTTTCGCATTTGACAAAGTTTATGCGTTTGACAAACTTATCATATCCCATCCAGGCTTGTCTAAACTTTAGACTGATCGTTAGGTACTTACCTTTAGTTGTTATCGAAAAGCATTTTCTATGCTTTGGATTACGTGGGCTCTGCAATGTACTAGAATGAAGCGAATAATGGATAATGAGACCAGCTTTAGGAGACCGTCTGTAATAAAGGAGAAGTTGTCTCCATTTGACAATGAAATGATTCAAAGTTTATTATAATTAACATTATTTTTTTGGTTTTGGTTGGATATCAGGTCGGATTGCAAGTTAGTCCGGTGTGTAGTGGCTTTCTAAAAAGATTTATTTATCTGCACATTTTCCGCCTGTGACGTTGTTAAGGGCAGATTTATATTCCGTAATATTTAAGGGCTCTTAGCGCTTCTTTGTTTCTGGTTAGATTATTTTGACGTAATAAATTTCTGCATGTTATTACGATAGATACAATTATAATCGTTTCATATTGTGTGTGTTTTTTATATATGTTTTACTTTTAAAGATATACTTAAAATGTCGTAAGCTAATTTTGTTGTGGTTGCGACAAAGCCAAGTTTTCTTATGCAAAAACATCTTGCACTTCAGCAATGTCTGGACATTGCAGGAAAAGGTTTTGACGACCTCCGTGGCGCAGTGTGTAGCGCTGTTGCCTTAACGTGCGGAGGTCCCGGGTTCGATCCCCGGCAGGGTCGATTTGGGAATTTATAATTTCTGAATTTTCCCTGGTCTGGCCTGGTGGGAGGCTTCGGCCGTGGCTAGTTACCACCCTACCGGCAAAGACGTGCCGCCAAGCGATTTAGCGTTCCGGTACGATGCCGTGTAGTAACCGAAGGGGTATGGGTTTAATATAACTGCCATGCCCCTAACAGGTTAGCCCGCTACCATCTTAGACTGCATCATCACTTACCATCAGGTGAGATCGTAGTCAAGGGCTAGCTTGTAGTGGATAAAAAAAAAAAAAAAAAAAAAAGGTACAGATAAAGGTGTTGAAAAGTTTCAGGTACAAATTGTACTACTTATTATAAAATTGTTATAATATAGTTAAGTAGTTTGCCTGTTCGTTTGTCATCATGCAAAAAATATAAAGTAAAAACCGAATCAGGTGAACCTTTACAAGATTGAATTTATGTGTTAAAGTGAATATTAACTACATATATAGCCGATGCTCGAGATTCGGCTGCGTGGACTTTATGTTTAAAAAAAAACCGGGATGAAATGCCTATGTCCTTCCCCGGGATGCAAGCTACCTCTGTACCTTTCAGTTGAACATCCAGGAAAGAGCATACAGACAGACACACTTACGCATTTACAATACCGTAGGTAGTAATTTCATTAAAAGTAAAAATAATAATAATTAAGTCTTCTAAATAATATAACAAAGCCTTTTTGGAGAGTAATTTTTAAATGATTATTATACAATGTAATAGGATAACCGTACAGAGTTCACCGTACGTGTACCTTTCATTCAGCTCGCTGAGCGTTTAAGCCCTACACTCTCGGAGCTTAATCATTATCGCCCGATCTTTTCAACAGGGGCTGCCTCATTACACGAGTGGTAGGTGTTATTTGATCAGCATTTTCTATGTTTAAATCGTGCGTGTTGCCAGTGATGACTTAAATTTTTATTTAATTTCAATTCCTAACTTTACTAGCTGAAGCCCGTGACTTCGTCAGCGTGGATTAAGTTTTTTTTTTATTCTTGATTAATTGAAATGATGACATACGGCTCGGAAACATACCAGCGACCATCTGTGCGCCGCCATATATTATTACTGTGAAAGAATTAAGGAAATGTGTAAAAATATTAATTTCTCTTTCTAGGTAATGGGTAAAATTGCACCCATAAATAATTGAGCATCCAGGAATTGCTCATTAGGAAATATTAAATACAATTCCCTGGAAATATATGTAATTAAAATTATTTCTCACATTCACTTCCAATTTTACGAAGTAGTATTTTATAAACGGATGACATGCATATGCACATATTGTCCACTAGCTGATGCCCGCGACTTCGTACGCGTGGATCGAGGTTTTGTGGTTCCCGCGGGAACTCTTTAATTTTCCGGGATAAAAAGTAGCCTATGTGTTATTCCAGACTATAATCTATCTCTGTGCCAAATTTCATCCAGATCCGTTCAGCTGTTGGGGCGTGATTGAGTAACAAACATCCATCCATACATCCATACATCCATACCGACATCCATACATCCAAACTTTCGCATTTATAATATTAGTAAGATAATCCATACTTCCATACTAACCTTATAAAGAATTTCTGTATGTCCGTCTGTATGTCTGTCTGTCTGTCTGCTACGCTTTCACGGCCCATCGGTTCAACCGATTTTGATGAAATTTGGTACAGCGGTAAATTGTATCCCGGGTTATACCATAGGCTACCTTTTATCCCAGAAAATTAAAGAGTTCCCGCGGTTATCAAAAAATCTTAATCCACGCGGATGAAGTCGCGGGCATTATCTAGTCCACACTAATATCCACACTAATATTATAAATGCGAAACTGTGTTTGTGTGCTATGCTTTCCTGGCCCATCTTTTCAACCGATTTTGACGAATTTTGGTACAAAGGTTGCATCCCGGGAAAGGACATAAACTTTTTAATATCCCGGAAAATTAAGGTGCTTCCGCGGGAATCTAAAAACCTTAATCCACGCGAGCGAAGTCGCGGGCATCATCTTGTAATCTATTGATTAATGATGAATGTAGGTACAATTAGATATCTGGCTGGATCTAGATTAACGGTAAACGCCGTAACGAAAGCACGTAGTGCGTATTTGCAATGCAAATCGATGACGTCTCTCCTTAGCTAAACAGAACGTTATGCTCATTGGCCACAAATACAATTATAACTGCTAAGCTTAATGTCTATTGGCTGCATACATATAGTATGTGGAATCGCCAGAGTGGTAAATATTTTGAGCTAATTTGTCTCTCTTCAGTCGGTCCCGTATGTACTCGTAATGTGCAAGACCAGGCACCAATCGACAACCCTTGAAAAATGAAAGCTTTCCGGGGCCTTACCACAGAAAGTACGCCATATTACCATCGCTTAAAGCCGTATTATTTTAATATTGTTGACATTCGTATTTTAGAATTATAATCCTTATTCTAGGGATATCAAGATATGCGACATAAAGCTGTCATTTTAAAATAATACTACTTTAAGCGATGGTAGTAAGTGCACTAGCCTTGTAACTTGTCCTACGTCAGCGTCGAAATAGTACGTCAGCGACAAACGTAATAACGCGACTCGAAACGACGCGACAGCATCAAACCTACGTTATCGCATAGATAAGCTTGTTATTCTCTATTTCTACTTTGTCTATGGTATCGCGTCGTGTCGCTTTCCTCATTGGTTATGGTAGCTTGAGACCACTTTCGACTTTGACTTGAATTTTACGTAAACGTTCACATAAAATTCAAGTCAAAGTCGCACGCAAGTCGCACAATACTGAAATCAGTATTAAATAGAAAATGTAGACATTACCTGGGTAGATAACTAGTTCATACCTACTGTGATAAAGGTTATGTGTTATTTAAGCTTTAGGTATGTGATGCGTTTAAAATCTTGAAGAGGAAGTTTGGGGGGCTGAGAAATCGTATTAAGTATCTTTGACGAGTTGTCACACACAGGGTTGATATGGGTCAGAACTATTAAAGCGAAACAGATTTTGTTATTTGAAATCGTAAACATAAAATACGCGCCGAATTGAGAACCTCCTCCTTTTTTGGAATTCGGTTAAAAATAGATTAGAAAATATTTCACAAAAAAATAATTGCAATTTTTCGATCGTTTTTGTTGTTTCTTTCAAAAACATATCTTTTTCATCATCAAAATCAAGAAAAAATCATTGGCAAAGAGCGTTAGACTAGTCTATGTATTTAAAACTAGGGTTTTTATACACAAAATATGTAAAATCTAACATTAAAATCTGATTTCTTCAAGACGCAGCCTCCCACCAGACTAGAGAAAATTTCCAAAATGACCCTGCCGCAGATCGAACCCGGGACCTCCCGTTTATATAGCGGTCACTGCACCAGGGAAGTAATCAAAAAGTCTTTGTTTTCTTTGTGCAATTACCTCCACGCTTATTTCAGCAACCTATTCATCCATGTCAAGCGAACGTCGCGTATACCCTGCTTTCGTTTCGCTCAAAATAAAATGTGGGGCCTCGCTTGTATTCCAGACAGGTCTGTTGGATGCGTCTTCTTTACATTCCGTGTTATTATGTTAATGTGTTTTGTTTACATGCAAAGTCTTTGTTTTAAAGCAGCAGGTATTGAGAAAATTTTGCAATTTATAATATGAATCCGCGTAAATCCCTTAGACAGAAACCTAAGGAAATAAGTAGGTATTGTTTTTTTTTATTTTTTATCCACAACAAGCTAGCCCTTGACTGCGATCTCACCTGATGGTAAGTGATGATGCAGTCCAAGATGGTAGCGGGCTAACCTGTTAGGGGCATGGCAGTTATATTAAACCCATACCCCTTCGGTTTCTACACGGCATCGTACCGGAACGCTAAATCGCTTGGCGGCACGGCTTTGCCGGTAGGGTGGTAACTAGCCACGGCCGAAGCCTCCCACCAGACCAGACCAGGGAAAATTCAGAAATTATAAATTCCCAAATTGACCCTGCCGGGGATCGAACCCAGGACCTCCGCACGTTAAGGCAACAGCGCTACACACTGCGCCACGGAGGCCGTCATATTGTTACATTAACGATCACTTGGACGGTGTGTATTTTTTGTAAATATAATTAGTTTTAAATTTAGATTTAAATTTATTTATTTGTTACGGTAGCCTCACAATATATATAAAGTAATAATATTATAATCTTCGTAAAACAGCACATTCATTATACAAAAAAATATGCGATCTGCGCTATAGGCAAACTAGACACCCCAAAATGCTCGTGACTTTATCGCTCCGCCTCAAGAAAGTCCGAAGGTCGTTCGTGAAAGTGAGCATTCTATTCTATAAAAAAAATCCACAAACTATTTTAAACTTGCCTTTACACAAGTTTAAGAAATCCATTTAACCGTTGCTTTCGCTCAAAATAAAATGTGGAGCCCCGCGGCTTGTATTCTAGACAGGTCTGTTGGATGCATCTTCTTTACATTCCGTGTTATTATGTTAATGTGTTTTGTTTCCATGCAAATTCTTTGTTTTGAAGCGTCAACAATTTTGGAATGTATCATGTATAAACTACGTACGTGAAACTTTTTTGTTGTTTACAAATTGCCTACTAACTGAGCAAAAATAAAGCGTTTGAAGAGCGCCTATATGCTCGACAGTGTACAGATATGAGAACGCCGGTTCTCTTTTCTGGAAAAATCATTGTCCTTTTTCGAATCTGCTTAGAGTCTGTTGACTGATTGCACTGAGGAATAGGAATATACATTCTGTGAAATTTTCATTTATTTATTTATTGCCGATATTTTTATTTTTATTTATTTGTATATATATGCTATTGTAACTATAACAACAAAGTAATAAAAATTAAATTAAAAAATAAAGAGTTCCCCCGCCTCCCATACAGGAAACGTGATATAGCGAACGTGAAATAAATAAATTAATTAATTAATTTCGGAAATCTCTTGAATCGTAATAGACCAGGACACATGAAAGGAGAATGCCCAAAAGTGGACCAATCTTGCGTCTTAATGAAATTAACGGTAAAACATTGGAAATATACTCAGGATTATACAATAAAAAATCATTAAGATATTCGATGGGAATTTGGAGTCATCTGACTTTTAAGTTTTGAGTTTTGACTTTTGTTTTAATTACCGTTAATTTCATTGACGCAAGAATGGCCCAAATCTCATACAAAAATGGTTAAGATCCTTTCCAAAGAGCGAGTAACATTATTTGGCCGAAATATTTAACATACAAATAAAACATGTTTATAAAGAAAAAGTAGGTACTTGGCTTTCTACTTATTATTTATTTATGATGAAAATATAGCTGTCTGCATACAGAACCGTGGCATTAAGCTCTGCACATATTGTATGTCCTAGTCATATATCTAAATTCAACCTGCTAACAAGATTTGCGACGGAGGATTGCGGGAACGAGCGATTTAGGGGTCCACAGGTGTAATAAGTGAGGCTAATCAACCGGGCCGACTTAAGCCGGGTACTCACCAGCGAGCCGCTACGCTAGCCGTTTCACTTTAAACACCTGCCGCGATTACTCACTTGCAGCTTGCAGCGAGCATACGATTAAATAACGATTTTTTCAGAATTATATCGTAAAGCAGTAGTTTTGTTGGTGCTCACAGCACACTCGAAGACGTTGAATGAGAAGCTTTGAGGTGCTGCGAAACTATAGCTATTCTCGAATATTAGTTTCGTCATAATTTTCTCAACAGATGAAAAAATATCTTTTTCAGATAGACTTTTTTATTTTTTATTTTATCCATTACAAGCTAGCCCTTGACTGCGATCTCACCTGATGGTAAGTGATGATGCAGTCTAAGATGGTAACGGGCTAACCTGTTAGGGGCATGGCAGTTATATTACTGACAGTAAACTATCTTTCGGGATCTTATTTACGGCGTATCTTTTCTGTGTATCCAGCAGTGCTAAGCGTGTATCTTTGTAGAAACGAATTAGAGGAAAATGGCTGTGATATCTGGTAACCGAATAAAATATTAACATTGAGATAAAGAATGAAGAAAGCTAAGGTACGATGCTAACAACAGAGAGTTTTATCAGCTCTTCGGTAACCGGTATTGGGAACATCGTGTGTCACACCATAACCTTGTCACTGTATCATGGTTACGTTTACAACTCACCAGTGAGTACCCAGCTTTAAATTCGGATCACTATCCGCACCTGTGGAGGGAGGGGGGGATAAATGGAGGGCAAAGTTCCGTTTGACGTTACCTATGTGGGGATTATTAAATAGTTTTGCACTGACAAGGATTCTTGGCCAAGTTTCTTGGGTTTACTTTGAATGGTAACAGTTTTATTCTCAGTGAACTGTAGTGAAGATGTAAATTTTAGAAAATAATTCTATTCAAAATATTTCCAAACGATTTAAAATTAATTAAATATACGTGGACGAAGTCATGAGCATTAGCTAGGAAACGAGAAGTTTTTATATTTCTTTTACTTAATAGCAGGGTCTTCTCTATGTCTATAATTCATAATTCATAAGTCCTATGGAGAACGGCTGCGTTGTAGTTCTTAGTACTACATTTTTTGATTCCTTTGAGCGAGGAGAAGTTATCCCATTCTTTAGGTTGTTTCATTACACGATGGCTGAAGATTAATATCTTTCATCGTGGATCGATAATCGTTTTGGCGGGAACTGAACAAACAGGACGTGACGTCACGAGGAGTAGCGCACCGGATGTCACATGGGACGCGGAAGTTGTATAGATTCGTTTATTGTCGTCTGACTATAAATGGCCTAATTATAACAGTAAAAATTAAAAAGGTAAAAATCCTGGCTACGGGATTAATATTGTAAAATTGTTTGTATTGTATATTCATAATTATGAACTCTCAATTTTCTTTCCTTTCAATTGGTATCCCACTCGATATATGTTACGGGTAATAATAGAAGATGTAGTAAACCTAGGTTTACACGGGTTTACTTATTATTACCTAAACGTTTTGCGTAAAGTTTGAATAATAAGTAAAATAAATTTTAATTCGGAATTTACCCATACTCACCTAGGTCTACCCAACTCTGGCTGGATAATGTAAAGTCCTTTTGACCGAATTTCAGCTACTGCAACTCAGAAAAAGCGGGCCAAAAGTTATATCATACTTCATACTTAATATTATAAATGCGAAAGTGTGTTTGTTTGTTGGTTTGTCCTTCAAGCACGCCACAACGAAGCAACGGATCGACGTTATTTTTTGCATGGATATAGTTGAGGATCGGGAGAGTGACAAAGGCCGATTTTTATCCTGGAAAATTCAGGAGTTCTTTTTTTTATCCACTACAAGCTAGCCCTTGACTGCGATCTCACCTGATGGTAAGTGATGATCCAGTCTAAGATGGTAGCAGGCTAACCTGTAAGGGGCATGGCATTTACATTAAAACCCATACCCCTTCTGTTTCTACACGGCATCGTACCGGAACGCTAAATCGCTTGGCAGCACGTCTTTGCCGGTAGGGTGGTAACTAGCCACGGCCAAAGCCTCCCACCAGACAAAAGTTCCCGTGGGATTTTAAAAAAACTTACTCCTCGCGGTAGAAGTCGCGGGCATCAGCTACTGAGTTACATAAGATTTCATAGGCATTTGAATAAATAGTAAGTATAATATTCGCTCTAGATACATTTTGATGAAAATAAAACCAAAAAGAATTTGTTAATTCGCGTAAAGGAATGGGCAAAGTATTGGGCCAACGTCCACAATGTTATACCAAGATTACTTTGGTTGGCAGCGGCTTGATTGATCAGTTGTTTGACGAGGAGTCGCGAAAAATGAATGAGACATTTATTGGTTTATGATGATGTATTTTTGCTACGGCAGTCGTCTACTTTGCAAAAAGGACCGAGATGCGAGTGGCCTAGTTGTTACAACGCATATTATAATTCGTTTGTAATTGAAAACTAGCAAATACATATTATCGCCTAATACATATTACTAGAGACTGCTCTCGTGGGAATTTCGATATATTTGGCACTAGCTAATGCCCGCGACTTCATCCTCGTGGATTGAGGTTTTTCTGTTCCCGCGGGAACTCTTCAATTTTCCGAGATATAAAGTAGCCTATGTGTAATTCCAGACTATAATCGATCTCTGTGCCAAATTTCATTCAGATCCGTTCAGCCGTTGGGGCGTGATTGAGTAACAAACATCCATACATGCATCCATCCATCCATACATCCATCCAAACTTTCGCATTTATAATATTAGTAAGAAGTAAGATAAGAAGTAAGATTATTTATTGCGTTTTTTAAATTTAATTTTTAATAGTATTTTACTGTAGTATAAAGTAACAGTTGCTTAGTTAAAATCTTTCTATGAAAAGTCATCCAATTATGTAATTAAAATAAACAAATATCATACATTAAAAAACTAAAAATCTAAATTTAAACTAACTATAAAATAAATCCTACCTAACTAATAATAACTTTAGGCAATAGATCTCGTACTTCTGTAATCAGATATTGTAAATTTAGGCTTTAGGCCAAGGGTAAAATGAGGAGATCACCTCCCATGGAACGAGCCCAAAATGGGTGTCGCACAAGAGAGGGGCACCAGCGTAAGTTATTTTAAGAGTTCCCGGGGCCCCTCATTATGAGCTGAGGACGGTCACCGAGAAGGTTTTAGTGGGTAAAAATCCCACATAATCCGATCCCATGTGGTCGGGTATCTTTCGAAGATTTCCCCACCGTAAACAAAAAAAAAAGGCCAAGGGTACCCATCAAGCTTGCAGCATTGCCACGCTGACTGGCGTTAGCGATGTTTATTGTATCTGTGAAAAATTGAAACTTTCTTGGTTTCAGTGAGTGAGTTAGGACTTTTCTTTCTTTTGTATGAAGATTGGCTTGAGATGTAAGTACACATTCTACATGGATGAAATAAAATAAATCAATTACTTGTCTTTTGAATAAATCGAATAATTAATTTAGGTATAATTCTGAGGCGACCGCCCTAAACTATATAGTACACGGAGCCTTCCTTTTGACAAAATGGAAAATGATTTCCATTTGGGCTTGGGAAACAATGGAAGGAAGTAAATCACGGGCGTCTCTGTTGCGGGACGGTGGCTGATTGATCGCTTCCTTGGGACGGGGCCTTGGGAAACTGTTATGACATTCAGTGTTCTTTGAAAGGAAACTTCTTAAAGGTTTTTGCTCTACGTTTCTGATACGAACCGCTAAGGTGTGGTACGCCTACCCAGCGCACTTGCATTGACCATGATTGTCCTCAAGCGCAAGCATGATAGGCTTGCGCTATCTACTAATATTATAAATGCGGAAGTGTGTTTGTTTTTTAGTTTGTCCTTCAATCACGCCGCAATAGCGCAACGGATCGACGTGATTTTTTGCATGGGTATGATTGAGGACCATGACTTTTTAGCCCGGAAAGTTAAGGATTTCCCGCGGGAATTACGGACAAAGTCACGGGCTTCAGCTAATTCTGCAATAAAAAAAGGTGCGAGATGAGACTGACTCAGATGTCGTTTAAGAGACGTAACCTAACCTAACTTTTCTTAGTTATCTGCGTTTTATTTCTTAAATATCATTTGCTAAAAATTGTGTAGAAACGCGGCATATTCGAGAGCTCTGTCTGCTAATCCGTTCTTGACCAGCGTGGTAGGCTATGGTCGCATTCGGTACAGATGTAGATTATATCCTGGGGAGGGACATAATAATAACCGCAAATCATGAGAACAGTGGTGGTTCCTATCCCAAAGAATAAAAAAGGCGACCTTTCCAGTCTCAAGAACTATAGACCGATCTCGTTAGGCACAATACTTGGTAAAATACTGGAAAGGTTGATACATCCAAATCTAAATGAAAATATTAAGTTGAATGATGCACAGTTTGGTTTCCGTCCAGGACTTTCGACAGATTCAGCGATTTTTAGTTTAAAGGCGACCGTAAACCACTACGTCAACAGAAGTACGTCAGTCTACGCGTGCTTTCTTGACTTGAGTCGTGCTTTTGACCTTGTAAACTATAATTTACTCTGGGAAAAACTGCACGGCTCTAATGTTCCAACAAAAACGGTGAATCTGTTGAAATATTGGTATGGAAATCAAACTAACAGTGTAAGATGGGGCGACGCGACATCTAGCGAATATATGCTAGAATGCGGTGTTCGTCAAGGTGGTTTGACCTCTCCTGACCTCTTTAGCCTCTACGTGGACGACCTGATTGCGGAACTGAGAAGCACTAAGGTTGGTTGTCACATAGGGTCCACTTGTATGAATAATTTCAGCTATGCAGATGATATGGTGCTCCTCAGTCCTTCAATCAGGGGGCTTCGTAAACTGTTAGCGATCTGTGAGCGTTATGCTGCAGATCATGGTCTTAAATATAACGTTAAAAAAACAGTTACGATGGTTTTCCGTTCAGGCAGAGGTCCGGGGACGATTCCAGCAGTATCTCTCGATGGAGATATACTGGAAAGGGTTAATCGGTTCAGATACCTCGGACATATACTGACTGAGGGTCTCGTTGATGATGAGGATATTGAGAGGGAACGTCGTGCTCTGGCTGTTAGATGCAACATGCTCGCACGTCGGTTCGCAAAGTGTAGTGACGATGTGAAGGTGACATTGTTTAGGGCATATTGCCTATGTTTCTACACATGTCAGCTTTGGGTCAAGTTTACCAGGCGTGCCTTCAGCAACATCAGGGTGCAATACAATGACGCCTATCGTATCCTGATGAAGTTGCCACGGTACTGCAGCGCGTCGGACATGTTCGCTAAGGCCAGAGTACCGGACTTCTTTGCGATCATAAGATCGCGAATCGCATCATTCTGGAGTCGCTTACGAGCCTCCAACAACGAGATTCTCAGTACGTTGACCGAGGATCTAGACTGTTACATGTTTAAACACTGGCTTTCAGTGCACCAGGAGGCAAATAGAAAGTAAACCTGATACAAAAGTACCATTTAGGTACCTGCTCATTATATTGACTTAATATGTATGAATTATATTAAGTATTGCCATTGGCAATAATTATGATTTTATTTTATTTAAGTTTTTAATTGACATTGTTTATATTAGTTTATATTATTTTATTGTATTGGGTTTGTACCTTTTAATAAAGAATATTATTATTATTATTATAATCTATTTTTTATCCCGGAAAACTAAAGAGTGCCTGCAGTGATAAAAAAAACTTAACGCGGACGAAGCCGCGGGCATCCTCTAGTATTATCCATTTATTTATGGTGTTCTATTATATTCTGTGGATTGGACGTCATTCACGCCTTTAAAAGCTAACACAAAGAAATGGAACTCTAAAAATAGGCTGTCAATCAAGTGAAAACTAAAACGATCATAACGCAGCATTGTTTGGGAACAATTGTTTTCACAGCTGAGTTATTATTCCACCTTATAATTTAACATAACTGATGATTGTGCTCTTTTGTTTGCTTGATGAAAGTAACAGAACTTATTTCTCGTCTTATTATTATTTCGAGTTCAGCTGTAGTACCGGAACCTATTTTGAGGAAAAATACGGAAAGATGTGGTTTTTATTTATGTAATTAAGTATACCATTGTTTTTATTAAGTATAATATATTGTAGAATTTGTAATTTCAATAAAATATATTATCTTTGTACTAAACGATATCCGAAATACTTCAAAAGGAAATGCGAAATTAAAATGGATAGGTCTATTCGATATCCTAACAAATTATGCATTTCAAAATGTTGTAATAGTACATTTATGAAAAGTACGTACGCTATGGCGGTCCAGATTTATAATAGGCTACCAGCTGACTTTGAAAAATTGTCTTTTAAAGTTAAAGAACGAAGTTAACAAATTACTATTAGAAAAATGTTACTATGATGTGAAGGAATATTTAACGCAATAAGCAATAATTTTTAAGTATTGACATTGTTATTTTTGATCGCGTTGTATAATTTATATTATGATTTTGATTTTCTGTAATTTCTCTGACATTAGTTTATTTTATATTGAATTTAATTTAATTGATTGATATTGTTTAGCTGAAATCCTAATAATTTATTAAATTACCTACTAATTACTCCTAATATTTGCACACTATTAATTTAGTTGAATGTTTATGAACTGATTATTATTTTACCAACATTATGTACAAACATCTTGCAAATAAATGATTATTCATTTATTTTTATTTATTTAGACCACTTCACAATTTCACCTTACTCACTTTCAAGGAAGGCTGGAAGAGATTTCTTTTTAAAGATTTACCTTTTTCCACTTTTTTCTTCTATTAGTTTTAAGACGATATTTTGTGCAAAAATAATAAAAATCAAAAAAAGATCTGGGCAACCACCGAATAGTTTTTGGAAGGAAAACCCTATCATAATGTGATTAATACACGATGCTCACATAGAGAGGAATAAATGAGTTTTATAATGAGGTATAAATTAAATTTTAGCGTTGTTGGTGTTAAATTAGAGTGGTGACATAGGTATGTCATTAAAGATCGTTGATGTGATGGTAAAGGATTTCTTGACTTAATCCATACTAATATTATAAGTGTGAAAGTGTGTTTGTCAGTCTGTCCATCTGTCGGCTTTTCAACTGAATTTGATAAAATTTGCTATGGAGATAGGTTGTATCCCGGGAAAAGACATAAGCTACTTTATGCCGGAAAATTAAAGAATAAATAACGCGGACAAAGTCGCGGGCAACATCTACTAAGTTTTTTGTAAGTTAAGGTAATAAGTTATACCTACTGTGATGTTTTCCAAAGTGAAAAATAAAATTAATAGTAAACCAACAAATTATAATAATTGTAGCTTATATACGGATATGTTAAATCCGTTATCACGAAATTGACAATAAAAGTTAACAATTTGGATTTTATTTATTTTAAATCTCAGATATTTTACCTTTATCAGCGCTACTTCCTTTATCAACTTCTAAAATCACAGACAAAAGACCATAAATAAAATACAAGAGACTAACAAAAGGAACAAGCGTCCGCCCCTTTAAAATATTATTGTAGAAATATAGATGATTATCATTTATTAGAGCCTCTTAGAGTTCCCGTTATCAAAGATGTATCAGATACGGGTCTTGAGGACCAGCCGCGAGGGAGGGCATTAAGTGTACAAGTCATAAAAGCGAATTTTATGTTCACTAAAATGGCAATGAAACAAATTAATAATAGCAACGTACTATAACCTATTCTGTGCTAATAGTCTAGTTTAGACACCCGACCTCCTATTGGGTGGTTGCAGGTTTGATCCCCATGCGTAGACCTCCAACTTTTCGTAGTTATGTGAATTTTAAGAAATTAAATATCACATGTTTCAAACGGTGAAGGCAAACAACGTGAGGAAACCTGCATGCAGGAGAGATCTTCAAAATGAGCTCGAAAGTGTATGAAATCGGCCAAAACACACTTGAAATACGTGGTGGACTGTGACCAAACTGACACTTTCTGACAGTACTGAGCTTGTAACGGGTTAAATTTAAGTAATGATGATAATGATGATAGATGTTTATCATTTACTAGCTGACCCGGCGAACTTCGTACCGCCTTAGTATGCAAAATTAAATGTATATTTTTCAATATTTCTGAGAGATTTTCTTAATATTTTTTTCGTAAGAACCTTCTCCTAATAATAACAAATACAACAAAAAAAGAATTAGTGAAATCGGTCCAGCCATTCACGGGTGATGCCGTGACCAAGGAAAACGGGTTTCATTTTTATATATATAGATTAGAGTCTCTTAAAGTTCCCGTTATCAAAGATGCATCAGATACGGAGGACCAGCCGCGAGGGAGGGCACTAAGTGTACAAGTCATAAAAGTGAATTTTTACGTACACTAAAATGGCAATAAAACAAATTTTTATGGGCGTTAGATGCTAGTTCCGTTAAGCACGTCGTAAATGTTGGTGTTTTGTATTTCATTTTATTTATACTGAGCTGCTTCCTGGCAATTTGTTGGGTAATGTCATTTTTAAATGTACCAATTTTGTGGCTACGAGAAAAACTGGTGTGCAAGAAAATAGGTTATTCATCCATCAGCCTGCATGCGTATGCATGACTTATTATGGAACTTCCAACCACATAATAAATATAAGCCTTTTACACTACGTATCTTATATCCACCAATAAAATTAAATCGCTAACTAATATAGTTTTTTAGAAATCGGCAATAAACCTTTTTAAACAAATTTAATAGTTTTGCGAATTGCCTAAATTTTAGGAAAAACCTAAGCCTATTAGGTGACCGTTGCTGCACGTGAAAACGTACATACAGTACACGTACGTTAGTTTTCATGCGCAATAGCGTCGTTAATCGTTTCTGGTGAAATCGGGCATAAGGTCGTCAATTTCTTTCCAAGCTACGGAACCCGGGCGAATCTATCTCGCATTTGTCCGGTTTTTTATCTGAATGTGTATCATATTAATGTATGAAAATTTATGATGTATGAAATGTTTTTTGTTTCAGGATTTTTTTTCAATAATGCAGCAGTCTAATGGAGTCTAGCTTAGGCAGAAGGAAAGCCGGTAAGTCAGTTTTAGCTATTTTTTGCCCCGCGCCACGTCACCGACGTAAATCAAGACGCGTAGTGAAAGCTTGCGGACTTTGATCGATTGATTCTTTCTGTGTACTGTTGATGGTTTGATGCGTGTGTATTTTTAACAACTAGATAATGTGTTTTCTCTGTTCAGTAGGGGTTTGCCAAACATATGTATCTATACTAATATTATAAATACGAAAGTTTCTGGATGGATGAATGGATGTTTGTTACTCAATTACGCCAGAACGACTGAACGGATCTGAGTGAAATTTGGCAAAGAGATTTTATAGTATGGAGTAACACAAAGGCTACTTTTTATTCCGGAAAATTGAAGAACTCCCGCGGGAACCAATAAACCTCAATCCACGTGGACAAAGTCGCGG
The DNA here is from genome assembly GCA_923060345.2 of Erebia aethiops. Classification (NCBI taxonomy): domain Eukaryota; kingdom Metazoa; phylum Arthropoda; class Insecta; order Lepidoptera; family Nymphalidae; genus Erebia; species Erebia aethiops. Next base: position 18,450,340 of record OV281091.1, on the reverse strand, counting down.
GCATCAGCTAGTTTAGTTATATTTTCAACGGTATTTTACATCCGTCCGTCTGTTAAAGCATCATAGTTTCTAAACGAATGCACATTACATTGTAATTCAATAAGCTGATTTCATGTTAGAATTACTACCAGTATCAATGAGAATTAAAATTTATAAACTTTTTAGAATGCAGACGGCAAAAGAAAGAAAGATAGCCTTATAACTTTTTTCATTTAAGGACGCCGCTAACACATTTTAAAGTATCAAAACGTGTGGAACGCAAGTTTTCAGTTCAGGGTGAGCTATCACTAGTTTAGCGAAAGTTATGCTCCTGCCGTAAAAGGGATGCTTCCTATACCAAAAATTTTGAATTGACCAAGGCGTGTTTGGAACCCTCGAGCTTTAGTTTTAAGATACCGTTACCCATTATCACCATCAAGTCTTATTCCTTATTATTATTATAAATATGACGTTCAGGTGTACTTTGTAGGTACCTATTTTGAATAAAGATGCTTTGAGTTTGAGTTTTTGAGTTTGATTTAGTCATTAATTAAAAAAAACCGGGCAAGTGCGAGTCGGACTCGCGCACGAAGGGTTCCGTACCATTATTAATAAATAATTACCTTTGTTAATGAACCGCAAGACTAACTTTGTTTGTAGAGGTTTATTGTTAATATCAAAAAAACTATGCTAGTTAGAGCATTGGCTATAGTTTTCCTGTAAAATATACGTAAATTCCTATTGACCATAATTATTAAAATTTTTCGATTGGTAAACTCCGGAGATAAGGCGGGGGGAACGGTATTTTTTTAGACATTTTCCCCGATAAATCAAAAACTATCATAACTAAAAATAATTAAAAATCTGTTTTAGAATGTACAAAGTAAACCCTTTCATATGATACCCCACACAGTACAGATATCTCACTTTTAAATTTCAACCCTCCGATTTTCCCCCCTTTTTAAATAAGAACAAAAATAATTTCCAATTTTTTTTAATTCCAGTGTCTTTGAGCCACTAATATACACAACTATTCCAAATTTCATGTCGATAGCTTCGGTAGTTACTGAAATAATCGAGTGTGACGGACGGACAGACAGACAGACAGACGGAGAAAGTCGCACCATAAGGGTTCCATTTTACCATTTTGGTACGGAACCCTAAAAAGGGTCTTCCGAAAGAAATGAAATGAAATGAAAATATACTTTATTGTACACCATACATAAAACCATTTAGAATACAAGAAATTAGAATATAAGAAAGACTTAAATATCACGATCTGTTAAATTCAAAATTCAAAATTCAAAATGATTTTTATTCAAATAAACTTTTAAAAGTACTTTTGAATCGTCAAGTGAATCTACCACTGGTTCGGAATGCCATTCCTACCGAGAAGAACCAGCAAGAAACTCGGTGGTTGCTCTTTTGTAATTAATTATCATTAATTTGTAAAATACATAAGTACGAGTAACAGCTGTCCTTAGCATTGCTGGAGCGAGTCAAATTAGTTTTAAACTATCGATTGAAGTAAACAAGTGCGTCGGATGACGATGATGTTCCAAGTCACAATGTCGCTTTGATGTTTAAGAAAGTTACTGATTTGATTATTGTCTGTAAAATATCCAAGTGTTACCTACTATGCGAACATGACCTAATAGAAGTTATAGTAGGGGAGCCCAAGAGAGGATAGGTTTTATTATTTTTATTTTTAATAGGATATTATGTTTTGTACATTTCTTTACGCTAAGCTAGATATATTAATATTGTAACTGCACCATCGTATTAGGGATTCCTGTAAAGATGATGTAAGAAGTGAATAAATAAATAAAATAAAATATTTGGATTCACTCCAGCGCGGCAGATTAATATAAAGGGGGATTCTTTGGATCTAACGATTTGGGCGAGACCTTAAGGAGTTGGAGAGTTACAAACTTAAAAAAACTCCAACTCCTTTAGGTCTCTCTCAAATCGTCAGATTATTTGATTGTACATTTTTCAACATGAAATTAACTCACTCTACCTTAATCTGAGGCGCTCAAGTATTTCTGATGATCGATTTTATTTATTTACTAGTCTGATCTGCTGTCCTAGACAGACCCACTGAGCTCATATATGGTGAAGGTACTCTACAGGGTCCAGAGAATCCCCCTTTATATTAATCTGCCGCGCTGAAGTACATCCAAAAATCCCTTCTTGGGCTCCCCTACTATTAAGCATCCTATTAGAGTAAAAATAAATTGAAAATTGTTACTCAAATGAAAGTCCATTTTTGCCCAATACGGCTGTAAATCAAGACACACCGCAAAAGCCTCGTGACGTTGATCGATTGATTCTTTGTTGTGTTCGGTTGATGCATGTGTATTTTTAAAAATAATGTGTTATTTATTCCGTTTCTAGGAGATAGGAGACTTTTAGTTTTGTTTATGGAAAATAATGATATTTGATGTAAAAAACGAGTATGAAGTAAATTGAGATTGAATCCCAAAAAAGTGTTAAAAAATTAATTCTGTAAATCGAGCTACACACCTTTGAAAATAATTCTAGGGATACGATATAAATATAGCCCGCCAACCCTCATTGGAGCAGCGTGGTGGGTCTAAGCTCTAATTCCCTCTCTCTTATGAGAGTGGAGGCCCGTGCCCAGTGGTGGGACGTTATTGGGCTATAATATTGGTGGTGGTGGTGGATATAAATATAATAAATTCGGTTGAAGGTCTATTCCGTATCATAATTATTTTTACTTGAGTTGTGCATTATAAAAAGTGTCCTAAAAATAACAGTTTTGCTGAACGCTTCTGACGCGAGCCGAGGTGTTGAGTGAGTGAATCTTTGATAATCCCTATCTGCATTTATCACCAAAATTATTTGCTAATGATTTTGTCATTATTATTTCACTCGCGTATTCATAAATTTCGAATATATAGTTAAGTACATACAACACATTTATTTTCATTTGACATAAGTTGTGTAGCCCATGTTACCTAACAGCAAATTTAGAGACTGACTGTTATTTTTGGCTACTATCCAGTATACATAGTGTTTTCATCTCATCTCTCTCTAAATGACGAAAAGACGTGCCGCCAAGCGATTTCGCGTTCCGGTACGATGCCGTGTAGAAACTGAAGGGGTGTGGGCTTAATATAACTGCCATGCCCCTAACAGGTTAGCCCGCTACCATCTTAGACTGCATCATCACTTACCATCAGGTGAGATCGCAGTCAAGGGCTAGCTTGTAGTGGATAAAAAAAATAAAAAAAAATAAAAAAAAAAATAAAAAAAAAAAATTGTATTACAATCATGTACAATTATTAATTATTTAGCTAAAATACCACAAACATTGCAGAATAGTTTCTTTTTTGATTACAAGTTAGCCCTTGACTGCGCACTCACCTGAAATGATGATGCAGTGTAAGATGCTATCGGGCTTACCTGTTAGGGGTATGACCCGCCAGGCCAGACCAGAGACAATTCAGAAATTATAAATTTCTAAATTAACCCTGCAGTGAATCGAACCCGGGACCTCCAACGTTTAGACAACAGCACTCGACACTGCCCCTTGGAGGTCGTTTAGTGTCAAATATGTTTAGTTTGGTTGCTGCGTCAGCACTGGAAGCTCGGCTGTGCGTTACGTGTGTAAATCAAGACGCAGCACAAAAGCGGCACGACATTGATTGATTGATTCTTGTGTTGTGTGCTCAGTTGACGCGTGTATACGCTTACCAACTAATGCCTTACGTACACACGCTCAAATTGGTCTATTTTCATAGTCGATAGGGAAAATACCGTCAAAAATAGTACCAGGGTGCCTTTCCATCAGAGATATGTTACGTGTGTGCTACGTTGCTAAGCTTCAGATGTGTGTTAAACCCACCAATAAGAGCGCTCGATCGAACATCTACAATTCGCGCGCGAACTTTAGCGATCTTAGTTATGAAAATCGCTCCTACGTAGTCTAGGAAAGGAGGCTAGTGGACCCCAACAGAAATTCCTCAGACGACGAAACTTTACAATATGATAAAGTATCATAACGTAAAGGTATTTTATAAATATCCAACAAAAACAAAAAAAGAGAGAGGCATGTAATGAGTGTGTGTGTGTGTGTAACTGCTTGTCGCTACTCGCTAGCCGCCGGTGGCTGTGGTCGGTAGCCCATTTGCGCGGAGCCTAAGGTAGGCAAATTAATCTGCTGATAAATGAAAATCAACTGAGGTGAACGGTATAACGGTTGCATATAGGTGATTTTTAAAATGGCTGTGAAACAGATAGACATACAATCGACCACAAGTTAGCCCTTGATTGCGATTACCTGATGGTTAGTGATGATGCAAGGAAAGATGGTAGCGGGCAAACCTGTTAGGGGCATGGCAGTTATATTAAACCCATACCCCTAATCGGTTTCTAAACTAGGAACGGCAGGTAACATAGTGAATTAAAATTGTGGGTGAAGTTTTATCCCGCGGGACGTCCGCTAAGAGCCCCGGGATGATTGATCGCCCCGGGACAACGGCTTAATGAAATAAAGAAAAGATTAAAATCCCCTTACAGCAACCCACGCGGTTTTAAATTGTTTTTCTGTTTAATTTTGGAGTTGGAATGGTGACTCTGCCTTCTACGGTCCTTTGTGAAGTTTTGGTTTAGATTTTAGGCTATATTCCACCATGCTGGCCAGCAGGGCTAGGATGCGCGCGTAGAGATATATCTCTCTACTTTTGTCGCTCTCTTTTCTCTTTCTGATCCATATTGATAGACAGAGAAAAGAGAGCGACAAAATTAGAGAAACATATCTCTACGTGCGCATGCTAGCCATACAGGTGTTGATTGGCAGTTTTCACACTACTTTTCTAAGTGAAATTTCCTTCACTGTTAAATCAAGTAATCTTTACTAATATTATAAATGCGAACGAGTGTTTGTTTGTTGGTTTGTCCTTCAATCAAATGTGTTTGTGTGCTATGCTTTAACGACCCATCTTTTCAACCGAGTTTATAAAATTTGGTACAGAGATAGGTTGTATCCCGGGGAAGGACGCAGGCTAATTTTTATCCCGGAAAATCCCGGAGTTCCGACGGTATAAAGAAACTTAATTCAGGACGTAGTCGCAGGCATCATCTTGTTTAAGTATTATAATTGCTTAGACCTTACATAACTCCGAAATGTTAGATAGTTTACAACGAAGTATTCTAACGGTTTTTGTCACGTACGATTTTTTAAAATCAGGTCCTCGCGTTTTGTCTTACCAAAAAAAACTATGTTCTGAAGAAACCTAAGACGGGATCGAGTTATCAGCACGTAAACCATACGGCGCGGTTTTTTTTAAAATATTTAATACGAAAATTCCTGTTTTTTCCAACAACCTCAAAAACTATGTGAAAATAATTAACTGTGATCTCAGTACTAAAACAATGAACTAACTACCTACTGCTAAATAGTAGGTAACTAAACAAATACAAACAAAAACTGTCTTTTCCGTCAAAGTCAACCACGAACTGTCCAATCCTCCATTGGAGTACACGCCAGGGTAATGAGACCAACTACACGGAGGTGCTTCCATTCCCCCTGTTGGCTAAGTCTCAAGTGTTGGCAGTTTTTTTTTGGATTATCCACTACAAGTTGGTGACTGCGATCTAACCTAATGGTAAGTGATGATGCAGTCTAAGACCTGTTAGTGGAATGGCAGCAGAGTGGCGTAAAACTTGAAAAACCGTCGGTCCACTCCCAGCTCTCCGTCAGTCAATAATTGATAATGGATGCCGTCATTGTTACAGCGGTGATTGATTGGCGCTCGGTTTATAAAATAAGCCGTCATATCATTTGACTTATCCGCCCAGTGCCCGCCTAATTGATGATGAGTAACTTCTTCAAGAGCGATGAAAATGTTTAAAAAGCCTTGAAAATTTTCTTGGCTACTTTAGCTATCTACTGCATAGACTGATTGATACTTTTTTCTTTTTTTCTCTTCAAATGCTGTCGTATCTACTTAGTTCTATGTCCATTTATTTACTAAAGACTAGATGATGCCCGCGACTTTGTACGCGTGAATTTAGTTTTTTTATTCCCGCGGGAAATTTTTAATTTTCCGGGATATAAAGTAGTCTATGTCCTTCCCAGGGTTATTTTATTTAATCGTATGGCGTTTGGTACTTAATAAGCGTTTTTATAAAAAGAACGCTTATTTCCCTGCAAGTTCGTCGCTCGTTTAGCACCACCCAGGGGACACGTGCAGGGAGGTAGCTATACCCAATTTCGTTAAAATCGGTTGAAAAGATGAGCCGTGATAGTGTAGCAGACATACATACACATAATGTCTGGAAGAGATCGCTTAAAAGCGATAAGGCCGCCATGTGTACCGATTTTGTTTTCTTATTTTCTCCTGTATTTTGGTATGAATGAATACAATAAAGAATATTTCATTCATTCAGACACTAAGTAAGTAAGTAAGTATATTATATTCGTGTAAAACCAACATTTACACTTGTTTTTAAATTATAAAATATGAGTACAACTTTTACAAGTAAATACAAAACTAAATACTGGAAATTAAATTAAAACAGAAGACAGTTTAAATCGTAAACCCACTGTTTGCACCTCGTCACGGACTAGTTCCGTCCGGGACGTAAAGGATCACTTTGCGTCCGGCAGCACGGTCGCAGCGTTAAACACGTGCCGTTAACACGAATTACCGCACTCGTAACGCGACGCTTTAGTGACCTCTGTCGAGCGACCACTTTGGAATAATGATTATTGCTAACTCGTGATCTAGAAACTTTTTCTTTTTTTCAAACATCTTTAAAATTTAACGTATATTTTTTTACTAGTAGATGCCCTCGGCTTCGTCCGCATTTAATTAGTTTTATTAATTCCCACGGGAACTCCTTAATTATACGAGATAAAAAGTAGGTTTTGTCACTCTCCAGGTTCTGACCCGTTCTCTGTTGCACCGGTCGATCAGTTTCTCTCCTGCGCCTGATGTCTTCCCTGTTGAGTCGAATTTTCCGTCCCATCGGGCTAAGCGGGTAAAGGAACAGAGAGTGCACATTGCTCACCCCATATTCAAGCATTGGGTTTTCCTGATAAGAAACAGCACTATCCCGGAGTTAGGAAGTTGGCGGTGTTTCACCCCCGTGCCTCTGAGGGTCCCGGCTATTACCACTAACATGATTATATATGTTCAAGCCCGCCAACCCGCATTGCAGCAGCGTGGTGGGTCTAAGCTCTAATTCTCTTTCCTTCCTGTGCCCAGCAGTGGGACGCTAATGCGCTGTATTGGTGGGTAAGATTGCTCACCGTCTGTGGAGATTGGCCGCTGCGGCCGATATTCAGTCGGGAGGACATTTTCATTTTCATGCAGTTGTGCACTTTAATATCTCTTGAGTAGTCAGTTCCACTGCCGTGGCCGGCGTCACTCGGTCAGGCGGGAGACATTTTTAATTAATATCTTTGTAGGAACTGAGATTATAATGAGAAAGTGCAGCTCAGAGCGTTGTTTGATTGCGGATACAAATTATATTTTTAAGAATAACTAGCTGCGACTAGCCGCGACTTCGCCCACGTGGATTTAGGGTTTTGGTTCCCGCGAAAACTCTTTAATTTTCCGGGATTAAAAGTAGCCAACTAGTCAATAAGCTCTACATTCGAGTTATTATTCCAAAAAACGTATATCATGACAGATTCTAGCGACGGCAGAGGAAAGTTAGACTACGAAATCTGGGGTTGGAAGGTTTTCAAGTGAGTAAGTTTTTGAACGCACCGAAGCAGAAGGAAAAAACTTGCGAAGTTTAATAAATAAAATAAAATAAAATAAAAATAGCCTTTATTTCCGAAAACATGTGATTAAATAAACATTACATTAATAAATAAATAAATACATTTTTACGTCATACAGAATATTTTGCAGAATAGTTTAGATATTTATGATGTCAATCTTGTAGTTATTATAATATTATTATTTTGGAAAATTGAATTAAAAATTAATGAAAAATATAAATGTCAAGTACCTAACTTAAATTTTTTACAAAATGTCACGTATTTCGGATTGCCTGTTGGCAAAGGCCTCCTCTAGCTCCCGCCACTGTTTTCGGTCGTGCGCTACTCTTCGCCAGTTCGGTCCTGCGGTCTGTTTAATTTCATCTTCCCATCTACGGTGCGGTCTGCCTCTATTTCGTTTTCCATCTCGTGGATACCAGTTTGTTATCATTTTACTCCACTTGTCTTGTTTGTCCCTTTGCGAGTGTCCCGCCCATCTCCATTTTTGTGTGTCTATTTTGCTTAGAATGTCGGTAACTTTTGTGAGTTTTCTTATACTTTGGCTGCTGTGTCGGTCTTTGATCTTTACTCCCATCATGCTTCTTTCCATAGCTCTCTGGCATTTTACCAATTTTATTCTGTGGTTCGCATTGAGAGCCCAGGTTTCACAACCATAGGTTAAGCATGGTAAGACACAAGCGTTGAATACTCTACTTTTTAAACGCAATCCTAGTTCTCTACTTTTCATTATCTCTTTTAAAGTCCAATATTTCCTCCATCCATTTGCAATCCTTCTGTCAATTTCTTTTGTTGTTAAATCTATAGGGGAAATTATCTGTCCTAAATAAATATATTCGTCCACGTAGTCAATAATTTTTCCGTCTACTGTGATATTTGTTTTACTAGAGTTTGTCATTACTTTTGTTTTTTCAATATTCATTGACAGACCTACATCTGCACTTGCTTGAGAGAGCTGTTGAACCATCAATTCTAATTTCTCTGGGTTCTCTTCAAAGAGCACAAGGTCATCAGCGAATCTGAGATGATTGAGGTTTACTCCATCGATTTTTAGACCAAAGGTAGACCAGTTCAGCTTGCGGAACACGTCTTCAAGGACCGCTGAAAAAATCTTTGGCGAGACTGGGTCACCTTGACGAACTCCTCTTTGTATCGGGAACTCTTTACCCAGAGTCTCTAGATGAATCTTGGCTCTACAATTTTCGTAAATTTTTCTGAGGATATTTGTGTAGGTTTCGTGAATTCCCTGCCTTTCTAAGCTCTCCCATATTTTGTGGTGTACTAACGAGTCAAATGCTTTACTATAGTCTATAAATGCTAGGTAGAGCGGCTTGTTGTATTCCCTATATTTCTCAATTATTTGCTTTACTGCGTGAATGTGGTCAATCGTAGAAAAGTTTTTTCTAAAACCAGCCTGTTCTCTTGGCTGATTTTCGTCTAGTTGTTTAGTAATTCGCTCTAGTATTACTTTGGAGAAAACTTTATAAATATTGGACATAAGGCTTATAGGTCTATAGTTGGCTATATCGTCTTTCTCTCCTTTTTTGTGTAATAAAGTAATATGAGACAATGTCCATTGCTCTGGAATTTCCCCTGTGATAAGGATTCTGTCGAAGATCTTGGCAAGCAGGGGGCTTAGGCTATCAATACAACTGTGGAGAAGTTCGTTTCTTATGTTGTCGGGTCCGGGAGCTTTATCAAGCTTAAGACTTTTTATAGCTTTTCTGACTTCCATTTCCAGCAATATCGGCTCTTTTTCTGTCACTTCCAGTTCATTTTGGGGCCTAGAGTGTTGTCTTGGATGATAGTAGGTGTTTGCAGCAGCGCTACAATTGTAGAGTTTATTATAGTATTCGGTAGCTAAGCTCATAATATCAGGTCTTTTAGTGAGTGTTCTACTTTTACTCTTCATTTTTGGAATCCATTCCTTTTTAGAATCTTTTAATTCGATGAGCGCTTTTCTAACTCCTCCGGTTTTACTAATATGGTGTTCTATTGTTTTCATTCTCTTACGTTTTCGGTCTTTTCTTATATTTTCGTTAATTTGTTTACTTATTTCCGCTATTTTTTTAAAAGAGTCCTTTTTCCACTTTATATTATGTACTAGAGCAGTAAACATGTTTTGCAGGCATCTCGTATCGGGAGAGTACGATGACCTAGAACTAAACAGATTGTATATCAGAATGAAGTTCCGAATTTAAATTTTGTATTACTATTTTTATTAAACTTTTTTTAATAGTTCAAATTATTCAATTAAGATGCAGAATGTCTATTTTTCTCTTTAATTATGATAAATAACACATTTTAGTGTCACAGCCCGTGAATTACTTTGCGTGAAATTTGGTAGATGACAGATTACATCCCAGACACGGATATAAGTTTCAAAGAGTTCCTACAGGATATTTTTAAAATTGGCAAGCCAAAGGCTATAGGACGGGGGTCCTCTTACTATATGCTTAAGAAATAAGGAAGGTGGCGGGAAATAAATGGTTGAGGAAGACGGAAGAACATGTTTGGTAGCGATCTTGAAAAGGCCTACACCTATAGATTATATTTTTATTAAACTTCATGTTACGTCCGCAAGTTCGCGGAGCTAATATATCTAATCAAAACCCTAATCTAACGAAAAATATAAAATGTATGGGAAGGGAAATGTTACCTTGTGGAGTGTCCTCGTCGGTGTATCGGGCCCGATTCTTCTTATCGAGTTTGCACTTCACTTTGTGTATGTATTTAGTAGTTAGGTGGGTGAAGGTGGTGCAGTATATTATGATAAATAATGCCGAAAATATATTCCGAATGGGGAGCCGAAAAAGGTTATTCGAAAACCAACCGAAAGATGCAAGCGGAATCAATGCAAAGCCAGACAACGTCATCTGTCAGAATACGACACTTGACGTTTAGGGTTGCCGTTCAACAATTATACTAATAAATAAACATTAGTACTAAACATCCCCCAGCCCAAGCAGTCTCCAACTGCTTCCGAAAACTTAGCAAAATAACAAACAATTAACCTAAGGTCCTAAGCCTAACCGAAAACGAACCTATCTTAACCTAATCTAAAGGCAAACGAGACAACTTGGAAATTGCCCGTTGCAAAACCGTACCCTGCGCCACCCGTACATCTGCGAGCCTGACCACGCCGTCCTTTCCCGGATACAACGCTACAATCCGACCACGACGCCATTGAAGAGGCGGAGCATTGTCCTCTTTTAGTAAAACCAAATCTCCAACTTTAGGTGGGACGGCTGGGTCAGTCCACTTCAACCGCTGCTGTAAGGTGTGAAGATATTCTAAGTGCCACCGATGCCAAATTCTTTGAGAAAGTTGCTGTAGCAACTGAAACCTAGACAATTTATAAGTCTTCACATCCTGAAAGGGATACTCGGGGAGTGCAGTTAACGGTTGGCCGATAAGAAAATGACCTGGGGTCAGAACCTCCAGATCGTTTGGGTCCGAAGATAGAGGGCACAAAGGGCGTGAATTTAAGACTGCTTCGATTTTGCAGAAAACAGTACTGAGTTCCTCGAATGTCAGGGTTGTTTCCCCAATAGTGCGTTTTAAATGCGTTTTCGCCGACTTAACAGCGGCCTCGAATAAACCGCCCCAGGCTGGGCAGGCAGGTGGATCGAAGATCCAAGTAATACCGCGCCGAGCTAAATCATGACCGATTTGTGATTGATTTTGTTCCAAAAATTTGAAAACTTCCTTTAAATATGTGTCACTGCCCCTAAAATTGGTGCCACAGTCTGACCTAATGACAGCTGGCAATCCACGTCTCGAGGTCATTCTAGAAAGACAGGCAATAAAGGCCTCCGAAGTTAAATCCGAAACTAACTCTAAATGGACGGACTTAGTGGCCAGGCACACGAATACACACAAATAAGCCTTGGTGATTTTTGGACTCCGTAACGTGTGCGACTTTACATAAAATGGACCTGCAAAGTCGGTTCCAACGCCTTGGAAAGGCCTAGCAGCTAAAACCCTGTCCCTAGGGAGATCACCCATCAACGGTTGGGTTGTAAGTCCCTTTAGTCTATAGCATGAAATGCATTTGAAAGTTATCTTTCTTACCGCTCTTCTAGCTGAAAGAACCCAGTAATCGCGTTGTAATAAGGCCAAAAGTGCATTCGGTCCTGCGTGCGAATTTTTCAAATGTAAATCCGATATTATAAGGTCAACAAAATGTCCCGATTTAGGAAGCAACAATGGATGTCTTGCTCCGTAAGGTAAGTCCGAGTTTTTAAGGCGACCTCCAACACGCAAAAGGCCGTCCGAATCAATGAAAGGGTTAAGACGCTTTAGATGACCCTTTAAAGTTTGGCCGTTCCGAATACGTTCAATTTCCGAACCGAAATTATTTTTCTGTAGAAGCGAGATCCACATAATTAACGCTTCCTTCCGATCTTGTGGGGTTAAGTAAGCCGTATTATTCCGATTATCTTTCCGACAACAATTATAACAGAATCTCCGAATCCACGCGGTCACTGAAATAAGCCGATCTAAAGAGCTATAGCGCTCCAAGAGGAAACCAAAATCTGGAGGGGGTTCCGAAGTTGTAGCTACCGAACACCGAATGCCAGGTAAATCCACAGGTAATTCCTGTGTAGCCTTAGACGTAGGCCAACGCGATTCCGAATACGTCAACCATCGCGGACCCCACCACAACGGATGAGATACCAAGCCTGAAGCTGTTAAGCCCCGTGAAGCGCAGTCAGCAGGGTTCAATTCGCCCGAAATATGTCGCCACGTGATTGGCACTGTAGAATTTTGTATTTGTGAAACTCTATTAGCCTCGAATACTTGAAGAGTATGAGGCGGCGTTTTAAGCCAAGCTAAAACTATAGAACTATCAGTCCAACCGAATACTTCATTAACATCGATGGTCCTTTGCAAACAAAGGCAAACATGATGCAGAAGCTTATGTAGAAGCACGGCTCCGCACAACTCCAATTTAGGAATCGTCAGACGTGATCTAATTGGGGCAACCTTACTTTTGGCCAGTACTAAATGAACCGAAACATTATCCATGTTATCAACTGCGCGTAAATAAACGACAGCCGCGTATCCGGCTTCCGAAGCATCCGAAAAACCGTGAATAGTAATATTTTTAACCGCTGGAGGGAGCATGCATCGCGAAATCCGAACATCCTCAATCCGAATGAGGTCATTGTTAAAATTAATCCAATCTCGTTCTAAATCCCCAGTAATAGGTTCATCCCAAGTAACATCAGCAAGCCACAAACGTTGCAAAAAACATTTAGCCCGAAATAAAACAGGAGTGATCCATCCGCTCGGATCATACATCCTTGCAATTGCTGATAGTATTTTCCGTTTAGTAACCGAATGTCCATGAGTCAAATCTGTCCGAAAAGAAAAAACATCCTCTATGGGATTGTATTGTACTCCCAAAACCGAAGTTAAACTTTGCATGTCCGGATTATCGAACAGGTGAGGTACCTGTTGATGATCGTCAGGCAAGTCCCGAAGTAAAACAGGATCATTCGAGATCCATTTCCGTAATTCATAACCCCCAGATTGCATAAGCCGAATTAACTCTTGCTGAAGTTCAAGGGCTTCCGATTGTGAGCTGCATCCCGTCAAAATGTCATCAACATAAATGTCGTTTTCTAAAACCGAAGCCGCACGAGGATACAGATCACGTTCCCGATCAGCCAACTCCAATAGCGTCCGAATTGCTATGTAAGGGCTGGATTTTAACCCGTATGTATTGGTTCCGAGCTCATAGGTAATAAGGGGTTCATCAGGAGACTCTCTCCAAAATATGAGCTGGTACCTTCGGTCCGATTTGTCAATAATGGTTTGCCGAAACATCATCCTGATGTCCGTGACAAAGACGATCTGATGACGTCTGAAATTCATTAAAATCTCCCCAATATCACTCTGTAATTTAGGTCCCGAATGTAAGCACTGGTTTAAAGAAACCCCCGAATTTGTGACGCAACTTCCGTCAAATACGACGCGTACTTTAGCGTTTTCATCCTTAAAAACCGCATGATGAGGGATAACAAAATATTCTTGTCCACTTTTAAAATCAAAATCCGAAACCGACATATGACCGAGATCTAAATATTCACGCATGAAATTAATATATTTCTCCCGTAAAACCGAATTTTTCATAAGTTTCCGTTCCAAAGCTAAAAATCTTTTTTCCGCAATAGTTTTCGAATCCCCAAGCAGGGGTCGATTTGGTAAAAACGGCAACCTGGTGACAAACCGGCCATTTTCCAACCGAAACGTATTATACTTATAAAACTGTTCGCACTCTTCATCAAGTGGAGCAGACCGAGAAGCTACTTCTGGGGGTTCCTCAACCTCCCAGAATTTTTGTAGCGTATCCGAAACCGAAATACCGACAACTTCCGAATCATCAATCAATTCAGATTGTTTAGTGAGTTCTACACGACCGAGTAGAACATAACCGAAAATAGTGTTATAAGCCGTAAGACCGGTAGAATTTAAGATAATTTTGTCTCCTCCCATGAGAGACCCTAAAACATCCGAACCGAGTAAAAGTTCCACTTGTGTGGACTCATAAAAGTGAGGATCTGCTAGACTTAAGCCCGTGGCTAAGTCTTTCACCGATTTATCCAACGTCATAGTTGGTAGATTTCCGATAACCGTTTGCATACACACAACGGGAGTAGTGATCCTAGGAAACCGTTTATTTATGGGAGAAAATGTAACCGAAGACCGACCGATAATATTTGAGGTTGTTTCAACACCCCCAACACCCATGATCCGTTCCTTGCTCGGATCCAAATTTATGCCCAACCTGCCCACCAAATCCGTAGTTATTAAGGATCCCTGAGACCCACTGTCGAGTAAGGCTCTAGCTGAAATTCCCATTTCCGAATTATTTTCTAAATTAAAATAAACCTTGACTAGAGCAGTGGGCAAAAGTACCGTCACTAAGGGGCAGGTGGGCGCCGTATCCTAGCGTCGTTCGGGAGAATAAAGGAGAGAACGATTCTCCTCACGCCCGCCATTATCGTTCCGCTCATCAGAACGCCCGTACTGAACTCTCGCATTCCTATTATTATTATAACGTGGCTCATCACGCTGCTCCTCACGTCGTCGTGGAGGAGGTGGGGAACGCTGAGGTGGCGAAAGGTTGCAGGGTGACCTGACCCTACCGAAATTAGCTTGCTGGCGAAAGCCCCAGCCCGTGCGTGGGCCTAACCGCTCAGCCAAACGCCGGTTATCGTCACGTCCCTGTTGTAAACCCGACCGATTAAAGCACAGCATCGGGTGATGTTTATTACTTCCACAGTTGCACTGAGGCGGTGCCCGACGGCAATCGCGGTAACTGTGGTTTCCCAAGCATTGAAAACAAAGACGTTCCCTGTCTACAAAATCCTTCCGTACAAAGGGTGACATAGATTTAAATTCGGGACAAGTAGTTAAAACCGAATGTTTTGAATCCCCACAACATAAACATGGCTGCTTTACTTCAGCAGCGACATAATGAACCGATTTCCGAGGAGGCTTCCCGTGTCTCGAATTATTATTATATTCATTTTGATAATTTGACGATTCCGAACTCGTACATTCAATTAAGCGACATTCCGTTTCTAAAAATTCAACTAAGTCCGAATATTTTGGTATAGTATCCGTTTCACAACCGAATTTTTGTTCAAAACGAGATTTAAGCGACGTAGGTAATTTTGATAAAACTATGTGTAAAAGTATAAATGACCATGCCGATACAGGAAACCCGAGACGCTCCAATTGATTAACAGCCATAATCAATGGGTTTAAAAATTGAGACCGAAGACCGTTAAGTCGGCCTGAAACTGTAGGTAATTTCAAAATTTGGTCAATATGTACGTCACCTAAACGACGAGTATTCTGATACCGCTTCATCAAAAGATCGCGGGCAATACTATAACCTTCATCCGCAATTTTAAGGTGTTGGACCAACCCACGGGGTTCACCGGATAGACATGACATCAAGTAAGCTAATTTCTGTGCCGGTGACAAGTCTACACGTTTATCGACAAGACTATCAAAAAGGTTGTTAAACCCCACCCATTGGTCCATCTCCCCTGCAAATGACGGAAGCCGAAGTGCTGGCAAACGTGACAGCAACGCATCTAGATCCGCGCCCTCCGATTTAGTATTTACCGTAGCACTGCTCGAATTCGTAGGAGCTTCCTCCAACTTAATCGTCATTAGTCTATCAAAAGCCTCTAAAGCACGTATGTAGTCCGCGCGGGCCCCTAAAATGATTTCCCTATCCGCCGATACAGTGTCATCTGCTAACTCAAGAATGCGTTGGTAAGAATTTTCCAAATTCATAAACTCCGAATTCGCTGTCATGAGTCGTATAGATAAGCGGCTTGAATGATCGGGTCTATCTATAAGGTCCGCGCTGTCCAACAACCACTGTAGCTTAACCCTAAATTGGGACCAACTTGTTCTGATAGACATCTTTAATTAATTAATATAACCGAAAAAAACCGAAAATATAAACTTGAAAAATCCGAAAATCCCGAAATAATAAAGAAAAATAACCGAAACAATAAAATACCACATTCACCTTAAATCCGAAATTAAAAACAAATTAAACTACACACACAAATTACTATCTATTCCAAGAATCACCGAGTGTAAATTGAGTCAATGTTGTTGACCCAACAGCATCGGCACGTGTATAGTCGGCTTAACATGTTTACGTGACCAAAGAAAAATTATGTTACCGAAATGAGGGTTGGCCGGTACAATTATGTGAACACGTAAGCTAACCTGTGAATGTCGTGTTTTAATCACGAAGAAGACCGAAAGAAACCACGCTCTGCTACCAAATTAATGTTACGTCCGCAAGTTCGCGGAGCTAATATATCTAATAAAAACCCTAATCTAACGAAAAATATAAAATGTATGGGAAGGGAAATGTTACCTTGTGGAGTGTCCTCGTCGGTGTATCGGGCCCGATTCTTCTTATCGAGTTTGCACTTCACTTTGTGTATGTATTTAGTAGTTAGGTGGGTGAAGGTGGTGCAGTATATTATGATAAATAATGCCGAAAATATATTCCGAATGGGGAGCCGAAAAAGGTTATTCGAAAACCAACCGAAAGATGCAAGCGGAATCAATGCAAAGCCAGACAACGTCATCTGTCAGAATACGACACTTGACGTTTAGGGTTGCCGTTCAACAATTATACTAATAAATAAACATTAGTACTAAACACTTCATAAAAACTTTTCAAAACACGACATACAAGGACCCCGAAATATAAATATAGGGGGATCTAGTAAATAAAATAAATAATAATAAATGGCCAGGCACAAGTCGACACTAACTGTAGTCAAAACGTTTCGGGATGCATAATGCGGATCTGGCGATACATTAATCACGTGAGACAAAAGGTTGTTGCTGCATTGTTATGATGCTCACCCCCAGGAAATGAGGGGGAGGGGGCCGTAAACTGTGTCATATCATACACTTGTCATAGCTAATTCACCCTAAATTGTAGCACTGAACTAACTCAGCTGTCAGAGCGGATTATAGTCCCACCAACTTAGCTGACTCGGTGGCCAAAATTGGAACTAATTTTTACGCCTGTTTAGTTTTTGTTTTAGTTTATTTTTAATATATACTAGCGACTCCGTCACCGGGTCGGATAAGTTTGTGTGATATATCATTCCTGTAGGTACGCTATCGCGTAGAAACTTTCACGTTCTTTCCTTTTAACGGGGATCCAAAAGATCGGATGTCTACTTAATATCTTGTTTTTTAAAAAGAGCAACTGCTGAGTTTCTTGCCGGCTCTTCTAAGTAGAACTATCCGCACCGGTGGTAGAGTCAAAAATGACGTTATAAATAAATTAAGTATTGAGATCATTTAGAATATTTTGAAAAAAGAGGGCTGCACCTCGTTTTGTTATTTTTACAATATAATATTGTGACAATTGATTTTGTTTCGACAAAACAATCCTCATAACTGCATGAGAAGATATGTTTTAAGGATTCGGATTTCGGAGCTAAAGCTAAACTTACACATAGCTTGTTACTTTGGGTAAATAGGTGTTCGTAACTCCGTACGTAATGTTGTTCTTCCATAAACGATTATGTCATGAAATTCTGCAAAGTAATGCTTGTTTTCATCACTCTTCTCGGTAAGTTAAGCTATTTTAATAGGACTCATCCAAACGTACCCCTTAGTTTAAAATATCTGTTTAAAGATATTTCCTGAACAAGGAAGCGAGCTAAATGGGGCTGGGTACTTTAGGTACGCTAAGCTAAGCTAAGGTAAGGTAAGGTAAGCTAAGGTAAGGTAAGGTAAGCTAAGGTAAGGTAAGGTAAGGTAAGCTAAGGTAGGATAAGCTAAGTTCTCGTATGAAATGTTAGTCTTCTTTATCCGAGAATGTCATGAAATTCAGCAAAGATACACCTGGGTCTATAAACCTTGTTGGAAAGTTGCTCCTAGATGTGGATGAGTTCATAGCGAATAGGTCAAAAATATAAGGAAGAAAAGTAAGTTGTTTTGTTGTATTATAAAATGTGTTGTATAATGTGTCTCATGCAAATACCGAGTAGGTGATGGAATTCTGTATTACTCGTAGTAATGCTTGTTTCAAAAGTGGTAATAATCGTATAGCGATACTATAAATGATGTAGACGTTAATAGGTACCTAGCTAGATATAGTTTAAAAAAAAATTGTTCACTAGCTGTTCTATCCGTAACACCTATTGACAATTAATATATTGTGATATTTTAAAAATCGTTTGGTAAATTACAAAAACTTATAATGTGCAACTTAATTAATATAAATTATTACTTAATTTTTATGTGCGTGTGTTTAATTTAATGTGTAACTTGAAAAATTTTAAATGTGTTTCAGTATAATAAAGGCTTTATTTATTTATTTAATGCTTGTTTTAATCAATCTTCTTGCTAATTTGTGCTGAGTTTTATATTAGGGCACGTCTAAACTCTGTATGTGGAATAAATAATGTGTCTAACGTTCAGTGTCGTAATCTGTTGTATAAGGATTGAAGTCAGGACTTGAATTTTTATGACATATCATTATTGAGAAGTTGAATGCAGAAGTTTGTTGGGATCATAAAGTAAAAAATTACCCGAATCGGTTAGAAATCTGGGCGAAGTTTGTGTATGTATACATAAAAAAAAATACGCGCCGAATTTCTGGTGTTGAAGTTGGGTTCCGTACGTGATACCAAATTTAGAATAATGTTCCATATATGAGTTTGTCATGAAATTCTGCGAAGTAATGTAATACTTTACAGATTTTCATAAATCTTGTTTAAAATAGCTCGATAAATCATAACGGTTTTACGTGAACTTAAACATGAGCTAAGTTAAATTATAAGCTGGTTAGAACACGTGTGAGGTATAGTATTTGTAAAATTATATTCCTAGTTCAAGAATACCATGGAATTTTGCGAAGTAATGCTGACACCGATCAATCTTCTTGGCAATTTGAGCTATTTGGTTAGGGCCCGTCCACACCCAGCCTTTATAAAATAGCTCTGGAAATGCGAAGGATATAACGTTAAGTACGGAAACGAGCTAAAGTAGCTACTTTAGCTAAATGAAAAGCAAGGCTCATTACAATTTGAATATAAGAGCCTATTTTATTGTTGCTTTTTTTTCTTAGTTTTGCATTAATGAATATTCTTTCAGATCCATTATTCGAATACGATGTTTTTGTTTGAGAAAAGTCATTCAATCGTTTTCATAAAATGTTACGTTAGAGCGAAAATATACTATGAACTGGACGGGATGAAACGTTTTCGTTAAAGGCGACCGTAGTTTGGTCTTGTCGCGCTAGTTTGTGCGACTAATATATAAAAGTGAGTGTATTTTTTGTCCTCGAGATGAAATTTCTTTCCCTAGTGTACTAACCGACAGATTTGTTAGTTTTACACTAGAATTATATGACTTTTGATTTTGGTTTTGTATGCATTTCTACCAGTAATCGAACCCGATAAATAAACCGTACTGCCTTTCCCCCTAAACCGTAAACTGCTGTCCAGTTTTATCATGCCCCTGCACGCCCTAATCCGTTCCATTGTTTTCACTTTACAGGCAGACAATAAATTATTAAAGCCCACGTATATTGTCAAATACATACGACAACTTAACTGTTTATATAAATACTAGCTGATGTCCGCGACTTCGTCCGCGTGGAATAGGTTTTTTTAATACCCATGGGAACTCCTTAATAATTTTTTTTGACATTGGCAACATATCAATAGGGATGATGACAACTCAATCTAATCAGCAACTTTATCAAACTTAAAAACGCGCTTCTATATGGAAGTTGTATGAAATTCACAATAGTGACGTCATCAAATTTCAACGCACTTTTTTTCTTAATCTATATTTTAAAATGGTTATCAAACTTAAAACTAACTGAGTATTTGAATTTTAGGTATTTTGGAAGACCCTCTATTGAATAATCATTTAGAAATAATTTATTTTTGATATAGGCATCATTCCAATTCGGCAATATTCGAAGACAAAAAAAATGACATTCGACGCCATACAACTTCCCAGTTCCTATATAATATTTCCCATACAGTCCATGGGCTATTACAATATAAAATAAGACTTAGTTCCATTATCCGTGAGAAGTTTGAAATAGAAAAACTTACGTCGTTAGTGGCCGGGCTTATAAGTTCTCATAGACTTGCTTGTGTATGGGACACCTCAGTTGTGATATTGAATTATAGCCCTTATATGTATCACTTCAAGGGTGATTGCTACGCCTATGTTGTTTCGAACAATTTATCGAGGTCCTCGTACATCATCTTCGTTTTATCGACACGTCCTTTTTCTGTAGGATCCCCATATGAAAAGGGATAGGAACAGGATAGCTTTGTACACCACGGGCCGTACTGCCAACGATCAAAGCGATATTGTTTCATCATTGTTGACTTTCGTGTTTTTGAATTATAGTCCTTATTTTAGGAAGTTCAAGGTACGTGACATAAAACTGTCATATTGAGTAATACTGCTTATCCAGTGTCGCTTGATATTGTCCTACGGTATGAGGTTGTGGTTGTTCATTTATCTAAATTATTTTTGAGGAAATTTTTTTAATTTATGAGGAAAAGGTGACTGACTGTCTAAACTATCAAGGCACAGCTAATACCACTGGACGAATATTTGAAAGTAAACCCAATAATTAGAGTTGATAAATCTATAAGTAAACTTTACAGGAAAAATAAAACGAAGTTTCTAACTAGCATAGTTTTTTAGGAATCGGCACTATAACTTTACACACAAACCTGGTTTTAGCCTCAGTTTCTTTCCATGTCAAGGAACTCTCGGCGTGCGAGTCTGTCTCACACTTGGCTGGTTTTTCTTCTGGAGCCTGTGATTGATGGTCACCCCATTACATAGGGATGTTATTTATAAAAAATAGTGAAATACATCGGGTTGCAAGATAGCCCCTGCCCCGCGGTGATAAGTTATTGCTCGTTACCTGGGTAAATACCAGGAACGTATTGTAAGGAGGGGACGGTTTTTTTTGTAATGGCTTCTATTTATTACACCTAGTAATAGTTATAAGGACAATCATTTACCTTTTTTATCTCAGTATTTCATTAGTAGATACATCAAATTATAATGACATGATACAGTTAGGTACTTTAACTTAATAGTATATCTATTTTTAATATCTTGGCTTTATGTTTCGAACGGTGACATAATATGTATGCTTGGAAAAAATAAGTTGCTTTCAAGACCTTAAAGCAGCCATTGACGGATTTCTTTAAAAAAACTTTCCTTGGATTTTTTAAACAGTTTACCCTTTAAAAGTTTTCTCCTCAGTGAAACTAATAAAATTTGCTTTAAAAATTTTAAATAAACTTTCAATTCCATAACCAAATACATTGTCAGAATAATTAACTGAACAGTAGGTATTTATTTTCATTATTTGTTAATTTTTTTGCGACATGCGCTTGCTCGATTTTATCCCCTGTATTTTGATCTCGTGAACTGAGAACGCCTTAATCGTATGTACAGTGGCCGAATAAAACTCATTCAGCTTTAAATTAACTCATCTTTAAAATAAAATAAAAATCGGACCACCGAATTCAATTTTCAATTTCAATTTCAATTTCAATTAATTTTATTTCATTTTATTTATTTGAATACAAAAAATATGTACAAATACAGTAGGTATACTCCTTAAAAACTAGTCAAGGTTTTTATTATAATTAAATAAATATATAAGAAAAAATGTGTCAGATAGACAGACAGAAGGACACCCTTCCGCATTCATACCGCAATACCGCCTACCTACTTGAGTATTGAATATTGAGATTGAGTATTATGGGATAATAGGAAATGGAATGAATTTTAAGTAAACGTTTATTAACAGGTGGCTGTTATTTTATTCCCTGTTATTTTTCCTACTCTTCTACGCAGCAGTCACATTTTCAAATGTGGAGGAACAAGCTAAAGCCTATGCTGTGAAAACTTCCCGTGTGCTGGTGTTTTTTATTCGGATTAAGTCCGGTGTCCACAGAGCTTGTCGTTCAGCCTTTGTATTTTAGTTCGCAACAACGTTACGCCTACCAACATGGAGTCTAAAAATACAGGTGCTTTTATTTTCTGTAGGCCATACTTGACCAGAATCTCACTTCGTCGTCGTCAAGCGACAGAAGTCTGCTGCTGAACATTGGTCTCTTGCAAGTTGCAACGACTTCCTCATTGGTATTACCTCGTGGGGGACTCGTGGGGGGGTCGTGGGGTCTGCGGTTTCATGTACGGGGTCAACATCCCCCTTCAAAATTTATTGAATTTGAGAATTGGCCTGGATGGTTTTCGTTTTTAATTAAAGCGCTTGGCTGAGCCGACAGCCTGAGGTGGAGCATGTTTACCTAGAAGAAGCCTATTCACTCTGCATTTGAGGAGCTTACTGGTAAAGCCTACCCTACCATGTAGAATAAAATGTAACTTTGGGTTCAATATATATGCCATACCCCAAACAGTTTAGCCCGCTATCATCTAAGAATACATCATTATTTACCATGGTGAGTGTACCAAGTGATATTATTTCTATTGAAAGTTCTCAGCCAAAACTCCAGAGAATATTAGTGATATCTGAGACTCAACAGGTTACGCGCGGGGTGTGCTTATGTCAATACCGCTTCCTTAATCGAATTAAAAATGTGCAACTAGTAAGAACCCGAACGCTGTATTGACGTAGGTCACGTATACACGCGGATGATGTCGCGGGAAAAAGGTATTTAACTAAATGTATAAAAGAAAAGGGTGACTGACTGACTGACTGATCTATCAACACAGGTAATAAAATTCTACATCAATGATCAACACACAGCTCAAACCACTGGACGGATCGGCATAATATTTATAATATTAGTATGGATAATAATAATGTCCTCCAGACTGAGTTTCGGCCACGGCTGCTAATCTCCAGAGATTAAACATCTGCACGGGAGATTTTTTTATCCACTAAAGTTAGCCCTTGACTGTGATCTCACCTCATGGTAAGTGATGATGCAGTCTAAGATGGTAGCGGGCTAGCCTGTTAGGGGCATGACAGTTATATTAAACCCATACCCCTTCGGTTTCTACACGGCATCGTATCGGAACACTAAATCGCTTGGCGGCACGACTTTGCCGGTAGGGTGGTAACTAGTCACGGCCGAAGCCTCCCACCAGACCAGACCAGGGAAAATTCAGAAATTATAAATTCCCAAATTGACCCTGCCGGGGATCGAACCCGGGACCTCCGCACGTTAAGGCAACAGCGCTACACACTGCGCCACGGAGGTCGTCAAAAAAAGATAGTGCACAAGTGTGTGCGCAAACACAGGTGCACTCTCTGTTCCTTTACTCGCATAGCCCGATGGGATGGAAAATCTGAAACAACCAGAGAGGGGTCAGGCGTAGGACCGACGGCTTTACGTGCTCTCCGAGGCACGGGGGTGAAACATCGCCAACTTCATAACTCCGGGCTAGTACTTCGAGAATTTATTGTCAGAAAAACCCAATACTTAATTATGGCCCAACCCGGTCCTCGAA
This sequence comes from Erebia aethiops, assembly GCA_923060345.2. NCBI lineage: Eukaryota > Metazoa > Arthropoda > Insecta > Lepidoptera > Nymphalidae > Erebia > Erebia aethiops. The sequence continues at coordinate 18,426,552 of OV281091.1, read as the reverse complement.
CCAGGGACCTCATCAGCCGCAGTCGAACATGCTAACCTCTAGACCAACGAGGCAGTAATCCATCTATAGTTATTATGAAATTGAAGATACCCGCGACTTCGTAAAAGTCAATGTCTAAAGTAATTTTTTCAAATATGCAGTGACTCCTCTTAGAATGTGAGGGGTATGACTATATAGTCCACCACGCTAGTCATTTATCGATGTACATATTGTGTACAGACTGTACACTATTACAATGTCCAGCGTGGTTGGACTATGGGCCGGCAATAGTGTGTTCACGACCCGAGGAGCGTAGTCTTAAATAATATTTGTAGCATGTTACGGCGAGGCGTTTCATAGCCAACAAAATAGACGCGACTGTAAGAGCCTCGTTTCATATAGAATTCATTAGACAGCCCAATAGCATCCCCGAGGCTTTGTTTTGTGACAGCCACAGACTTAAGGAAAACGATAGGTGGAGCTCTCGCCAATAAACGTATTCTAAAGCTAGTTGCTAACATATTAGCTCATTTACATCTAATTTATATGACTCGCGTAGGATTTGCTAGTGCATAAACGTATTAAATATTGTAAACGATGCTTATATAACAAACGAACGATGATAGCTTGGTGGTTAAGATTTCGGCCTCCTATTCGCAGGTCTGTGGAATCGATCCAAGGCACGCCCCTCTAATTTCTTGTAGTTAAGTGCAATCCAAGTAATTAAATGCCACGCTTATTTAGCGGTAATGAAAAAAAATGTAGGTGTAGCGCTTTTAACCAGACAGCTTTGCTTTGTAGATAAATGAGATTACACTTACCGAATGAAACCCATCATACAGTACTTTTTGAAAATGGACTCATATACACTTGGTAAATTTTTCGATTGATTCGATTCGGTCATTCTAATCTCTATTATGAAACGCGTGTATTGCTAGATGTAGAATCAGCTTTGTCAGATTTTTTAGTCCTGATATCGAAAAGATTTCTGCCTACCGTTTACTTCTAGTCTGTGTTTATGACATGATGCAGCTTGTCTGGCGTATTTGACAAAATGAAACAAGCCCTTTCTTTCCAAATAACGTGTACTTTTTATGGCGTGTCTTTTCTGTAATGACTACAGTTAGTACTGTATGAATCCCTTCCAGCCTTATTTTCTATTGATGCTGGAAGGGACTCACGCGTAATCCTTTGATTTCCCGTCTTTTCATATCTTAGAGCTATGTCTCAGTCAGTAGCTTGTTAATTAAATTTTTGGTCTTATATTTCCTGAGTTTAGGTGAGAACGAGGCAATAAATTATAATCGAGTTAGTATTTATCATTAAAAAATCTTTGAAACAGAAAACCTTAACTATGCCAGTCCGTCAAACTTTTCTGACCCGGTGGCCAAAGTTGGAACATTTATTTACCTGTTTAGTTTTTGTTTTTATTTTATTTTTAAATTTATAACGCAACTTGCAACGCTGTCATCGTGTCAGATAAGTATCACCAGTATATTTATAACATAATCACTGTTAATCTGCGACACTCTATCTATTGGCCAAAATCCATTGTCACAGAAAGCATACCATAAATTCAGCCAACCACAATAATTGAGATTATAACAAGGATTGATGCAGCTTTTTTGGATTGGGTCTATCACTAACTCTGTCAGTGGCCTCTGTCTTAATATGAACCTGCCTGAATGTGTTTGTCTGTCCGATTGAGATAAATATTCATGCGGTTAAAGCAAAATTAAGGAACATGCTATATGGCTAATATAAACATAGTAACTTATACACTTTAATAACACTCAAATACCGTATGCAGCTGAATTTAAGTCAAACGCTACAGTATACTATAAACTTCTGGCCTCATATAAAATACCCGCTAGTCCCAACAGCGTAGTAGAGAAATATACTCATGAAATTCCTCACTACCAGACAGCGTATAGCAATTTAGCTCGTATTAAAATAAAATTAAGGTTCTTATACGAGTATTTGAGCTCATATGGCACGTTTACCGCTGCTAAGTTGCTGGTGTCCTGGTAGTCAAAAATTTAAGAGCACAGACATGTTTCTTCTGGTAGCATCGGAGAAGCACGTGGAAATACGAACGTGACTTTTTTGTGTCAAACGTGAAGTTTGCCGGACATCTATAATAGCGACTATGTCAAACGGCTGGATGCATTGAAATAGAGTATAGGTACTAAAAAAATTCTACATCAATGGCTGGATGGAATCCTTACATTATTATTTTCTAATGCGTATTTTTGTTAGGTCTAGGTACCCAATGATCAGCTAATACAACAAAAAGTATTTATTGCCCGAAATTCGCTTTAATCCCAAAGTCATTGAAACAGTATTCGTTAAAAATGTACGAGTCTTGTCCGATATTATCTACTAGGCTTTATGTAGATCGCTCACTAGAGACGTGCGCCACTAGATCTTAAGCCTGCAACTGACCGGGGTCTTTAAAATCTAGACCCTATTCAACTTTTAGATCTACTTATAGATCTAATCGTAAGATCGTTATATTGTGGCATGTGAATCATGTAGCATTATATAATGAAGGGTCTTATACAGTTCATTATAATATTGTTTTGTTAAAATTAATCCAATAACTTTTAGTTCAACCTATAACCTAACGACTTGCCTATTTACCAATTCAGGTGAAATTTGTTCGTGAAATATTTATTATACAATGCATCCTGTATTCCTTAGCACACATTAATGGAGTATAATAATAATAATAATGTCCTCCCGACCGAATTTCGGCCACGGCGGCCTATCTCCAGAGAGATTAGCCATCTGCGCGGGAGATATTATAGTGCACAAGTGTGTACACAGTGTGTGTGTGTGTTATACACAGGTGCACTTTCTGTTCCTTTACTCTCATAGCCCTATGGGACGGAAAATCCGTCAAGACCGCAGAGAGATCAGGCGCAGGACCGACGGGAGTGAACCCAGTAGGTACTTGTTAAGGGAATCGAACCCGGGACCTCGTCAGCCGCAGTCGGACATGCTAACCTACTAGACCAACGAGGCAGTCAAATCATATAAAGCATGGGTGATCTGTAATCAGCTTTATCCGCACTTCCGAGTGCTCAGCGAGTCAGGAGTTGCCAACTTTGCAGACTTTTCGCTGGTTCTTAGCGAATTTAAAGTATTAACAAGCCAGCCTGCTTGTCGGCGGCGATAACTCCTCGGGTAATGGTTGGGTATTGTGGCATAAATTATACACTTATAAAGCTCTTTTACAACTTGTAATTTTATACGGAAGTACGTTCTTTGAACTGGCTAATTTCAAGGGTTATTTAGGTCGCAACGACGTTCTTCTAAAATTCGTTTTGGTCAAGGCTAACGAAAATTATGACACTTGAAATTTAGTTTTTTAAAAGAAAACTAGGTTTATATCTATACTAATATTATAAATGCGAAAGTTGCAATGGATGGATGGATGGAAGGATGGATGGATGTTTTTTTATTCAATCACGCCAGAACGACTGAACGGATCTGGATGAAATTTGGCACAGAGATGGATTATAGTTTGGAATAGCACATAGAATATTTTTATCCTGGAAAATGAAGGAGTTCCCGCGGGAACTAAAAAACCTCAATCCACGCGGACGAACTTTGTAGACTTTTTGCTTATTCTTAGCAAATTCAAAGCCTTAACAAGCCGGCCTGCTCGCCTGTGGCAAAAGCTTCTCGGGTAATGGTCGGGTATTGTGGCATAAATTATATACTTATAAAGCTCTTTTACAGTGTGTAATTTTATACGGAAGTACGTTCTTTGAACTGGCTAATTTCAAGGGCTATTTCCGTAGCAACGAGGATGTTAAAAAATTCGTTTTGGTCAAACTCACGAAAATTGTGAAACTTGAAAACTTGACATAATTTACTGTTTCAAAAAAAATTAGGATTTGAATAAAGAAAGAAAGATCGTATTGAATAATATAGATTTAAATAGCGGATGTCCGCGTGAATTGAGGTTTTTTGGTTGGAGGTAACCTATGGGTAATTCCATACTTTAATCTATCTCTGTGCTAAATTTCATCCAGATCCGTTCAGCCGTTCAGGCGTGATTGAGTAACAAACATCCATACATCCATCCAAACTGTCACTTTTATTATATTAGTACAGATATATGTAAAAAAACTTTCAACTGTATTTTTTAAAAGCTATAGTAGATATTTTAGCAAGATTTGCTATTTCAGCCTGTCTTAACTAAAGCTTCCTTTCCTAGTATTGCAAGACATTTTATTTCCTAGACCTTTAAAAAACCAAACAAACTAAACAACTTAATCCACTTCACCATTATTTATGTTACTTACTTTACCAGTTAAGTGAATTAAACTTGCACTAAGACAGAATGCATTTAAAGAAAACGAATTTCACGATCGCTCAGGCACCTCCATTAATCAGGGCCGGAGGAATTGAACTGCAGACCCCTAATTAGCTTTACAAATCCGCCGATCCTTTACCCGGGGAATCTTGGATACGTGCGATTTTCGTTTGAGTTTATTAAGCTTTAAATGGAATTTGTTCAACCAGTGAGGGTGCTCCTTTTAGGGTTCCGTACCAAAATGGTAAAATGGAACCCTTATGGTGCGACTTTCTCCGTCTGTCTGTCTGTCTGTCCGTCCGTCACACTCGATTATTTCAGTAACTACCGAAGCTATCGACATGAAATTTGGAATAGTTGTGTATATTAGTGGCCCAAAGACACTGGAATTAAAAAAAATTGGAAATTATTTTTGTTCTTATTTAAAAAGGGACGAAAATCGGAGGGTTGAAATTTAAAAGTGAGATAACTGTACTGTGTGGGGTATCATATGAAAGGGTTTACTTTGTACATTCTAAAATAGATTTTTAATTATTTTTAGTCATGATAGTTTTTGATTTATCGGGGAAAAAGTCTAAAAAATACCGTTCCCCCCCCCTTATCTCCGGAGTTTACCAATCGAAAAATCTGAAATAATTATGGTCAATAGGAATTTATGTATATTTTACAGGAAAACTATAGCCAATGCTCTAACTAGCATAGTTTTTTTGATATTAACAGTAAACCTCTACAAACAAAGTTAGTTTTGCGGTTCATAAACAAAGGTAATTATTACCGTTTTACATCTTTGGTCGTTACAGTTTTCAGTACGGAACCCTCGGTGCACGAGTCCGACTCGCACTTGGCCGGTTTTTTTTAAATATATAGGCTAGCGCTTGGCTGCAATCAGACTTGCTTGCAAGTGGTGATGCAGCCTAAGGTGGAGCGCGCTATTCACTCTTGATTTGAAGGTACCTTATTAAAAGAGGATGGGGAAAACGGAAGCCGGAAAGGAATCATGACTCAAGGAACTTCTGAGTAATAGATTTTGTATTGAAATCTATACTAAGGAGTTTCTTAGTAATGATTAAGTGAGTCGCTTGTGGTTGGCATGCTTGACTGCGGCCGACGAGGTCCCGGGTTCGAGTCCCGGGTCGGGCCATAATTGAGTATTGGGTTTTTCTGGCTAGAAATTCTCAGTACTAGACCGGAGTTAGGAAGATGGTGGTGTTTCACCCCCGTACCACGGACAACACGTTAAGCCGTCGGTCCGGGTTTTTATCACTAACATGCAGCTAACATGATAATAGTTGTTAAAGCCCGCCAACCCGCATTGAAACAGCGTGGTGGGTCTAAGCTCTAATTCCCTCTCTCCTTTGAGAGTGGAGGCCTGTGTCCAGCAGTGGAACGATAAAGGGAGTAGTGGAGTGGAGTGCGAAGTTTCTGTTTTTCTTATATTTTGTTATTAACGTTGCAACCGACGCAGATTTTAGCTGTCGCAAATACACTTTGTCACATTTTTTAAAATTACTCTACGAGGTCTTTTAATGAAAAATGTCGAGAGTACATATAAATTTAAAATGTCACAAATAGACTTTTAAAAGCTCAATTAAATTGTAAAAAGCTTTAGCTCACAGTCGTACAGACTGCGCCAAATTAAATAAACTGCTATACGAAAAACACGCGACTGCAACCTTACACTACATTATAAAGAAAAATTTTTAAAAAAAGGTAGGGGCGATATTATTTAATATGATATTTTAACTAAATGATGCCCGCGACTTCCTCCGCGTGGATTAAGGTTTTTTGATTCCCGCGGGAACTCTTTAATTTTCCACTCTTTAAATTCTATTAAATTGTAGCCTATGTCCTTCGCCGGGATACCTACCACCTATTCCAGTACCAAATTTCATCAAAATCGGTTAAACAGATGGGCCGTGAAAACGTAACAGACACACTTTCGCATTTATAATATTAGTATGGATTATGGAATTATGGATATTTATATGGATTTGAGCCCGTTATTGAATCGCTCCGTTATAATATTGGTCGCACACCATGGTTCCATCTGATGGTAGTTTTTTTTTTTTTTTTTTTTGGTGATGGAGGACGAAACAGCAAGCCAATCACGTGCGGCTCACTCACACTTTAAATCTATACATTACTAGATGATGCCCGCGACTTCATCCGCGTGAATTAAAGTTTTTCAATACCAGCGGGAACTCTTTAATTTTCCGGGATGATAAGTAGCCTATGTCCTTCCCCGGGATATTCACGCCTAAGAATTGATTTGCTTTGCTGTGAGTCAATAGGTATATATTATATATCTAATAATAATTAATTGTACTGGAACCTTTGAAGGGATGTAACATCATTGGATGTGCAAGCCTAAACTTCTGACTATTTATAGACCACAGATCTGTTTATAGTCATAGGACTTATCGCAGATGGTCAAAAGCAGGAGAAAAAGGAGTTGGGACGAAATTAGTGTGCGATCAGCCTTGAATTATATTGGAGTTATATAAAAGATTTAATCACGAAATGCCGATAAGGAAAGAGTTCCGTGAACGGATGTATCAAGTTTGCGGTTAACGAGTGCATTGTGGAACTTTTAACGAGCCACTTCTATGATTGTCTGCTTTTATTTACACGTGAATAGAATTTATATTTATTTTATTATTCATATATGAAATTCGCTGGCTTAAATAATTTTCTTGTGATAAGTACACTGTCCTTTGGCACAACAGCTCGCTTTAAATGTAGATTTTCTGAAAATTGTTTCTTCATTTCCTTGCTTGTCCTTCACGTCTTAGATTTTTTTAGTCCACTACAAGTGGTTGACTGCTATCTCACCTGATGGTACGTGATGATGCAATCTAAGATGATAGTGGACTTACCTGTTGGGCCGTGGCAGTTAGGTATATTAAACCCATACCCCTAGTCGGTTTGTATATAATGCATCGTAGCGGAACGCGAAATCGCTTGGTAGTACGTCTTTGTCGGTAGTGTGGTAACTACCCACGGTCGAAGCCTCCCACCAGACCAGACCAGAGAAAATTTAGAAATTATAAATTGACCCTGGTTCGATTCGCAAATCGAACCCGGGACCTCCCATGTTAAGATAACAGCGCTCAACACTGCGACAGGGAGAATTTTTTTATAACCAGCCCCCCTAGCCAAATTAAATACGTTTCGTGGCTATTCTCTGTCTACTTGTATAATCTATGTGCCCCGACCATTGCCACTTTAGTTTGGCGACTCTTCGAGCTATGTCGGTTACTCTGGTTCTCCTACGGATCTCCTCATTTCTGATTTGATCACGTATGGATACTCCAATTGCCAGTACATATAGCATTAATGCCAGGAAAATCCCTTTAAGGTTGTTTATGTGCTGAATAGAAAACCCATTTCCCACGTATGATGTCATAAATTGAATTTCTCTCAACCGCCAAAGAGTTAAGGGCGTCGTAAAGTTTTTACTACCTGGAACCTGGAAGCGTTCCTACGCTAGCCAAGGTCTGTGTGCTTAGTATGAGATCTTACATCTCACCAACGGGCAACGTTGATAAAATTTGAGTGTTGGCATACTATAATGTCAGAGTAAAATTGACTTAAAGTTATTCGATTTAACGTCAAAAATTCTTTACCACTTGATAGGCTAATTTTTAATAGGTTAAAAAACAAGTTTTTCAACGTCTCTCGAGTTGTGAATCTTATTATAACCCTAATATACTTAACTAGCAGATGCCCGTGAAATCGACCGCGTGAAATAAGTTTTTTAAATTTCCACGGGATCTCCCTAATTTTTCGGGTTAATATATAGTCTATGACACTCACAAATAATGTTGCTTTCTATTGGTACCAGAATTTTCAAAATCGGTTCAGTAGATACAGAGATTACCCCCTACAACGTCACAAACTTTACCTCTTTATAGTATTAAGTATAGATATAGATTTACGTGTTTACGTGTGTCGTTTATGAAATGTAGTTCTTATCAGAATGCGCAAAGGGTTTGGCGACTTCATCCGCGTGGTTTAAGTTTTTCATAATTCTCGTAAAACTAAAAGTAGCCCATGCTACTCTCCAGGTCCTCAACTATAACCATGCAAAAAATCACGATGTTCCGTTGCTATGTTACGGCGTGATTGAAGGTCAAACCAATAAACCAACAAACAAACACACTTTCGCATTCATAATATTTAGTATGACAACGACTACAACTACGACTTCGTCCGCGTGGCTGTAGGTATTTTAAAAATTATGTGGAAATCCATTTATTTTCAAGGATGCTATCTAACTTTGTACAAAATTTCGACAAAATTGGTTCAACGGATTGGCCCTTGATGTAACAAATAGACAGACAGACATACCAACATACACATTTTCGTATTTATGATATTAGTTTGGATTTTAGTTAAATAAGGTAATTGAAATTCACTGGGTTGATCAGGGACTCCAAATTCCAAAACTCCAAAACAAAACAAACTCCAAAACAAAACTCAAAACTCTTCGATTAATTAACTTTTTAACGGAGGCTTGAAAGTGAACTTACAAAGTTTCAGGAGTTGTTCTTTAGAAGTATCTTGCAGTGCGTAAGCGTTGAATCACAGTCAATATTATTATTTGGGTGGGGTTTATTTCACCTGAATAAAATTAGAGAACACGTGAGGTTGCAAGATAACAGTTGTTGTTCGTATGGACCCCTCCTGAAAATCAGCGTTGAAGTACGTTAGGTAGGTACATACCTAACTTTCATGCTATGGCACAGGCTGAGGAGGTGGCCCACACTTAAGTTGTATACTTATACAGCAGGTACTATAACTCATATTTTTTACGGTGGTCAATAAACGTTATTTCTTTATTTTGTATGCATTGCGAAATTGTAAATTAAATATGTAAAGCAATATAAATAATGGTTTACTATTTAACTTCACACAGTTCATACAGAACAAAAAACCATAAAAATGAGAAATTCTAAAAATTACTAAGTTACTAAACTCAAAATAACACCTCTCTCTGCGTCGTATTCCTCATTGCTGACGGTCGTGATCCCTTTCCATTAATCACATAATGACAGGATTTTGTGATGTGATGTTTTTTTATTAAACTCATACCCCTAGTCGGTTTGTATATAATGCATCGTAGCGGAACGCTAAATCGCTTGGTGGTACGTCTTTGTCGGTAGTGTGGTAACTAGCCACGGCCGAAGCCTCCCACCAGACCGCAGACCAGGGAAAATTCAGAAATTATAAGTTCCCAAATTGACCCTACCGGGGATCGAACCCAGGACCTCTGCACCTTAAGGCAACAGCGCTACACACTGCGCCACAGAGGTCGTCAAATCCACATGGACGAAGTTTCGGGCATCAGCTCAATATTTTCTTTATTGGGTAGTCCAATTCTTAATTACATAATAATATGATAAGCTCATTATTCTTTCAATATAATTCCCCTGTAACATTGCAGTAATCGGCTCAGCTATAAATTAAGAGATAATTTGATAACAAATAATGTATCATGAACGGAACACTAGATTATGGTTTTGCTACACAAATATATTTCGTTCGCCCGAATCCAATTAATGAGTAATGAACCTAAACGGTTTTCCACATTGTATTGTGTTTATTTTTTGGTTAACGTTGGTTTGTTAGTTTGCCCTTCAATCACGCCGCAGCAAAGCAGAGGATCGACGAATTTTTTGCAGGATCTATAGAGTGACATAGGATACTTTTTATCCCGGAAAATTAGGAAAAGAAAGAATATAATATTTAATATTTATGCAATTATGGTGTCACAAACAACCAATCATTTATCATACTATTATACCTTATAATATGCTTGTCTGTGACACCACCTAGGGTGAACACCTCAGCCTTTTGCCCCACATCTTGCATTTGCACGTTTTATGCAGGGCGCTGCTTCAGCTGTGACCCGGGTGACGTCACATCCAACGGAATGAATAAACCTAAGGGGTTCCTGTGGGAATTAAAAGCAATTATTCGAATTATTCGACGAAGTCGTGGGTATCAGCCAGTGATCTATAATTATCGTTATATTTGTTACGTTCCCTCAAATATGGTCGAGCGAAGCAATGGCTGGATCATGCGTCATGCTCGTGAACGGGTGCCACCGGCGGGAATGGCTACTTTCTGTCTGCCCGTCTTTGACATGAATTGAATAAACAAATTTAAGAAATCCATTAAAAGTATGCTCCTGAAAAAAGCTTATTATACTGTTGAAGATTATGTAAATGATAGAGGAGCATGGATTTGATCGCTCCAACAATGCTGGGGACAGCGGTTACTTATGTACACATTGATATAGTAATTGTAAATGAATTATTTAAAAAGGGCAACCACCGAGTTTCTTGCTGGTTCTTCTCGGTAGGAATGGCATTCCGAACCAGTGGTAGATTCACTTGACGATTCAAAAGTACTTGTAAAAGTTTATTTGAATAAAAAAGATATTTGATTTGATTTGATATCATTTAGTGGTTAAAATTACTGTGCACGAGTAAAAAAGTCCCGGGTTTGGTTCACAGTTGGGTAAAATATAGATTTTATTTATTAGATCTCAGTGTTTTTACTGTTTAATTTACCTAAAGATTTTTACCACTGGATAAATAAAGCAGTTATATAGCACAATTACTGGCGTTTTTTTATTTTTCATTTGTTTTAAACAATGATCAATATTGATGGCGCTTATTTTATGGCTAACATTAGAGATAAGATTATAAAATAGTCATTATGATAAAATATGTAGTAGACATTCCTTAAGTGCCACTGATATACACATGATTCACTTTTTTGATTATTTTTAAATATAGAACAGCTGAATATTATGCTATGTACCAACATTGCCAATATATTCTCACGTGATTTAAGAAAAATAATAGAAATCTATATTTATAATATTATAAATTCGAAAGATTGGATGGATGGATGTTTGTTACTCAATCACGCCACAACGGCTGAACAGATCTAGATAATATTTGGTACAGAGATAGATTAATCTGGTAGATAGCACATAAGGTACTTTTAACCCGGGAAATTAAGGAGTTCCCACAAGGACCAAAAACCTCAATCCACGTGGACGAAGTCGCGGGCATCAGCTAGTAAATCATAAAAGTAGCTCAGTTTATCACGTACGATACTTAATGGAGAATTCAAGAAATAAATTTGTCTACAGAACTTGGACATTTTTCTCGCGTGAGATGTATGGAATTTAACCGAAATCACATCTGGCACATGGAATTGGAATCGCATTATGTTTATTTCACATTCGGTAGTAGATATGTTTTTGAGAGCTGGAAAAAGATTACTGCGTCTCTGATATCTCAGGAGTATCGTCTCTACCAAAAGTGGATTTGTTCTTCATCTTTTTATTCAACACCTTCAGTTTGTTTAACTTGTAAGTCTGTAATACTTGTAACGTAACGTATGTGTAATGCTTAGTGTTTATATATTGTAACATTTTTCTTTATTTGAGAAGAATAGAATCAACTTGCCGAATCGGTGGTAGAGTTAAGAGTCTTGACTTACCATAAGTGACACAAGTTAGTATGAGTGTACCGGAAATGAATAAATCATTTATCATTTGTTACTTCAAACTTTTTTAAACATTTTCTTCCTAGAGTTTAATAGTTATTATAAAATTCGTCATCATCGTGGTCATCAACCGATAGCCGTACATTGCTTGATAAAGGTCTCCTGCAAGGATCTCCACGAAACACGATATTCAATCAAAACAAAAGCAGAATTGCATTAATAAAAACAATCTTTACGCAAAGGGATATTTAAAAATAATACACGATTACTTTTCAATTTTAAAAATATTTTATTTTGTATTTGTATCTCACAGAGACAAATTGATGAAGATTTCCAAATTTATTTACATCTAGGAGTGGAACATTTAAAGGTTAGTCAATCGACCCGCCTTACGGTAACGACTTACGAAGTATCCAACTTTAAAGGTCAAATTGTTATTATTCAATAAACCCAATCACAAACAACCGATAAGAGACAGTTCAATGAAGGCACAACAGTATTCACCATTAATATTATTATAATTACAACGCAAATAAATTCATTCTATTCTATTATGTTCTATTCTAAAATGCTCAACAAATAACTAAATAATCAAATAAATAGTTATAAATAACTATAAAAATCCAAACATGTATATTAACTATTCTCGTGAACCTGATCCGGTTTTTAAAGGAGAACAGAAGAAAAGAACGATAAGAGAAGATGACTGACTGTCATCATTTTGATCGCTTCTAACAATTTAAAGCTGTTCTCGAAGACAAAAAATGGGCTCAGCAAAAATCAGAATTGTACGTTAGGCCTACGTGTTTCAGTGATACCCCATAACTATATTATGGACGGTTAAAATCTTAAATTACACACTAAGAAAATAAAATGTCAATAAATTAATAAATAAACAATCAAATACTGCTCTAAACAGTAGTAACTTCAACAAATGGGTCACTGTTCCATTCTATCACATTGTAGTTACTCCACACGAAGTTCCCTTTCAGAGTCAAAGGCGCTTCCAACGCAAGATATAATATTGCCTTAGCGCCTTCCTCGAACACTTTCGTAGATTTCCTATCTTCACGACTAGTAACATTCCCTGGATTCACGCAGTTAATTACTATACCTTTATCCGACCATTGTCTGTGTTGTAGAAACGTAACAGCACTTAACGCCACCTTGCTAAAAGCAGTAACACTTTTACCCCAACCATCTGTTTTCTCAACTCCTTTTCTAGCAGCTTCCTCATAGTCTCGAATGATCGCCACTAATTCATCTTCAGTAAGTTCTGGGTTACTAATTCTCTTTCTTATATCTTCATTTTCAATTGTAGCTAAAAGCCCGGCTGGTCCGGATACATTGACAACTCTAGCGTTTTCCGTTAGTAAAGGATATACAAGCTTCCCAAAGTTTATGTATCCATAGAAATTGACGCTCAATGTCCTCCTTACTTTCTCGAAATGCGACAAATGCCTCTCCGTGGGAACATAGTCTGTTATATTGATCAATAATTCAATCCTTTCGTCCTGATCTTGTATGTGATGCCGAAACTTTATAATGCTTTTCGTGTACGCTACATCCACTCTGAAATATTCAAGGTTCGCTCCGGTTTTTTTCAAGACTTCGTGAATGTTGTACCCGGTGGACTCGTCCTCGGCTGTGAAATATATTTTTCCATTGTAAACTTTGGTTAGCTTCTTCAACACTTGGTAGCCGAGATTGCTAGCCGCTCCGACGACGACAGCTACGTTAATCATAGCGTCTGAAATAATACTAGCCGCAAATACAGTGATAACGTTATCGGAGGCCATCGCATCCCGCGCTCTTATCAGGAAAATGACAAGCGACCGTAGTATAGACCGAGATAAGTTTTCCTGTGAGAGTGTGAATTTTATCGAGGGTCTGAGATAAGGTGATGCTGCGAATATGATGCGGGTTTTTAATAAATATCGGATATTTGGTGTTGTAGATCCAAAATGAGTAAAGTTCTTTTCCGAAATAGCAATCATAGCTGTTACGTCCGTAATTTCACTTATTTGTACCTCCAACTGAAAACCAGCATTGCAGTTTGCTGCAGAGTTGCTATGATGCTGAGTTGGAAGCATATCATTTAAGTAATATGTTGGTCTGTTAATAATCATTTAATTAGTTTTACAAAAATGTGTGTGGAATTCAGCCGATAAAAATCCTATTAAGATTTTAGTAGCACAAAGATAATTTATATCGTAAAAGAGTTAAGATAAAACGTTTGCAGTGGCCATGCTTAATCAGTCTGTCTTCATTAACCTTATCTCAGTTTAATATAAACAGGGTCAGTATTTAATAATAATAAAGTAATATTAAAACTAACTTAAGTCTTATTACTTTATTATAATACCATATTATCTCCATCTTTTTCTTCTTTTTAATATATAAAAGGAAAAGGTGACTGACTGACTGACTAATCTATCAACGCACACCTCAAACTACTGGATGGATGAGGCTGATATTTAGCTATCATGGCGTAGGCATCCGCTAAGAAAGGATTTAGGGGGGGTTGTATTAAAATTGAACCTAACGTGAGCGAAGCCGCGCGAAAAAGCTAGGTATCCATAATACTGATACTAATGTTACTAGTTCGATCCCGTGTATGTATCTTCGTTTGCCTGTCTATCTATAATGTATTTGAAGAGATTCAAAGGTTGCATCTAGTTACTTTTTTATATCGAATAGTCATACTCGTAGTTCTCACGAAAGTTCTCATTTTCTCAAAATCATGTTGCATATTTTGTTTTTTCTATATTCAGTATCTCTCTCTGCGTCGTGTTCCTCATGGTTGAGGGTTGTGACCTCTTTCCATTAATCACAATATTATGGTTACGTTTTCTTGAGATAGTAATGCGGTAGATTCTCAGATTGCGTCTGCATACGACTCGACTTATATTCAACTCAATTATTGTATTTCAACTCAGGCAACAGCTCTACACACTGCGCCACGGAGGTCGTCACGTATTCAAGAGGCATATCTTTCATCACGACAAAATGCAATATCGCGACATCTTCAAATCGGCTTAAAGCGAAGCGAGGCGTTTTGCCAGAGCATACACAGCATCGTACCGGAACGCTAAATCGCTTATCGAAACCGAAGGGGTATGGGTTTAATATAACTGCCATGCCCCTAACAGGTTAGCCCACTAACATCTTAGACTGCATCATCACTTACCATCAGGTGAGATCACAGTCAAGGGCTAGCTTGTAGTGGATAAAAAAAAAACTTGGGTAAAGGTTGCTTAGCAATTTGTTTGCGCGCAACTGTCCACACTTGCGCATTCTTTATTTACACTCGTAATATCTAAGTAGTTAGTAGTGTACCATCCATTTGATTCAGTATGGATGCTTCAATTCAAAGGAAAAGCATAAATATTTATTGCTTTTATAAAGGGATTCATCTCCGTCTGTGTGTTGTTTTTCAATATATTTTGTGAAGTTTCCAAAGCCTTCTTGTCTTCTAGTCTTGATGACAATGTATAGGATTGAGATACTCAATTTATCTATACTAATATTATAAATGCGAAAGTTTGGATTTATGGATGTATAGATGTATGGATGTATGAATGGATGTTTGTTACTCAATCACGCCCCAACGGCTGAGCGGATCTGGATGAAATTTGGCACAGAGATAGATTATAGTCTGGAATAGCACATAGGCTACTTTTCATCCCGGAAAATTAAGGAGTTCCCGCGGGAAAACCTTAATCCACGCGGACGGAGTCGCGGGCATCAGCCAGTTTATAATAAAATCAATGTATTTATAACATGTAGGATATACAGGTGTCACTCATTTTACGTCATGTTTTAACTCTACCACCGTTTCGGAAAACAGATTTTAAAGCAAGAAATTATATTCTAGTACTTGAACCCTTCTCTATATGAAAGGAAATAATAAGTATGGTAATTGAATGTGCTATTACATTTCGACAATAGTTAAATGGCCCTTTGCTTCCCGGTGCGGCGGAAGTGCCCTTGGCAACTTCCGGTATGTCTAATGTGTTAGGTATCAAATATCAATATACAGTATTAGTTAATTTTAACTGAACCGCTTGCATTGATAGGCTGTTAATCAGTGAATTGGTTTGTTTGATGAAGTTGCTATAGCTTATTTGGTTGTGGATCATGAGGTCGCAGGTTCGAGTCTCGGGTTAATTTTTAGGGGAGAAAAAGGAACCCTTAAAGGGTTCTTCCTAGGACCCTGTCTGTCTGTCGACCACCTTTTCTCGGGAACGCGTGTATCAAGTTGGAATTAATACTTACTAATATAATACTTAGGTACGGTTCCTTGGAGCTGTAGAAAAATCAAGCTTCTAAATCAACGCAATCAAAAGATACGGCCGTTTAAATGCCCGAGCTGATGCCCGCAACTTCGTCCGCGTGGAATAAGTTTTTTGGATCCCGCGGGAACTCCCCAATTTTCCGGGATAAAGAGTAGCCTATGTCACTCTCCAGTTCCTCAACTATACCCATGCCAAAAATCACTTCGATCCGTTGCTCCGTTGCAGCGTGATTGAAGGACAAACCAACAAACCAACAAACCAACAAACAAACTGACTTTCGCATTTATAATCATTATGATGATGATATTATATTTTGACACTCGTTAATAAATCAAAACCTATAGGGTACTTCCCGTTGACCTAGAATCATTAAATTTGGCAAGAAGTAGGGACAGCACAAGTATAGGAAAAACACTGAAAACGATAATTAGGGTTCATTCATACGGTATCGAATTGTTTGTCAGGTGCTACCAGTTTAGCGCCTTATGTAAGCCAGTTATTTAACAGCTCATATTATTGCTCAGTTGATTCATATTGTGTGGTGGTACGGAACACTTGACCAGTTTTTGTAATACAAAAGACTAGCAGACACCCGCGACTTCGTTCGCGTGGCTTAATGTTTTTAATTCCCACGGGCGCTCCCTAATTTTTTAGGATAAAATAAATATGTCACAGTCCAGGTCCTCATCTATACCCATGCATAAATCACGTCGAACTGTTGCTCCGTTGCGGCGTGATTGAAGGACAAACTCTCTATTTAACGTCCTTGGGGATAAAATTTTCCAAAACTGTGAAACACTTATTTCTTCATTTTTAACCCGCAGCTCATATACCAAGTTTCATGGCTATAACTTGAGAAATGAAGGACTTTCATACAAACTTTCATCCCCTGTTTCATCCCTTTTGCGGGTCGAATTTTCAAAAACTGTTAGACACATATTTTTTCATTTTCTACCCGTAGCTCTTAAACCAAGTTTCATGGCTATAACTTGAAAAACGACGGACTTTCATACAAACTTTCAACCCCTATTTTACCCCTTTGGGAGTGGAATTTCGAAAAACCCTTTCTTAGTGGATACCTATATTTATTATTACTATACTTCACAAAGAACACACTCTCCAAATTTCATGTCTCTAGAACCAGTGGTTTAGGCTGTGCATTGATATATAAGTCAGTCAGTCAGTCAGTCAGGACTTTGAATTTTATATATATAGATTAATACTACCAGCCCAGGGTTGGGACGTCGATGTCTTCTGCCCAATTTCTTTGTCTGTCTGTTACGCTGTCACGGTTCATCCGATCACCAAAATAAAAGAGTTCCCACAAGATTGCTCAAACTACGCGGTCTTGGTCGAAGTTGAGGGCATCATCTTGTATTAGTATGGATCTTGCATACAATAAAGTTTATATCTGTCTATTTTTAAGCCTATCAACTCTGCTACAAATTTTATTTTCAGTTGTTTAACAATACTAAACACCTACACATTTTGAGTCAAGGATCCGTAGTCAAATAGGTAAATAGTAATTAACTGAAAATCCAACGAGTTCTCAGTCTGGCGCCAGCTGTAAGTCAGTTTTATACAGAACCGTTATAGAACTACAAACATTTTCAAGTCTGTCATTGAGGATGTTAAAGGTCGTAAACAAGTCTGTTGGAGAAACTCCGTCGATGTTGTCAATTTTACAGCTCTCTTGGAACACGATCTTGTAGGGTGACAACGCTGACATATTATGGTAGGTATGCGATTTTACATCTAATGTGCGATTGTCTGAAAAACGATATCATTTGAGAGATTAAATGTTTAGTAACGTTTTACACAGTTACTACAGTTAGTACGGTAAGGCAGATAAAAATTGGGTACATGGGATTTTTCAAACGTCAAAACGCGCGCTTAGTATAGGATGTTGTAAGAAATATTGAACTGCAACGTCATCAAAATGCGACGCACTTTTTTACTTTTAATCGATTGTTTAAAATGGTGTTTAAAAATGAAACTAACAGGGGACGTGGATGTTACGACTTTTGGGAGATTCCCTATTTAATAATGACTAAAAATAATTTATGTGAATAGTAATTGTCAATAAGGTACGGAATTGTATAACAGAACGTAAACGTTACATCAGGCTATCTTTGTATGTGTCGCATATGAAGCCCCGTTTGACTTTTGATGGTAGGTTTTCACGCGCTTTGGTGACAGGAGTTGTTAAACCAAGTTAGTGAAAAACAGAGTCTTACAAAATGTTGTGAATACTGGATATTTTTTTGAACGTGATTGGAGAATTACTAGTTTACTCCTGAGTTTTATTTCGCCACCTCATAGTACTTAAAAAGTTCTAGTCACTACTAAAACTACTGAAGTAGTTCAAATTAGCCGTCAGACAATTGCACTACAACCCACCAAAGACCTCCACCTATTTGATAACTTAATCGGAACCGGTGGTCATAACTGGAAGGTCCCGGGGTCGATCCATGGCGTGGTCAATTTGGAATTTATAATTTTTGATTTTTTTCTGTGGGGAAGGCTTTAGCCGTGGCTAGTTACCACCCTATCGATAAAAACGTTCTGCCAAGTGATAGCGTGCCGGTACAATACCGTGTATGCTACGATGATAAGTCCACCGATTTCTTGGTCCTTCAATAAGTCCCTGAGATGTCCCTAAGATGAAAAACTTTTGGTGACCCTACTAGCCTATAAACTTTCATTGTTTTTAAACCAGTCGATATAATATGACGATAGTGACTACGTACATTGTACGTCTCTTCGAATCTTTTATGTCTCGTTATTTGACAATGGTTCAGATAAAATATTATTCTTATGATTCCTTCCATCACATTAATTCATATGGGGTTGAATGATCTGTGATATGGGAAAATCGACCGTAGGGTTGGCGGTTATGATTAAATTTTGTAAGCTTTAGCTTGCACTGCGTTTGTGTGATGAGTACATTGTTTTTCAGTGTCTGCGTTTATGTATGAGATTCATGATCTCGTTGGTCATTTTTAGCAATTACTTAGTTACTTTTACATAGTTTCGTTCTTAGCAATTACTTTTACTTAACAATTTGCTCGATTACATCAATAAATAAACTTGTAGATTGCATCTTATAAAATAAAAAAATTTCAAAAAAAAATAAAAACCGACTTTTGAAAATTTTTTATTTCACAATTTTTAGCGGCCCCACTGTTTTAAAATACAGGGTGTAACAAGAACGCAAATTTTTTTTTTGCACTGTGAGTGCTGAACGCGTAATATGGTAGAGTTCCGAGGGGGTATTTTTTTTGACAATTTGACCCATAAATCCAAAACTACTATGCATTAAAATAATAAAAATCTGTTTTAGAGTGTACAAGTCAAGTACAAAGTCCTTTCATATGATACCCCACTTGGTATAGTTATCCTACTTTGAAATTTCAAACCCCTGATTTTCCCCACTTTTTTAATTAAACTAAAAATAATTTTCAATTTTTTTGATTTCCATGATATTGGGCCACTATTATATACAACTATTCCAAATTTCATGTCAATAGCTTTAATAGTTACTGAAATAATCGACTGTGACAGACGGACGGAGAAAGTCGCACCATAAGGGTTCCATTTTTACCATTTTGGTACGGAACCTTAAAAAAAAAGATATGCTATGCATGGTTAAAACATACTGTTTACAAAACTATCACACTGATCGCGAGCAATTTACTCTTATCCATTGAGGAGTTCCGTTCTCCATCTCCGGAGATATTCATCAGATCTTCACCAAATTAAAATGGGACCACCTCTGAAGTATGACCTACCAAACAAAAAAAGAATTATCAAAATCGGTTCATAATTGGCGAAATCGCGTAACAAACATACAAAAAAAAACATACAATCGAATTGAGAACCTCCTCCTTTTTTTGAAGTCGGTTAAAAATATATATTCAATGACAAACTTGCGAGTTATCAATCGCCTGTGCTTCAAAATAGAGCTGAGGAATATCTATACCATTAAGGGATAAGGTTTGTTCACTGAACGGTTTAATTGAATGAAGTCAAAAATTAAGTCCAATAGAAGACGATTTTCCCGGACGAAGTGGCGGGCATCAGCGAGTATAAAATATTTTTCAGAACGATTTTCCAATGTGAGTAATATCCAGATTCCAGCATCGCATTCATGCAAGAGCATAACAGTTCATCGATGAAAAGAAAATGGAAGGCGGTTCTTTATTTAATTTTCCTTTACCCCTGGGCTTTGTGCTACATTGGCGTCTAGTTAGTATTCAATTCGTGAGGTGCATTCGACATCGCAGCCGAGCTTTTGACCTCATCAAGTTCTGAGAACCGCTCG
Organism: Erebia aethiops; assembly: GCA_923060345.2. Taxonomy (NCBI): domain Eukaryota; kingdom Metazoa; phylum Arthropoda; class Insecta; order Lepidoptera; family Nymphalidae; genus Erebia; species Erebia aethiops. The sequence continues at coordinate 18,406,097 of OV281091.1, read as the reverse complement.
CTTGCAAACCTTACTTGAGAATCTTCTAGTACGTACCTGACTCTTTGATAAATACAATCAAAAATTTTAGCATCCTATAATATTGAATGCAAATATTACGGCAAAATTTATTCTTGGTTATGATATTCAGATTAAAAAGTTTGAAATACTTCTCTCTTATTACTTCAAAATACTCTATAAAGTCAAGAACAAGAACATCCATAATAATATTATGATGTAGTTAAATAATTTATAATATTATATATATAATATTATAAATATAATATTATATACATATATAATATTATAATCATGATATAATAAAATATCTAGATTAGCAACGTAAACGTCATCTTGAATTATAGGCTGAACGGAAAACGATTGTCCGGCGGTTATACTCACTCTTATATGGAGCTGCACATACTAGTGCGGAGGGATAAAATCTCGTTTCCTCCCGACACGGATTGCCCCGCGCATGATTTTCCTGTTGGTCCCTAATCTCCCTAGATGCCGTGTAGACAGCGATTGGAGTTATGGGTCTACTATAACTGCGATACGCCTAATAGGTTAGCCCGCTACCATCTTAGACTACGACTTCAATTACTACCAGGTGAGATCAAAATTAAAGAATATAAAAAAGTATCTTACCCAAGACCAAAATACACCTCGTTCCGTTACTCAAAACCATACCGTGTTTGAAGGGCAATCCAACAAACAATCACATATTCGCATGCAGTAAAATTAGATTAAAAATCTCGTGAAGCCTTTACCTTGTTAACCCCACGCATGTTTTAGGGTGAGAAACCTATTAAAATAATATTTTTAAACGACGTTTGTAATTTTTAGGCATCTTTTGCTAAATTTGATTTTCAGCATGGAAACAAGCCTATAAAAAATACAGGAAAATTTATAAAATAACAATACCAGCTTCTGACATGACGTTTATAATATTTAGGCATTTTTGCTAAATCTAATTTTCAGCATGGAGAGCTGTAGTATAAAAAATAGTACGATAAAATTAAATATAACAGTTTTAGAACGTAGTATTTTTTAATTGTAGCTCCAAGCACGTGAAAATGCAATTACATTTAGCGAACCGAGTGAATAATATGCAAAAATGTGTATTTTTAACCCATTTTAATGTATATCAAACTGCGGGTTTTATTTAACTCTTCAATTTGAGGGTACTTTATTGCTTGTACATTGCCACAGAATAAATAATAGTTATTGCGATGTTGGACACCGTTTTATTGCTATGAGTATATACACTTATTTTTTATGGTATTATACTGAAATTTATTTCGTTATTCTTTTCAATGAGCATGGTTTTATTTAGTTTATTTTTGATGTGGTCAGGTCTCTCTACTTCCACTGTCCTAGTGGAGGGTCTGTCAAAGTTGCGCTTTCCGATGAGATCACCATTCCAGTAGGTATTCACTTCCAACGGACCCCAAATGTTTTTGATGCCCCGATGTCAAATGCCCGCTGATTGCCACTTAATTTACGCACGCAACACGTCAAACTCTATAACCGTTACTGTAGTTCTTCGATAGTCTCTGATCCATATTATCTTAGCGCTGGTAACGCGCACTATTCGATGACTTTGGTCTTATAGCACTCAGTAATAGAAAAGAAAATTGTAACAGCTGAAGTAATAATGCTCGAGAGTTCGTCCACGTGTAATAAGAGTTTTTGATTCTCGCGAGAACTCTTTAATTTTCTGGGATAAAGTAGCCTATGTCTTTCCCCGGGACTCTGCCCCGGGATCTGGTACGTCAAAATCGGTTGAACAGAGCCTTGAAGCGTAGGAGATGGACAGAAATAGTTTCGCATTTATAATATTCATATGGATTGATGCTTCAAATAAATATATTGCGACCAGTGTAAAAATAAACGTGTCTTTCTATTCTTTTCTTTTTTGCAAGTATATTAAAAGTTATGGCGGTTGCTTAGAAGTTTTGATTGACGTTTATTGCTTTGAGATAGTGAACAAAAGAATTATTAAGTGTCCCTTGGAGTTCGCGAAGGGTGCTCTACGTGGGCCCTTTTAATAGCTTAAGGGAAAATTGGAACAGGAAAAACGGAAGTATACACTTCTTTGGTGTGTAAAGGAGAGTAGGTATGTCTTTTGTACCGGTTATGTTATTTTTGTCATCCTTAAGAGTTATGGCAAAAATACATCCATACTTGTATGATAAATGCGACAGTGTGTCTGTCTAACTGTCTATCCGTCTATCTGTCTGTGCATCCGTCTGTCTGTCTGCTACGCTTTAACGGCCCATCTTCTCAACCAATTTTGATATAATTGACTGCGATGTCACATACCCCTAATCTGTTTGTACACATCGCACGTCTTTGCCGGTAGTGCCGGTAGTAACTAGCCACGGCCGAAGCCTCGGACCAGGCCAGACCAGAAAAAAAACAGAAATTATAAATTCCCGCACGGAAAATCGTCCTTCGTTGAGGCGTGATTCAGACTCAAATTCTATATTTCATGTGGGACATAAATGACGTCATGAATGTCACTAAGAAATTACTCAATTGTATACATAATGGACTCGACTTTACAAGACTAATATAATGAGTTTTTGTAATCGTTTATTTCATCATTGAAAACATGGGTCGTGAAAACGTAACAAAGAAACAAACTCACAGTATTAGTATCTTATGTGATATATTATGATTACTAGCTGATGTCTGCGACTTCTTCTGGGTGGTTTAAGTTTTTATTATTCTCCCGGGAATTCCTTAATTGTCCAATATAAAAAGTACTAAAAAAGCACACTCCAGGCCCTCAACTATGCCCATGCGAAAAATCACGTCGATCCGTTGCTCTTTTGCGGCGTGATTGAAGGACAAACCAACAAACAAATAATTTCGCATTTAATATTAGTATGATAAGTACCTGTCATTTGTGTTTTAAAGGCAGAATTAATATTAGGTATCTGCCCTTATTTTTACTTGTGATTGCGGTGGGCGGGAAATGCACAAAAGTGCCAGCGACAGTGTTTCACCGATGAAACTCGTTACGCCGATCCAGTGACGTGTTTCGCATAACCGTTTTGCACTTTTTAATTTTCATTCAAAAATGCACGTAAATGTCTGTCACAAATGGATCACAAAAACAAAGATGTTTAAATTGGCTGCTCTATGACGGCGTGACGTGCCTTATTAGCAAGGCAGACCGTTTATTAACGCTTGACAAGCCGAAATCACCTCCTAAAAACACGGAGTTCAAGAGTGTATATAGAGTGTGTAGTGAAAAGTTTCAGTTAAGGAATTTCAAAAGGTATATATAAGCCTAAAGCTATCACGTAGCTCCACAGTTTTGCCGGCAGTAAATATACACATAAACCTTCAACCAGACAAACCAAGGTGAGACACCTATTTCAAAGACTTTTACCACTCACTTCTGATAACACAATCCCCAGGTGGATAGGATCTCAGCATGGCCGAGGTAATAGCTCGTGGAATAATATATCCTTATTTATTATTAAAGCGGCTACCACAGGAGTGTGTACGTGACACTTTTATTAGATAGTTTATGAGCAAATCTGAGGGAATATGCAATTGGACGTAACGGTTTTTGTATGAAAAAAATAATGTGAAAATGTTCTTTGACCTCCTTAGGGAATGGAGAAGTTTCATGATGTTGTGAATATCATATTTAACACAATGGAAGTAAAATATAGATTAAAACTGATAAATCTGTGGTTTTTTTTACGATCAATTTAATCAATAAATGACTGAGAAATGACGATTTAAAAGTTTAATTATTTAATGTACACCGATTGCTGTATCTTACTCGAGTGAGAAATTTTGTGAGTGAGTTTTAATACCTAGCCGAGGTTTAATACTTCAAAATTATCTTCACACACAAATTAAGTGCTTTTAAATGAATTAAGTCACGTTAAGTCAATTTATTTCTTTTATTCGGCTTTATAAAGTCTGTTGATAGGGAATTATGACGTCACGTCTCCCGTCTTGCAAGCGCAACTCTAAAGTTCCCTAACTTTTTGATTTGTTGAGATATTTTATTGATTCTTTGATATTTTTGTTTTATTTTGTCTTAATTTTCATATTAAATTTAAAAAAAATGGTAAACTCCTCCAGTATATTATACCTCATAACTATAACTTGACTGAAATAAATTATTAGAACTTTTCAGTACTAGCACGTACTAGCGCTGAATACTAACTATTACCTATTCTATGCTATTACTACGGTAGGTACTAGCCCGGTCCTGAGTGAGGAAGATATTGTGAAAAATATTATTATTTTCATAGCAATGTCCCGTCTCACAGCAAGTACGATCCATTCATGTAGGTTGCCTGGCAGAAATCATTCTAGTGATAAGGTCGTTTTTTGTGTGTAATTTTGTATAATTGACCGAGCGAAGCGTGACGTGAAAAACTTGAACAACAAATACTAAAATTAGATAAATATGATGACATGTCGTACTGATTATCACCATTATATTGTTACTCGTATATGTTATAAATAACCGAACGTCAATAAGTGTAGTATACCTACCTAAATTGAATAAACGTTCTTTGATTTGATTATAAGGAAACGAAATTATTTAATTTTTAATGAGCTACAGTATTTTTAACAGAACCTCACATTGACCTCGCGCCGCGAGGTCTCAGTTCGGGGCGAACCACTAGTTTAATTTAATTTAACTTAGTACTTGGATTGACCCAGTTCACCAGTCCATTATAGCAACCCAAACACGTAGATCCATACATATCATTTTTTTCCATGTTTTGCAATAGTCCTGCACTAACCGGGGATTGTATTGGGTGTACTATAGTGATAGGGGATATTCGCCGGTTGGTGTCACATTTCCTTTAAACTGCCTAACGGGCCTCTGAGAGTTGGTTTCGGCCCCTCGTAGGCTTTCCCCATGGTCCCGAGATGGAAGAGACATATTTTACGTCTTTTCTTTTATTAAAAAATATAAATCACTACATTGTTTACAAATACTATGCTTATCTTAAATTAAATAGTACTTATCTAAACATCAATCCTGAAGAAACTTTTATGCGAGCGTGGCTCGGCGAACTCACTTATCATTACTTAATACGTAACGCTTAGAACTACTTCTTAGAAAGTGTAACTTTAAGACGTCACACCAGAATTTATTCAAGAAATGCTTTCTCAAATTAAAATTTATCTATAATTATAAGCCCATAGCTGATGAACTTGGATCATCGTTTGAATACCGGGAGTGAAATATTAATTTTTAATAAGTACTTAATTGTATTATAACTGTTATACTTCTTCCAGATTAACACATCGTACACATGCTAAGCCTGCAGGGTTAAGAAATTAATTGAGAAATTTACAAACGAGTATATAAGTGCTTGCAAGGGGTTAAGAATACAGCATAAGGTCAAGCGCGCTTGCGAAGAAAATGCCTATTCCGTCTCGATTTAAAGATACCTATTTATTAACACTTTATAGCACACAAAAACATGCAGCGGGCTACAATAAATAAATATAGTCAAAGCTTTGCATGCAAAGGTAGTTTTATCACTAAGAGGAGTAAGAGGAGGTGTGAGGGATCGCCCTCACAGACAACTTATATTAAATGTGGAAAAAATGTATACCAACCTATGTATAAAAATCTATATAAAATGTATTAAAAGGGAAAGCTGGAAGGATATTCCATATCCTAGCGGTTCGAATTAGAATCAAGTCCGTAAAACAACAGTAGCGTTCAACACAACAGTGCTTCTATGCAGATTGGTTTCCCCAGAATGGATAGCATCGGGTATGCAGAGCTGAATCAAGTCGCGCAACTTGCAAAGATGCATAATTCAGCGTGTATTGTTCCAGTGGGGGCTTATCTTTGAGCAAACATTAATTTTAACGAGCCGCCTCAATGGGGCTCCGATATTGTTGGGAAATGTACGTTCGGTCTCGGCGAGATTCGATAGGCCTGAATCAGCCTGAATGTATTATGACAGCTCCGGGCGATGTTGTAGAAAATGTTGATTAGGGTTTCGTGCCAAAATCCAATATGAAGGCTCAGGGTCACTCGCGTTTCTATGCGATCAAATCAATAATGAGATCTGTTGGAGGTTCAGAGAGTCACCGATATACCTCGAAGAGTCGGTAAGCTTACGTGGCAATGGACACCTGAAAACTCAGCGTTGGACGACCCCTGTTTAGGTGGACGGACGATCTCGAGAGAGTAGCTGGGAGCCGCTGGAAGCAGGCGGCACAAGACGTGTGTAGAGATCCATGCAGGAGACCTTCGTCCAGCTGCTGTACGTTTATTCAAAATTCAAAAGTGTTTTATTCAAATATACTTTTTACGAGTGCTTATGAATAGTCGAATGAATCTACCACTGGTTCGGAATGCCGTTCCTACCGAGAAAAACCAGCAAGAAACTCGTTTGAGATGGTCGAGATGACGATGAGGACGACTAATATGCATTAATAATATTATACCAAAGAGTGTCTATCTTGAATGTCTATCTAAGTGCGGATTGTGATTACGAATAGTGGGAGGTGTCCAGCCGTTCTTGTTAGCATTTGAATAGGGTTTATATCCAAGTGTATTAACGCAGGTCGGGGTAATGTCATAAGAAACATTAAATGGCCGAGCAAATGGGCAGTCATTATCCCTTCGGCGGCATAGTAGCATCTTTAATATAATTATCACTGATATTATCAGCTACGATGAGAAAGCTCAATCAATGAACACAATCTAATTTAGACCTTTTTGTTTGAATAAAAGGTTTCATATACCTCATTTTATCTTTCATAATCAACAAAGAAAGGGACTGTGTTACCGCATATCATTTGATTGTGTTGGGTAAGCAATATTGGCCCAAATCGATAACTGGATGAGTAACTAAGAGCTTGACGATCTCTCTTTGCCTCGCAAGCATGTCAAACCAATAGTCCCCGTTCATTCAAATGCGAAAGTGTTTTCATTCAATGCGAAAATGTTTTTTTTTTATCCACTACAAGCTAGCCCTTGACTACGATTTCACCTGATGGTAAGTGATGATGCAGTCTAAGATGGTAGCGGGCTAACCTGTTAGGGGCCCCTGCCGGGGATCGAACCCAGGAACTCCGCACGTTAAGGCAACAGCGCTACACACTGCGCCATGAAGGTCGTCAAAAAATAACATAAATATGTTTTTTTCTTTCCCCAACTTTTCTTTTTATATCATACGCATTGTCCTTCAACCCTGTTTCTACTACCAAAGGTTAATTGGAAGAGAATACTTCTAGGCATTCTCGTACCTAGTAATAGTAGTAGTAGTTCGCCTTTGTACATTGGATTTTATGTGCAATAAAGAATTTAAAACAAAACAAGAACAAACGCGGAAGAAGTCGCGGACATCAGCTAGTGAAGAATACAACTTAGAGTAACACAGAACACGAGATGCAGTTTGACCCCAATTTCATGCAGGTGAAGTCAAAACTTATACCTATGATATGCCAGTAGGTACATACCCAAGTAACATTTTAGGTTTTAGAAAGGTTTTGTAAAGGTTCTAGAACCTTTGTATGAAAATCTGCTCGTAAGTCTTAATAGGCTCAATAACGTTATAATAACCTTATATTAACCTCCTGAGTGCAAAAAGGGCCCTCGTTGTAGAACCTTTCTGAGAGCTACAGCAAAGCCTATAGCTCAAATGCAGAACCTTTCCAACTACTTACACAGAACCCGAATATAACCTTCACAACCTTAATTTATGGTTAATATAACCTTGCTAGACAGCTTTTAAGTTCTAAATTAGTCTTGGATGTAACTCTATGACAACTTAAAACCTTTTTGATGGACATGAATAAATGCCTTGCCAGGACTTGCGGGTTTTAAAAGGTTTCTGTGTAAGATTTATTTACACAGAATCGTGGATTTAAAAATAATTCATAATGGCGCCTTTTACTGTCATTATACCAAGTTTCAAAATGGCTAACTAGATAGGACAAGTGTTTTATTCATAAAAAATAATAAGTAACTTGCTGAAGTCAGGAAAAATAAAAAATTAGTGCGACTGGCACTTTATCGTGAAAATTTAGGATAATAGTGCTATATACGAGGTGGGCCTTTCGTAAGTTAAAGTTTTGAAGATATTTTAATAAAATAATTACAATTAAAATAATTATAAAATTAGTTGGTTGGTGGTAAGTCGCATTAGAATTAATAAAACTTATATCCATGTAAAAACATTTTATTTTGAATAGTAAACGTTTCTTAATTTTGCCTTATTGATTTAAAATATTGCTTTTTGTTTAGATTTTAGTGAAAAAATATGGCTGGCGTTAGGAAATTACTAGAGAGTATTAAAAATAACCAATCCAGGACTGTAACAACTAGAAGCTCTTAATGTTTGCCAAAATAAGAGCTAAAGGTAATCTCGTGGAGCTACTCAAAACGACAAGGCTGTTTTCGCAGCTTTAAGGTTATCGCCAGGAGTTGTTCAAGACTTGCCAGTCGCGAAAACAACCGCTGAGCACAATTAGTTCCTTTTAGGTTTTGGTTGTAGGAGAAAGTGCGTTCGACGTTTCGACACGAGTATTGAACAAACAGCTACAGGCTGCTCTTAGAGTTCAAGTAAGTTCCTATTTTTTCGATTATGTTTGATAGATAACGACAGTGTTGAGAATATAATAGAATAGAAACGTTTTTTATTCAAATAAACTTTTTTACAAGTGCTGAGAGTAGGTATATTTGACATTTAATTTCTTGACTTATTTTGGCCACAGAAATAAGGATTCAGATAGTTTTATTTTACAGTACGATTACTAAGGGCTCTTTTCTAGACACGTGCGGTCGCGTCACGCAGTGCGTCGCGCGGTTCTCCGTTTATTATTATAAGAGATAGCTGCACTTTTGGTAATTATCCCCAGAAAGGCTGATACTTGTACAGTATTAAAGTATGCGCAATACCTATGTAAACAGTACTAAAACTGACGCTATTCATCGGGCTTTTCACTAGATATCACCTCTCAAAGACGTTATGAACATTCATACTGTAAAAAATATTAGCAATTATTATGGCGTCACGTTGATTGCTGATAAATAAATTCTTACGCATTCATAATTTTTACCGCTCAGGTCTTTCAGTACATTACTTTTTTACTACTAATTCAAACACACCCGGTGTTTGAATATGCAGCAATGTAATTCGTGTATTTTTTACTTCTGAACTGTTCCGATAACAGCCGAGAAATGCCAAGCGGTGAACTCTAAGTAAGGTACATCTTTTCGGCTCTTTCATTAATTTAAAGTTGTGTTTTGTTTTCAGTATGCCTGACAAGGTCGTCCAAACCATAGAGAATGGAAAAATATGCCTTTTCGTTGTACCCAACGACTGGGAGAAAGTGTGCACTCTGTCTTGGCCACCAAGATAAGAAGCCAGCAGCATGTTAGATGAAAACTCTGTCCCTGGAAAAAAATGGTTGATCTATCCATGTAGCGTCAAAAGGATTTCAAAGGCCATATTCTTAAGTCCTTTACTGTATCAACACTTGTTTCTAATGTATGAACTTCAAAGTCTTCACTATCTTCAGATAAACTGCCATCATCACCATCATTGGATTTACTGTTTTGTGATTCCTCAAATATTTCCGATGGTGTCGTGTCATCTGTGGTTTGAACTGAAGAGGAGGTCTTTCAGGAGGTCGTGCATCTTCGATGGTCTCAATGAACTGTAAAAATAATTAAAATAGAACATGCGATCAACCTAGTTTTAATCCATAAGACCCCTTGTCGAGATTAGCCATACTTCATGATTATTTTATATTTAGGTATAAGGGCTCGTACAAATCGGCGACCTCACCGTCGCTAACAGCGATTGCCGACCTGTAAGAACCCTAATAAGTAGTCTTTACCAGTCACCACACTACCTACAATAACAATTAATAAAAATAATAAAAACTTACTGATGTATTCAATATACGTAAGAAATTTTTACGCACTTTACGTTTGAAATGTCCACTCGGTTATTTTGAAATCACCCTGTGTCGGTTCATCTTTGCTTTACAACTGCTTTGAAGTCGCGGAAACAACTGACGTTTTTTGAGGATGTTCCTCTACAGCTTAAAATATTCTCGTAGGACTTTAAACATGCCTTCAGCTCATAAACAATAGCTCATTGGTTTGGTTTTCACCACGTAGTCCTAATTTGTTCGCATAGACAACTCTTACAGAGCCTAAAGGTTTAAGGTAGGTTTTAAAAATTACTTATAAGTGATTTCAACATTCCATAACTTTATGGTAATATCAAAGTTAAAAATTAAACCTTTAGATCTCACTTTAGCAAAATGCTAGGCTTTTCAGAACTTAATCAGGAGTCTACGACAGCTTTAAGATCCTAAGACTATATGCTCTTGACACACAGGTCAAAATAACGTTAATTTAAGCTCTTGTAAATGGCTCCAAGGTTGTAATAATAAACAATTAGTTTTAGGACTTATTAATCATTCTCAAGTACTTAATATGACCAGATAGTAAATCATTAACCTTTTGACGACTCATATATAACCTAAAGGCATTTTTTACAACCTAGGCCCGAATGAAATGTTACTTGGGTACCTACTGAAACTGATGCAGCGAATAAAAAAAAGCGAATGGAGCTTTTGCATAAGACATGATGCAAAGTGAGCTCCCATTTTTGTACAATGAAATCCGAATATAATCCGCTGGCCTAATGCCAGCTAGTTTTAAAATAATAATGGATCGAATAAAAATGAATGTGGTTTTAGGTAGTTAGTACAACGATTTGGTACATGAGATTTTTAGCGTGATTTTTCTCTCGCTAATTGGAGTTCCGGGAGTTTTTTTGTGACTCGTCTATACTAATTCTAGCTGATGCCCGCGACTTCGTCCGCATGGTTTAAGTTTTTTTCATTCCCACGGGAACTCCTTAATTTTCCGGGATTAAAAGTAGCCTATGTTACTCTCGAGGTCCTCAAATATACCCATGCCACGTCGATCCGTTGCTACGTTGCGGCGTGATTGAAGGACAAACCAACAAACAAACATACTTTCGCATTTATAATATCAGTATAAAGTACATTAAATTACAAATGCGAAAGTTACGATGGATGTTTGTTACTCAATCACGCCAGAGCGGCTGAACGGATCTGGAGGAAATTTGGCACGGATAGATTGTAATAACCCGGCTGAGTTAGTTGTGTGTTCTTCTCAGATCAGGGCGCGTTACGAACCCTCGAAGCTTTAGTTTTGAGATACTGTGGTTAATTATCACCATCACGTCTTATACTTCGTATACTTGACGTTCTGAAGGTGTAATTGTGTAGGTACCTACCAATTTTGAAAAAACATAGTTTAAGTTTGAGTTCAATAGATATTTCGATTAGCAAGCTATAAACAACATTTTAAACTCGGTTAGTGGTTTAGTAAGTCTCAATCAGTCTAATATCAGAATCTGTGTGATGAATCCCACTAAAAGCCCCCGCGGGGGTTCCACAACCGTTGCTCGGTTACCATGAAACTAATCGATAGTTTAATTACTGGGAGACTGGGCTTAGCGCGAACCAACTTTGGATATGCATTATAATCTTTTAGGAGTTTGAAAGGTTTCTAATTAATTGGATCGTTACGACTAGCTTAGTGGAGATATTTTGTGAAATTTTGGCGATTCAACGAATAAATCTTCTCTGTCAATTGGAATATTGTTTGGGTATCAAATAATCAAATAAATATTATAAATGCGAAAGTTTGGATGGATGGATGTATGGATGTATGGATGTTTGGAAAGAAAACATTTATCATTATTTTGTACAACGTAAGTTGTTGAAATTTTTAATAAATTAAGTAGTTATTTAATAAAAATTTCAACAATTACAATAAAATTATATTAAATTTTTTAACTCTGCATACTTCACTTCATTAACAATTGCTACATTCATACCTGGTGTACCGTACCGGCGCTGGTGTACCCTTTGTCTACACCAGCGCCATTGTGGGAGTTTTTCGAACTGTTATTTATGAGCAACCACTGGACACTTTTTTAACTTTTCTCCCATAAGAGATGACACTCCTTCCTTCTACACTCCATAGTTGAAACTGCAAAAATTTTATATTTTGCTTACTTTCATAGTATTATGTCTTACGAAATCTTACTGTTGGGTGAAACGGCAGATTAGAATCGCTCCAGGAATGTTTAGTAGTAGAATGTTAATGAAATGAAATAGTAGTAGAATGTTTAGTAGCGGTTGATGAATCCACACATTGATATTTATTGTATTTTTGACGACCTCCGTGGCGCAGTGTGTAGCGCTGTTGCCTTAACGTGCGGAGGTACCGGGTTCGATCCCCGGCAGGGTCAATTTGGAAATTTATAATTTCTGAATTTTCCCTGGTCTGGCCTGGTGGGAGGCTCCGGCCGTAGCTAGTTACCACCCTACCGGCAAAGACGTGCCGTTAAGCGATTAAAGCGTTCCGGTACGATGCCGTGTAGAAACCGAAGGGGTATGGGTTTAATATAACTGCCATGCCCCTTGTTTAATATTAAAATTAAATTGAATCAATTATAAAAGCATAAACAAATATTGATTGTTTCCGAACGCGGCGATTAAGAATTAAAAAACTAGCTGTCAAATGACACTCCGGTCTCTTTCCTTTTTTCCTTGGACATCGCACAGGCACTAGCCGATCAATTTGTGTTAAAACTAAAAACTTATTAAAATAAAATAAATAATTATACAGTGTGCAAGATTAGTTTTCATAATATTCCACAATAAACAATACACCCCTAACAGGTTAGCCCGCTACCATCTTAGACTGCATCATCAATTACCATCAGGTGAGATCGCAGTCAAGGGCTAGATCGTAGTGGATAAAAAAAAAATTGATGTAATTATTAATTATTTTTTTCAAAAGAGCTACCACCGAGTTACTTGCTGGTTCAATAGGAATGGTATTCCGAACCAGTGGTAAATTCACTCGACTATTCAAAAGCATTTGTCAAAGTATACTTTAATAAAAAGCAAGAGTAATCGACTCTAATATGCACTTCTACAACTAGGCCACTCTTTTCTCGCTTCGAAATGACAACAATCGGCCTTCTCAATTTTCCCGGTAAGAAAAAAAAGTATATTTTCCGCCAATCTAGCTGCTCCCTGTACTCTTCGCCTCTTCCGTGCTGGAAGCAATTCAGGTGCGCCAACCGAGCGTGAAGATAAAAGCGAATGTGCCAATATCCTTTATGGCTAGCGATTTACATTGCATCCCGTACAGCGCTATATGAAATTATATTTGAACGCGGCGAGAAGCCAGCGACCTCTCTGGCGTGGTAGTGAAACCTATTGTCTTAAAAACGGGATTTTCATTCCCTGTAACATTGAACATTGGTTATTTGCAAATTTATCCTGGTTTTAGTCTGGTGGGGAATGCTACCTAACATTTACCTACCACTCTACTGACAAACCTGTATCGACAACTGCATGAGAACTCCCATTCCCCCTCCATTTTCTACAAAGCGTTTGAATAATTGAATGATACCCTACATGGGTCTAGATTTGTAATAACACTAGATGTGTGACTCCGTCGGTGTGGATTAAGGTTCACTTACTCGTGGTAACTCTTTCTATTTCCGGAATTAAGAGTACCCTATGTCACTCCATAGAATATGTAATAGTACAGCTGTCACTCTCCTAAGCAAATCTAATTTGTGATTGATTACGGCGTGATTCAAGGACGAACAACACATTTTCCCATTTATAATAATACTAGCGGATATCCGGCGTGTACTACTACGCTAAAAAAAGAAAACACAAACAAAAACCATTCTCATTTCTAATGAAACCCGTTTGGGACACATCGGTTGGATGGTTTCAAAGTCTATAACGGACATAGGTAGAAACAATTTTTATGTTTTACTAGCTGATGCCCGCGACTTCGTCCGCGCGTCGTAGCTTACTATTTTTTTATATCTCACCCTTTAAACCTACCCTAGACTACGACAAATATTTCAAAACCAAAATCAGCTAAATCGGCCCAGCCGTTCTCGAGTTTTAGCGAGGCAAACGAACAGCAATTGATTTATATATACCTATAGATATATAATTATATACGGATAAGTAGGAAGGAGGGTATGATGTCAGTTGTATTTAACTTCTATAAGAAGTACTTAAAGTTGGAATAGGTTTAACTAGAAATTGTAGGACTTGACAACTTCTAAACAAGTAAAAATTGAGAACGAGATACGCATGCGAATATCTGGAAAACACAGAAGTAAGTTACGATGTACTTGTGTACAGAGTAGTACAGACGTGTTAACGTAACTGGCAGTGTCGGCATGACGAATAGTCTACTCTGTGTCACGTCCAGACGGCTTGATGCCGCAGCTGCGACACTACGACAAACATATTACATGTGTAACCTATTTGATATTATGAGATGATACCACAGAACAGCGCATTCTTTTGTTTTGTGGATGTTATCAAAAAATACTAGAATCTGCCCGCTGTAAGTCCGTGTTTAAGTGAATAAAAGCACTTTAATACATACTCCGTGAACAATTTACAAGGACCTATATGATTTTGGTTTTAAAATTACCCGGGAATATTTCTATATGCGTGATAAAGTCCCCTACGTCACTTTCCAGGTCCCTACTCATGCAAGAAGTAACTTCGATTCGTGACTAAAGGACTTCGTGATTGAAGGACAACAAAACAAAACACATTTTCGTATTTAAAGGAAGTACGTCAGAATGTCAATTGTATTGAAAAAAAAAAATTGCGCTATTTAATAAAACAGTACCTATTTCTTTTACAAACTTAAACTTCCGCCAAAATATCCGCCTCGACTATACTTATCGACGCAGCGCAATTGTTTCATAAATGCATGTTCTATAGAAGGGAACGTGTAACATGATGCGACCACGTACCAATAAATGTTACCTGACCATTACCGTGCAAGTTGTAATGTTCGATTTAAATGCATAGTGGCCAGCTGCCCTAATGCGCGCGCTGAGATAACTGCATTTTGAAATTTCATCTCTAATACAAAACTGTGTTTAGTATTCTACTGAAACATCCATCTACAAAACCTTTTTAGACCTCATCATCATCCACCCATCGCCGTCTCACTACTGAGCGCGAGTCTCCCTTTCAGAATAAAATGGGTTATGGCCATACTAACACGCTGACCAAATTCGGATTTTTGTCTGGTCGGAGACTTCGGGCGTGGCTAGTTACCACCCTACCGGCAAAGACGTACCGCCAAGCGATTTAGCGTTCCGGTACGATGCCGTGTAGAAACCGTAGGGGTATGGGTTTAATATAACTGCCACGCCCCTAACAGGTTAGCCCGCTACCATCTTAGACTGCATCATCACTTACCATCAGGTGAGATCGCAGTCAAGGGCTAGCTTGTATTGGATAAAAAAAAAAGGATTGGCAGACTTCACACAACTTATGATATCAGTATGTAAAACTCTTTGGGTGCAAGTCAGTTCGGTACCAATTTTTGAGAAACTCAGTTAAACCGTGAAAAGTAACAGACATACATTTCTTTTATTCCACTACTAGCTGACGCCCGCGACTTCGTACGCGTGGATCGAGGTTTTGTGGTTCCCGCGGGAACTCTTTAATTTTCCGGGATAAAAAGTAGCCTATGTGTTATTCCAGACTATAATCTATCTCTGTGCCAAATTTCATCCAGATCCGTTCAGCTGTTGGGGCGTGATTGAGTAACAAACATCCAACCATACATCCATACATCCATACCGACATCCATACATCCAAACTTTCGCATTTATAATATTAGTAAGATAAGACAAGTTAGCCCTTGACTGCGATCTCACCTGATAGTAAGTGACGATGCAGTCTAAGATGGTAGCGGGCTAACCTGTTAGGGGTATGACAGTTATATTAAACTTTTACCCCTAGTCGGTTTCTACGCGGCATCGTACCGGAACTCTTAATCGCTTGGCGACACAGACAGACACACATTCTCATTTAAAATACTGGTATGGATTCACAATTTTGCTCAGCTGATCTGATCACTTGCAAGAACCGATCTCGAAATACGAAAGGAGTAGTATGTATTTAATCGTATGTTAGAGACAATCCAGAAGTAGGTATTTATGGGATACTTTTGATATATTTGTTCTCTTATTTGGAACTTGTGCGAGTAAATGGTTAAACGTGTAGAGGTTCCACGAGAGATTTAATGTAATTAGATAAAAGTTGGCTAAACTTAAAGATCATATTCATTTGATCCGGTCACGATTGCTATCGTTAAGCTCTAAATCAAAATGCGATCTAAACACCAAAATATTCAATAATCGCTGAATCTGCCGGCAGGAGACTGAATTACCACTTCCTGTTTCATGATATATAATGACAAACATTAATAATGCTAAAACGTATTTTTACACTTCTTACAATTTGGGTTTGCCGAATAGTAGCAGGACAAAGGGATTTGACACGGCGCGGGAGATAAATTATTACGTAATCTAACCAGATGTCGGGCGCACGTACGCGTAACTTTTTGCGTGTCTGAGCTGTAAGTGTCGTTATTACGCGCAGCCATTACGTGCTCTTTTGGGTGGTAAATGGCCGTTTTGACTTTATTAACACCAATCGATACCATCGTTTAGGGTTATTTTATTCCACTGGCTAAAAGCACTATCATTTGAAGAAACGGAGGCTCTTCTGCAAATTATTAGGTAGGTGTAAATGTGGTTTTAACAGGAATATACATGGATACGCATACGCACACTCATACAATACTTACACACATATACACACTCACATACACACATGCTATCACCCTTGCATGCCTGCATGATTATAATTTAAAAATTGTATCAATTTTGTTATTTTCTAATGTTATATTGTTAAATCTGGAAGAGCTCGGCCTTCTGACACAGGTAGGTATTCTTATGCTTAAAAGAAGGCCTCAGCCACAATTATTTGTTATAATGTATGCTGAAATAAATCATTTACTACAAGTAAGCCCTTGACTGCGATCTCACTTGATTGTAAGTGATGATGCAGTGCAGATGCATACGTAGAAAAACGTAAACATAGCGGACAAGGAAGCACTTGTCTCTGCAAGAGATCTCTACCAGTGACCCTTAGCAGTGGCAGGTGGCAGAATTTATAGGTAAAAATTCACTTATTTACTTAAAATCACCATCATTGTGTGCTCATTCTCGAATCGATGTTTGGCATTCGTGCAAAAACTTCTCTTTTCAAAGGCGCATCTTTCCCTTAGCTCTTGCGTTTGGAGCAACCTGGAGCCCTCTTGCCTGCATTTCTTCCTTCCAACTCTAGTATTGGGAACTATAACTAATATTATAATTCATAATTAATATTATAAGTGCGAAAGTGTGTTTATTTGCTGGTTTTTCCTTCAATCACGCTGCAACAGAGCAACGGAACCATAACGGAACGACGTGATTTTTGAAGTGAAAACTTTTTTAGACGCGTTGAGCACTTTTTGGTAATTTATATAGAAGTGTAAAACTTCTTTAGGAGCTTCTTTGACCGACATGCTCGCGTAACCGACATGCTCGCGAACAGCGACATGCTAGCGAACTATAAATATACTATATTCGAAATTAAACTTTAATGCTAAGGTTTATCTTATCTTATTAATCTTATCTTACTAATATTATAAATGCGAAAGTTTGGATGTATGGATGTCGGTATGGATGTTTGTTACTCAATCACGCCCCAACGGCTGAACGGATCTGGATGAAATTTGGCACAGAGATAGAATAGTCTGGAATAGCACATAGGCTACTTTTTATCCCGGAAAATTAAAGAGTTCCCGCGGGAACCACAAAACCTCGATCCACGCGTACGAAGTCGCGGGCATCAGCTAGTATTTTAATAATTTTAATAAAAATATTTAAAAAAAAAAACACATCTATTGGCATGACAGCTAATTTTTTTTACTATATTCGCGTCGTTTTAGTTCGGAAAATTAAGGAGTTCCTGCGAGAATAAAAAAAAATTCAGCTGGTGAGAATTAGACGCTATTTGTATTTTTCACCAATAAAAAATTAACACTTTTCCAGGTTGGCGTCATTGGCGTTAAAGTTATTAATACGAGTAGATTCTCTTTTTTTGGAATTTTGTTTTGATTGTTTTATGCATAGACATAGAATTTTTTCGCTACGCTCTATGTCTGTCCGTTGGTACGAACTCTATCGCTGCTCCGGAATTAATATTTTAACTACAAATTAACTCAATAGAAATTCTAAAGTGACTTATGTTAAATACGAATAGTTCTATCAGGGATAATGTGCATAATGTCTACATAGCTGTTTCATTTCGCTAACAAGTTCCCGAGAAATCCTATTATACGCCAACTTTGCCGTGTATAAACAGACATACACGTGCGGTCTCGTTATATTCCCAGTTACGAGTATGTTATGTGCAGTTTCTAGAAAGCTTATCACGCTTTGTGCAGTCTATGTCGAATCAAATCATTTTCTATTTACTTAAATAATTAAGGGCTTAGAGTTTCAGAACAGTGTTCTATCAAAGGTTCTTTTTGAAGTGAAAATTTCTTTTGGCGCGTTGAGCACTTTTTGGTAGGGGGTAAAAATGTGGAATACGCGAGACCGATCGAAACTTTAATTCCTTAGTTTTGAAGTTTATATTATTAAGTGCTGCGGAAAGGAGACCGACACCTCGCGTTGTTACGAAGACAAAAGGTCTTTTAAGTATAAATATAGTACGTTCGTAATTAAACTTCAATGCCTTAGTTTTAAGGTTTATATTTGAAATATTTTTATTTGTATTTGTATTATTATTATTAGGTATTATTTATTTTTTAAGTAGAAAAAATATATTTACATGTTCGTTTTCACTTTTATCGGCTGTCCTGCCAATTTTTTTCTTGCGCTTGGCTGCAATTAGACTTGCTTGTAAGTGGTGATGCAGCCTAAGGTGGAGCACGCTTGTCTAGAAGTTACTACCTACTATTCACTCTTGATTTGAAGGTACCTATATTAAAAGAGGAGAGGAAAACGGAAGCCGGAAGGGCAGGGAAGCGTTCAGAATGCAATTCATGCTGAAAAGAACTAGCAGGAAAGCCGGTTGTGGCTCTTTAATATCTCGTTTTTCTAATGTATCAAAGTCTTATCATCAATACTGAGCACAGGACTACTACAAGTTAGCCCTTGACTGCGATCTCACTTGATGGTAAGTGATGATGCAGTCTAAGATGGTAGCGGGCTTACCTGTTAGGGACATGGCGGCTATATTAAACCCATACCCCTACTCGGTTTCTACACGGCATCGTACCGGAACGCTAAATTGCTTGGCGGCACGTCTTTGCCGGTAGGGTGGTAACTAGCCACGGCCGAAGCCTCCCACCAGATCAGGGAAAAATCAAAAATTATAAATTCCTAAATTGACCCTGCCGGGGATCGAAGTCGTGACCTCCGCATGTTAGGACAACAGCGCTCACACTGCGCCACGGAGGTCGTCATACAGTATTATCAAACTCACTCATATTTTTTAATTCAAATGAACTTATTAAGTGCTTTCGAATCGTCGAGGGAATCTCCCCCTGGTTCGGAATGACATTCTACCGAGAAGAACCAGCAAGAAACTCGGGGGTTGCTTTTTTAAATTATCAAACATTACAATTATAATTAATGAGAAACCTAGGCAACTGCAGTCTCAGTTGATAGCTGGAGCGAGTCAAATCCACGCTCATTTATCTTTTAAATAATCTGAATACGATTTCGTAAGATGAATAAAAACATTTGAATTTGAATAAAAGGAATTAAAAAACTGTCTGTGGCACCGTAGCTGCTGAACCAATTTTGATTTAGTATTTTTTGTGGAACTTAATCAAATGTGTTCTTAGCTATGAATCAATGAAATCAGATCAGCTGCTTGAATCATCTCATTTTATAGGTTAAAACTAACATAACATTTTTTTAGGTTTAAGAGTTTGTTTTAATATGTTTTGGGGCTAAGAGCAAAACGACACAAAACATGCCTCGTATCTTTTCACCAGAGCATAATAATGTAGACAAAGTATGTACCCATTTCGCCCTTTCCGTTGGGTAAGGGTTGCCTTTGCAACGACAAGATCGATTGGTCCGTGTAGCGTGGAATTTGTAATTTTGGGACTTCATAAACAAATTCGACAAACCATAAAGCTATCAAATGAACTGCCTTTCGGAATTACGTTTCGGGTCGCAACTGGGAGCGTATGGTATGAGGGCCGTCCTATCTTGTATTTTATTTACTTGAATTTTTTAAACAACTCATATTTTTGGGTCAACTTACAAAATGACAGAATTATTTTAGGTCAGTACTAATGTAGCTACATTATAGTCACTATTGAGCCACAAGTCTCCTCTCAGAATGAGAAGGGTGTGGCCATAGTCCACCACGCTGGTCAAGTGTAGATTGGCAGATAATACATCATCCCACCACCACCACCACTACAGCCTATTAACGTCCCACTGCTGGGCACAGGCCTCCACTCTCATAGGAGAATAATCGTGTCCGACGGCTTAACGTGCTCTCCAAGGCACGGGGGTGAAACACCGCCAACTTCCAACTCCGGGCTGGCACTGAGAATTTCTGAATTGAAAAACCCAATACCAATTTTCTGCCCGACCGGGAATCGAACCCAGGGCCTCGTGATCCGCAGTCGACTATGCTAACCACTAGATCAATCTTGTGTTAATTATTTCAGTAACAGGGATCATACTGTGAACGCTTAAAGCAATACTTTAGCAATTTTACTAAAAAATGTCAGTTTGATGCCACGTACCTTGACGTTCCTAAAATAAGAATTATATTTCTAAAACACGCAAGTCAACAATAATGAAACAAAATGGCTTTCAGCGTGGGCAGTATAAACCTAGTTTAAAATAAAATAAGCGTCCCGGCTTCGCACATCTGACCACTCATTATTTAATTTTATTCGTGAAATTCACAAACGGTCTCAAACAGATACCTGGAAGACTGACTTAGTACTTGTGTACTTGTACCTATTCGTGTTAATGCAACGGGAAATCAATTGTATGATCAAGGTACATCCACAGTAGCGTCTAATCCTGCAGACTAGCTGTAGTCATTAGCGTAAGCCTAGGATTAAGCCTAGACTTGCGATTCACGCCCTCTTCCCATTGGACGAGTTCATCTTAGTATTACTATATTAGGTATTTGACAACTATTCAAATAAATTATTTTTTAGTGATAATTAAATAGAGGCTCTTACTAAACTCGTTATATCCACTGTTACTGTGTAACTGTTAGTTTTATGTTCGAAAACCATTTTAAACTATCGATTTATGTGAAAAAGTGCGTCGAATTTTGATGACATCTCAGCTCATTCAAAGCGTTTTGACGTTGAAAAAAAATTGCTGATTTGACTTGTTTTCAAATACCCAATTCTAAATTTTAATGTTTTAACATTATCTATTGTCGAAAATCTTCTCTACTAATCCCGGGTATAACACTAAATTTACTGAATTATAGGCACCACTTGAGAAAGACGTCTTGTCCGGTCGCTGTAGCCTGAGCAGCTCCACATTAAAGAATGCACGTGGACGTTTTATCCTCCAGACTATTTTTGCCCGTAGCGTGTTCTTGCCCTTAAGTTCCTTTTCACACGTTCACGGTTACTGCTGCCTTCCTACATTATTCAACCGTTACGGTACTGTTGATACAGAAACCGTGTGTGTGTGAATAGGGCCTAGCCGTAAATCATAATAATATCGCGAGAAAATCATGCCTGAGAGTTCTCTATAATATTCTCAAAGGCTTGTGAAGTCTATCAATCCACACTTGAACTATGTGGTTGACTGCGCCAATTAGGTAATCATTTGTGTGTCACCGTAAAATTGTGAAAACTGTTAGATTGTAATCTAACGCTTTTTATCTCGATAGATTGTAAACTGTCGAAAGATTGTGAACCGTTCAATGTTCTGAGTGTCAATTTTTGAAATATTCATTGTATTTACGTTTTCTTGTCTCTTTCTTGTAGGTTAGGTTAGGGTTCGACATAAATAATCAGGGCCCGGCCTGTAACGGGTTAATATACCTAACAGATTACAATCTACCGAAAAATAATGCGTTAAACTGTAATCTTTCGACAGTTTACAATCTCGCTACTTAGATTATAATCTAACTTACAATTTTACGGTGACATATATACAGTTACTGTATATACATCATCATTTCAACCCATCGCCAGCTCACTACCAAGCACGAGTTTCCTTTCAAAATTAGAAGGAGGTCATAGTCTACCACACTGGCTAAGTGCGTATTGGCAGAGTTTACACACCTTTGAGAACAGCATGAAAAACTCTCATGCATGCTTCCTCACATTGTTTCATTTTTTCAATGCAAAACTCAAAAAATTATAAGCGCGCCCGAGGATTGAATCCCCGACTGCACGAAGGTTGGACGATAAACCACTCGGCTATCACCGCCTTTAAGGTACAGTTTCTGTATAATATAGCGAAATTTATTTTGTTTCAGATTCATGTCTTGCGCTGCATCCACACGCTATGTTATCTGATACACGTGAGTCAACTCTTAATCACATTTTTAACTCTTATCCACATTCAAATACATGCTATTACTAACTATACATATCAAAAATTTTGGAACAAGCAGAATTTGAACCTGAGAATCGCGCCCGGAACGCCTTTGGTCGCCAGGCCACGGTTCACTACCACTCGGTGCCGAAATTGATTGATATGCATCTTCTTTAAAATCCAGTCCAATTTGTAATTTACCTGATAAACTATTAAGATACATTTTTCTCATAATCTTCAATAAATTCATCTCATTAAACTTTCAAAAACTAAAAAGTAATATTGTTTTAATAAATTGTGTTTGTAATGTTTGCACCATACAGAACCACCATGAACCATACAGACTGAAATTTATTTATTCATTGGAATTGGAAATAATGGCTTTATTTTTTTTTAATTTATTCATTTTTATTTTCCGCGATTTCGTCCGCGTGTAATGTTTTTTAATTCCCACGGGAACTGCTTAATTTTTCGGGTTAAAAAGTAGCCTATGTCCTCTCCGGGTCCTCAACTATACACTTGCAAAAATCACGTCAATCCATTGCTCTGTTGCGGCGTGATAGAAGGACAGACCAACAAATCAACAAACTAACACACTTTGGCATTTATAATATAAGTATGATTGCCATTGAAGTAAAAGAGTCAGCGTAATATTTTTTTTATCAACTAAATTGTAGATTTAAAAAAAAACATACGCGCCGAATTGAGAACCTCCTCCTTTTTTGGAAGTCGGTTAAAAAACAGACCTTACTTTAAAATATAGTAACAAAAGTATACTCGAGAGAGAAATTAAGCAAGTTATTTCTACATAAAAGCCCCACAAATTATTACTTTCGATAGTAATTCAGTTACCAAAGGTAAAACACTTAAGGGAACATTTAAGAACTATGAAAATACCTATAATCCCCAGTTACCTTGCAAGATGCGCCATTTAGGAACAAATTGACGGTAACTATATGCGTGGCCCCAGGGCAAATACGCGAACTTAATCGATGATGGATGTCGATGAATAAATTACACGGTCGTTAATAGGCGCGGGATGTTTGGTAATTGACCGAAATGGGAACCTAGTCGTACGAGTAACATACCTGTCGTGACATACCTGTTTGTATCTATCTGTTGTGTACTGAAAAGCCAGACTTAATTAGCAAATGATAGTAACAGTACTATTCGCGTCTCTCGCGGCTTCTGCCACGCTTTGACGATGAAAAGCGTTGTCGCACTGGGGGATTGAAGTAAATTTAAGCCAATAAAAAGAAAATGGCCACAATTTGATACATAGTTTCGGAGAAATCCGCGGACAAATATACATACACCGATAAAATGTTGCATATTTGTTTGGAAGCCCTAATAGATTATGATATCTATATTCCATATTCCGTATTAATATTATAAATGCTTAAGTTTGTCTGTCTGTCTGTCTGTCCGTCTATCTGTCTGTCTGTCTGTCTGTCTGCTACGCTTTTACGGCTCATCCGTTCAATGGATTTTGATGAAATCTGCTACAGGGGTAGGTTGTATCACGGGGTAGTAACATAAAGTTCCCACGGGAATCAAGAAATCCACGCGGATGAAATGGCGGGCATCATCTAGTGTAAATACATTGCAGTTCTAATATACATACGTTACTATACATACGTGTCGCAT
The DNA here is from genome assembly GCA_923060345.2 of Erebia aethiops. Classification (NCBI taxonomy): domain Eukaryota; kingdom Metazoa; phylum Arthropoda; class Insecta; order Lepidoptera; family Nymphalidae; genus Erebia; species Erebia aethiops. Next base: position 18,381,942 of record OV281091.1, on the reverse strand, counting down.
AACCTCGTTTTTTTTAAGTCGGTTAAAATATACGTCGATTTGCGTAGCACACGACCTGACGACAAATCAGATTCAATCAAACCTAAATAAATTTAGTTCAAACAGCATTAAGACACCGAGCGTTTTCTCACGAAATAACATAGAGGAGAAGAACATTTTTATAAGCCAAGCAAACACCTAATGAAGGTTTAAATGTTTGCGAGTTCACAGTCGGCTGCCTCGGGCTTTTCCAGAAAATTCCGGACTCCGAGTTGATTGCAGTATGCGCACCGGCGCGCAAAATTGTGTATGTACGAGTATGTAGGGCTTATGTATATTACTACTATTTATGTGCTGGAGTAGATTTTGCGTACCTAAGGTTTTGAGGCTTCTACTGAACTTAATGTTTATACTTACTGAACCTTTGAACTTTCTGTTCTGTTGTTTTTTTTACACAGCTGCCCAAAAAAGGAAGGCATTCAGGTATCCTGTATGTATGCTTTTGCTGTCAGGAAAATTAGAAAGTTTACCGATATTGAAACGGCTAGTCCTGTCTACTTTGCCTACTTCCACAGTGTCATATCGTACGGCATTTTGTTGTGGGGCAGAGCGGCTGATATCCAAACAATATGTATATTGCAGAAAAGATAACCTTTGCAGAAGGTACCTTCAAATCAAGAGTGAATCAACTTCTTCATCTTCTAGGCAAGCGCGCTCCACTTTAGGCTGCATCACCTCATGCATGAAAGTCTGATTGCAGCCAAGCGCTAGCCTATATATTAAAAAAAAGAGCCATCCGTTCTATTTATAAAGTCGAATCACGCGATTTGGCCAGTTTGTTCTATGTTAAAAATGGTGGACGAATGATCTCAAGCAAGCGGCACAATGCCTGACCTGCTCCTCTAGCCAAGTTACATACGTTTCGAGTTTATTCTCTTGTTATAATGGTTAACAATTTAAAGCGATTAAAACGCTTAGCATAGACTATTCACTTCTTTTTTTCTCTCCACGCTATAGACGTAAAGCTTTAACAATTATAAAAAGAGAATAGACACGAAACGTATGCAACTTGGCTAGGAGCCGGTGGCGATCCATGCAGGAGACATCCATCTGTTGAGACGACGAGAAACATTCCTTAAATTATTATTAAAAAATACTTTCCTGCTTCTAAAAGCTTAGCATAAAGGATATACTCAATTCAATTCAATTCAATTCAATTTATTTATTTGTGAATAGTGTAGGTACATTTGAGGTGGAAATAAGTATAAAAGTGCTCCTATTCTACCACAGTGTGGTGTACAAATATCTTACTTTATAAAATTAAAATTACTGCATATTGTACTAATTAGATGTTAAATAGTAATTCTTAAACTTGTCTATTATGCTATGAGACACAATTTTATAACAACTTATTAATTAATTGTAACACACCGTATTTATACCTATTCAAATGCCACTTTGGAGTTTGAGGGGAGTGCCTAACTTATACCACAGAATATAAGTAGGTAATATGTCTTTATTATAACAGATACAGACAGACTCGTATTATAAGTATGGGTTCCCATAGATAACGATCTTTGAAACTAAATCATACTCATGACGTTGCAAGGATTCGCACAGCTGCATAGATTAGGGCCAGGTTTAGCTAACGTTTCTAAAATATTTAAACTTTCAGCTTCATCATCAGAATACCAGTCTGTGAACTGCTGAATAAATGCACCCTGTACTGAGTGAGCATATGATTGGGTATAGGTACGATAGGCTGAGGATTGCCTCAGGTTATCGTTTTCGTTAAATGGTCGATGTTATCCATCCATCTTTGCTGGTAGGGCCCGAATTATTAGCCCCGATGGAAGCCTCCCGCCAGACCAGACCAGACAAAATTCAGGATTAATACTTATAAACTAATACACGAGTGCTTTTACATGAAAATGTTACAGGTTAGGTACCTGCAGATTAAATTATGTGTTACTAAAAAAATTCTACATCAATGGTTACATTTATTAGTTACAAACAATTTTCTTATTTAGCCCTTTTATGGTTCGTGGCATCCAAATATTCAATTAAAAATCAATACTAATATTATAAGTGCGAAAGTGTGTCCATCTGTCTGTCTGCTACGCTTTCACGGCCAATCTGTCCAACCGATTTCGATGAAATTTAAAACAGGGATAGGTTATATCCCGGGGAAGGACATACCTATTCTACTTTTTATCCCGGAAAAGTAAAGCATTTCCACGAGAATCAAAAAAACTTAATCGTATCTCGGCATAATCTAGTTAATTTTAAATTTCAATGTGGACCCTGCCGGGGATCACACGGAGGACCTCCCAATTGTAAGACTACAGTGCTCACCACTGCGCCACGGAGGTCTTTGAAAGTTACTTTGCAAAACGCAACCAGCCAGAACCAGTTTACAAGTTATACGCATAGCTGTTTTGCGGTAAATAGTTATAATTATAGGAACTATGTTGGAATATTAATTTTAGCCTATAAATAATTACTCAGGGCAACTGAGGCCTGAAGTAATCCAGAATCTTTCATACACCTTTGACATTCCAAAATAATTTACCTGAAAGGGAAAACTATTATAATTAAAAGTTAGATCTACTATTTTGGTAATGAGTAAAGGTCAAACCACTACCTTTATATTATGTCAAGTGGAATAATTTATCACATGACTAGCTGATGTCCGCGATTTTGTCCGCGTGGATTGAGGTTTTTCGGTTCCCGCGGGAACTCTTTAATTATCCGAGGTAAAAAGTATTGTGTTATTCCAGAGTATAATAATGCCGTTGTTACATAATTGAGTAACAAACATACATCCATTCATACAATCTTTCGAATCTATAAAATATACAGATTTCTATTATTTTTCTGAAATCACGTGAGAATTTATTGGCAACTAGCTGACCCGGCGAACTTCGTACCGCCTTAGTATGCAAAATTAAATGTATATTTTTCAATATTTCTGAGAGATTTTCTTAATATTTTTTTCCGTAAGAACCTTCTCCTAATAATAACAAATACAACAAAAAAAGAATTAGTGAAATCGGTCCAGCCATTCACGCGTGATGCCGTGACCAAGGAAAACGGGTTTCATTTTTATATATATATAAGATAAGATAAGATAAGATAAGATAAGATAAGATAAGATAAGATATAAGATAAGATAAAAGATGTTGGTACATAACGTAATATTCAGCTGTTCTATATCCATACTAATATTATAAATGCGAATCTGTGTCTATCTATCTGTCTGTCTGTCTGTCTGCTACGCTTTCACGGCCCATCTGTTCAATCGATTTCAATGAAATTTGGTACAGGGATAGGTTGTATCCCGGGAAAGGACATAAGCTACTTTTTATCCCGGAAAATTCAAGAGTTCCCGCGGGAATCAAAAATCCTTAATCCACGCGGACGAAGTCGCGGGCATCATCTAGTTTAAAAATAATAAATTCTCGTTTGTAATATTAGTATAGATTAAATTGGATGGAAATTCACAATTTATTCTCCAGGTCTATTGCCAAAGGAAATTCCCGTTGATGTGTGATCCGAATTGTTGGAACCAATACCCCGCCAGCGCAGATGCTTGCGGTGTATGACGGAATGCAATATCACTTAGGGGCAGCTCGGTATAACTATGTCCGAATGGGTATTCCAATGCTGGTCTGGTATCCAATCGTTGTGACATAGCTGCACTAGGGCAATGCTCTATCTATATAATCGAGAACAGTATCAGAGACACGGCTGCTTTTGTCTCTGGTTTCTAGCTAGGTCTTCTCGGTAGTAATAGCATTCTAAACTAGTGGTAGATTCATTTGACGATTCAAAAGTTTATATTATGAATGAAACACATTTGAATTTTTGTAACACAATAATTTTGTTATCATCAAATTCAACATCTGTAGGTCAGCGACACTAATATCGATTCGAATATCAAATTCTACTTTTTTTTTAATTTTTAGTCTTTAACAGTGATCTCATCTGATGGTACATGCTGATTTAACTTGGTAGGCATATGGAAGTGTATATTAACCTCTTAATCGGTTTCTACACGGCATCGTACCGGAATACTGCCTGCCTGCCTGCCTGGAATTTGCCTGGTGGGAGGCTTCGGCCGTGGCTAGTTACCACCCTACCGGCAAAGACGTGCCGCCAAGCGATTTAGCGTTCCGGTACGATGCCGTGTAGAAACCGAAGGGGTGTGGGTTTAATATAACTGCCATGCCCCTAACAGGTTAGCCCGCTACCATCTTAGACTGCATCATCACTTACCATCAGGTGAGATCGCAGTCAAGGGCTAGCTTGTAGTGGATAAAAAAAAAAAATACTAAATCACTTGGTACGGTTTCTACACGGCATCGTACCGGAATACTAAATCACTTGGTATGTCCTACTATATTTTACTATTTTTTACAATAAATTGCCGTACATTAGACTACCCGAGCAGTGGTGGATGTTCAATTCATTCGCACCAGGGGCCATACTGCCTGCGCTCAAAAAATATTGTTTTATTATTGTTGACTTTCGTGTTTTAGAATTATTATAATCCTTATATTAGGAACGTCAAGGTACGTGACATCAAACTTTCATTTTGAGTAAAATTGCATAAGTATTGCTTTAAAGTTTGCATTGGCAGTATGACCTCAGCTTTGAGATAGTTTTAAAACATTGATCGTGAATGTTTTCACTAACTGATGCCCGCGACTTTGTCAGCGTGGTTTACGTATTTTTCATTCCCGCAGGCCTATGTCACTCTCTAGCTCTATAACCATACCCATGCAAAAAATCACGTCCATCCGTTGCTCTGTTGCAGCGTGATTGAAAGACAAACCAACAAACAAACACACTTTCGCATTTATAATATTAGTATTCATGTATATTCAAGGCATGAATAATATTAACAGTTATAGGAACCGCAAAAGCCAGTGATCCATAAACGGCGCAGTTAATTTTACTAGTGTAGCGTGTAATAAAACGCTGGGTATCTCCATAGGAGTCCTATCCTATAATAAATTTACGAGGTCATAAGAGCTCTACTCTATATCTTTAATATTAACAAAAAATCTTAGATTTTATTTTAAAATCTTTTTCATTAACTCGTTTACAACTTTTAAGTCTAAATATATAACAGGGAAAGGTGAAGGGAAACCACTGGACGAATCGGGCTGAAATTAATGACATAGACATCCTTAATCACATCACATCGAGGGCCACTAAATAGGCTGACTTGGCCACGTCATAAATCAGCAGCTTTTCGTGGAAGTTTTCGATATCTGGCTACTAAATGCTGGAACAATATTCCTCCTCCGCTGAGGAATCTAAGCTCAGTTCCCGCGTTTAAGAGCACATTAAAAAAGAAACTTTTAAACGATCAAAAACAACAAACTTCAACTAGTTCCAGGTTATTTAGCTTGGTGGTTTGAAGCTGCTATAATATGTACTCACAGAATATGCCTATTATATTTTATTATACTCATTGATCTATTTTTTATTACTATCTATAAATCACTATCTCTAATATTTAGTTTTACACACTAGGTACACTCACTGCGCAAATAACATATCTTATTTTATTCTATTTTATCACACTCATCTCGTTACTGCAGACGGCTGCGAAGACTGTTGAGCTCGTGCGTGTCACTCGTTTGGGTTCCGGCAGAATACCAGCGCTCAGGTTTTGTTTTCAAAACCTGCAGCATCAATGCTGAGTCGGGACCTTTTCATCTTGTGCCATGTGGGTGGAAAAGCCATATCTTAATTATTTAAAGTTTGATTATATGTATGAGGCACAAGATGAATAAATGATTTTTCTTTCTTTCTTCTTTCTTCTTCTAATCGAAGGAATCCTCTAAGAAAGGATTTTTAAAAATTAACCCCTAAAGGGGTAAAATAGGGGTTTTAAATTTGTGTACTCCACGCGGTCGTAGTCGCGGGCATAAGCTAGTAACTCATAAAAGAGGCATTTGTATTTTTAGTTGCAACATAATTTTGGAATATTTTAGTTAAAATTATATTATTTTCATTCATTCATCTCAAGCCAACGCTGACCCACTACTGTGCACGGGTCACAAATCAGAAGAATGAAAGACAGAATGAGAAGAGTGGCTAGTCCACCACGTTGGCCAAGTGCAGATTGGCAGACTTCACACAACTTTGAAAACATTATGAAGGACTGGTCCGGTCTGGTGGGAGGCTTCGACCATGGCTAATTACCACACTACTGACAAAGACGTGTACTGCCAAACGACTTAGGGTTTCGGTACAATGCAGTGCAGAAACCGTTATGGGTTGATTATTATAACTGCCGTGCCCCTAATAAGTTAAGCCCGCTACCATCTTAGACTGCATTGACACTTACAATTCAGATGCATTGGGCGGAGTTCGCCGTCAAGGGCTAACTTGTAGTGGAATAAAAACAAAGAACTCTCAGGAATGAAAATATCGTGCAGATATTTTCCTTCACCATCGAAGCAAGTAATAAAATTAATTGCTTCAAATACCATAAAATTCATTAACAGCCCATCCATTTTATATTGTTTGTTGTAGAACAAGAGAGGAATGAATTGTGGTAATTCCCGCATTTTCAGTTCTCAAATATGTACCATACCATCACGTAAAGTGCAGCGATCCGGTTGAAAATATTCGCCGCCATTTTAAAGTTTTATTCTCGACGTGGTTTATGTGCTTTCACTGTGGAAGTGTAGGGAATATTGTGTAAAACTACATTTCGTTGGGTGTTTCATACATGGTTAATACTAGATCTTACAGAGAGGTACACAGAAACATATTATGTTATTCGAGAAAAATTCTGTATACTGTAAAATAAATAAATTCGAAAATTCCATCCTTAGTATATCTCTAGGGTGCTCAAGAAATATTCGCTCAAAATTTAAAATTCCTACGGTCAGGCGTTTGGGCTGTAGGTTATCTGTCAGTCACTCAGGACAAAACTTTTATAGTTATTGACGACTCATCAGCTGATCTTATTATTTTGTCACACTTTTTATATCTGTGGGGTAATTTCTTAAATAACCTTGTCTGGTGGGAGACTTCGGCCGTGGCTAGTTACCACCCTACCGGCAAAGCATTCGGCATGATGCCGGTGTAGAAAAGGAGTATGGTTTAATTATAACTGCCATATCACTAACAGTTTAGCCCGCTGCCATCTTAGACTGCATCATCACTTACCATCAGGTGAGATCGCATTCAAGGGCTAATTTGTAATAGAATCTTTAAAAATAGCTAGATATTTGATGGTTATTGGTTAGATAAACAATCTGCCAATCCAATTTAGGCCCCTAGAGAATATAAACAACTGTCAATCAATAAACCCGAGTTTAACATTTTATTCTACACGATAAATCCACCACGAACTCTCGATTTACAACCAATTTCCACCAAAAAACTCACTTTGCATAAAGTATCGTTAACATTTTATACCGATACGCGCATTGAAGAGGCTCTATACATGTACCACGTTGAATCAGTGGGGTAAGTACAAGTTAAAAAGATAGAAAAAAAACTATTAACATAATTTTGCTATACAATACCGTACCTTAATGTATAACTCATCTCGGTGTTTCCATTACTCGAGCATTTAAACGTATGCCCAATTATTATAATCCCAGAAAAAGTTACTAGCAGAGTATTATTTTGTTATGCCTCGGTATAAAACAAAGATTTCGAGTATCAAATACGTAACGTTGTAAAACTAAACTACCTTGCCTCGTTTGAATCATGAGAAGTCCATGCATCTAAGTGTGAAATCTATAGCTCATGCTTAGACTTAGCTCTAACTTAAGACAGAGTTAAAATGAGACAGATTTATGATACGCACATAAGTCTATCCCGTTTTAACTCTAAGCAAAGAATGAGCAAAGTCAAAGTATGCTCTATAGTTCTCAGCATAAGTGTTATGGTGTTTCGATCGAAATCGTGACTAGAAAACTACTAACTTTGTCGAGATGAGCAAATTCATGCTAAGGGTGAGGTGTATGGATTTTTACAAGGCTAATAAACAGTGTTTAATTTGTTTTATGCATGCACGGTTATCACGGTCGCTTGAATCACGTGCTATATAGCGACGTGAATAGAGTTACTAGAGAGACAGAATAGAACTATTTTTTTTTCTCCGCTACAAGTTAGCCCTTGACTGAGATCTAACCAGGTTGTGTTATTAAATATCATTGTTTGGGAATGGATTCCCAAGTCGTATCACGAGATAGGACTATCCTGGGAAATTGAGCAGTTCCCGCGGGAATACAAAAAACTTGAGTCAAAGTCAAAGTCAAAGTATATTTATTCAATTTAGGTACACTGTTCATTTATTGACGTCCAGTTACTTATAAAATATGATGGTGATAATCAGTTGGGTATCTTAAAACTAAAGCTACGGGGGTTCCAAACGCGTCGGTCTGAGAAGTGCCCACAATAAACTCAGCTAAACTTAATCTAAATATGTAAAAAGAAAAGGTGACTGACTGATCTATCAACGTATAGCTTAAACCACTGGGTCAATGGCTGAAATTTGGAATAAAGAAAGCTATTATGACGTAGGCATCCGCTAAGAAAGGATTTTCAAAAATTCAAAATACGAACAATTTAATGATGGCCAAGCCGAACCTAACGGGAGCGATGCCACGGGCAAAAGCTATACAAACAGAAGTCGCGGGCATATACTAGTAATTACATAATAATAATCCTAACAATTTCAAAGGAAAGATACAAAGTCAAAGTACCTTATTATAGTCTCGTGACGTCAGCATTACATATTACGTCCACATAATGAAAGATGGCGCAAAGATATTTGCTCTGGACTCATCCAAGCGCGAGCTACAGCCTCGTTAGGCCTCGCTAATTGTACTTTTTAGGGTTCCGTACCTCAAAAGAAAAATGAACCCTACCTATCGGATCACTTAATAAAGATATTTAGTTGAAAGTAAAACGATACTTACCTAAAGATATCAAGTTTCTAAGTCAACTCATTAAAAAATATAGCCGTTTATGCCGTATGTTTTGACACTAGCCTGTAAACCAAAATCTATAGGGTACTGCCAGTAGACCTAGAATTGTGAAATTTGGCAAGGAGCAAGTTCTCATAGCACATGCAAAGGAAAATTTCCGAAAATCATAAATTTTTAGTTAATACTAGCGAATGCCCACGACTTCGTCTGCGTGGTTTGAGGTTTTTTCGTCCCGTGGGAACTATTTAATTTTCCAGGATAAAAAGTAGCCTATGTGCTATTCTAGACTATAATCTATCTCTGTGTCAAATTTCAGCTAGATCCGGTGATTGAGCATCATAAACATCTATACATCCGTACATCCATCCATCCAAACTTTCGCATTTATAATATTAGTAAGATATGACTTACAGTACCCGGCAATAAATATTGCACATCGACCTTTGGAAAGAGACAATCGGTTATTTCGGCTTCGTATAGCGTTATCTCTGTCGCACACTACCGATCGGTATTATCGATCAATCGGTATCGAATATTTATTTTAAAATAATTGCTCTGTAATGCGCCTAATCTTTTCGTTAGAGAAATTATATTATGTGCTTTCACAGTTTATGAACTTCCATTGAATTTCAGTAATATAAACTACTAAGTACATACAAGTTTGTACGGAACCCTTGGTGCGTGAGTCTGACACGCACTTGTATTTTTTTTTATTACTATTTACCCTTTCCTACCCTTGCCCCCCTACCCCTGCACCCGTCGCCCGTGAAACTGCGCCCTTTGTGCGAAAGACAATATGAGCTTTTAATTTATTTACAAAACCTCGTGTGTGTGACTTTTGTTTTCACATTTTTTACCACGAGCGACTTTTTATGTTCTGTGTTCAGTAGGACCCAACTAGGCTGAATACACACTACATATAGGACGGTTCGTTTTCTTTTGAATCCTGGGAGATCTTTCATTTTTTGGGCTAAAAATGCCCTTATTTTTTAATCAATTCTATTTTGATTATTTATCTCTCTGTCTTTATTAGTTTGTTAGTTTGAGGGACGAGTGGCCTAGTTGCGACAATGCATATGCGTCGATTGCGATTGTTAAGCAACGTTGACCCTAGTCAGTAACTGGATGGGTGCCCGAATTTGACCTTTTTGCTTCCTCCGTACGTCGGAGAGCACGTTAAGCTGTCGATCCCGGATATTAACAATAACATCTGGTAAAAATCTTTACAAACCTAAGAGTTAAATTGGACTCTTAGTCGAGTAGTATACGGAAGGACCCACCGCATTATTATCCCAAGAAAACTCTTGCCATTATGTGATAATTAGAAAGAAGTCACAACCCTCAGCAATGAGGAATACGACGACGTTTCTTCTTAGTTTGAAAAATCAGCCCTTAATTGTCTTCATGTCTCTATAGAATTTCCAGTAAACAATAACTTAAATCCTGTTTCAGTGCAGTACGTGATTGAACTCCCAAACTAATATAACAGACACGCATACACACATGTATATACATAGTTGTCAGTACATACACAAAGCGAATGTGATTTCGCGTCGAGGCCAGGTGTCCGCCGACGACTTCCATTTCCGCTTCCCCCTCCCCCTTACCTCGCTTGCTCACCCAGCTAAAGCCTGAGACAAACATAACGCGGCAGCGTGATGACAGCATCCCAATCGAAATCAGTGCGATACCGCTCTATCGTGGCTCTTCATCGACGCAGCGTTGCAAAAGCGATAAAGATAAGTGTCTGTTGGACTACGTGTGGAAATCTGAAAAGCAATTAAATTGTAATGTAAGGACATGTATGTTTCAGTACAAACATCATTCATGGCGCGTATAACGTCATAAAAATACGTCTGATATTTATACTACTTATCTGATGTTTTATAGTAATTGTGCAATACCTTGCCAATAAAATAAGCAAAATGTTGAATAAAATCACTGTACACTTCAGTGTATACATATCAAAGTACTAGATGACTTCGTCTACATGAATTTATCACACAGACAGTCCGATACAAATTTGCATTTTCAATATTAAGCATGGATCAGGATTGAGTCTATACTTCAGGAACGTTTTCAGGGATTTAGTACTCTAGTTTGGGCATGGTTGCGAGCTTATAGAGCTACCTACACTCGAGTAGACATAAGTTTGATGCGTGCTGTAATTTCTGACTTTTTATAACATTGTAGCTGCCGTAAAGCGTTTTGTGTGTTTCGGGCTTAATAGTCCCAAAATGCTGAGCTGCAATTTTGAACGTCAACATTTTTTTTTTTTTTTTTTTATCCACTACAAGCTAGCCCTTGACTGCGATCTCACCTGATGGTAAGTGATGATGCAGTCTAAGATGGTAGCGGGCTAACCTGTTAGGGGCATGGCAGTTATATTAAACCCATACCCCTTCGGTTTCTACACGGCATCGTACCGGAACGCTAAATCGCTTAGCGGCACGTCTTTGCCGGTAGGGTGGTAACTAGCCACGGCCGAAGCCTCCCACCAGGCCAGACCAGGGAAAATTCAGAAATTATAAATTCCCAAATTGACCCTGCCGGGGATCGAACCCAGGACCTCCGCACGTTAAGGCGACAGCGCTACACACTGCGCCACGGAGGTCGTCAAAACATCTTTTTAATGTGAAATATGATTTATATACAAGCTTCCGCACAAAATGCTAAAAGTTATATTGCGAGAAAAATGCTCGCACCTCACTATTATTACCTAGTACTAGTTATTATTCTGTGCTATTATGCTATTAAGTTTCCTGCTATTTTTCTTTACTAAGGTACGTTTTTCATTCTTCAGCTCATGCTTCAAAGCTCCGTATTTTTCGGAGTTAATTTAACAAGAAGTTAAAGCAGTAAAGTGTCAAATTAACTATTTCTTTGTCTGACTTTTTTCGGAGTTAATTTAACAAGTAGTTAAAGCAGTAAAGTGTCAAATTAACTATTTCTTTGTCTGACTTTCAAAGGTGTGTGAAGTTTCCCAAATAGCATTTATAGTCAGTGTGTTAGACTATGGAGATACTCGTTCTGAGAGGATACCCGTGTGCAGTAGTCGAATGATTGTTAATGGTGATCATGAACTTATAGTCGTATAATATTAAGAAAGAAAGAAAAATCATTGCACAAAAATTTACTTATAATACTTGCATTCATGCGAAATCAAATTTCGTATTGTAAACCTTCCTGGCGCAGTGTTGAGCGCTGTTGTCTTAACGTGCGGAGGTCCCGGGTTTGATCCTCGGCAGGGTCAATTTGGGAATTTATAATTTCTGAATATTCCTTGGTCTGGCCTGGTGGGAGGCTTCGGCCGTGGCTAGTTAGCACCCTACCGACAAAGACGTGCTGCCAAGCGATCTATCGTTCGGGTATGATACCGTGTAGAAACCGATTAGGGATATGGGTTTAATATAACTACCATGCCTCTAATAGGTTAGCCCGCTACCATCTTAGACTGCATTATCACTTACCATCAGGTGAGATCGCAGTCAAGGGATAACTAGTGGATAAAAAAAGTCCTTATTCATGAGCCTATGTTAACGCGACACGGCGGCGACGCGTTGACTGCGCGCAGCCAGACGTTGTGCCCGTTTCGAGCGACTAGATGCTGCCCCCAGCATGGAAACTGCTATGATGATGAAGAATTGCGGAGAATCAGCGACACGTCGTCTCCATTGTCTATATCTATACTTCTATACTTAATATTATAAATGCGAAAGTTTGGATGTATGGATGTATGGAAGGACGTTTGTTACTCAATCACGCCCCAACGGCTGAACGGATCTGGATAAAAATTTGGCACAGAGATAGATTATAGTCTGGAATAACACATAGGCTACTTTTTATCTCGGAAAATTAAGGAATTCCCGCGGGAACCGAAAATCCTCAATCCACGCGGACGAAGTCGCGGGCATTCGCTAGTTGATTTATATGACAACGTTTATACTAACGCTTAACTTAAAACTTTAGTTTTATACACTCCGATACACCAGCCGAAACGTAAAGTAATTTCAAAATTTAATAAACCTCTCCAGAATCTGTATTAAAGGGGATCAATATTCAAAATTTAATAAACGTAATTTTCGCCATTCCGTCAAAATAAACGGAGTAAGTCACTGGACCTGAAGCGACTCCAACAAAAGCTTTGAAAGGCACTTTAAAGTTGATCTTCGAGAAGTTCATTATTTCGCACCGGCTTTTCGGCAGCTGATTATCTCGGCTTAAATGAAAATCTGCTTTAACACCTTAGTATAAAGTTCGTTTTTAAATAAACTGCAGGTTTACTCTAGTCGGAGTTAATATAGAAGGATGGTTTGATAAAATCTCTGTAGCATAGCGGTGACCTTAAGTCTGAGGTTCTATTGGCATTTAAAGTGTAAACACAATTTAGAGCCAATAACCAGACAAAATGTATAAGCAAAATATTCGAGTCGGAGAGGAAGGGCGTATTTTCCTGTCGTGCTAGTGTGTGCGGCTCTGCTTAATTTTCCGAAATAAAAACTACCCTATGTCACTCTCCAGGTCTTCAACTTCAGATATTGTGGCGTGATTGAAGGACAAACGAACAAACAAATACACTTTCGCATTTATAATATTAGTATGAAGTACGATACGCGGGGCAAATGTTTATTTGTCCGTAGCGTGTTGTCTGCGTTTCCGGTATGCACGTTATACAGAGAGATAGACACTTTCTTATTTATTACGTTATGTATGGATTAGGTTTGATACCTTCATTGTAAGTGTACGATTCTGACAGTGACAATATTTTTTGGCTATATATCTCTTAAGAGCAAGCCCAAAAAAAAATTTACGTATTCTCTGTGTGCAAGCGAAAATGTACTCACTATTGTTGGACAAAGGGTTCATTTATAAATTAAAACACGTTGTTTGTCGGCGTTATAGAAAGTCGGTGATGCCTGCTTTGTGACTGGGCATTGGCGGCATGATTGAGCGAGCTATCAGGTGGAAAATATGTGCCGTGTGGGGACAATAGGGCGGACAGTGGCTATTAATGATAAATTAGTGCTATCAACATGATGCGGGACAAGCAAATATCCAATGGCAGTTTTTGAAAGGTGTTGATAGTGGTGATGAGGGACGAGTGGTTTAGTTGCGACAACGCATATCGGTCGATTGCAATTGTTAAGCAACGTTGACCCAAGTCAGTAACTGGATGGGTGACCGAATTTGGTAGTCCGAATTTGGCCTTTTCGTTTCCTCCGTGCCTCGGAGAGCACGTTAAGCCGTCAGTCCCAGTTATTGTCACTAACATCTGGTAATAATCCTTAGAAACCTAAGAGTTGAATTAGTCGAGTCCTTTGCGGAAGGACCTGTGAACCCACCGCATTATTATCCCAAGAAAACCCCTGCCATTATGTGATTAATGGAAAGGGGTTACAACCCTCAGAAATGAGGAATACGACACAAAGAGAGGGATAGTGGTTATAGAAGCGGCGATAGCCTATTGGTTAAGACACCTGACCTTCTATACGGGGTCGCGGGTTCTATCCCCGGGCCCGCACCTCCAACTTTTCGAAGTAATTTATTTTTTAAAGTGATGGGCTTAGCTAATTAAATACAAAACTTTTTAAGAAAAGTCTAAGTGGGCAAAAGTTTGAGATGCTAACGTTAAAATCCTTAGGGTTAATGCACATTGACCTCTATATTTATTGGTGTTTTTAGCATCTATGGCAACTTATTCCAGCAGTTTAGACTTTTCTAGAGACTTTCAAACGTACAAACGGGAGCATTTGAGTATAGTAGTAATTGCCGCTGTAGATATGCTATAGAGTTTGTTCTTAAAAGGTTAGGCTGCCTGAGCGGCTATACGCACAATGGAAGCCAAAAGCCAAATACGACATTGAGCCGTTTGGTTATTTTTATAACTGTCTTACAGATACTCCAGCTCCTATTTGAATTCTTCAGGTGCTAGGGTGGCAACACTTATATATAAGCTAGAAACCGATGTGCGCCGAACCTTAAGCACAAGCCTGCAGGTAAAATAACAATACTCTTTTAAAACACACTTCTTCATAAGAAAGAGAAAATAATAAGACCAATTTCGGAATAAAATAACCTAAAAATAACAGGCTGTATGTCTTCCCGCTGCAAGACAAAGGCTCGTATTAACGAGGCCTCGTGCAATGCAACGCAACACCACAGTTTAAAGAGATACTTATTTCCTACCAGTTGATCCACGGAGACGTCTAGATACGTATTAATAGCACAGTCTATGGTTTTGTCTAGTTTATAAGATAATTTTGACAGATGAGAGGTAAAGGACAAGAGTGAGACAGACTGAAGCAGTAGGTACTATGCAAATGGTATCTGTCAAAATTGTCATTCTAAATTAGACAAATCATAACCAGATACGTTCTTTTTAACCAGTCGTATGACGGAGATGTCTAATTTTTTTTAATTAATTTATTTTAGGACACCCAACAGGTTACAATTCATTTACAAAGAAAAATATATACAAATTAAACAGAGTTATGTGCACTATTGTATACCCACTAAGAGGTTGCCACAGCTTGCTATAAAATGTTAAATTATACTATAGTTAGGAAAAAATCGAAATAAAAGAAGAACGGCAAGCAAAATAAAAATAATTTTATTTTACTCTAAATAGATAAACGCTACGGTGTGAAGGTCTAGCCCAAATATAGAGGCGCGACGCGACGCGGCACTTAGCGGCAAGTATTCCTTGTACAATTATGCAGCAGTGTAATGCCGCGTCCTTTAGTGGACCCAGCTAAATACTAAACATACATCCATATAAAGAATATTTGCCGCTACGTGCCGCGCCGCGCCGTGCATCTGTAGTGGGGCCTTGCCAGTGACAGTGACGGGAGAGTATTTCCAAGCGGACATAATTTTTAATGCAAAATACTGTCATTCTAGCACGAAATTAGAGATCTCTTGTCAAGATAACGGCTTCCTTGTACACTGTTTTTTTCTTTTCTACTTTTTTCATACATTTTGAAACAAAAAAAGATGTATATTAAAAAATAATAATAAAGGGCTTGGAGGTGTACACGAGCGTATACTATGTAGGTGAACGCCCATACAAATTGCGGTTCTGGATCCAGGATACAATGCATGGGTGTTGGAGAATGTGTAGTCAGAACATAATAATATACACACACTGTGGTAACCCAATAGTGAAGAAAACGTTACAGAAATATTTTTATTTTTACGTCCAACCTTGGGTGAACCTTTTTCACTCCGTTATTGTACCTGTAAAACTAATAATTGTACTTACACCTTTTATATTTCGGACTTTTCTGCATTTAAAGCAATTGAATCACTTGCGTTATCGATAAAGGAAAGGTGACCTGCATGACGATCTCCGTAGCGCCGTGTCAACTATACCCATGCCAAAAATCATGTCGATCCGTTGCTCCGTTGCGACGTGATTAAAGGACAAACCAACAAACAAACACACACTAGCATTTATGATTATATAGTATAGTATAGTATGATTATTATCCTACATTTCGTGCTAGTAGAAATACAATATACTTGTTTTGACTTTCGTTAAAAGTCTACCAAACTGCGATCTATAAAAACCACACGAACATTTTTGGTCACTATTTAAGCCGCTACTATACACAGGCAAAAATTGGGGGTGACAGGTACTTATGAAAGTACGCACGAAAAGAATCTAAAAAGCCTAGCAGGGTGAAAAAAATATATAAGTTCCCATAAAAGCTGAAGGCGGGGCCGTATCAAATTAATAAAGTGAGTTACAAAGCCACTCAGTTCTCGAGCGCCATATTGGAACGGGGAAGAGTGCAATGAATCAATTCAACGGCTTGATGCCTTGTAATATTCATGCCGCACATCCTTACTTCAATAACGGTAATATCACATTATGAGTAGGTACGATTTATTGAGACAAACTAGCTGATGCCCGCGACTTCGTCCTCGTGGATTGATGTTTCTTGGTTCCCGCGGGAACTCTTTAAATTTTCGGGATAAAAAGCCTAGCCTAGCCTATATGTTATTCCAGACTATAATATATCCCTGTGCCAAATTTCATCCAGATCCGTTCAGCCGTTGGGGCGTGATTGAGTAACAAACATCCATACATAATATGAGTTTTATGTTACTGTCATACCCCTAATATAATTTTTAGGTTATAATATAATTTTTGGTGAAGGCAACAACCCTATTCCGTTCAATATGCTCGTTGATGTAGAATTTCATGCTAAAACATATTTCATAGTAAGACATAAGCCGATAAGTCCACTGAAAATACTATAGTGCAAACGGCTTATAATAATATTACTATCGGAAATAGAAATACTGCATATGCCCACTGATGCAATACGATTTGGCATACGAAAATGCGCCGTACATTTCTACGCTGGGAATAGTGCGACGGTACTTGACAGATGTAGGACGCAATCTGTCAATAATGCATCTCTATCCTTGTTAGACTGGAGTAGACATAAGAGGAGATTGTTGTTCTAAAGCTAATCATACATTTGACATTAGCGCCGAACGTACCGCACAATTTGATCGTCGTTAAAATACAAAATATGCAGTCTCATGCCAAATGTTATAGAAATAGTGTTCTATGTGTGATTTACGTTTTTAAAATCCCGGGAGAAATCTTTGATATCCTGGGATAATATTTAGTCTATATCACTCCAGGGCCTCAACTATACCCCTGCAAAAATCATGTCCATCCGCATCTCTTTTACAGCATGATTGAAGAATATTTTCGCATTTACTGTATGGATGGTGGTATAAAATAGAAATTCCGTTCAAAATGCTATAAATATATTCCATAGAGATACATAAACTGAAAATGCTGTGGTGTAATCGGCTTAAATAAAAAATGGCATTACTTAATATCGAAAAAATACTGTACCCACTGATGCAATACGGTTTGGCGTACAAAAATGCGCCGTACATTTCCACGCTGAGAATACGGTGACGGCACTTGACAGATTTGGGACGCAATCTGTCAATACTGCTTCTCAATCCTTATTAGACTGGAGTAGACATAAGAGGAGATTGTTGTTCTAAAGCTAATCACACATTTGACATTAGCGCCGGACGTATCGCAACGACCGTCATTAAAGTACGATACGGTCTCGGACGTCCGTCGTCAGGATGCAAGCTAACTCTGTTTATTTAGTCAAAATCGGTTTAATGGATGGGCCGATTGGAGGTATTGATTTAATACAACTGCCATGCCCGTAACAGGATAGCCCGCTACTACCTTAGACTGCATCATCACTTACCATCAAGTTAGATCGCAGTCAAGGGCTAACTTGAAGTGGAATAAAAGAAATGGGCCGTAAAAACATAAAGTCAGACGGACACTTTTGTAATCAAAATAAAAACTGTTTTCACTAAAACTGCCTCGTCGTCCTAGTCCTTGGATTGCTATAACCCTTGGATGTAGAAAACAGAAATTTTGTTCAGAGAATTGAACCCTTTATTACGTGGACAAGGAATGAGGGAGGACGTTGCAAAATTCCCGCGGGATCGAGAATTAAACAGATTTAACCTTTCGCTTTTAAGTTGCCATATTTCCATTAATATAAGAGACTTGTAATTTGGCATATGAGTAGATAATAATAATCATTTATACCTAACAATTTTTAGGATTTTTCGGAAAATATTTGCACTTCTAAGTTGCCCACGGGAGCGAAGTATTGGATGCTCGCCAGTTTATCACATTAGTACCTATAGATCCATTCGACTACATATTCATAAGCACTTATAAAAAGTATATTTGAATAAAAAACATTTGAATTTTGAATTTTTGAATTGATTCTGATGTCACTTAATTGGAAAAGTTACATTGTAACAAAGTTACAAAATGCAAAATATACGGCTTGCGGATATTATAATAATGATATTATGTGCGATCACTCTAAAATTTCAGGTATTGTGAATTGAAACTTTCCAATAATAAAAAGCTTCAATCTATTTTTATACCGAGCTTAATATTAAATTTTTATTTCCATTTTATGTAGACGATAACAAATATCTAACATCTTCGAAGCGTCATGCAATTATCGTACTTATCATTTCAAGACTTGCAGAAGTTTAAAATATCGCTAGCCCGGGAAGGGCGGGGCTGTGACGCGCATGCGTCAAACAGTTTCTATGCATGCCACCGTTTCTCAGAATCCCAGGGAATTCTATTAAAAAATGGGTCTCCGATATTCTTATATTAATTACACTAAACATTCAATAGAAACATTCATTCAATAGAATTCATTCTAAAAAAATATTCCCTATCAAATATTAGATTATAATAACAGGTTAGTGATTAAAAAAAATGTTATCAAAGGCTCAATTAAATAAAACTTCAGAAACTGTCTATGAAAAAGAAACCTATTAAAAAAAAGAGAACTCCAGTTACGTAATGGGGTAGAAAATGTAGGAGAGGGGGAAAGCGCGGCAATTCGACGTCCCCGCGTCAGTTAGCGGCCGGTTGCAGTGCGCGACGGACGTGCATTATGCGCGGTCGGTGATGGTTACCACGCGACATGACTGAAGCCCGCAAAAAGTTGCCTATGTGTGATGGGTAGGTGGTAACTCGTGAAGTGATTGGATATATACGGTGATTAACTATTGTACTGTGACAATGATTAATGTTGTATTTATGATTTTATAGTGATCATTGGTGAGTTTAAATCATAATTAAGAAGCTTTTTAAAAATAATTAGGAATTTTGATATTACTTTATTATTTGATAAAAAATTATTGTAGTAGAAATTTTTATTTCAATAAAGTGGGATATAAATGTAGCGGTTTTCAATTTTGAGTTACCATCACTTAGTTATGCTATTAAAAGTTTGGAACACCGTTTTTCTCTAGTTTTTTGTCCGTTTTTTAAAACTCTCAAGGGTTCTTATATTTAATGCATCGACGGCGAAGCTGAAAAAGTAGAGCACAACCAGAACACGGTTAGCGGCTAGAAATAAAAAGCGCCTACAGTTTTTAATGAAGAATTTGCCTTGTATTTCAATTTTTTATTATAAAATTTCAGTCAGGATTTTATTTTATTCCAGTGGTTCCAGCTAAATAATATAAGAAACGTTAAAAAGTATATAAGTGCCACGTTTAGTATGCTACGGCGATTTGTTTTCATGAATTTATTTGATTGCGTGAATTTTGATAAATCAATTGCTTCTCATTTGTGAGGATATGACCCATTTACATGAATCACGTATTAGTATTTGGAATATATTATAATTAATGGGTGAAACTACCACATACAACTCCAGTTTACGATTTCGATTCTTAGATGTTAACAATTATAAAAAATATATAATCTTAAATGTTAGTGACAATACCTGGAACCGACAGTCTTACAACCTTTTTGAAGCAAGAAATGTCTGTATTTAGACCTCCAGGTTTTTTTAAAAAGTTGGGCACCTACTTACAGATATAAGGAATCATTTTAATATCTTATCCCGGAAAATTAAAGATTTAGCACGGTTTTTCGAAAAAAATCATTTAGATTTGTTATTTTAAACCAGTGGTAGATCAACTAGGTAGGTCACTCGACAAATCAAAAGCACTTTTTATAAGTTTGTGAATAAAAAAATATGAGTTTGTGTTTGAATTTTAATAAAAACTTGACCATGCTAGCAGGACGGCAATACTGTTTAATTTTTCGAATAAAAAAGTAGTCTGCTATATTCTAGGTCCGTAATTTACTCCTTGCAAAAAATTGTGAAAAACATTCGCTTTTATAATATTAGTACAGATGAAATTCTCACTATATTTATGAAAAACTGGAACATAATAAAAATAACTTGTTTCAGCTCGCCGATAAGGAAACACAAAGTTATAATAGAATTTTGTTCAAGTTCTATTGAGGCGAGCCTGTAACAATTAACCTAAGGTCTTTGCTACGGGCATAGAGCGTCTACGAGTTGCGTAGTTATTACCGCTACGACGTAGAGGGCATGTTAAATCTTGACGCTTAGAAAATTACCAGTTTTATAATTAATGTAATATGTAATTCATAAAATTTAATATTGCACTTAGATACTGAGGCAAGAAATAAAATAGAAAGTTTATTATGGTCTTTAATCCTAGTACTTTGCTAGGGGCGTAGAGCGTCTACAAGTTTCGTAGCAAATACCGCACGCCGTCGTAGGCATTCTTGGCGCATTTCGTAGCTTGAGAAATAAGATTTATCTGGTATCTTTGACACCAGAGATTTAAAAATGACAAGTAGGTATCAAAAGTGAAATTAAATGCAGTGATTTATTTCATGTAGGGCAACTTGTGATAAGTCAGGACTCTACCACCAGTTCGGAAAGAAGTTCTACGGAGAAGAGCCGGCAAGAAACTTTTCCCTTTTTAAAAAGGTTTAAATACGAGTATCTAGCGAATGCACAATACGTATACGTAATAATTACAATACTTAGTATAACAATGACTTGTGGGCGAAGTCATTTTATTCCATTAGTTTAACAGCCCGATTCGTCCAGGGAGTTTGAGCTGTGCGTTGATAGATCAGTCAGTCAGTCACCTTTTCTTTTTATATATTTAGGCTAGATGATGCCCGCGACTTCGTGTGCGTGGGTTAAAGTATTTGATTCCCACGGGAACTCTTAAATTTTCCGAGATAAAAAGTAGCCTATGTCCTTCCCCGAGATACAACCTACCAATGCACAAAATTTCATTTTAATCCGTTGAACTGATGCACCGTGAAAGCGTAGCTGACAGACTGACAGACAGACATACAGACACACTTTCACATTTATAATATTAGCATGGATTAGTACGGACAAATAGCCTGTGTAAAAAACTAATTATGAAGTGCAACCGAGGCGTAACTAAACTAATTACGCAATTCCAATTTTCATATTTATTGCGCTTCCAATCAGCGTGCCTTTGAAACTTCACAATGATTAAATTCCTATAACACAATATAACATATTTCCGTGTGAATTTCTGGTTTCATTGCAATTTACAAGTTAATGAAACAACTTGTATAGGTGTTGAAACATGAGAGTGATCACATATCGAATATCAGGTGCCGTTTATATGTCACCGTAAGATTGTAAAATCCGTTAGATTATAATCTAACGGTTTCTATCCCGCTAGATTATAAACTGTCGAAAGATTGTGAACCGTTCAATGTTCTGAGTGTTAATTTATGAAATATTTATTGTTTTTACGTTTTCTTGTCTCTTTCTTGTACAGTTCGCGCGCGAGTTGAATGCAGAGTAAATGTAAGTGTCACCATACATTTACTCTGCATTCAACTCGCACGCGAACTATAGGTTAGGTTCGGGTCTTAGGTTCTATAGGGTTAATATACCTAATATATTACAATTTACCGAAAAATAACGCGTTAAATTGTAAGCAGTATGGTTCACAATCTGTCGAAAGATTATAATCTATCGAGATAAAAAATGTTATATTATAATCTAACGGTTTTTACAATCTTACGGTGACTTATTATATACATTCAATCTAGTATTTTTAGATTAGTGCATTTTTTATAAATAAATAATTTTTCATATATCCTGCATAGAAAGTGCGAGTTTCGATGCCTGTTGAACCACCTGAACTAGTCAATTTTTAAACTGACAGATATCATATTTGTAAACAACAACCTAACAACAGCAACTAAAATCAATAAGAAATACAATTTTAATTAAACTCGCACTTTTAATGCAGGTTGTATGAAAAATATAGTGTGTGCCCCGGGATGAAACACGATTTCAGACTTCGGGTGATTTATCAGCCCTCGCTTCGCTCAGGCAGGCAACTTAACCCTCGTCTGAAATCGTCTTATTTCATAGCTATGTACACAATATACTATTGCAAGTTAAAAAGTGAGGTATATTTTTATTATTTACTATCTTATATAAAGAATAAGAACACAAATGTATACCAATATTATGAATGCGAAAGCGTGTCTATCTGCTAAGATTTTTCGGCCCATATTTTCAACCGATTTTGATGAAATTTAATACAGAGATAGTTTGGATTTGTTATTTTTTCCCGGAAATTAACGATCAAAAACCTTAATTAAATAAATTAATAGCCTATGTTCTTCCCCGGGACGCAACGTATCAAATTTCGTGAAAATCGGATGAAAATATGGGCTGAAAAAGCATAGCAGACGGACTGACATACATTTGTATTTATAATATTAGAGCCTTTGAAATAATATAATGTTTTATATCGTCACGTACGGCGCATTATAGTAATAGATTTGCAATCAGTATTCAGTACTATCACCGAAATCTGTTTAAAATAAAATTAACGTTAACCGCTAGTGATGCGCTCGTAAACATGGCATTGTTTTAATTAAAAACGGTTCAATTATATTGATTTTAATTCACTTTAAGTGGTTTGCGTTCCGAAAGCACCGCACGCGGTTGTAACGGTTATCGCAAGAATTTATCAATTATAAATTGACTGGTTTTAATTATACTACCAATAATGTAGAATCGGTTTGTTTGGGTTTATTCAGTAATTAAAGTGAGCACTATTACTTATTTAATAAATAATTAGTAAAGTTACTTTTACGTTTTACTTTTAAATTACAGTTTTTTTACGATAAATGTTGAATTATTATATTTTTTATATATTCAAAGTTGGTGGCCATGTATAGTTTGTTTAAAAACTAAATACAAGAGAGGTTATAGTGATTATTAAAGAAAGATGACGTAATCTTTGACTTAATATAAACTTAAGGCTACGTGTGTCCCAAACGTTTATATGAGCGATGGTGAGCTTTGATATCCAAACTCATAGGATCAAAATAGTACATTTTCGTGTTACTTATCAGACGTTAGTTATACTAGCTGGGACACTGGCACTAGCATACTGTCTGAAGTTAGTTTACCATTAATCGGCTTGGATTTATGCAATTGATCGATACCCACGGCACTAGCCTACACCGTCCTCGAAGAGCTTTTATGCACCAAGTTTAAAAATAAATTTTATTAGCCAAGTACGTGTTCTCTTTTGACCTCTTTGTCGCGCAAATTGTCCTCAATCACGAGGGCGCTTTGACACGACAACGACTAGTGTGTCATGATACCTTTGTGCCGGGCTTCTGTGTGACACGGCGAAATTAAATATATTTTATGTGTAAAACTAACCTTCACTATCATAAAGTCACGAAATAAAACACTTTTATATTTAATACCTGAAGCTTACCTGAAGATTCTTAAATGTTGGTCTTTAAATCATTCATGGTCATTTCTGCCACTTATCTGGAAATTGAGGAACCAGCTTCCATGTTCCCTCTTGATTGGGGCTCTTCAAAGGGCGGATAAACTAACATCTCAAAAGCCAGCAACGCATGGCGTTTCCTCTAGTGCTGCAAATGTTCATGGGCGTCGGTAATCACTTACCATCATAAAAATATATCATAACATTATTAGTGTACGTTAAGCTATGTCGTTCTCTGGTAGAGTCGGATTATCGCCATATCAAACCCTGATAGTGAAGAAATAGACAATGCACCTATGATAAAGCACAAACTTATGCTCTCTTATAGTATTCCTTGTGTAATTGTTTAGTAGCAATTAAAATATTATGTTTATTTTAAACTAAAATAAGGCCGAAATATAGGTTCAGGATTTCTACAGACAATATTATTAATACAAAATTGGCGTCCACATACAGCCGCCATAGGTACCTTCAAAACACGTACATTTGAGTTCAATACTCAAGTAAATGGCTCCTTTTCATGTCGAATTCTCTTTTCAAATTCAGCCGCAGCTCTCTAAAATATAAAATAACATGAATCGATTCAACCGTTTCCCCCTTTTTCATATTAACGATGACGGAAACTCGCAATATGTCACGCTGTTACTCCCGCACTTCATTTTATCTCGAGAGCCCCGTTACCATCTTTAGATGATCTTTTGCACGCTTCCGAAATCTTTCACACGGATCTGTTCTGCGTCGATATAAAACACTGGGAAAGTTCAAGATATTTTGGTCGCTAAGTGTAACACTTGGACAGTATCCAAAGTGTCCGAAACGTACCTACTCGCCGTGTCATACCGGTTTCGGTTATGTTTAATATTTAATGAAATTTTTGTTGACAGTAATGTTGAACCAATCTTTTTGATTTGTATCGAAATGACCGAAAGACTGATGACGGAAGACGTTATTTTAGTTATAATAAAATATTTGAAAAACTTGCTGTCACACAATTCTTGAGTGTATTAATTTTATTGTTTTTATTATATAATTAAGTAATTTAATGGACGGCAAAACGTCGCTACATTTTGATGTTTAGAGTACATATTATGCTATCATTAATGTATAATTATAGCTATTTCAATGCCTATAGCATGATTTCAAGTACCTATTTTTAGTAGATAAACGTAGCACAGGTGTCACGTTTTTTAACGTATAAAATCTTAAATTCAATTTCTTATAGTTTTAATACAATATTTTTTCTATAGTTTGGAATCTTATTCTAAATTGACTAGAGATAACCAGAAAGAATGAAGTGATGACTTTTAGAAAGTAAAAATCTATTTTCCAGTCGAAATCGTGACTAAAAGCTAGGTGGTCATCCATGGGTGTATAAAACGCAAAGGTAAAAGTCGTGTGTCGGATTAATTGTATTTATCCCTCCACTTTGAGAGTGAATTTATTTTCGGGAACTCGCTCATATGACTCTGTCAGCGAAAGATTGTAAGCTCCAACGGGCTTAATCTGATTTGTGGCGCTTTGTACTACCGTTCCGTTGAATGGCGTAACCTGTGCTAGTGTGAAATGAGATTATTAAATATTTTGTATGAAACAATAACCCCGATATGTAATGCAATATTGCAAATCGTAATGAAATCAAACCGTGGTTACGGGTAAATGAAATTAAGTGTTTGTTCAAAGCTTGTTCACGCCATGGCGGTTGGTAAAGTAATGAATCGATTTATTGAACCACAGATTAAGACTCAAAATGTGAACATAGACAACATTCGTTCATAATTTACGCCACAGATCTAAGTACAAATGTGTGGATCACACTCCGTTTCATTCGTTTACTCACAAAACACAGATAAAATAACATTGCCACTAATACTTAGTAAGTATTAGTGGCAATGTCATGGGCGTGGCGCGTGGGCGTTCGAATTCCCGGCAGGGTCAATTTGGGAATTTATAATTCCTGAATTTTCTACGGTCTGTTTTGGTGGGAAGCTTCGGCCGTGGCTAGTTACCACCGTACCTAAAGACGTACCGGCAAGCGACTTAGCGATCAAGAAAAATTCACAAAATATTAATTCCTAAATTGACTCTGCTGGGTATAGAACCCGGAACCTCCCACGTATAACACTACAGTGCTCACCACTGTGGGTACAGGAGGTCGTTAAAATGATTAAGTTTGCTCACGATTCTTGATTTCGCGTGCAGTTCAACTGACGTGCGACACGCTACCAGGGGGCTTACTAGCGTCGCTTAAGGCAGTATTATTTTAATATTATTGATGCTCTTGTTTCAGAATTATAATCCTTATCCTAAGGATATTAAGGTACGTCATATAGAACTGTAATTTCAAAATAATACTGTTTTAAGCAGTGACAGTAAGCACACTGCACCTGTTGAGTCGGGTTGGTGAATAAATAATCAGAAACAGATGTTCAATGTTACTGCATTTGAATACGGGGAGCCGTAAAGGTACGGTTTATGACGGTACGTTATTGGTTTATTATTGCTAAACAATAAAAGGTAATGGCTATGATGCGTCGACTTCCGAGCCCTGACTTTGTAAGTTTTTATGTAATACAATTTGACACCTGTATTATCGCCAAAAGCCAAAATGTGAATGAAGATGTCAAATTAGAAAAAACCACTAGAAGTTACAATAATAAATAAATCTTTATTGCAAATTTAAAAAAACACTAGAACATTGAATAAATAATCTTTTCATCTCTCATGCTCTAAAAAGATGTAATTATAACTTAGCGTAGGCGGACTAAAGTTAGCATTTAGGGTCTAGGGATTAAAGTATTTTTTTTTTAATAATTGCAGGCTTAATTAAGTTATTTATAGGTAGTAAATGGGTAGTAAAAATGTATAGTCTACTAGCGAATGCCCGCGACTTCGTCTGCGTGGTTTGAGGTTCTTTGGTTCAAGCAGGAATTCTTTAATTTTCTGGGTTAAAAAGTAGCCTATGTGCTATTCCAGACTATAATCTATCTCTGTGCCAAATTTCAGCCAGATCCGTTCCGCCGTTGGCACGTGATTGAGTAACAAATATCCATACATCCATCCAAACTTTCATATTTATAATATTAGTAAGATGGTTAATATCAACAGTCCAAACTAATGTCACAGACATATTCTAAGAAGATACGTTATTTCCTACCAGTCGTTCCATGAAGGCATCTCGACAAAGCAAAGCTGAGGGATGACAGGGGCGTGACGAATGAAACAAGCAGAATTTTTATAATACAAATTTCTATCACGCATTTTCACGCTTAATTTGCACGCAAAAAAATTCTACATCAATGTTTGCACGCAATCCTTGTCAGTATGCGTCAATGTGTTAATGTTACCCATCGTCACCTATAACCGCTCAATGTCTTAATGTTTTTTTTTAAATTCCTTCTTGATAACAATAAGGAGAAAAATAAAGTTGGTATTGCGGATTGCCGCGAAATCTCTAGAATTTATGTAGTAATTATTACATTTATTTTTATGTATGTTAAATTTCGAATTTCAATGC
Source organism: Erebia aethiops (assembly GCA_923060345.2). NCBI lineage: Eukaryota > Metazoa > Arthropoda > Insecta > Lepidoptera > Nymphalidae > Erebia > Erebia aethiops. The sequence continues at coordinate 18,354,300 of OV281091.1, read as the reverse complement.
AAAATACGTAAGGTGAAGGTGACTATTTATTTGTTTTTATCATCAAGTGAAAATAAAGATCTTACTCCTAATATGAATATGTAACAGAAAGGCAAAGAAATAAAAATCGTTATTTATTTTATTTTCTCGCAATCGAAGTGAAAAGTAGAGTTAACGACTCTCAAAAAGTAGTGTTTACCACGGGACTAAAAGCCATTCTACTCGATTCTATAGCATACCTCGCTACGCTCGGTAAGCTAAACATCTCGTATAAATTGACTCATTATAGTCCCTTGATGAACAATCTACCATTATTTGGAATTACCATTTAAAATACAAAAACAAAATTACTTGTACAAAACTTAGGACACCACTAACTAAACTATGACACAAAAAAATATGATTCCATAAAGGGCATCGACTCAGTGTGTATAAACACCATAACAGCATCACGCTGAGTCGCTGATTTTCATGCCATCCCTAAAAGTTTTCACCGCCCCAATAGTAGTAAGGTCAAGGGCTAATTAAGTTGACACTCGGGAGGATGTAAGTATTTTAACGATACCCCAAAGTACATCCCAATCTGTTCAGGTATTTAAACTATGGTGGAATAAAGAAACATACATATTACATTACATGCATAAATGATGAAAACATTACACTCCTTTTTTTTGGCAATCGTGTAGTTACCAAATTGCCTCCGATGGGGATCCAACCTTATTAGGGAGACTTCTCACTAATAAGACTGCACTTTTAACGATGACCTGAAAACAAGTGTGAAGGTCTAACCCCACTAAAATGGCGCGGCACGTAGCGGCAAGTATTCCTTGTATAATTATGTTGCAGTGCATCTCCGTACCGTTTGTAGTAGGGTTAGACTTTCAAGAAGCGGGTGAGTGAGGAAAGTGCAGGACAATGATTGGTTGCGCGCTCTCGAAATGTGCAGCAGGTTGATGGAATGAATGAAGCAAAAAATATTAAAAGAACATACCTTATGCGTATTCTGATACTTTTACAGCTTTTAATTAGACATGGAATTGAGCAATAAAAAATGATACCAGAGTGAACATTGATGAAAATTCAGGCATGTTGAAAAATAGCACATATACACGACACGAAAGAATGTATTGGTGCTTCAATTCTTTGCATACTACGCTTCGTGGTACAACTCAACCTACATTCCGCTTCATAAAAACTCCATCCCGAGCGCACTGACAGTCAATTTTCCCCGTATTTTCTCTATATTTCTCGCCACTTCAATGTTGCTGTTTGATGAATGTTTTACTCTAACTATACAAAGTAATCTTTACGAGACTCATCAAAGAGCGTTTAGCTATTCTCGACTTGTAGCTCGTAAGAAGCAAACTGATAGATATTTCAACATTGACTTTACATAGTAACGAAACTTGCAATTTGTTAACTTGGCTGTTCTCTTGAATAATTTAATTTTCAAATTCTAAAGAACATAATTCCCTGACATCATACTCTGGAAACCCTACGAAAGCTTTGTTCGGATGTACTCATTGATGTAGAATTTTAGTTTACTCATTTTATTTCAATAGTGTACTGATTGAATAGAGACACAAAAAGAGAAAAATAGAAGATACCATAAAAATAAATAAAATAATATAGTTGCCCTTGTTAAATCATAACTTTTCTGACTGAAACTTTGACTGAAATTACTGAATCATAACATTTTGACCGAGCGAAGCGAAGTCTCTGAGTCTACTTGGGTGAATTGGCACTTGTCCGTCCGTCCGTCCGTCCGTCTGTCAGAGCATTATAACTTCTGAATTACTGAACGTAATTACTTTAGCTTTAAATATAATATGTAAACCAATGGCCTCCCGCCGAATATGGCTTAAAAAATAATAAAAATCTTTATTTCAGGGGGGCTCTCATTGAAGCGAATGCGAAATAAAATATTTTTTATAAAGTAACATAGGGTTGCGGTATATAATTTTAAAGACAATTAGGAATAGAGTCCAAAAAATTTTTTTTTTTTATTTTTCCCCCAAAATTGACGAAATGGGGGGCTTTCAAAGTGGAGATTTTCTAACGTCTAAAGATGACCTCAGAACTCTAAATTTTCTGAAAGGATGAGCCTGAAACTTGATCAATTATTTGAATTATATCCTGTACTTGAACAACAAATACTAAAATTAGATAAATATTGTAAGGAAACGGAATTATTTAATTTTTAATGAGCTTCAGTATTTTTAACAGAACTTCACATTTATGTCAATAGATGGCGCCGCGAGGTCTCAGTTCGGGGCGAACCACTAGTTTAACTGAAACGGTATTTATTTTTCAATAAGAAAATGTCCACGACGGATTTAGATTTGTTTTTAAATTACTTAAAACTCATTGATTTTCCCAGATTAAAGCAAATGAGAAATGCAAGCTATCCCTCTAACAAATTTTGTCAGTTTGGCCAATAAAAGGTAGAAGAAAGACAGGCATACAGACGCACTTCTGCATTAATATTATTAGTTTGGACTCATATTGCACTTTAATCGTACTAATATTTTAAATGCGAAAGGTCGTTTATTTGTTATTCAATCACGCCGCAACAGAGCAACGGATTGACATAATTTTCTCCGTGGGCATAGTTGAGGACCTAGGAAGTGCCTTATGCTAGTCTTTATTCCGAAAAATTAAGAAGCTACCGCTACCTACCGCTAAACTACTTAAAAATTAAGAAAAAAAAACTAATTCCACGCGGACGAAGTCGTGGGTATCAACTAGTTGAATTCATATATTTTATTTTTCACAACTTCAATAGGTTTTTATCAGAATACAATTCTCAAATGATTTCATAAAAATATTTCTTGCAGCTCCTTCCTTTATGAATCCATAACCTATTTCTATTTCACTATGCAAACAATATTTTAAGTTCAATTCATTGTGGTCTTTGAACTGGAATTTTTAATCTCGCCGCGGACGGATCGAATGCATTAAAAATATAAATTCACGTCCGCAACATGGACATTTGCCTGAATGGAAAGTTAACTACTTCAGAAAATATAAACCCCGTTATTTCTTGCACAGAAGAATCTTTTGTTACAATAGGGTAAAACTTGTTTACATTAGAGACTGCATCTGATGGGGTCCAGACAGCAATCAAGCTAGAATCCACCAAGGGATAGGCGCCAGCGGGTGTTAATATTTCTTACTAGCTCTAGCCCGCAGCTTCGCTCTCGTTGAGTTCGATTTTCATACAAATTTGAAACCCCTATTTAACCTTAAGGGGTTGATTCTTAAAAATCCTTTTTTAGCAGATGCTTACGTCATAAATACTATCTGTATGCCAAATTTCAACGTCCAGTGGTTTGAGCTGTGCGTTGATTGATGGATCAGTCAGTCAGTCACTTTTTCTTTTTATATATTTAGAAGAAGATATTCGAAGGAGGTGTTAGTCGTTAACCAATAGATGACGTACTCGTAGCTGTTCAAAGTTAGTCTGGTGTAGATTTCCAATGTATACTAAAACTATAAATGCGAAAGTTTGGATGGATTAATGTTTGTTACTCAATCACGCCAGAACGGCTGAACAGATCTGGATGAAATTTGGTACAGAGATAGATTATATAGTCTGAAACACATAATCTACTTTTTATCCCGGAAAATTAAAGAGTTCCCGCGGGAATAAAAAGCCTCAATTCACGCTTACGAAGTAGCGGGCATTATTATAGCTAGTCTTTCATATGCCACGGTCGTATGCCACCAATATCCAGCGGCTCCCTGTGTTATACTTCATTTCATCTGTTCATCTAATAAGGGGTTAACAAATGATGATTTCCTATGATTGCTGCATGCAAAAAAAACCGGCAAAGATTTTTGTATGCTCTTCTCAGCCGGGCATAAGCTAGTAAAAAAAAAATATATGTAGTCGTCGTTTCTCTAACAGCCAACGAGCCCGCATACGCCCTTTACTCGCACCAAACGCAAAGTGAGTCGACAGTTGATTGCGTTCGTCCTGAATTTTAAGAACACCGTGTTGTCCCGCGTTTTGCATTTACAACACAGAATTCATTAGTGGGCGCTTTGAGCATACGTCACGCAAACGAACGCCTTATTATTATGCGTCTAAGGGCGTAAATAGTCTGCACGTGGCATGATGATTTACATGAATCAGGCGTAGCTTTAGTTTTATGTGTTTCTGTGTCATTAAATTGTGTACAAAGGAATGTATAGGTACTCCTGTTAGGCTGCTTTTCCACAAGGGATATGTGTGAAATACACGCAAAGGACCACTTTATTTTCATAGTTCAGGGGGATTACTTTAATCACTTAAAGTAGTTATAAATTATGCCCACGACTTTATCGATACGATAAAAAGGAAAAAGATGGGCCGTTAAAGCTTGGCAGCCAGACAGACACACTGACATTTATTTAGTTTGTTTTAAATTCTTTATTGTCAGAAAAAACAATGTACAAAGTACGTACGTACGAACGTACAGCTTAGAAGCTCTTCTAGTTAACCTATGGTAGTGAGGACATGGTAATAAATACAGTGCATAAAAAGATAGAGGTTGGGAACAAAGAAACATATCTTCATTGCTAGATAATTACTTCTTGAAATATACTTTTAGGGTATTTCCCACGCCGCGATAGAGGGGTACTGGCGACTTGCTTGATATCCTCTCATTGTCTTCCTCTGAAACATCAAACGAGTCTCAGAAAACCATTGGATCCAGGTAGGCGGCGCAAGACCATAGCATGCGAAAGTCTTTGCAAAACACGTATGTCCAACAGTGGACGTCTAGACGGAAGAACAAGAGGCTTTGCTTTAGGTTTTACCTCGAGCTATCCGATCATTTCTGGTGGGAGTACAGCTTTATTATGTCATCGCGTGGCTTTGTATAGGGTTCACATGTTTGATGTTGCAAGCAATTTATTATTCTTTGTGTAGAAACATGAATGTATATTGTATTTTATACACGATGTAGCCATGGCTACATTGCACTCGTATGTGGTTTTTGCTCTCATTTCGGAAAATATCGTTGTTAAAACTGCCTCTGAAAATATCAAAACAAGGAAAATTGGATGCAGGTATCTATTGACACTTATTGTTTTGGACTATTGTTAGGTTCCCGCGGAAATTCTTCAATTTTCCGGGATAAAAAGTAGTCTATCTGTTATTCCAGTCTATAATCTATTGCTGTGCCAAATTTTATCTAGATTCGTTCAGCCGTTCTGGCATGAAAGAGTAACAAACATCCATCCATCCATCAATAAATCCAAACCTTCGCATTTAGAATATTAGTATAGATTAGGCAAAGTACTTCATGAAAGAGTGCCCACTAATGCCTAATGTAGTAAAGATAACTAATTAAGCACCAACGTGCGTAATTGTAATATCAGACGTATTTTCAAAGCATTGTGGTTTATTTTACGCTGGTTAGGGGTTCTCGAGATAATGTCATTATGAAAATCATCATATTCTGTATGCCATCGACAGTCCACTATAGTCACTACTGAGTTCAGACCTCCTCTCAGAATAAGATCTCAAGATTAAATTATAACAGTCCACCACACTGGATAGCGCGGAATGGCATTCTGAACCAGTGGTAAACCCACTCGATGAGTCAAAGCACTTGTCAAAAAAGATTTGAGATTGAGTTTTGAATAGCAGACTTGGCATACCTATTGTACATCATAGATAGCTCTCATGTTTCTTCACGATGTTTTCCTTCGTTATTTTAGCAAATTGATAAATTGCTTAGAACGCACGTAATTCTGCAAAAGAATAGTTGCATTCCCAGGATTCAAACCCTTGACCCCAGAATAGTAAAACTGAAGGCTTTAAGGCAATCACCGCTTAGTACATAATGCTTAGACGAAATTATTTGTGTATAGTCAAATCTTATCTTATCTTATCTTACTAATATTATAAATGCGAAAGTTAGTTTGGATGTATGGATGTATGGATGGATGTTTGTTACTCAATCACGCCCGAACGGCTGAACGGATTTGGATGAAATTTGGCACAGAGATAGATTATAGTCTGAAATAACACATAGGCTACTTTTCCCCGCGGAAAACTAAGGAGTTCCCGCGGGAACCAAAAAATCCTCAATCCACGCGGACGTAGTCGCGGGCATCAGCTAGTTATGAAATAAAATAAATTGAAATTATTTAATTTTCACGTACAACTTATGCCACATAAGTAGACAAAACACTACCATCATTCTATTAAGCAGCAATTCGTCAAGCGCATTCGCAGCAATCTCGCAACTAAAGAAAAAGTTATTTAGAAGTTAAAAAGTAAAGTATGATGGTTTTCCTTACTTCACACAGAGGCCAACATTTTACAGCGAAATTTCAAATTGAGTCTGGCGGATGTTTGGCCCATCAGATTAGTCTAGCTGCTTGCAAATAGTATTGAAATAGTTCCCTGAGTACTCGTGTATAAAAATGAAGTAAAGTTTTTTTGGCGAGCTTTAAAGTGTCTCGCAGAAATAACGGCCCACGGCATGGGTCTGGGAGTATTGATTATTAAGTATTAACAATATCCTGTACCACATACATTAAAATCAGCACTCAGAAAATAAGTAAAGTTAGCAACGTTTTTACATACCTCTAGCACCTTATTACTATAAATTGGCCGTCGCCCCAAATTTGCGAGTATGCGTATGTTAAATCTACGTACCAAAGCTACTATATTACACACATTTTGTTTCTCAGAAAATAAGTAAGGTCTGGCGGCTCTGGGATCTGGCTCTATATGTATTGCGAGATATTACATTATGTAGTATATCTACATCTCAACTGTTTGGTTTTAATAACACCGATCTCAAATTATCACAACAGTAGCAAATTATTAAGATAACATCGGACGGGTCGGCGCCTGAGGGTTTGGGTATTTTAGAAAGTAGGTACAACTTGTATTGATTATCGAAACAGTTGCGAAGGGGACTAACTCGATCCGGCAGAGCTCAAATTTCTTAAGAGATATGCTGATTTATTAAAATACCCAGCTGATGCCCCGTCCGCATGGATTGTGGTTCCCGCGGGAAAATTTAAGTTTTCGGGATAAATAGTAGGTTATATGTTATCTATCTCTGTGCCAAATTTCATACAGAGCCATTCAGCCGATCTGGCGTGATTAAGTATCAAACACACATCCATCCAAACTTTCGCAATTATAATAATATAAGGATTTTGCTAGGAGTGAGATGTCGTCCAATAGCGGTCGTAATGTAGCGTCAAAACCTATAGAAATAAGACAGCATAGTTTCTAGACTGGAATCTGACACTGTTACGCTTTTAAAGATTTTTTTTTTCTATCCAATACAAGCTAGCCCTTGACCGCATCATCACTCACCTGATGGTAAGTGATGATGCAGTCTAAGATGGTAGCGGGCTAACCTGTTAGGGTCATGGCAGTTAAATTAAACCCATACCCCTTCGGTTACGCTTCGGTTCGAACGCTAAATCTCTTGGCGGCACGTCTTTGCCGGTAGGGTGGTAACTAGCCACGGCCAAAGCCTCCCACCAGGCCAGACCAGGGAAAATGCAGAAATTATAAATTCCCAAATATCGTAGGATAGATAACTCGGGAGAATAGAGCGTAAACTATTGATGTCCAATATTTAGGTACGCAATAAATAGATATATTCTCTTCCCTTACAGTGACGCCTTCCAGACTTTCAGCCGATAAAAAAGAAAACACGTTATTTTATGGCGAATAAGATTAATACTCAAGACAAATGAGCAGAAACGACGCGAGTTTTCGATGGCTAAGTACTAGTTAATTCGTTAAACTTTGTCGGACGTTTTTGCGAGAGGGGAAGTTCGCACAAAGTTAGTTTTCGAATTCGCTTTTTATATTGTCAGGTAATCTGTCTGTGTCTTTTGTCGCTATGATGACAATAATAATTGTTATCTCTTTTCTGCATAATTTTTTGAGATAATTTCCTTTTTAACATTTTTTATTTATCATGACTGATTTAATATTTTATAGATATGAATATAATATACGTAATTATAGTCTAACAACAATCGCAGATTAAATAATAGTTATATTACTACATAATGGAGAATGGTGTAATTTCGTCCAATGTAAAAAATATTATAATTTAACTGATGCCTGCGCCTTTGTCCGCATGGTATGGGGTTTTTTCGGTTCCCACGGGGACTCTTTCGTTTTCCGGGATAAAAGTAGCCTCCGTATTATTCCAGACTATAATCTATTTCTGTGCCAAATTTCATCAGTATCCCCGTTCTGGCGTGACTGAGTAACAAACATTCATTCATCCATCCATCCGTCTATATGTCCGTCTATCTTATAAATAATCTAAATATTTCTAACAATTAAAACACAATTTTGAACAGAACAAGACCATAATCCCAACAGATCCGTGGCAATGACGATCCGATTGCGCGGACAATCAATCAAGACGCGAAACAATTAAATCAATGGGCTCACAGAGCTGGGGGCTGGGTGTTAACCCGCCACTGACGAGGGTGCCTCTAATCGAAGATAAACTCGTCCTTCGGCACGGTGACTTGCCTTAGCTCGCCATAGCTTGCTTCTGAAAATTTCCTTGTTATTATATGATATATCTCACTGGATGATGCCCGCGACTTAGTCCGTTTGAATTTCGGTTTTTGATTCCCGTTCTCAAAATGTTTATTAAAACTTATTAAAATAATAAAATACAAGTATTCTGTATCTCGCCATCTATGTTAGAGGAAGAAAGACAGGAGATTAACGCTTTTTTGTCTCGTACGATTTTCCAGATTTTCCACGCCAGTTTTATCGAGCCATAAAAACTATGTTCTAACAAACTTTTTAAATAACGTCGGTTAGAGGCATAATAATAAATTATACCATAACAATATCTTTTAACAATAAAGTAATAGAGAAAAAGGTAGAACGAAATTAAACCTCCTTATTTGAAATAGAGAACAAATTGAAAATACAGACCGTTGTCAGGGCTTGGGATTTGAAGCGACCTAAATATGGGACCCTTTTCAATAATAATGTCAACTGTCACTATGCTGGAGACTTAACAAATTGACTTAATATTGTATTTATCTCTATGTTGTGGGAATCACACTAATCTCACTAATTTTATAAATGCGAAAGTATGGATGGATGGATGGATGGATGTTTGTGACTCAATTATGCCAGAACAGCTAAACGGATCTGGATGAAATTTGGCACAGAGATAGATTATAGTCTGGAATAACAAATTAACATTTTTATCCCGGATAATTAAAGTGTTCCCGCGGTAACCAAAAAACCTCAATCCACGCGGACGAAGTCGCGGGCATCGTCTAGTGTGGCATAATCTTTTATCTATTGGTATCTTTCTAAAATATGTTTTTTCTGCTCTTCTCAGGCTGGCGTGCATTGAAACGTCCCTAATAATTATAATTTATAATTATAATTTCACTTCTATGAACATCTAGATGATTTCTAGGATGCAAGAAATCACATCGCCGTAGCTCTATTTCACGTAATATTTTATAGTATTAGCAAGTACAGAAGTACGGATATTATTTCGAATGATGTTCGAAATGAATAAATTCGTTTGACCGGATGCAATCCGTTCAGTAAATGTCCATACAATTTCGACTAGAGCGTCCAATATTATACAAGGTGATTTCGATAAATCAAGCTTTAAATCAACACACCCACGTTAACAGTGCTTTGTCGGTGCCAGGTGAAATTATTGCAATATCCTGGAATCCACCAAAACGCTCTGTTTGCTCGGACCCTTAACACAAGTTTTTAAATCACATTCATGTTGACCGTATTCGAGAATTCGAACATATTGGCGTCAAAGTAAAATGAAACCAAAAGTAGAGTCACAAATTCGAAAGTCTTCTCCATCTAGCCTGTAAGGGCCAAGCGGGAATGGGCCTTGAGGCATGGCCTCCTTACCCGGGCGGGGTGCAGGATATCTCTATACCCCGGTGTTTTCTTAGCCAGTTTTCCCGGCATCTTGGACAGAGGGTTCTAGCCAAATTCAGCACATATTATGTTAGTTTCGTATCGTTTCCATTTGGAGCGTTGGTTGTGAATGGATACACGACATTGAGCTCGAAAACAATGCAGTTAAGGTTCATGTTACTTTGACGCCATTGTGTTTGAAAGCTCGCATACGATCAACGTAGGTGTGATTTAAGAACTTGCGGTAAGGGTACCGGAACAGTACAAGCATAGCTTGAGCTATTTGAGCCGTGTTTGTTTGAGCCCGCTGTCAGGCGTGTCAATCAATACTCCCGGGTCAAACGTGGAGGTATAACATTTGTTTGTCGAGTTCCTTTGATCCGGGCCGTGCACTTTCTCGGTTGTTTTGTTTTATTGTTGACAGAATGGCCTATAACTAGGTTAGTGATTTTTTTCTAAGAAGAAAGCCTGCTAGCTGGTATAAAATTTTGTAGTTTCTAATATAAAATAATACTTTTAGTCAGTCAGTATATTTCGATAGAGTAATATCAACATACAGTGCTGACCAGTCAAGGGTCCAGTAACCAGATATTTAGTATATAGGTTTTTTATTAAACGTAATAAATTTTTATTACATACTACTGGGCACGAGTCTCCTTTCAGAATCTCCGCTGCGCCACATTAATTTGTCTGCATTGGCGGAATAAAGCGAATTCAATTTCTAGTTCTTTCATTATCATGGACTTCTGCAAGTAAATCCAATATAATTATTAATTTCATGAAACTCTGTCATATTATAACTTGAGTCCTCTAATAACCCAATATACGTAAAATATATTATCCACTTCGCTATCCGGAAAGCACATAACAATTTACAACAAATAGTTAAACAACTATTCCGCCGTCAAATAAACCTTCCGTCTTAACTCGACTCACTTAGTTACTCCCTAAATGAACACATATTTTGTCAAAATGAAGTAGTCAATACAATGTTTCACATAGTTGATAAGCGATGAACTTTGAAATGAACATCTTAGGCGCGCTTTGAATTAGACCGCACTAGCAACACAGTTGGGATAAGTGTCAATAGTATTACTATTAAATAGTAATGGTTGATTGCAGTACTGAAAATGAATAATATCTTCCATTGCGTAGCTACGGCTATAAACGTCAAATATCGCAGCTAGATTAATTTATAACAGAATCATGGATGTAGCATTTTAGTGTACTCATTCTATTTCGATGCATAAAATGTAAAGAACACGACTACCTTGCCATAATATAGATTTTTTGAAGTGAAACTTCTTTAGAATCGTTGTGATTTGAAAATTCGATGAAACGATAAAATGGCACAAACATATTCATAATAGAATTTAGCTGTGAGAGAATACAAATTATATTTATCTCATTCCCTCGCAGTCTACTTTTATGAAATTTCACTTCTGCCGTGTGTGAATTGCACACACACCCTTTCTTTTTTAACCGACTTTCAAAACAGGAGGAGGTTCTCAATTCGGCGCGTATTTTTTTTAAATGTATGTTAGAGGAAGCTCTCGAGGTGATCCCATAAATAATTCTGGCTCCAAATCCTCAACCCTGACACTAAAATGTTAAAAATTTTTTTTTTTCCAAAAAACCGACTTCCAACGCCACTGTAAAGTAAAAAATAATTTTTATATCTACCCACTATGTTGAAGTAGGGTGGGTATAACTAGGACACAACTAGGATAAGCAAAGTTGATGCATCAGGCTCGCCCGACTTCAACGTAGTGGGTAGAAATAAAGATTATTTTTACTTTATATTGTAATTTTACTTTACAGTGGCGTTGGAAGTCGGTTTTTTGGAAATAATTTTTATCAAATAACTTATAGCGTCACTCGGAATGATGACGTAAGAATTCTAACGACACCAAAATCTCTAAAGGCATTTAGAAGTTACGAAAAGAAACTATCATGCATACATGAACTCCGAAAACATTAAAGTAGTTTTTTGGGCGGTCGCTTAATTAAATTAAAGTAAATAGCACACTTTCACAATACAAACAACTAAATCTCACTCCATTCCGTAGAACAGGTATACGGAACCAAGAGGATTGATGGTGGCCGTATTTATTCAGAGTTCCTTTTGTGGGGAGCACCTGAGACGGATAATTAATGCAGAGGCAGACGCTTATTGATTGTGGGTACTTTACGAAACTGTACATCTACGAGTGAGTCTATGTTAAAACTAATATAGTACCTACAGTCAATGGCGTGCACACGGTTTGAACTTAAAAGCTAGGGTAGGCATTAGTTAGTTAGAATACCTATTTACTGACTGTCATGATGGAAAATGAGCATTGACGAAAGCAGTGCTTTTATGCCTGTAAGAACTGCACGCCAATGTGACAAAAAAAAGATAGGTACTGGAACTGTATACTGTATTATTAGTATAATTAGTGTGTCTCTTAAAATATACTAAGTGCTCATGAAATATTGAAACGCAAGAAATGCAAAAATTTACATTACAATTAAAAGTAGCCAATTCAAACAAGGCAAAACAAAATGGCGGAGTATTTCATAGCAATTAGCGAGTCGGCACTCTCTCTTTGATGTGATTATTAAATTTTAATCCTTAATTACAACAGAGAATATGGAGTGTCGCATTAATGAGGATCGTTGGAATGGAAAAATTCGTTCCTAATTGGATTGTTTATTCATGGAAAGATCTTAGGGTGCAAACATACAACCGGCAGGATAGGACATAGTGTTCACAGTGTGAACACGTTCTGTCCTGTCGTGGTAGACTGTGCAGGTCTATATTAAAGTGCGCACGCGGACTTTTTTGAGTAGTAGTGTGTTTTCGTCTTTATTTATCTTAATTTTGATTAACGGTATTAAAAACACAACTTTAATAACACTTTAAATCATCATGACCATCACTTTGACCCATCGTCTTCTATCCATACTGTCCATACTAGCTCGGGTCCTCTTCCCCCCAGAGTGAGAATAGTTTATGCCATACTCCACCACGCTAACCTCGTGAAGATTGGCGTAATTTTGAACTCTTTAATTTTCCGGGATAAAAAGTAGCCTATGTGCTATTCCAGACTATAATCTATCGCTGTGCCAAATTTCAGCCAGATCCGTTCAACCGTTGGGGCGTGATTGAGTAACAAACATCCATACATCCATCCATCCAAACTTTCGCATTTATAATATTAGTAAGATGAGATTAAAAAAGCCCTAGAGCCGGACTGCAGATACTCGATAGATAAGTAACCACTAAGCCTGCGTATCTATTGTAAACGATCCCTTAATCCTCATAGAACGTCAGATCGCGCTAATTAGCGGCGGCATCCACAAAGCTGCATTATTCAAAGCCCCGCGTACTGGGACCATTAGCGGATTGAAGCTCTGTCGCGAACTGTTCCACTCACTACAACTCTGTTATGATAAGCTCAGGCTAACTACCATCGCTTAAAGTAGTATTATTTCCAAATGACAGTTCTGTGTCACATACTTATATTATGTCCTAAAATAAGGATTATAATTCTAAAACACCAACGTCAACAATATTAACACAATACGGATTTAAGTTCACACACAGTTCCACTATAACTTTTTTATGATAAGCTCAGGGGTGTTACTACCATCGCTAGAAGCAGTATTACTTATAAATGACAGTTTTATGTCATGTACCTTGACGTCCTCAAATAAGGATTATAATTCTAAAACACGAACATTAACAATATTAAAACAACACGGCTCTAAGCGATGGTAGTATGCTCCCAGGTCCACTATAACTTTGTTATGATAAGCTAAGGGGGTTTACTACCATCGCTTGAAGAAGTAATATTTCAAAATGACACTTTTATGTCACACATGATGATGCCCACAACTTCGTCCGGGTGGGTTAAGGGTTTTCGACTCCTACGTGAACTCCTTAATTTTCCGGGATAAAAATTAGCCTATGTCACTCTCCAGGTCCTCATACAATGCATATATTATCTATGCCAAAAATCACGTCGATCCGTTACTCCATTGCAGCGCGACTGAAGGACAAACCAAAAAACCAACAATAAAATACACTTTCGCATTTATAATATTAAAGTATGATTTTAGGGGTGTCGAGGTGCGTCATGTAAAACGTCAATTTTAAAATTTAATCGTCAATTTTATACTACTTTAAGCGATGGTAGTAAGGCCTCTGTAGACTTATCGATACCAAATACCAATCTAGATGCAGTACCTAGATATACGTGAGAGTATATAGCCGTAAATGGTTCCCACACAACTGGCTTTGAATAATGAACCCTGTCCCGGATTGCAGACTAGTTGAGACCACTCATTTGCATCACGAGCTAACACTAGGGAGGTTACTTTGATTATGAGATATTTGCTGACATACTTAGACCTCTTTGCACCTGTTATCTCATTACTCAGGATCGTGACAACTTTCAACTACGTATATTTAGAGGTAGAAATCCAGTGGGCTCCTGTTTCCACAATACAATTATGGCATACAGTATTTTTTAATTGTTTTTATCTATGAATATCACTTAAAATACAATATCGGAGATATTTAAAAAACATCTAATGAACAATTTTCGTCAGTTCTCTGGAAAAGTCCACGACGACTTTTAATGGCGCGGCGATAGGAAAGAATTGGATAGAAGTAGGCGTTACTTTGCGGAAGACAATGATAATCAAGGAACAAGAAGCTTGATTATCTATAATCCGCTAAAACAGACAAATATAATATTTCTTACAACGTGCAGTATGCGAAATGCACCGCCCTTCCGTAAAGTGTGGTGTAAATGATAAAAGAGGGTGGATGCTGGTAGTGGATGCGTAAATCTATACTCTATACTAATATTATAAATGCGAAAGTTTGGATGTATGGATATATGGATGTATGGATGGTTATTTGTTATTCAATCACGCCCCAACGGCTGAACGGATCTGGATGAAATTTGGCACAGAGATAGATTATAGTCTGGAATATCATAGGGTACTTTTTATCCCGGAAAATTAAGGAGTTCCCGCGGGAACCAAAAACCTTAATCCACGCGCACGAAGTCCCGGGCATTAGCTAGTATCTAATATAATCTGCAAATTATTCTTAGGAAGGGCGATCCGAACCAGTAAAATTGACAACTCGAAAACACTTTTCAATATTCATTCCTGCGCCTCTTTGCTGTAGTTTAGATAATATATATTTTCTAGATCGCGAGGTGCAGTGGTGATCTACCCCTTTAGGTATATGCTATTTATGTGTGGCACAATTGTGGAAATAAATGTTTTTTCTTTCTTTCTTTCTTATTAGAACAAAAAACCTGTTCTAGGTATATACGAGTACCTACAGATAAAACAAAATGTAATAAATCGTAGTAGTAGTAAAGACAGAGTCGAGAGAAAGGTCGCCGTAAAGACATAATTAGTTTGTCGACTAAAGTGTTGGCTTTCTAGAGCGAGGTGCCTCAACGGACGTGTCAAAGGCGAATGCTTGATATCGACTATCTGGAATATCTGGAATGAAAATCGTAGTAGAAGTAAAGATAGAGTCGAGAGAAAAGTCACAGTAAAGATAAGTAATTAGTTTGTCAACTAAAATGTTAGCTTTCTCGAGCAAGGTGCCCCGACAGACGTGTCAAAGGCGAATGCTTGATATCAACTATCTGAAATATCCGCTTTGTTCAACAACCTTTGTTCTCTGAGAGTCTTATTTATACTGTCTGTAACTTTACATTTGTAGATAAAATACTAGATCATTGCTAGACTTCATGCAATAATTAAATATAATGTTTATTTCATGTAGGACAACTTGTGAAACTTACTATATTACTGGATGATGCCCGCGACTTGTTCCAACTCTGTTAAAAATTGAAAAGGTGCAGTCTAGTCTAGTATCTAGTCTTTTCTACTACTAAATAAATGACCCCCCACAATATCGCGCCAGTAAACTATTTCGTGTGATTAGAGCTCCCCAACATTCACCATTGAGCTTCCCGAACATTCGTCGAGAGTAGCAACTGAGAACTTCTCAGAAAATCTTATCTTGTTTCACAAATTTTCCTACTTATTTATTCCTTTGAATATACCGTTTCCACTCGGATATCGTATGAAATGGGAGTATCTCTTGAACTTTGAAATTCAAGTAACCGGTTTATTTAAACAGCGTTATATCGGGGTAACTTTTGCCTGTAGAACAAATCACGTGACGCGCAAACTCTGGAACAGTGTTTGCGTTAGGCCTAATGGAAGGTCACATTCCCGAGGAATTCCGTTACGCAAGACTAGCGTGTATGCTGGGCCCGAATATAAGGCTCCTTTACATTACACGATCTTATAAAACGCCTTGATGCTCAGACGATCCGAGACTTATAAAAAGTTCTTATCGTCATTTGTTTGTTATCAGATATTTATTATTATTATTTTGATGAGATTATATATCAATTAGTTTTTACTAGCTGATGACTCCGTCCGCGTGGATTAAGGTTTTTTGGTTCCCGCGGGAACTCCTTAATTTTCCGGAATAAAAAGTAGCCTATGTGGTATTCCAGACTATAATCTATTTATCTCTGTGCCAAATTTTATCCAGATCTGTTCAGTTGTTGGGGCGTGATTAAGTACTAAATATCCATCCATATATCCATACATCCATACATCCATACATTCATACATTCATACATCCATACATCCATGCATCCAAACTTTCGCATTTATAATATTATAGTAAGTATCTCCTTATATAAAGATCTTCGACTTTATCTGTCATCCTATTTATAGTAATATTAAATTTGGAATTATTCCAAAACCAATTATTTTATTTGCTATCATTAGGTCTGTCTCTCAGAATCAATTAATTTATTTATTCAATTCAATTCCACTAACTGCTACGAAACTTACAAACTACTAAATAAACTACTTTACTTGGAGCGGTGTGATTTTACTAAAGGTCGATCAAAAGTCGATAATAGACTTTTATATTAGGTATGGTAGAATTGTGGTGGTGTAGGTAGAATTTTATATTTTATTGCTTGGCATTTAAAACTCAAAACCGACCACTTGAGGGTTATAGGCTTTCAAGTGAAAGGACGGTAGATATGTTCTTCCACATTCCAAACTGAAGACTGAATGTCTTGTCAGAAAAAGCCAATACTTAATTATGAACCAACATGATAACGATCCTGGATTCGCATCATCCGCAGCTGAACAAGCTAACCGCTAGACCAACGAGCGGCCAACCTCCAGAGTGATTAGCCATATATGCGAGAGATATTATAGTGCACAAATGTGTGCTCAAACACAGGTGCATTCTCTGTTCCTTAACTCTCATAGCCCGAACGGAAAATCTGAAACAACCAGAGAGAGATCAAGTGCCTGACCGACGGCTTTACGTGCTCTCCGAGGCACAGAGGTGAAACACGGCGGTGTCAGAAATTCGTGTCAGAAAAACCCAATACTTAATTATGGTCCGACCCGGGATTCGAACGCCGCAGTCGAACATGCTAACCACTAGACCAACGAGGCAATTATCCATCTATATTATGTACTTGAAGATATCCGTTGACTTGAAGATTTACGTTTACATGCGTAGTGATTGTTATGCTGATTGCGAGCGGGTTACGCAATAACAACTCCGTATGATGTGTCAGAACAAATTACAAAGTCCTTCAGATGTGCTTGGCGGGATCTTCATATATACTGTACTGGAGGCTTCCCGGCAAACTTTGTGATTCAACTAACCTGATTATTTAAATTGCTTTGCGTATCACACGGTTACACTAACTTTTCCATACCAAACATATTACTTGACACGAGATGGGAGAATAATAATAATATTAGTAAGATTAAAATCGTACTAATATTATAAGCTAGCTTTTGCCCGCGATTTCGTCCGCGTCCGTCAACTACAAACCGCTATTCAAACATTCGTATTCCTTTCTTAGCGGATGTTTACGTCAAAATAGCTATCTGTATGCCAAAGAGCAACGGCGAAATTAGTATTGAACATATTTAATAAATCTTGTTTGTACACAAGTAAGGTAAAGACGAAAGGAATTTGCTTAATTTTTATATTTTATCAAGTATTCACCTTAATTAATTGAACCTAGGTAAAAAAATAAAATATTTAGGGAATCTTTTTTGATTATTTATTTCCCGTTTCTCAGTTTAGTGTTACCATTCTATGTATAATCTACCAAGTAGCTAGAATAAATCTAAATTGATAGATTATTTAAATTTTTTAAAAATCGTAATTATTTTGTCTGATTAATGTTGCATATATAATAGGTTTGCTCTTTTTTCAATTGAATTTTCTTGCATACATTATTTAATAATCTCTAACAGAATGGTAATAATTGAAAGAATATTATGGCAGCACTGATGCTGATTGTCTGTGGTTGTGCCAAATGTTTTATTGGTCTGTGGTTGTCATCTGCCTTTGTTATTGTGGCTTTCTTCCGGTTGCCATTTTTAGAAGTGATATTACCACATAACCTCCAAAACTTTAAAACGAAATATCTTTTTTTTCTAGGTTCATTAATAAAAAAATCTTGCTTCTGTGAGCTTCGTATTTGACGCTTATAAAAATATATATAAGGTGAACCGAGGCTATTGCATCTAAAAATTGAAATTTTTTTGACCGAGGTATGTTGAAGGAGCTGTATTTCTGCTAAAAAATAATTTAGGGAAAAACTGTTTATATATCTTGAATGATTAGATCCTTAAGACTTATTTTTACTCATTTGTGTTAGAAAACAACCACTATATTCTTATTAAAATTGATTTTAATTTCAAGGACCGATTTTAGCCACATTAGCCCCGTATCGGGGGTTAATGTAACTATCACTCCTAATTCCTAAACTCGAAGAGATATAATGCTCAAACTCACTGAATATGATAAACAAAGGTATATTTGAATGAATTTGAGACTTATCTCAATGTAGGAAGATTAGTTTCTCTTTAAAAATACTTTTTCGGTATAAGTGGGGCTATTGTAGCTTTTTTTTAAATTTTAGTGTTGGATTATGCCTGATAATTTGTGCTGTGTCGATTGTCGATAATATTTTGAATGAAACACGTTTTCATGTATAATTTATGTAATATTTTTATTAATGAAATAAAATTAACATCTACATTATCATTAGTGTAGGTATACATAAGATGTTAGAATTAACATCTTATGTATACCTACACACATTATGCAAATAAAGAATATTCTATTCTATTCTATTCTATTCTTAAAAGGACGAAATTTAAAGTAATCTTATGTTAAAAAAATACCTTCTAAAAATTAAAATTCTCCACTATAAAAATTAGGTTACTATCACAAAATCGCCTTGCGGCTTCACCAGGAATTTCATTTTTAAAGGGAGTGTCTATACTGTTTCTACGCACATAATCTGCAATCAATATTTTCACCTCTTTTCTCGTTACTGGATAGCCAGTCTTTTCCATTACATGCAGCAGTGAAGCGAGATGTTCTTCTTGTTTCTTGGGAAACACTGTAGGTTTTCCAGCTGATGGCATTTTTGCGCCACGCACCGCTTATCCGGGCGGAAATGGTTGACCCCGGAATACCAAATACCTTCGAGGCTTCATAACTGTTAATTTTTTTTGGTTTTTACTGCCTCTAGAGCTTTAAAAAGGTCTTCTGTTGAGTATGTTTTTTTCTCCTTTTCTTTTGTATGTACGCAGTACGCACTATCTAAAAATAAATCTTTCTTATAAATAATTAGGTTGATAGGTTTAGTTTGAATAATAATCATCATAAGTGCAAATAAAAGGTGTTGAAATTATTTAATAAATTAAGTAGAGTTTTGTATCGTGTTGTGAGGGTTGAGAAGGGTACAGGGTGGAAGGGTTGTTAAGGAAAAGTGGTAATTTCCCCTTCCCACGAATCTTTTTGCTAATAATATTATTTTTAAAATAATATTATTAGCAATTAAGGGGTAAAATTAAAATTAATTAGGGGTAAAATTAAGGATTCGAGTGACCCACAGGCCACAATTACGTCAAATTAAAAATAAAAAACTACACGTCTCCGGCAAGTTGGATTTGTGGGAACAAATACCCTCCCCTTCTCCCGCTACCCCTCTCAACCCTCGGTGGAGGTGGCTCGAGTCCAAACTTTTACCTTTTATTTTCTTACAAATTCTGTTTTTTATTTTATCGATAAAAAATACGTTGGCATCACTAGTACTTTTATTTCCATACTAAAATCAACAGGGCTATTGTGTCTTTCTTTGTAGATACAAAAGCCTCGTGTCACAATTTTAGTGGGGTTAATGTGTTTTTACTTATAACTCTAGATAACTACGACACAGAAAGAAATTAATTATCAAATAACAAGGACTTATTCATTAAATTTATACTTACCGTAAAATATTGTTCCAAAAGGCTCACAGTAAATTTTTGTCGATTAAAATATCACACCATGTTTCCAGCACATCGGTAAAACAGTAGGCGCGATACAAGCACACTGTATGATCCACTTTAGTAAACATTAGTTTGTCTATCCACCAATATATGTCGTTTCCCGTAAATCTATTTGTGAAGGAAGATAAAATGATAAGATGCAATAGCCCCGAAGTTACAATAGCCTCGGTTCACCTTATTTTTTTCACACGTGTACATAATTTTTTTTTCTCAATACTATTCATGTATGGAAATTTGCCGTTGCTCTTTCAGCCCGATTCGTCCACTGGTTTGAGCTGTACAATAAATTAGTCAGTCACCTTTTTTTAAATATTTTTAGAAGATGTGCATTGGATGTTTGTATCCATACTAATATTATAAATCTGAAAGTGTGGATGTTTGCTACGCTTACACGGCGATTTTGATACAGAATTAGGTTTTACCTCGTAAAAAAAACATCCAAGAATACGGAGTCTAGTGTTTTTATATGTTTGGATGTTTGTTCCTTCGCGCAACAATAACTGTACTGATTTTGCTGAAAATTTAAATGAAGATAGCTTATAACCTGAATTTACAGCTGGATTTTATCCTGGGAAATTAAAGAGTACCCGCAGAAATAATAAAATCTTAATCCACTCGTAAAAGTAGAGCTAGCAAGGTGCAAACTGTCAGGAGTTATCAGATTTACATAATTCAATACAAAAGCCTCTTGTTTAGTATTTGTTCCTAAACTGTTATAAATGTATATCTGTTTCGTTCACTCGCTCCCTCCCTCTCTCTCTGTATGGATGCAAGACAATAAAGACGTGTATAAAGTGCTCTCGAGTTTTAATTTCAATATTATTAGTAATAAACAAGTGATTGCTTCAAAAACACTACGAGTGTGGAAAGCTGAGTGCCGCGGTTGCAGCAGACAATTAATTGAGGTGTCCCGCCAATCTACATCCATAACATTGTTGGTCCAGCTCGAACCGGATATTTGGAAGACTCAAGACGCCATATTGCAGTAATCGGCCATATTTGCGACGCATCACGCAAGTTCAAAAAAAAAGAAGAAGCCAATTTGACTTCGGTTGTCGAATACTACAGTAGCGCCAATCAAGCGGCGAACAAAGGACACACGACTTCCGCGGCCGGACTACTTTACCGACGCGTGCTGTATTTCCATACAAAGGGGAGCCACCTAGCGGAGAGTAGCGACAGACAGGCCGCTACTCAAGTCAAAAAACAACTAACTTCCGCTGTGTGACAATAGACTTTTCTCAAACGAAAAGAGAATATCCTTTTTCAACACGGCGCACACGCCATTAAACTCGTTAGATAGTCTTGCTACTATAACACTTCCAATACGGGATAACATGTCCCAAATTTCAAAGCTAATAAGGCAGAGGAATAATATAAAAGCTAAATTAGCGCGGATACATAAATTCCTGGAATCCGAAAATGTCACGAACATGGACCACGAGGTACGGGTGCGCTACAACGACATCGAAACCATCTGGTCTAACTTTGAGGATATCCAAGGCCAGATTGAGGACCTTCAGGAAGAGGACGGCGACGAGGAGAGGACTGCATTTGAAGCTAAATACTACTCTGCAAAGGCGCGGATGGAGGCCATCCTAGCGACACGGTCGGCAAATGACAGTGAGGATACCAAAACCACGAAAATGCCGTGCGACACTTCAGGTGTTAAGTTACCCAAGTTAGAGTTGCCGAAGTTCGGAGGTGACATCCGTCAGTGGCCCGCATATAAAAATATATTCTACGCAACTGTGGACAAAGCAGACATACCAACAGTCAGCAAATTGCAATACCTAAAATCCACGCTCCATGGGGAAGCGGCCGGATTGATCTCATCGCTATTGATTACAGAAGAAAACTATGTAAAAGCTTTAGACACATTAAGTCAAAGGTATGAAAACAAAACAATTATTGTCAACTATCATTTGAAATCCATTGTAAATTTCGATACTATAACTAAGTATAATCTTAAAGAATTTCTAACCATATTCCAGCAGAGTATAGATTCCCTGCAAGCTGTCCAATTACCAGTTACCAGCTGGGATGCTTTGTTAGTGTTTTTAATTTCTCAAAAACTAGATAACTCTTTGCGTGCTGCCTGGGAATTGAACCGTAAGGATAATACCTTTGCAACATTGAGTGAACTTCTTGAATTTCTTAATTTGAGACGAACCGCATTTGAATTAATAGGGGTCAAACAAACAACGGTCAAGAGTTCACATATTTCTAGTGTTAAGGCTAACTTGTCATGCATTATGTGTCAAAAGGATCATAAGTTATCTAACTGCCCCACTTTTCTAGAACTATCAGTGCCTGATCGCATACTATTTATTAAAAGCAAATCTCTCTGCTTCAATTGTTTAAACGTATATAAAAATAAACATAAATGCTCTAAATTCAGGTGCCGTTATTGTCACGGCTGCCATAATTCCTTGATACACGATAGCTCAAGGCAAAAGCGCTCTACGAGTACAGTTTCTTCAGAGCCATCCACCATACTAACTACTAATACTCCAAATGGTATCAATACTAACAATAACATGTCACAACAGCCACATGTAACACCTGCGGCTGTACTTATGTCTACCAATAACATTAATCAACAAATTTTACTGTCCACAGCGATAATAAGAATCCAAGATGCCTCTGGGAAGTGGGTAAATGCTCGTTGCCTGCTTGATTCAGGAAGCGAAATCAATATTGTTACTCGCAGACTTGCATCTCAACTTAATCTCGAGTATAAGTACCATCCATGCACCATACAGGGTGTAGGCAACAGCCATAATCAATCACAAGTGAGTGTTACTACAAATATCTTATCAAGACACAATAACTACTCAACTAATCTTAACTTTTTAGTTATGGACAACATTACTGTGCCACTACCACAGTCATTCATAAACACACAGAGCTGGAATATACCTAACAAATTAGTGCAGACTCTTGCAGATCCTACCTTTTTCAAACCTAGCAATATTGATCTCCTAATAGGAGCTGAAATGTTTTATAGCATCTTACAGACAGGACGGATAAAATTAGGTCTTAACTTACCTTTCCTCATAGAAACTAAATTTGGCTGGATAGTGTCAGGTGCAGTCAACACAGAGGGGCTAACACTCCACAACAAGAGTAATATACATACCAGCTTACATGTTACACAACCTACTACCGATTCACTATTAAAAGCATTCTGGGAACAAGAGGAAATAATACCAAATTCTAACAAATTTCTCTCCCCAGAAGACAAATATTATGAAGATCTATATCAATCCACCACAACACAAGACCAAACAGGTCGCTACACAGTCAACCTACCCATACAAAAGGAGAAATTACCCGAGTTAGGTAATTCATTCAATACTGCATATCGATACTTGATGCAACTCGAGGCAAGGTTCCAAAAGGACACCACTTTACATTCACAATACAAAGCATTCATAGATGAGTTCGTAAAACTAGGGCATGCACGCTATATTACTAAATTCTCACCTACAGATTCTAATGCATATTATCTTCCACATTTTCCAATCATCAAGCCTGAGGCTCGTAGTACTAAATTGAGAACTGTATTCCATGCAAGTTCAGAATCCTCTACAGGGTTGTCACTCAACAGCATACTTTATGAGGGTCCAAATATATATAACGATCTCTTAGATATCATACTAAGATTTAGGCTGAATCAATTTGTGTTCTCATGTGACATCATAAAAATGTTCAGAGGCATTTCTATAATCCCTGAACAACAAAGTTTACAGAGAGTACTCTGGCGAGAAACAAGTACAGAACCTGTCAAATGTTTAGAATTAACCACTGTAACATATGGCACTAAATGTGCACCATATTTAGCATGTCGCACTATGCTTGATCTAGCTGAAAGACATTCACACACACACCCTCTAGCTGCACAATGTATAAAATACAACAGCTACATGGATGATTACCTGTCTGGGGCTCAATCCATAGAAGAATGCATTAAACTATGCTCGGAATTAATAGACTTGCTAAAAAAGGCAGGGTTTTCACTTCACAAGTGGACCTCTAACAATTCACACATACTACAAAGTATATTCTCTAGTGATACAGCTACACAAAGCTCTGAGAAGCTAGAAACTATAGACACACCAGAAGCTAGCTACAACTTTACTTCAGACACAGTGAAAACACTAGGTTTAAAATGGACACATACCCAAGATACTCTTCAATTATCTCTACCTACTCAAACTAAAAATAAAAATACAAAAAGACACATACTTTCACAAATCTCACAAATATTTGACCCTATAGGTATATTAGCACCTACTACTATCCTTGCTAAAATACTAATGCAAGACATATGGAAAGAGAATAAAGATTGGGATTCTTTAATTTCTCCTGAATTGGAATCGGTCTGGATGGAATTCATAACTCAATTACACTATTTGCAAGCTATTCAAATACCTAGATGGTATTTCACAGACCTACCTACCAACATATACTTAATTGGTTTCTGTGATGCTTCAAGCAAAGCTTATGGAGCGTGTCTTTACCTTAAAGCTACATATACTCAAAAGCCATCTACATGCACACTTATCATGGCAAAATCAAAAGTGGCTCCTATTAAAAGAAAATTGTCAGTTCCTAAATTAGAGCTTGCTGGAGCTGTACTGTTGTCAAAAATCTCAAAAAAGTTTACAGTATCAATTCAAAATAAGATTAGCATTGACAAAGTTTATTTATTCTCCGACTCTAACATTGTTCTGTGTTGGATAAAGTCACCATACAAGCATACTCATGATACCTACACATCACATCGTCTCATGCAAATTATTGACATGACTCAACCAGAGAGTTGGTACTACATAAATACAAAGCAAAATCCTGCTGATCTGATTACTCGTGGAGTCATGCCAAAACACCTTCCTAGTTGCAAATTGTGGTGGCAAGGAACACCATGGCTAGCCCAGGGTCAAGATACCTGGCCTATATCCACATCTATATCTGAGGTTGAAATGCCTAAACAAAGCAAACAAGAAAAAGTAGTTCATACAGTCCACAAAGATTCAAGTATTAGTAACTTGTCTTATTTCTATGATTTATTCTGCAAACATTCAAATTTCACAAGGTTAGTGAGATCTATTGCATACATGCTTAGGTTTATTCACAACACAAGGAACAAATCTAATAAAATTACATCACATTTAAGTGTGGCTGAGCAAAATCAAGCCCATAACTTGATCATTAGAACAACACAATTACATTCCTTTCATAAAGAGATTTCACACTTACGCTTCACTCACACCAACCCGAATGGTACACAACAGCCAAATAGCATCAATCATGTAGACACACCGTCATCTGCATCAAAATCATTAAGGTCGAGTCCTATTCGAAAATTAAATCCTTTCATAGATGAACATCAGCTGATTCGCATAGGGGGCCGTATACACCATGCAGATATACCATACAATCATGCACACCCTATTATACTACCAGCTAAAGACCACATTACAACACTCATAGTACAGTACTATCACCTAAAATTACTTCACTCTGGCATTCAAAGCACATAACACAACATTCGATTGAAATACTGGCCTATTAATGGTAGGAACGAGGTAAAAAAGGTAATTCACTCTTGTGTCAGGTGTATTAGGTTCCGGGGGCAGGTCTGTGGGCAGCAAATGGCAAGCTTGCCTCCTCCCAGAGTCACCTTGACTCGTGCATTCCAGCATGTGGGTGTAGACTTCAGTGGTGCTATATCTATACGTAGTTCTATGGGTAGAAATTGTAAATACTCAAAGGGATATATATGTTTGTTTATATGTTTGGCCACTCGAGCCATACACTTAGAGCTGGCTGCTGATCTCAGCTCTCAGTCCTTTATTAGTGCTTTAAGACGTCTAGTTTTCAGAAGATCTATTCCAATCTGTCTGTACACAGATAACGCTTCTAATTTTCGAGGATCTAAGTCAGAACTGCATGATCTTTATAAAATGTTTAAAAATGATGACTCCTATAGTAAAATTGTGGATTTTTATACTTCAAATTGTATACAACATAAGTTTACTGTACCACTAGCTAGTCACATGGGGGGGGTCTACGAAGCCGGGATAAAATCAGTCAAGATGCTGCTTAAAAGGCATCTTTCTAGCACTAAATTGACTTATGAACTATTGTATACTGTTCTGGTTCAGATTGAAGGGATACTGAATTCCAGGCCCCTCAGTCCTATAACGGATATTCCTAATGATGTTACCTGCTTAACTCCGGCTCATTTCCTTGTAGGTGCTCCAATAACTGACATACCTGAACCTAACATGTTAGATTATAAGGAATCAAGGCTAAATGTGTATCAAAGAATTATTAAAATCAAACAAAGATTTTGGAAAGAATTTTATTGTAATTACTTGTCTGAGCTTCAAACTAGAAACAAATGGCTTGATCCTAAGGTTAATTTACAGATAGGAGATTTAGTAATTGTTAAAGAAGATATAACTCCTCCTACATGTTGGCCTCTTGGCAGAGTTATTTCAGTAAATACTAATAAAAGTGATAATTTAGTCAGATCTGTGGTTATACGTTCCTCTGACAAGGAGTATGTCAGACCAATACACAAATTAATTAAGTTATTGTAAAAGTGGCTAAAGAAATAAAACTGCAGAACAATAAATAACAAAACAAAATGTGTATTTATGTTAAAAATTGTTTCCTTTGTTTACTTACCTACTAGAGTTCTTTGTAACATTCTATCTGGTTTAGAAATGTGCTTTACAATTTGCTATAAAAATAGTACTAATTTTAACTAAGTAAAAATCTAAAAGTATTTAATCTATGTAAGTTTATGTATTGTTTCAACTTAGCTTCACTTGTGTTCATGCTATAGCAAATTGTAATTGACATTCCCACTTAATTTAAGTAATAGTTTTATTGTTAAAATTAAAATAAAATATAAAGTTATTGTTTTTGTATACCTTTCTTAACGAATAAATAATCATAAATATTATACATACTTCATACTACTAACCTTAATAATTATAATACTTACATGTACCTAACCATAAAGATAAGTTCATACATAAATAATAATAAATATATATTGTATTGTAATAGCCTTCTGCTACCAAGTTGCTACTTACATAGGGGCGAGAATGTTTAGTATTTGTTCCTAAACTGTTATAAATGTATATCTGTTTCGTTCACTCGCTCCCTCCCTCTCTCTCTGTATGGATGCAAGACAATAAAGACGTGTATAAAGTGCTCTCGAGTTTTAATTTCAATATTATTAGTAATAAACAAGTGATTGCTTCAAAAACACTACGAGTGTGGAAAGCTGAGTGCCGCGGTTGCAGCAGACAATTAATTGAGGTGTCCCGCCAATCTACATCCATAACACCTCTGAGTCGTGGACTATCAACAACTTAAGTAGGATTTACATTCTCTTTTACAGCTTTCTCATAAACAAATCCTTATGTACCTTTTTTTTTATTTGCTGGAAAAATGCATTTACGCATCCCGCACAAGGCGGGCATGTGGGACTCACAGATGGAAGCAGAATACCCTCTAAAAACCAGCAGCACAGTCCACGTCTAAAAAGAGAGTTCTCAGGGCCCCAAGTCATATTCAATTCGACTGAGACGTCGCGACGCTGAACCGACCATAGGGTCCTGGACACCTATACTATGGCGGGAGAAGGCGGGTAAAGCGTCGCCTTCTTCCCCCTTGTCGTCTTCTGCGGATCAGTGGAGCGTTAGAAATCCTTATGTACCTAAGGGACGTCAATGTACGTTACATAACACTGACATTCTAAAATATGGAACGCCACCAGGCTACGAACTAAAGCCTAACTGCGGACGTGTAGCCGTTGAGGCTCTACGAGAGTGTAGAGGTCTACGAAAAAGCTATTTCCGGAATTTTCTAGTTTCATATCCGGGACTTGAGCGTAGGTAAAGTATGCTTTTAAATAAAATACAAACTAGCTTTTCCTTGATCCTGTCCTGTCACGTCACTTTATATCGTTGATTTAGGTTTCTTTAAAACCACTTGATAGCCAGTGATAACTATTCTCTCTCAAAAGAAAGAAGAAAGAAAGAAAGAAATCTTTATTCAGAGATACAAGACAAAAACAGATTTTATAAGAAGAAAAAAATATGGCGAGATGAGACTTGATCCCCAAAATGGTCTTCACTCAGCATGTGCTATACCTGTTAGGATACAGCGCTGATCTTCCGTGAACCAGTATGCTTGGATGGCGCCAAATATATATAGGAACATATTCATAAATAATAATTAAAAGAAGCTCTCTCTATGCTGAATTCCATCATTGTTGGTTCTGTTTTTGCGTTCTAAGAATAAGAACAAATAAAATACTAACTTTAGAAATTAGTGGATGGATAACGAATGGCATCATACTTAATATTATAAAGTCTATGGATTTAACGTCATAATGCGTTCGCATTCGCGTAATCACGCGTATTTTGCTTATAGTTATTTCAGGAGTGGTGGACGGAATTTGCAATTCACTTTATCGTTATTCTAGGTCCAAGAATTTAGATGTAAATTAGTGGTTCCAACTAGGCAACAGAGTACTAACAGAGAGAGCATTAGCGGATTGAGTGTCGGTCGGATCCACTGAAATTGCCTGCTCTGTGACCGCATCCACCGCAGGTGAGTGCTACTTGCATTTAGATTGATCAAAGCAATCGGATGGCAGTAAGTAACTGTACGGATTTCAAGTTCTTTTGATATATATTTTTTCTTCTTTATACATTTGGAATATCAAAGGTTGGGCGTAAATTCTTATTTAAATTTTATTATATATAATGATAATACTTAATTTAAGGCCCTGTGTAGCGTAAAAGGGGGTTTTTAAAAGCAGTGTATCGATCAAACGGCGACTTAATGTATGCTTGTAAAAATAATGTGCTGTTTTGAAGACTTTTGAGCAGCATCACGCATCTCAAAACACAATTTTGAAAAAATTCTCTGCATTGAAATTTATTTTAAACATACCTCTTAATTTACCTTTTAAAGCAATTTTTCTCGTTATTAAAACCAATAATTAGCTCTAGAAAAATAAGATAAAATTCATATTTCTAAATCAAACACATTGTCGGTATTGAAAAGTAAATATTATTTTTTTTACAAATTATTTCACGCATTTTTTGCGACATGCACTTGCTCGATTTCACCCCCGCGCGCCTGTGTTTTTCATCTCGTGAGCTCACAGCGCCTTAATAGTTAATAATGCAACTATGCTATGTTTATGCAACGATTTTTACTGGACTATATGCTTTGCACTAAGCATGATTGTCGTCAAGGGCAAACTTATCACGCAAAAAAAAAAACTTGACTGTTCTTTTTTGGTGAAAAGTTACATATGGCCAAACCTGAAATTTTATGACCCAGAAAAGCTGTTAGTAAGTCAGTTTTTGGCACAGAGATAGATTATAGTCTGAAATAGCACATAGGCTACTTTTTATCCCGGAAAATAAGGAGTTCCCCCGGGAATCGAAAAACCTCAATCCACGCGGACGAAGTCGCGGGCATTCGCTAGTTTTTCATAAAAATTAAACGAAATTGAGCAATAAGGCTGTAAGCACATTATCAGAAAGTAATAAGTTTTACACCCATCTGCCTTGGGACGTAAGAGCCCGCAGGGCTTAACGATTTCATCTGTTCAATCACAAAGTTTGATCTGAACTCCCTAAGTGCTTCCATGTTAGAGTATGGCGCCTTACTTTAACATAGCTTTAAAGCCTCTTCGATGAAACCAGAGTTGTAATTGTATGCAAGTTTGGAACTCAAATATTAGGATGTGTGTTAAGTGTGTTTTTGCACTTAATAATGCTAATGAATCAATCATTAGCATTATTAAGTGCAAAAACATACTTAAGATGAAAAACAAAATGGTTGAGTGGCTCAGTTTTATAATTATGCATGCGTGCAAACTAGCATGATAGAACAGGACTTTTTTCCCGTTCCTAAGGACAAAATCCTAGCTTTCTGTCTTGACGCGCTGTTCTCTGCCTTACCTCTAAGAGTATTTTTAACCGACTTCCAAAAAAGGAGGAGGTTCCCAATTCGGCGTGTATGTTTTTTTTTTAAATGTATGTCGGTGCATATCTCCGTGGTTTCTGAACCGATTTGAATTTTTTTCTTTTCAGTGGTTAAATTAAAAAATATGACTCCAAATCCTCAATCCTGATGCTTTAGGTGTACCGTACTACATGAAATCCTCAAAACTAGGGAGTTACGAAATTTTGATGGTGAATTCATATAGTAGGTATCAAGTCACGTATATACGATTCAACTCTGAGTCCCAACTCCTCAACCCTGATGCTGCAGGGTACAGAACTCCTTAAAAATAGCGATTTAGGATTTTTTTGTGGTGAAGTCATATTATAGGTGTCAAGCAACGACTTCAATACTTAAACTCAAGTCTTCAACATTCTTAAGCTGTGGGGATTTAGAATACACTAAAAAGTTAAAAATAAAAATTCTTACCAAAAAATCGACTTCCAAAGCCACTGTAAAGTAAAAAATAATTTTGATTTCTACACACTATGTTGAAGTCGGGCGAGTTTAACAAAGATAGGCAAAGTTGACGCGTCAGGCTCGTCAAGTCGGTATTTTGGAAATAATTTTTATTGTAAAGTAAGTTTTCTGACATAGTCCGAGAAGTCACTTGTATAGACTACGTGAATCCAAGCGGCTGAGGGCGGTTACTACTATCGCTTAAAGTAATATTATTTCACAATGTCAGTTTTGTGTAACGTATCTTGACGTTCCTAAAATAATATTAAAACAATACGGCTTTAAGCGACGGTAGCATGCCCCCTGATTAAAAACCAATTTGAGTTTTGACTGATATTTTTTCAGAAAACTTCTTCTGATGAACCTCTGTAACAGTAAACTTTTGATTGCTTTTTCTGTGTAGTTTTGATCGCATTTAAGAATTCTGACTGTAACGTATTCCAAAGTAGCAACATCAATAAAATAACTAAACTTAACTCAAATATTTGAACTTTGAACCTTTTATGAAGACTTACCTGAGATCGACCCATCCCAAGTTAGGATTGGATGGGAACAAAGATGAACTTTGGTAATAACCGTGATTATCCTGACTTTTTATCGTTTCTGAAGAGCTGGAGTGTTCGACGGTATAATAAGCGAACTTTTGACTAATAACTCGATTTTATGACGATCCTTTTCAGATTTCATTTCAGATTTTATTTATTTATTTGTGAATACAGTAGGTTCAAAAAGGTGTTACAATTGGGTATTTGACAAATAGTCAAATCAGCCACTTTTTTTCAAACGTCAAAACGCGTCCTAAGTATGGGATTTATATGAAATTCTAAAATGTGACGTCATTAAAGTGCGACGCACTATTTTACTATAATCGATTGTTTAAAATAGTTATTCAAGATAAAACTATCAGGGGACGTGGATATTATGACTTTTGGGAGATCCTCTAATAAATAATCACTAAAAAATAATATATTTGAGTAGTAGTCAAATACCCAATTATAAAAGTTTCATGTATCCTACCACAGTGTGGCGTACAAATACTTAATATGGGCAACAAGCTTTAACATAACAAGGAAATTATAATAATAAGGAATTTTCACAAACAGACTACAGCATAGTCAACTAAAGACTTCATATGCAGGAATGATTTAGATATAGTATTTAGATGATTCTCTTGTCACTCTTTAATGTTCCAAAATATAATATATAATTATTTTAGTTATACATTACCATACATTCCTTTCATTTGAGTATACATAAAGTAAAATAAGTTTAAGATGTCATTTATTATATCCTTACGCATTATCCTTATATCCTTTTGAATATTTCTTCGTTTTACGTTTCACAGCGTAAACGTATGTATCCATGCGGTGGATCGCCGCCCCCTACCATGGCAGGCACTTTTAACGCTTCTGAGTAATTAAAGTTTATTTCGCTCAGTAAAATATGGGTGAATTAAAGTCCGTACAAACATACAGTGTCGCATTGCAATCACATTAGAGAAACTGCGAGTAACTCAACTCCCGGCTGGAATAAATTTGACTAAATAACATGAGGAAGGTATGTAGTTTGCTTATTTCATACATAAGTAAGCTTGATAGCAGTAATGGGCTAAGTTGAAATCCAAACTAATATCCATTTAAATACCTATTTAAAATGCCAAAGTGTGTCTGTCTGTATGTTACCCTTTCACGGCCCATTTTTTCAGCCAGTTTTGACAGTTTTCACCCAAAATTGAATCCCGGAATTCCTTAATGTTCCGGGATAAAAAGTAAAAGTTTCCTTCCCCGAGGTGTAATCTCCGCTTTATACCATCCAAATCGGTTGAAAAGATAGTCCGTTAGAGCGTAGTAGACAGACAGACATATATAGAAAGATAGATAGAAAATAGGCGCAAAAAAATACGTTGTTCATGATACAATAATGATCAAAACACAAGTATTTTGAAACAAGATTTACTTGAAAGTGATGCCACTTTCAAGCCAAGGCGGCCTTACAATTCCATGAAGCCAAAACCATTAAATATATAGCTCATCACTGCATCGTCGATTTCCACGTGAGATGTCAGCCCATCGTAAACCGGTCAAAGATAACAAAAGGAAAATCGAAAGAATCGAAGAAATCAAGAAAGAAGTTACATCTATATCTACCAACGATTCAGTTGGAATCACATATGAGCCAACTTCAGTACGCTTAGTGCCAGTTTAAACATACCGAATTCGATTAATTGTATTCGAGTGTTCGATTACAATTGCGTCAAAGTAAAATGGACTCAAACTCCCTTGATTTAAAGTCACAAATTTAGTACAACCAATTTTAATATCGAAACGTTTCTTTTTGGAGCCCTCGCTGCGAACGCGAATGTGTTCAAACGCTCGAATACGATCAATCGAAATTGCAGTATAAGAACTCGGACTAAGGGTACAGACCCTCACAAAGCTGGATAGACCGTCGCTTTACGATCCATAGCTCCAATACGATTTGGCTTTACATTTACAGCTTTCCTACGTTTGTCGTATTCTGACGATTGGATACCTGTTTATGTGTCTTGGTTCTAACTTGAGCGATTTTATTTTGAAGGCTGTATTTGATCCAAAGCGGTGATAGCCTAGTGGCTAAGACACCCTGTCTGTACAGGGTGATCCTGATCATGTGATCAGGATCGTGTGTTCAATCCCCGGGCACGCACCTCCAACATTTCGAAATTATGTGCGTACCCGAGAAAGCTGCATGCACTATAGTTCTTCATAATGATCTCAAAGGTATGTGAAGTCTGCCAATGCGCACTTGGCCAGCGTGGTGGACTATGACCAAACCCTTCTCATTCCGAGAGGAGACTCGTGCTCAGTAGACTGCAATGGGTTGATAAGATGACTGTATGCAAACCTGTATTTGAGAAATACTATTACTATTTTTTTTTATCCACTACAAGCAAGCCCTTGACTGCGATCTCACCTGATGGTAAGTGATGATGCAGTCTAAGATGGTAGCGGGCTAAACTGTATATATAGTAGACAGTGACCACACATTGGGTGACCAAAATATTACTTACACCAATCTTATTGACCTGCGAAACCAGTGCAGTTATATTATTAGCCTCACACATGATATATCACTCAATGATAATTAATATAATACTCTTGGAAAATGTTTTTCCATCTGTACTTTTTACGAACTAATAAATTCTTAATTTACCTTTGAAGTAAAGTCTTACTTAGTTAACAGTTACTTTTTAATAAGTAAAAATAGTCAGATTAGTAGTTTTTTCAACCCAAAAAGTCACTAGTAAAAACTAGCAATATAATGTTACAACGAAGTACTTGTGATAGAATATTTTTGTAGCAACTAGAGTTCACAAGAGTCACCCTAAAAAGCAATAACTGAAAAGAAAAACTAAAGAATAAATCAGTCCTATATTCACAATTCAATTCGTATTTTCACAATTTGATGAGAGAAATTTACGTAAATCTATTTGAAACTAGTCACGAAGTTCTGGTATTTCGAATATTATTTCAATAAAATTCAGCTGGTTCAATAATTTTACAATTTAGAGTTCCAATATGGCGGCTTTGTAAAGTGTCACAGATAAAGCATGGTCGACTCCTCATCGGTCAATCGCAGTTTATGAACTTAAAAATTGTTCGTAGTAAACTACATTGATAAATATCTTCAATCTTGAAAAATATCTTGCAAAGAAGATATTTGTTGAAACAAATGTGCTACTTTCTAAGTTATTTTTTACTAGATGATGTCCTCGACTTCGTTCCCATTGTTTTGGTTATTTATGATTATTCAAAAAAGCCTTCCTTAACGTTGATGCAACCAATATCTATACCATTTTTTTTTCAAAATTTATTGAAAAGATGGGCTGTTAAAGCGTAGCAGACAGATAGACAAAGGGAATGAACACTTTCGCATTTAAAATGGATTTGTTTATAGATCCAGCCGATTCATCTAGATACATTCTCAGTCAATTGCTCATTGTATTGCAGATTGCAATAACAGATTTTTCAATCGAAATTTTTTACCGGTTCGAGAGAATCAAAAGGAAAAGTCTAAACATTTTTCTTTTTTTTTGTAAGCCCTGCCCAACAAGCACAAGTAGCATTATAAGAGACCACTTTCGGTATACACGGAAACTAAGAGCTGAATAAGACAGTTTTTTAATGGTGTTGACAGCGCTGTCAACTCTGATATAACGCTTGTTTGGGCACAAGTTATTCAGCCTATGGTTCTAATTTAGTTCACATTTCTTGTTAAAAGCGTTATAGTAGCACTATATTGGAATTATTATAGGTCACTAGGCTGTTTATCAGCTGCTTAACAGAATACAAGTGTCCTGTTAAACAGACTAAGCACTAGGATTGTATAACTGCTAGTTTTAAATAACGCTTAAGGTTCTGCATTATCCTCAACAAAAACATTTTAATTTTGTTAATTAAGTATAAGTTTTCAAATAGTGCTCTTAGGGCCGACAAATTAAATTCCCTAGCTGAGTGTGATGGCGGAGTGATTATAACGCGTTTATTGAGATTTTGTGTTAACTTTGGTAAGTACACTTTTATGCATGTGAAATCATTTGGGAACGTAAGTTCACTGTAAAAGTTTATATAGTTTTATAACAAGTTTTTCACGCGCCACCGAATTATTTTGTTTTTAACTAAAAATATTATGTAAATAGTTTATCGACAAAAAACAATTATATATATTGTTGTCAGATTTACGTAAAATTTTACAAAGTTTTATGTTATATTAAAATAAGTGTATATTTAACGCGTAATTAAAAGCAAAAATCATTAGTAAAACATAAAACAACAACAAAATATTATTATATGATATCGATTAAGGTTATAACAAAATGGCGCTTTCATAAGAAACCTGTGTGAACCCTTTTAATCCTGAATTAATTACCATGGCTGTACAAGAATATACCCCAGTTCCTCTTTAATGTTTGTGGACTTAAATGAGAGTTCAAGTGAGCCAATATGCAGCCTGTCGGCTTTTATTAGTTTTATTATGGTTCCCATCAACACTAAAGCCATTTATGTGAACTGCTTTAACGTGTTACTTTTCAATATTTATTTTGTAGTTTTAGGGATCCTTTGCAAAACATCAAAGACTAAAAATAAAATGCTGTCTGAAAAAAAAACTTTGTTTGGTTTTCATTAGGTAGGTATGTTCAAATGTTATTTTATCTTATTCTGAGGCATAAATTATGTTTTAGCTTCTAATTACACTAAGCAGTATGCTAAAGTGTGCGCTAACATTAATAAATCATTGCGAAAACATATCACAAGTCGAAGTCATGAATAAGTGAAATATAAATATACTACAATCCGCGCACTGCCCGAATACTTACCTACCTAATACTCACACACGTGCGGTAGGTACCTACGCACACGGGCTACGGCGCGGGCGTGCGGCGCGGCGCGGCGGCGATCCGCTTTCATGTCCATCGGCCATCATCGGTCATCCATCAGTCGATCGCCAGCCGCCGCATCGTTTGCACATTGTTGAGTTGTTTTTTGTTTAGGTACGTAGGTAATTTATAATCTCGCTGCCATTCGCTATTTCTTAAAACGTTTTGTTAAACCACTACTAGTTACTACATATATATTATACCTATAGGGTAGGTTCAGACAGCATTTTATTTTATCAAATTAAACCACAAAATAGGTAGGTAGGTATCTTTTTTTTGTCAGCAATAAAGGGTTTATCTATCTTCCTTTCGAAGTAATCCAGTTAATATTTTAAATTTATTACATTTTCAGAAATGCCTTTCAAAATAGTGCAAACGAAAGACGAAGAAAAAACAGAATTGAGCATTGTGCCTTCGGATTGGGAGGCAAGAGGGGTATTAAATTGTGCTCGTCATCAAAAGAAGAATACTCGATGTTATCGATATCATTTTGTACGGAACCCTCTTCAGAAAAATGTATTGTCGCACTATGATGAACTTCACTGGAGCATCTAGATTGACGTTCACACGCGTTTTCCTCCATATTTATAAAACTCGAAACATTATTTATATTATATACGGAACCGTGTGCTAAAATATTAGTGGTCGCACTATCGCCATCGCAAGAACCTTTAAGCTTGTTGGGTATAGGATCTTTATTCGCTTTAATTATTGACAAATATTCCTTCATTATTTTTCTCCTTACTCCACCTGTCCTTGCTTTCATTTTCCAACTTTTTTTCAACATTTTTTTGTAAATTTACTCCAACCAAACTAGGTGAAAATTAATATGGCTGTTGAAGAATTACAACTGATTAATGTGAACCTAATTACAGCCTTGCGCGTTATAATATATGTCATCAATTCTATTATGCAGACTAAAACAATATAATGGTATTTCTGTAGCCAATTTAACAGGCAAATGTTTTATTTCTGAGTTATATGAGGATCTCGAAATACCTTTGGTGTTCACGTGTGCTAATAAAACACCTTTGAGCAGCTTTGAAAAAGAAGATAATAACAGAGTTGGGGTGAACCAAAGTGGAACTTTTTGCGTTAAATCGCTCTAAGTTTACACCACTCTAGAACTGTTGGCTGTACAGTAGTTCACAGTGACTCTTTTAAGATGCTAGCATTTCAGTGGTATAATTCTATGCCTTTATACAGCTATTATCATATTTTACTGCCACTATAATGCTCATAAGCAACCAATGCGATAAGGGCTGTAAGAAGGCATTTTTGGCATCTGCTGTAACTCTGATCCCGTAACAATAGTATCCGTTTCTACTCTTATAATGCTCTTATACAGACCATAGCGTAATGCGCAACTCTAAGTTCTCGGTTGAACCATTCTAACTGTTTATTAATTACTAAAGTTCCGAGTTATACCAAAAGTGGTCTCTTAAAATGCTACTTGTGCTTGTTGGGTGTTGTTCATTTATCACAACAGTTTGAACGTGTACTTCGCCATGGACGGTTCCTTCCGCCGACGGAGAGATGTCTCAGCGAGATTAGGAGCACTTTTCAGCGTTTCGCAGATAGTATCGAGCGCTGTTTGTTAAGAGAGGAAATTCGGACGTCCATCTGATAAAACATAATGGAAAATATTTTTGCTTATTCTTTATTTTTACCGCCGTTGTACGCTGAATGTATCAGGTTTGTAAATGGAACATTTTGTTAATATTAAGTACCGTGAAATCATGATTTTAAATGCGAAAGTGTGTACGTTTGTTGGTTTATTAGTTGGTTGGTTTGTCCTTCAATTACACTGCAACAGAGCTACGGATTGACGTGATGTTTTGCATGAGCATAGTTGGGGACCTGGAGAGTGACATAGGCTATATAGGAGTTAAATAAATATTGAGGAGTTCCCGTGGGAATTAAAAACTTAAACCACGCGGACTAGTGAGAAACTAGAAAGTCTATCTATACATATTTATTTATTTTCAAGGAATTCTGTAAATTGTTCTCAGCGCAGTAGGTACACTTTTTGAAGCCGTTAAAGGCTACAGGTTTAATTAAAAGCTATTACAGTCCAGAACTATTCAACTTGTGTAAGGTATTCAAATCTAATTACATCATTTAGGACAGGCTCAAGTGCTTTTGTCCTTGAATGAATAGAGGACCTTTTGCCGTGCTGGTGACACTTCTATACAAGCCGCCTTATTGAAATGTTGAGTAATCGATGAAATGTTTAATGAACTGTGGGTTTTCTTAATTTATTTGCATTAAAATAACCCAGTATGTTTAATGACTGTATTTCTACGAGAGTAAACTGCTTAGCAACTAGTACAATATTATCATACAGTTTTTGGTTTGATTATAAGTACATAGTTATTAAATATGGTCGTTGGTCATATGACTTGATGACTGACTGTTTTATTACTAGATGATGTCTGTGACTTCTTTCGCGTAGATGAGGTTTTTTCTCCACGGGAACTCCTTAATTTCCCTGGGATTCAACCTATCTCTATACCAAATTTCATCAAAATTGGTTGAAAAGATAGGCCGTTAAAACGTAGCAGACCGACAGACGGACAGAGAGTCAAGAGACAATTTCGCATTTATAATACTATACATTTATAATACTAGTATAGATTTGATTGCTAAGCATAAATCTATACTAATATTATAAAGAGGTAAAGCTTGTGAGTTTGTGACGTTGTAGGACAGTAGGGTGTAATCTCTGGATCTACTTAACCGAATTTAAAAATTCTGGTACCAATAGGTAGAAAGTCACATTGTTTGTGAGTGTCATAGGCTATATAATAACTCGAAAAATTAGGGAGTTCCCGTGGTAATTCAAAAAAGTTATTTCACGCGAACGAAGTCGCGGGCATCTGCTAGTTACTTATATAATTAACACATAACTGTCTTTCCGTCTGTTACTTTTCCACGACCGTTTAACCTATTCCGATGAAATTTGGTACAGAGATAATTTGCATTCCGGGACAGATATGACTACTTTTTATCTTGAAATATTCTCTAAATCCTCGTGGACAAAGTCACGTGAATCATCTGGAATTCAAATAAAGATCTGACATAATAAGAGTCTGTACATAAAGCGCACTTATTTGAAACAAAAAAAAGTACTTAAGTAGTAGGTATTACCAGCGAAAAGTTAACGATTCAAATGAACTTGCAAATTCCAACGTGAACGCGAATATTTTAAGGACGAGCTAGAAAAAACAACCTCCTAACAAGAAAATACATAGTTAAGGTATTTTATTGCGAAATTTAAAGCCCGGTTGTTCCCATTTAAATATTTATTTCCAGCGGTTAAAAATAAACTCCATTTTGTTATTCAGAAATTTGTTTTCAATGCAGTTTTATACTAGAAGCATTTTCGCGTAAATGCAGTCCGATTCATTCTTGCAGTAAAGAAAAACGCTCTACCCATTTTAAATGAAGCTAAGGTACAATAGACCCAGTATATCTGCATTTTACAGCCGTGGTCGTTAGTTCTAATCCCTATATATACCTATCTACTTAATAAAGTAAAAAGAACTTTCATATGAATAATTATGTGACGATAAGATTGGTTTTAGGTACTGCCAACATCAATGTGTGTAGAGAACACAGAATGCGGTCACGAAAATCCTCTTGAACTTATCACTGGCTTCAATAGGGATTAAATGCCTATGTCAAAAATAAATTATTCCTTGCTGATTATAAAATAGAGGGTCTTCCAAAAGACCTAAAATTCACATCCTCGATTAGTTTAAGGTTTGATTACCATTTTGAACGTTGAAATTTGATGACGTCACAACTATGTATTTCATACGAAATTCCATACTGGGGGCGCGTTTTAAAGGTGGATAAAGGATTGCTGATTTGATTGAGTTGTCATCATCTTCTTTCATCGTTCGTCGTTTCTTGACGGCATTTTTGAAGTGTAAACTTCTTTGGGCGCGTTGAGCACTTTTTGGTAGGGGGCAAAAATGTAGATTCGCGTGACCGTGACCGACATGCTCGCGTGACCGACATGCTCTCGAACAGCGACATGTTCGCGTACTATAAATATGCTACAATTTTTTTTTTTAAAGTTTACTTAAAATTATTAAAATATAAACCTTAACAGGCATTGAAGTTTAATTTCGAATGGAGTATATTTATATTTTCGCGAGAATGTCGCTGATAGTGAGCATATCGGTGACGCGAATCTACATTTTTACCCTACCTACCAAAAAGTGCTCAACGCGCCTATAGAAGTTTTCACTTCAAAACAATTATTAAACTTACGTTGCAGTAACACGTGTGTATGTTCGTCCCCAGGTGAAGGCGAGCGGGGGGGCGAGCGGGGGCGGTGCGCGGGCGCGGTGTCGCGCGGCATGCGGCGCCGCCCGCTGCTGCTGCTGCTGCTGGCGTTGCTGCGCACGCACGGCCTGCTAGCCGCGTCCGGAGGTGGGTGCTACCCTTTATAACTCGTATGGTCCAAGATCACCCGGCATCATGACGGTCATGACGATCTCCGTGGCGCAGTGTGTAGCGCTGTTGTCTTACCGTGCGGAGGTCCCGGGTTCGATCCCCGGCAGGGCCAATTTAGGAATTTATAATTTCTAAATTTTCCCTGGTCTGGCCTGGTGGGAGGCTAGTTACCACCCTACCGGTAAAGACGTGCCGCCAAGCGATTTAGCGTTCCGGTACGATGCCGTGTAGAAACCGAAGGGGTGTGGGTTTAATTTAACTGCCATGCCCCTAACAGGTTAGCCCGCTATCATCTTAGACTGCATCATCACTTACCATCAGGTGTGATCGCAGTGAAGGGCTAGCTTGTAGTGGATAAAAAAAAATCCTACGATGATCAGACCTTCGTTATTTTATTAAAGCTGAAAGTTTTTCTATGTGTGTCTCTAATAGAGGTATAAGCCCGACTACCAGTCTCGTCGCGGTAACCGTGCGAAGTATTTGTGTCCGACTGTTATCGCGTACAATATTTATTTTACCTGCGCTCGTTTGTTTGGATCGCGGTTGCTATGGAAGGTATCAGCTAGAAAAGGTGGCACCTCAAATTCGATAAAGTATTGAGCTCCATTTTTTATATATTTTTCTTTGGAATAATATCAGAAACCACCTTGTCCATTGTCAGACACTTATGATTGCAACCCCCTGTCAGACACCCTGTTGTTTTATAATTTAGGAGTGTCTGACAGGGGGTTGCGACCGTCTGATCGTCGCGGAATATTGCTCCACACATCTACCAGTACATAGCGTGTCCAGCACGTAACGTGGCAGACACAGCAAAAGCAATACATGGCAATAGTATTCATATCTCGGCAGATGGCCGACAGACACTCACAGACACCGTCAAGCAGATTACAAAGAGCGCACGCCAGCGCATGGTTACTATAAAACTTTTTAAAATACACTGTCTGTCAATTTGTATGACTTCGCATCACGTCGCGTCGCGTGGTGTCGCTTGTGTGAATTGTCATAGGTGAGGTAACCTGAGTGTCCGTGTTTTACATGAGTATATTCTGAAGTTCAAACATTTAATCCATTCCAATTTCTAAAACTAGATGACTAATAGGCTACGATATGTATATTTACTAGAGCAATTATTAAAAAAACTAAAAATACAGAAATGCGACAAGCTTTAGTTCCTAATAGCTATATATATCTAGCTGCTATATACTTATACTAAAAAGGAGAAAGAAAGAAAAAGAAAGAAAGAAAGAAAGTTATGTATGTTTATGTT
The DNA here is from genome assembly GCA_923060345.2 of Erebia aethiops. Lineage (NCBI taxonomy): Eukaryota > Metazoa > Arthropoda > Insecta > Lepidoptera > Nymphalidae > Erebia > Erebia aethiops. Next base: position 18,312,324 of record OV281091.1, on the reverse strand, counting down.
TGACTCTTGCACGTAAAAACTCCTGGACGGATTTGGTTGAAATTTGGCACAGAGATAGATCATAGTTTGGAATAACACATAGCCTACTTGTTATCCCGGAAAATTAAAGTGGCCGAAAAACCTCAATCCAAGCGGATGAAGTCGCCGGCATCAGCTTGTATCATCTAAACATGTTCCCCAAATTAGCAAAATTATAACAAAGGTTCCCTCGAGATACACAATATTGAGTGCGTAGAACTCATTAAACGGACCTCGTTTTGACCTCGAACAAAAAATCCTCGCCGCTGACTGGGAAAGTAATCCATTGTAGTATCTCCGATATGTAGCCGCGTCATTGTGGGCGATTAGCGCGATACGAGAATAACCCCAGTCATGTTGTAGATACAGACGCTCCTCGGACTTGTGGCCTGTAGGCGTCATGTCATTTATGCCTATACGACGTGTGAGTTAGTCGCACTGTCAAAGTTGTTATACTGGAATTTGCTACTCTGTGATCGAACGTTCGAATATGAATTTAAAAACTTTATGTTCTCTATTATCTTCTTAATTTCTCACTCTATACTTAATATTATAAATACAAAAGAGTGGCCGTATTTCTATGTTTTTCAGAGCTCATCTATGTAATTGCGTTTGATGAATTTTGTGAATTTTTGAAAGAGACTACGATTAACTTTACAATAATTTGTAGACTGAGCAGTGATTGTTGCAGTTGATATGTAGCCGCGTCATTGTAGGCGATTAGCGCGATACGGAAACAACCCCAGTCATGTAGATACAGATGCTACACAATCTTGTATGCTTCATATCATTTATGCCTATACGATGTATGAGTTGGTCGCAATGAAATTGTTATACTGGAATTCGCTACTCTGTGGTCGGATGTTTGGATATTAATTTATAGCACTTTATGTTCTTTTCTCACTCCAAATACGAAAGTGTTGTCATGTTGTGAGTTTTGAATCAAATATAGAGAGTCAAATTTTGGAAGTTTTTTAAAGACATTACAGGTGGCTTTACAATTGTAGACTGAGCAGTACTCCATTGTAGCATCCATTGATATGTAGCCACGTCATTGTGGGCGATTAGTGTGATACGGGAACAACCCCAGTCATGTTGTGGATACAGACGCTACACAATCTTGAGGCGTTTATGCGTTATGTCATTTATGCCTGCCATTTATGTATGAGTTGGTCGCACTGAAATTGTTATACTGGAATTCACGACTCGTAAGACTCTATGTTGACTCTATTTGCTCTTGTATTTCATTTCTCCGTACTTAATTTTTTTTTAAAGTCTGTTTGTCTGTCTTTAATCTTTATATGACCGATTTTGACGAAACGGTTCCCTGGAAATTTAAAAACCCTTAAATCTATGTTCAAAGTCGAGAGTATCACCTAGTAAGATTGGTAATATAGTGCAATAGTTTGAATGGATTGAGAAAAAGGTTTTCTCAATATTGCTTCACTTTCAAACTAACTGAACTATTTTACTGTAGTAAAACTGTGTATGATATCTTTTATATATATATAAAATCAATTGCTGTTCGTTTGTCTCGCTAAAACTCAGAAACAGCTGGACCGATTGAGGTGAAATTTTTTGTGCGGGTTTTAGTGGGTCTGAGGATGGTTCATATTCATAATTTGACTCGGTAGGGGGCGCTGAAATCGGGTTTTAGGCTCAGGGCAGGGTCCGCCGGGCCCACTAGTATTATTATATATTATAGGTTTAATATTTATTATTATATTATAGGTTTTGCGTATTAACTCCATGAGTCAAGCATAGGTACTTAGTACTTACAGAGCGTTCATCAGCACTTTAATAATTATGCCACTGACTATGCATTTATTACATCATTTTATTATCTTCGTTAACGAAGCAGCCATTGTTATATTACAAAAATATCCAACTCATGTTTGTAATACGCCCAAGCAAACATGATTAATAATGGGAAAAGCTAAGTAAAAAGTTGGATTACATAAATCATTTTGCCTTTACCACTCCGGAGTCTTGAGTCTGATAAATTTATAATTTAGAATAACATGATTTATTTATGTCAATTCGTCATTTTATGGTCGTGATTTTATTTATTAAATCTTCTCATTCATATTTGATTTTTTACTCTAGATGTTTGAAATAAACTTAAATAAATCTCATACGGACGTAGTCGTGGGCTTGAACATAAAATAATCTATTGATATCCATACTTCCATACTCCATACCATAACTAGTGGTTCGCCCCTAACTGAGACCTCGCGGCGCCATCTATTGACATAAATGTGAAGTTCTGTTAAAAATACTGAAGCTCATTAAAAATTAAATAATTCCGTTTCCTTACAATATTTATCTAATTTTAGTATTTGTTGTTCAAGTACAGGATATAATTCAAATAATTGATCAAGTTTCAGGCTCAGCCTTTCAGAAAATTTAGAGTTCTGAGGTCAATTTTGGACGTTAGGAAATCTCCACTTTGAAAGCGGGGGGCTTTCAAAATAGAATTTCGTCAATTTTGGGGAAAAAATGAAAAAAAAATTTTTTGACTCTATTCCTAATTATCTTTAAAATGATATACCGCAACCTTATGTAACTTTATAAAAAATATTTTACTTCGCATTCGCTTCTATGAGAGCCCCCCTGAAATCAAGATTTTTATAACTTTTTCAGCCATATTCGGCGGGAGGCCATTGTTTACATATTATATTTACAGCTGAAGTAATTACGTTCAGTAATTCAGAAGTTATAATGCTCTGACAGACGGACGGACGGACGGACGGACAAGTGCCAATTCACTCAAGTAGACTCAGAGACCTTCGCTTCGCTCGGTCAATCCATATCCATATCCATACTAATATTATAAATGCGAAAGTGTGTCTGTCTGTCTGTCTGTCTATCTGTCTGTCTGTCTGCTACGCTTTCCCAGCCCATCTTTTCAACCAATTCTGCTGAAATTTGGTACAGGGATAGGTTGTATCCCAGGGAAGGACATAGGCTATATTTTATCCCGGGAAATTAAAGAGTTCCCGCGGGAAAAAAAACGTAATCCACGCGGACGAAGTCGCGGGCATCATCTAGTAATCTTAATCTATCTATATATATAAAAATGAAACCCATTTTCCTTGGTCACGGCATCACGCGTGAATGGCTTTACCAATTTCACTAATTCTTTTTTTGTTGTATTTGTTATTATTAGGAGAAGGTTCTTACGGAAAAAAATATTAAGAAAATCTCTCAGAAATATTGAAAAATATACATTTAATTTTGCATACTAAGGCGGTACGAAGTTCGCCGGGTCAGCTAGTAATATTATAAGTGCGAAAGTGTGTCTGTCTGTCTGCTACGCTTTCACGGCCCAACTACTTAACCGATTTTGATGAAATTTGGTACAGGGATAGATTGTATCCTGGGGAAGGACATAGTCTACTTTTATCCCTGGTGGTGGTGTTGGTTAAGTTTACTTTTTTTGCCTGGTGGGAGACTTCGGCCGTGGCTAGTTACCATCCTACCGGCAAAGACGTGCCGCCAAGCGATTTAGCGTTCCGGTACGATGCTGTGTAGAAACCGAAGGGGTGTGGGTTTAATATAACTGCCATGCTAACAGGTTAGCCCGCTACCATCTTAGACTGCATCATCACTTACCATCAGGTGTGATCGCAGTCAAGGGCTAGCTTGGCTTGTATTGGATGAAAAAAAAAACCAAATTAAAAAAATAAGGAAAATTCAAAAGCTCCCGCGGGAATCAAAAATTCACGTGGACAAAGTCGCGGGCATCATCTAGTATTTAATAATTTATTAATATATAGTGATAATATATCCAATTGGCAATCCTAGGATTACTAGATTGACCACTCAATTGCTGCTACATAAAATTTGAAGGGGCATCCCAGCAAGTTTATCTGCATCGTGGGTCCAACCATTTTAATGTCTACACAGCAACAGCAGTCTCCGTATTTCGTACCGACTGTAGCTCGTGGTGTGCTCCATTCATTTGTCAGAGACAGCCCTGTCTACAGAACATTTGTACCGAGCGGAAGCACGCTGAAGCGTTGCAATTTAGCGCACACTCCACACCGCCCATTTGTTTGATTGAAACACCCGAATACTCGATAGGCTTAGCTTTAAAACGTTACACTATACGGTTTTATAGCTACTTTCTAGTAAAAATTCAAAAAAAAAAAAATTTTTTATTCAAAGTAGGTACCATAGTACTCTTTTTGAAGGTCATAATAGTAAACATTAAATTCATTAAAAAAAACTTATTGGTAATGACGTAGGTATACAAATTAAATCTTACTAAATATTTTCTTACACTATTCTATAGGTACATCAATGTCATAAAATTATAAAAATAATACAAAATAATAATAATAAAATCAAAATAGCAATGCAAAGATAAATACTTAATAATGACTATTCTATTGGATTCTATTGGAGTGTCCAAGCGTCTTTGTCCAATATGTAGTCGTCAAGACTATTATAGCCTTTCTTATATAGGCTTAAAACATTCTAAGCGTCGTGCGTAGACCATCGTTTACGCCTTTCCAGTTTAAGCGATTAGTTTACCTAAAGACAGCTAAGAAGAAATAGATTGCTCAGCCTGTCTGACTGTTTTAATTTCTGTATTAACTATGTCTATTTCGTACTATCTGTAACAACTGTATACTCGATAGGCTTGGCTTTAAACCACGTTGTACAATACGGCTTCATAGTTACTTTTCGGTAAAAAAACTGTCTGCCATGCGTACACCGTCGCTTACGTGGTTTTGGAAAAAGCGACTTGTTATAGAAAGAAATTGCTCAATTTCTTTGATTGAAATAACTGATTAACTCAGGTGTGATTGTGGTCAAGCGTTAGCCTATAATGATTAAAAAAAAATACTTAATACGCATAACTTTAAAGCTCGTAACACTATACCACTTTAAAGCTACTTTTTAACCGACTTCAAAAAAAAGGAGGAGGTTCTCAATTCGTCGGAATCTTTTTTTATTTTTATTTTTTATGTATGTTCCCCGATTACTCGAAGACGCCTGGACCGATTTTGAATTCTTTTTTTGTTTGAATGGGTATACTTCAAAGGTGGTCCCATATAAATTTGGTGAAGATCTGATGAAGATCTTCGAAGACAGATGTTCCCCGATTACTCGAAGACGCCTGGACCGATTTGGAAAATCCTTTTTTTTTTGAAAGGGTATACTTTCCAGGTGGTCCCATGGTCATTAGGTCTGATGATGGAATCCTGGGGAAATCAAAGGAACTTAAATTTTATAAGGTCACGAACCCAGATAGTTATTAGGTACAGGTCTGTCTACCTTTCGAGAACCTATTTTATATTTACAGCACTAAAAAGCAAACAATAAAATTATTTTTAAATAAAAAAAAAACCGCCTTCAAAAACTAAAAAGCAAAAAATAATCGGATATATTTACATACTATTATTTGTTGCCGGCAACGGCAACATCTGTCTCTCTCTCGTCGCGAGATATCTCGTTGTGCGCATGCTGATAAGCGTGTACAGTACGCTTGAGTTTTTACAATGCAAATTCGATTGACGTAATTGAGCGTTCGATCACATTAGCGTCAAAGTAAAATAGACCCAAAAGCTCTAGCTTTAAAGTCACAAATTCAGTGTTTGGAGCGCTGGCTGTGAATAAATACACGAAATGATGAAGTGATCTCTAAACCAATTCAGTTAAGGTTCATTATACTTTAACGCTAATGTAATTGAACGCTCAATACGTCAATCGAATTTGCAATGTAAAAACTCAGAGTAAGCGTACAGAGCTCCGACACCGCGCCATTGCCGAAACGTTGTAATTCAGCACACTGTCCATAAAATCCATCCGTTTGATTGAAGCGGCCGAATGTTCGATGGGCTTAACTTTATAACACGGAACTGTTGAATAGTTTATTGAACGGAAAACAGTCAATTGATGACAGACAACTTGATGCTGACTGTTTTTTGGGATATCAAATACACGTGAATTAGGACTGAATTACGGTACTAGAAATTGTTGTAACGAAACAATGGTTCGGATTTTCGAAGGCGATTATATCGTTTTTGGCGTATTTCTATCACAGGTGAGACGGTTTCATACATTTGTATGTAAAAAAGTAAGTTTTAATAAATCAACCCAGAGCTAATTTTTACTTAATAGGTAAGTCACAAGGTCACCAAGGTCACAACTTCGATTCCTGGCAGGAGCATTTTAGAATTTTTAATTGGAAACCAATTTTGTTGTCTTTGTCAATGTAACCCGTTGTCCTACGTGAGCTACAAATGCGACACCGTGACGTGATACGACGCGACGCAACTTTATCAAACAGTAGCTGATCCTTCACGTGGCCTACGTAGTGGCGTAGACAAGTGGCGCATCGCGTTGAGTCGCGTCGGTTCTGTCGCTCACCTAGGATACACTGTACTGTCACTTATTGGAGAGATTGCAGTGACATAAGGGTCAATCGTCAAGTGGTAGATTCACTTGACGAATCAAAAGTACCTGTAAAAGTTAATATGAATAAAAAAACATTTGATTTGATTTGATTTGAATCCCATAGCTTCTATACTAATATTATAAATGCGAAAGTTTGGATGTATGGATGTAAACCTCCATCCACGCGGACGAAGTCGCGAGCATTAGCTAGTGTATTATATATGAGTTATATTATATGCCGCTATTTACGTAATGTGACCTAAAAGCCATTATTGGTTTATACAAACAAATCGAAGCCCACAAAATATCCCGCAATAGGTACCTACTAACAAAACCAACGTAAACTGTACGTAACGTAATCAAACTGTTCTAAATAAATATAGACCAACAAATCTATGCTGTAATTTAATACATATTAATATGCTAAATATAAACTACCAATTCAATGTTGTTAGAATTCTGGAATACAATATGATTGAAACTGAATTATTGAAATCACAACAACAAGAGGGCGTGTAGCTTTTCTATAGTTTAGCAAACATATTAATACAGTAAAGCTGCTTCAACGATTTTAATGTATCATAAATAGAATATGGCTTCACTCACTGCATGAGGGTCTAGCCACACTTACAAAGGCGTGGCGTGGCGCGGCACGCAGTAAAGCGTAAGTACCCATTCCTTGTATGAGGTTGTATGGAGCTGGGCCTAAGATGCACTGCCCGACGCGGCCCCGTACAAACTCATACAAAAAAACGAGAGTGCTTTAGACCACACGACTGAAGTAAAACTTCTTTAGCTCCATCTATATGTAACTGAAACATTAATAATATACGAAACGTAACTGGCTATGAGAGAAAGAGAGAAAGAAAATGTGTGCTCGCATCTCTCTCTCTTGTCCCTACAGTAATATACGAAACGTAACTCTATCTCTCTCTATCTTTACTAACTTATATCTCCCTTTTGTTCACCTCGCCTGATCACACTTTTTGTAACGCTCTACTAAAATTCTACATCAATGCCAGTTCTGAAACGAAACTAGGTTAAAATCATCAGAAGATGAAACGCATCCGGCTCCCACTGATTTCAGCCCATCTCTGATAGCCCACACTGAGTCTTGCCATCCCAGCAGAAAACAGGTACATACATACATAAACTGCTAAACCATAACCCTTCCTTTTGGCTGTGCCGTAGTCGGGTAAAAATGATTTTTTAATTTTTCGATGTCATAATTTATATGCCACACTATAGACCGGTTGGTATAAATAAATATAGACAAACTGGGATATTTATTCCTCTCGTATTTTTTTAAATCGTGAGATAGGTTTGTGCTTGATGACAATCATGCTTGATTGTCGTCAAGCGCTAACTTATGTTGCAATAAAAAGATATTCCTATATTAGCGAATGCCCGCGACTTTGTCTGCGTGGTTTGAGGTTTCTTGGTTCCCGCCGGAACTCTTTAATTTTCCGGGATAAAAGATAGCCTATGTGCTATTCCAGACTATAATCTATCTCTGTGCCAAATTTCAGCCAGATCCGTTCAGCCGTTGGAGCGTGATTGAGTAACAAACATCCATACATACATCCATCCAAACTTTCGCATTTATAATAATACTAGCGAATGCCCGCGACTTCGTACGCGTGGATCGAGGTTTTGTGGTTCCCGCGGGAACTCTTTAATTTTCCGGGATAAAAAGTAGCCTGTGTGCTATTCCAGACTATAATCTATCTCTGTGCCAAATTTCATCCAGATCCGTTCAGCTGTTGGGGCGTGATTGAGTAACAAACATCCATCCATACATCCAGACATCCATACATCCAAACTTTCGCATTTATAATATTAGTAAGAAGTAAGACTAGCGAATGCCCGCGACTTCGTACGCGTGGATCGAGGTTTTGTGGTTCCCGCGGGAACTCTTTAATTTTCCGGGATAAAAAGTAGCCTATGTGTTATTCCAGACTATAATCTATCTCTGTGCCAAATTTCATCCAGATCCGTTCAGCCGTTGGGGCGTGATTGAGTAACAAACATCCATCCATACATCCATAGTGATTAGTTAGTGACTCAGACGCTCGGCATCCTGTTCACATGGTCGGGGGTTTGATCCCCGGGTACTAACTTTTTGAGCACTTGAATATCACTTACTAGAACGATGAAGAAACACATCGTTAGGAAACCTGTTTGCCCGAGAGGTTTTCCTACGGTTCAAGGTGTGTGAATCCGCAGTTGGCTAGCGTGGTATGGTAAACCGGTCTTATTCCCTTACTAGATGATGCCCGCGACTTCTATCGCGTGGATTCAGTTATTTTTATTTCCCGGGTATCTCTTTAATGTCCTCAAATAAAAAGCCTATGTCCTTCCCCGGAATACAACCTACCTCTATAAGAAATAGAATTCACTACCTGATAGCATTTTTATGAATAACCCATCTATTCACACATTTAAACTTCGACTGAAACAGCAATATCTGTCTTCTCTATCATAATTATAAATTAATAGTATGAATCTGTTAAATCATTTAATAAATAATATGTCATATGTATGTTAGTATGTATATATATTTTTATGTCATTAGTATATTTGTGTGTTTTAGGTAAGTTTATGATACAATATCTCGTTTCATTCTATCTCATATCTTGTTATATCTATTCTTCCTCCACAACCTTTCTCACTGCCAAGGGTCACTGGTAGAGATCTGTTATAGAGATAAGTGCTTCCTTGTCCACTATGTATCTGTTTTTCTTCGTATCTTATAACTTTTTGATAATAAATAAATTAAAAAAAAAAAAAAAAAACATCGAAATCGGTTGAAGAGATTATAGCGTAGCAAAGAGACAAACACACTTTCGTATTTATAATTAGTATGGATTCTGATGCGTGCCTCTCATGCTACATAGTGGGCTGGCGACGGATTGAAAAAGTAGTAATTCTGAAGCAAAAAGAAAACCTTTTATTCGTCAACACGTTAAGACTTACTCGTCGTCTACATTCAGGTACGTTTCCAAAGGTCTACAGTTCTCCTGCGACCTATATTCGCCCTGCCCGGACGAAACAATTCAAGGAGTAGTTCAACCTAAGGCCTGGCCCAGATGAGTGTGAAGTTGCGTATCAACTAACTTTTTACAAACCTATTACGAGTACAATACTTTTTATCCCGGAAAATTAAGGAGTTCCCGCCTAGTTCAATCCTTCCCCACGATACAATCTACCCCTGTACCATATTTCATCAAAATCTCTATATACACTCGCATTTAAAATATAAAGTATGGATGTCTCAGGAATTATAGCAAACGCAAAGCACAATATCCTTGCAGGTTCTCGCATTGGATGTGTACAAGGCGCTTGCAGTTCAGAACGATCATGTTCTGCATTAATTTTTTTTAAATTTGAACACCGGACTACCGAATTTCGTTGCGTGCTCAAAATTTTGCTATAATGTTAAAACAGGCAAATTAATTTTTAAGGCAAATCTGTAACTCAAGCTCTAAAAAGTGCTTTCGAATTGATTAAAGCTATTAAAATTCAATTTCCGTGACCTCCGAAATTTCCGAAATGTAGAACAGGGTACCTGGCTTTATGCATCACGCTACACTTGTCTGGAAGCACCTTTATGTGAATGGTCCGAAACCTTCTAATAAAACGGCGCAACTCTTGAACTCGTCAAAATACAGGCCTAATGGAATTAGGTAGGTTGCCTTTGACGAACAGTGGGAAGCAACTTCGGATGGGCAATTACATGGAAAACGCCGCCCCAATTTACATATAATTACTGCAATTCGACATTATCTCTCATTATCTGTAACTTTCTTGAAAGTCGTCCGGTTTTAGGGCCAATATTCTTAACTTTAGTCCAGTTTGTTAAGACGCATTTTGGTGAAAGACGTATCTGTAACCCGTTTTAGGGGTCGTAGTAATACAAAGAACCCTTTAGTCCTGTCGTTAGTGTGCTCGTGCAACAAACGTGAAAATGTTTACAAAAACAATAAATTTTGAAATCTGGAACAGAATAATACGTAAGATAACCGGTGCGCTAAAGTCTTGTATAAAGTAGGTATATAAAAAAATTTGGAAAGTTTACTTTTCCCAAACCATCCTCTAATAACATTAATATTATTTAAACGTGTTAAAACAAACCCATTAATTTAAATAGCGCTACGCATTTCCCACGACTTCATTTATTTAGTACCTACATAGATTTTTGCTCTTTCTTGTATTAGTAGTATTGCTAACTTATTCCACTTGTTGGTGCTCGCGACTTCGTCCATGTTGATGCACCTTTTTAAAATTCCTGTGGGAACTCTTTTCTATTTCCCTGGCCTACGTATTTCCTACCCCTGATGCAACCTATCTCTGCATAAAACGTTGGTGCAGATTTTATTTGCTTTCAAATTAACAAGGAGTTCTTATGTCTTCCTAATTTCGTCACAGGTCCATGAAAGCATAGCAGAAAGAGACTGTTTATTTTTAAAGTAATAGATGATTTCCTGTATAATATATTGTATATAAATACAACATAACTAAGCCGATTTATTTAAAGACCCGATTTTGATTAAGATAAAGTCTGTGGTTTCTCATTTCAAAAGTATGTTTCCGCCTCAAAAATCAAACAAGAAAACCTCTACGGAAACCCTATTGATAAATTCAATTTAACATTTAAGCGTCTCTATTGTTCTGTAGGGTTAACGTGATTTCACAAAATGGCGCAATTCTATCTTTCGCCCGATCTCAGCTCTTTGCTTCTCCTTCGTTAATCCATCCTGTAGTCTCTATTAGTAATTAAGTCTCTCGATGAGTAACATTGTTCAATCAGCGAATGAATGTCGTAAAGTACAAGCACGTATCCAGATAATACGAGTTTATAATTTTTATATTTTTTCGATAATTTTAACTCGACGTTTCTGATCCGAACCGCTAGCGTATGGAACACCCTCCCCGCGCACGTGTTTTCTGCCACGTATAACTTAGGTACCTTCAAGGCAAGAGTGAATAGGCATTTTCTAGGCAAGCGCGTTCCAACCTAGACCTCTTTATGGCTTTGCACTAAGCATGAAGAGGTACACCGTGTACACTGTACAATAGTACTAATACATAGTAAAAACTTTCACATTTGATTGGTAATCTATATATATAAAAGCGAAAGGTCACTGACTCACTGATCATCACGATATCTCAGGAAGTATAAAACATACAGACTTGAAATTTGGAAGGAAGGTTCCTTCTATGGTGTAAACGTCAGCTAAGAAACGGTTTTGGGAAAATTCACCCCTAAGGGGTTGAAATGGGGGTTGAAAATTTGTATGTTTTTGTAGAAAGAGACATAAAAATTCAGCATTTCGGTTATAAGTTTTAAATTATAAAAACCTACATATTAAGCTATATAAAGCCTCTTTAGATAGACTTTTTGCAGCGGGAAAATTTCATAATGTCATAGGAAATCAGAAATTTTACGCGGACGAAGTCGCGGGCGACTGCTAGTTGATTACAAAGTTGAGGGATTTTCTCGAAGCTTCTACTCGATCTGCAATCTGTAATTTATTTCGCTAAAAATCTCTTAGAGTATAGCAACAAAGTTGTGCCAGTGGGCAGAAAAGTTTTTTGCAAACTTGTTCTTAGCTTTCACGGTTCTTAAATCATTAGAAAACATTGCAAAGCTCGTTAGTGGAGTAAAACTGCTTGATATGGTTGGAAACCTAGGATTGACTGATTGATGATATTAGAAGATTAAAACGCGAATGACTTAAAAATATTTATTTTAATTTTTGCTTTATTTTATTGCAAAGTAGACTTACACTTGAAGATATGTTTAGTGCATAGTAATCCTTGGAATGCGCTTGCCTATACGATGTTTATGAGTTCGCTTATTTGTTGAAGTACTTCGTCGCAAATAATAGAACACTATATAAAACTACCTAATGTCGCGACTTCGTCGACATGGATTCAGGTATTTTGGTTTCCGCGGGAATTCTTAAATTTTTCGGAATAAAAGTAGCCTATGTTTATTCCAGACTATAATCTATATCTGTGCCAAATTTCATCCAGATCTGTTCGGCGGTTATGGCGTCATTGAGTTACAAACATCCATCCAAACTTTCGCATTTGTAATATTGTGAAGATAAAAGAAATAATTAATAACTCTGAAAAGGATTTTGGCCATTTGTCCACCCAATGCCCTAATTTAGGGTCGGCTGTTGGTAGGCACATAAAAGAATAAACGATGCAACCTTGCAACAACTTCGTAGACAAAGTCTCCATAAAGTTATCGAAAACTATTGCCTAAGTATTCCGTGTAACACTTACGCCACAGGGGCATCCCTACTTGGACGACTGCCAGTCTTCTATAAGCAACACGATGCATAAATTTTGCAATCTTATCGCTCTATAAATAAAGGTCATAATGTAATGGCGAAATCGTTGTTTTCCATTTAGGTCTCAGCTTATGCGTGTTTGTGTGAAAAATCAATGTTCCACTCATTTTTATCTGCTTCTTCGTATCGTAGATAATTTTTGGCTTAATCCATTTCCGTATTTTAGTTTAATGGTACCACAGATTTTTATTGCATTTATGTATTTTTCACTTTGTTTTATCCTAAACGTAAGTACCTACGTAAAATATTGGGAGTCGTTTTTAAGGCTATTGGAATTTTATTCATAAATATGAAAACATTTTGTCCCATTTTATTCAAAAAATATAACACGGTAACATAAAAAAAGTTGCAGATAAATTTTACAATCTATTAATATTTCAATAAATTACCAGATTTAGCAAAACAAAACTTGCTCGTTTTTCTGCCATTTATTATTTTCTGATAAATAATCTATAACTTGTAGATACTAATTAACCATTTTCAATGTAATGCTTTGCCTTTTAAAAAAGCAACTGCTGAGTTTCTTATCAGCTCTTCTCAGTAGAATGTCTTTCCAAACCGGTGGTAGAGTCAAACATGACCTTCATATAATAAATAATCTGAATATTGAGTATTAAATCTATGTATTTATTTTTTTAATTTTCTCAGTTCCAGTCTCTATTAATTGTATGGATTCACTAAAGTTCTATTAAACAAAGTTTAAGCTATATCACTTTTAATGCATAACATAGTTTCGTTGGGTTACAAAGTTGAACTGCAGCCGTGCTTGGAATATCAACTGAACTTGCAGTTCCACTAAAAGCGTCGCTTTGTGTTCAAAAGGTTGATACGAGAAGTCAAAGGAAACTACACAAGAAATATATAATTAGTAAGCATCAGAGAAGACTCAATTCAAATACAAAGTTGAAATTAAATTAAATGTTTTCATGTTGGGCAACTAGTACCATGTAATGTAACCTCAACCATAGCGAAAAAATCCTATGTCTATGACCTCAACCATTGGGTCGAGTCCGTCTTTTTCTTTAGATGTGGGAGTTTTTTACATGATGGATAATGTCTAATTTGGTGTAATGTTTTGTTTTGTTTGTTTGTTTATTTTGTACGATGGGGCTGACATGTCCAAAAGGACAAAAGCCACAAAAAAGTAAAAGATTTAAAAAAAAAACATTGGATCGGAATAAAGATTCTACTGAAAATCAGTTGCTCTGATAGAAGCAGGCTATTCTTTGCGGAAGTCCATGATGACCACGGAATAAGAAGCTTATTTCGTTATAACCACAGTAATCAGATACAACCAGTATGGATGTGCGCACGTTTGTGTGGGTGAGGCTGTGTCGAACGTTTCTAGGTAGTTTCCATACTGGTTGCATCTGTTTACTGTGTTAACCTTGCTAAAATAGACAAATCTATGTGGTACAAAGTACATAATACGACTTTTCGCTTCTAAGCATGTAGGAAAAACAAAAAATACGCATGGCCACCACACAAATCTTTCAAAGCACTATCAACGCACGTTTGCGGACACCGGAGCATCCTCAGGAGATGTTAACTCAACAATGTTTTTGTCTTACAATTTAACACCTTCTCACAGCTAATACCTTCATAAAAAAATTTCTATCCCAAAATTTAAGGCGCTGTGAGCTCACGAGATGAAAAACACAGGCGCGCGGGGGTGAAATCGAGCAAGAGCATGTCGCAAAAATGCATGAAATAATTTGTAAAAAAAAATAATATTTACTTTTCAATATAAATGAATCCGACAACGTGTTTTAGTTAGAAATATGAATTTTATCTTATATTTCTAGAGCAAATTATTGGTTTCAATAAGGAGAAAAATTGCTTTAAAAGGTAAATTAAGAGGTATGTTTAAAAACAAATTTCAATGCAGAGATTTTTTTAAATTGTGTTTTGAGATGCGTCAATGGCTGCTAAAAGGTCTTGAAAACATCACATTATTTTTACAAGCATTCATTATTTCACCGTTTGATGGATACACTGCTTTTAAAAACCCCCTTTTACGCTACACAGGGCCTTAACTATTAAAAATTCTATGCTGCCTATACAAGGTTGAGTAGCCTAGTTGTGACAGTGCATATCAGTCGATTGCGATTGTTAAGCAACTTTGACCCAAGTCGATAACTGGATGGGTGACCGAATTGGGAGGTTCAAATTTCGCCTTTTCGTTTCTTCCGTGTCTCGGAGAGCACGTTAAACTGTCGGTCCCGGTTATCACTAACATCTGTTAATAATCGTTACAAAATCCTTGGAGTTTAAATATTCTATTCGAGTCGTATATGAAGGACGTGGGAATCCAGTGCATCATTATTATCCAAGAAAACTCATACCATTATGTGATTAATGGAAAGAGGTCACGACCTTCAGTAATGAGGAATACGACGTAAAGAGAGAAACAGAGAGCTGCCTGTATTATAATTGTTGTCCGTTGTTCGGATTCAAATCACCATCGCAAATTCAGTCAATACATTTCACTCGTCGCGCGTCTATTGAAACCGCGCTGGTTTCACGCGGCTCGCGAATAATGACCCCAATTCGACGATTTATTCCTCTCCTCGATAAATACGAGTAGAGCGTGCATAATACGTGTTACGTAATCAATTCATGTTTGTTACCTAATATTTAGTTTTATTTTATTTTGCTCGGTAAACTTAAAGCTACTAACACAATGTGGATAGATAAATAAATTTGAAAGAAGAAGAATAAAGCCAATTACACTTTTCACAGATAGAGATAAAGAGTTGTTAGATATATCGGGGTTAGGCAAATACAGATTTTTACGTGAAGTTTAAATTCAAGAAGATTGATAACAATAGATTCGAAATTTGAATATTAATTTTATCAATTAATAGCTATTATGACACGGTAGGACTCTACTGACTCAACCATCGGTTCGGAAATCTAAACCGTGTCCGTGTTGTCTTTGTTTGCTCGTATTGGCGAAGGCACTGCCGTATCCCCTGATCCATTAATTAGTTGAAATATTACATGTTGTTACAGTTTTTAAGCAACAATATTTCATGTCGTTATTTTGCAACACCATTTAGGGGTCAATACTAATATTATGAATGCGAAAGTATGGATGGATGGACTGTGGTTTCACAGTCTTTACGGCGACGAACAAATATGTAATCCTTGGCGGAGACTACCCATTATTTGCAAGATATATTTTAGTTAAGAATGATTTCTGTTTTTAAAAAAATAGTGCTGTTGAAATTCCATATTTATTAAAAAAAACACCGTTTAAATGATCATTCATGGGCATGGTGCCCATTAACGACACTGCCTGCCTGAATTGCTAGTCTAAGCTGAATTCCTAGTTGTATAATTGCTGAAACCAAAGGAAGTGATTAGTAAATCACTTCAATTTCTTTCAGCAGTTAACAAAGATAAACCTGAACAATGATTGTACAACGTATTCATGATCCTCTATAACCGTTTCTATCGCAGAGGGACTTAATTTAATCCCGTTAATTATACAGTAATAACCGTGTCCCAATATCTATGGCTTCACGAGATTACGTAGTCGCGGCGTCACGTTTTAATTATTTTAATGAGAACGAGAAAGCTTTGTATGGAAAGATCGATAATTAAATACAACAACACAACTGTTTCTAGTTTCTCATAGCTAATGCTTTTATTATTAACTAGCAGATGCTCGCGACTTCGTCCGCGTGAAATATTTTTTTTACAATTCCCACGGGAACTACTTTAATTTTCGGGTTAAGTGGCTTTCTATTGGTACCAGAATTTTCAAAATCGGTTCAGTTTGTAAGGTTGTAGGGGGCAATGTCTGGAGCCCCCTACAACCTTACAAACTCACAATCTTTGCCTCTTTATAATATTAGTATAGATAAGGGTCCATATTATGATGTTTTTGCTATTTTTAAATGCTTTTTATTAAATACTAGCTGACCCGGCGAACTTCGTACTTTTTCAATATTTCTGAGAGATTTTCTTAATATTTTTTTCCGTAAGAACCTTCTCCTAATAATAACAAATACAACAAAAAAAGAATTAGTGAAATCGGTCCAGCCATTCACGCGTGATGCCGTGACCAAGGAAAACGGGTTTCATTTTTATATATATAGACTATGTGCTTTTTGGATATTTAATTTAAATTAGTTATTTAGGTGATAGAAACCCTACTGGATACAATTTTCTCGACACAAATATTTTCCAAAGAAAGGCTCAATTTTTTTAGGTTTATTCGGAATCTGGAGAGTTTTTCTGTATTTTTTTTAAGATATTATAAGTGGATAGTTGAACTTGTCAAAAATATGATGTGATAAAAGGTGCCCATATAGATGCGTTTTGGCCTTTAAACAGCAATCACCTCTGCGTGACTTTGCTTCCATAGAAAAAAAACAGGACATTCCTCACGATTATTGCCTTACCCGTTAGAAAAGTGATAATATATTTAAATTTTAATGTATAGACTATCGCTTGGCTACAATCAGAATTGCTGGCAAGTAGTGTAGCAGGTGAAAGTGAAGCGCGCTTGCCTAGTAGATGCCTATTATTGCTTTGCAATAAGCATGATTTTCGTCAAGCCTATCTTGCAAAAAAAAAGGTAGACGTACATAATACTTCGTAAAGTCACATGTGCCGACCATTCGACTAGGAAGCTGGGCATCTAAATCACTAAGCTATCAACAGCTTTTTTTATCGTCCCGTATTATAGCCGAATACGATACAAAATCGATTATGCAAAACGGAACGCTGCGACAAATTCCGTCGTGACTCGAAATAAAAGATTTCCATCGCCATACATTACCTGTAAACCTCATTTTTAAGCCGTATCCACACTTCCTGATCTTTCCGCGCGGCCATTATGGCACCCCCTCGTTTCGGGGCAATTTGCATAATTTTTCCTTCCCGAATTTTCAGTTATTTTCATTTATTCACCGTTTAACGTGTAGCAGAGCGTTCCCGGTTGCTCGTCCCTTCGTTATGGGCGTTATGGGTATATTAGCGCTGTTAGGTTGAGTACGCACTACGCCTATTAGAATATAGATAATATTCTAATAGGCGTAGTGGGAGGATAGGAAATGATTTGCCGTATAATTTATTGGTTGCTGGCAGTTCGTATTAATTATTCGCATATTATGTGACCACCTAAAGAAAATGTAATCAATCTATATATATCAAAAACCAATTGCTGTTCGTTTGTCTCGCTAAAACTCGAGAATGGCTGGGCCGATTTAGCTGATTTTTATTTTGATATGTTTGTCGTAGTCCAGGGAATATGGAAAATAAGTAAGTTACGACGCGCGGACGAAGTCGCGGGCATCAGCTAATCTATTATAAACGAAACTTAAGACATATAAAAAGAGACACAAAAAGACGTTTGAAAAAATACGCACGTAAATTAAAATATACCTAATTCTGAACGTATTTAAGAACGTATAGAAGAACTACACGTAAGTACGCGTCGTCGATCTAAATATATAGTGACAAATAGACACCCTTATCTTTGCCAAAATTGATATCATTCTCAGGTCCTCAGCTATACAACTGTTAGGCTGAGAGAGAGAGAGAGAGAGAGAGAGAGGGAGAGAGAGAGAGATAGAGATAGAAGTAATGTTAGTGCTGTCCTGCTCGAACTAATGTATTGCACTCTGTAATTGCAAGAGCAAGACATAGGGTTCTATCATCTATGGTTGACTCGGGAATGACGCCAACTATTAAGTATTCGTGTGGAATTATTTAATAAAAGGCTATTTATTGAAAAACCAGTGTTTCGTCTTATACTAGTGATAAGTATTACCTTAACTCTATGCCCGTGTGAAAAAATCACGTCAGCTTGTAGCTCTTTTGCGGCTTGATAGAAAGACAAACGAGCAAGCACACTTTGGCATTTACAATGTGGGTAGTGATAATTTTGTTTTCATTTAATATTCTCTGACAGTACCCAAATATTAAATTTAATTAGGTATTTAATATTCACAACATCCGAGCTCTCTAATTAGCTATTAGAAAGTTCATTAAGCAAAATTAATTCATTAGTAACTTCCCGGTTTAAGGGTCTAGTTCAAAATTTTGCTTTTTGCTTTTGATGTAAATTATAAATTAGAGTAATTAATATGTACCGTCAGGTATTTAGTGATTTTAAAATATTTTTGATTGGATCAATTTGTTTTTTGATGATCTAAATTAAATGAAAATCTAGAAAAAATTATACCTTATAATTCTGTGGCGTGTTGCTATTAAATATAATACAGTATCTATAATATGTAATATAATATACATTTACACCTATTTAGTGGGTTACATACTTTTTTCCAATTATTTAAAGTCTAAACAACAAAAAAATCCACGTCTACGGCCGAAAAGGATAATTTTTAAAACCAAAATCCAGGCCTAACTTTTTGATTTTTCACTACAATATGTAGCCTATGTAATTCTCCAGGTGCACAACTATAGCTATGTAAAGTATCGTGTCGATCCGTTGCTCTGTTGCGGCGTGATTGAGGATCAAAACAAACTTTTATATATATAAATTATTAGCATTTATAAATTTATTATTCTAAATGCAAAACCTTGTGGTAAGTATTGGTAATCACCAGTATCTGTTTTCATTTTCGGTAGCGGTCCCCTCACAGCCTGTATATATAAATATAAACTGCCACATGTATGACGGATCATCCCTCGAGAACGGCTCGACCGATTTGACTGATTTCTTTTTCGTTGTGTTCGTAATTTTAAGGACAAGCTTTGTATTGAACAATTTCCTTTTGGTAATTAATACTTTGGTTGACATGCGAAATAGGGACCCAAACAAAGATCACAAGTTAAGTTTAATGCAGTTTTAGTTTACAAGCGATTATAATTTTTTCATACACAATAAAAAAATTGTGTGTGTCAGCTCCAACGCACATCTGGAGTTTACTCTTTACGAACGATTATAAAAAACATACCTATATAGATTCGTAAATGAGGGTAAATGAACGCAATTTTTATATTACTGAAAGCGTGCTTGATACATTTATTTATTTATTTTAATTATATAATTTATTTTCATCAAAATACATTACGTAGTCATGGAAGCACAAACAAGTGTTACCATAAAAACATAAAGTCAATAACGTAACGGAGAAATTTTGATTTTACTCCCCATAAATTTTCATACCTGAAAGATTCTACATCAATGATTCTAGCAATAAAACCACGTTTTCAGACCAAGCTTGTAATTTACACTGACTATGCGCACTTAATAAACAAAGTACCCACATTAGGTCTATCGGTATACACTACATTACCCCGGGCTTATATTATATGCACATTGATTCTAAAAGACGTAAACTACAAATAAAGTACGCAATGCATACATCTAAAATAATCCATAGCTAGTAAATAATAGAGTTAATAATAAGCAAAAATAGCAATCCAAAACAGTTGAAACAAGGCCCCGACTCGTGTTTAAATAGAGCCAGCACAAAGCTTCGAAATTCACAACACTCGGTTTTTAATATCTATTAATCCATCGCCATTCAACATCTTAAGCACAGGGTTGAAACAAAGAAAGTTATTAATGTTTGCGCCCATTGTCTTCGGCGTGACGCGTTGCCAACGTAACTTGACATCTCGGGCCTAAGCTTTTATTAGCTAGGTGTAAAGCGGCAGGGGTCAGGCTGGTTGGTTTATACATTTACTAAACTACACTGCTATTGTCCGTCTTGAGAGGATATTCTCCCCGTTTAGTTTATTTTTCCCCGGAATCTAAGCACACCTCATTGTCTGGTAGATCGCTAGATTGAAACTGAGGTAATTACTATATAATATACCACCACTACAGCCTATTAACGTCCCACTGCTGGGCACAGGCCTCCACTCTCATAGGAGAGAGGGAATTAGAGCTTAGATCCACCACGCTGCTCCAACGCGGGTTGGCGGGCTTTGACAACTATTATCATGTTAGTGATAATAACCGGGACCGACGGCTTAACGTGCTCTCCGAGGCACGGAGGTGAATCACCGCCAACTTCCAACTCCGGGCTGGCACTGAGAATTTCTGAATTGAAAAACCCAATAGCTATTTTTTTGCCCGATCGGGAATCGATCCCAGGACCTCGTGATCCGCAATCGACTATGCTAACCGCTAGACCAACGAGGTAGTCTATGGAATATGATACAAGTTATTTACGTTTTACAGTACCTAAAGCTTAATATATCTGGTAACCTTCAAAAGATTGAGTGATGAGTGGTATCTCTACGATATGATGTTATTTTTGTTAACTGGTAACCCCGCACTTGCAAGTTCAGATAAATGTATGCCGGCTTGCCAGTAATTGGGTACTGTACACTCAAATATTTTTCCTTGTGTTTGTAATTTTTATTTTGTGATCTGGTAGTCAAATAAAATTAAATATATTATGGTGTCTCTATAACTCAACTTGACTCAACCTGTCATTTCTTTTTAAGGGTAGCATGTCCTACCTCAGACTCATTCTACTTTGCACTACATTTTGAAAATCTTCTTCATTGACATTTAAACCATTCAAAATTGTAAATAGGGATTATAATAAACGTAGGAAGGCATTTTGACCCTTGGTCTAATGCTACGAAGGCTTAAAATATTACGTTAAGAAATTAGGAAGTTTTTAAGCATGGAAATTATTGTAAACTAGCTGATGCCCGCGACTTCGTCCACGTGGATTGAGGTTTTTTTTGTTTCCGCGGGAACTCTTTAATTTTCCGGAATAAAAAGTATCCTATGTGCTATTCCAGACTATAAGCTATCTCTGTGCCAAATTTCAGCCGGATCCGTTTAGCCGTTGGGGCGTGATTGAGTAATAAACATCCATCCATACATCATACATCCATCCATCCAAACTTTCCCATTTATAATATTTATATATATATATTTGATTTGATTGCTATGTGCTACTATAGGTACTGAAATTCTACAATGGTGCTACTACTATCGATGAATCAAAAGCACTTGAGTTTGAGATTTTCCTACAATCTTGCAAAAAAAACATGATATTTTATGCGGATTCCCATTTCTATGATTGGTTTCACCATTCCTCTAGCTATTTTAACATTTAAACTATCTTGAGTGGTATTCATTATAACTATCAATATATAACAGGTTGTAACTCACTAGTTTTGTCGGAAAATGCCCGACTAGTTACACCAGTCATCGTTCAGCTGACGGGTTTGAAACTAGTCGGCCAACAAAACTAGTGGTTTTTTTTCGGATTGTATTTGCTTCGTAGGGCCTACTGTCCGCTATACAGCGTCACCAGGGGGTTAGGCGTTCGCTAGGCTCGCCGAGAAATGAGCCCTAGGACTCGAAGACATCAGGGGGACCACGTTTTCCTAAGGACGTCTCCTGTGAGGCTCAGTTGGCTCGGTTCGACTAGATTAGTCCGCACGCCCCCAAGGCCGTAGTGTGAGACCACGTCCGGGTGCCTTAAGATATCGGGGCCCTCTATGAGTAACTAGTGAGTTACAACCGGTGATATATTTATAATGTCCTCCCGACCGAATTTCAGCCACAGTGGCCAATCTCCAGCTGAGAAACAAAAATGTACCAATAAATTGAATATTGACTATTGACTATTGATTAGCCATCTGCGCGGGATATATTATACTGCACAAGTGTGTGCGCAAACACAGGTGCACTCTCTGTTCCTTTACGCTCACAGCCCGATGGGACGGAATATCTGACACGACCGGAGAGAGATCAGGCGCAGGACCGACGGCTTAACGTGCTCTCCGAGGCAGGGGGTGAAACACCGCCAACTTCCTAACTCCGGGCTAGTACTGAGAATTTCTTGTCAGAAAAACCCAATACTTGTTGTGACCCGACCCGGGACTCGAACCCGGGGCCTCGTCGGCCGCAGTCGAACGTGCTAACCACTAGACCAACGAGGCAGTCACTGCCTCACAGGTGACTGCCCCGATATATTATAGTTATAATTCCACTAGCTGTTTATACTAATTAGTTTCACAGATTGCGAGTTGTACAAGACCTCGCTATCCCGATATCAATTGTTATTCCCGGCCACGCCATTACAGCTGCCTCGTTCCCGTCGCTCGTTAGCCCAAATCGAGTATTACTCTTTATAGTCCGTTCTCAACAATAATGTTGTGGAACTGAACCGCTAGCAACTAGTTATCGCCTATTTTTTATTAGAACCCTCTTTAGTAACAGCTGACGCTGTCGTTACTCAAAATATTTGGTGAGAAATAGTGTTTTTATTTCTTCTCACCAAATGATCTCTATTTTGGGATCTGAGTAAACCCTGAGTGTCATGTTTTATCTTAAGTTAAATGTGATACCTTTTTTTTATCCACTACAAGCTAGACCTTGACTGCGATCTCACCTGATGGTAAGTGATGATGCAGTCTAAGATGGTAGCGGGCTAGCTTGTTAGGGGCATGGCAGTTATATTAAACCCATACCCCTTCGGTTTCTACACGGCATCGTACCGGAACGCTAAATCGCTTGGCCGTTGGCACGTCTTTGTCGGTAGGGTGGTAACTAGCCACGGCCGAAGCCTCCCACCAGGCCAGACCAGGGAAAATTCAGAAATTATAAATTCCCAAATTGACCCTGCCGGGGATCGAACCCAGGACCTCCGCACGTTAAGGCAACAGCGCTACACACTGCGCCACGGAGGTCGTCGAAATGACAAATTATGATTTTTTCGTTCTATACTAAACGTTAGATTTATGCCGAGTTTAGGAGCAACCTGAAAAGTTCTACTCTGGCAGTAGGTACTCTTGATTTTTGTATGTGACGTCTGTATGATCTCTCATCGCAACATTTTTTAAATACGTACCTATCTATTTAAAGCAGTAAATTCTTCTGAACTCAAACAGAAATATTCTCAATTTGCTACCTCTTACAATACTTAGACAAAACTACTACTAAAATGAGAATATACAATTCAAATATTATTAGATGAATCATGAATTCTATATTTGGCAATTCAAATTTTTACCCTTTCAGAATTAAAGTAAACAGACACAACAAGTGAACACAACACACACACAAGTCGACACAATTCGTTCACTTGTGTCAAATCTGAGACTCTCTCTGAAATCTGAAAAATATTAGAGACTCCAAATCCTTACCTATTTTTAAAAATAGTCTCAAAGAATATTTCCTTAACCAAGTCGTGCCATAACTAAATTATATTTCTATCGTAATTCGTTGCTATGCCTAAGTAATATTATTTATATAATATATGTAATTTATATATGTATTATGTATGTACTATTTATGTATGTTTATGTATAATATATATTGTTATCTATATTTATTTATATTATTTATATGTAATGTATAAATATATAATACGTCTAGTATGTTTTATATTATTTGATAACTTACTAATAATAACGTGTATTCTATTGTGCCACACTACCCTACACATCTTGTTCTATCCTCTCACCAAGGGTTGCCTGGTAGAGATTGCTCAGTAAGCAATAAGGCCGCCTTTGCATATCTTGTTTACCTAATTATAGTTAACTTTTTATTACTCTTTCTTGTATGCAATAAAGTATTTATCTATCTATCTATCTATCTATCTATCTGTCCACTTGTGTGTGTTGTTGTGTTCACTTGTGTCTGATTGTGAACCGTTCAAGGTTCTGAGTGTCAATTTTTTAAATATTCATTGTATTTAAGTTATCTTCTCTTTCTTGTAGGTTAGGTTAGGGTTCGTCATAAATAATCCGGTAGGTTTTATTGGGTTAATATACCTAACAGATTACAATCTAACGGTGTTTGCAATTTTACGGGGATACTCCTAAATACAATTAAAATATCCGTGATACCGGTGATAACTGCATTATTTCCTCGGGGCAGTTTATACCCACAACATTATTGTGGAGCGGGTCGTAAAGGATAATACACGGTTTGGGCTAACGAGCTAGGGAAACGAGACTTGTGAAGTACGGTGGCCATAATAAACCCGACCGAGGGACAGTGGGTCAATAGCAGTACGTTGTAACATTGATTGTTAATTGTCGGGGATTCGACAGATGGCCGTGTTGATCCTTCGGGAATTGGAATTGTGAGAGCTTTAACAGGTTGTTTTTCTTGTTACTACGAGATTTTAGTGTTGTTGGTAAGACATTAACGATTTTACGATATTGGTTAGATATTGAAAACAATTAGGATGATAAAGCAAAGATCTGAAATAAATAATCGATTTTTTTCGTTCTCTTTTAGTGTTTCGCGAGTAATTTAGATTGTTCATTGATGTACATGTAATTTGATTTTGCAAGTAGATATTATAATGCATATTTTTAGTTACATATTTTTGGGAGTTAAGTTAAAATAAGTACTTTAAGCATATTAATTCACAAAGCAAAAAAAAAAATATTATTTATGTTTTTTAATTTTTTTTAACAAAATTTGAAATCGTTTTTATACTTAGCAATATCATCTCTACGTTCAGTAGAACCATTTTAACAATCCACTATTGACAATGCCAATCATATCACAACACTGATATTTTTGTTTTTACCAAAACACAAAGCTATGTTTGTATTTAAAATAATTTCCGTGCATTTAATATTTAAAAAAATGTTTTTAAAATTACAATATCAGTTTATATTTCTAAGAAATAGCAGTAATTTTATTGCAAGGTTGATTGAGTCTTTTAATATTTTTCTGATCGTGAATTCATAAGGACTGACAAAAATGACCAATTATAATATTTTTTTACACTACAATAGCAAAATGTATTATTCTACAGTGAGCTTAAAAAATAAAATATTAAAAGTCTAAATAAAGTACATATAAAAGATATTGCTTCCTACAAACATAAATACATGGCCACAACAAACTACCTATTTTTGTTCCATTTTTCATGCCCCTATTTATGACGTACTAAAGTTTTCTTCTACCTTCCTCGTAGAAATTCGTTTTACAACATTAGCCCGTAATTATATTGCCATTAGGTTGATATTCATTTTATGGGTAGCAAATAAAATTTATATGGGAGATATAACTAGTAAATAATACTGTAGTTCAAGGTAGTTATATAACGTTCTCAAGATGCGTGTTACGAGGTTACTTTCGGGAACAAAAGAAGTTTGCTAATTCCACAACTTATACATGGGGTCTTTTGTTTAGTACAAAAATGGGACTGTTGATATGTCTTACTTAGCGTATTGCTTGAGTATATACAGACACAATATTATGCAAAGCTATACCAGTAATTGTTAATATCAAATAGCAATAAAATTAATTTAACACACTTTAAATTAACTAATTAATTATTAATTAGTTGTCCGGGAACATGCAAAGACAAAAAGTAAACCCAAAACGGATAGGTAACTAAGATGTATTTAAACAATCAATAATCAGCTGTTCACGAGATGAATTACCTTTTTTATTTATTTATAGCTGTTATATTATTATACATATTAATACAATATTCTTAATATAATAATTTAGCAGTTAGCATGCATGGACATGAGACCCTGTCACAGGGCATTGATAATTCTTAACATTATTATTAGTTACATCTAACTAATTATTATTAATTTCTTTAGCACACAATAAATGTAATATACAATATACCTACTTATGAATATAGTGAAGCATGTGACAATAATTTACATATTTTTATATTTATTTAATTTAATAGGTCATGTTATTGGGGACTATTAATTTAAAAAAATCTTTAACATTATAAAAACATTTTTGTAAAAGCCATTCTTTTAATTTTCTTTAAAATTTTGTCACCTTCTCTTATAATTATTAGGTACGGTTTTTTCAGTTCAATTTGATTTTTTTTTTAAATTGAAGTAAAGTACTAAATGTAATGTACCACGATATCAATACGCAATTCTATTCATTTTCGATAATATTTCATCAAAAATGACATCAAATCAATATTTTTGGGTAGACTTTAATTCTGTATTACACAAACGCTTAACTAAAATGACAGCTCTAAAACTAATACTGCCCCTTTCCGCAGGGAGTATTATGAAAGGAATTGCAATAAAATTAGAGCTGTCATTTTAGTTAAGTTTAGGTATGGTGTGCAATAGAATTGGCCTATTAGTTTCTCAAAAAACGTTTGGTGTAATCCGTCGCACCTAGGCGACTTTGTCTCTAAAGTCCTCTCTCAAAGTTCGGAAACATTATTAAAAACTTTGTGGAAGTTCGGACAACGATTGTATTAAAAGATAGAGAATTATTTTAAGCTAATTATCCTTGTTAGGAGTTAACGAGTGACGTGGAATGAATGACGAACATTCGTGTCACCGTCAAATAGGTAACTACTCTTTTATGAAATTCAATTTAACTTTTTGGCTCCCTCCTTTTGTTTTCATCTACATTGACTTCAAAATTAGGATTGGAAGCATTCATTATTTTAATCTCTTTCTATTTTTGGAATGCCATTGAAGTTGTTTCGTTTTCAATTATTTCTGTGTAAATACAGTAAAGTATCCATACTATAATAAATGCGAAAGTCTGTGTCTGTCTGTCTGTCTACTACGCTTTCACGGCCCATATTTTCAACCGATTTGATGAAATTTGGTACAGAGATAGGTAGCATCCTAGGGAAGGACATACGCTAGTTTTTATTTAATTTGGTAATGGCATCACATAGTAATAATTTATAAGATGACAATTTGCCTCAGACAGCAATCTCATCTGAAAAATCGAAAATGCAGTCTCACATGGAAGCGGAAGGTGTAGCAGTTTTATAAAAACCCATTCCTGAGCTCATTACTGTCCTTATCCTATGCGGTATCGTATCGGAATTCTCAGTTTTCAATGACTTTTCTAGTTGTAGGGAAACGAAAAAAGTCTGCGACCAGAATAGAACTTTGAGAATTGGAAAAAAAATTATCGCAAATTTAGTTTAACCGGAATAATTTTTGATTTCATTCGTGATTGAAAAATTAACACAATTCGAGAAAATTTATGAATTTGTATATATTAAACAGTCACTGGCAAGGTCACAGGTAAGACTCACCAATGCGTTACTGAGGTGATCAAACAGCCTGATTGCTTTGGTTAATAAATAGTAACGACACCCAGAAGTAATCTTCCAACTCCGAACGACTCCAAGGTAATTTCCCAAGTTTGAAATTCCCAAAGTGGGGCACGTGCTTCGAAGTTTCCATGTCCATTTTACCGAAGACTGCGAAACCTTAATCTCGACGCCACAAACAAGTATACCCTAATTGAATTTTAATATTAACATCTCAAGGGACATTGAATCTTATGATTCAAAAGGTAAGGTTGAAAATAAATTAGCAATTATTGTTGTCGATACAAAATTTAATATGCAAAATATTATAATATTAATACCTATTATTGACGAAGGGGCTTCTCATTAAAATCACAAACTTTACTTCGTTAACGTGATGTGAAATTACGAAGAAATTATAAACATCTGGCCACCTGAGTTAATATTTGTTTTGTCAGGGAAATAATTGCCCATTCCCGCTGCCCATTCCTTTAGAATTTCGATTTTGTAGCATCCAGGCCCCCGATTGTGTAAGGAAATTGTAAACGTCATCGTTTTTCAAATGATAATTCAACTTTATAAGGAGTTCATAGACACATGAGTAAAGACATAGATGCCTGCGCCCTGCACGTCAAAAAACATGTATGAACTCCATAAACAGTTCGAGTAATAGGTACGTTTTAAATATGGAATGTAGAGGTAAGGTGTAACATCTCATACGGGAGAAAAGTTGAAAAAGTGTCCAGTGGTTGCTGAAAATAACTGTTTAAAAACGTTCCACAGTGGCGCTGGTGTAGCATAGGGTATGGTATGAATTCGACTAAAATAGTTAATTATTGAAAATTTCAACAACTTACGTTGGACAAAATGATGATGAATGTTTTATTTTCTTGTTTATTTCTCAAACCTACTCTTGCAATATTTGGCGCTTCCTTTTAAATTTAGCTTGATGCTAATGTGGCGCCCCCAATGTGGTGCATTTCGATGGACACTTTTTACATACAGAGATGTTACTCCTTATCTTCTACACTCTATAGTTTTAAACTGTCAAATTATTACGATTTGCTTAGACAAAATTGGGCCTCAGATTTTGATAAAATTGCCCATTTTGGTTTCACTGGTTTTCTTGTAGAAATGTTTCGTACTCTCTGTTTCTGATAATTAATTTTATTGTCGGCTCACTCCTAAAATTTATTGGTTTCCTAGAACTTTAGTTTATATTTTCAATAATAACTTACTTATTTAAAATTTTAAAAGCCGTGTATTTTAGTGCGATTCCTACATAAGTACTTATCTTTAATGTTTCTCGAAAAAGCTTTAGAATTGTCTGAGACATCACTTATTTCAACAGCTCATTTGCCATTCGGAAAACTTTTGAGTTCCTCGTATTTCGGTGCCGGATTTGTCCTAAGACCGATTCTCTTGAAATTTTTATTCGGTACACGATGGCACACTTTCAGTGGGGATTTACGTTGAATGTCTTCGAAATACCGCGTTTATATGAGGGAAATGATATAAAGAATTTATATATATCATTTGTGGGTTTTTATAGCAAAGTGGGTATTTTTAACTGTCTGCTATAAAATGTTATGTTTAACTTGAATGGTCTAGGTATAATAATTTTTCCATCTATAAAAAAGTATTGACTTAACTTAGTCAAAGTTTTTGATAAATTATTGTATAATCTTCATAGTTTGTAGCCCTAAATCTTCAGACCTGTGACGACTCTATCAGACTTGGTTTAGATCTGATCTGTTTTTTTAATTTTCTTTCTTAAAAACCTAAATTATTTTGTAGATAGGTAACTTTATTGCATTTTTGACCACTCACTACAATTATAATGCCAAACATTGTGCTTAATTAAACGATTGAATTAACTCATAACCACCGTTGATGTGGTAATTCTATAAGTGTAGCGCATCAAATATTACCAATTATGAGGGGGGAGGGGGAGGTTTTATAACCCCCCCCCCCCAATCACCATTTCCCCTATCCCAACAAATTGTCATTAATAGACAAATTTAGCATCAATGGTCGCTGTTATAGCTGTAATGTGTACCTGTAATTACTAATCCCTCGACTTCGTAAGCCTGGAATAAGTATTTTAATTCCCAAGGGACACTCCATAATTTTTTTGGATAAAAAGTAACCTATGTCGCTCTACGGTCCTCAACTGTACCCATTCAAAAATCACGTCGATCCGTTGAAGGTTGAAACCAACAAACAAACACTTTCGCATTTATAATATTAGTACGAAGTATGATACATGTGGTCATGATTTTCGATTAAATGGTAGAATGGTTTGGATTCCCCGAAAGAAAGGTGACGAGCGAAGTAAGCCGGTGACATCCGTAAGCGAAACGTAGCGAAACGAAAGTCTATAATTCAGGTGAAACTGAATTAATGAACGACGGGGAATATTCTAGCCTTATTAAAAAACAGCCAGCAAAGCATTCAGCAAGTTATGAAGAAGGCCACAAACACAAAAAAAGCGGCCCCAATAATAGACATGTTTGTAAAATATGAATTCCATTCTGTTAGAAATGATTTCTATTATTGATAAAATCCCGATGTAAAAAATCAATTCAATAAAGAAATCAAAGTCTGAAAGAAATTTCTTACAAAGGCAATGGAAGGCATTTACCTGCGAAATCACAAGTGGCACTCTACAATGTCGTCGGCATCGGCAAACCCTTGTAAGATAACCCTTTTTCATTAAGTATACTACATGGCTTGTGTGTGTGCTTGGCTGTGCCTCGTGTACTCACTTTATGTGTGTTTGTGTCGATATATTGACATGGTACAGTTGGGTTGTGCCTAATGGTGTGAATGTTGGAGTAGGAGTTTATTGTACATTTTAGTGTTGATGGAAGATCTTTTTCTTGTTATCACAAGCTTTTATTTAAGTATATCGTTTGTATGCGAAGTTCAAAAATTGAAATTAAAACATTTTTAGTTTTTCTCCCCATCGTATTGGACTGTAAGTACGTTTAATCATTAATAAATAAATGCGAAGTTTGAATGAATGGATGTTTGTTACTCAGTCACGCCAGAACGGATCTGGATAAAATTAGGCAAGGAGATCGATTATAGTCTGGAATAACACATAGGCGGTCTTTTTATCCCGGAAAATTAAAGAGTTACTGCGGGAACCAAAACCCTCAATCCATGCGTACTAAGTTGCGGACATCAGCTAGTTTGGAACATAAAATAACTAGTAAGTGTTCTCGAACAACGATCGACCACTGGGTCTAGAATCTTACGATTATGTAAGAAATTTCTCTCTGAAACGTGCTAGCTATTACGAAAGGATTTTCAAAAACTTTACCCATGTCTTGCTGGAGTGGGTTGGCAAGTTTTTTTATATTTAAGTAGAGTTTTTGAAAAAGAATGGCTAAATGTTATTCACAATTAAGTGTTTAGTTAATTTACTAGCTGATGCTCGCGACTTCGTCCAAGTGGATTGAGGATTTTTTGTTCTCGCTCTCATTAATTTTCGGGGATATAAAATTGTCTATGTGTTATTCCAGACTATAATCTATTTTCTATTATTTTAATAGAATGTAATTAATTAATGCGCCAAATTTGATACAGATCCGTTAGACCGTTCTGGCGTGATTGAGTAACAAACATCCATTCATCCAAACTTTCGCGTTTATAATATTAGTTCGTATTTTTTTCATTTGTAATGTTTTTTTGCAGTTTTATTATAATATCAGGCTTAAGTACCCATACAAAGTTGCGTTTAGTTTCTTGTGCCTCTACCAGTTTAAGCTGTGGGCATGTTTTAGTGGAGTAACACTTATATTCTGGTATTAGGTAGTTTTTCGTAATTTTACACCACAATGAGTAGTTATATAAAAGTTACAATGAGTCCCACTGGTGTAGAAAATCACAAGTCAAAAGTTGGAGATTTACGATCGCATATTTTTTGAACTTTATATTACAGTTTTGTACTAAAAAAAGTAAAGTATAAAAAACTTTTTGTGTAAAGCAAGATTCTTTTTAAGAGCTATTACCAGAGTTCAGACTGGCAAAATGTGTGGTAAAATAATCCATTCTTGGTATATTATTAACTAGATGATGCCCACGACTTCGTCCGCGTAGATGTTTTTTTAATTCCCGCGAGTACTCCTTAATTTTCCGAGATAAAACTTAGTCTACGTCCTTCCCCGGGATGCAACCTATCCCTGTACCAAATTTCATTATAGTGTTGAACAGATGGACCGTGAAAGCGTAGCTACGCTTGCGTAGCAGACCGACAGATAGACAGACAGACACATTTTCGCATTTATAATATTAGTATGGATTAAATGAACCGACAAGAAACTCAGTATCAATAAACATATCCTGTATAGATAAATGTGATTATATCTGTACCATTCCTTTGATAATATACGAAAATAGCTTTATATTGAAATTATAATTTCCAGTAGCACAGAAATATACCGGGTCCATTTTGGATCTCTCTTTTGCTGGTTTCCAAAAACCCGGAGAAAAGGTTTATTAGAATATTAAGTACCTCTAGTAGGTACTTACTATTCTAATAAATATAATTGAAAAAAACCGGCCTTGTTATAACGATTTAAGCCAGTGGCTTTATAGGCTACCTACGAGTAGAATAGAAAAGAACTACTTACTAAGAATTTGCGTCATCGTATTTCGTGTATTTTACAATTGAAATAACTTAATATTTTTCAGAATTATTCGATGCTAGATAAATCATAGTGGTTTTATCGAGTAACGAAAAAGATAAAAAGAGTTTTGAAGTTCTAAGAATTTGCCTAGTAATCGTATTACGTGAATTTTACAATAAAGAAATACTTAACTTAATATTTTCAGAATTATTCGATGCTACTTGCTAGTTAAATCATAGTGGTTTCATCGTGTACCTATAGAAGGGAAGATAAAAAAGTTTTGAGGTAGTGAGAATTTGCATCATATTCGTATTTCGTATATTCACAACAACATAATAGAAATACGATATAGAAATAGTAATATTTTTCAGAATTTTTCCATGTTAGTTATTTCTTGTGGTTCTATCGTGTATAGACGTGAAGATAAACCGATCGCGCGTGTCAACGGAACCGCATTCAATAGAGAGTGCAGTCTGAAAGGCTTTGCCAATAGCGGGGTATATTGACTCGATACAGAGTATAAGAGAATACGTCTTGTGTGACAGGGATGATAGTGCCCGCTAGGGAAGTGCAGTTCAGAGAGAAATTCATTTTACTATTAACTTTTTTATTGCAATACACGACCCTATCCAACTTTACACGAATAGGGTTACCATACGGCGAGCTCCGACTTTCTTCTCTCTCTCTCTCTCTCTCTCTGCGTCGTATTCCTCATTGCTGAGGGTGATGACCATTTTCCATTAATCACATAATGGTAGGAGTTTTCTTGGCATAATAATGCGGCGGGTTCCCACGTCCTTTCGCATACGAATTTTTGACTAAGAGTTGAAACTCTTAGGTTTTTGTAACGATTATTATCAGATGTTAGTGATAATAACCGGGTCCGATGGTTTAACGTGCTCTCCGAGGCACAGAGGAAACGAAAATTCCATATTAGGACTTCCAAATTCGTTCACCCATCCAGTTGCTGACATGAGTCAACGTTGCTTAACAATCGCAATCGATACTAGGCCACTCGTCCTTCGGCTAGGCCACTCGTCCCTCAGTGTAAGTGTGCCTTAAAGTGTATGTAAATTAATAAAGGTACTTACTTCATACGTCACTGTACTCGCTGCTCAAGCGGAATAACTTACGTTATCTCCATCTAAATCCACCCACTAATAAGTCTAAGCTTCCGCCACTTAATCAATGTCATGCGCCGTGCTTTAATTATTCAGTTCAACTACTGTTAACTGAAATTGTTGTCAAATATTACATAGTCAGAATATTGCCTGCGACTGTGAAATTTGAATGTATGGTTTTGTGATAATAATTTGGATTAAGGCCCCACGCTACCCGAGCCGAAATTTCATTTTGAGAGAAGGGTGACAGGTATCTCACTCCAACGTCTGTTACCTGTTGCGAATGGCCACAGTATAGAATAATAATAAAACGACGCACCGCTTTTGGACATTTCATGGAGACATGCGAGAGTTAAAGTAATGAAGAATATCATTTGAAATACGATACTTAGCGCAAAATCACGGGATTCAAATCCTAATTTGATTGTTTCGTACTTATAGGCCGAGCCATTTAAGAGAAAAAGCCTTCTTGCTCTTTTATTATTCATGACATTGGAATTTTTTTCTATCGAGAAAATTTCGTCCAGTCATGTTTTCCAGTGACCCAAGACTTGAAAAATATAATTAATTATAGTATATATTAATTTCAAATTTTTCGATCCACGCGTTACATACTTATATCGATTTTAGAATCGACGGAAACGTACGTTAAGTACGTAACGGCAATCCATAATAATTTACGTAATAATTACATGTTTAAACTATGTTATTTATGCTTTATTTCTTCGTGTCGGAATATGTCCAATGTTTACTAGGTATCTATTGTTTAACTTATGTAAGTATAATTACAGAAGTGAGCAATAATTAAATTGCTTTAAAAATATATTTTGTACTCTCTTTAAAACTTGCACGTGTTAATGGTTAAACGTGTAGAGGTTCAACGAAATATATAATGTTATTAGTTAATTATAAAACTTGGCCAAAGCGTTACGACAATAATTCAATAATCATTTAATTTAATAATTATTTGATAAGAGCTCAATTTCTATCGTAATCTCAAAATCAAATTGCGATCCAAATTAGATGTTTCATTAAAAACATCTACGAGTATACTCCGATTGTATTTTTATCAAAAATAATTATAAAGTTGTTTCTTTTGTTCGGAATATTTTTCTGAATTGTGGCAGGTAAAATTTATTTTCCAGCCCGAAAATAGAATTCCATCTTCAAGAAAATTCCTAAACAATCTCCGCGCAAGCCTTTTGTGACTTTTGTGTGTTATTGACGTCTCCGAACCAAAAACGAGATAAAAAAAACTATATTGAAGGCCTTGGGGCCATTGTTTGCCTGTGAATCTCGCTGGGTCCAAAGATTTTAATGGTTCTTGACAAGTAAAGAAACCTTTGGCATAGTGCTGTGTATTGGAGTGCACGAGTATATACCTAGTGCTCCTGAAAACTGGGTCGAATTTCACTTTGAGAAACTTTTGCCTCCCGTTTGACGTAGAGTTTTGGAATTTGATGTGATTTTTAGGCATGCAAATTTCGTGCTAGATGATTTGTTGCTTTTGCAAAAGGTTAAATCAACGTCTGTAGAAGTTTCAGGCAGAATTTTTGTAAATGCATGTATGAGCTGTTTGTTTATTTTTTTGAAGATTTTATTTTTTAAATTTTCCTGATGTTGCCGAAATTCGCATCTCGATTTTCGATTATGCATCTTGCAGGCGTACCTATATTTTATATACGATCACTTTAGTAATTTCTGAAAAACGGATAAAAACACGATAAGTCTTAAATCTGTTATACAATTTAGTTGCAATATTTGACCCAAGCAAATCCAAAAACATTGCTAGTAAAATAAAAGCTTACAAAAAAAGAATTGACAGGCGAATTAAATGTCCTCGTGCGAATTTTACACGGAGCCGTGCATATTATCACGACAGGACGAAAATTGTTTCCCATTACGAGACGTTTCGCGCGGATTCTTTGTCTTGTCCTGACCGTAGTGTGTTTTCGCTTTACGATATTTGACATTTTTTTTAATTTTAAATATCATAAAGTACTAACAAAAGTTAATACCCTACTAAAGTTACGATCTAGCCTATGAGTAAATAAAGCTAATGAGTAACATTATTTTAACCTAAACTTGTACCATAAAATTATATCTAAGAATTGGTTCATTGGCTTATCTTAGTTTACGCTAGATATTATTACGAGACACTGTGTTCTTGTGTTCTTTGCATTGCACTTAGCACTACACTTTCACTTCACTACACTAACTCGAAGGGCTTAGTCCTTTTAAGTCTACGCACTAGGTCTGTATTGTAGAGGAGCTGGATGGCCTCGACGTTTACGTGATAATGAAGCCTGTTTTCGTGGGATTGCGCTTGTCTCCTTATGATTATATCTACGAAGTCCATTTGCAGATCACGATGAATATCTTCGTTTCTGACGTACCAGGGTGCATTGACGATACCCCTGAGTACTTTATTTTGAAATCGCTAAATTATTAGGATATTGCTTTTTCTGGTACAGCCCCACACCTGACAACCATAAGTCCACACTGGCATCAGGACTTGTTTATACAAGAGTATCTTATTTTGTATTGATAACGATGAGTTTCTTCCTAAGAGCCAGTACATTTTTTTGTACCTCATGTCTAGGTCTTCTCTTTTCTTCTTGACGTGAGCTTTCCAGCGTAGCTTACTATCAAGGGTCATTCCAAGATATTTTGCTGTATCAGCATGGTGGTATCTTTTGTGTGTCAATATAAATAGGATAGTAACTTGCTTTTTTATTTGTAAAATCAATATGGGTAGACTTAGAATCGTTAAGTCTTATTCGCCATTTTTTCGTCCATTTATAGAGCTCATTTAAAGCTGTTTGTACTTTTCCCACTGCCTCCTGGTGCGTGCTACCCACAGCTATGATGGCAGTATCATCGGCAAAAGTAGCGATAGTACCTACAGTATCCGGCAATAAATATTGCACATCGACCTTTGGAAAGAGACAATCGGTTATTTCGGCTTCGTATAGCGTTATCTCTGTCGCACACTACCTATCGGTACCTATCGGTAGTGTGCGACAGAGATAACGCTATACGAAGCCGAAATAACCGATTGTCTCTTTCCAAAGGTCGATGTGCAATATTTATTGCCGGGTACTGTACTAGATATTTGATATAAAATTATAAATATCGATGCTTATTTCACATCATTGTCGTGGTAGAACATCATTCCGAAGCATTACAATTATACTAATGTAACACATAATTAGCATATGTAGGTATTAATAATGTTCTTAATTTATTACTAATTAAAATTAATGACGTTTGTAAATTATTTGCATTAATTTACACTAGAAATTTTACATAGTCGGGTAAGGCCGTAGATTTTGCCACTTTCTGAAAAAAAAAATGTGTCCAATTTTTAAGTTACTAATTAAAAAAAAACTAACGTGATTATTGTAGTGAAGATTTTTTATAAGCTTGCGGCATACCTATATCTTAAGAAAATATATTTAAATTAAATGTACAGATCGCCGTGAATATTTTAAAAAATCGCAAATCTTCAGAGACCACGAATTTGGGTCCAAAATACGATGTCTTTCGACCAGACTAATTTCTTTGTTGTCCTAATTTACGTCTATTTTCTAAGGTAGTGTATTACTTTTTAGTTTATTTTAAATCTCAGACTGTTCGGCTGCCAGTTTATGGTTTTAAAATATTAAAATACGTGTTGTGTATTGATTTATCAGTTTTCAAACATTTGTCTCCGTTTTTTCACTTCTTCGTTACTTTTTTCTTCGTTACTAACATTTACCTCAAGAAATGTTTAATTTGCAATTATGGTACGATTTAAAAAGAGACTCTGGCAACACTAAGAAGCCATGCCGAAGAGAAAAAGCTACGCCATTTTGTCTTGTCTATGTAGTGTGTCAAAAGTGCCGGTGCGTGTTTCGTCAGTGTGAATTAAAAATTGTTTTCGGAGGTTTTAACGGTAAGTAACCGGGTTTTGACAAGTAATTGTATAATTATAAACGTAACAGTAATTGAAATGCATTTTTAAATTTAATTTCATTCGAAATTAAGCGTAGTTTGGAAATTATAACCTATACAATCCAAATAAAATAAAGCTTTCGCGTTACTTTAGCGTTACTCTTACGTTACCGTAAACAAAGATTCTATGTTACGTAACAAAGACAAATCTTAAGGGTAGTACATACTATTTAATACTATAACTACCCCATTACGCGGAGAAGTTGCGAGGGCTATATTTTCTGGTGCACTAGTGTTGGTATAAAATCAATGCGCACATTGTGTCTTACTGTCTTATCGTTAATGTTTTTCAATACGTTTGCTGAATAAATTTTCGTAATTTTCTCGTTAATATTAAAAAACTTTTTTTACGGGATTTGCGGATTTGGGGAATTAAGCCTTTAGATTTCGGTTCAGTTTTTAGAATTTGCACCTTGTGTATAAAAATATACTTTTTTTATTCATTACAAGTTAGCCCTTGACTACGATTTCACGTGATGGTAAGTTATGATGCAGTCTAAGATGGTAGAGGGCTAACCAGTTATGTTGTTGTATGGCAGTTATATTAAACTCATACCCCTAATCGGTTTCTACAAGACATCGTTATAAATTCCCAGAGTGTCCCTGCCAGGGATCGAACCCGGGATTTCCGCACGTTAAGTCAACAGCACCCAACACTGCGCCGGGGAGGTCGCCATGCGTAAAGTGTGTTTAAAACTTCCATTTTTGTTGAACAATGTATAATATAAACTAAATTTTATAAAACATAAATTGTTCTAGATGCCGATGTCACCAGCCGAAAAGCAGAAAAAATATAGACAAAAATTAAAAACTGAAAACCCAAGTAAGTATGAAGAAATGCATAGAAAAGCTAAGGAAAGATCTAAAAAAATAATGTAATAATAATAATGTAATATAATGTATACAAGCTAATTGAAATTATTGAATAAATATGTTTATTACAAATAATGTAATGTTTTTATTTTGTGTCCAATATTATTGTACATTGTATGTAATCAGCTTTACAATTTACTAGCGTTACTCTCGCGTTGCTTTCGCGTTACCGTAACGAAGAAGTTTCATCGTTACTGTATGTTACTAAGTGGCAAAATCTACGGCCTTACCCAGTCGCGTTAATTAATGATAGCTCGAATATCATACTCGTAAACTGATGAATTAATGAAATAACTATAATACTCTTCATTTCTAATTCAAATTGTACGTTTTTTGTTGTGGGCTCTTCTCAGACCAGGGCACGTTTGGAACCCTCGTAGCTTTAGTTTTAAGGTACCGTAACTGATTATCACCATCATTTATAAGTTATTGTACGTGAATAAGTGTACAGTGTACCTAATTTGAATAAATAAATATTCATTCATTGATTTTTTAAATAACTCAGGGATTTGTTATACCTATTCTTTAAAAATAGTACGTGCCAAAAAAACGTTTAACTCTGTCTTTCTTCCTGTAATTGTGTAGTATATGGAAGGGACAGAGTTCCCATGTAATGTAATTACTTACTTCAGTAAGTGTTGAATATTGTAAACACCAAGGAGGTATTTATGGCTCAGTTGGGTAAGAGCCGCGTCTTAAGCAAGATGTTGCAGATTCGAATCCCTCTCTTTATATTATGTCTATTTAAATAAACTAGTTATTTATTGTGGGGCGAGTGAGTGATATTATACTCGTTTCCTCACCATTAGGAAGATTCTCCTCCGGGCTGGTGATGTGCCCGGGGACCTTTCTGGTCCGACCGTTGTAAGTTTGAACGGTCTATATATAGCGCTTTTCTCAGAAATCTTCGATATCGTGATTTAGGCTTGTATGTAAGTTAAAAGTTTTCAGTCAATTATCTTATCCTGCGGCGTAGATGCATTTAGCGCCATCTAGTTTGCACTGTGGTAACCGCTACATAATTGGTATTTTTTAATAGAATAGCGAAAGTAATAATAAGTTCTAATGGGGTGTCCAACAACGCCACACGGCTTTTTTGACTACGGAATACTGAAAACCTAAAGCCGTCTACAATATCCATATTAAACTGCCAACAAAAACAGTGGAATGCTAGATGGTAAGGAAGTAAATTTAATTGTACTATGGTCTTACAATCCTGCACGCCGCTCCAATTTTCATGTTGAAGTAGGAATTTAAATTGAGAACGTTTGTCTTCGTAAGATGAGAGAACATACAGTAGTCTGATATACCTACAGGGGTAGAGCTGAATATTGCTGTAGTTCTTAAGGTAACAGAGACTTTATAAATACTGTGGCCTATTTTGTGCAATTTCGAAGGCACTTTAACTGCCTCGTTGGTCTGGTAATTAGCATGTTCAACTGCGGCCGACGAGGTCGCGGGTTCGAGTTCCGGGTCGGGCCATAATTAACTCATGTGTTTTTCTGACTAGAAATTCTCAGTAGTAGTCCGAATTAAGGAAGCAGGCGGTGTTTTTTCCCCGTGGATATGGATATATTAAATATGGATTTACATATTTTTTTCATCAAAACGGTTAGGCTCTAAGTCGATGATACGAGCCGCTAAGGTGTAGAATACTCTTCCAACGCCGTATAACGGTGTTTGGCCACGTATAACTTAAGTACCTTCAAGGCAAGAGTGTGTAGGCATGTTCTATAGGCAAGCGCGTTCCAACCTCATTATTGCTTTGCACTAAGCATGATTGTTGAAATGCAAGCCTATTTTGCACTAAAAAGCGTTCTTCAAATGTCTGTTATAGTTGCTTTACAAAAACGTATTCCTTTCCGATTCAGGTTAAAAAAATGACAAAAAATGTTCACGCGGTTGTGCCGTAGAAAAACTGATTTTAGGTAAATTATATTTCATGTCAATGTTTAAACGATGGGTTAAAACAGAACAGGCTAAGTTTCAAGTTAAATCCTTAATCCCACTTCTATCCCCAAGGCGCCATAATTATATATTTCGTTACTTTCCTCGTCGGAAAACAATTTCTCCGGGCGTAATCCCCGTCAATAATCCGGTGGTTGTGCGTCCACGTCGGAAGTGATTAGATTTCATACAAATTAACGTCAAATTCAACGACTCGGCGAAACGGAACAGAGGCGCTTTACGACCAACTACTACGATATTGACTACTAGATGCCCGCGACTTCGACCACGTGGATTAATTTGGAAGTAGGTGCAAAATGCCTACGGCTTCGTCCACATGGTTTTGTTTTTTCGAAAATCTCGTCGAAACTCTTCTATTTCTGAGTAGCCTATGTACCTCGGGATGTTACCTATCTACGTACCAAATTTCGACAAAATCGGTTGAACAGATGGGCCGTGAAAATGTAGCAAACAGCCAGATGAACAGAAACACATGCGTAATGCATGCGTATTTATAATGTAAGTATGAAAGTGTATCAATTTTTAATAATTCTTTAATAATTATTTTTCCCGCCGCACTGTGGCAAAAGAATCGCCGTGATATGGTTATAGACCTGGATAGTGTTGCAGGGTTTTTGATAAACCTAACTCTACACTGATGCGATAATTGTAGGCATTATCTTATCTTGATTAGGTAAGTATTAAAGAGACATTTCATTCGACGCGATTGTTTAAAGCAACGGTGTCGTATCGTTTACGTTTCGTGTGAGTGTGATTATTCGATAATCTTACGTCAAGAAGAGGGCTATCGATGTCTGTTTATGAAGGGGACGATGATTATCTTTCGTTAGGGAAAAACAAATTAACGAAATATGTCAGACTGGTCTGTTTATTCGGAATCTTTTGTGTAGAATTTGTTACGTAAAAAAGGGAACGTGTGTGAAGTCTGCCGTTCCGCACTTGACCATCGTGGTGGACTGTGTCCAAAACATTCTGAATCCGATAGGAGACACACTGTCTCCTGTCGGTTTTCCTGGCATAAAATAATATCCTTTTCCAGGGTCTGAGCTCTTTGCTAAATATTTCTAGATCAATTTTATTTAGACACGGAGGCGTGAAAAGGTAGCAGAGAGGTTTACTGAAACACTAGCCGTTATAACATTGGTATGAAATATCATGGATATCGAAACATTGATCTTTATTATTTTCTAAACTGTATTATTACTAGCCTATGACGTCGTCCGTGTTAATAAGTTTTTCGCGGGAAATCCATTTTCCAGGGTGAAAAGTATCCCAATGCCTATGTCCCCGGGATTTCCCCTATCTCTACTAATTTTCATCAATATCGGTTGAAAAGATGAGTCTCTAGCCCAGGTAGCGCCCGTGTGCAAACAATACCCTAGCGCCCCCTAGTAGGTAAGCGCGCGGTCAAAATGGAATGGGTACAAAGTACAAGTAACAACACAAATAAGTACATAAGAAGAGCTCCAGATGCAATACAAAATGTATGCAAAGCGGAGCTCTTTTTACGTTGGTCAATGAAAGTGCCGCGGCCTGCACCATAGGTAAAGACGCCTCTGTTGGTGGCTATGATGGCAGATAGAAAGACAGGCACACTTTCACATTTACAATATTAGTAAGTACTATGGATATGATGTGTAATATTTTTTTGATAAAGCATAGGGAAAGCACGATTAAAAAATAAGTAACAAAATATGTTTATTTTAGATTCACCAGCTGATTACGTAAGTTATAAAACATGTATTTTTCTTTTCAGGTATGTTGGAGATAGTTAAAGAGTCTTTTAGGAAAGTCGTGCAATAGCGATCCAGTTTTAGGTAAGTTTTAGTTTTCCTTTATTCCAGGGAAGACATAAAAACTTTTTCTAGAAGCTATTTTATATGGGAACGTTCAACCGTATGCTTTTCTGAATCCTTTGACTGAAATTATTAGACTGCGGTGTTTTACTCGACAGCTAGAGCATAAGAAGAATAAATTATATATTATTATATTGTAACCTATAGATTAACTAATAACAAATACACTTTTCTTTTGCTTTAATGAATTATAATTATACAATGTTAACTATTTTCACGGCTTAAATACGTATAGGTACCTAAATATTATCTCACTAGATGATGCCCGTGACTTTGTCCGCGTTAATTTATTTTATTTTATTTCCGCGGGTACTCTTTAATTTTTCGGACTAAAAAGTATACTATATTTCATCAAAATCGGTTGAAAAGATGACTGAATAAATGAAAAGATTAAAAGTCTGTTAAGCGTTGACCACCTGTCACACGGCTGACTTTCGGACAGCAGACAGACAGACAGACAGACAGACATACAGACTGATAGACAGAAAGACAGACATAATTAAATATATACATACTTTCGCATTTATAATATTAGTAATTATTAGACTGTGCTACTAACATCTTTTAGCGTATTCTTCTATTCTTCTATTAATTGATTATGTTATTTATATTTTGTTCCATATCCCTCTTAAAAAATAAATATCCCACTTATAAAATTTAAATCGCTTCGCAAAAGTGGGATTTGTTAGGAATAAATATAGTGATTTATAAATGCGTTTCACCCTCAAGACGCTGCGGTGTCTGGGTACGGTGACCTAATATACAGTTTAAGCTAGGACAGTCTTAATTCAAATTAAATGGTGGTTATTCATAATCTCTGTATCATAAGGTCTTATAAGCAAATTTACCTTACAGCAAAAAGACCTAGCTGGTACCGAGAAGAGCCAAAACACATGATATTACAAAAGGGAGGATTTCTCTGAGCAAAAATTAGATAGATAATACTGTACTGTACTGATAATGTAATGTGAAAAAGACTTGCCGGCACCCATGATCAGATTATTAGAAACTGCTTTTTTTTAGAAATTTGTATATTCGTCTTCATAATATCATTATTTAAAAAATGCTGCAGAGTACTAAAATTTTCACGAAAGTACGTCAATCGAAATAAAATAACTCTTTTAAAATAGGAAAATATCGTAGATTCATCACGATGTAGTAAGGGAAATCTAAAGAAAATCTTTTCAAATTGTTCTTATCCATTTATAGACGAGGGATGTCTATAGAACAATAGAACAATGCATGTCTTGAACAGGCCTCCTCTAGGCAAGGTCGCTCCAATCTCATCATTGATTTTCATCAGACATTATAATCGTTAAGAGTCCGTATTCCCGCAAACCGACATTTTAAGAACTTTTGATGAGCTCGGTGCATGAAATATTATAATTTCTTTCTAATTTTTCTTTTTGTTATAATATATGATTATAACAAAAAGAAAATTAAAATTTTAAAGATTAATCCCTCCTTAGTAGTGTATTGCAAAAAAAAATTAAATTTTATTCAAATATAATAGTGAAATTATCATTCTTGCAGAATACGTTTACAATTTTTACACTTTTGGGTGACACTTTTGACCCATATAAATTGCTTATAAAAAATACTAATATGATAAACACACTCTTAGAATTAGAGTGTTGCAATTCGTTTTTGTACGTTCTATAGAAAATTAGTTAGTAAATAAATCAAATCAATGTGCACGATTTATCCAAATTTACGCGTCACAATAACCAGTTTTTCTTAAAAGTTCTGCAAAATTACTGATTAAATAAAATTTCACATGAATGTTTAGTATTTATATAACGCAAGCAAATCTGCCCTCCGATTGTATAAGAAAATAGTTATCGTAAACGTTTGTCAAACAGATAATTGGAACAGTTTAAAGGAGTTCATAGATGCTTACATGTCAAAAAGCATGTATGAACTCCATAAACAGGTGGAGTAAGATGGAAGTGGAGTGGTAAGATCTCAAATAATATACGATTTGCAAGCAGGTCTGATTACAGCCAAGCTCGAGCGTTAATTAGAAACAAAAAACTTTGGGCCTCTGAGTTCTAACCCTACGGATAAATTTATTCGTAGGTTAAATACGAATAAATTGAGTCGGAATATGAGGCAGAAACGATTCCTTAATCGTTTTCACTGAGAGCAATCTTTCTCCGCGTCATAATCCTCATTGCTGAGGGTCGTCA
The DNA here is from genome assembly GCA_923060345.2 of Erebia aethiops. Classification (NCBI taxonomy): domain Eukaryota; kingdom Metazoa; phylum Arthropoda; class Insecta; order Lepidoptera; family Nymphalidae; genus Erebia; species Erebia aethiops. The sequence continues at coordinate 18,267,924 of OV281091.1, read as the reverse complement.
CATATTAATCACATAATAGTATGGGTTTTCTTCGGAAAATAATGTCACTTACCGATTTGAGACAGCGTTGCTTAATATTTGCAATCTTCTAGCGTTTGTGTTGTCACATCTAGGCCACTCGTCCCTCAAGTCGCTCAATAAGAGTTAATTTTTTTATTCCACTACAAGTTAGCCCTTGACTGCGATCTCACCTGATGGTAAGCGATGATGCTGTCTAAGATGGTAGCGGGCTAATTTGTTAGGGGTACGACAGTTATATTAAACCCATATCCCTATCGGTTTCTACACGGCATCGTTCCGGAACGCTTAATCGCTTGGTGGTACGTCTTTGCCGGTAGTGTGGTAACTGGCCACGACCGAAGCCTCCCACCAGGCTAGACCAGAGCAAATTCAAAAATTATAATTCGATTTGACCCTGCTGATCGAACCCTGGACCTCCCACTCATAAGACCACACCGCTCACTACTGCGCCAGGGAGGTCGTCAAAATACTCAGTTTTTGATATTTTAAAAATACTGGTCACCCCAACATCTCGATTGATTTTGAATTTATTGGCGAAATGTTGCCAGCGGGAAATATAGAGGCTCTCGTCTTATATCGACGATTTATCTTGCATTGCTAGGATTTAAAATGAATATAGGAATGGACATTTCTTCGCATTTAACTTTCAACTGCATAAATTCCTTCTGTGATTTATTGCAAAAATATTACATTTATGCATCGATACTATTACTTTTATTTGATAAATTGAAAATTCTATACTTGACGTTTTAATAAAAACATTGTCAATGAAAGATTAGTACGATAGAATTGAGAGGCGAACCTAACGACCTATAATTTTGAACACGGATAAGACAACAGCGCTCTGTTGCCTCATAAGCGCAAAATGAAAAATAGTTTTTCATCACTCCTGTAAAGTAGCAGAATATGACTTGCGTGGTTTCGTTTGCCCGACGCTGTTAATTGGTTTACCACGTCATCTAACTGGTGAAATTGCTGGGCGGTATAATATAGTAACATTATAATTATTCTCTCTAAAAACAAAGGTATATTTTTGTTAAGTGTACATTCCGCTCCGTTCCGCCCCGTCCCACCCCGTCCCGCCCCATTGTTTGACTTACAAAAAGGTATTTCACAGTGATTGATAGTTCCGGCTTAATGGAAAGAAAACAGCGGGAATATTTAACGCGTGATAGCTGTTTTTCTTATCATTTTACGAACTCTTCGTTAATTAGGAGGTTTCCTATTAAAACATGATATGCAAGTTTTTAGGACGAAGTTATAGGTACTAATAATACAATAAGGGACGGTTACAGTAATTAACTGGATGAATTCCGTACGTTAAATATACTAAAAATTTCAAATTAACGTTGTTGTCAATACGACAGCAATTTCTTACACGACTGCCCAAAAAAAGGAGGGTAATGTTTTCAGGGGTCACGTATGTGTGTGAGTTTCTTTATTCCACCATAACTTCTAAATGCCTGAACAGATGGATGTATGGGGTATGGTTAGAATCCTTACATCCTCCTGAGTGACACAACATTTATTTTTTTTGAAATAAAAAATCTTTTTGGTAGAACAGTCTGTATGTTAATATTTTTATTAATTTATGGCTTGCTTTAACTTTAATTCGTCTTATATTTGGCCCTAAAATTTAGAACTGAGATAGGTTGCATTCTGGGGATGGAAATAGGTACTTTTTATCCCGAAAAATCAAGAAGTTCCCAAAGAATTTAATTTTGAATTTAAAAAAAAAACGAAGTTGCTATAAGTATACTATTTAGTTATAATTTAACTCTTTTGCTATAGACAGAAGTAAAAACTGTCGTATTTATCGTATTTATTATATCCATACTGTCTGTCTGATTTTGATGAATTTGATACATGGATAGGTTGCATCCCAGGAAGGATAGGCTACTTTCAATCCCAGAAAATTAAATAGTTCCCGCGGGAATCAAGAAACAGCTTTCGCGAGGACGAAGTCGCAGGCATCGTTTAGTAAGTAAATAGCTTCGTCAAAATTAAATTCACACAGTCACTAACGCATTGCACGTTCAATAGAATAAATATACAGTATATATACAGTAGAATAGAATGAAATATTCATTTTTATGTTCACATGCAATCATTCTGTCAGCAAACTGAATGTTAACAGAAAAAAACTAAAACTACAACTGAATGTCTAACAGAAAAAAATTAAAAATCTAAAATAAAAACGCACCAACAATGTACAAAACGAATTATTGTTTATAATTGAATTTCGCACGAATAAGTGCTCGCGTACCCGTTCTGCTCTCGGAAATAAAAGTGAAAATTTCAAAAAAAATTTAGTTGCATGGAAAATTGAGCCTATTTCTATTGGTAAACTTATGCCCGCGGCGAAATCTAAACAACAACTTTTTTCAAACGTCAAAACGCGGTTTTAGTATGGGATGTTGTGTGAAATACTGAACTGTGACGTCAACAAAATTTCATGTCCTTTTTTCTTCAATCGATAACTTTAAATGGTTTTCAAACTTAAAACTAACAGTTGAAGTGGATATTACAACTTTTGGGAGATCCTCTATTTAATAATCATAAAATAGTAGATTGTTAACCGAGGGTCGAAATAATCATTTCCCGAGGTATTTAGACGCCCGAGCGTAGCGAGGGCGGCTATAGTCCGAGTAGGAATTGATTCTTTCTCACGAGTTAAACACTCTGCTTTTCATTTCGAATATGAGGAAAATAAAACTAGTTGTTTATCTAAACTATTTATTGATAATATATAATAATATTAGTAGTATGTACCTATTAATTGTGAAATTAGGACAATTCGTGAAATTGAAAGTAACATTTTTGTTTGGAATGTTTATACTGTTTGATATATTATGACAAATTTGGCTGTTCTGGATATCTGTAAAAGTAGGAGACTCTGGTATTTCATCAGACGATGGATTACATGGCGGATACTCCCTGGAAGTTGTCGGCTGAGGCGAATTGGGGCGTACTTTTATAGTTTCAGCTAATTTGGTTGAAATTTTAATTTTATTTTGGACTGAATCCTCAATGTAGCCTTCGGCGACTGTGCTGGATTTCCAGCCTCCATGTCGTTTTAACGTTGTCATGTTTGCCCCTGAATTGGCTAAAAATGTTGCTGACGTTCGTCTATAACAATGTCCGGTATACTGCTCACAGTTTGGTAAATTCAAATATGTTGCTATCTGCTTCGGCATACCTGAGATTTTATTTTTACCGATCACTTGTTTATAGCATTTTCCCTTCTGATAGTTGAGAAAAAAACGGTCCGTTTTTACATCACTAGGTCTCATTTTTTGATATTTCTTTACTATTTGTTTAAACTCTTCTTGTACTACAAACGAGCGCTCAATATTTGTTTTTGTTTTAGTCAGTTTTACTAGTAATAATTGGCCTTGACTTTCAATGTCCTTAATTGTCAAATTTGTGAGTTCACTGCTTCTGCAAGCGCCGCTTATACCGAGTATCAATACCACCTGTGAAAATCATGTAATTTTTTAGTATTTATGTGATAAATACGTTCATTTTTAGAATAAATCCATGAATACTTAGGTAAACTTACCTTCACTGCCAAATATATCTCGTCAGGAGCATCATTTAAAAAAGTTTCCACTTCATGAGAGGTGAAAACCTTAGATTTCTTACTCTTGAACCCCTGAGACTGTCTTTTCAAAAATGATGTTAAATTATGAAATTCTTTCAAATTTACATTATGTTTTACACTAAGTGTACTTTTGAGCATTGAATATCGGCTCCATAGCGTAGAAGGCTGTAGTTTACTACACAGTCTATTAAAATATGTAAGAAATACACTTTCGGAAAACGATCATTCTTCTCTGCTCGCCACTTCATAAAATTATTGTGTGTTTATATATCTTTCTTTTGACATTTCTGGCAAAATATTTTCAATAACACTATTTGCTTCGTCTCTAATCGAATCTGGTGTCAACATTTCAGAATCGCTTGAACTCATTTTTAATATTCAAATCTAAGATTAGGTACCTATTAGCTATTTATTTGAATTCCGTCACAAATACTTAACAGAAATTAGTATCCCGCCAATTTATGTCGACTTTTTAAATTTTAAATATGGAACTCACCGCGTAATTATTGTTGCTGTTTATTCCGCTCAAAGAAGTTTGCGTTAAGTACACACTGGCCGTTTAGAAAGTCACATGGCCGCAGCATTTCTTTTTATCATTAAAAAAATAATATATTTTTAGTAGTTTTTTTTTACATAAAAACTCTTTACAGCTGACAGCAGTTCTATTTTGAAAGTTCATTCCGGCCCATAAGTGGGAAGTAATTTGTATGAGTTTTTCCCTCCCTATGGAGGGAAGCAGCATTTTCCACCCAATAATGAGATCAAAACAATACTACTTTCCGAATATGAAAAATGAAAAAGATATTTTAATACCTAATCGGATGCAGTTCGGTTTTTTTGTCCTACTGACTAAAAATTAAAAAAATCCAAATAACTTTTACGTAACCTTGACTTGTACATTGACTTGACTTGATTTGTACTTAATCGAAAAAAACTATTATTTTTTGTAGAAAATACTTAAATTCAAAAATTTGCTATTGCAATTAGCCATAAAATTGACAAAAATACGCAAAATTAAATTTTAAGAATCAAAATTTAAGTTCAGAAATTACCACCTTACCACATTTGTAGTCTGATTTCTCACAACAATGCCACCAAGTACCAAATCTTTTAACTTTTAAGGGATGCTTAGGAACTCCAAAAGTTTTTGAAACTAGTCCGAAGTGACGTAGACAGGTTTAAGTATTTTTAATCTTAAGTTGAAAATTCATCTCTACTTCAGTTGCAGTTGAACGTAAACTTTTCATTTTCGATCAAAAATTTTCCGACTTAGGTTAATGTTATGATGGTAATTATTTTATGCAAAGTAGCACAGTTCATAGCAAACATGTTTACAAAAAAAAAATTCGGAAAAAAGCACTAAATAAAAAGAAAAAAAAAATTAACAATCACTCCCTCAGAAACCTCACGAAAAAACGTAAAAAATTATAACTCGAAAACTACCAAAAATCGCTGAACATTGTTTTTTCTGATAGATCAGGAATCTAAATCTTTTCTTTGGACGTCACTATTTGGGCCAACCTGTAGATTTTAGGGTGAAGATACAATGGACGAGGATACGACTTTCAGCTATGAGGTGTATGACGTAGAAGAGAAATGCTTAGTTGGTACCTATTAGGTACTGTCGTGAACAAAAGTAGGTCAGTTGAAATCTTCGGGAAAAACAGATAGGAGAGAACTTGGAATCGGCGAACAAAACCCCCTTGTACTGCAGCCGGGTAATTGGATGGAGCAATAGACGCGCGGGTAGAGGGGGAGTGGGGGGGGGATCCCTTTTCGCAATTTCTCTTTTATCATTAGCACGGGAACACTTTGTACGATTGGCAGAAAGTGTACTGATTGACATGCTCAGTAAATGCTTGCGCCCACGGGTGATTTTTGTAGCCGGCAACTTTTGATCGCCATGCAACGTCCATGGAGTTGTATGGAGGAACGCGAACGAGGCGAATTTTTATCACGCACACATTCTCGTTAGGTAGGTAAAACAACTAGGACAACAGCATCCATGGGGCCATGGAGTCTTAGTAGTGGCAAAAAATTCTTGCCAGATATGTATTTCACTGCAGCTCATTGCCTCATTTGGTGACAGAAGGGCTGGCTCATTTTTTGTGCAAAGGATCAACCTGGCTGATCGAGGAAATGCAGCCAGCATTCTCGCCACATTTCACCGATTCGCCATGATTGGCATGATTTATATAGTTATTAGGTTAGGATAGCATTAGTCGGGCATATAGTGACCGACAGCCTGAGAGACGACAGTGATATTGAACGAAAGCGCCGGGCGTTGTCGGTCCGGGCAATATGATAGCCCGCAGATTTGCACGATGTACTGCGCAGGTTAAGTTGGCCTTATTTAGAGCGTACTGCCAATCTTTCCACACGTGCAGTCTGTGGACAGACTATACGCAGCGGACCTACAGTGCCCTGCGTGTTCAGTATAACAATGTGCTGAGGGCGGTGCTGAGGAGGCCTCGACACTGCAGTGCGTCGGCAATGTTTGAGGACGCTCGCGTGGATGGTTTCTACGCGATTGTGCGCAAGCGTGCCTCGTCTATGATGTGCAGACTAGTGAGCAGTACCAACACCCTCCGCAGCACGTTGGCTACTAAGCTGGACAGCCCTCTCTGGAGGCGCTGGAATGGTGCACACATTCTCGTTAGGAGGCCCCAACGAGCCCTGTAGATGTGTCGAAGCTTTAGGTATAAGAGTAGGTTAGGTTAGGTTAGGTATTTTCTTTATACTACACCCGCTCGGAAAGTACCTTCATTCTTTTTTTAAAACGAGGTAGAAAGTACGTCATTGCTACAAACCAAATATGCGGGAGGGAAAGATGTATGAAATTTCATTTCTAACGTGCTAAGCGGGGAGAAAAACTATATGAAAATCCATTTCTAACGCGCTGTTTTTTTTTAATTTTAAGTAAATTAGGTATATGGACGTTGAGAATTTGGGTATGTCCTTATGGATATAATATTAGAAGCAGCTTCACCATATTACAAAAGTCAAATATGGCGGATTTCGATTGTCGATATTTATGTCGATTTTGATGGTCGATTGTCGATATCGATGTTGATTGTCGATATCGATGTCGTGGTCGGTTGTCAATATCGATGTCGATTGTCGCTATCGATGTATCGATGTCGATTGTCAATGTCGATTGTCGATGTCGATTGTCGATATCGATGTCGTTTGTTGATATCGATGTCGTTATCGATGTAGATTGTCAACATCGATGTCGATATCTTTGTTGATTGTCGCTATCGATGTCGATATCGATATCGATAGTCGATATCAGTGTTGATGTCGATTGTCGATATGGTAGTCGATTGTCGGTATCGATGTCGATTGTCGATATCTATTGTTGATGTCGATGTCGATGTCGATTGTCGATATCGAAATCTATATTGAAATAATCCTCAAAATGTACCTAGTCTAGTTTTGATAGTGAATCTTCGAATGAAGCGACTCATATAACTTTGTAAGTTCGTTTAATCACTAATTATTATCGCTTATTTTCCTCGCAGGTGTAGTATAAAGCACTATGTATCACTCGGTAGAAAGTACGATTCCTACCTCGCGTGTATTGCGGCCCTTCGGCTACGCCTCGGGCCTCAAACTACACCCTCGATAGTAATCGGTCACTTTCTCCCCTCGGTGAACAATGTACTATTTTTACTAACATAGGTTAAGTGTTTGTTTACTAACAAATTATGGGCTGGCAGTTTGTAGTTGCCTGAAATAAAAACTTTTTTATTAATTATTATTATTAAGTTCTATTGTATCTTTATAATAAAGTTTAAGAAAAACTTATTTTAATAATGCCCACGTCAATCAGTATGGGTAAAGACTCAACTCGGCCTTCAACAATTCTTTTAATATTGTTGTAAATTCTGAATTACTCTAGGGAACACACACTAGGGATGAAAAAAGTTTAGCGGACAAGAAATTAGCAGCATCTGTAACAGACACATAATAAATTATCTATGGTATTTTCTTACCTATGGCAGCCATTTTGTATCACTTGTCATTTTATTATAATGGTCAGCTGTCGCTGTCTAATTAGTCCTTTTCGATCTAAAATTTTAAATTAACAAAATGTACTTTGGTGCTCATTGAATAAAATAATTAATTAATTCAGGAATACTCGTTTAATTCCAACATCAAATAACCCTCACTTCAACAGCATCTTTAAATAAAGCATGCACTCTAGCGCGACACACAAAACGTGATTTCTTTAACTCAAAAGTATTAATAAAATACATGTCTATTACAAAAGCTAAAGTAAACGAGGCTACGAAGCAAGAAAACTCTCTTTATATACCTACTTTTACTACTAAAAGTTTAGCAAAACTGGAATTGGTTTGCGGTAAAACGTTTCAAGTTAACTTTGCAGTTTTTTTCATTTGCCCAGTTTCAAACTGGAGCCATGAAACTGCGAGCAAAGTTGGGAGCTAAATGTATCTTTAGAAAACTAGCTTAAGCTACAACTGATTGCATTAGGGGCCATACTACCCACGCTTAAAGCAATACGTAAGCAATATTATTCAAAATGACCATGTTTTATGTCACACTTGACGTTCCTAAAATAAGGATCATAATTCTAAAACACGAAAGTCAACAATTTTGAAACAGCGTTGGCAGTTTGATAAATCAAAACCCAATGTTTTTATATAACTTAATAACCAGCTGCCAAAAAACTTGGTATCCTGAACAAGGTGAAGCGGTACTTCACGCCAGAACAGCGCCTCACTCTTTATCAGGCACAAGTTCGTTCTGGCATGGAGTACTGCTGCCACCTTTGGGATGGATCCGCCAAGTACCAACTCGATACATTAGACTCGATTGATCGCCGGGCCCGAAGAATAATTGGCGATCAATCACTCGCGCAGCCGAAATTGCTAAGTCTACAACACCGACGCAATGTCGCCTGCTTATCGGTTTTTTATCAGATATACCATGGGGAGTGTGCTCTGGAACTTCATAACCTTGTTCCTCCTTCTCCGTTCTACCACAGAACAGCGAGAAACCGTGAGCGTTGGCACCCTTATGTGGTTGACGTCCAATTTGCTCGCACGAAGCGTTTTTGCTCGACGTTTCTGATACGAACCGCTAGGGTGTTGAACACCCTCCTAGCGCACATTTTTCCTGCCACTTATAACTTAAGTACCTTCAAGGCAAGAGTGAATAGGCATCTTCTAGGCAAGCGCGTTCCAACCTAGACCTCATCATTGCTTTGCACTAAGCATGATTGTCGTCAAGCGCAAGCCTATCAAGCAATAAAAAAATAAACTTGATCCTTACAATAATAATATTATTGTATTAGAGTACCAAATTTATTTATCTTGTAAGAATATCTCAATAAACAGTTTTTCTTTTCGTCCTTCGTGCTCAATTGGCGGGAAGCACACTGATTGGCCATCAGAATACTTACCTTACTACCTTAATTTTTTAATTAATTTCTTTTACGGCCCTGGATTCAAGTCCTTTAAGGCCTTATATTTATTGCGAATACCACAGAATATAAAACTAGAAAATCATGACAGGAGTATGGCCCCAGAGTTGTGATGGCCCATTTTGTATTTTTTTTTTTCAACTACGTGTTAGCCCTTCACTTAATTCTCACCTAGTGGTAAGTGATAATGCAGTGGTATAGTTGGCAGAGGGTTAACCTGTTAGGGGTATGACAGTTATATTAAACCTATAGCCCCAATCGGTTTCTATATAGCATCGTACCGGTACGCCAAATCGCTTAGCCATAGCCATGGCCAAAGTATCCGACCAGACAAAAAAACAAATTAATAATATTAAAAAAAAATGCCAACTAACGTTTAAGGCTGTAAGAGTTTTCGCTTTTGTTGTGTAATACTTTATTGCACACAAATACGGGAAACAGTTTACAAAGTAAAAAAAAAGCACAGTACAAAGTTTTGCACGCAAAGGCAGTCTTATCACTCATAGCGATCTCTCACAGACAACCTTTGGTGAGAGGCGCAAGGTTAAAATCAATACTATAATACTATTTAAACTTTACTATTAATATTATAAATTTGGATGGATAGATGGATGGATGGATATTTGTTACTCAATCACGCCAGAACTCCGGAATGGATTGGCATGAAATTTGTCACAGAGATAGATTATAGTCTGGAATAGCATATAGGCTACTTTTTATCCCGGCAAATTAAAACTTCAGCAAACTTTACATACTAATACCTAAGTATACTAAGTTTTCCTTTACTTAACTTTTAAAAGTAAAAAGTGTGTTTTCTGCCTTCGTCGCTCGTCCGAGTAGGCTTTTGTAATTGGGAAATTAATGTTTTACGGACCTTTAACCAATTAAGGAGTAGCTCAGCTGTAAAAGGGTCTATGTTTAAAAATAATTAGATTAGCCATTTAATTTTTCATTTTTCCCCAAGGATTAACTCAATTCAGTTTTGGACCATAACACCTACTTCAGTAATTTAGACGAAGAGTAAAGTGTTTTTGGTTATTAAAATACGAGTACATTAATATATATACACTCAGACAATAACATTATTGTCTATTATTAAAATAGACATGTGAAGGCCCCATAGACAGGTCCTGTAAGGATAAACGAATGGACATGATAAACGATTTCTTCCATCGGAGTGACAACGTTTAATTTTGAATTTTTATTTTATACATTGGACCATAAAGTAAATAGAAGATAGATAATAGACAAACATACTAATATTATAAATGCAAAAGTGTGTTTGTTTGTTGGTTTATGGGTTTGTTGTTTTGTCCTTCAATCACTTCACAACAGAACGGATCGACATGATTTTTTGCATGGGTATAGTTGAAGACCTGGAGAATGACATAGGCTACTTTTTATCCCGGAAAATTAAGTAGTTCCTGTGGGAAATAAAAAAACTTATTCCACGCCGACGAAGTCGCGGGCATCAGTTAGTAGTCCATAAGCACTTTTTACACTTTAAGAGTTAAGTTCATGTACCTATTGGCCGCCTAGTGTCAGTCTATCTTTCAATCTGTCTGTCTGTCTACATGCTATACTTTAACGGCTCATGTTTTTAATCGATTTTGATGAAATTTGGTATGAAGATAGGTTTAATCCCAGGGAAGGACATAGGGTACAACGCGGACGAAGTCGCGGGCATTATCTAGTACTAGCACAGAATAGGTAATAATAAGAATTTGAACCTACAATCTTTTGAAAATAAGTTCACCTTCTAAATTTTTCGAGGGTCTGAGTAAGGATTTTAGATAATTAATATTCTGAGCATAATATTTTGTAACTAATCATTCACCCAACAAAAGATCGTATCAGATTTTTTTCACCATGGCTATAATTATTAAAATTCAACGTCGCCCCAAAAAATTCGTTACGAAGAGATTCCTATTAATATAAAAGCTTGTCAAAATTCAATTACCTATCCAATAACGTTGTCAAATATCAACATGGCGGACGTGGGACGCCATAACGGGCCGATATTTAGAAAAGAAAAACGATTTTACTGCCAGAGTTTTAGGATGGGCGGTCCGGAAACTTTCGTGTTATGTACTGTCACAAAAATAAAATATAATTAGGGTAAGATATTAATTTTAAGATAATATTATACGAAATTATTAAAATATTAGACAAAAAGCTGATGCCCGCGACTTTGTCCGCGTGGATTTAGGTTTTTGGTTCCCGTGGGAACTCTATAATTGCCGGGATGAAAAGCAAGCCTGTGTCTTATTCCAGACTATAATTTATCTCTGCGCCAAATATCATACAGATTCGTTTAGCAGCGATTGAGTAACAAACATCCATCCATCCTTCCATCCATTCATCCATCTAGATGATATACAGTTCGCGCGCGAGTTGAATGCAGATTAAATGTATGGTGACACATACATTTAATCTGCATTCAACTCGCGCGCGATCTATACATACTAGATGATTGATCGAGGTTTTTGATTACCGCGGAAACCCTTTGTTTGAAATGAAGCCTTGAATTACATGTACCCTTTAGCTTGTAGATTTGAGGGTATGAAAACTGAACTTGACGTGAGGGAAGCTGCGGGCAAAAGCTAGTATTAGTATGAAAGTATTGGTCGTATTTATTCATAAAACAGGCATTCAAAGCAAAACTGCATTATATTCTCGGTCCAGAGGTGGAAAACAGTGGTATATACCGGATGCTACCTGTCTCTACCGTGGCCCGAGTTTCCGTGCCACTATCGACGCCACGCGTCCATTCCTGCCACAGGCTAAATAATATGCTTCGAATATACTGCGTTTACTGTTCTTGTTTATGGTTTTTATTTGCAATATTTCTATTCTGTGCTGAAACAGGCAGAACGCACCAATTGGGTATTTGACAACAAGTCAAATACGTAACTTTTTTCAAACGACAAAACGCGCGCCTAGTATGAGATATATGAAATACTAAACTGTGACGTCAATAAAATTCAACTTTTAGTTCTATTGATAGTTAAAATGGTTTTCAAAAATAAAACTAACAAGGGGTGTGGATGTTACGAATTTTGGGACAATCGACGTCAAAGGGACGTCACAATTCAGTATTTCATACAAAATCCCACAATAAGCACCAATTTTGTCGTTTGAAAAAAGGGGCTGGTTTGACTAGTTGTCAAATACCCAATTAGAGTGCACCGCTAAAACACTATTAAAAGCCATAAAAATCAGCAAAATGGTCCCTCGAGCCGTAGAAGACAAAACTTCTACGCAACTACTTATATGGCAAATCACGTTAACGTCGGCAGCAAATTTTCTCCAATTAAACCTATGCAGGGCCCTAGAGGGTTCCATTAATTAAATGCGACTCCTAAGAGTGCTCGGGCCCGGGCCTCAGGGCCCCGAGCCGGCCCTTGTGACTTGTGAGCCACTCGAGATAATCGCCGGACAGAATTATTCACTCAGATTGTCTATGGAGTCACGGCTTTTGGTTTATAATTGCGAGAGGAAAATTCACCTAAAACTGTAGCTATGTACCTACAGTACCCGGCAATAAATATTGCAAATCGACCTTTGGAAAGAGACAATCGGTTATTTCGATACCGATCGGTAGTGTGCGACAGAGTGATCGGAGTGACAACGTTTAATTTTGAATTTTTATTTTATACATTGGACCATAAAGTAAATAGAAGATAGATAATAGACAAACATACTAATATTATAAATGCAAAAGTGTGTTTGTTTGTTGGTTTATGGGTTTGTTGTTTTGTCCTTCAATCACTTCACAACAGAACGGATCGACATGATTTTTTGCATGGGTATAGTTGAAGACCTGGAGAATGACATAGGCTACTTTTTATCCCGGAAAATTAAGTAGTTCCTGTGGGAAATAAAAAAACTTATTCCACGCCGACGAAGTCGCGGGCATCAGTTAGTAGTCCATAAGCACTTTTTACACTTTAAGAGTTAAGTTCATGTACCTATTGGCCGCCTAGTGTCAGTCTATCTTTCAATCTGTCTGTCTGTCTACATGCTATACTTTAACGGCTCATGTTTTTAATCGATTTTGATGAAATTTGGTATGAAGATAGGTTTAATCCCAGGGAAGGACATAGGGTACAACGCGGACGAAGTCGCGGGCATTATCTAGTACTAGCACAGAATAGGTAATAATAAGAATTTGAACCTACAATCTTTTGAAAATAAGTTCACCTTCTAAATTTTTCGAGGGTCTGAGTAAGGATTTTAGATAATTAATATTCTGAGCATAATATTTTGTAACTAATCATTCACCCAACAAAAGATCGTATCAGATTTTTTTCACCATGGCTATAATTATTAAAATTCAACGTCGCCCCAAAAAATTCGTTACGAAGAGATTCCTATTAATATAAAAGCTTGTCAAAATTCAATTACCTATCCAATAACGTTGTCAAATATCAACATGGCGGACGTGGGACGCCATAACGGGCCGATATTTAGAAAAGAAAAACGATTTTACTGCCAGAGTTTTAGGATGGGCGGTCCGGAAACTTTCGTGTTATGTACTGTCACAAAAATAAAATATAATTAGGGTAAGATATTAATTTTAAGATAATATTATACGAAATTATTAAAATATTAGACAAAAAGCTGATGCCCGCGACTTTGTCCGCGTGGATTTAGGTTTTTGGTTCCCGTGGGAACTCTATAATTGCCGGGATGAAAAGCAAGCCTGTGTCTTATTCCAGACTATAATTTATCTCTGCGCCAAATATCATACAGATTCGTTTAGCAGCGATTGAGTAACAAACATCCATCCATCCTTCCATCCATTCATCCATCTAGATGATATACAGTTCGCGCGCGAGTTGAATGCAGAGTAAACGTATGTGTCACCATACATTTAATCTGCATTCAACTCGCGCGCGATCTATACATACTAGATGATTGATCGAGGTTTTTGATTACCGCGGAAACCCTTTGTTTGAAATGAAGCCTTGAATTACATGTACCCTTTAGCTTGTAGATTTGAGGGTATGAAAACTGAACTTGACGTGAGGGAAGCTGCGGGCAAAAGCTAGTATTAGTATGAAAGTATTGGTCGTATTTATTCATAAAACAGGCATTCAAAGCAAAACTGCATTATATTCTCGGTCCAGAGGTGGAAAACAGTGGTATATACCGGATGCTACCTGTCTCTACCGTGGCCCGAGTTTCCGTGCCACTATCGACGCCACGCGTCCATTCCTGCCACAGGCTAAATAATATGCTTCGAATATACTGCGTTTACTGTTCTTGTTTATGGTTTTTATTTGCAATATTTCTATTCTGTGCTGAAACAGGCAGAACGCACCAATTGGGTATTTGACAACAAGTCAAATACGTAACTTTTTTCAAACGACAAAACGCGCGCCTAGTATGAGATATATGAAATACTAAACTGTGACGTCAATAAAATTCAACTTTTAGTTCTATTGATAGTTAAAATGGTTTTCAAAAATAAAACTAACAAGGGGTGTGGATGTTACGAATTTTGGGACAATCGACGTCAAAGGGACGTCACAATTCAGTATTTCATACAAAATCCCACAATAAGCACCAATTTTGTCGTTTGAAAAAAGGGGCTGGTTTGACTAGTTGTCAAATACCCAATTAGAGTGCACCGCTAAAACACTATTAAAAGCCATAAAAATCAGCAAAATGGTCCCTCGAGCCGTAGAAGACAAAACTTCTACGCAACTACTTATATGGCAAATCACGTTAACGTCGGCAGCAAATTTTCTCCAATTAAACCTATGCAGGGCCCTAGAGGGTTCCATTAATTAAATGCGACTCCTAAGAGTGCTCGGGCCCGGGCCTCAGGGCCCCGAGCCGGCCCTTGTGACTTGTGAGCCACTCGAGATAATCGCCGGACAGAATTATTCACTCAGATTGTCTATGGAGTCACGGCTTTTGGTTTATAATTGCGAGAGGAAAATTCACCTAAAACTGTAGCTATGTACCTACAGTACCCGGCAATAAATATTGCAAATCGACCTTTGGAAAGAGACAATCGGTTATTTCGGCTTCGTATAGCGTTATCTCTGTCGCACACTACCGATCGGTATCGAAATAACCGATTGTCTCTTTCCAAAGGTCGATGTGCAATATTTATTGCCGGGTACTGTACGCTAGTTGATGCCCGCGACTTCGTCTACAAACTTTCAACAACTTAAGAATGATTAATTTTTAGAGGGCTAGCTTGTAGTGGATAAAAAAAAAAAAAAAAAAAAAAACGGGAAATCTCAAACTTTGGAAATCAAGGGTATCTCGGATGTAACCGAACCGGATGTACCACCCTACCGATTTAGCGTTCCGGTACGATGCTGTGTAGAAACCGAAAAGGGGTATGGGTTTAATATAGCTGCCATGCCCCTAACAGGTTAGCCCGCTACCACCTTAGACTGCATCATCACTTATCATCAGGTGAGATCGCAGTCAAGGGCTAATTTGTACTTGTAATTTATAAAGTACACGGTGTTAACTGGCAAGATGACTGATTTTGAAAAATGGTCAGATTATGATCGGAAGTATCTACTATTTCGAAAAAATATCTTATTTCAGCAGAAAAATAAGGTTTGGTAGATAATATTGGCATTTGAAATTTAAATTTTAAAATTCACGCCAGAACGCTCCCCGGTGTCATGGCGTCGTTTGTGACGTCACTATTATTTTTACCAATGTACTCTGTGCAGTGTGCAGTAAGCAATAGTGTGATTGTCAAAGCTCGAAAACAAACCATTGTGACGTCATTCGCTTCTTGGTGTTTTAACCAATATGGTGGATTGCTGTATTTTATAATTTTACTAGCTGACCCGGCGAACTTCGTACCGCCTTAGTATGCAAAATTAAATGTATATTTTTCAATATTTCTGAGAGATTTTCTTAATATTTTTTTCCGTAAGAACCTTCTCCTAATAATAACAAATACAACAAAAAAAGAATTAGTGAAATCGGTCCAGCCATTCACGCGTGATGCCGTGACCAAGGAAAACGGGTTTCATTTTTATATATATAGATTTTATCAAAATAAATAGCAATCTCACTCGAAATAGAAAAATAAATAAGTTTTTTATAATCCATGAATCCTATTTCATTAGATTAATTCATGGTTTCATTGATTCTTGGTTACTGTCATCATGCCTATCCTTGTGCGGTGGTCCAACTTGCACTTGGCTGGTGTTTTAAGGTCAGTGAAAGGCTAAGGACTTTTTCCCGAGCGAGGGAACGAATAATGTTCAAAAGAAGCAGCCTTTGTTAGAGTCTGTATAATTGGGTAACAAACTTGGAGGCACTCGATGGAGCCCGGATATCCGGCGCCGGCGCGAGCTTACACTCTTAACCGGTTTTTGTTTCATAAAGTTCATTAAATGTGGGTTTATTTTTCTTATGGCATAAATTTTATTCATAATTTTATTTTATTTTATTTTATTTGATGGAAAGTTAGCCCTTGACTTGCGATCTTTATCATTTCACCACTGTACGTTTATTCTAAGTTTTAATTAGATTGATCGTATACACATTTGATGACATTAGCGTCGAATTAAAATGAACCTTACCTGAATTGATTTAAAGTCACAAATTCAGTACAACCGATTTTAATTTGGAAGCGTATCGTTAACGTTTATGACGTAAATACGCGAAATTGTAGCTCTTAATCAATGTTGTTAAGTTTTATTTTACTTTCGCTAATGTTTTTGAAAGCGTATACGATCAATCTTAGATTATTGGTAATGAGCATGATTATTTTCTCACAGTGAGAAGGGTTTGTCCCACCATGCTGGCCAAGTGTGGACTGGGAGGCTTCAGACAACTTCGAGAACATTATGAAGTACTCTCGGGCATGCAGGTTTCTTCACGGTGTTTTCCTTCAATTTTTTAAAGCAAGTTATGTTTAATTTCCTAAAACCCACATAACCCCGAAATTTGGTTTAAATTATGTCAATACATTAATAATAATATACGTGCTCGATTAACTTAATACTTTCTCAGAAATATGACGTCATATATCAATATTTTCGCTAAGCCTAAAACCCACGCTACTTTGAGCCGGTGTAATGAATTTATTGCGTTTACAAAACCGATAGCGAGAGTTTGCAAATTGTAATAAATTCTAAACGTATTTCGAGGCTCTTCAAACCAAATGGCCTAATATTATAAGAAAGAATTCTGGGGCCATACTGCCGCTTAAAGCCATATTATTTCATTATTGTTGACTTTCGTGTTCTAGAATTATAATCCTTATTTTAGGAACGTCAAGGTACGTGACACCAAACTGTCAGTTTCAGTAATACTGCCAGCGCAAAGTTGTGACCGAAAAATTAAAATTCTTGTTTCGTAATAATACTATACTAATTATTAATCTTGTTTGTAACTAAAATAAAAGGAAAATTTGACTTTTTTATATAATAGTTTAAAGCTTAGTGGTTAACAAGACTGGCTTCTTATTCTGAGAGTTCAAGGTTCAAATTCCTGGCAGATATTTGTAGATTGGCAGACGTTGCACATGTGGGCTATGGCCTAATGGGCAAAACACACAGGGAGCGGGAGCGGGTCGGGCGCGGGTCGGGTCGGGTGTGCGGCGGGTTGAATTCCAGCGTTTACAGCGTCACCCGCCACGCGCCCTACCCGCGGCCGCGTTCTGTGTGATGTCGTCCATATAAATACAAGGAATTCAACCCGCCGCGCACCCGACCCGACCCGCGTCCGACCCGCGCCCGCTCCCTGTGTGTTTTGCGCTTTAATCTTTCTTATTTTGAGGCGACTCATGCTCGGTTGCAGTCGGCTGACGATGGTTTGTAATGATGATGACGACAGCTCAAGATTAGCTATGAGATAGATCTACTAAAATTTAAAGTTGTTTGAAATATAGAAAACTACTATAATAGCATGCAGACGAAGTCGCGGGCATTCGCTAGTGTAAGATAATTGTAAGAGCTAGACTAGCACGTTTCCTTATAATTTATGCTCGAATAGTTAAATTAATAGATTTGTACACCACACTGTGATAGAATACGTGATAATTTCTGTAAAACTAACTAATTTATAATAATAATAGTTTTTGTAATATTTTTTTTAGCTCAATGAATAATAATACCGTCTAAGTATTATTATTCATTGAGCTAAAAAAAAAATTACAAAAACATTTCTTAGGCCACTTTCGCTAAAGAAGGTGTAATTTCATTTGGTACGCTTCCGTTTTCCAAAATCCGCTCCGTAAATTATTTAAAAAGTAAGTCTTTTCCATCGCCTCCCTACTTTGGCCAGTAAACAGGCGATATTTTAGATTTGAGCAGAAGTTTTTCGTGCAAATCACCGTGATTTTATAATTAAGCAAAAAACTGTAGATAGGTTTTTCTCCCGGGGAAATAATTCCTCGCCGGGTAAAATGTTTTTGCGTGATAGCAGAACTTCGTAATCAGCATGTTTTGTGGAAAATGTAACGGGAAAATGTAGCACTTTACATTATCTTACGCAAAATGAAATGATAGAACTTTTAGTTCTCTCATCTTTTCAAAAATCATAGTAGATTGTTCATCAAGGGACTAAAATGAGCCATTTCATACGAGATTACGCTCGGTAATGCTATATAGAATCGATTAGAATGGCTTAGTATAGAAATATGGATATTACCAAGTTCATGTTTCCTTATCAGTCTGTCTTTATTTTAATTACAAAAGATCGTAATATACGAAGCGTTATTATTATGAATATTATTAAAAATGAAATTAATGATACTGCCCCATACAGTATTAGTTTAAGTTCATAGTATTCTATCCAGTTCATATTGGCAGAGGGTGCGCGCAGGTGTCCTGCCCCACGATTCCGTATTACATATTCTGTCCACCAAACGGCTTTCTCCAAAGGAGTCTGTTGCTGATCACCCATCACAGATCGTAGTTTGATAATATTTTCTTTGAACCTGTGTGATTAGAACTATGTATCTTTTTTTTTTTTAATCTTTATTTAAATAGCTTGGTCGCATAGCGACTACGACGCTCTGTTAAGGACACAACAAATTATATTTTATGTTCTTGATTCTAATGCACATGTATATAAATCTATCAAATTTTTAAGTGAAT
Source organism: Erebia aethiops (assembly GCA_923060345.2). Lineage (NCBI taxonomy): Eukaryota > Metazoa > Arthropoda > Insecta > Lepidoptera > Nymphalidae > Erebia > Erebia aethiops. Next base: position 18,248,753 of record OV281091.1, on the reverse strand, counting down.
GTGATTCTAATTGACCTAAAACTATATTAATTCCGCCAGTAGATTTTAAAATAAGGTCAAGTGGGGTAAGAGAAACATACTTTACTGGTTTGTGAACATTTTGGCCTTCAGCTATCAAAATTATACATTTATTTCGATATTAAGTGAAACAAATCTTCGTTTTTGAAATATACTAACATTTTTTTTGATACAGAACTAGATTGTTCGTATAATTACGGCACAATTTAGCAACAAAGCTAGGTCATAAAAATGTTCCTCTTACCCGAGATTTGGGGTAAGAGGAACACTCGATACTTTTAAGTAAAACTCATGTTTTTAAGTGTTTATATAGCATGTATTAAATTATTTTTTTGAGTTAAGGGAATGAAAACCTTACCTCGTTTAAAATAAAGTCTTATTTAGGCTGATAGCATACAAAAACGAAATTTGGGGTAACAGGAACATATAGGTAAGGTCAGAGGTGCTAAACTTTTTCTGGTATTAAATGAACGTATTAAAAACTAGCTTTCCGCCCGCGACTTCGTCCGCGTTTTGGTTATATCGCGCTTGGCACAATTTTTCAAAACATGAACCCCCTTTAGATGCCCCTAGCCCCCGGGTGTCAAGCTACCTACCTTCAAAATTTCTTAAGATTGGTTAAGTGGTTTGGGCGTGAAAACGCAACAGACAGACAGACAGAAACACAGACTTTCGCATTTATAATATTAGTTGGAATAGTTGGGATAGAAATGTATTCTAAAAACAGATATGGTTTTAGTAAATTTCTTTACTTAATTACAATTTAAAAAAATAACTCGAAAGAAACAAAACATAAACTTCTAACAATTTTGAACTTTTCTCACTTTGACCTTTACGCGTAATTGTAAACAACAATGTATCACAACAAAAATACTGTTACAAACAATAATACAAAGAAATATAAACTATAACCACCGAATTTCAAAATCAGTCTAGCTCAGGTCTAAAACATACATAACATAAAAATAAGTCTCTTTTACTTTACATTCAGTCTTAAGCAACAAGTCTTTGCTCTATTAAAAAGAAAAAATGGCGAATAAGAACTTAAGGTGGTTCGGTCCCCATACAAAAAAACAATCGACATTAATTAGGTAATTTCATACTATTACTACATAAATTTATATGCACATCTCTTTATTTTGCAATACCATTCCCGCGAAATATATTTAAAATACTTTATTTCACACAGAAGTCACATTTTTATTGAAATTAATAAAAAGTGACATAAGCCACAAATGTCACTTTTTGTCGAAAATTCAATAAAAATGTGAAAAATAAATAGATGTGCATATACATTTATGTAGTAATAGTATGAAATTACCTAATTGCTTTTTGTATGGGGACTGAACCACCTTAAGTAAAATTTACTTACTGAACATTAAAAGTTTTGAAAGACATTTTAAAAACTATTTGGCCTCTACGGCCAATAATTGGCTTAGGCAATTTAGTAACAATATCTTCTTGATGCTTTACCTCAGATATATCTTCCAATGCGGGATAAGTGAACATTGTCTGGTCTTCTACTTTAGTCAGTGTCTTTCTTACATATTGGACAACTGGAACACCATCATCTGTGATGCGGAGCACTACTCCAACGTAATGTTTCACAGATCGTTTTGTGCAAAACTTAACCAACAGCCAATCGTTTCGAACAACATTTAAATTTGAGTTTTCTGCTTTTTGCGTGTTTTCTTTATCTTCTTTACACTCATCCTCCATTTCCATATCTCGCATCCGTGTTTTTATATTTGTTTTGTTTTCATCGGTCTGCCTATTTATATCATCAATCTCCTCTACTTCTTCTTCATCATCTTGCTTATAAAGATTTTTACAATACTGTTCAAAGTCTTCATCATCTTCACTTTCATCCATGATTTTCATCTCTACTTCACTTTCACTGGATGATTCAGCTCGCACTCTTGTCTTCTTTTTTTTTGATAATTTCTTATTACTCTCTTTTTTAGTACACGTAGTTTTTAACTGTGATTTAGATTTTTGCTTTATTTCTTGTTTTACATTTTCTTTGGATTTCTTTTCTTGTTTTTGCTTCAATTTATCAGCTTTTTCTGCTTCCATTTGCTTACATCTTTTGTAAACATCGTCGTGCGTAATTACTTCTGCGCCAGGGGCAATTCTTTTTCTTTTTATCTTATTACTTGTGCCTGCTTTTATATTCATGAGTAATAAATCTTCAAACGTAATCGTCCGGTCCTCAAGAATATGTATTTTCTTTGGATTTTCTGTTTCAGGTAAATTTTTTGAACATCCTGCGTAATCATTGCAATTTTCCTGCCTTTGCTGTGATTGGCTGTGTGCCTTAGGCTTTAGATTTTCGGTTTCAGGTAAATCTTTTGAACATCCTGCGTAATCATTGCAATTTTGCTGCCTTTGCTGTGATTGACAGTGTCCCTTAGGCTTTAGATTTTCGGTTTCAGGTAAATTTTTTGAACATCCTGCTAAATCATTCAAATTTTGCTGCCTTTGCTGTGGTTGACTGTGTGCCTGATATATACAATTAATCCTTGCCAAAGTGATATTAAGTAACGAATCTGGATTTAAACGTCTAATTTGCTGACTGTTTTGTTGATCTTGTGTTAAAGGACATATGTCTGAAGACTTTGTTTTAACGTCACCAAAATGGTTAACGAGTGACATTGTTGTTTGTTTCCACTCTCGCAAAAGCAATGGATTAAATTTAGATTCTGGAACAATATCTTTGTTTAGTGGGTAAATACCCGCCTTTTTAAACCCAGCTGCACCCACATTAGGATCTATTGCAGTCCAAATTTGGCCAATAATTTTTGCGAACTCTTTTTTTGGCAGTTTCTTACCAATGTTTAATCGTTGCCACTTGACCAAAGCTGCATCCCATCTATCTTTAAAAGGTTTATTAACAGCCAAATCTAACGGCTGCAACACATCGCTGGTATGAGGAGGAATCTTCAAAATCGTTATTTGTGCTGCTCGGGCCTTCTCAATAATATTTATTCCCACGTGGGTGGAGTGCCCATCGTATATTAAAAGTATGGGCCGCTTTTGTCCCACAGTTGGCAGAAAAACCTTTTCAAACCACGCCTCAAAAACAGCTGTCTCCATCCACCCATTAGCTGTTGCGGCATACGCTGTTCCTGGGTACCCTTCTTGTGACGTCCACTCGTCCCATACGCTTTTACCCTTGAATATAATTAAAGGGGGAGTTTTTTCTCCAAGAGCATTACACCCCAGCAAGACGGTAGTGTTATCTTTCCCAGGAGATGATATTGTTCTTGTGGAAGTATATCCTTTTAATCCAACGACCTTTGCCTTAGAGGGGTCTTTACTAAAGCTTGTCTCATCGACATTCCAAATATGGGATGGTTTGTCACGAAGATCTAGTTGGTTGACTGTTTCTTCAAGCAAATCGAAATATGGGTATATCACATTAGGCCTGCATGCATTTTTTCGGGCATACTCCACCGGCTGCGGCTTTTTCACAGAGATATTATGTCGTTTTTTAAATGAAAGGAACCAGTCCTCTCCAGGACTTCCGTTTTTGAACGGACTATGCACGGCATTCGCTGTGACATATTGCCCCACAGTCTCCATTAATTCCTTTCTCGTCAAGCCAAAGCCATATCTCTCCATCACATGCAAATTTTTTACAAGGTTTGCTTCTACATCTTGCGATAAAACCGTGGCCCTCCCCAAAGTATTTGATTTCATACCTTTACGCTCATATACCCGATTGATTATAGTCGCTCTTGGTATACCATAATGTTTTGAGGCTGCATAACCTGACAAAGCGCCATTTTTAACGGCCCTAACTGCTTCTAATAGTTTTTCTTTCGGGTAAGAACTTCTATCGGTCTTTCTTACGTAAGCTCGAGGCATTTTGCTTTTTCTGTAACAAATAAACAGCAAATCATGGCTATTTACGGAACGTGTTATACCGGCTGACTTTTTAAGTCCTGGCCAAAATTTGTAGGATAAACCTTAATCTTTTGTATGGGACTTTCGTACTCCTTTCTTCTTTCGTACTCGAAAAAAAAATCTAGTAAGTATTTCATACATTTTGGTCACAGCTGATCGATACTTTTGTATGGAACAGCTGACTTTTTATTTCGAGTACGAAAGTTGGTCCCATAGAAAAAGTTGTTCATACTCATAGGTAGGTTCATCCTACAAATCTTGGCCAGTACTTAAAAAGTCAGCTGGTATTTTAGCGGATTTTAAAAATGTTTGTTACCCCCTGAAACCGGGAAAGAGGAACATGTTTCTCTTAACCTAGTATAGCCGTTCCTCTTTCCCAGCTTGCCATTTTGAAGGTTATGTTTTTATTGACATCGAAAAAGCACTAAAAACACACACTACAAACTATACAATACGTAGAAAATAAAGATTAAACGTAATAATTACACTTACCATAGCAATCAACCGCAAAACTGATGTTTTTAATATTTTAATAACACAAACAAGGAACGCCGCTAGGTCTTGGTTTTTTTAGTTTGACAACTGATTTTTTTTCTCTCTTTTACTCGCTGAGCTGCCGCGTTGTAGCGCCATCTATCCAAGAATATATGAACTACGCCTAATACTGTTTTATCGACGTAGTGACCATACAGCTCGGCGTTATAGTTTTCTTTTTACTAGTTACAGTTTCTCTTCCCCCCGCGTCGCTCTTACCCCACCTGACCTAAAATCATTGAACACCCTGCGTCTCACGACCTCATTCCGGACACACTCCATTAAAATATGAAAGACATCCTCCACAACGTCACACTGTGTACAATTAGGTGTCGGAGACTTACCCATTAAATAAGCGAATTTAGATGAGTGGGTTATTAAAACTAATTTAGAGGAACATATTATATACCTACTTTAAATATATACCTATAAACTAGTTTGGTATATTAAACTGTTTTTTGTAAATATTATAGCGAGCAAACGAGCAGGCGGGTCACCTGATGTTTAAGTGATTAACGCAGCCCATGAACATTTGCAGCACCAGAGGAGCCGCCAATACGTTGCCGGCGTTTGAGATATTTGTTTATCCGCCATTTGAAGATTTCCCTATTATTATGAATTTTTATACACAAGAGATAGCATCATCTTCTTCAAAAATTTTACATACTATTCAATATTTTGCTACTATGAATGTCTTCGGCAGTTAGTATAGTGAAACGGTCATACTAAAATTAATAAAAAACATACCTTTTGTCACCAAGAACCGTGTCTATGGCATCTCTCAGTTTAATTTCAGTAATGGAATTAATATCCAATTGTAAACCAATTTTTAGCTGTACGTATTTTTCTACGTTAAACCATTGATCCCAAATCATTGGAATTCCGATAAGAGGAACACCACCCGCAATAGCTTCATCTGTAGACTGTAACCCTCCTTGAGTAATAAAAAGCTTTACTTTAGGATGCCCTATAAAATAAACAAGAAAAAAAGTATTACTGAAATCAAACAATTATTATTTTTCAAATTCACCCTTGTCTGGAAATCGTCTTGTTACATCCCGCATCACACACTATATGTCCATAAAATCCGCATTAAGAGTGCGAGTATTATTAAATTGTATTTCTTATTTATTTAGTTGCAAAAAATAAGATGATATCTGTCAGTTTAGTTGATGGTTAAAATGACAAAAGTTTAAATGTATAAAGGTTTGAAAGTTTGAAATAAACGAAATATTATACTCTGACAGGGTCGAAAGGAGGGCTGCAAGTTGCAACGTCATTCAGCGGGCAGAAACCGATCGTTTTGCGATTTCAAAGATCTGTTTCTGCCCGCTGAATAATATATTCGCCTGAAATTGACTAGATTCGGGTGGCTCAACAGGCATTGAAACTCGCACTTTAAATGCAGGTTATATGATAAATACCATAACTCATACTTAGGATACAAAGGCTGTAAAGATTAATTAATGTTAACTTACTTAGTAAATCTGACTGAGGAAACCATTTCGATACTTTTATATTGTTTGCCAATACTGGCAGGTTTTCGTCATTCCATTTCCAATATATGTCATAAGGTAATTTAGAAAAAACTTTAATAAATATGTTTACTTTTTCAGAAGGTAATATTGCCGGGTCAACAGTAGTTCCAAAACTCACATAGATAATACCATTGGTCGAAGAATCAAGTTTCGCTTTTAATTCCTGAAAATAATAATTTTAAAATGTCATAAAATCATAAAATACCTATGTTGTCTTATGACCAGTTATAATCCACCTTCCAATTATCCCATAATCGTATTTAACAATTAATATTATTAATACGAAAGTATGGATGGATGGATAGATGGATGTATGAATTGACGGATGTATATGGCAGCTAGTATAGACTAGCTGATGCCCGCGACTTCGTCCGCGTGGATTGAGGTTTTTTGGTTCCCGCGGGAACTCGATTTTTCGGGATAAAAGTAGCCTATGTTTTAATCCAGACTATAATCTATCTCTGTGCCAAATTTGATCCAGATCCGTTTAGCCGTTCTTGATTATTATGAAGTATATTGAGTAAATAACAAACATCCATCCATCCATCCGCACTTTGGCATTTATAATAGAAATAGGTGTATGGATAGATGGATATTTGTTACTCAATCACGTCAGAACGGCTCAACGGATCTGCATGAAATTTATCATAGATAATAGCCTGGAATAATACATTGGCTAAGTTTTTTCCCGGAAAATTAAAAGGTTCCCGCGGGAACCAAAAAAACCTCAATCTACGCGGAAGAAGTCGCGGGCATCAGCTAGTAAATCATGTGAGCAATAATCAAGATAGTTTTTTTTTAAATTTTTTTTTATCCACTACAAGCTAGCCCTTGACTGCAACCTCACCTGATGGTAAGTGATGATGCAGTCTAAGATGGTAGCGGGCTAACCTGTTAGGGGCGTGGCAGTTATATTAAACCCAGAGCCCTTCGGTTTCTACACGGCATCGTACCGGAACGCTAAATCGCTTGGCGGTACGTCTTTGCCGGTAGGGTGGTAACTAGCCACGGCCGAGCCTCCCACCAGGCGAAGAAGTCTCGCGTAGAGATACTTCGAGCTTTCTAATAATATCACAATCTAAATCAACCTCACCTTAGGTAATTCTTGTTGTGGTTGCTGATGAAGACCTCCTAAGTATATAACATTAGACGGGACAGGACGATTTGAATCCCAAATAGGGTGGATATTTAAAAAAAGCATATGAATATTCTTCTTCAGCTCGTGTATAGTTGGAATATTTCTTCCAAAATGCTTCTTCAGTATTTCGTCTTCCAAAATCTCCTCTTCATTGTAAGCTTTTTGCAAACGATATAGTAAAAGTAGCTCTGAAATTTTTTCCCAAGCTGAAAGGTTATGATATCGTTTTTTAACAGCAATTGGATATAATAATGGGTGTGTTAAAGCACCAACTGCCTCAAACGTTTCAAATGTTCCTCCAAAAGAACTGATATGTATTACTGGCGCTTTGAATAAATGAGAAAAAATTAATATTGATTTCATGCAGTCTTCCAAAAAAATTAAATCGAAATATGTGCTTTTATCTCGAATTAAATTTTGAATTTCTTTTATTCCGAATATTCCATCTATAACGCGAGTCGCTGATTTAAAGGTTATTACAAACTGAGAAACCATGTCTTGTGATATAGTAATTTCTTCTGTAAGTAGACGTTTTACAATATCTTTTAATTTTTCATGTATATTGATCTCTGTATAGTTTATTGGCATTTGATCTTTTGCACATAATGGCAATCCAGTAATAACTGTAACTTCATGACCACGTTTAGCTAATTCCTGTGTTAAAGCTCGAAACACCATTTGATGACTTAGGGCAGGAACTGGAAATACTGCTAAAATTTTCGCTGGTCTCGATATAACGAACAGATTTCCCAGTATTAACAAACACAATATTATATTTCTCATTTTGAGCAAAGATTTTTTAGAATGCATTAAATAATAATAGCTCTACTAACTATAGTACTAACTATAGTAAAAACTTTAATAATAAAAAAAACATTTATTATATTATAGAATTAATAAATTGTATTCAGACAACAGCAGTCTGTTATAGACAGCTTTACAATGAATTTAGTTAAATGTAATGTATTCGTAATCTTGTTATGATAATGCCATTCCATGCATGATAAGAACGAAGCGATAGTCGCTGTTAGCAAATTTGCATTTGTCATATTATATACATATAAATGTATAGTATGTATGTATGTAGTAGTAGATGGATCTGTAACTTCGGAGTAGAAGCCGGATAACTACGGAGTTAATAAACAAAAATAAATAAAATAAACAAATATTAAGTAAAGCAATGTTGCAAGGAAAAATAATACAAATTGTGTACTTTATTTATAAAATCTTAATTGGAAGGGGACAATGGGATTTAAAGTTGTGGACTAATGGGCCCCTTTTTTGTGATGTTACTAGATTGATTTTTGAAAATTTAAATTAACTATTGGCTACCCCTATCTATATAAATAAAAAAACCGGCCAAGTCCGAGTCGGACTCGCGCACCGAGGGTTCCGTACTGAAAACTGTAACGACCAAAGATGTAAAACGGTAATAATTACCTTTGTTAATGAACCGCAAAACTAACTTTGTTTGTAGAGGTTTACTGTTAATATCAAAAAAACTATGCTAGTTAGAGCATTGGCTATAGTTTTCCTGTAAAATATACATAAATTCCTATTGACCATAATTATTTCAGATTTTTCGATTGGTAAACTCCGGAGATAAGGGGGGGGAACGGTATTTTTTTAGACTTTTTCCCCGATAAATCAAAAACTATCATGACTAAAAATAATTAAAAATCTGTTTTAAAATGTACAAAGAAAACCCTTTCATATGATACCCCACACAGTACAGTTATCTCACTTTTAAATTTCAACCCTCCGATTTTCCTCCCTTTTTAAATAAGAACAAAAATAATTTCCAATTTTTTTTAATTCCAGTGTCTTTGGGCCACTAATATACACAACTTTCCAAATTTCATGTCGATAGCTTCGGTAGTTACATAAATAATCGAGTGTGACGGACGGACAGACAGACCATTTTACCATTTTGGTACGGAACCCTAAAAATGGATGTTGCTAAGCGTGTGCTTTTTAACGAGTGCACCAAATTGGATAATTCTTTTTTTTGTGTTCGTTATAGTCAGGACAAGGTTTGTATAAAAAAATTAAGAGTTCCCGCGAGAACCAAAAAACTTTTTTACTTAATCACGCCAGAACGACTTAGCGGATCTGAATGAAATTTGGCACAGAGATAGATTATAGTCTGGAAAAACAGTACAGGCTATTTTTTATCCCGGAAAAGAGTTCCCGCGGGAACCAAAAACCTCAATCCACGCGGACGAAGTCGCGGGTATCTGCTAATGTATAAAAAAATACCTTAATCGAATAATAAAATTTTTAATTCAGGTCACCTTCAAACTCGTATTATAAGAATTCTAGTGAACAAAACGTATACCGAATTTAGCTCTGAAACTTGATTAAATACATTATTTGTTTTTTAATTTACATATAAATTATCTGTTATCTGTAACTGCATAATATGCGAGTATTCCTCGGTATATAAAAGTTGCAATTACTCGTTGGTGAACAACATCAGGCATAATTATGGTATCGCTATTACCTATTCTGTGGTATCGCTCAGGATACCGGAAACCAACATGCAGTGTAGTCTTGTGTCAGCAGCTCGCCTTGTGTTTGGCAGTGTACCTACAACACTGCAACGGTAGGTATATACCTACCGTTGCAGTGATACGTCATGGTTCCCCTCTTGCTGTACTGTATTCTGTACATCTTCGAGTCCGGACACAACCTGGTGATTAGCAAGTTCCCAGCAGGCATGGCATAATATGTAATCCATATCCAAAATCTACAGGTCATAAAATTAAAATTTATAGTCTGGAATAACACTTATTCATTTTCATCCCGGAAAATGAAAGACTTCTCACAAGCTATACATATCTAATGCAAAAAACCGCATATCAATTGGCCCAGTACTTTTTGAGAAAAATGGCAATATATAGAAAAATTTATCATAGACTACAGCTCAGCTTGGTTATCTATATGGTCCTAAAATATATCTAAGAACGTTCTCATAAGCTAAACATATCTAATGCAAAAACAGCATCTCAATCGGCACAATACTTTTTGAGAAAAATGGTAACATATTGAAAAATTAAAATCATAGCTACAGCTCAGCTTGGTTGTCTATGGATCTAAAAAACGAGTATATCCAAGAACCTTCTCACAAGCTATACATATCTAATGTAAAAAAGTGCATCTCAATCGGCACAATAGTACTTTTTGAGAAAAATGGTAACATATTGAAAAATTAAAATCATAGCTACAGCTCAGCTTGGTTGTCTATGGTTCTAAAATATATCTAAGAACCTTCTCACAAGCTATATATATCTAATGCAAAAACCGCATCTCAATCGGCTTAGAACTTTTTGCAGGAAAATGATAACAAAAAAGTACACAAACAAACACACAAACACACAACCTCTTAGGGTAAATGCATATACCGTCTCCATTCCGTCGTGGGTAAAAAAATAAATTATTCAAAGTACGTAATATGAACGTCTTTAAAGGAATAAAATTATAAGAACTGTAAATTTAAGTTTGATAGAAAATAATGGAAAAACTCTAGTTTACGAATTAGAAAAAGTTACGTTAGTTTAGTAAAAAATTTGGAAACATAATTATATTCAAATTCAAACTCAAAATGATTTTTATTCAAATAAAATTTTACAAGTAATTTTGAATCGTCAAGTGAATCTACCACTGGTTCGGAATGCCATTCCTACCGAGAAGAACCAGCAAGAAACTCGGCGGTTGCACTTTTGAAAAAAAAAAATTACAATTTCATTAATTTGTAAAATACATAAGTAACAGCTGTCCTTAGCATTGCTGGAGCGAGTCAAATCCATGCTCCTTTGTCATTTACGTAATCTTCAACAGTATAATAAGCCTTTTTCAGGAGCATAATTTTAATGGACTTCTTAAACTTGTGTAAAGGCAAGTTTAAGATAGGTTGTGGAATTTTGTTATAAAATAGAATGCTCATTCCCACAAACGACCTTCGGACCTTCTTGAGGCGGAGCGATGGAGTCACGAGCTTATGGCGGCCTCTAGTTTGCCTATCATGCAGATCGCATATTTTTTTGTAATTATGAATGTGCTGTTTTACGAAGATTAAATTACTATAAATATATTGCGAGGCTACTGTAAGAAGTACCTATTTCCTTAAATTTCTCTCTAAGGGATTCGCGCGGTTTTAAATTATAAATTGCACGTATTGCCCTTTTTTGTATCGTCGTCGTCATGTCACGCAGGTCTGTGCAGCAGCAAAGTTTTTCCTGCTGTCCATCACCCTTAGTTCTTATTGAGAGCATTGTAAAAAGAACCTTAAGACAATCATTACAAAAAGCATTATTCCTTATTAAAAAGAAAAGCCGAGACATATAATAAGAAAGCCACTGTTCCTCACACCGAAGGCAGCATGCAACCAATTTCCACCTGTCCATACTAAATTGCTTTTGCCCGGGTGCGATTCAATTTGCCTATTCAGCGAATGGTCCCCTTTGCGCGTCAATAAAAATTTAGTTCGCTCCTAAACGACATGCGGTATCCTGGTGGAGACAGTTTTAGAACGGCTTTATGTTTAGCGTTAAAATAAAGGTATATTTCTCTAAAAGCAAAAAAGTTCGTACGTTCATATTTGATTGAAGTTCTAAAATTAATGTTACATTTATTACTTCTTTATTGAATGACTAGCTGACCTGGCGAACTTCGTACCGCCTTAGTATGCAAAATTAAATGTATATTTTTCAATATTTCTGAGAGATTTTCTTAATATTTTTTTCCGTAAGAACCTTCTCCTAATAATAACAAATACAACAAAAAAATAATTAGTGAAATCGGTCCAGCCATTCACGCGTGATGCCGTGACCAAGGAAAACGGGTTTCATTTTTATATATATAATAGAATAGATAGAAAATAGTAAATTGATAGACATTTGATAATTAAATTAAGTCTATGATTTCATTCGATTCGAACTCTGGTTCAAATGTTCGGTTCAAATAAATAACTGGCATACATTCGAGTGTCTTGACGTTTGAAATTCGGTCTCTCTCAAACGATTATCCTCGCAAGAATCAAGTTGCGAGTATTATTTAATCGATATAATTGTATCTTAATGTAAGTGTTGATGAATCTTTACACTAATAAAGCTAACAGAGTTTGTTGTGGGCTCTTCTCAGACCAAGGCGCGTTTGGAACCCTCGTAGCTTTAGTTTTAAGATACCATGATTGATTATTACCATCATGTTATACAAGTTTCGGACGTCAATAAGAGTACAGTGTACCTAAATTGAATAAATAAATATTCATTGATTCTTTGAACATCGTGTATAGAAAATTTCTAGTACTCTCTCACTCACTACAGCCCTTTAGCGTCCCACTGCTGGGCAAGGGCCTCCACTCTCATAGGAAAGAGGGAATTAGCGCTTAGACTCACCACGCTGCTCCAATGCGGGTTGGCGGGCTTTAACGACCAGCGAATGTTACTGATAATAACCGGGACCGACGGCTTAAAGTGCTCTCCGAGGCACGGAGGTGAATCGCCACCAACTTCCTAACTCCGAGCTAGTGCTAAGAATTTCTAGTCCGAAAAATCCAATATTTAAATATGGCCCGACACAGGACCCCGTGACCTCGTGCTACACTACAACATGCTAACCACTAGAGCAACGAGGCAGTCCTATACCTAATACTACTAGGTACGTATTCTGTGGTAATACTATAATTATTCTTTGTACAGCTACTAAATAAAGAACAGTGCGCATTTCATGTTAACAAAGGACCGTGTGTCTTCGTTAGGCGCGGGGTGTATTGAGTGCGAACGACCGCTGTTTCGTTATTGCCGCTTAATTATTAACGAAGACAGTGCCGATACGAGGAATAGAAATAAGAACACTCGTTAGCTTTGTAATGAATTTTTATTAGTTCTATATTGTTGAGTTGTTTTTGAGCTAGATGAGTTCTAAAAATAAAGACATGAATAAATATGCGGATTACTAATTTTGTGAACGACACCATAATAGGGCTAAGACAAGTTAAAGAGCAACGCACATTGGCTGAATTTTTCCTGGTCTGGCCTGGTGGGAGGCTTCGGCCGTGGCTAGCTACCACCCTACCGGCAAAAACCCGTGCCGCCAAGCGATTTAGCGTTCCGGTACGATGCTGTGTAGAAACCGAAGGGGTATGGGTTTAATATAACTGCCATGCCCCTAACAGGTTAGCCCGCTACCATCTTAGACTGCGTCGTCACTTACCATCAGGTGAGATCGCAGTCAAGGGCTAACTTGTAGTGGATAAAAAACAAAAAAAATGATATCTTTCCTGATAAGACATCAAACAGCTTTTTGGTATTGTCATATCACTACGCTCTAGTTGTGCCCGGCGCCTTTTTTGATATAATCCTTTTATTCCACTAAGACCCAATAAACACTTGCGGAGGAAAATTGAGCATGAATTATGCTAACCAAGTAAAATCAGAAAATAATGAAACGTGTTTAAATAATTGTAATGGAGAAGTTTCATGATGTTGTGAATATCATATTTAACACAACGGAAGTAAAATATAGATTAAAACTAATAAATCTGTGTTTTTTTTTACAATCCATCATTAAATGACTGAGAAATGACGATTTAAAAGTTTAATTATTTAATGTAAACCCGTTGCTGTATCTTACTTGAGTGAGAAATTTTGTGAGTGAGTTTTAATACCTAGCCGAGATTTAATACTTCAAAATTATCTTCATACACAAATTAAGTGCTTTTAAGTCACGTTAAGTCCATTTATTTCTTTTATACGGCTGTATAAAGTATGTTGATAGGGAATTATGACGTCACGTCTCCCGTCTTGCAAGCGCAACTTTAAAGTTCCATAACTTTTTCATTTGTTGAGATATTTTAATGATTCTTTCATATTTTTGTTTTATTTGGTCTTAATTTTCATATTAAATTTTAAAAAATGGTAAACTTCTTCATTCTCAACTGAAAAATAAATGCGTTGGCGCTCGGTGCGCATTTTCATACACTTTTAGAAATTCCTTTGTTGAAAGTCATGACGAAAGAGCTCCTGACCTAAAACACCACCCTTAACATTGAAAAAAAAAACAACCCCACAAAAAGTCCTTGGCCGTCAAAAACCCCTGCAAATTGACGTGGGACTACATTGTACAGACAGACAAGAACACTGTGCGACATAAAAGTGTTCATTTAGTTGGCAAATTTTTCGTTTTATTTAACTTTGTTCCTTGTTAGCAAAGTTTTGCTTTATTTGGCGGGGGTTAGCAAGTTACGGTGAATGCAAATGAGCTGAATGTAAAGGTGGGAGAGTAAAGTTCGTTATCTTTGTAAGAATTGTTTTTATATCTACTTTTTAAGGATCCGTAGTCATATTATCTACTGGAGGAAATGAAAGAATTTAAAACATCGATGTTTTAGAGGCATCACTAAGATAATAATTAAGATATGCAACTACATCTGCTTGGAGTTTGGTTTTACAGATCACGGAGCAACTTCTTGACCTTCCAGGATACAAAGCCATGGCCAATTTCCTTCAGCAGGATGCAATCTATCTCAATACGTCAATATCTGTAGAAAAGATGGGCTGTGAATTCGTAGCAAATAGACAGCCACACTTTCGCCTTTATAATATTAGAAAAGATGAATGTCATGGGCCCATGGCATATTAAAAGTTGCCTGCCTACAATAATTAATGTAAAATGGAAAACAAAATAAACACAGAACGCCTAAAAAAATTATGAAGTAATTGCAATGAAATGCGCGTTACCACAGAACACATAAGTGAAAATGAATATTTAAATGTTTTTTAATTATTTTTTTCAAATAAAAATAAAATGTATAATAATAAAAATATTTCAAATATAAACCTTAAAACTAAGGCATTAAACTTTAATGACGAATGTACTATATTTATATTTAAGACATTTTGTCTTCGTAACAACGCGAATGTCGGTGTTCGCGAGCATGCCACTGTTCGCAAGCATGCAAGCAAGCTTGCCGGCTCTTCTCAGTAGAAACAGCTTTCCGAACCGGTGGTAGAGTCTTGACGTAACATAAGTGTCACAAGTTGTCCTACATGAAATAAATAAATCATTTCATTTCATGTCGCTGTTCGCGACCAAGTCGGTCACGCGAATCCACATTTTTACCTCCCACCAAAAAGTGATCAACGTTTAAAGAAAGCTTTCACTTCAAAAAGAAAATGTATGTACATAATATATAAGTATGCCCCCAGCTCTACATAAATGTGAGCATGCGGCCTTTTTGTCCTTCAGACCATTTTTTCTTGTCCGTAATGTATTTTCATCCTTACGGGTACAGTGCGTTATTAAACACACCAGAATAGAAAATATCGTAAGTAAGTATTTTATTAAGATAATGTCAATATAATTTATTAATAAGAATATTCAAAGATAGAGGTATTTTTTTACGATAACTCGGCATGACCTCTGCTTCTGACGCTACCGCTGACACAGGTACGCGTCATCCTTGACACGAAAACTGACGTGCTCCACGCTGACACCGGAGTGACACGGAGATTCATTCTGCTCTCACGGCCCAACAAACAAAACACAACTCTCAAACCACAAGCGCAAAGTTCACAATCGAAAAACCATCAAACAATAATATGCCGCCTGAAAATACGTGGTGATATAAAAAAAAACAGACACATTCAATTTCAAACCTTACATTTGAAAAGATAAAATCCAATTTTGAAAAAGACAATTATATGGCGCACTGTTATTCCAGCTTCGTAATAATGTGATGGTTGGAAAAGTGACTAAGATACTGCAAAATGTTAGCCGATAATGAATAGGAAACTTAGTGTTTCTTTTGAAATAACGGTTTCTTAAAACGAACTGTGTTTTTTAGTTTTTTCGAGTACTTACTCAAACCGTTATAACCGTTTAATGAGTATTACGTCTTTATAGTTAGGTATATATGCTATAATAAGGAAGGAATGATGAAAATTGGTGCAAAGTTCATTTTGCAATACATTGGTGAGTACAGTAAACAGTAAGAAAAACATATTTCTTACCTTACTTACCTAACTAAGTAATACTATATTAACAAACTACAAGGGTGTTAGCGAAAGGTGTTATATTATAGTAGGAAAAGAGCTTTCAATGATTTATTGTACTAAATACGTGGTACTTTATACCTCGAAAAAGATGGTGACATGCAAACAACTGTTGTTTTGTGTGGCAGCCATCATAATATCATGTAGGCTGATAATTGTGCGGTAATATTTTTATCGCCCAAGGATGCAAAAAGTCTACTTTATAGTTTTGATAGCGGTGAAGTAAGAGTAACTTTACGAGCAAAGGTATTGTAAAATAATAATATTTTAGCTTTATATTATTATTTACATAATTTAATTCCCAATAGACACATTAATTAGCTTTTTTTACTTTACCGGTCCACCGAACTTGAAAAAATCTGAACCAACTATATCTTGCATTCAAGACACGAACATAGGATTAATTAAAAGGTAACGGCAAAATAAATCCACGTAGATGGAGTCGCGGGTAAAAGCTACTCGTCTAAAAGCTTTTGACCATAATTTCAGCATTCTATATTAGACCAACCAATATGGGATTACACCAATCTTCTGATTACAATAATAGGTACCTGGGCGGGCAATCTATTTTGTCCCTTTTTGGTCGCTCTGTAATTCATGCCACCTACCATGTCCCACTAATTTATAAATCCAATCTAAACCCAACGTGGGATTTATTATTCTCGCAGCCATAATCATTCAGAAATCTATTGTTTGCGTTTTGAATAAATATTTCTCTTTGGACGGACTTTTATTAGATCTTTTGAAATAGCTTGAAAAAGGTATATTCAGAATCTAATTTCTGCTATGGAACAAAACTGGCAAATAGATCTTTATTTACTCTTTTTCTCTAAAAATAGCCGTTGTCGCCATCAACAGGTAGAGTCTACTGCTGGACATTTTTTTTAAATTATAGACTAGGCTTGCGTTTGAAGGAAATCATGCTTTATACAAAGCAATGGTGAGCTCTAAATTTGAGTGCGCTTGCATAGAAGATGCCTTACCTTGAATGTACTTAAGCTATACGTGGCAGGGAATACATGCGCTGGAAGGTCATTCCACATCCTGGCGGTTCGTATCAGAAATATAGGTTTTTTGTCAGGACTTCTCCACGCCGAGGTCTTGCATCGCCTGAATCCAGCGGTTCCTTTTTTTTATACACTACAAGTTAGCCCTTGACTGCGATCTCACCTGATGGTAAGTGATGATGCAGTTTAAGATGGTAGCGGGCTAGCCTGTTAGGGCCATGTCAGTTATATTAAACCCATACCCCTATTCGGTTTCTACACGAACGAACGGAACGCTAAATCGCTTGGCGGCACGTCTTTTGCCGGTAGGGTGGTAACTAGCCACGCCCGAAGCCTCTCGCCAGACCAAAAACGACTCCCACACGAAGGGTCTTGCGCCACACGTCATACTGTGATGATGATGTTTCCAGAAAATGACAGATTATATGTAGTGTTTATGAAAAGGGCAACTGCTGAGTTTCTTGCTGGTTCTTCCCAGTAGAATCAGCTTTCCGAACTTTTTAAGGAAAGCAGACGTACCAATCTCGTACCATTTACGCAGACTACAAACGCGATTCTAAGGGCCTAGACAGACGGACAGACTGCAGTCACAAAATAGGTAATATTTATTAATTAGAACTGCAGTTTTGAAGCAGTTATTGTGCAGTTGAAGTTGCCACTTTAAGTCGGTGTGCAGTTTAAACGGAAATTAACAAGATGCTGTGCAGTTCTAACGCAACTCTTTTGCACTTATGCCAACTACAGAAAAACCGCTTCAAATTCGCTTCAAAACTGATATTTTGCAGTCATCGTGCAGTCTTAATGCAGTCCGTCTGTCTAGACCGTTACGAAAACTACAGACGCAGCCATTGAACACGTCTTCAAACTAAAAGCGCGCAGACACAGCTCGATCATGAAACGCGCGTAGTCTGCGCGTATAAAATACGCCGTGTGCATAGCCTCTTAAGACTTCCCCACCATCCGCAACGATGCGATGAGTGTAGACAGTTCACAGTAATCATTCAAATAACAATAATCTGTGGATAACCGTATGCCTAGGAGGACATCTTAATGGAACGAACCGTTTGAGGGAAGCACTTGTTATAATGAAGTCCCGTTGCCGTATTTATAAAACGTCGACTAAGCGGGCCGGGGTCGTTTGAACCCGTATCACGTTATATTGCGCTGAGGGCGCGCCTGACAATTCTAATGGATAATGCCACCACCACAACATTATTGCGTGAATATTTTTCGTCTTAAGGCCTGACCAGAGAGTAACTCTGATTTTTCGGACAATAATAACGTTCAAAATCTTCCAATCAAGGAACAAGAAGCTTAACCAATACTAATATTATAAATGCGAATATTTGGATAGATGGATTGATGTTAGTTTCTCAATCACGCTAGATCGGCTTAACGGAATGGATCAAATTTGGCACAGATACAGATTATAGTCTGGAATAACACATAGTCTACTTTAATCCTGGAAAGTTAAAGAGTTCCCGTGGGACCCAAAAAACCTTAATCCACGCGGACGAAGTTACGTTCATAAGCTTATGTTACCCGGACTATTATAATAAATCAATCGACACCTCATTTATCAAAAATGGCCCATTAGTTTAAGAGCTATGGTAGAATATACATAAATAAAAACATACAAGAATAGACTGCTAAAATCATAACCCCTTCCTTTGCCGTAGTTGGGTAAAAAGATAGAGATAGATGGAGAAATCGATTGGAGCTGGCCTGTGCCTACAATGAGTAGCACCGATAATAATGATGAAAGGGAAATCGTTTAATAATGAATGAAGCAAGAATTGTCAAGTACACCGACCTATTTAAGGCTAGGTTTGAAGCTATATATTTACCTATACCTATTCTGGCCGGCATAAAAGCGAAAGTTCTGAATCATAGAAATGGATGAATGAAATTTGAGCACAACTGGCCTGATTTTGTACGAGTGCACTAGGCTGTAGGCATACGGGCCCACATTCAAATAGCAGCTATGTAGGTCGAGAGCGCGGGGCATCAGAATTTGCTTTAAACTGACTGACTTACTCGTAGCTGTGCGGGGTTTATTTAAATTGAAGGATAGAGTTTTGCGCCGGTGCTACAGAATAGAATTTATTAGTGACTGGTAAAGACAGGCTTTGTAATTCTTAGATTGCTGAAGGGGATGGATTTACAATAAAAGACTGCTGTGGTGAAATTTAGGCTTAGCTCGTTTGCTTCGTTTGTTTTAACTCCAGAAGTAGCTAGAGCGGTGATCGTTGGGTTTTGAATTTAGAAAAGGTAAACAGACAGAATAGTACAGGGTGACAGTCGCGACCTGAGCGCCCTCTGCGTGCGTTCCGTTTTTGGTTACCAACTTATTTCAACCATAGACAATAAATATTACACGAGGCTTCTTTTACTTGCAGAATAAAGTTATAATAGATTCTGTTTGGCAATAATATTTTAATTAAATAAGATTACATATCTTACTATTACGATTTCGCTCGGATTTGTTTGGTGTTGTCTTTGAACTCTCGCCGGAACACAAGCCAATTTAAATCTCGTTGCATTACCGCAGCATCTTTAACAGACAGGCTATATAAAAAACAAACATCCTTTTTGAAGTCTTTGAAAATAACGCCTTATGAAATAATAGATATATATTTATAAACGCGAAAGTTTGGATGGATGGATGGATGTTACTCAATCACGCCGGAACGGCTGAACGGATCTGGATGAAATTAGGCATAGAGATTATAGCCTGGAATAACACATTGGCTACTTTTTGTCCCGGAAAATCAAAGATTTCCCGCGGGATCCAAAAAATCTCAATCCAGTCGCGAGTATCTGATAGAATGTAATGATGCAAAACTATATATATTATCGTCCAATAAGCATGAGGCTTGGAGGCGAGAATTTCGGTTTGAATGGCTAACGTGCATTGAACGAATTGCGCAAATTTCAAATTGGACGAAATATGGAAATACTTGAGTAAAGTAACGTAGGAGCCAATATTCAATAACAGATCATAAAAATGTTTGCGATCCACTTATAATTTTTGATAGCAATTATTAAACTGATTGGACGAAAAGAGGTACATACTTGATCCATATTAAAACGATGATCCAAAAATAACAACATTGTTAAACAAATATTGTTCTTGAGTGGTAGGTACTAAAGACTAAAATTCGTATCTATATCCGTCAATTGACAAATTTATTATCCCTCCTACACAAAAGAGGTTGCCAAGCCTCCGATAAGATGTGGGCGGAAAAAATATCCTGACTCATTATAGGCAGTCAAATTTGAGAATTTCATACACCAAGAGGGCGTTATTAACGGAGTATTATGCAAAGATTCGCCTTGAAATAAATTTTCGTGGCTGAACAACGGGCGGGGTCCGGGATTACCTCGTCAGCTCTGGATGGATTTCTTTCTGTGTTTTATTGCGCTCCAGCCTCGTGGATCCGCGGATTTGTATTTAAATTATTCCATCTCGACCAGCGTCTCTTGAGATTTGTCGAATTGCGAAATTTGTGATCGGACCCCGGCGTAGTGCGCTTTTTGATGGTTGCGGGATGCTGTTATGATTGTTTTTGGCTCTTCCTATCCTAATATTTAATATATACGTAATAATATTTATAAAACACATACATACATACAGATATACAAATTAATTAAATCTATATAGCCGTTAGGCGCGCGCGCATGGCGTGATCGTGACGTCACACGGGCCGACTTCACAATAGGTATTGACAGGCGGACGCATGTACCGATGAGGGCGCGCGGCGCGCGGCATAGAAATAGGTAAATGTAATTAATTTGTATATCTGTATGTATGTATGTGTTTTATAAATATTATTACGTATATATTAAATATTAGGTAAGTATATATTGTATTAAAAGTGTGTAGCGTGTGTGAATGAGTGGAGTGTCCCCACAAGTTTTCCTCTCTTATAAAACTAACCGGTTCTTCTCAGTAGAATCTTCTTTCCGAATCAGGAGTTGCAGCCAAACCATGACGCAACATAATAGACACTTGTATGTCCTACATGGAATAAATAAAATGAGTATTGAGTAGGTAAGTGTAGTTGGAAATCAAGGAACATTAATTTCATGATTTTCTGTACTTACCCAAATATTATTCACTGCGTCTTGTGCGATTTTTTGTCAAAGAATGGCTGTGACAGTATTCTGGGTGTGGTCGTTTATGCTATAAGATAATTGAAGGATTGTCTAAGTTTTCCAAGTTATATTAATCGCTTCTGTATATTATAATACTAGGTGATGCCTGCGAATTGAGCGACGTGAAATAAGTTTTTTGATTTGGAACTCCCTCATTTTCCAGGATAAATAGAACCTTGAGATAGGTATGTCCTTGAAATGTAACCTAGCCCTATACAAAATTTCATAAATTTCGGATTACACACATACAATATAACAGATTTTAAAGTGAAAAGAGATATACATGAAGGCAAAAAAAGAATGTATCCGTGTGCATGAGGCTGGAATAATGTTATTGTTTGAATTTTCTGTAGCTATCCCGAGTTCGGGTGACGCAGCTACGAACAAAAAATTCAAAGTCGAAAATCTGGTTCCACAAAACCAATTACCAGTAAAAATATAATTTTAATTTCGAGTGATCAAATTATGAAAACCGGATGAAAGTCCCGGTATCAGATTACTGAGGAAAATATTGCAATAAATTATTTGGGTGAACCCTCAGGTATACAAACTTATTATTCTGCTAATTGAGTTGTACGATGTAACCCTGGCGTTTGGCCAGGGATGGAGCTTTTCACTTCGGCGGGATTACCGTCCCCTGCTGCATAGCATGGAATGGATTGTCTATTGATTTCGGATAATGAAGGTGCTTGCGAAAAATTTTGTACGTTCTCTCGCATAATGTTTGGCGATGGGATTTTTACTTTGTTGTTGTTAAAATTTTTAATTTACTTCAGCGCCATTGGTTTTAATACTTATAAACCTTAAAACTAAGGCACTAAAGTTTAAATACGAATGTATTATTTATACTTAAGGCCCTGTGTAGCGTAAAAGGGGTTTTTTAAAAGCAGTGTATCCATCAAACGGTGACATAATGCAGTATACTTGTAAAAATAATTTACTGTTTTCAAGACCTTTAAGCAGCCATTGACGCATCACAAAACACAATTTAAAAAAGATCTCTGCATTGAAATTTATTTTAAACGTACCTCTTTACCTTTCAAAGCAATTTTTCTCCTTAATAAAACCATTAATTAGCTCTAGAAATATAAGATCAAATTCATATTTCTAAATCAAACACATTGTCGGATTCATTTGTATTGAAAAGTAAATATTAATTTTTTTACAAATTATTTCATGCATTTTTTGCGACATGCGCTTGCTCCATTTCACCTCCGCGCGCCTGTGTTTTTCATCTCGTGAGCTCACAGTGCCTTAAGAAGAACAGTGTCGGTCTCGTGGTCGGTCTCGCGTATTCCACATTTTTACCCCCTACCAAAAAGTGCGAAAGAAGAAGCCACCAATTTTGGCCACCGGGTCAGATAAGTTTGACGGACTAAAGTAAATACTATATTATATATAATTATATATTATACTCTTGCCAACTGTTTCGCCCACATTAAGTTATTATTTCATCTACTAGGTACTAGTACCCTTTTCTGGGTTCACTTTTAAAAAACCCTTTCTTAGCGGATGTCTACGTAATAATAACTATTTGTATGCCCGAGCCTAATCCAGTGATTTGAGCTGTGCGTTGATAAATTATGTCACCTTTCCTTTTACATATTTAATTCAATCTTCTTTTAAGTTAGTTTTAGATTTTGTAGATGTACCTACTTCTGCAATAAACAAAAACATTTTACAAGAATGAAGTGGCGGGAACAGTGAGTGGTTTATGAATTGAATGCCTATTTGATGGAGATCGATAACCCACTCCCCGGGTTCCGCTGTCCGCCAACGTTGTGCGAGTAAATTGATATAATTTTTCCGAGGTTGCCCGCTGGTAATCCGTAATCAATAGAAGTATTACCCGCTGGGGATTGTAATCCCGCTCAAGTGAAAAGCCCCCAACGCGTACAGCGATACAGTGGAACTCAATTAGTAAAATAATAAGCTCCGAGTATGCTATCGATTTCGGTTGTGTAATGTTTCATGTTGAATGGATGGAGGAATATGCTTTCATTGTAGCCCATTCTGTTTAAAACAATCTATGCCACAGCTCTTAATCTAGTGTCCCTTTCCGTAGGGAGTATTATGAAAGGGATAGCAATAAATATACCTAGAGCTGTCACTTTAGTTTAGTTTTGAAATGGTGCACAACAGAATTGGTCGAAATCAATCAATTTTACCTGTTCTGGCCTGGCTTCAGCTGTGGCTAGTTACCACCCTACCGGCAAAGACGTGCCGCCAATTTACCGTTCCAGTATGATGCTTTGTAAAAACCAATTAGGGGTATGGGTTTAACGACCTATACTTCCGGTTCAAGAGGACGACGTTGACGAGGATGATGCTCCAAGGGCCATACTGCCGACGCTTAAAGCAATTCTTAAGCAATATTACTCTAAATGACAGTTTGATGTCACGTACCTTGACGTTCCTAAAATATGAATTATAATTAAAAAACACGAAAGTCAACAATAATGAAACATTGGGGCTGATTCTGTATAACACAATCTCTAAACTAAACTAAAATGTCAGCTTTAAATGTAGTTCTGTCCCTTTCCATAGGGAGTATTATGAAAGGGTTAGCAATAATAGAGCATTACCATTAGCAAATTGTAATGCTCTAATTTTAGTTTAGTTTAGAGATTGTGCACTACAGAATCATGGGCAGTATGGATGAAATCGTTTGCATCTGAGAACATGAGTTAACAACAAAGCTCGACTTTATTTATTCTATGACTAGATAATGCCCGCGACTTCATCCGCGTTGATGGTTTTTGATTCCAGCGAGAATTCTTGAATTTTCCAGGACAAAATGTAGCCTCCTTCCCCGGGATACAACCTATCTCTGTACCAAATTTCATCAAAATCGGTTAAACAGATGAGCCGTGAAAGCGTAACAGACAGACAGACAGACAGACAGACAGACAGACAGACAGACAGATAGTCAGACACACTTTCGCATAGAATAATATAATATCCATACTTATATAGTATGGATATTCTATTAGGTATTCTATGATAATTTTGAACTATAAATGCATCCTTGTGCATTGTATATTGAAGTCTATTGTTTTTTGCAATCAAAATACAACATTATACCGTACAAATGGTGCTCATAACGACATAACGACTCTCAGGCCCGAATAACACGCTAGTGATGATAGCGAAAAAAATGTTTTATTGGTGATTTAAATCAACAAAGAGCTTGTTACGCGGCCAAACAAGCCGCAGCGCTGGATTGTTGTACTCCCTAATTGGCGCGATTGGAATCACGCCAGCGTTGTAGCTGCACCGACATTGCCCAAATAACAAGTGCCTGATCTATTGGCAACTTAACTAGCTAACCATTGTTTTATAACTTTACTATAAAACTAGCAGATGCCCGCGACTTCGTCCGCGTGAAATAAGTTTTTTAAATTCCTAATTTTTCGGGTTAATATATCTAGCCTATGACACTCACAAATAATCTGACTTTCTGGTTCAGTAGATCCAGAGATTACCCCATACAACCTTACAAACTCACAAACTCACAAACTTTACCTCTTTATAGTATTACTAGCGTATGCGTATGCGTAGCGTAGCGATTGAGGTTTTTCCCGCGGAAATTCTCAATTATTCCGGGATGAAAGCAGCCTATGTCCTTCCTAGGGATGAGACATAACTCTGTTAATTTCATCAAAATCGGTTGAATCGATGGACGTGTAAACTTAGCGGACAGACAACGGACCTGAACAGCGAGAGCAGAAAAAAGGTGTCTACTATGGTTTTCAACTTTAAATTGTTCTGACGCAGATAGACTGACAGGTATACAGACGGACAGTCGTCCGTCTGTCTGGGTACAAGAGTATTATAAACTTTATGATAATAATGTCCTCCCGGCCGAATTTCGGCCACTGTAGCCAATCTCTATAGAGATTAGCCACCTGCTCGGGAGATATTATAGTGCACATGTGTTTGCGCAAACACAGGTGCGCTCACTATCAGATTAAAGGAACACTTTAACATCTGATAGCCCATTGGGACGGAAAATCCGGCACAACCGGAGAGAGATCAGGCGTAGGACCAACGGCTTTACGTGCTCTTCGAGGCACGGGGGTAAAACACCACCAACTTCCTAATTCATTATAACACATCAATGGCTACCACTGAAATATACGCCTACCTTCACCGAATCTTTATGGAAAGAACTCCACAGAGTGCCTAATACCTCCTTTTATTAAGATAATAATAAAGTTATGATCGATAAGTACCAGCAAAATACACACGCGCCTCATATAAATCACTCCAGATGTGCGAGTTTTGCCTCCCTTCGCAAAAATAATATCCCCCGCTTTAGAAAAACATTTTCCCCCTCCTAATTGAAATTAAACACGTTCCAATCCGTGTTGGAAGACTAATTTGATATGCGCGTTTTATGCTATCGTAATAATTAATTGCGACTAAAAAGTAGGTACTCAAAGGAATGGTTCATTAATTTAATTTTAATTAAGTTAAAATAAAGAAATAACATTTAAATTGTTTTTTACAGGAAAAATATTGAGATGAAATTATCATGTTCGACTCTACATACAAATATAGCTAACCCTTTCATAATACTTCCTACGGAAAGGGACAGAACTAGATTTAAAGCTGCCATTTTAGTTTAGTTTAGAGATTGTGTTAAACAGAATCACCACCAATGTCCGCGGCTTAATCCGCGTGGGTTAAGTTTTTTGATTGAAAAAAGATGAGAAAAGTGTAGCAGACAGACAGCCAGACAGATAGACACACTTTCGCATTTATAAGTTTAAGCCCGCGACTTCGTCCGCGTGGAATACATAAATCTCAAACCCCTATTCTACTCCCTTAAGGGTTGTTTTCAAAAATCCTTTCTTAGCGGATGTCTACGTCATAAAAGCTATCAGCATGCCAAATTTCAGTCCGATTCTTCCCAGTAGTTTGAGCTGTGCATTGATAGATCAGTCAGTTAGTCACCTTTTCCTTATAAATATTAGGATTAGTATACCTATATATTGGATTTTAAGAGTTTTTACTCAATAGAACAGCGTAAGACTTACGCTAAGGACAACCGCTAACGTGATTGTTTCCTTCACCGTTAAAGCGCAGAATCCATACTAATATTATAAATGCGAAAGTGTGTCTGTCTGTATGTCTGCTACGCTTTCACGGCCCATCTGTTCAACCAATTATGATGAAATTGGGTACAGGGATAGGTTGTATCCCGGGGAACGACATAGGCTACTTTTTATCCCGGAAAATTAGAGTTCCCGCGGGAATCAAAAAACGTTAATCCACGCGGACGAAGTCGCGGGCATCATCTAGTACTTACTATTTAAAACAAGGGATATTAATTACTTATAAAGATCACTACAAAGTCTACTTGAATAAATAAAATAAAAATATTTTTTAATCTAAATAAATAAATAAATAAATAAATAAATAAAATCTTTATTTGCAAAATTACAAGGTTCAAAATTATAATTTGGCCTCTAACTCCCAAAAAAGTAAAGACTGTGTTATGGGAGTAAGTGCCTTCCCGATTACATAGGTGCTATTTTTGCAATATTGGGTAAGGTTAACAATTATAATAAAAATCAATTAAAACATTAGCATTATTATGACATATGTGTGTGTGTGTGTGTGTGTGTGTGTGTGAGTGTGTGCGCGTGCGTGTTTGTGTGTGTGTGTGTGTGTGTGAGTACGCTAGCGTAATTGTTGAAGGGTAAGTATACGTGGAATATCGGGAATTATTGGGGTATTTTTAAGAGCTCTTCAGTATATTCATAACTAAGATTTTTAAGGAATGAATTAATTTGTGTTTTGGCAGAGTGGAAATTACTATTTTTAATAGGGGTTTTTCTGTCAATCGCTTTATATAATAAGGGTGCTAGGAAATTAAAATGACGTGTTGCTAGTGCAGATTTTACTGTTGGAGTTGGATATCTGGTTACTCTTTTATCGGTTTCTGGTAGCATTGGAACAGTAATGCGGTGATATCTCAAAATACTTTTGTATATGAATAATTTCCTCACACTAAGAACTCCAGCTTCTTGATAAAGTAAGTGTGTTGGGTATCTATATGGTAGTTTTAAAGCTACCTTAAGGATTGCACGCTGGGCACGTTCTAATGTCATAAAATGAGATTTAGCCGCTCCTCCCCATGACGTGATACAGTAGGTTAAGACACATTCACAAAGAGTTTTATATATTTGTATTAACCGTTTTTTATCCAATAAAGGTCGTAGATTTTTAAAAATTATAATTAGTTTCCTAACCCTAGCCGCTGTTGCCGTGAGATGAGTAGTCCACTTGAGTTGGTCGTCTATTATTACTCCAAGATATTTTGTGGTTTTTACTCTATTCAGGTTAGGACACATACAGGATTTCATCATCACACGGTTCTCTAAACAGGATGTATTGTGTATTTGTATAGAGAAAGTTGTTTCAGCGGTGCCAGGAGAACTGTTGCTGAAGCATATGTATGAACTTTTTTGTGTGTTTAGAGTTAGTAGATGGTTTTCCAGCCAGGCAGCTATTGTACACAGGCCTTTCTCAGTAGTATCTTTTACATTTTTCCAGGAGGTGTCATGGAACAATAGGACAGTATCGTCGGCATACATAATTAAATCAGCTCTTGGTATGCTACTCTTACATAGCTCATTGACGTATACTATAAAAAGCAACGGGCCTAAGGTACTGCCCTGTGGGACCCCGAAATCACACACTGCGTATTCACTCAAATTATCTCCTATACGTACACTTTGTATTCTATTCGAGAGATAGCTGGTAAACCATTGTAGTGGTAAACCACGTACACCGATCTTTTCTAAGCAAGATATTAAAATAGGAATTGAGACTGTGTCGAATGCTTTCTGAAGGTCGAGGAAAACACCTACGCACTTTTCTCCTTTATCCAAGTGTCTTGTTATTAAAGAAAATCTGTCTTTTTAACAGATTAAAAAAGCTATTAGTCGAGAAAAGGCTACAGTTCGGAATCGCAATGCCCCCGCGTTAATTACTTTGAAATTGAAAGCTATTATTCGCCTAACCATTCTAGCTTTTTGCTGTTATTTAATGAACGAGTAAAATCCAAGATAAACTTGCACCGGTCATTGTTAAAATAAAATCTAACGCTCCCTGCGTTAGATTTTGTACCGTTATTTTACTTTTTCAGTCTAATTAAAAATAGTCTAAGCCTAATTAATCAGTCTAAATTTGTAAAAGGAAAGTTGACTGATTGACTGATTTATCAACTCACCGCTCAAATCGCTGGACGGATCGGACTGAAATTCGACATACAGTTAGCTTTTATGACGTAGGCAGGCGTTAAGAAAGGATTTTTGAAAATTTAACCCCTAAGGGGGTAAAATAGGGGTTTGAAATTAATGTATTCCACGCAGACGAAGTCGCGGGGATAAGCTAGTGTAATTATAAATGCGTAAGTGGTAAAATAGGGGCCTGATTTTTGTATGAAAATCGGACTTAGTGTGAGCGAAGGTACTGGAAAATGTAGTCTATATCTATATATATATATATATCTATATCTATTCTATATATAATATATAAAAATGAAACCCGTTTTCCTTGGTCACGGCATCACGCGTGAATGGCTGGACCAATTTCACTAATTCTTTTTTTGTTGTATTTGTTATTATTAGGAGTAGGTTCTTACGGAAAAAAATATTAAGAAAATCTCTCAGAAATATTGAAAAATATACATTTAATTTTGCATACTAAGGCGGTTCGCCGGGTCAGCTAGTTTATTATAAAAGCCGTGTGTTCTACAAAAGGCGTGTGCCCGGTAGGACTTTTCCCGCGGAAATCCTTAGAATAAAGGATCTCTTACGGTATTATATATGAGTCACTAGAGAGTCGACCATGCATAGCATTTTGGACAGGCGTTTTTAACACAGTAATGCTTTTATTACCTGTTTGGATTCCCGTACATTGATCTAAAAAGAAAGTTCGAATACCTAGAGTGATTTTTCTGCTGGGTAGTATTATGGATCCCTTAGAGAGACTCGCTGCAGCTGCGCTCTTGCGCCACCTGAAATATTGCATATTTTGCCACTACTTCCTGCTTACTGCGCCACTTGAAATATTGCAATTGCCACTATCCAAGCATACTGGCTTCACGGAAGATCAGCGCTGTATCCTAACAGGTATAGCACATGCTGAATGAAGACCACTTTGGGGATCAAGTCAAATTACGCGTTTTTTTTTTCTTTTTCTTTTTATAAAGTCTTATTTTATTATTAGTTATTTCTTGTACTTGTATCCCTGAATAAAGATTTCTTTCTTTCTTACTTGCCAACTTATATTTTCTAGTATCATAACTCACAATAAGGTACAGTAACTCCATTGAGCACCATCAAGCAAAACGACCAATAAACTCGTTTTTCGTCACCAGAAATTTCATCGTAATTTTTACAACGCCAGTTGGAACAACATTGGTCGTGAAACTCGAGCTGAGTTATAGCCCACACCTTTTTACGTTGATAATCACACGTTTATTACCCTCTGTGACCAACTTCACGGGGTCCATGTTCGCGGCAAACAATATGCACGTAATAATCGATTTTTTATACATACTTGTGGTATTAAGCTAAAATATTATACTTTAATATAATAAATCTAGTGGTGCAAGTATTGTCAAAATAGGTTCAGCCGGTTCAGACACAAAGAAATACGCTAAAAATGAACCTCTGCAAACCTCGTAATCCTAAATGATCATTACAATGAGAAAATTATCAAGGGAACCTAACTATGATTTTACAAGACCTATTCATCGATAGAAGCAAATAAGTTTAGTTAACAATATTTCTACTAAGCAACTTGGCAATTTTATCTTGATAGACGTTAGAAGAAGGGGTGAAATCATCCCTAAATGAATTTATCCCCTGTTCAAACGTCCATTACTATTATATCCGTCTACCGCTACATATAATCATCTATATACTATCTATCTATTCCCTTTTGATTATTATAATCAATCCATACTGAACAATCTCAACATCATCCAACAATGCGTTTTGGTACAAAAATATTGCAATCACAATATCTGAAACTATTTTTTTTTATTTGTTTTTAATAATTTTAATTATTTGTTTTTAATATCTATAATATTTTAGTTTTCTCATTACTACATGTAGTTCATTTGTTAAACTCAGTACATATTATTGTCTACCAACAGAGCATCTACCAAAATATGTCCCCATTTATCCCCAAGCTACAGATTTATTCTGAAAAACGCCATAACTAAAACCAACGGGTAGATTTTCCGCAAGCACATTCACAGCGAACTATTTACTAACACAATAGGCTGAACATAATTTCAACTTCACCGGACGGGCTAACGCCGGAGGATGGGACGAGTTATGAAAAGCGTGGCCTCCTCCAGAGGGAGGCCTGATAGCAGTCCTGCGGGCAGGGGGCCTCGGGTGGACAAAGGGGAAATGAAATCCTGAACTTTTCGATATTTGCACGCGAATCCGTGTTTAAAGCGAATAAGTATTGTCTTTTTGTCTGCACGGCATGTATTGTATGAGAACTTTATTGTGAGAGTGCAGTTAAAAATTAAAGTAATACACAGCTTTGTTAACTGTATCAGTATTTTGTCTGTATTTGTTTTACGTTCCATACTTTTTGGGTAAAACATGGATGACTGACGCAAACATTTTAACAAGTACATAGAGCCAGTAACATTGTTTTAAAATCTGACTCTTTGTGACATATAACTATACATGTCACATGTGACAGATTGGTTTTGTGATATCCTTTGTATCACGCCGAGTACCGATACAGATCAGCTGGCCTACCAGTAGGTACCTACTAGCCTATGTGTGATGCAATCCACTTGCAATCACTTCACATTTCACCTCCCTGGCGCAGTGTTGAGCTCTGTTGTCTTAATGTGGGAGGACCCGGGTTCGATTTCCGGCAGTTTCAATTTGGGAATTTCTAATTTCTTAATTTTCTCTGGTCCGGTGGGAGGCTTCAGCCGTGGCTAGTTACAATCTCCACCGACAAAGTCGTATCGCCAAGCGATTTAGAGTTCCGGTACGATGCCGTGTAGAAACCGACTAAGGGTATGGATTAATTATTATAACTGCCATGCCCCTAACAGGTTAGCCCGCTACCAAATCTAATGATGCAGTCTAAGATGGTATTAGGCTGAATCATCACTTACCATCAGGTGTCAAGGGCTAGCTTATATCTTAGGCATAGCGTCGATGTACTGTTGGTGAAGATAATAATAGAATCGGGATGCTTTCTATGTGTGGCAGCTGTTATACTAAGCCCATACTCTGTTTCGGTTTCTACACAGCACCATACCAACTAACTACGGCTGAAGAACCAGATATAGTTAACTTATGTAAAATCACAGAATAGTTAATAGTGGTAATAGTATATTATGGTACAAGTGTGTAATGTTGGTGATTACCGCTGAGGCGCCATTGAGACCCGAGCCGTTAGGTGAGGGTCTTAAGATAGCCGAGGACGGTAATCATCAATACACACGTGTATCATACGACGTTTTTCAACACACTTGTGAAGAAAATAATACTAGAAAACAATTTTATTTAGTAGATAAAATAAAATAAAAAACTATAAATCACTTGTGAATATTAATAATACTAATAAACAATTTTATTTAGTAGATAAAATTAAATAAAAATTGTACTGTGAAACTCACATGTGAATAAGTAATAGTTATGAAAAAGTCACAGTTTGATTATAGGTGTCATTATATGCCTAATTGCAGTGAAATTAGAGCCACTTTATGAGCAAGTGTGTTGAAAAATATTCTATATCTATCTATACTAATATATAAGTGCCAAAGTTTGGATGGATAAATGGATGCCATTTAATCAATCACGTTAGAACGGATCTGGATGAAATTTGGCACAATATAAGATTATAGTCTGAAATAACACTACTTTCTATCCCGCTATTACTTTTTTTTAAAGTATTCCGATTGATCTGTACACCTACTGGCACATAATAATATACTAATTAGAGTCTCCAGACTGACGCATTTGTCAGCATACCGTACTCCGTCGTCAAACATTGGATGTACGTATTACGTGACCATAAAATTGCAAAAACCGTCAAATTGCAATCTAACGCCGAAAAACCTCAGTCCATGCGAACGAAATCGCGGGCATCATATAGTCAGAAATAAGTTGTGTTAAAATGCTGGTCTAGGTGGTCAATTAAATCGGTAGTAAAATATTTTCCAAAATAAAAAATATTTTCCAATCTTTTTCTATGTAATATTTTATAGTCGAAAAAGTACAGAGATTAATCTTCTCAAAAAAGGCTACCAGCAATTCCAGAATTAGAATTTATTTCGAAAACTCTCAGATTATTATCATCAACCAATTATGAAAGTGTCGAAAGTAAACATCTATTATAAAGGCAAGGGTGAAAAGCCATTTCCTTATTTGACCCAAACAGAATAATTCCATTAGCAGAGGGGTTACTACCATCGCTTAGAGCCGTATTATTTCAAAATGACAGTTTAATTTCATGTACCTTGATGTCTCTTAAATAAGGATTATAATTGTAAAACACGAACGTCAACAATATTAAAACAATACTGCTTTAAGCGATGGTAGTACGCCCCCAGAGGCCCACAGTGACGACGGCTACAAGGATTCCATGTAACAAAGGTACACATTAAGGCCGCCTGTGGCTGAATGCCACTTTAAAATTAATTCGAAACTCATTCCGTTGCGTAATTATTTTCCGAGCAAGTTTTCTAAGTAAATAATTTAGCCATCTGTTAGGGTTGTCACCATAGGCAAATAGGATTTCATAAATAAGTAGAATATTTTAAATATTTTATACTATACTACACCAATTTATTACAAGCTACATGAAGGATGCCAACGATGTCGTTAGGTTGAATTTAGGCTCTCTAAAATCTTTGAATTTCCAGGATAAACAGTTTATATCTGTACAAACTTTTATCAAAATCGGTCAAACAGATAGGCCGTAAAAAGATAACAGACATGTATCACACCTAATCCGTTCAAATGAATGTATTGACTAATTATTGTTCATATAAGCAATCAGTTTTTAATCTCATTCCATGTAAATCTTAACTGGCACAAATTGTCATTAAAAAATTAAATAAACATTTCATTTTATTTCAAAATATTATTTTTCGAATTAATTAACATATTTTGAATGTTAAACTCAATAAATTTAATTTATTTATAAAATGTAGGACATTGCGTCTCTTAAGTTGCGTCATGTGTTGAGACTACCACCTTAATAATTAAATTTTTTGTAATTAAACTTTTTAATTTCTTGAAATACTCTTTTGTGTTTATTACTATTAATGATCATCTTACTTCTTACTAATATTATAAATGCGAAAGTTTGGATGTATGGATGTCGGTATGGATGTTTGTTACTCAATCACGCCCCAACAGCTGAACGGATCTGGATGAAATTTGGCACAGAGATAGATTATAGTCTGGAATAACACATAGGCTACTTTTTATCCCGGAAAATTAAAGAGTTCCCGTGGGAACCACAAAACCTCGATCCACGCGTACGAAGTCGCGGGCATCAGCTAGTTAATTATAATAATATCTAACTAATCGAAGCAAGATAATAGCGATATTAGGCATTTTCAAATATCGAATGTAAATAAATCAAATAGTTACTCGTTTAATAAATGTGGCAACCCTATGATAATTGTTGGACTTATTTAGGTCGTGTCTTGATATTCGCGGGACAATTTGTTTTGTTCTAATTTTCTGTCAACTTAGAAACTAAGCCTGACATCCAGAACAACTGTCAAGTATGACATCGGGTCTTAGAAGGATCACCGCTCGACTTCTGCGGTAAGTTTATTCCTTTACTCTGCTAAAATATGATAAATGTATATAGATTTCATTTATAATAAAGTTATGCCTAATATAGCTTTCCATTTTTTTATTTCTGACGAGTAAAACTTTCACAAAACATAATTAAGTACTTCTATAAGACATAAATTTATTGTTTCACTACCTACATCAATAAATTTTATTGATGTTACAAAAATAAATGGAGACATTGCTTAATTTTTACATCGCAGAATTTATTGATACTACAAAATTCTTCCCCAAAAGATCTCTGTGTTGATAATAAACCCTAGTGTATGTACCGGACGATCAAATCCTTCAAATCCTGACTTCAACTCGCGTTTGCTTTTAACTTGATGTCCAGTGTCATATTAAATTTAAAAGCTTTGTAGAACAGGATTTTCGTTCAGTTTAGCAGTTCTATTAAATAATGCTCCACACGTAGGTCGGAATTTGAGGCAACAGCGAAATGAAAAATGTATCAAATCAAAAATTTCAAATTGAAAAGGGTTTGCAATATTTCGATAAGTTATTACGCTATAAAAATCTGAGAATTAACAGTTTAAAATTAGAACGTCAGTAAACCAATCTGTAAAATAGGAAATAGTGAAAGAAGTTAAATTGTTTCCTCTAATGTTGAAACAGTTTTCTGTGTAGAGGTATAATAATATAATAAATGGGGTATTTATTGTAAGGTATATAAAACCCAATTTAAAATAAGTCACGAAACACAATAGGAATACACACAGTATAAACATTCAAACTTACGGCTAACTGAGAAAAAAAGCGGTAAAAAGCCCATTTCAGATGTCACAAGTCAAAAGACACAATATTTAAAAACATCACAGATATCCACATGTTTTTTCAGAGTAAATAAAGACATTATTTCAGTAAAACAACGTTTATACGTTGTTTTACTGAAATAATGTCTTTATATAGAAGGTTATTTAAATGCATCATACGAGATTTCATGATAAATGTCCTTAACTCTCAAAATGGCCCCTATTTTTTACTGAATGTGCTGCTCTCCTGTAAAATTGCCATTTTGTAGATGTCTTCTTCTTTGTTGCCATCGATATAATAGTTCATGTATGTCATGTACAACTTATGACAAGGTCATGTAACCCAACCGCGATCTTAAAGTTTTTAACGAGGCCAGTTCGGAAGCCAGTTTTTAATTATAAATTGCCAATTCGTCCAACTTTTAATTAGTTAATTTCACTCTGTAATTCACTTGCTTGATTGCGGTCGCGAGTACCTATTTAATTTTTGCTCGAATTTCACTTCTGCGTTTTGTCTTAGCTAGATTAAAGTCGGACTTAAATGTGGTATTTATTTAATTTAAGGAATTTACTTTTTCTATCAGTACTGCACTATTTAAATTCGAGGAGGTACCTAGTAAAGGCTTAGGGGATATTTTCGTGGAATTATATTCGAAACTTGCACGAAATCAATATATTTTGACGACCTCCGTGGCGCAGTGTGTAGCCCTGTTGTCATAACGTGCGGAGGTCCCGGGTTCTATCGCCGGCAGGGTCAATTTGGGAATTTATAATTTCTCAATTTTCCCTGGTCTAGCCTGGTGGGAGGCTTCGGCCGTGGCTAGTTACCACCCTACCGGCAACGACGTGCCGCCAAGCGATTTAGCGTTCTGGTACGATGCCGTGTAGAAACCGAATAGGGGTACCTATGGGTTTAATATAACTGCCATGCCCCTAACAGTTTAGCCCGCTTACCATCTTAGACTGCATCATCACTTACCATCAGGTGAGATCGCAGTCAAGGGCTAACTTGTAGTGGATAAAAAAAAAACATCATATCCTTATCACAAATTTAACACTTCATCAAAACGTTCTCGTTTTATAAAAGTCGTTATCACCACCTCCACATATCAATATACGTCAACAAACGGATATTGACTAAAGTTTAACATTAATTTAAGTATATCGCCGTAGTAACAATTCTTAATCCATGAGATATATTGACAAGTAGTAATTAACTTAATTTTTTTAAATATATTTATAGCGAGCAAACGAGCAGACGGGTCACCTGATGGTAAGTGATTACCGCCGCCCATGAACATTTGCAGCACCACAGGAACCACCAATGCGTTGCTGGCTTTTCCGCCCTTTGAAGAGCCCCATATTTTAATGTACACCCAGCTCAAATTAAATAAAAAGTCATGAAATAAGTCAAATTGATAGCTCTCGAAATAATAAACCTTACACTAGTATTAAAATTTGTTTGAATATAAAATTAAGGGCCGCTTGCACAACACTGCCTAAACTGATTTAGTTCAATTTTGTGGTGCTGTGCGCGATGCGGTGCACTTTTTGATAAGTTATTCCGGGCTTGACATGAAAAGGACAGGTAAGTATAGAAAATTTAACACATTTAGGAGCCTTGCGCAAGTGGACCTCTTAATTTAAAGGAAATTTTATGATTTTGAATGATAAAAAAAATTTAATAATATTATGATGAGTGATTACATACGGGGTTAACTTATAATTCTAATTATAATCAATATAACTTTTATATTCAATAATCACCCCTCACATTTAGGATTACATTGAGTTACTGTAGGTGACTGTAGTACATAATATAAGAAATAGTAATAATGTGAATGTTCTTGCGTTTGTCATATAGGTATGTAAATTGTTAGTGTACTTATTAAAAAAAAAAAAAAATGATTAAAATGACCTTTATGTAACTTACTATAAAATATTTCAAAAGTTTTAGGGACAAAGGGCACAATTTTATATCAAAATATGTCCGCTGAAGTAGTTCGTCATATTCCGAATAACTTTTCAAAGATTCTCGAGTCTCGGCTACTTTGTCCCGAAATGGGGTAAACCAACATGGGAGATTATTGCCCTAAGGCACTGTTCGCATTCCTTTGATGTGGCCTACCATAGAATGGTAAACGTGATCAAAAGGATGTAGGTCTTGACGACAATCCTGAAGCACTGGTGATTGCTAGAGAATCACTAGTGCTTCAGGACAACTGGGAGGTCCCGGGTGCGATCCCCGGCAGAGTCAATTTGGGAATTTATAATTTCAGATTTTTCGCTGGTCTGGTCTGGTGGGATGCTTCAGACGTGATTAGGTACCACAATAAAAGCCAACCAGTACGTTGATACGTATTTAAATTTGTAATGCACGCTAAATTCTAAATTCACCCAGAAAATGTTCCTTAATTTTCAGAATGATATTTTTGAATCAAAATATCTGAAAATCAGTTAAAAGCTAATAATGTTTTTTTTAGGTTCCTGTGACAAGGTTAGGTAACAAGACGACATTGTTTATATTGTGATGATCATCAAATAATCATTTATTATCATCATCATCATCATCATCATATCATCTATACTATACTATACTATACTATATAATATATCTTATTTTCTTATTCTTATCTTTTCTTTTCTTATCTTATCTTATCTTATCTTATCTTATTTTCTTATCTTATCTTATCTTATTTCTTATTTCTTATTATATTATAAATGCGAAAGTTTGGAT
Source organism: Erebia aethiops (assembly GCA_923060345.2). Taxonomy (NCBI): domain Eukaryota; kingdom Metazoa; phylum Arthropoda; class Insecta; order Lepidoptera; family Nymphalidae; genus Erebia; species Erebia aethiops. The sequence goes on along the minus strand of OV281091.1, from coordinate 18,211,031 downwards.
GTATGGATGTATGGATGGATGTTTGTTACTCAATCACGGCTCAACGGCTGAACGGATCTGGCTGAAATTTGGCACAGAGATAGATTATAGTCTGGAATAGCACATAGGCTACTTTTTATCCCGGAAAATTAAAGAGTTGCCGCGGGCACCGTAAAACCTCAATCCTCGCGGACGAAGTCGCGGGCATTCACTAGTATCATCATAAATGCGAAAGTTTGTATGGATGTTTGTTACTCAATCACGTCCGAATGGCTGAACGGATTTGGATGAAACTTGTTACAGAGATAGATGATAGTCTGGAATCAAAAACCTCAATCCACGCTGACGTATTCGCGGGCATCAGCTAGTTCAATAAGATTCGGTGTAAAATCCACTACAATATAACTAAGAATAGATCGTATCATGCTAGCTTTATATCACATTTTTTAATAAAAATATTTAAGAGCTTTTGTGACTAAGTACCTACCTACGTATCCAACCCAAAATAATCTAATAACTGAAACACAGTTTAGGAGCAAGTGATAAATGTGATTACTTAGCATTTGAACAACCTAGCCTCTCTAACCTCCATTTGGACTCCAGGCATTGAAAGAGGCGTTCTAAGCGCCCACTAAGTGACGAGTTCTATCATTATGAACGTATCTTTGAGGCTCCTGTATCGGACGTGCGGTTCGCGTAATGTATTTTGGCTGGTCGCCAGTTCACTTGCCGTTGGAGTCTCCGCTTCGATTTGCTATACGATTCAACGGGTCCATTTCGGTTGGATATTGGTTTCAGGGACGTGATTAAAGTCGCTATACTCTAATCGATTACTACTATTATCTCTTAGACGTTTGGATTTCCAGCTTAGCGTTTCTTGGATTGAAATTAATTTTCAGTGACAATTTTCAAAATATTTAATATTTTCAGCCATTAAGAGTACCTACCTTGGATCCCTTTCGTCTTGGTACGCGAAATCAACAAAGTTATTATGTTCCTAGTAAGTATAAATATCCGCAAACGCAGCAAAAGTAATCTCTGACAGCAAAATCTTATCAAATATTTTGCGTTTTCTTTAATTTTGAACGTAAGTTTTGACCGTAGCTGTTGTTCTCTTAACCGACTTCAGAAACCTAGGAGGATCTCAATTTTTTTTTAATTCATCATAGGCTTATGCTTGACCACAATCACACCTGATCACACATGATCACACATGATCACAATTTTTTATAAAAGATTTAATTATATCTTTGAATATTAAAATAAAGCCCTGGATACATACAGAACAATTTAATTTAACGTAGTTTTTGTTAAGTATTTTGTCCTTAAAATAGATAATTGATTAAAACTTAAAAAAACTGAAAATAAATATTACCCTACTCTTAATTCATTTTGTGAAAAAGAATCGATATCCAAATCACCTTAATTTTTTCGATACCCAATAATCGTTCAACGTTCGGACGGCACTAAACGAATCTGTCCAATATCACAAAGTGTAATGTATAAAATCTCCATACCTATCAGTCGCCATGGAATAGGAGTGCATGATACTCAGATTCCAAATTAATTTATTCCCGTTCCAACATGTACATGGGCTTACGGATCGATAGCTTTCGATATGTAATATTAATAAGTTTACCTTTCGTGATTTTGAATAGTACTCCAGAGAATTGTATATATACTTAGACCTTTTACATATTCAGTGTCTAGACCTTTATGTATGGATGAGTGTGGTTGATTATTTTCATGACAGATTTGGTTTTTATTGATCTTGGGATTAACGTGAGATTTTAACATAAAAGTCACGATCTCAAATTTACACTGCAGGGAATCGAACCCGGTACCTCCCATTATTAGACCACAGCGCTCACCACTGCGCCAGGGAAGCTGTCGAAATTCTTGTAACATTGAGGTAGGTAAGAGAAATGTTTTGAAGCCAAAGGTCTCCGTTACTAGAAGCTGGCCCATTTAGATAATTTCCCTCAGCGCACGTTTTACTAACGACCTTGTTACCTGCAAGATGATAGTTACAACGATATTATATATATTCTAAAGTAATAAATTGTGCGGGCAATTTTGGGATCTTGAATATTTATCAAAAATTTGAATATAAATGCTCTAGACTGTTGTTTTAACGTTTTATTTACCTGTAGCATATACACATTATGGTGAGGTAGAAATAAAACATTGTAAATGCCGTAGGTGGTTGTTTTAACGTTTTATTTACCTGCTAATACGGTCATATGGTACCTGGACAGTTCCGCGAGAGTTTTGAAAATTGGTGTATTTTACAGATTTCAACGTGCTCTTTCCGAATTTTCACTTTTGTACCTCGTATCTTTGCCGGTCGCGCCACCATATTGGAAAAATGGCGCCCAAAAACAGTTTTTTGACAATAACTCCTTTCGGACTATTTTTAAGATGAAAATAGTTATGTATTAAATTAAACTAGAGAAAATTTCCTACAATTTATTTAGTAACCTTTTTTTTAAAATCAATAGTTTCGTCGTACGAGAGCCGCAAACCAAAACCTAAATGCACCACCACCTTATTTAATAAATTTGTATTGCGGGTGTTTTACAAGTTCTTTAAACTAAATTAGACTAGATTTAGCCAAGTTAATCTTATCATTATTTTGTTTTTATTTAAAGAAAAGATTGACTGTGATATAACATTAATTAATCGCATATCTTTTTTACTTATCATGTGATATCACATGGTAAATAACAATGCTGTCTATGAAAGAACATTGACGGCAGGTATACAAGCTTATCTGGCCCGATGGCCTAAATTGGACCAATTTTTGAAGTGAAACTTCTTTAGAATCTTTGTGATTTGAAAATTCAACGAAACGAAAAAGCGACACCGAAAGAGACAAATAGGATTTGGCCTGCGAGAGAATGAGATAGAATACGAGTTATATTTATCTCATTCTCTCGTAGGCTACTTTTCTGAAGTTTCACTTCTGTAGTGTGTGAATTGCACACACACTTTTATATTTATTTTCGTGGCATCAAATTTTATTTAGCAAAATTGTACCTGCATATAGTCGTTTAATGGCATTATTTGGCCATCAGACGAGCGTTCGTGTGAGCTATTTGCATTGGAGTCGTTAGAAAGTCGTTCACACCAAATTGTATGCCAGTTCTGGATTTTATAACTCTTCGGGGCGGTAAGTGCCTCAATAAATTTTCCTTCCTCTAGTTTTATTTAAACCACAATGACGACGTAGCATTGCTTTTGTTTATACATAAATACATAATATAGAACAAGGCTTACCCGTTGCCCCACGTGAGCAACCAACGCGACTCATTATCACGCGACGCGACAGTATCAATCACACAGCAGTAGCTGACTCTTCACGTGGCCTCCGTTGTCGCGTAAACAAGTTTGTTATCGCGCCGTTCGCGTCGCGTCGCTTCTGTCATGAAAACACGTTTCGTCTTGTCAAGTAGGTCCATGCAGCTCCATATAAAAATGAGCACGCTGACGTTTGTCCTGTTCTGTCAGTAGTATGTTTTTGCCCTAAGGTACTGTTTTATAGTTGAGTGCCAAATTGCTAAAAAAAGGAATGTTGCGAAGTATGAGATTGCAAGATACAGTTCAAAATTTTCTCGTGCATTTTTAAATTCAAAATGTTAGCAGCAAGTTTTAATCTAGAAATTCAATTTTCCTTAGTGAATTTCACTCCTCTACCTATACTGTCGTCTTATTAAATTGGTTTCGGGAAAATGCTAACGTAAAGAACTCATACAATCAGAATTTCCATAGATAATATTATTATTTATTACTTTAGTAATAAAAACCTTACTGTTTAATTCTTTACCTTATAAACTCATCCTCAAAATTACTTTTTACGAAAGTGTGTCTGTCTGTCTGCTACGCTTGCATGGCCCACCTGCTCAACCGATTTTGATGAAATTTGGTACATGGTTTTTTTTTTTATCCGCTAGCCCTTGACTGCGATCTCACCTGATGCAGGTAAGTGATGATGCAGTCTAAGATGGTAGCGGGCTAACCTGTTAGGGGCATGGCAGTTATATTAAACCCATACCCCTTCGGTTTCTACACGGCATCGTACCGGAACGCTAAATCGCTTGGCGGCACGTCTTTGCCGGTAGGGTGGTAACTAGCCATGGCCGAAGCCTCCCACCAGACCAAACCAGGGAAAATTCAGAAATTATAAATTCCCAAATTGACCCTGCCGGGGATCGAACCCGGGACCTCCGCACGTTAAGGCAACAGCGCTACACACTGCGCCACGGAGGTCGTCAAAGATAGGTTGTATCCCGGGGAAGGGGGTTGTATTCCCGCGGGAATTGAAAAAACTTAGTCCACGCGGGCAAAGTCGTGGGCATCATCTAGTATAATATAATTCTTGTTTAAAGACTGTCAATAATTCTATCAGTCATCAATATTATGCCCATCTCATCGGAATCTTTCGAAATATTTGCACGTCATCTCCAACCAGGATAATGCTTAAATCATCCAAGAGGAAGAATAGTGGGCGACAAAATACAACCATTATCTGTACACTCTTATGATTACAGGAATAACGTTGAAGATAGCATAGGGATTTACAAACCTGTATCGCCGGTTGTATTACACGAGGCCTAACTTACTGATTTCCCTGGAGTTTTTGCCGATAGCCCGGATCACATCCAATTTTTATCATCCACTTACTTCGTTGTTTTAGCATTGTGTAAAATTAAATTCTCATTTGTTTGATGGGTATTTGGAATTACAATGGAAATTGTGTCACTGTTTATCATTAGATAGATGGAATTCGTACCTACTGTTATTATAAAATTTGTGCCGTGTTTTGTTTTCCTATTATACTTCGTCGCTTCATTCTTCAGATATAAAGATACACACGTAGTAGTTTCCACGTACTAGCAAATAATCGCACGTTGTTCAGAGGAGTTATAAAAAAAAGGAACCCCCACTACCCGCGTCTGTCTCGCACGACAGAGCGGATTCGTTCGTCATTTCTCGCCACGCTTCCAAAAAACAAAACGTTCCGTCTTCTGCTACTGGGCAGGATTTCGCACTTAAACGTCCCATTGGACGTCTGTTGTGCTAATTGTGTAAATAAAATAAAGTATTGCCCCGGCTAATATACTTGGTATTAGATTATAAATCTTGCTACTAGTTATGGACATCAATAACTATTTAGTCCCATTCGATTGCATCGAAACTATAATACGTTTATGCTTGTTACTAGCAACTAAAGCAAAAGAGCGCAAGATTGTATTATTGGTAAATTGAAAGTTATTTAAATTGAAACTTAAGTACAATAAATACTTAAGAGAAATTTTAATGTCATCTTAAATGTACGTAAATAAGCATCTCGGGGAAATCAGCTCATGATTCCAACCTTAAACATAAACTGTTTAAAACATTACAGCTCAAATAAGAGATAAGAAGAATAAATAAAATTATTGATAACAATAATTAGTATCTATTCAGCGTAGATACAGCTCTTGCAAAAATATATAATATCTCTTAACATCTACGTGTGTATCTTTATATCTGAAGAATGAAGCGACGAAGTATAATTAATGATTAAACGAACTTACCTGTAAGTGAAGTTCTATCATAATTATATGAGTCGCTTCATTCGAAGATATAATATTAAGTTCCCAACCCACCCATCCCGAAACATATTTTCGCAAGAGCTTTAAGTATAGGTATGTATCTCTAAACTAAATGACGAACGAATCCGCTCTGTCGTGCGAGACAGACGCGGGTAGTGGGGGTTCCTTTTTTTTATAACTCCTCTGAACAACGTGCGATTATTTGCTAGTACGTGGAAACTACTACGTGTGTATCTTTATATCTTCGAATGAAGCGACTCATATAATTATGATAGAACTTCACTTACAGGTAAGTTCGTTTAATCATTAATTATATCCGCTTTTGTTTTTAAGCAATGAAAACACCACAAGTAAAAAATTGGTTCGGATGTATGACAGCATGAAAGATTGAAAAATAAAAACTTCAAATAATATAGTTTGAATAAAAGTAACTATCACATGTCAAATTAACTAAAACAGGACAGATTTAATTCACAAAATTTTATAGCTTAAAAATCTGTTAATAAGACGAAATATAGTGGTTAATGATGTAATTTAATAAAATAAACTAAACATGTAAAAAACATCTCTATTGGGCAGTCGGTTAAAAAGAATAATTTCTAACTAAGTTTTGTTGGATTATTATATGACATGCTATCTGATGCCCGCTACTTCGTCCGCGTGAATTGAGATTTTTTTGTTCCCGCGGGAACTCTCTAATATTCTAGGATAAAAAGTATCCTATGTGATAATCCAGACTATAATCTATCTCTGTGTCAATTTTCATCCAGATCCGTTTAGCCGTTCTGGCGTGATTGAGTAACAAACATCCATCAAACCTTCCATCCATCCAAACGTTCGCATTTTTTTTTTTAATTATCAACATAAAAATCGATACAACTTTGTTGGGTAGCACAACGAAAAACCACGAAGGTATAAATTGCTCTTCCGTCAACATATCATAATAACTATAGCTAGCTAAATACTAAAAATACAAAGAAAACTAAAACTAAACTACCTACAATTTACTTAAAAAATACGATTTTAACTTGCAATTTAAATTATTTTAGTTAATTCTATTTTAAATTTATTATCGATACTATTTATTAAGCGAGGGATCATGTATGCGCTAGTGCGCTCACCATATTTGTTCTTAGCTGGCACGGTTATTAACTTTTGTTGAGATACTTTACGAGTATTAATTTTGTCAGAAACTATATTTTGTATGTCTAAGTTAAAGAATTGTTCTTTTAGAAACTGATATTTGTAAAATTAGCATAGAAGTATAGAAAATTTAAGTATCAAACTCCAGAGATCATAATATAAACCAACTTTAACCTCAAAAACAGTTGTTATGTCTACAAAGTTAACAACATAGTTGGTCGCAATTGAATCTGGCGGTATTCCCACAGTTAACCAATACATTAGCCAACCGCCCGGTTAAATTTAACTTTACCCAACCAACACAATTAGGGCTCGTTCCGTACCGTTTTGTGCTAATGTTCTTTGTAATAGTTTTACAAGTGTTTCGTTAGCTACGTGCTTAGTTTAAAACTACAGGGAAAGGGACGGGTATACATGAACTCTACGCGTTAGTGTGGGATGGATAAAGTACCAATGCGAGTTTGAGTTACAAAATTTCAAAATTGGATGATAATTTTATGTGAGCCTAATACATATAATTTTCTTTTGAACGACTGCTTGAAGAGAGACATAAAAGGAATATAAGGTCCCCAACCACTAACAGATTCGAAACTTATTTGATTAAACTAGCTGATGCCCGCGACTTCGTCCGCGTGGTTCAAGTTTTTTTTATTCCCGCGGGAACTCCTTAATTTTCCGAGATAAAATGTAGCCTGTAGCCTGTGTCCTTCCCCGGGATACTAAATATCCCTATGGCAAATTTCATCAAAATTGGGCCGTGAAAGCATAGCAGACAGACAGACAGACATACTTTCGCATTTATAATATTAGTATGGATAATGGATATTAGTATGATTTTGACCAAAAGTTTTTTTTTACACAAAAACCCCATCTATTTCGCAACTGAAAATGACTAATAAACATATTGACACACATTCTATAATTGTTGGGGGGTGGGGAGTGGGGACGGGATCCGTACAAAATCCCCCATGGTATAATACGTTGTTGACTATAGTTACTGTGGACTACTTTTGTGCTAGTCATCATCCCAAGAAGACGTTTAGAGAGAGTGTGCATCAGACTGCCCAAAGTGATGGATCGACGTAAAATTTCACCAGCATTTAGTATATATTTAGTACCTTTGTTTAAATATTTTGTACCTAATTATTTAAGAAGAAATATATTTTTTTAAGTGGGCATTCTGACGTCAAGATGGCTGTCCACATTTAAATTTTCGTATAAGGGTTCCGTATTTTGCTTTTGGCAGCGAGAAAATTTCATAACCAATCAATCAATCAATCAAATATTTTTTTCAATATAGGTACACTATATGTACACTTATTAACGTTAAAAATTGAATGTCTGCCTGTCTGTCTGCTACGCTTTCACGGCCCATCTATTCAACCGATTTTGATGAAATTTGTTACATGAATAGATTGTATCCTAGGGAAGGACATTCACTACTTTTCTAGTGCAAGACTAAAGACAATTATTAATACAATCAGGTTTATATTAATATTAACACCTATCAAAGCCTTAAAAATAATCATCATACTAATATAAGTGGAATAAGTTTCACGTGGAATACGTTTTGTAAGTCGTGGAAGCTTATTCCACGCGGACGAAGTCGCGGGCATCAGCTAGTTAATTATATCAGCAAATACAATCTGCAATCTCAAGCGAATCTCCTAGTAATATTCGTCTGTCACAAAAACATATTCTTTTAACAATAATTTTAAGTGATCCTAATAAAGGATCCATGTAGACGAAAACGTTATATTTCCCTCACAGCGGGAAGCGATGTACAGTCAGCAAATAAACCTGCCAACAGCAGGTCAGTACATTATTCTTTACCAGACAAAATATTAGCTGTTTCAGATTTTTGTCTATTTGTTTTATTTGGAGTGTCAATTGATTTCGTTGAATTTATTATTATATTAAATGATGCCGGCGACTTCGTCCGCGTGGATTTAGGTTTTTTGGTTCCCGCGGAATCTTTAATTTTCCGGTAATAAAAGTAGCTTATGTTTTAATCTATCTTCTTTTCAAATTTCAGCCAAATCTGTCAAGTAGCGTGAAATAATAACAAACATACACACACCAACTTTCACCTTTACAATATTAGTGTGATGAGATGTGATGTGTGCGTGCCCGCGACTTCGTCCGCGAAAATTTAGTTGTTTTGATCCCCACTAGAACTTCTTAATTTTCTGGTATTAAAATTAGCCTTTTTCCTTCCTCGGCAACCTATCTTTTGGAAAATATTTAATTTAATTTTGTAGAACTCTTAAAAGCAGGTACAAAAAATATAACAATAAAATGCTATCTTTTATAATTTTCTAAACAATACTAGATAAACTAGATTTAGATCCAGCGCTAACTACGGCTGACCCGAACACAATAGGGTGCTGCAACAATCCATTGTGTTATCAGCTTGCATTCCTAAGTAGGTCACAGTGCACAGACTCGCTACAGTGGGGGTTTGCACACACTGACGTGACCCCTATGGCCTAGTGCATGTTCACATACAATATGTGGAGGCGGCGGCGGGCGCGTTTGACTTGGCGAGCTCATGTTCAATTTGTAAACATGGACGGCGACCAATTATTTTTAATGGGAAATTCTTACCTAAAATGAGAGATAAAAAAAAAGAAAATGAATGTTTATTTAATTAATAAAGAAACAGTATGGTGGATTTCATACACCGCACCCGCTGGTGGTGGTTTTATTAACCGACTTCCAAAAAAGCAGGTTTTCAATTCGGCGCGTATTTTTTTGTAAATGTATTTTTAGTGTATCTCCGTGGTTTCTGAACCGATTTGATTTTTTTTTCTATCAGTCTTTAGAGGAAGCTCTCGAGGTGGTCCCATAAAAAATTCTGACTCCAAATCCTCAACCCTGGCACTAAAAAGTTAAAAATAAAAATTCTTTCCAAAAAACCTACTTCCAACGCCACAGTCAAGTAATTGTTGCGGCACCACTTACTGTACCACAACTTAGGATAGGTTGAGTGCTAAATCAAAGACGTATGGCGTTCACTGTCCAATATATTATAACTTTGAAATACCGATGTTACAAGTATGGTGAATGGGTTAGCACTGCCCGTCGGTCGCGCGCAGGCGACTATACGTAATGCTATCCTGTGCTTCGTAGCACATTATATCCCCACATAATAAATAATTTTTATTTCTACCCACAATGTTGAAGTCGGGCGGGTATAACAAGGGCAAAGTTGACGCATCAGGCTCGCCCGACTTCAACATAGTGGGTAGAAATAAAAATTATTTTTTACTTTACAGTGGCGTTGGAAGTCGGTTTTTTGGAAAGAATTTTTATACGTGAAAAGTTCGATACAGTCGTTTGGTATTTCGTGACTACGCCCGCCATCGCACCCGCGAGTTAACGCAAACAAGCACTAAGTACCACACACACTCACACTGCACAATCGGGGAGCTATTCTGTAAACTATGTATCAATCGTTGTTGAAATCTCAGTAGTTGTGATTGGCTGAATTTTTGGTATTTAGGCCTTGACGATGGATTTGGTCTATTGGTAATAGCGAAAGAGTATTAACCAATCAGAGGTGCAATTATGTAAGGATTGCCGATCAAATCGAAGTTCGACTTCAAAGTAAAATAAACCATAATTGCATTGAATTAGAGCTCAATTTCGTGTATCCATTCTCATACGTTTAGGTATGTACGATACCCTAAACGAATGAGAATGGATACACGAAATGAGCTAGAATAGCAACACATCTTTGAACTGCTTTATAAGTTTTGTAAATCTGTAATTAAAATTTTGATTAAAGGAGAATTCATGCATAAAATCATGAATTAAATATCTAAAAACGCGAAAAACAAGATTAATAAAATCTTCAGGAGAAAATGTAAATGTTCAACATTTCGCTCTCCAAATAAGAGTCGGAAACGAAAATCCAATAATTTATCTGATCAAATCGTCATTAATGCTGAATCCGATATAAATATCCCCCGCGTTACTAACACAGTATTAACGAGTATGCAAATGAGAAAATCGATATTCCGACATCGTTATCCATATCAGCATTTCAAAGACTATGCAATTTTCACACCTAACTATGATAATACACTATGACTGGAACAACTCTATTACATTTAGCTATTGAATAATAAACGCCAAGGCAGCACCCAAAACGTGATCTGCCCGACGTGCTACGTGAGACGCTTCCAAAACCAACAACTAGATAGAATAATGCACCGCTGTCACCTCAAACTAACTAAATTGCACTTTATCACCGCACCCTTAAATCCATTTTTGTTCGAAAGCAATTTGAAGTTCTGCCATTCTGAGGAAAGTTTTTCGAAGTTGAGGTTCCTCCAATTTTCTGGGCAATTCTCCCAGCCAGGATGGCCATTGTCAGTTTGAAATGTGTGCTGGATAGTCAAATGGGGAGACGTAATTTATGGCATTTTTGGGGTACTTTGCTGAGTTCGCATAATCTTAACAGAGGAGAGTCTAGAGGGATGAATTGAAATGTCTTTGATGTATGCGAAAACTTAAATTAGGGAGTCATAGATTCGTATCGAAATCCACTTGGGATTTTTAATGGAGCTGGAAAAAAGTTCCGACCGTTAAAAACCTATTAGGAGAATCATCTAATATTTCCGGCTAATAAAAAGATGTAGATATAAGACTACTATATTAGAATACTACCTATTATAACCATTGAATGGTTATTGTTATTGTTATTACTACACAAAAGTTCAAAATTATTCTCGACGATGTTATTGAACCTTAAAATTTGCTATTTTATCTTAGTTTAACATTGCTTTAAGTCTCCCACGTTGTGAGACAAGTACTTCTTGGTAATCTTTTTGTTACTTTTGCAATTTATACGAAAAAAGACAAAGACGTGCCGCCAAGCGATTTAGCGTTCCGGTACGATGCCGTGTAGAAACCGAAGGTGTATGGGTTTAATATAACTGCCATGCCCCTAACAGGTTTGCCCGCTACCATCTTAGACTGCATCATCACTCACCATCAGGTGAGATCGTAGTCAAGGGCTAGCTTGTAGTGGATTTAAAAAAAAAACTAGATGATGACCGTGACTTCGTCCGAGTGGATTAAGTTTTTTGACTCCCGGGGAACTTCTGGATTTTCCGGGATAAAAAGTAGCCTATGTCCTTCCCGGGATGTAATCTACCTCTATACCCAATTTCATCAAAATTCGTTAAAAAGATAAGCCGCGAAAGCGTAGCAGACAGACAGACACACTTTAGACACGCATTTATAATATTAATATGGAAATTGATGTTATATTTTTATAATAGTAAAAGTAACTCAGATTTGTGTTAACTTAGGAAAATTAATTTGATGAGTGAAATTAAACTCCGCTCACTAAAAGATACTTTATATGGGGAAGTGAGCTTTCATTAATTATAATATCGCCGATATCGGAGGCGTGATGAACTTTACACTGAAAATACAGTTTCGCCGGGGTTTTATGATATCCCGAAAATATTCAATTTCAGCGACGGACGGCCTTTGATATCAGAATTTAAATTGCGTTAAACAGAATATCTGTTTTAAAATATTCCAAATTTTTGGTTCATATTATTTTCCTTATTAATTGACATTCATAATTATTTTTTAACCGACTTCCAAAAAAGGAGGAGGTTCTCAATTCGGCGCGTTTTTTTTTAAAATGTAATATGTCGGTGCATATCTCCGTGGTTTCCGAACCGATTTGGTCGGTTTCCGAGGTGGTCCCATAAAAAAATCTGACTCCAAATCCTCAATCCTGATGCTGTAGGTGTACCGAACTAGATGAAATCCTTAAAACTAGGGAGTTAGGAAATTTTGATGGTGAATTCATATAGTAGGTATCAAGTCACGTATATACGCTTCAACTCTGAGTCCCAACTCCTCAACCCTGATGCTGCAGGGTACAGAACTCCTTAAAAATAGCGATTTAGGATTTTTTTGTGGTGAAGTCATATTATAGGTGTCAAGCAACGACTTCATACTTAAACTCAAGTCCCAACTCCTCAACTCTGATGCTGCAGGGTACTGCATTCTCAAGCTGTGGGGATTTAGAGTACACTAAAAAGTTAAAAATAAAAATTCTTTCCAAAAAACCGACTTCCAAAGCCACTGTAAAGTAAAAAATAATTTTGATTTCTACACACTATGTTGAAGTCGGGCGAGTTTTTATAACTAGATAAAGCCCGCGACTTAGTCCGCGTCCATAAATTTTTATATATTTCCGTGGGAAATTCTTAATTTTCCGAGATAAAATTTTGCCTATGTCCTTCTCCACGTTATAACCTATCTCTGTACTAAATTTTTCCAAACTTTATTTTAACGTTTATACTATCGTTTAAACTTGATTGAAAAGACGGGCTGTTAAAACGTAGTAGACGGACAGACAGACAGACATACAGGCACACTTTTTCATTTTTAATATAAGTATGGATATTGGATATAGATATGGCATTCCGAACCAGTGGTAGATTCACTCGACGATTCAAAAGTACTTGTAAAAGTTTATTTGAATAAAAATCTTTGAATTTTGAATAGAATTTGTATACTTATTAGAAACTAGATGATGCCGGCGACTTCGATCACGTTGGTTAAGATTTTTCGATTCCCGCGGGAACTACTTAATTTTCCGGGATAAAACGGGATACAACCTATCCCCGTACAAAATTTCACCCAAATCGGTTGAACAGATGGGCCGTGAAAGCGTAGCAGATAGACAGACGGACCGACCGACAGAAACACTTTCGCATTTCGATGGCAGCAAAGTACAAGAAGACATCTACAAAATCGTAATTTTACAGGAGAGCGCATTTAGTAAAATTTAGTAGCCATTTTGAGAATAATGTACCGATTAGCATGAAATTTTCTATGACGCATTAAAATAATCTCCTTTATTGGTTGTATGACAGGTTGAATCGATATATCGTTGTTTTAATGAAATAATGTAGATGTCTTCATTTACTCTGAAAAAACTTCGACGTAGAAGAAGACGTCTGCCTGATATCCGTTTATGCGTTGTGATAAAGCGCCTTTCCATCTAAAATACCTAATAAGCTAAGTTAATACTCTCCAGTCATACTTTTAAGGATATTTAAAGAAAATCTAAGCATCATACAAACAATAATCCCTATTTTTTTTTTGCCAAATTTTGTAGATCTTCTTTATTTAGCTACTTTGCATTTAACACACTTTGCACATTATTAAATGAGTTATCTACCACTAAACTCTATCATTAAACTAATTTATTAAGGTTCCGAACCACGCAACATATTATATATTTTTAAATAAAAATGCTTTATATTACTATGTTTTATTTATTTACAAAAGGTATTTCTTAAAGAAAACTATGAAATGTAGGTATATTAGTCAATCACTAAATTTTAATCAAGTGACGGATGACTTTGTCTACGTTTCAAATCATTTGTCGATGCTCCGAAGTAAAGGCGGACAAATTCAAATGTCCGTTTCTACTGCGATGTTTTTTTTAAATCGAGTGTAGATGACTTCATTTACGTGCCAGATTTTCTTCATTATTTTGAATTTTAAAATAATTTTAATGCAGACTTGTAGATAGGGTTAATATGAGCTCATTTTGGTAAAAAAAAAGATTTTTGCAAAAATGTAGATGTCCGTATCTACTTTGCTGCCATCGATTTATAATATTAGCATGGAACTATGGATAATTAATACCTTATAATAAATGTGAAAATGTGTTATTTGTAAGTTTGTCCTTCAATCACGACGTCACGGAAGTTTTCATACAAGATTGAAGATAGACAAGTGAGACAGATATACTCGTAGATTAATTTTCATCCCTGAAAATCAAACAGTTCTTCCTCCACTTCCGTCAACATTTCCGTCGACAATCGTCCCACTGCTGGGCACAGGCTTCCAATCTCATAGGAGAGAGGGAATTAGAGCTTAGACCCACCACGCTGCTCCAATGCGGGTTGACGGGCTTTAACGACCCATAACATGTTAGTGATAATAACCGGGACCGACGGCTTAACCTGCTCTCCGAGGCACGGGGGTGATACACCGCCAACTTCCTAACTCCGGGCTAGTACTGAGAATTTCTAGTCAGAAAATGCAATACTCAATTATGGCCCGACCCGGGCCTCAAACCCGGGACCTCGTCGGCTCGTACTGTATGCCAACCACTATAGACCAACGAGGTAGTCATCGACATCTACTGCTGACCATTCTCTTCCAAGATTGCTTTGATGTCATAATATAATATTCTTCTTGTGGACAGGTCAAACATTGCATTTTTCAATGTGGATTCGTCACTCTAGCATCCAGTGCTAGCTTCTTGCATCATCAATTTAAGCAGGATTAATTTCAAATTGCATTTTGATACGAGGTACCTTGACGTCCGTAAATAATTCTGAAATAAGAGCGTCAATAATATTAAAATAATACTGCTTTAAGCGATGGTAGTCCCGAAACTTGAAGTCTATCGGTCCTTATTTAAACTAAAACTAAATAGTATATTAACTTTAAATATTTTTGACTAAGCTTACATAAAAATAGATTCCTAGATTATATAACCTTCTACGATAATCAGGGCATTTGATTGTTAATACAGTCTGTCTTATTGGTCCCGAATATAATTTGTATTTTTATAAGAGACGGGCAGGACTGGTATTGTAAACAGAACGGTACATCTTAGACTGTTCCAGCAAATATTTATACAAGTAATGGCTATTCCGATGCGAAAGAAAATAACAAAAAATCGTTTACTGTCTACGCTTTATCTAATGCAGACGTAACATCCGTTATTCCCTTTACTGTGCCTTATTTAGTATCAACATTATCTCGAAAAAAATTACTGTTCTGGTTTTGGAAAATTACCCAAATTCTGAGAAAATTCGAAGCATGAGCAAGACGAAACATACGTTATTCCCTTTATTGTGCTTTATTTAGTATCAACATTTTCTCGAAAGAAATAACTATTTTGAATACTATGGAAAAATTTACCCAAATTTTGCGAAAATTCGAAGCATAAGCGTAGAATAGACCGGACGATATTGTGTCTAATTATAGAATGATATATTATTTATCCCAATATTATATGTCCTTACATGTCCTTTGTAC
The DNA here is from genome assembly GCA_923060345.2 of Erebia aethiops. NCBI lineage: Eukaryota > Metazoa > Arthropoda > Insecta > Lepidoptera > Nymphalidae > Erebia > Erebia aethiops. Next base: position 18,195,213 of record OV281091.1, on the reverse strand, counting down.
AAATATTTTTTCCCTCTGCTTTTCCATCACCTTTTTGGTCACATAAATCCGATTCGCAAGTATATTTCGTACGAAAGTCTACCTAATATTAATATTTCGCTAGAGAAAAGGTGAAACTGATTAAACCAATCAGACCAAAGTTGCTAATTATATAATGACTGATTAACTTTGACGGTCCAAAAATAGTCATTATTTTTCCTCTGTATATTGGAGAACATAATTATTATCATAAGTCATCGATCCAGGTTATTAACAAAAAAAATTGGACTAATGGAGAACATGATGTTGTGAATATCATATTTAACACAACGGAACTAAAATATAGATTAAAACTAATAAATCAGTCTTTTTTTTACAATCCATCAATAAATGACTGAGAAATGACGATTCAAAAGTTTTATTATTTAATGTTCACCGATTGCTGTATCTTACTCGAGTGAGAAATTTTGTGAGTGAGTTTTAATACCTAGCCGAGATTTAATGCTTCAAAATTATCTTCACACACAAATTAAGTGCTTTTAATTCAATTAAGTCACGTTAAGTCAATTTATTTCTTTTATTCGGCTTTATAAAGTCTGTTGATAGGGAATTATGACGTCTTGCAAGCGCAACTTTAAAGTTCCATAACTTTTATATTTGTTGAAATATTTTTATGATTATTTAATTTTTTTTGTCTTAATTTTCATATTAAATTTTAAAAAAAGGTAAAATTCTCCATTCGAGATTTAATCAAGTTCTATGCGCCATAAGCCCACTGCATTACCTATATATCATAAGAAAATTCCATCATCATCTTTTTAGCCCATTGCCACTACTGAGCAACTTCATCTCGGAATGAGAAGGGCTAAGCCATAGAATACCAAGCTGGACAAGTACGAATTGAAAGACTTCACACACTTTTGGGAACTCTCGGGTATGGAGGTGTCCTTGTGATGTTTTCCTTCACCGATAGAAGCGAGTGATATTTTATTTGATACGATGCCGTGTAGAAACTGACCAGGGGTATGGGTTTAAAATAACTGCCATACCCCTAACAGGTTAGCCCGCTACCACCTTAGACTGGATAATCACTTACCATCAGGTGAGATCGCAGTCAAGGGCTTACTTGTAGTGGACTAAAAAAAATCCTCAACCATTTAACAAATTAATGTTACCCGCCATTGCTTATTGCTGGTCACTGCACATTTCTGCCGTGTACACAGCTGAACATAATATTTTATCAAAAACTGAGGTTCATGAAGCAGAGAGAGAGAGAGAGAAAGAAAAAGATTATACTGTAGGTACTCGGGCAACGAAAAACACATTAACCAAAAAGAGGCAAAAGCAATGAAAGTATATTGTATAAAATCACCTTCCAGATGAAATGAGATAATAATACAAGATCAAATTCAGTCCTCATATTATATGTAGGTAACCGCAAGGTGCGCTACGTGACTGGTATGCTGAATGAAACGGGGAAGGTGCCTGGACTAAAGTAATTTTATATCGACATGGGCTATCTGCGACCCAATTTGGTGTCAATGTTATTTGGCTCTTAGATACTTTCATTCGATACTACTTTGGACGCTTTTAGAATCTCTACTATTTAAAAAAATATATTTTTCGTTGGTTTAATCATTACATTGGTTGGACATAAATCTTTTTGAAATTCATCGATTTAAGTTGTGCTCGATGTTAAGTGAAATCAAACCAGACAGACACTGTTTGGTTCGATTTCACGCACCATCTGTTCAACCGATTTTAATGAAATTTGATATAATAGGGATAGTTGGTATCTCAGGGAAGGTCATAGGTTACTTTTTATCACGCAAATTAGAGTTCCCGAGGGAACCAAAAAACCTCAATTCACGCGGACGAAGTCGCGGGCATCAGCTAGTTTTCAGTAAAATACATCGTGTGTACAAAGCAAGTGAAAATAAATTTGAGAGCGAGCCAAATGCCGTGAAATCATTAAGGACAGCAAATTCAAGTAAGCCCTTTAGTTTTATAACAGGCTCTGCGTGTTTGGCAGGGGCTTTGACTGCCGGTGCCACAGCCTCATGTGTAGACTGAAGTCATTAAATGTCTTAATAAAGCTACTACATGTACAGACACGACACCAAATTACTGTCACGGAAACTAGTAGCAATTTGCTTTGTGCTTCTATTCTTTGTGAAGCACTTTGATTTCATTTGTAAATTAATATCCATACTTTCATACCATCCATCCTAAAAATGTGAAAGTCTGTCTATCTCTTCAATATTTTTATCCCAGAAAATTTAGTTCCCAAGGCTATTAAAAAAAAATATCTATCTATCATAATAATCATCTAGTTACTTATAATCTTAAAGAATGTGTTAAGTATCCGTATAGCGATTGAAAGATTTGATTGATGTTCAGTAATAGGTACACCTATGAGAATATGAGTTGGAGTTGGTTCTCCAACATCGTGGTGAGATTCAGTTTGGGACATCGAACAACCAACACTAAATAATACCTGTTTTTTATTACGTGGTATCGCTGTTGCTGTGTTGATCTTAAAATATTATTTTTTAACAAAAACCTCTCATTACCAAAAATAATTACCTACGCAATAATTTAAAAAATAGCAATTCAAATATCTTAGCACCACAAAGTCAAATTTTTATTATAAACTATTTTAAATTCATTGAATTTTCATGTACTTTGGTGCATGAAGGGGCATATCAACTACGTCGAGTTCAGAAAGCTGATTTAAATTAAGAAGATGTTACTTAAAGGCGTATTATTCCAACAGTCTCCAAAAGAAGCAAGTATAGTACCATAATATGAAAACAGCCCAGTAAGATAGGGTACGCACTGAATGTCCGCAGCAATACGAAATTACTTTAGATGTAGTAAAACCTTGGCCTTTTCCTACCGTAGGCTTACATTATGGCAGTCACGTAGAACACCTTGCGGTTACTTATATGAAGACTCAATTCGAACGTATTATTTTCATCTGCAAGCTATCTTTTTAGGATCTTTTTTATATGCCAGTGGCTTGCTTGTGTTTTGTGTTTGTATCGGATTATCTTTTTTTTCTTTGAAATAGATACATAAACTTTTTACTTAGAACTACTATACAGTAAAATGACAGGTTCATAGATATGAGTTGAATCATGGCCAGGCATCTTTAAGTATTCTATAAAACGGATGATTGCATATTATTAGTATATAAAGTATGAACTTTATCTTTCAGTAACTTCCATGAGAAGAATTGCTAAATAAATATTAAGGCTAAATTATTATTAATTTCAATTCTGCGAAATATTGTATTTATGTCGAGAAATAGTAAAAAAACTATTTTAAAAAAAATGAGTTAGGAGGTCTTGGTGGTTAACGTCTCGGATCATTAGATAATTTTTTATTTAAGATCAAATTACTCAATGGTCGGATATGTAGGATTAAAGTGTTACTTTGTGATTCGGTACTTTAAAAACCATTTTAACATTTATATTGTGTTGTTTTTAGATTCACTGACAGCTGTCACAAAGCCAAAGTGGAGTTGCATTAACGATTCCGGCAGCGTACCTTCAACCTGATTGCTGCAGGAGTTGCCAACTTACAGGTTGATTATTAGAAACTTTCCGCACGATTGAAGGTAGCGACGTGTTAAGGGATATAAAATTCTGTTTTAAACTTGTAAATCCGACTTTGAGTTGTGAAGAAAGTATTGACGTTGCGAGTTTGGTGGAGTTCGCGAGATTTCATGCCGGGAAATGTTTATTTTGCAGCGCATATTCGATACTGAAATGCGAAAGTTTGAATGTATTTCGCCCATGTTTCGCTGCTCGTACGAAATGCAAGGTAAAGTAATTTGAAAAATGTTTAACATCCTATTTATGTTTGGATGACTTTTAAGCTGATTTCCTTTATTTGTTACCTACCTTAGTTGTTTTTCGATTTCTATCATTTGATCAATTTGATCATAGATAAGTAGGTATGCATACAGTTTTGGGTTCATATAGATCTATAAAAGATTTTACTTAACATGTACATAAATAATCAATCAATATTTATTAATTCGATTTAGGCACACTGTACATTGTTTGACGGCCAAAACTTATAAAACACTAGCTGATGCCCGCGACTTCGTACGCGTGGATCGAGGTTTTGTGGTTCCCGCGGGAACTCTTTAATTTTCCGGGATAAAAAGTAGCCTATGTGCTATTCCAGACACTATACTATGCTATAATCTATCTCTGTGCCAAATTTCATCCAGATCCGTTCAGCTGTTGGGGCGTGATTGAGTAACAAACATCCATCCATACATCCAGACATCCATACCGACATCCATACATCCAAACTTTCGCATTTATAATATTAGTAAGATAAGAAGTAAGAAGTAAGATGATGGTGATAATCAATTACGGTATCTTATAACTAAAGCTACGAGGGTTCCAAACGCGGTTTGGTCTGAGTCACAACAAACTCAGCCGGGTAATATAATGTGAAATTGCAAGATGCAATATTCATTTGTAAAAAAAGACTCGCGCCGAATTGAGAACCTCCTCCTTTTTGGAAGCCGGTTAAAAATGGTTATAACCAAAGATCGTTTATAATTGGTTGTTACTGATTAAAACTAGGTTGTTACTAATTTTAATGAAAAAGCTTAAAGACCGTGTAATGAACTGGACAGGACAAATGTCAGCACGAAACGTCTACGAAGTAAGTGGCGCGGACTTTTGTCCGTGCAGAGCTTTCGCTCTTACAGTGCTCATTTTTACCGTATGCGTATATTATGTAGAGTATGTACCAGCCTAATTTGGGAAACGTTCACATCATTCGGTTCAGTTCGTTCTTTGACTATTGGACTGATATAATATGAGCATCGGACATCGGTAAGTGAACTGTGTTTGGTCGCCCGCCCTTTGACCAATTCGACCTTTACCTGTGTGAGATCTCTATACGAAATAGAGCCAGGGATATTCCATGGCTCTATTGAGAATGACTCTTTTCTTTGAGAATGAATGAATCTATCGGGTTTTATTTTGCATCTATATAAAATTTTGACTTAAATATTTAAGGATCCACGTTTATTTTATTACTAGCTGATGCCCGCGACTTCGTCCGCGTGGTTTAAGTTTTTTTAATTCCCGCGGGAACTCCGGGATAAAAAATAGCCTATGTCACTCTCCAGGTCCTCAACTATACTCATGCCAAAAATCACGTCGATCCGTTGCTCCGTTATGGCGTGAATCAAGGACAAACCAAAAACCAACAAACCAACCAACAAACACACTTTTGCATTTATAATATTAGTATGATTTGTTATTCATGATCTAAAATTAAACCAGACATGCGTTTTTCTCTTAAAAAATTATGGTCAAAAGTAATGATTTAGTATAATGAGAAAAAACCAAGAAAATATAAGAAAAAAGTATGTGTGAGTGCAATTCACACACGTGAAACTTCAGAAAAGTAGATAAATATAACTTGCATTCTTTCTCATTCTCTCGCAGACTAAATCCTTTTTATGGATATGGAGTTTGTCTCTTTTTGGTGTGCCTTTTTCGTTTCCGATGAAATTTGGTACAGAGATAGATTGTATTGTAGGACAATGATAAAGGCTAATTTTTATACCGAATGATTCAAGATTACCCACGAGTATCAAAATACCTTAACCCACACGGACGAAGTCGCGAGAACCTTCTAGTAGGTACATAACTAACATAATATACTCGTATTTTGAAAATTATATAATCCTTCAAACAGTTCTTGTATAGGACAAATTTTAAAGTAACTTTAAAAGTAGGTAAGTGTACAGACTGCATAGCAATGGACGGGCGTCCCTTTTGTCCAGTAAAATTGCATTTCAACGTTTCACCATTTCAAAATAAAGCCTCAAAACTCAAGATGCAAGTCGTGCAATGTCTCTGACACGTTTTAAATTGTCTTATAATGCTCTGTATTCGAGCGCGCGCTGCAATTTAAGATCTTGAACAATGCTCGGTCGGGCATAGCTTAACTTTTAAACTAGATGTTGATTTACTTTATGTATAGGTACCTATTTATTTTGTTTCTGAATAAATGAGAAAGTTAGATGTAGTAGACTGAGGGATAGACTTTTTGAAGACTGCAAGGAACTTAGAGAAATTATTTTCAATCAAACAATCAGGTACAACATTTTTTTATTATGTCACAGAAGCAATGAAGTTATTTGGCAGTTGTTATTTAAGTTTGTCGGTCATATTTGTATTAAAATCATAGCAAATACTTAAGTTCGTAACCCAATTACTAAATTGTAGCACAGAATAGGTAATAGTACGGTTGTAGTAGCAAAGAATTAGACGTAAGTATTTTTGGTCAACACCTTTTTCAAGGAAAGGAATCATATTAGTACTAAAACCTACGTTGCTCACTACAATACAGCGACACTACACCTATCGGCATTTCAATAGAGTTTTTATGAAATCTTTAATTAAAAAAATGGTTTTATCACTGCAATCCCAAAATGCAAAGTTTTTGACGACCTCCCTGGCGCAGTGTTGAGTGCTGTTATCTTAACGTGCGCAGGTCCCGGGTTCGATCCCCGGCAGGGTCAATTTGGTAATTTATAATTTCTGAATTTTCCCTGGTCTGGCCAGGTGGGAGGCCTTGGCTGTGGCTAACCCTAGGTTAGGGTGGTAAACCCTATCAAGAAAGACGTGCTGCCAAGCGATTGAGTGTTTATAACCAGTACGGTGCCGTGTATAAATCGGTTAGGGGTTTTTTTTAGGGGTATGGGTTTAATTTTACTGCAATGCCCCTTACAGGTTAGCCCGCTAACATCTTAGATTGCATCATCACTTACTATCAGGTGAGAACGCAATCAAGGACCAAAAAAAAAATGTGGATAAAAAAACTCATTCTTTATTATCTACAGTGCCAGAGAGACAGACATGTAATTTAACTCACACCCATCACGCAATATCATAATTACAAGAATAAAAATTATTGTAACAGGAAGCATACTATAAAATTCATGACCACTATATTATCTAAATACAATATGTATATGAATAATTCCTTAGTGGAACTATATTCGTATCACAATTTCATGGGAAGATAATCCCTATGGCATCGAAATAATCTGCTTCCTGAGGGTTCCGTAAGCCTCCTTCATAACAGGTTCCTGCCTCACAAAGGCCTTTAAGGTATTAACTGCTAGACTGTTATTAATTGCTATGATAACCACATTCGCCTCGGTGAAAGTTCACAAAACTTGACCCAGCCTCCGCAAGAAATCTATGGCCGCAGACTATGTAATATGACCACAGTAAACAGATACAACCAGTATGGAAACTACCTAGAAACATTCGAAACAGCTCACTCACACAAACGTGCGCATCGAACATGCGATGACGCGGCACTCACTACTGACGGCACTGCGACGAGCACTTGGGGTCTCGTCGATGCGCACGTTTGTGTGCGTGAGCCTGTTTCGAACGTTTCTAGGTAGTTTCCATACTGGTTGCATCTGTTTACTGTGCTATGACAATAGCATGGTAGATTTTTGCGACTTACCTATCATAAGTCTCACAAGTTGTCCTACGTAAAAGAAATCATTACATTTTCATCATTCATTTTATTTTTTTCATTTAAATATAATCAGTGGAATATATTCATTGTTTCGATCAGTCTGCTACGCTTTCATAGTTCATCCATTCAACCGATTTTGACAAAATTTTATCACAGAAAGGTTGTATCTCTGAGAAGGACATACTTTCTTTCTTCGTCTTAAAATTCGCGCCTTGATTGCTTCTTTACAATCATGCTCAAAAAGATGCGCATCCTTGGTGCGTCGGGTGCGGGCCAGCGCCAATGGTCCTAGGCATGATAAGCAGCAGGCCAGACTGCTGAACCGTCGCTGCAGGGTTTCAGCTGGTCTAGAAACCATATCGTAATGGTTTACTTTGTAATTTGCTTAGTTATTATTTTAGTTTAATATATACTTAGTTTAATATCTCTGTGAGTCTGTAGTTACTCGAAACAAACTTCAATTTATTTATATTTCTAAAGTATTAGGAGGGTATAAGTAGTTGAATTCATAAGATAAAATATATTTTAACCTCTTTTAGGGCCCACTTTTAAGGAACTTCTAAGCCCACTTAAATTTACTTTATCTGTAACTACTAATAACTTATCTAATTTAAACAGGTCATTAGCATAAAGTAAGCATACAAACTGTATAGAAACAAAACCTGTTTAATATCTGTACAGCAATAAACAGCAAAAAGGTGCGCGTTTACGGGGGCCCTTAAGCGATACCATCGGGGTTAGAATAAAATCATAATTTCCAATTTCCCTTTTAATCGCCCTCGTGAACGTGCCGCTTTATCTACGAAATTGTAATGAAGTTACCCATTTTGAATTTTATTGGCACCCATGTCCCTTTGTATTGTTTGTAAAACAACATCTCAATAATTAGAGAAGATTAATAATTTCTCAATAATTAGTAAAATAATAATCACACAAACAAGTCTTTAAGAAGAAAAAAATGTGCGGAAAAATTGTGTAAACCATTTTAATTTGTCAGATCCAGACTGGGCAGGCCGGAAATACAGCAATTAATGGCTGAGGAATATTCGAAGGACGAGGCGAAGCCGAAATAATCTAAAATTACTAGCAGAGGCGCTAGTAAAGGCTAGTGCCTCCGCCTTTAAAGAAAATCAGTCATTGCTTTATTTCCAGCCTGGTCAATAATGTTATATTTTTTAAGATTGTTGAAAATCCATACATACATTATAAATGCGAAAATGTGTCTAGTCCATTTGTTACCTCTTCACGAATCGTCCTTTCATTCGATTGTGATGTTTGATACAGAGTTAGCTTGCATCCCTGTAACGGACTGATTGAAGTGTTACTTTTTATCCCGCAAAATTATTTGGAATTAAATAATTTATTTAGATAAATATTAGATGAGAATTTAAAATTTCCACAGGATTAAAACCACACGGTCGAAGTAGTATCACAGTACGTGTAGTATCGTCTAGATCAGGGATTCCCAAAGTGATCGATATCGGTTTCCCAGGGGTCGACATAAACGAAAACCGATTTTGGGGGTAAAAATCGACCTATATTAATGTGTTTTTCAAAAAATTACCTACGTAATTATTTTTACCCTTGATATTTGCTGAATTTAATGTCTATTTATTTTGTAAAATTTTGATGAGAAAATGATACAAAGTTTACTCACATAACCAATCGCAAAGCTTTTTAATTGGTAAGTATTTTGTACTTATCAATAGGGAAAAACTAAAGATAGGATTTTTAAAGTAATTTTGCTATAGGGGCTCTGAGGTATCAGTTCATTTTGGAAAAGGGGTCTCTTGCCTAAAATAGTTTGGGAATCCCTAGTCTAGATTCTTGTGAGTTATCTAGCAGTAAGATTTAATTCTTTAAAAATTACTTTGAGTTAGCCGTTAGGACTTATAAGGCTTGGGCCTTAAATGTCTTCTAACCAAATTATATCGAATGTAAGAACCGTGCTTATTTCAAAATGTGTTTCGCTTCAATAATCGGCTATTGTACGTACACATCTCAATTGCATATATATTCAATACAAAGACCCTGAAGACGGTTTGACTGCTGCAGTGAGGGAATGAAGACAGAGGAAGCGGTGTTTTTGCTTTAGAATTCCTACGCTTTACCGTTGCCAAGTTTTTGGGCAAAGCGTTTGGATTCTAAAACGAAATATCCAGCGATACTTCAACGGACCAAGAAGACAATCGAAGAATTAGTATTTATTGTAGAAACGGTATAAATATTGTATTGTAGCGTATTGTAATGTATTTGTTTTATGCAATAGGTAAATTTTGTCATATTGTATTGTTACTCGTTTGTAATGTTTTTAATACCGTCACTGATGTATTGATAACCAAAGGAACGAGTTGGTAGTTTAACATAGGAAAAATCATGAACCGATACATTAGATAATATAATAACTTAAATAATATTAAAAGTATTAAGTATGCTTAATTTTGCCTGACAATGTTTTACATTTTAAGATCTAGCCCCACTTGAGATGCACGGAGCGGCGGGGCACGTAGCGGCAAATATTATTTGCATGAGATTGTTCGCGTTCATCTCCTTGCTACGTCGCGTCGGTCGCTTAACTGACCCAACTATATACTCGTTTAACCTCAAACAAAGAATACTTGCCGGTTCATGCCGCGCCGCGCCGCAAATCTAATGTGGGGCTAGACCTTTAATGCGCATTCGTAGTTTCTGCCCTTACTTTTCAGCATTAGAAAGACTGCGATTCTTAGCTATAAATTTTATTATTGTACCAACTGTATAAAAGAGCGATGGAGCAAAATGGCAGGGAATGACACAGTCCCTAAACACAGATTAGGTCTCGATACAATTACTAATTTATTTTGTCTTGTGTTTTGTGTAGCCACCTGCAGGGTTGCCAGTATTAAAAAACGTTAAATAATCGTTTTCCAGCTTTAACTAGTCATACTCTACCATATAAGAAGTTTGTGAAGCCCTACCACTAGGGTTTATCTCCACCATTTGAATCTGAGACGTTTGACTCTGAATATAGTATTTTCCTCCCATCGCTACATTTAAATGCATTAAGGCCACCTTTTCGATTATTTCAGCGTCATTTCAGAAGTCGTTTGCTCTGTTTTATCGTCTATTGTACGGGTTAGGGCGAATACACACTGGGACCATTCTAGCGGAAATTGATTGGAAAGTGAGTAAGTTTTGACTGAAACAATGACGCGGGGGTCAGAATCTGAATTAAGATCAAATCAGGGAAAGTTGGGATCTTCTCTATTTGAGTGCAGATTTAATGCCCTTTTAAATGAGCCAGCCCTTCTGTCACAGTTAAAGTTAATGGAAACTAACAACTGGGAGATATTATGTTGCGTTATTGTGTCTGCAACACAGTTGCAATTTTCATTCCCATATCTCCGAAACATGGAATAACTTCTGCTAAGTTAGAACCACTCAGGAAGTATCCATCTAGCTTAGCTCCATAAGCTTACCAAATAAGCACAGTTTGCAGTCAAAAAAGGATTTGAATGCATTATCCATACACTTTATGCTGAAAGTTTTCGTCAGCGTTCCAGCATTTAACGGGAGCCTTAAATGAGTTAAGAAGTTTAAAATGTAAAGGAAAATGAGGTAAGCGGCTTGAAATTGTACCAGCTTTTCTCCGGAATACTTTTATCTGGTCTTTCGCACTGCAATTATTTAGTATGGTTGCTCAGTTTTTAAGCTCTGCTTAATTTTATCTAAGGGACTCTACAAATATACTCAGTACTAGGTACTTTAAATTCATTTTTAACATGGTTCCAAAAGAGTTCTTAGATTTGCCATTGCATTAATTTAATAATAATGTCCTCACGACTGAATTTCGGCCATGGCGGCCTATCTCCAGAGAGATTAGCTATCTGCGCGGGAGATATTACAGTGCACAAGTGTGAGCGCATACGTACAGATACACTCTCTGTTCCTTTACTCTCATAGTCCGAAGGGACGAAAAATCCCAAACGATCGGTGAGAGGTCAGGCGCAGGACTGGCGGCCTAATGTGCTATCCGAGGCACAGGCGTTAGGAACTTGGCGGTGTTTCACCGCCAACTTCCTAACTCCGGGCTAGCACCGAAAATTTCTTGCTAGAAAAATCCAATACTTGCTATGGCCCGACCCGGGACTTGGACCTCCTACTAACGACTATTCCAACGAGGCAGTCAAAATAAAGTAAGAGAACGAAGGTTGAGTTGCTGTTTGATGCATTCGTGTCGTGTCGTGTCGAGTCTCAAAGTCGCGTATGTCTCTTAGGTAGGACAATACCGGCATTGGCAGATCTAATAATAGTGCTAGAAAATATCACCAGCCTGGAAAATATCACAAATAGCACTTAGAGTGCTCAATCGATAAGCAACTTTGTGGCGTACTTTTCACAATTTATCAACATAAATTACGTGAAATGTTTTTCATTTATTTATAGACTGGCGCTTGGCTGAAATCAGACTTGCTGGAAGATGCCTATTCACTCTTAATTTGAAGATACCAATATTACTAAATATAAGCGTATGGAAAAACGGAGGCCGGAAGGGCGTTCCATATCCTAGCGGTTCAAATTAGAAACGAGGAAGCTAATCGTTTCGAACGCGTCCATGGAATTTCAGCGTTAAACAGATGCAGACCCTGTGTAAAAATGTTAATAGCTCAGTAGCGTCCTACTAAAATAAAACTAAATTCTTTCCTAGCTTAGGTCACAATATTATCACGTCTTGAAGCCTTGTTTTTATACGGAGGCCTGAAATTGGAGAACAAAAATATTTTCGTAGTCTTTTTTGCAGTAAATACCAACTTGTTTCTTTGTACGTCGGCGACATACGACGTACGTGGCTTTAAGAGCGCCGCTTTATGGCGCTATTATGACCATTCTTAGGACGCGCCATAAAACCACCGACGCGGACGCTCCGTTTATGAAATAACTGTTCACTTTTGTTTTATATCTGTATCGTTAAAAAATGTATTTCATACATCCTGAGTTTTGGTGGAGGTTGTAGAACATAGCTTCGGTTTACAATAGTTTTGATTGGTATTGTGAAATGGTCATCATACTAATATGCGAAAGTGTGTTTGTTTGTTGATTTATTGGTTTGTCCTTCAATCAACAGAGCAAAGGATCGACGTGAGTTTTCGCATGGGTGTTGTTGAGGAACTGGAGAGTGATATAGGCTACTTTTTATCCCAGAAAATTTGGGAGTTTTCGTGGGAATTAAAAATTAAAAATTCCACGTGGACGAAGTCGCGGGCATCAGCTCGTAATAGAATATTAGGTTGAGGTTTTATACAAAACATTGCGTTAATATTTAAATATATAAAAGCGAAAGGTCACTCACTGACTGATCATCACGATATCTCAGGAACTATAAAACATACAGACTTGAAATTTGGAAGGTAGATTCCTTCTATAGTGTAAACGTCAGCTAAGAAACGGTTTTGGGAAAATTCACCCCTAAGGGGTTGAAATGGGGGTTGGAACTTTGTATGAAAGTCCTTTGTTTTTGAAGTTAGACACATGAAAATTAGCATTTAAGTTATAAGTTAAAAATAATAAAAATCTGTATGTTTTTTTTCCGAAAATCTACCCCAAAGAGGATTAAATGGGGGTTGGAAGTTTGCATGATTGTTCTAAGTTTTTGAAGTTACAGACTAGAAAAACGGGATTTAGATTATCAGTTTTAAATTATAATAACCTGTATAAGTACTTTTTCGAAAATCTACCCCAAAAAGGGTGAAATGGGGGTTGGAAGTTTGTATGAAAGTTCTATGTTTTTGAAGTTGATACTTGAAAATCGGGATTTCAGTTAGTGGTTTTAAATGATAATAACCTGTATAAACCATTTTACGAAAACCCACCCCACAAAGGGTAACATGGGGGTTGAAAATTTGTATGTAAGTCCTATGTTTTCGTAGAAAGAGACATGAAAATTCAGCATTTCGGTTATAAGTTTGAAATAATAAAATCTGCATAAGTTATATAAAGCCTCTTTAGATAGACTTTTTGCAGCGGGAAAATTTCATAATCTCATAGGAAATCAGAAATTGTACGCGGACGAAGTCGCGGGCGACCGCTAGTATTTAAATATAAACATTGTTAGAATTGATGGAGCTTTTTTATTTTTCTACTAGATGTCCTTGAATTTGTCCTAGTAGATTGAATTTTTTTTAATCCCTTGTGAACTGTTTCGTGTTTAAAATAAAGTAGACTGTCACTTTTCAGGTCTTCAACTTAATTAGGAAATCACTGTGGCGATATAGAAAGAGAAACCAACAAACAATCACACTTTTGCATTTATAATATTACCCATATTAATGTAGTAGGTATATATTTGTAGCTAGTCGGTACGTAGTATTTACTATTTAAAAGTAGAAATCCTCAAAGTCTGGCGATTTTTTGAACAGGTATCTAATAACAGTTAATCTTAAGGTTGCCTGGAAGAAATCGCTGTTTAGCGATAAGGCCGCCTTTTGTACCTATCCTTCTTCTTTTTTTTATATCATGTCTTATTATTAATTTTTATTGTGTGGTGCAAATAAAGAGTTAAATAATAATAATAACAGTACGTAGGTACTAAACAATATTTATTTTGCAAAAAATTAAAAAAGCTTACTACTCAAAAAAAGCTATTTCAGTGCATCTTAAAAATGCCCATGAAGTAGAAGTGTGCCTTTGTATCCCTATAATATGACGTTCCGTTGCTTGAGAAGCAAGCCTCGCTTTATGGTGCTATTATGGGCGTACTTGGACGCTCGATAAAACCAACTGACCCGTATACTCCGTTTATAGAAACTATCCACAATTGTTTTACAGCTGCATCGTTAAAAACTGAGCGGAAAATGCCTTCTCCGAGTTAAAAATAGTTTTCGTTGACCATACCTTTGGTTTACCAATAAAATTCATACTATCCGTAGTCCATACTAATATTATTGTTCGCGCTCGATGACAACTTTCAATGTTTTCAAACGGCCTAGAGTCCAGAACCGTAAAAACTTAAATAAAATAAAATGCTAATGTCGAAGTCGAAATGCTAAAGTGTGTTTGTATGTCTGTTATACGCTTTAACGCTTTAATTTTCTGAATAGAGGTAGGTTACATCCTCGGAAAGGACATAAGCTACTTTTATCCCTGAAAATTAAGGAGTTGAAGCGGGAATAAAATAAACTTAATCCACGCGGACGAAGTCTCGGGCTTCATCTAGTTAGTATATTATGTTATCTGTTCAACCGATTGTGACGAAATTTTGGTACAGAGATAGGTACCCGAGAAAGGACATAGGCAACTTTTTATGAAAGAGTTCCTGCGGAAATCAAAAATCTTTAATCTACATAGACGAAGTCGCGGGCATCATCTAGTCTGCTATGATTAAATAGCTATTTCTACTACGAAGACTGCTAGGAAGGAATAGATACCAATAGCCTGACCAGAAAAAACTTTGCCGTGATGATGTGCCAAATTGAAATTGTACAATATTACGTTTTGTTTATTATAACTTACGCTGTGTTATTATTTTATAAGTCAGATTTTATTATTATGATTGAAAATTTTAAGGTAAGTTTAACGTGAGGCCCGGACAGGCCGTGAAGGGCCACTGTCGTTTACCGCAATAAAACCTCGCCGCAATACCGCGTCCCTTGGGGCAGTAAAACTAAATTTATATCTTCATAAATGAGACCTCAACTTATTAAAGCTCAAAAGACACGGGAGATATAAAACCGAGGACGTGGAACGCTGAGTTGCTATTTATCAAAAATTAACTTTAATTTAAAATGAAATCTACAACTAGAGCAAGTTGTAAATTCGATCTTAACTCCCTCTGCATCTCTTCTCTCTTCTTGGGGATGTAGCTATGCAAGGCTCTGTAAAGAGACCCGGTATCACTTTATCTACAGTTCCCGGCCAATACTACTTGCTGCTAGGAACAGCAGCAGCTTCTTGGCCGGGATATTCTTTGCCTCTCCCTCCCTCTGCATTACTTGATACTACGAGTATCTTTGCTGAATCTGAAAAAAAATACCTTCTATATTATGTAGACCACAAAGCGAGGTAAATTAAACTTGAATATATAACACCTACATGATGTACATAATATTATATGTATGTCTAGTGCTTACAATAAAGTATAGTCCGACCAACTTACCTGGCCTTTTTTATGCCTGTTTAAGTTTTATTATTCTATTTTTCATAACTACTAGCGACGCTGTCAACGGGTCAGATACGTATTTTTTTTATTCCACTACAAGTTAGCCCTTGACTGCGATCTCACCTGATGGTAAGTGACGATGCAGTCTAAGCTGGTAGCGGGCTAACCTGTTAGGGGCATGGCAGAATTAAACCCATACCCCTAGTCGGTTTCTACACGGCATCGTACTGGAAGGCTGGAACGCTAAATCGCTTGGAGGTACGTCTTTACCGGTAGGGTGGTAACTAGCCACAGCCGAAACCTCCCACCGTACCAGACCAGAGAAAATTCAGAAATTATAAATTCCCAAATTAACCCTGCCGGAGATCGAACCCGGGACCTTCGCACATTA
Organism: Erebia aethiops; assembly: GCA_923060345.2. Taxonomy (NCBI): domain Eukaryota; kingdom Metazoa; phylum Arthropoda; class Insecta; order Lepidoptera; family Nymphalidae; genus Erebia; species Erebia aethiops. Next base: position 18,179,167 of record OV281091.1, on the reverse strand, counting down.
AGGCAACAGCGCTACACACTGCGCCACGGAGGTCGTCAATATCTTATAAAATCTAATAAACTATTGCCCTCTTTTATCAATAAATTGCATACAACATCCGATCGCGCGCCAAACACTTTATAAAATTGTCGACCTAGATAAAAGCTATTCTTCTATCTAAAACCAATCTTGTCTGTATGTGTACCAACGGAGTGCACTCTATGTTATATCAAAGTTTAACGAACATACAGTTCAGCATACTGCATTACGCATGATCGAACATTCTGTTAAGCTCAAATGTAGCTATCGTAAATGTTTTGTTAGATAAGAGTTACAATGTTAGAGAAGATTTATGTGATGGCGGTGCAAATTACAGGTGCAAGCTGCAAGTTTTATATAGATAGATTTGTCTGTTTTGGCGGATTAAAGCGAATTAAGCTTCTTGTTCCTTGATTTAAAGTAGCTATAGACATCCGGATTTATTGAAGTGAAACTTCTTTAGAATCGTTGTGATTTGAAAATTCAACGAAACGAAAAAATGAAACGAAAAAGCGACACCAAAAAGAAACAAACATATATATAGGGTTTAGCCCGCGAGAGAATGAGATAGAATTAAAGAATAAAATAAATGAGATAGAATAGAATGAGATAGAAAGTTATATTTATTTCACTCTCTCGTAGGCTACTTTTCTGAAGTTTCACTCCTGCCGCATGTGAATTGCACACACTTTTTGTGATTACATTTGACGCACAACAGAAGCGACAGCGGCGCGCTTCGTTCGGTTACGAACTGTATGCTTTCTAAACTGTGACAGTCCGGTAACATCAATACATTACCCACTGTTCTGGCCATTTGCCAGACCTTTATCATTGATATGTTAATGACGCTTATAAAGTATTGATCTTCGGAACCTACTCGTTCCGAAACGTGCTTGAGATAATCTTCTATCTGTGAGGTTAGTATGAGGTTTACATCTCGCCAACTTTGGTAGAATTCGAGCATCGAATAGTTTTAATGACAAAGTAATAACAACCTGAAATACCTTGTTTATGCTTTTGCTCCATCAAGTGGAGACCCTGCGAAACAAACATAGTTGTTACTGAACAAAATTAAATTACTTTAAAACAAGAGCCTTACATTCTCATGTTATTACTAGATGATGCCCGCGAATTCGTCCACGTGCTTTAGTTTTTTATTTCCGCGGGAACTCCTTATTTTTCCGGAAAAAGGTAGCTCTATATGATCTACTATGACTAAACATCAAAATCGGTTGAAATTATGTGCTGTGAAATCGTAGCAGACAGATGGACCATTTATAATATTAGTATGGAAGTATGGATTTTGCGAATCATTTAGTCCTAAAGATGCACGATGGCGAGATATACAATCTCATACCCACCCTATTATTTTAAAACCTAAAAGGCTAGTTTTAATATTAAAGATAAAAGATAGGGGTTTTAAATGACGAGCATCTAAAGATGTTTGTCGGGGTTGACTTTGAATAGTGCTTCATCTTGTCTTTTATAGGAATACTAGCTTTTGCCCGCGGCTTCGCTCACGATAGGTTCATTTTCATACAAACATAGCACTATTTTACACCCTCAGGGCAGCTTGCACAACAATTAAAACCGTTTTAGTTAAATTTTTTAATGCTGTCCCTTTTTGTCAAATGCAAATTGTAGTTTCCAAAAAAGGACAGCATTAAAATATTTCACTAAATCAATTTAACAGTCATTGTGCAAGTGGCCTTAGGTGTTGAATTAAAAAATCCTTTCTTATCGGATGCCTACGTCTTAGCATCGTGTATGTATACCAAACTAGCAAACCCGGCGAACTCCGTTTCGCCACCAGATGGCTTTTTTTGAAATTTTTCCTGAATTTTCTTTGATATAAACCTCACGGAGCCCGAGACCTTTCCAACGAATGCAAAACCGTGGAAATCGGTTCGTGCGTTCTGGAGTTATACGTCAGGAAGGAAAACCCGACTTATTTTTATATAGTAGATTTCAGCCTGATCCGTCCAGTGATTTGAGCTATGCGTTGATAAATCAGTCAGTCAGTCAGTCATCTTTTCCTTTTATATATTTAGATGAATTGATTGATTGATTGAAAATTTTAATTGTAAATGTAAATCACAAACGCATATAATATTTTCACATTTGCCATCAGCATTTGTTAAGTCGAGGTTATTATACTATCGACGATTTTATCAACGACAAAGTTGCATGGAAGCAACCGGCCTGGCATCCAGTGACCCACAATTCAGTGTAATACTTGTACGTATGTATTAATATTGTAACCTCTTTCTTTTTTGAGAAAAGAGCAACTGCTGAGTTTCTTGCCGGCTCTTCTCAGTAGAAACAGCTTTCCGAACCGGTGGTAGAGTCTTGACGTATCATAAGTGACACAATACACATACCTAACAGGTACCTATCGTAAGTGCTTAAAACGAATAACGCCTAGTTTTATTATGAAATCTGCCACAGCGCTCGAAAATATTTCGGTATATCAAAATAATATCCGTATCCAATACCCGGGTTTATCCGCTCTAAGCCCTAGTGATCTCTCAATCAGAGGAGATTATACGAGCATTCCTATATACCGACGCCGCGACAACAATTGCGCTTCCACAGCGAAATAGCGATGTGGTAATCGTTAGGTATATTGTTTTTTTAACCGAATTAAAAAATTCGACACATAATATACAGTATGTAAAATTATTGGAACTGCAATATTTTTACATACCAGCATCTTACGAAGACAAAAGTTCTCAATTTAAATTCCTACTTCAACATGAAAATTGGAGCGGCGTGCAGGATTCTAAGACCATTGTTCAATTAAATTTACTCACTTACTATCTAGCATTCCACTGTTTTGTTGGCAGTTTATTAGGGACAAAATACCCAATGTTAATCGCGTTAGTAGACAGCCCTAAAGGTTTTCATAATTATGTAGTCAAAACAGCCATGTGGCATCGTTGGAGGGTGTAAAAACATATAATAGGTAGGAACTAGCTGATGCCCGCGTCTACGTCCGCGTGGATTGAGGATTTGTGGTTCCCGCGGGAACTCCTTAGTTTTCCGGGATACAAAGTAGCCTATGTGCTATTCCAGACTATAATCTATCTCCGTGCCAAATTTCATCCAGATCCGTTAAGCCGTTGTGACGTGATTGAGTAACAAACATCCATCCATACATCCATACATCCATCCAAACTTTCGGATTTATAATATTGGTATAGATAGTATAGATGATAATCTCTAAGCGGTTCCAAACAAATTCCATAGGTGTATGCAAGTACCTGTATGTTTGTCCGTCGATTTTTACGAAACTATTAATTGGATCGTTACCATTATTTTTTTTTGCTTACATTTACTTTAATTTAGCGAACACTGCAAATTTAATCAAAATCGCTTCAGTAGTTTTAAGTATGTGGTGAAGTCAGTTTAACTTTCAATCTTGTAGATTATCAAATGTTTAAACATAATTCCATTTCCATTTCCATTTCCCTTTAATGATCAGGGGGTAAATATTTAAAAAAAATCAAGTCTTACCTTAAGGCATAAAAAACACCTAGCCAGACCTGGAACTGTATTAAAACTCATTCAGTTACTACATGTAGCTACCTACTTATCTATCAAACCAGACAGGCAAAATTTTTCCTAACATACATAATAATATTTTGCTACGGGTCGTTGTTTTTTATACACTGCCATGATTGAGGCGTATCCGATAACCCGTGGCGGACATAAAAGTGTTTTTTGCGTGCGCAAACTACAATAACCGTACGCGGATGTCGAAGTGCGGTCTCCATTATTTCACGCTAGATTCACCCATAAAACCTTGACTTATATACTACCTTGTTTGTGTTGCTTCATTTAAAACAGTCTTGCTCTTTGAATAAATACTGACGAGTTCTCAATAATCTAGGCCAAGGTCGCTGTTTTATTAGTTTTCCATCAAAAATGTCCATGCGGAAGGAACTTGAGGCTGTTGCATTATGTCAAGAAACCTATCATTAACCGAATAATCAAGCTACATCACTACTTGCCAGCAAGTCTGATTGCAGCCAAGCACTAGTCTATAAATTTAAAAAACAAAATTGTGTGTGTCAGCTCCGACGTAATTTTCCCAGGTCCTGGTGGGAGGCTTTGGCCGTGGCTAGTTACCATCCTACAGGCAAAGACGAGCCGCCATGCGATTTAGCGTTCCGGTACGATGCCGCGTAGAAACCGAATAAGGGTATGGGTTTAATATAACTGCCATGCCATCTTAGACTGCATCATCACTTGCCATCAGGTGAGATCGCAGTCAAGGTAGCTTGTAGTGGATTTAAAAAAACATAAACTTACCTGCTCTGGCTTCGCATAGATGGGATTATTTTATATACTAAAGCATGTATCTATTATGTTTAATAAACTAAATACAATGATAAGACGTGTAAATGATTAGGGCTTATCGCGTGAAGACGTTTTAAATAATGGCAATAATTCATATCTGACCGCGATTGTAATGCAAATTGTCCTAAATGGGTCCACTGTGGCCGAAATTACAAACTAATGGGTTATATTACAGTTTAATTGTAACCATGTTGATTTATTCGGCTTACTATTGACTCTGTATCGTTGGTCTAGAGGTTAGCATGATCAACTGCGGCCAATGAGGTCCCGGGTTCGTGTCCCGGATCGGACCTTATGAAGTATTGAGTTTTTCTGACAAGATATTATCAGTACTAGCCCGGAGTTAGGAAGTTGGCGGTGTTTCAACGCGCCTCGAAGAGCACATAAAGGTAAAGATCCTGCGGCTGAGCTCTCGGTCGTGTCGGATTTTCCGTCCCATCGGGCTGTGAGAGTAAAGGATAAGAGAGTGCACCTGTGTTTGCGCACACACTTGTGCTTTATAATATTTCCCACGCAGATGGTTTATCTCGCTGGAATAAGGCCGCCGTGGCCGAAATTCGGGCGGGACGACACTATTTACAATCCCCCTGGCACAGTAGTGAGCGTTGTGCTCTTATAATAATGGGACATCCCAGAGTCGATCCCTATCGGTCAATTTCAGATTTTATAATTTCTGAATTTCTCTTGTCATTTTGATGAGAGGTTTCGGCCGGACCTCTCATCACTAATAGCATCTCATCCTAAACCTTAATAGCTAAGATGTGCAGCCAAGAGATTTAGCGTTCCGTTACGATGCTGTTCGACACGTTCAGTGTAGAAACCGATAAGAGGTAGTTTTGGATCCATACTAATATTATGAAAGCGAAAGTGTGTCTGTCGATTTTGATGAAATTTTGTTCAGGGATAAGTTATATCCCGGTCTAGTCTATAAACAAAATATATAGGAGTCTATCGAACGGGGCAAGATCGCAGTCAAGGCCTAACTTATAGTGGAAAAAAATTCTTTTCAAAAAATCGACTTCAAACGCGAGCCTGATGTGTCAACTTTGCACTTTACCCGCCTGACTTCAATAAAGTGGGTAGAAACCAAAATTATTTTTTACTTTACAGTAGCGTTGGAAGTCGGTTTTTTGGAAATTATTTTTATTTTTAACTTTTTTATGGGACCACCTCAAGAGTTTCCTCTAACGACTGAAAAAACATTTTTCAAATCGGTTTAGAAACATACATTTAAAAAAAAATACGCACCGAATTGAGAACCTCCTCCTTTTTTGGAAGTCGGTTAATAATACAAAGTTTATCAAAAAGAATGTAAAGGTAGCTTGTTGTACGGATTAAGATGAGCTTCCAACAAAATCCATGTCCCGCAGACATCGCTGGTCAGCACGTTTATGTTAATGAGAGTAATTAAAGTTGAGAGCTCGCTGACTCGAGGCCGCATTTCTTATTCATTATCTTCTGCCCCAGATGCGAAATAAGAGTGTTTATTAACTGTTACATTCGTTTTAGTTTTTTATTCTGAAACTAAGCTATAGGCCGACCGTTTAACTCGCGTATCGCCTGCGCGGTAAGAAGGGAGCGGGGGCGGGTAACGCTACACACGGAGTCAATAATCCAAAGATTTATCTCGAGATAGACATTGTTGGTAAAGAATAAAATAATAAGTATCTTTTTTTAATCCGCTAACATCTCCCCCGCTCCCTTCTTACCGCGCAGGCGATACGCTAGTTAAACGGTCGGCCTATACTAGCCCATATTTCTGACGGAAGTTCGTTTTAAAATAATATTATAACTTTTACAAAACTATATTTTTTTGAAGTGAAACTTCTTTAGAATCGTTTTGGTTGAAAATTCGTTGAAACGAAAAAGCGCCACAAAAAAGAGACAAACATATTCATAATAGGCCTACGAGAGAATGAGATAGAACACAAGTTATATTTATCTCATTCTTTCGTAGGCTACTTTTCTGAAGTTTCACATCTGCCGTGTTGTTGAAGGAAAAGCACTAGCATCGATACAGACCGCAAAACATATTCAAAATTACTGTTAACAATGATATTAATATAATGTTACTAGTAGTTTTAAAAGTGAAGGTTGTTTTATTAAATACAAGACGATGCCCGCGACTTCGCCCGCGCGGAATTGTCTTTCGATTCCCGGAGGAATGTCTAAATTTCTCCAAATTTTTAAAATGTAGCATATAATTCATAACTTATCTCCATTCCAAATCTCCACTACATCCGTCCTGTAGTTTTTGCGTGAAAAAGAAAAAAACATAAACACACACACAAACTTTCGCCTTTGTAATATTAGTGTGATGTGACAATATTATAGTAAACTATAGCTATAAATAAATGGCAGTTATATTAAACCCATACCCCTAATTTGTTTCTACACGGTATCGTACCGGCAGCCTAAACCGTTTGGCGGCACGTCTTTGCCGGTAGGGTAGTAATTTGCCACGGCCGAATCAGGCCAGACTAGAGAAAATTCAGAAATTATAAACTCAGCACGTTAAGCCAACTGCGCTCAACATTGCCCCACGGAGGTCGTCGTGATGTGATAATATTGTAGTATAGAAAAACTAGGTAGGCTTTCATCTTGAGGCCTGAGCACACTGCGGTCGCACAAAAGCGCACTCCACGCGAACGGCCGGCTGGCACGGTGCCAGAACCTATCATTTCGGAATTTTCACTTTACCGCGATATATTACCGGGTTCTAGTACACTTTTCTGGTTGTACGGGTCATACTACTTCTCTCTGGGGGACTTTTATTTGATTCACTTCAATGCATGCTGTTTTATCCAGGAAAATTAAACAGGGAATTGAACTTGCGCTGTGATCACGGGCATCAATTAGTAAAAAGATAAAACCCCATTTGTGCTAAAGGCTCTTAAATGTTATCACGGGGGCAAAAACTGTTAGTAATATTTAAATTAATTCTGAAAGAAAGAAAATATATTTATTCATCAATGGTGTCACAAACAAACATTCAATTATTGTACTATCTAAAATTATGCTTGTCTGTGACACCACCCAGAATGGGTGTACAGCTCAGCTTTTGCCCTGCATCAAAACTTGCGTTTGCACGTTTTGTGCAGGGCGCTGATTTTCAGCTGTGACCTGGGTGGCGTCACATCCAACCAAATTCTGCTTTATTTTGCCTAAGACTGACATGCCACAGTGTATATTAATGCATTATGTCCTCTGAGTCTTCTGTCTTGTCCTCAGTCCTGTCCTTTGTCCTGTCTTCAGACCTGTCCTCAGACCTGTCCTCAGTCCTGTCCTCCTGTGTGTCCTGTATCTTGACGGTTCTGAAACCTCTGCAAGGCCCAAGAACAACGATACAAAGTTTCAACTCAGTCGGATGAACGATATATGCTTAGTTAGATTGTTAGCGATTAAGCCTTTAAGATCTAGACCCACTACAGATGCATGGCGCGACGCGGCACGTAGCGGCAAATATTCTATGTATGAGTTTGTATGGAGCCCGTTTAAGCTACGCGGCAAGGAGATGCACTGCAACATAATTATACAAAGAATACTTGCCGCTAAGTGCCGCAACGCGCCTTTTTAGTGGGGCTAGATCTTTAGACAGGCAAACAAACACATTTTTTTGATATGGCAACTAAACTGGTATGTGCGAAAAAGCAAATTCAGCTAATGTTTCTTACAGGCTGTTAACAGCAGGCCAATTGTAATACAAATGACCTATTAGGAAGTTTAAGAAAATAAAATGGCTTTAATACTATAAAAAAAGAAAATTAGGCATTCACTCGTTGATTCCTCCAACTCGTTAAAGATTTCCAGCCCTGGGTTCAGGGAAAGGTGTAAGGGGCTATTTTAAAATCATTCGGTATTCCAGCGGCGCGGCGCTTGGAATTTCATTCGGGAATGTGACACTGTCTATATAATTTGCTTTAATCACACTTACGCTGTGAAGTGGTGAGCGCTGTAATTCTATAGTAGAAGGTCCCGGGTTCAATTCCACCCACCACCCACCTCCACTACAGCCCATTAACGTCCCACTGCTGGGCACAGGTCTCCACCCTCATAGGAGAGAGGGAGTTAGAGCCTTCTTTCTAATTCTTTCTTTCTAATCCCACCACGCTGCTCCATTGCAGGTTGGCGGGCTTTTACGACTATTTTCATGTTAGTGATAATAACCGGGACCGACGGCTTAACGTGCTCTCCGAGGCACGGGGGTGAAACACCGACAACTTACTAACTCCGGGCTAGTACTGAGAATTTCTAGTCAGAAAAACCCAAAACTTAATTACGGCCCGACCCGGGACTAACGAGGTAGTTCCGAGGTTTGATTCCTGGCAGGGTAAATTTGGAAAGTTATTATCTGAATTTTCTCTGGTCTGTTATGGTAGGAGGCTTCGGCCGTGGCTAGTAACAACCCTCTCGGCAAAGTCGTACTGCCAAGCGATTCCGGTACGATACCGCGTAGAAACTGATGGGATAGATATGGGTTAAATATAACTGCCGTACGCCTTAGACTGCATTATCGCATTACCATTAGGTGAGATCAGTCTTGACCAGCGTGATAGACTATGGACTAAAGCCTGCTCATTCTAAGAGCATGCCCTGCATGTTCAGTAGTGACGGTGGGTTATAGCGAAAATAAAGCAAATGAATATGCGAGATAAAGCTAGTTAGATAATAAAAACAAAAGTAAAATAATATGTTTTCTGAAAAATATGAAGAGAATCATCCAAGAATCCCTTCAAACGTTAAACGATAACATTCTCTAAGTAGGATGTAAAAGGAAAACAACGTATTTGGACGGTAAAATAGCGGAGCGAGCATTCGTGTAGTTTTATGCAACTTATTTAGGATTCCCGAGCAATCTTAAAGCTGGGGTGTAAACGACTATTTTAAAATCACTCGCCCGGTATTTGTGCTCTCTTGAGAATTTTATTCAGGAATTGGATAGAGATTTTACACGTTTAGAAGCATTTCTCATTCCATTTTCTTACAAGTATTAATATTATTTTTAATGTTGTAGCTTCAGTATTTTTAACAGAAATTCACAATGATGTCAATAGATGGCGCTCTGTAAAAGTTTATTCGTTTGTGCTTACAAATAATAGACGTTAGCACCAAATAATACGTTAATTACGTGGCATAAAAAATTGTCTACTGATAGTACTGATGTCTATGAACGTAAAGATGAGCGCGCATTGTATAGTTAAAACTAACTTATGGATACCGCGAGGTCTCAGTTCGGGGCGAACCACTAGTGTAAATGTGTCTGTACTATTTGAAACTAAAGGATACTCTTTCAGTTCTAAATTAGATCAAAATAATTTTAGCAACTCACACTACTAGAGTAAAGTTTCTTGTTGATTCCTCTCGATAGGACGGAATTCCGAACCAGTGGTAGATTCACTCGACTATTCAAAAGCACTTGTTAAAAGTTTACTTGAATAAAAAATATTTGATTTGATTTGATTGAAATATATGAAGGTATATTAACATTAAAAATACGCAAGTGTGTCTATTTGTCTATTTGATGCCTACCTAATGACCTATTTACTAACCGATTTTGATGAAATTTCAGCACATATATAGTCTCTCAGAGATGGAAATATGCTACTTTTTAGCATCTCCACGATGACGAAGTCACGGGCACCATTTTGTTCTCATGATATAAATCATAAGCATTACTACAGACACAGAGTTAAACATAAAAGAATTTTGTTCGGGAGCATTTTGCACACATAAAATTTTCCCGAAGTTCGTTATGCGACATTTTATCGGATAGCGTCTGAATAGGTCACGTAGACGTACATACGAGATCACGTCCGTGCGAACTGGCGTGTTTCCAGATTTGCATTTAGTGTTGTATGCAGAACTTGGAACTTGGAGTAAGGGGTATGGGACACGTAGATGGTGGGTGGAGAAAGTTTATTAAAACTAATGGTTCGCCCTGAATTGAGAACTTTTTTTTTTTTTTTTATCCACTACATGCTAGCCCTTGACTGCGATCTCACCTGATGGTAAGTGATGATGCAGTCTAAGATGGTAGCGGGCTAACCTGTTAGGGGCATGGCAGTTATATTAAACCCACACCCCTTCAGTTTCTACACGGCATCGTACCGGAACGCTAAATCGCTTGGCGGCACGTCTTTGCCGGTAGGGTGGTAACTAGCCACGGCCGAAGCCTCCCACCAGGCCAGACCAGGGAAAATTCAGAAATTATAAATCCCTAAATTGACCCTGCCGGGGATCGAACCCGGGACCTCCGTACGTTAAGGCAACAGCGCTACACACTGCGCCACGGAGGTCGTCATAAGATAGATAGAATAGAACTCATTTGCTTAGCTTTAAATTGCCGTCACCATCACTGTAGCGGACACTGGCGTCAGCGGTTTAACGATAGGACGTTCGAGCCACGGAGTCACACGCCAGTTGCTCCTCGCCCGCTACAAGAGTTACTCCTGCCCATGTGTATTATTTGTACAGTACTATGACAACCTAATTTGTACAGTAGTCAGATAATATAAACCCGTATAATATCACATACAGTGGCAACAATATTACGTACAATCACTATTAAATTACCTAATAATTATACCCGTCCATCTCAGCCATATTAAAAAAACTTTAGAAGACTCTGAGAAAAATTAGGATTAGGATATTCGTAGTTTTTGCAAAGCTTCTACGAGTAACTGCTGTCCTTTTCAAATTCCAGCATCGCGTGGGTAGAGATACATTCTTTGATTGATAAAAAGACATTTCGCTATCTCAGATTCTTATCCTCACAAAAATGCACGCTCCAAAAATGTGGAAAGCGGACGTACGGAATTTATCGTATACAATAAGAATGATTGAAAAAGATAATAATACATCTCAAGGACATCTGCGCTACCTTTTTTCCACTAAAATATTGTCCGGCATTATTAATTCGCTTGAAATGCGATCCGACGAAACAGGTTAGGAGCCAGTGACCAGTTTTGTAGCTGGAAAAAACAATATCAAGACTACTATTTAAATAAACTGTTTGTAGAACTATTTATATATTTAACCCAGCCCGACTTTATTTTGGTACAATTATCCATACCAATTGTTTCAGATGCGATTTGATATTTCAGATAATTAAGACCAGTATTTGCAAAACCCAATCCACGCGGGTGCAGTCGCGGGTTTGTGTGATGTCAGTCAATCAGTTTCTGCTTTTATAAATTATTTTTTATTTGAGCGCTATGGAAGGTAATAAATATAATTCAAATATGTTAAAAAAAGCTACTGTTTCATCTATATTGTTCGTAAAAAGGTTAGATGTGATAGGTTCCAATGAAATATTTCGTTTCTAATTATGTCCTCAATCCAATATATTACAATAAGATATACTGGATTTATAGAAACAAAGATTAATTATGGAAAAAACAAAACAAAACTTTCATACATTGAAATCAAATAATTGTAATACGAATATTTTACCAGCTCTTTGACTCCAATGAATTATCTCCCAGTTCATTTTCGGTACGCAATGAGATGTATTTATGGGTGTCTCAAAATTCTCGGAACCTGCGGGAGTTTATTAAATAACATTCGTATAGATTACAGAAGAATGACGGAAAAGAATCCCAATTCTGATTATTATTGTTATATTTTCATTCTTGAGAAATAATGTTAAAGTTAATAAATTATTAATTTTATAACATAATATATTCATATATTCGCTTGTCTCGGATTGAATAACAGTTTACTCTAACATTTGACGCAGCACTTGGAATGTTCATGAATTTATGTATTGGTATCTAATATTAATTAAGTAAATTAGTAAACTGATATCAGTCTTGGCTGGTTGCAAAATAAGTTTAGTAATGGTGATTTTAGACCCTAATGCACGCAGTGTATTAAAGAGTCTAATTAATTGAGAACTGGTAAACATTTTCAGACCGCGACGGTACAGTAAAACATAATTATAATAAGGACAAAGTTGCAAGACTTCTAAAGAATGTCTCAATACTAGTGAGTAATCCGAGTAATCAAACAAAGCAGTCGCTGCAGCAGATTTCATTTAGCTCTCCTAACTCGCTTTTATTTATTTTCCTCCTGCAATCCGAGATTTGCTCGAAGCCGTACAAGCTATGGCGTTATTTCGTGATGGGTAAAGGTGTAGACATAGCATTAGCGGAAGCGGTTATCTATCTATTTATTTTAAAAATATTCTTTTCTTCCATTAGAGTGAAACACACCACGGGAAAATACAGTCGGGCAACGGGCAGTTGCGGGCAACAGTCCGCGTAATTCACTTTTATATTACTGAGCGACTGATTTTTTATATACTAGGCGACAGAATAATAATAATTTCGTTCCCGTTGCAGAAGTTTCTAGAGGACGATTTTTTCTTTACGGTCCCTGGTGTACTTTCGTCTTTTTCGTATATTGAGAATATCGTAATGTAATAAATATTAATATTACCTGCTTATAACACTGCAGTGTTGGAACAAAAATCCCTATCAACATAGCAATTGAGTGAAACACCGTAGCCACAATATTAGTATGGCTGCTACGGTTCGTAGCAATAACCGTAGCATTTAAGTAGCATTGTCATGCCAATTAATTATTATAGACTACCAAAATAGAAAAAATAAATGAGCATAAAAATTAAACAACTTATGCCTTCTTTGCTTGAAATATTCAAATAAAAGGAAAGCTAAACCAAACGTCGGTTTTTTCAAAATCTGTAATTCTGTATTTAATTCGCTTTCTCTTACACTATACTAGCACCTGAAAAGTCTGACTTTATTTCAGGGCTGACATTATCAGGCTTCTGTGTATTGCTTTTCGAATTTAATCTTAATTACCTAATAGCTTACTCGGGTTTTATAGTAAATTTACGTATTTAAAATAAAAAGGTCGATATAAAGTTTGTTTATCTCTACATTCAACTCTAATTTAGAGGTTATTTTAATTCAAAGAATTTCTCAAAGAACTTTTTAGTTCAGTATGGGCTCCTTATTAGACCAGGGCGCTCATAGGTTAAGTATCCGTTATTATTATTTTTCATCATTTACTACTGCAACTTACGCAACTTTAACTACTATTTGAATGTTTAATTCAAAGATTAAGTAATTTTATTCCTTAGAATTTAATACAAAAGAAGGAAGATTGTCTTTGTAGTTTTTTAATTTCATCCTAGTGATGGGTGGGAGCAAGAAGAGAGATTTTCAGCAACCTCAAATTTTAAGGAAACAGATATAGTGCGATAAAATTAAGTTGACGGAAAGACGCGTGCAGTTTGGTCAGTAATAGTTTAGTTTAGTTCAAAATAGTAGATTCATTAAAATTCATGTTTTGATCTCTGATTGGAAACAAAAAAGAAAATTAAAAAAAGATCCTAAAACCTTTATTTAATCTGGCCAACTAAACTGATTAAAATTTTATTCAAGCATTGAATGAAAATAATCCCCAACATAAAAGAAACGTATTATACGAAGCAAAGAAAAAAGGGGAATTTAATAAAAAAAGAAAAAGTGTCACAATCCAAAATATCTGCTGATTTCAATACCACTCAAAATAAAATTCCGGTTTTATAAAAGAACTGAATAATTTATAAGGAAATATCTTTCACTTAACAACAAAAAAATGCCTCAATACAAAAGAAATGGTACGGCACGCAAAAAGAATAACAAACCGACGCTTAGAGTAGATTTATTTGCTAAAAGCGCAAACGAAACGGGAGGAAACAGGAATCTATTGTATAAAGTGTTTCGTATAAACAATTTAGAGACGTAGTGGTGGGGATGTCTCGAGATGTTTATTTTATTCCGGCGCTTTTTGTCACGGTATTGGCAGCATCTGGAACTGTTCCGTTTATTCGACAGTCTGAAAGGGCCCATATTTTTTATGTTAACCAGGACAATTTAATTATCCTGCTAAAACTGTTTCTGATCTTTCTTTTTTTGTGACTTTGAGGACATAGCTCTGGTACTTAGATTTTTTCGAATGGACGTAATGGTAGCGTAACTTCTGTTGTATTTAATATACCAAAGATGCCAAATAGAATACCTATTTTGAGGTCGTCATTTCATAGACCAAGTGTTTTTAAGGAACTATATTAAGCAATTAGGTGGTTTGAGTTAAACTATTTTTACTTATGTACGTGCTACGTATGTGACGCTACGTTAAAAAATACACTAGTCAACTATTTTATTAATTGGAATCCCGCGTGCGGATTTAGATACGTATTACTTTTTTTTTATTACTGTATCGATACCGTGAGATACATTCATAAAATCATTTAAAACGCGTACAAAGTCATTAAAATTCACAAGAAAATACCAAATAGATTACTCATATTTAAATTCAAAAAGAAAAACCGAAATTGCCTATGAATAACATCGGACCTTTTTTGATAAATCGCCATCAATTCCGTTGAAAAAAAAACGTAACAAAAGGTTAATTTCATAACTACCCTCGCACGTAACGTGACCCGAAACGAAAACATAAACACAGCGGCGGAAACACAGGTAATAAATAACATTCAAATGTAATACGCGAAAGCGTTTCCATGTAAAATTAAAACAGGTGAAAATATATCAAAAAAACCGCGCGCTGCCGTGTTGTTAACAAAAACGCGCAAATAATAATGATCGAACGTGGTACAGCAAGGATCGCGTAAAATACGTCTCGTAGGGTTGTCACGTTTTACTTTTTAGAAAGTTAAACTGCAAGCGTAACTACATTAGCCTTACCAGGTTAGACCGCTACCATAAAAACTTTGTAAATATTGTGTAAAAAGTGTAACCTTTTATGGAAAGAGCAACTGCTGAGTTTCTTGCTGGCTTTTTACAGTAGAATCACCTTTCCGAACTGGACTGTCCTGTCTTGACTGAACATAAGTGGCACAAGTTGTCTTACGTGAAATAAATCATTTAATTCAATATTCATCACAGACTGTATCATCACTCACCATCTATATGAGATCTCAGTTAAGGGTTACCTTGTGGTAGAATAATAATAAAATCGTCTAAATGGAATGGAAGTGGTGATGTGTTAGTCAAGTGTCTGTTCCTTCCATAATCGCGCGATACGTGCATTTTAAGCAACTCAATATTCTCACTTGCTTTAGTGGTCAAGGAAAACTGAACACAGCCGATCTGCAGTCTAGGCCATGAGATGAAGTATAGGCATAACCCTTCTTATGCTAAGAGAAGACAATTGCTCAGTACTGTTGATTGAATATCTCCAGGCTCTATAGATTATATTATCTTATCCTATCCACTGAGTCAATCGAAATAGTAATGGTGATGCTGAATTAGGTACCTTATAAGAAACTAACTGATGCCCGTGACTTCGTCCGCGTGGATTGAGGTATTTGGTTCCCGAGACAACTCTTTCCGGAATAAAAAAGTACGCTATGTGTTACACCAGGCTAAAATCTATCTCTGTGCTCTGTCTCTGTCCATCCATCTATCAAAACTTTCGCATTTATAATATTAAGTATTAATTAATATAGATTAAGTACAAATAAAATTAACTTCTAAATTAGTAAATGATAATTTAGATTTATTTGGCAACCCTATACATGACCACGCCCGGTTGTTCGCTCAGTATGTAGTTGGTCGTAAATGTAGGCTTTCGTGAAACCTTGAAAAGGCCAGTTAATAAGCGAATTGAAAGCTGTAACGTTTTTAGTGGTCTCATTTTATCGTTTTCAAATCGTTTCACGATTTTACGTTTCCGTCCAAATCTTGGTTGAATTGAGTGCAGATTTTAGGATGGGCGTTTTTCCTCTATTTTGCAACGAGTTTCTATTCTTTTTAATGTTGTCACCACCCACTACAGCCCATTAACGACGAAATAATTACTGTGACTGACGGCCTAACGTGCTCTCTGAGGCACAGGGGTGAAACACCGCCAATTTCGTAACTCTGGGCTAGTACTGAGAATTTCTAGTCAGAAAAACCAAACGGGCCCGACCCGAGACTCGAACCCGGGACCTTGTCGGCCGCAGTCGAACATGGTAACTACTAGACCAACGAGGCAGTAATGTTGTTAATGAGGAAGGAAATACATGAAAAAAAAATTGTACGGACGGCAAACACTCTTCGCTTGTCACTTAAATAATATTTTATTTATTTATTTATTTATTTATTCTCCTCCTTCCATTATCTTTACAGAGATTCTCTAATGTGATAATGAAGTTAAAATATTTACCTTAACTATGAAAAAATAAAACTAGTTAAAATTAACTACAAATTCCTAAAAACCTTAAATCGTATCTGTAGCGCACACACTAGCCTAACTAACTGCCTCGTTGGTCTAGCGGTTAGCATACCTAGTCGATTGCGGATCCCGAGGTCCTGGGTTCAATTCCCGGTCGGGCAAAAAAATTGGTATTGGGTTTTTCAATTCAGAAATTCTCAGTGCACGCCCGGAGTTGGAAGTTGGCGGTGTTTCACCCCCGTGCCTCGGAGAGCACGTTAAGCCGTCGGTCCCGTTTATTATCACTAACATGATAATAGTCGTTAAAGCCCGCCAACCCGCATTGGAGCAGCGTGATGGGTTTAAGCTCTAATTCCCTCTCCTATGAAAGTGGAGGCCTGTGCCCAGCAGT
Organism: Erebia aethiops; assembly: GCA_923060345.2. Classification (NCBI taxonomy): domain Eukaryota; kingdom Metazoa; phylum Arthropoda; class Insecta; order Lepidoptera; family Nymphalidae; genus Erebia; species Erebia aethiops. The sequence continues at coordinate 18,162,207 of OV281091.1, read as the reverse complement.
GGGACGTTAATAGGCTGTAGTAAATTGAAATAAAAATACTGGGACTGATTCTGGACAGTAAATTGACATTTAACAGCCATGTCAAATACGTATGTACGAAAGCGTTAAACATCTACAAACCGCTGTCCAGATCTGCCAAGATAACCTGGGGGTTGAGTCCGGAGATCATCAGGACAATATACGTCTCGGTGATAGAGCCGATTGTGCTTTATGCGGCTAGTGTCTGGGCTCCAGCCGCACAGAAACTGACTGTGCAAAAGTACCTAAACACAGTACAGAGAGGCTTTGCACAGAAAATGATAAAGGCTTATAGAACGGTGTCTCTCACTGCGGCTCTGGCTCTGGCAAGACTTATTCCACTGGACTTGAGGGTACTGGAGTCGGCGAGGCTTTTCGCCGCAAAACGCGGGAAGCCCCAAAGCTTTTTGGCCGACAGGATCGTGGAGTCCAAGAAGTGCTTCCTTGACGCACCTCATCCAGCGGAAGAGATCGAAGTCAGCTATGATAAACTCGACGACGTGAGTGACCTCACGATTGGGGAAGGTGGCGTTGAAGGGCTTCAAATATATACGGATGGTAGCAAGATCGGTGGCAGGGTCGGCGCAGCTCTGACATACTGGAAGGACGGAACAGAAATAGGGAACAAAAAATTTCTGTTAGAGTCATACTGCTCAGTGTATCAGGCCGAAATGTACGCGCTATACAGGGCCACCGAAATTGCTATCAAATCCAAGGAAACCCAGATAGACATTTACAGTGACTCAAGATCTTCACTTGATACAATAAAAGATTTAAATTCATACCACCCTTTGGCTTTTGATATTAGGAAAAATTTAATTAAACTAAAACTAAATCATAAAACAATAAAACTTTTCTGGATAAGGGCACACGTCGGAGTAGAGGGGAACGAAAGAGCAGACAAATTAGCTAAAGAAGCAGCCCTGACCAAAAAGACGGCCCCAAACTACGACGCGTGTCCTTTATCATACATAAAATGCAACATTAGAAAAGACTCCATCAAAATCTGGGAAGATAGATACACAAAGAGTGAAAAAGCAGCCATCACAAAACTATTTTTCCCGGGCGTAGAGAGAGCAAATGTCGTCCTGAGGAAAACTAAGCTGACGCCAAGCCTAGTCCAACTTTTTACTGGACATGGAGGCTTTAATCAGTATCTCCACCGATTTAAATTAAGAGAAAGCCCGGCTTGTGAATGTGACCCTGACGAAGAAGAATCGGTAGTGCACCTAATAACAGAATGCCCGATATTCGGTAGGGAGAGATTTAGTTTGACACAATATTTGGACGTGGATATCGATAAGGAAACATTGCACATAATAATAAATGATAAATATGGCAGAGATAAATTTTTAAAATTCGGGGAAAAAATTGTAAAACAAGTAGTTAGGAAAAATAAAGATTCTTAAAAACAAATGTTTAGAATAATATTATATAGCAGTCATAGAGATCAAATGTTTATAAATATTATAAAAATATTTAAACAACATAGATATAAATTACTAGATATATAATGTTATAACAATAAACAATTACTATTATCATGAAATAAAATTAAAAAATTAAATAAATAAATAAAATAAAAATAAAAATATCAATACATACATTAAATATAAATAGAAAATGTCTCCGATCCAGTCGGAGGATTGCAGCAGACTCCAGAAAACTGGAGTTCACTAAAAAAAAAAAAAAAAAATAGGCTGTAGTGGCACACACTAGACGACACCGAACAAAACGTCGTTCCCGAGATTCGAACTTTTTATCCTGTCCTGTAGCAATGGCGTTTTGAAACAGTGGTAGATGCCATGCCCCTAACAGGTTAGCCCGCTACCATCTTAGACTGCATCATCACTTACCATCAGGTGAGATCGCAGTCAAGGGCTAGTTTGTAGTGGATAAAAAAAAAAGATTCATATTATGACGATTAAAAAGGTCTTGTGAACGTTTATTTGACAAACATTTGAATTTTGATATTTGTCCGGTCCGAAGATGGTGAGCACTCCAGGCCCCTCTACTCAGTGACTAAAAAAAAAATGAAAGCCATTGACATATATTTTTATCCATTGTAGGTTTGCTATGAATATGTAATTTTATTTTATAGCAAACCGTCGATGGACTGTCTATAGTTGTCTGTAAGTAAAAAAATCCCTTGAAATCAATGGCAAAAAAAACCCAACCAAGTGTGAGTCGGACTCGGACACAAAGGGTTCCGTACCATCGTACAAGATTTAATACTATGCACTTTTTTAATACTTTCGTAATAGAAAAAGAGGCCCTGAAAAATCACGTTTCGTGGGAGCCGCCCCCTTTATTTTTATTATATTTTGTTATAGAAATACACCTACTGTAAAAATTTCCACTGTCTACCTTTTACAGTTCACAAGATTCCGCCCGCTGACAGATAGACAGACAGACGGGTGGATGGACAACGGAGGCTTAGTTTTGGGTCTCGTTGGCTCTCTTTGAGTACGGTACAGAAATAAAAACAAACGTTCCAAAAGAGAACAAATCTTGATAAATAATCCCCGAACTAACACGGTGTAACACCGGGTCACGCGAGATAGCGTGCCGCCGGCTACCTGTGTAACCAGATTCATACCCTACGTGGATTTTTCACACCTGATATTACACGGAGATTTATACTTGTTTTATTCATATTAGTGCTAACTAAACCATAGCACGAAAAAAAATAAGTTAATATAATATAATTCCGTTCAAAAACGTTATTACTACTGATACTTTTTCTTGTTTGAATCTATTTCTCTCTTTTAACTAGATGATACCCGTTCGTCCGCGTGGATCAAAGTTTTTTGATTTCCTATGACCTTCCCGGAGATGTAGCCTACCCCTATACCAAATTTCATCAAAATCGTTTAAAAGATGGGCCATTAAAGCGTAGCAAACAGACAGTCACACTTCCGCAATTTTAATATTAGTATGTATAAAGCGTTCACGAAAAATCGAGTAAAACCAAAAGTTACAACAGTGAGACGTAAAGCAACGCACTTTTTTTCTTTAATCTATATTTTAAATTGGTTATCAAACTTAAAACTAACCGAGGATGTGAATTTTAGGTCTTTTGGACGACCCTCTGTTTAATAATCATTAGAAATAATTTATTTTTTGATATAGGCGTCATCTCTATTCCTCTTTTAGATTATCGTGTGACAAAAAATGTATAGATAGTTTGTCGGTCGTTATAGAAAGTTAAAAGTGCGTGTACGGGGTTTGAACCGGGGACTGCGATCTCACCTGATGGTAAGTGATGATGCAACCTGTTAGGGGCATGGCAGTTATATTAAAACCCAACCCATGTCTGGTTTCTACACGGCATCGTATCGGAACGCTCAATCGCTTGGCGGCACGGTGACTAGCCACGGCCGAAGCCTCCCACCAGGCCAGACCAGGGAAAATTCAGAATTGACTTGTTTAAAGAATTTAGGTATTGTAACTGCAAAAATCGGAAAGACCTGGGAACCTACCGCATTACTATCCCAAGAAAACCCCTTCCATTATGTGATGGAATGGGGTCACGTCCCTCAGCAATGAGAAATACAACTCAGAGAGAGAAGTACAAAAAATATTGTAATAACGATCTACATCCATACTATCCATACTTCCATACTAATATTATAAATGCGAAAGTGTTTTTGTCTGTCTGTCTGCTACGCTTTCCCGGCCCGTCTTTTCAACTGATTTTGCTGAAATTTGGTACAGGGGTACCAGGGATGGTAAGGGGATGGTATCCCGGGGAAGGACATAGGCTACTTTTTATCCCGGAAAATTAAAGAGTTCCCGCGGAAATTAAAAATCTTATTCCACGCGGACGAAGTCGCGGGAATCATCTAGTAAGTTAATAATAGTGGAAATAGAACAGTTCCAGAAAACTGGGGAAGTATCATTATTTTCCAAACAAACAAGTCACGCGAGCTAACGTGATATAAACAATTAGTCAAGGAGTGATATACTTAGATAATAAAAACCGACAGTATTAATTTGATTACTTTATCCATTGATGTAGATTTTTAGTAGTGTGTCTTTATCCTACTAAAGTTCGGATGTTTGTAAGTTTGTAAAGGATGTTTGTCACTCCTTCACACCGCAATGACTGAACCGATTTGGCTAAAATTTAGGACGAAGATAGTATTTATACCCTGAATCAACACAGATTCTACTTTATCGCGGAAAATTAAAGATATGCCTCGGGAAAAAAAGGGAACAAATTTAAAAAAAAGACAAAGTCGCGGGCATCATTTAGTGTTTTGAAAATAAAAGATGTATGCAGACAAAAGTGTCTTGCCCCATATCCATACTAATATGATAAATGCGAAAGTGTGTCTGTCTGTCGGTCTGTCTGTCTGTCTGCTACGCTCTCACGGTCCATCTTTTCATCCGATGTTGATGAAATTTGGTATAGAGATTGATTACATCCCGGGAAAGGACATAGGCTACTTTTTATCCCGAAAATTGAAGATTTCCCGCGTTAATTAAAAAACATCAATCCATGCGGATGGAGTCACGGGCATCATCTTGTTTTCTATGATTCCTATTTCATGAACTTATCGACAAAACAAATATCATGACTAAGTCATCAAAATATTAAATGACTAGCTGATGCCCGCGACTTCGTAAGCGTGGTTTAAGTTTTTTTCATTCCCGCGTTTTCCGGGATAATAAGTAGCCTATGCCACTCTCCAGGTTCTCAACTATACCCATACAAAAAATCACGCCGATCCGTTGCTCCGTTGAGGCGTGATTGAAGGACAAACCAACAAACCAACAAACAAACTGACTTTCGCATTCATAACATTAATATGAAGTTTGATTCGTATCCATAGAAAAACAGGTTAGAAATCATAATACATTATATTTAATTGATGCGTCCTACATCATTAGCTTAATGTGGCTACTGGCAGCGATTTTAGGAGTAAAATATTACCTCTCAAAGTGCCCCAAATCATTATGAACTCTACTTCTTTGTAATAAAGCTGTAATTTAATCGCTCGTTACATTCGTCCCACTCGTTATCATACAGATAGTCCAAACTAGGGGAGGATTTCATCGATCGGGAGCAATATCTAAATTACATTGCTACTGGCCACTACTACCTATACTAGGTGAAGCAATTGATTTCAGACATACGAATCGTTTCTGCCTTAAAACGCTTGTACTTTATTTACTTTTTGGAGAATGTGAGAAGGAGTCCACTAACAAAGGCTTGGTGACCTTTTTGGTACAATTTGAGGACCGGTGGCCTTTTCAATGTTGCTTTTACTTATTGCAGAGATCGAGACCGTTAATGACGTGAAAACTTCTTTAGGCGCGTTGAGCACTTTTTGGTAGAGGGTAAAAGTGTGGAATGTGGTGACGCGAGACCGACACCGTTCTTCTTAAGACAAAAGGTCTGAAGTATAATAATATTGTACATTCGTAATTAAACTTTAATCCCTTAGTTTTAAGGTTTATTTTTGACATATTTTTATTATTTATTTATTTTTAAATTAGGAAAAAAAAACATTAAAATATTCGTTTTCACTTCTATCGGCAGTCCCTATGACCGGCAATTTTTTTTTGTACTATTTATTGTGGCACTGGCACAGGATATGCTACTTATACTAGATCTACTACAGCAATACACTGTAGGACCAGTTTAGAAAATAAAAAAAGTTAAGGTGCCTAATTCTGTTGTACACAATCTCTGAACTAAAATGATAGTTCCAAATATATTGTTAAGTATAAAGGAAATATTTAAGACTAGCGGATGCCCGCGGCATCGTTTCCGTGGATTAAGTTTTTTTAATTCACACGGGAACTCCTATCAAAATCAGAAAAATCAGCCTATGTCACTCTCCAGGTCCTCAACTATACCTTTGTCAAAAATCACTTCGATCTGTTGCCCCGTTGCGGCGTTATTGAAGGACAAACCAATAAATCAATAAACCAACAATCAAACACACTTTCGCGTTTATAACATTAATATGATGATAGGAAAGAACGTACCTAGCTCCTTGGGCCAGGATTACCACCATCACCACCACCACTACATCCCATTAACGTCCCACTGCTGGGCACAAGCCTCCAGTCTGATAGGAGAGAGGGAATTAGAGTTTAGACTCACCAAGCTGCTCCAATTAATATTATATTATTTCCATTATTATATCCAGATAATAGCCGTCAAAGCCGTTTACGGGTTTTAACGACTATTATCATGTTAGTGATAATAACCAGGTCCGTAGCTTGGACGTTTAACGTGCTTTCCGAGGCACGGCGGTGCAACACCGCCAACTTCCTAACTCCGGGCTAGTACTGAGAATTTCTAGTCAGAAAATCCCAATAGTTAATTATGGCCCGACCCGGGACTCGAACACGGAACTTTGTCGGTCGAACATGCTAACCACTAGACCAACGAGGCAATTAGGCAGGCCAGGATTACACTTATAAGTTATTACGTAAGTAGCGTACGTAACTACTCGTAACATTTGCAACGATACGCGACTTATAAGACTGTTTACATTGTGTAATTTACATTCGTAGTTTACATTTAAAGACTGTGTTAAACAGCGTCTGTTACGTCGAGGTTATTACACTATTGATGATTTTCTCGATGACAAATTTGCATGGCAGCATCCGGCTTCGCATCCAGAACCCCACAAGTCATTGTAATACTTATTACGTGACTAATATTATAGTATAGTATATTATTTACAAAGTGTAACATTATTCTGTTGCAACAGAGCAACTGCTGAGTTCTTGGCGGCTCCTCTCAGTACAATCGAGTTTCCGAACCGGTTGTAGATTCTTACGACTTATCGTCATTTTTCCTTTTTTTTAAATTTACTTACGTGATTAAAACTTATAAGTGCAATCCTGGCCTTAGTCTATGGTACAGCTATCAGTGTCAGTTAGGGAAACGTCGCTTCTGCCAGTAATTAGGCTAATTGAACACAGTAATTATGATTTCAGCTCGGCGGATTGAAATGGGGGTGGAATGTTTTTGTTCATTAAGCTCCGTTGAGGACGAAAATTAAGTAGAGCTTTTCTTTTTTTTTGCATTTCTTGTTTCGTAAGTCGTGAAAAAAAGTTACGTAATAAAAGGTAATAATTATGATTATATTTTGCTAGATGATGCTTAAGACTTCATATGCCACTATTCCATTCTTAAACTATTATCCATGCAAAAAATCTCATCGATTTTTCTGAAAAATGTATATAAATAAGTAGTTTACACGTGGCTTCATTCCAAATATGAGCTGCTAAGATATGGAATGCCCTTCCGGCTTCCGATTTTCCCTCTATTAATAAAGGACCCTTCGAATCAAGAGTGAATAGGCATCTCCCAAGTCCCCACAAAATTTTAGAGATAGTCATTTAATCATTTAATAATTTCACTCCTTATGGTGTACTTCGTACTCAAAACGGAACACTCCACTATATCCTAACGCAAGCATTGTGGTGTAATCCCTTGCTAACATACCGTTATCACGGCGTTATGACGTCACGCGTCACACACATACGCACCCTGCGCGGCACATGGAACCCCAACCTGGCTTTATTCATAGCAAGAAATGTAATTTGATTAATATTGCTGTTAGTGTTTAGGTCATTATACCTGACACTCAGGTATATCGACTGTCATGATACATTCAGTGTGTTTATTGAGAAAGAAAACACTTTACGGCAATGAAAGGCAAAATGTCCCCGTGAAATGTTCGCGTCCCCATTTTGTATGGGAAAAACGTTTCTTCCTGCAACGGTAGCCTGTGCAGCTTCATGCAAAAGCGTGCGCGCGCTAGTTTTTTTTCCGTCAGACAATTCTTTTTAGTCCTTAGTGTGTTTCACACATGCTGTGTAACACTATAATATTATAAACTAGGTGATGTCCGTGGCTTCATCCGCGTGGATGTTTTTTGATTCCCCGGGATGCAACCTATCCCTGTACCAAGTTTCATCAAAATCGGTTGAAAAGATGGGCCGAGAAATCGTAGCAGACAGGCAGATGGACAGACAGACAAACACTTTCGCATTTATAATATTAGTATGGATGCGAAATTGTGCCTGTCTTTCTGTTTGCTATGCTACTCAGAGGAGTCGTGATAGCATAGCAAACAGCACAGTCAAAACAAAATCAGTTAAAACAGATGTTTAACTGATTTTGTCGAAATTTGGTACTTGATATAGAGGGATGGACTCTTTTATACGTAGCCTTGGGCGAATTGGCAGTCAGGACTAGAAGTGCTCATGGCACAAATCGAATCAAACCCTATCAATATATCCCGACCTTATTTTAATTTACAAATCATAAATGCAAAAAAAGCTGAACCTCTAAATAATAATAATAAAAAAAGCCGTTTATTCCCATACCCTATAACTAGATTACAATCGCATAAAGCATTGGTGATAATTAAATTACAACGTTAATTAAAAAAGTGAGAGATTACAGGTAATAATATGTTAGCAGATATTATAATTTTATGAGATATGGGCCCCTTCTCCAACATCTTGGGGGACATAATAAAAAATTGCGATGAATAAATTTGGAACCGCAAACCAACTGTTTATTAAGCAAAAATCCTGTGAAGGATAACGAAAAACAGAAATAAGCCAAAAAGAATTGGGACGATAGCATAGCCTCAATTGTTGTTGCCTGCGCTCTGAAATATATCCGATATAGTCTAAGACACCGAGGAGTAAATTAGGAAGGTACTAACCCAAGCTGAAGCGAACAGAATGACACGGAAAAAACAGCCTACTATCGTAAAAAGATGTAGGAAACGTATGTAATCTCGGTTAAAGAGAATGACATATGAATGAGCTATCATGATTGGACAATGGACTTAACTTCGTAGTAATTAATTTTGATTTAGACTTTCATTATAAAGAGTTTCGCTTGACTAAGCTTGTAGATTGGTGGAGTCGAATAGCATTCTGTCTCTTCAAAATAAAAAAAATAAAAATGTTTATTTGGACCTCAGTTACATTCAGTTAAAGATATTAGGACATAATATTATATGAGGTGTGTGTTCCCAAAATGGACTCCACTCAGCATTGATGTGGTGAAAGAACTGGCCTAACTCAACTCATCTATTTTTAGGTGATGTTAACGTTACACTTAAAGCTCACTCCAGGATCATTGTTTTTCTAATCTACCTACTCCATCAGCTCCTAATCTACAATGAACAGAAAAAACGGAACTTTAAAAATTCGTAATTAGGGCATCCCGTAAAAAAATCTCAATTCCCGATATCCCGAGGGGTCCGATAAAAACAGAGCCATTAATGAATTGCCCCTTTTTTGTTTTCACAAAGGGCTGAAGCAACAATGGCGTAATCCGAGCCGATGAGACCGTCACATCAGCGGGGTTTGAAAAGTTTGACTTAGGGCGTTTTTCCACGGACCACCAGACTATGCGACAGAAGCAATCATCATTAGCATCATCATCATCTCATTCGCTGCTGGCTCTCCACTTGTGTCATCTCAGAATGAGAAGGACTTGAACCATAATCCATCGTAATGATAAGTTTAATATTGAGGATTGCCAGACACACCAGGTTTCCTGACAATGTTTTCCTTCGAATGAATGAATGCTTTCCGAACCGGCGGTAGAGTCAAAACATGACGTAGCATTCCTGTATGTCCTACATGTTTGAAATAAATCGAAAATGAATTAAAATGAAATTATTTATTTTACGTAGGAAAACTTGTGTCAAAAACGATAAATCGCAAGAATCTACCACCGGTTCGGAAGGCCACCGGTTCTACTGAGAAGAGCCGTCAAGAACTTCACCGTTTACCTAAGTGATAGTAAATAATTGCTTAAGTATATATCTATAGTGCTAAAAAATTTAAGGCGTGCCTGGGTTGAATTAAGAGGTGGCTGAAATCTCAGCCACTAGGCTATCAGCGTATAACTAGGCACAGTATCAATAGCTGTACCTAGTTATGGCAACTTGGAATCTTCTCTTGCAAAAAAACGTACGCAAATTAAATTCAACAATTGCCGTTCCACTACAGCTCATAAACGTCCCACTGCTGGGCACGGGCCTCCACTCTCATAGGGGAGAGGGAATAAGAGCTTAGATCCACCACGCTGCTCCAATGCGGGTTGGCGGGCTTTAAAGACTATTATCATGTTAGTGATAATAACCGGGACCGACGGCTTAACGTGCTCTCCGAGGCACGGGGGTGAAACACCCCAAACTTCCCAACTCCGGGCTAGTACTGAGAATTTCTAGTCAGAAAACCCAACACTTAATTATGGCCTGAGCCGGGACTCGAGCCCGGGACCTCGTCAACCGCAGTCAAACATGCTAACCATGCAACCAACGATTCAGGCGTTGCCGTTTACACACTTTAAAATAAGAGACATAATTATTATAGAATTACATACATAATTATTATATTTGTTCCATTTGCAATGGAGAACTCTCAATGTAAATTCTTACGAGACATTTCATCGCGGTTAATGCCTCGCCTCGTGACAGAAAAAATGGCTCATCTTTTCGCTCAAAGAATCAGCCTGGCTGTTCGGCTTAGATATAGCATTCTGGCCTCCATTCCACGCTGGCATGATTTGTATACTAATTAGATCTAAGCTAATATTATACGTCATATGCAAAAGTTTGGATAGATGGATGGATGTATGTTTGTTACTCAATCACACCAGAACTGATCTGAATGAAATGTGGCATAGGGATTGATTATAGTCTCGAATTACACACCTTTATAATACTTTTTGTTTCGGAAAATTAAAGAGTTTTGCGGAAACCAAAAAACCTCAATCTACGCGGATGAAGTCGTGGACATCAGCTAGTTAGGCTATAAGTTATATTGTAACGTTTTCAATAAAAAAGTCGAGTCGAATCTATGACTTTTTCATTGCAGTTTGTCGTACGTACTACGTATCGTGACCGCAAAACGTATCGTGCGGCTGTCCGTGGAAAAACTCTCTAATTGTAATGGACGCCTGCGGGACCACTGGTAATTAGGGTTCAGTAGGCATCTCCATTACTGCAATTAACGTCTTAAGTTACCCTGTCGAGGGCGGTTCGAGTCAATTTATCGTAATTCCAATATTGTGGCTGAAATTCGGTGTGAATTGGCTGTAACATTAAATTTTAATACGAGCGTTGCCTGGGGCCATGCTGCCGACGCTTAAAGTAATACTGAAGCAATATAACTCAAAATTACAGTTGGATGTCACGTACCTTGACGTTTCTAATATAAGGATTAAAATTCTAAAACACGAAAGTCAATAATAATGAAACATTGAGCTTGGACCCAAACGTAAAAACAGCTACAGAATTAAATTCGGCACCGTCTAAAGTTATATGTTTACCTATAGATTGGTAAAAGTAACTTTTGAGGACTTTCTAAATCGTTCTTTCAGTATTTAAATATCACTTGCTTCAAGGGAAGGAAAACATCGTGACGAAACCAGCATGCCTGAGGGTTGAATAATTCGGTTACAAAAACACTGTCGATACCTTTATTTTCTTAGGTTTCTTAAGTTTCTCTTTGCAGACTCAACTGCAATCACAGAAATACACTTCAATTTTATTTATTTGTACTACGTAATATTATTGGTAAGGAATAATATTATGAGCAATGGTTTTCATAAACTTCAAGCTATATCCAAAAATAGGGAGTAATTTTACGTAATGCAAGACCGACCACACTAGATTTATTATTACAAAAATCCAACCGCCAATATTAAGGGCGCTGGATCAGCGAAAAACTACGGAAGGGTTAGTATGAGTTTATATACCGCGAAAGTTGCCGGATTTCAAGATTCGTATCGCAGTAACTTCAATGCAAAATGGACCTAAACGTCCTTGATTTAATATTACGCATTATTTACCACCAAATGAGGTTAAAACGAGATAAGTTTTCCACTTTGACCACTGTCGGCTCTTGATGCATGGATGGATTTTAGCTTATTAAAGTATTTAAGTCTATTTTACTTTTGACTTTATAATTTCATACCTTTCGATGATGTAACTTTGGAGAGAATTATAATTTTATACTAACCCTCGAGGGATTGCGTGCCGTGTCACCCGATATGTCTTTTGTCAATTCATATCCGGCACCTCCGTCAGGGCTGCCAACTTTTCCAATTAGAAAAAAGTACTCTTTTCAAACTTTTTAACGCTTTTTGTCGCAGTGGTGGAATTATGTCCTCCTTGCAAGGTTATTGTGCTTACTTCTCTGTAAATTTCCAATACTCTACAAGTTTTTTCTATACCTTTTTTATTATTTAGTAGATTAATCAATTTTAGTCGAGTATTCATCGCTTTCAGGAACAAAGGTAAATTGTTTGAGGTAGATTAAGAATTGAAGTAGAAATAAGGTAAGGAATTATGCAAGTGATAGAATAAGCTGGGCTCCGTTCTATTTACTACTTTATCAAATTACTGGATGATGCCCGCGACTTCGTCCACGTAGAATAAGTTTTTTAATTCCCACGGGAACTTGGAATGTAATCTAACTTCTATATCAAATTTCATCAATATCGGTTGAAAAGATGGGCCGTTAAAGCATAGCAGACAGACGGACAGACAAACAGTTAGAAAAACACACTCTCGCATTTATAATATTACTATGATTGATAACCCTACAGTCACCCGTCCTTCCAACCGGCCTAGCGACATAATTACGGGTTTAAGTAGACCTCAGATGGAAATTGTACCATTTTCGGGTCCAATCCTCGAGAGGATTATGTTGAATAAGCAGTGAATTTTTTCTTCTTTTGAATACCCTAATTTATCTCATTTATCCATACTAATATAATTGTGAAAGTGTGTCTGCATCTTTCAGTTCATCTGCCTATCTATTAACTGTTTACAGACCAACTTTTTAAACTGTCATTATAGATAGTCAAGAAATTCTGTCATTTGTATCCCAAGAGAGGACTTTAAAGCTACGAAGTAGGTGGCGTCATTTATTATTAGGGTTCCGTACTCAAAGAGCGGCACTGACCTTATAACTAAGCCTCCGCTGTCCGTCTCTCTGTCTATCTGTCAGTGGGCATCTCATGAACCGGAATAGCTAGCCAGTTGAAAATTTCAGTGTTTATTTCTATTTCCAGTTTATCAACAAATAATTAAAATGGAATAAAATCAAACATTAGAAGGGGCCCCATATAGACGGAGAGCTGGCGACGAATTTCGGGAAGGTCCTTTTGGCAAGCTGAAATTGTTAATAAATTTAATTTCGTCAATCTGCAAATCCAGTCCTGCCAGTCTGGTAGAATGCTTGCGGTTATTTCGCTACTGCGCAGCATTTGCAAACAACATTTGCAAAAAAACAAAAAAATATTTTTTTGTCAACTACTAATTAATTTAGTACCTACATAATTTTAAAAAAACCCAGACGGTTTTGGCGGTTATAAAGTATTACCACTTTCTGTGTCCGGTTTGTAATAGAATCGGGCAGTGCAGACACTTAAAATGTTTAAACAAAAAGTGCTATGTTTTTAGTCGAAAATAAAACAGAAATATCGACTGAAAACCACAAAGCACGGCAATCTTTTAGCCTAAATCTGTAATCCTAAAGCTTTTCATTTTCCCGCCATAAGTCGATGCCCAATCGCCGCCATTTTGTCGACCGATGTCAAGCTTGACTTGACAGCGCGCGGCTACGTTCGGAAATCGAGTTACGACGTCCAATATGGATACAATTGTACCAACAAAACGGACCAATATAAATACAGGATGGATAGTAATTTGATTCTCAGTAGCTAATAGCAGTTCCTCAGTCAATATTGGAGGGGAGCTTATTGGTAGGGACTGTAGTCAATTAATTTGTGACAAAATATCAATCGTCGGTCTAACGACTTTTCGACTAATTATTAGGTACTTTTTGAGCCGTTTGGCTTTTCGGATTAGTTGGGACGGCCGGGCGGTCGTATAGCGTAGCGGTGCGGTATTGGTACCTAAACAGGGCAATAAAACTAAAGCTCGCATAGGCCTAAATGAGCTCTTCTTGAAATTAAGTAAAATAAATGTAGGAGTATGAATAGTTAAAGTAGTTATGTAGCTCTTAAAGTTAATAACAAGGTATTGGGGCTGTTCTAGGTACACAATATTTAAACAAAACTAAAATGACAGCGTTAAAAATATTGTTAACCCTTTCTTATTACTTAAACTGTGCGGAAAGGGATAGAACTACATTTGTGTTATTTTAGTTTAGAGATTGTGTTATACAGAATTTTCCCATTATCTTATTTATTTTATTTCACTACAAGTTAGCCCTTGACCGCGATTGATGATTGTAAGTGATGGTGCAGTCGAAAAGTTAGCGGGCTAACCTGTTATAGGTTCGGCAGTTATAATTAAAAGCCATACCCCTAATCGGTTTCTGCAAGGCATCGAAACCCGGAACCGAATACCGGATACCGAAACACTTGGCCATACGTCTATGCCGTAGGGTGGTAAATTTTGAGGCAGAGGAAAATTAAAGAGTTCTCGTGTATTTTTTCCGAAATATTTACAATTTAGTAAACAAACACCCCCCTAAAAACCTGACTTTTTTACATTTTTCTAAATTCCAAAAAAAAGTTACCATCAGATTTTCAAAATTCAAACGTGTCTCGATAAATTCCTCAACTCTTGGTACTATTCCCATCTCGACCCGCCCAAAATACTCGGAGCTATTGCCAAAAATACGTCTCAGGCGATTTGCATAGTCTGATAACCATTTTCAATGGAAAGAAGTCGCATACATCATCTAGTAAAAAATAAATCGAAAATTTCCTAAGAGTCGACACAAAATTTAAATCAAACGCTCATGCGTTATGCACAGGAGAATATGGAGACAGTAGCTGACACCGTAAGCAAAATTACAAATGTAAAAGGGACGCAGAGATTCAAAGCTTAACCGTGTGAGCTTCATCGGCCGCAATCCGATAACCGCTCGGCTTCCACGTTTTAAATCTGCGACATGTTACGTTCAGAACCCTTACCACTAGATTTTAAATCACACTGACGCATAATTCGAGCGTCGAAAAACTTTGACGTTAGAGGAAAATGGACACGGTTTTGATTTTTTTTTTTTTTTTTTTATTAGTCACAAAACCAACAGCAATTACAAAATCACCCTTAAAAAGAATTACAAAAATCACTGAGTTATTGATAATTGCGTCTTCTCGATGTGGACATGGCATGCATAATAATTGGGTACTAATTATTAAAAACTAAAAAATTAATAACTACAGCGTAAGTTACGTCACAAAGAAAAACATTAATACTTATTAACAAAAACAACTAAATTAACAAAAACATCTAAGTTAAACAAATAAATTAAACATTAAGAAGAATCTTTTTTTTTATTGTTTTGATGCTATCGCAGAAGATATCTATACAATTCCGATAACTATTTGCTAGGGATAACATTCTATACAACGGTCGATTGATAGTTACAAACTCAGTACCACTACATCTGAAATAAATAAATTTAATTAAACTACGGGATTTGTTGATAAGTTTCATAGCATGCAACACTTAATTTGGTTTTTTACATAAGCGTATAGACTGAGTTTGCAACAAATGTGTTGTTGTTAGTCCTTTTAGTAGTTTTATTTTCTTTTTAAGCCAAATTTGAAGTGTAGAAATGTAATATAATACAGGTTTTATTCATTTATTTATTTGCATTTCGCAACATTATCGCTGGCTGTGCATGAATAGATTAACTTGAGCTTTGAACAGGGAGTTAAGGTTTGTTTTATTCCACTACAAGTTAGCCCCTGACTGCGATCTCACCTGGTGGTAAGTAATGCAGCCTAAGATGGTAGCGAGCTAACCTGTTCAGGGTTCATTTTAATCGCCAAAGTATTTCGATACTTGAATATGTTCCAAGTCGGTGTGATTTAAATCACGTGGTAAGGGTAGGAATCAAATTACGATCCGCCGGCGGCGTCTCGACACGGTTACCGTTTAAAATTAATAATTAAATGAACTTTCGGGACTCGACCGCGTACACGGTTTCACCGCAAGACTGAAGCGGCCAGGTGAATTATTTTATGCAGATATTTCGTGCTCGGTTCAATACCTCATACATACTGAAAGTTTTTGAACAAATTATTAATTAATTGGTCTTACTGTTTTAAATTTTGTTAAATTGCTTCTTTATTGCTTTTCTAATCTGATTAAGTTTTTTGATTCCCATGGGAACTCCTTATACGATACGAAGAAAAATCAAAATGTTAAAATTAATAAAATGTTAGTCATACTTTTCTTCTTTTACTAATACTATAAATGCGAAAGTGTGTTTGTTTCTTGGTTTGTCCTTCAATAACGCTGCAACAGAGCAACGGATTGACGTGATTTTTGGCATGGGTATA